>CM046949.1:37197580-39697580 GCA_025698515.1 Gossypium sturtianum
GCCACCTTGTAGCTCCCCTAGTGACGCCACCTTGCCACTGGACCACAGGCCCATCTTTGTCCTATTTCTTCTTCATTTATTTAAAAGGCCTACTAACTGAAGTCACAGTTCCCTTGGGCTAAAACCAAAATTTTTCCTATGCCTTTACTTGATCCCAGGACAACTCCAACACCCCTAGACACTCCAAATTCATTAACCCTCAAAGCCCACATGCCAATTGTCTTTTTCTTGCTCACTTAAAAAATTTTCTGAGATCTAAAGCCCAATAGGCCCAATTCTTCTAGGCCCAAATTCGGGGAGTTACAATTCTACCCCCTTAAAGAAATTTCGTCCTCGAAATTTCTAACTAACTATTAATCGCATTGCTCAAGTTACACCACTATGCTTTCGCTGCGCACTCTGATTTCAAATAACACTAACACACTTTAACTCTAATTGAACCCTTTTACACCTCTTCTAGCGCTCATCGTTGCGTGCGTATTTCTGGTTTAGAATTTTATGAAATTAGTGCATAATTCCACTATTTAAAACACATGTCTTATGCGAGTAATAATTTAAAAGTTGTTTCGCGGTCGTATAACCACTGCATGCTTAAGTTTCCTACGGGCTTTAGTCTCTAAAAACCTATTGTTTAAAGTAGCCGAATATCTAATTATAGTTCAGTAATTTAAACAAGTAAAATAACAGAAAAACTTATTTGGCTCGACATCAAGGGCTCGGTGAACCACACTACAAGATCCTAAAAAAACTTTTTAATCTACTTGTTTTAAAAACCCAAAATCTAAGGCCCATTTCACAGCCCGAGCTTTGCAACTGGGTTCTGATACCACTAAATGTAACACCCCCAAACCCGGCCCAGACGCTATGGCCGAATCTGGTGATGTCACGTTAAAGGAAAATCTCAAAACAACTTTGTTTAGCGGAAAACTTAAGTTTAAGGTTTAGAAGCCCAAAATCTAAGTAACTTGTTAAATTATGAAGAAAGCCCAAGTTTTAAATAAAAGCCCATAGGTTATAGTTATTTTGAAAACCTTGTTAAACTGTAGAAATTTATTTAAGTTAAAATAAAAATTAAGCAGTGGAAATAATAATAAAACCCATAAGTAACGTCAAATTGGAGATACAAGGCCTTATTACAACCAATGAAAATAAAGTATTTAAACTAAAGTCATTCGAAACAAATAAACAAAAACTTCTAATTAACTTGCAATATGGCCATCTCCGAGTCCCTTTCCACGTCAAGCCATCTACTGAGCGTCACCTGAAACATTAAATAGAAGGGTGTGAGTTTCGAAACTCAGTGTGTACAACCCTTAGCATTTAATTCAATATACAATTATCACATTGGGCCTAAGCCCTATTAAAATCGGTGGTCTTGGGCCTTAGCCGACAATGACCTCATATCATACCATATCATATCACATGGAAACAAGATTATTCAAAACCCTCGCCAAAAATCCATCCGCTACACTCCATTTCCCTTCCAACCTTATACACCTGTAGGGAATTCTAGCTCGACCCACCCCTCCGCTACACTCCAATTGTAGCACTCACAGCGGCACTACTCAATGCTGCAACAAAGCTGCTAATCATATAATGGGCTTAAAGCCACCGGTGGATCCACGGTCGTCAAACGACTATGCGATCCTCAAATTCTTCCTCTGTACAAAAATTCCCACCCATATGCATTCTAAGCAGAATATCATATGAATGCATCAAACACATAAATAACATCCATAAACTTATACTCATCACATATGGGTATTTTAGTCATTTCACAATCAATGTTATTTTCGAAATTCTACCATACAAGGGTATTTCTGTAATTCTGCCCTACAGGGGTATTCCCGTAATTCTACCCTACAGGGGTATTTCCGTAATTCTACCCTACATGGGTATTTCCATAATTCTGCCCTACAGGGGTATTTTTGTAATTTCTTTCATCTCGGGTTTTAGTTATGAAGTTTGGCCCATCAGCAAGTCCTCGCGGCTAAAGTGAACAGACACTACGCACCAGGTAGGATTCCAGAGAAGAGAAGGTGGGTCATTAGAACCGCTTAAGTACCAAGATCTCCCTAGATCCAATCCTAGACTTGCATATATCCGTTGCCACACTCTAACCTAGCGACTTGTCCACAGACATTATTGATTATTACAAGAGTTTTATGTTATTCAAGAGTTTGTCAAACTAGGCCTAGAGTCCATTAAACCTTAACATATATCGCTAAAAATCCCATAAGGCCCATTAAGCCCATTTCATATCATATAGCCCATTAAGCCACTTTCCTGCTCATATAGCCCATTAAGCCAATTTCATGCTCATATAGCCCCTTAAGCCAATTTCATGTTCATATAACCCATAATGCCCAATTCATATCCTTATGGCCCATTAGGCCCAAATCTCATTCATATGGCCTACTAGGCCCAAAACAATTCCAGATCACGTAACATGCATGCCTAACTCAGTTCATATAATCAAATCAATCAATTTCATCAAACTTAGCCTTAGGGCCCACCGGACCCATTTAGCCACTTTCGGCTTTTCGGCTTTTCGGCATTGTCCATATCGTGTGTGTAGTATTTGTACACACCTGGTTACTGCGACGTGCTATACTATCCTTAGCCTCGAACCTACAACCAACCAGCCTTCAATCAATAACTAAATCAAAACATTTACGAAAAGCCGAAGCCTTACCGTAACCTTACCGTGTGCCACCGGGTTCTAATAGCCTTTCCTTAGCTACTAATCACGAGTATTCCCTAGATCTGCACTTACACATACATCATTAAAATTCGAGTGACTCGTAATCCACACAAGTCACCCCTATAGATCACACACACATTCGACCATTCACTTAATCCACCATCGAGTTGAGTACACTTACCCTTGCTAACGATCCTACCACGCTTGCGATCTTTGAACCTTATCCTTGTTACCACAGAGTTAACGATAGGACAATTAGATAGCCCTTCGGCTTTTAACAAAACGTACAAAAGAGGTTAACCGAATACTTTCCAAATCCACTTCCGATCCTGTGGCCTAAATTTGGCTTTTGAGATTAGTATGGTGACAGAGATAATTCGACACCAATAGGGAGAAGAAAAGGAGAAGTGATCGGCTAGAACTAAAGGTGAACAAGAAAAGGAATTTAAGAAGAGAAGGTATGGGGAATTCGGCTAGAGAGAAAACCAAAAGGAATGATGGGTTTTTTTTTCGGCAAATGGAAGAATTCGGCTAAGGGGGAGAAAAAGAAAAGTAATGGAACCCAAGGAACCTCTCAAAGGAATTCGGCACCTCCTTTTATAGCCAATAGCTGAATCCTACCTTCCCTCACAGTCCAATTCGGCACCAACTCTTCCCACTTCTCATCTCCTAATTTTTCTCCATGATATCTCCCTTATCTCATCTGAAATTCCCTCATTTATCAGCTCACAAGACCAATTCAAATACTTCAACGAAAGAGTCCAAATTCCACACAACTCTGGCCGTCCATTATGCAAACTAAACACTCCAAAAACACCTTACCACTACTCGAACCTTGGACCTCTTCACGCCACCTTGTAGCTCCCCTAGTGACGCCATCTTGCCACTGGACCACAGGCCCATCTGTGTCCTATTTCTTCTTCATTTATTTAAAAGGCCTACTAACTGAAGTCACAGTTCCCTTGGGCTAAAACCAAAATTTTTCCTATGCCTTTACTTGATCCCAGGACAACTCCAACACCCCTAGACACTCCAAATTCATTAACCCTCAAAGCCCACATGCCAATTGTCTTTTTCTTGCTCACTTAAAAAATTTTCTGAGATCTAAAGCCTAATAGGCTCAATTCTTCTAGGCCCAAATTCGGGGCGTTACATGGTTGCCTTAGTTTGAATTCTAAAACTTTGGTTACCATAATTCAATGTTTTGGTTGCAATATGATTTTGATTTTCCCTGGCCTACTTGATTATATAATGTTGGTGCATGTAACTTTAGATATGTTAGATTTTGAATTGTGGGTAATTAAATTTGACATTGTTGGAGAGTGATTTATTAAATATCTTCAATAAATTCTACTTGGTCGAGTGTATATATTTGAAATTTTATTTTATTATAAATTGAGGATTTTCGTTACAAATTAAAGACATTATAGATTCTTCTTTTATTGACAGTTATAGTAATATTTTAAATTTAAATATAATTTAATATGTAGATTTTATTGTATGTTTATTATTTTTATTTTAAATATAGATAATTACTTTTTAAATATATTGTATTATTAGATTTAATTTTATAATAATATATTATTAAATAAAAATTAATATTTCGAGGATGAAATACATCTATAAAGAATGTTAATTTAGATATGAAAATATCATTAAAGATCTACTTTTTTATTAAAAAAATTCGTCCCTGATTATTTTGATATATTTCTATAAATTTAAGAATGCTAATTTAGGGATTATTTTGATAGGTTTTAAGTCATTCTATAATACTTCCTTTTAATAAAAAATTAGGATTGTACTATATTTTTAAAATTTTAGCAATCAATTCGAGAATTCCAAAAAATATTTAAACAATTTAGACATTTAATTACTGAAAATATAAATATTATCTAATAGTTATTATAATTTTATTAAGGTAAAATAATTTATATTAACTGGAGAATCTTTTACAAACGAAATAGTAGATAGTTTTGAAGATTTTATTAGAAATTAATTAGTATTAATTATTCAAATATAAATTATTACGGTTATTCCTTATTATTATATTTTTGTATTAAAATTTGGGATTTGATGCATTGCTATTGCATTGGTCTCGTGCAATATCAGTTAATAATAAAATAACAAATCGTCACTGATGTAAAACAAAAATTTAACTTTTAAAAAATAATTTATAATTATGAAAAATAAATACAAAAACCAAACAATAAACCCAAAACTCAAAACCTAAAATTCATATGTATCATAACTCATATATCTATTCTAATTCTAATCTAATATATATATATATACACACTAAAGGAAAACAATGATACAAATTTCGTAAATAGGCTTTGTTGGCGTTTTTAGAATGATGCCATTTGCCACCATAAAGTAAGGACACGTGGAAATCTATTAAAAAAGGATAAACTATAAAAATATTACCCAACTATGCCTTTTGTTCTATTTTGGTCACCTAACTATTAATTTTTTCGGTTCAGTCATTGAACTGTTCAAAATTAAATATTTTAATTATTCCGAGCTAACATGGGCTCTTTATATTGGTCTATTAACAAAATTAGCCCTCTAATGTTTACATATTTTATTAATTTAATCTTAAATATAAAAATTTCGAGAAATTTAATCATTAACGTTTACAAAATTTGTCATTTTAGTTCTAATTATAAAAAATAAATAAATTTGGCCCTTAATATTTACAAAATCCATCAATTTAGTCTTAAATCTAAATTTAAAAAAATAATAATTATTTTTAGCCCTTTATAACCCATCGACTAACCCATGTGAGATATTAAAATAAGAAAAAAAAGTATCATCTTGCCTCTTTTAAGTCACTTGCAAAATAACTCTAAAAAGTTGAGATAAAACATTAAAAATAATTAAGATCCAAAAGAAAATTAAGGCATTTAAAACGTTATCTATTTGGATAGTAATGCAACTAATTATTCCATATAGATTTCAAATCAATTGGTTTGGTCCAGTGTGAAACCTAAATTATAGTAAAATAAATTGTTGCAAGTGACTGAATGGAAACGTGGATTAGACCATTAAAACTTTAAAAACTTTTGACTTGGCAACCAACATGGAAATCCATGTAAACTTTATAAAAAAATTAAAAATTTCAAAAAATGCGTAAAATTTTTAAAAAATTATTCACATCGATAATAAATATTAAAAGACTTGAAAATAAATATTATTAATTAAATATTGATTATACTTATTTTATTTTTTCTTTTAAATTTTAGGTTTGGGTTTTTTTTGTTTCCGATGATGGATTTGGAATTTAAAGTTTCAGATTTTATTTATTTATTTATGTATTTATTAATGTTTAACAATTATAAATAATATTTATTTTTAAACCTTAAAATAGTATTCATCATGGTCGAATGTACCAAAAACAGATGATACGGGCTTATGACAAAAAGGTTCGCCCAAGAGAATTTCATGATGGGAACCTGGCATTAAGAAAGATTCTTCTCATCCAAAAGGACTTCAGATGTAATTGCCAAATTTGGAAAAACCTTATGTGGTGAAGAAGGCTTGTTCTGGAAGATCATTAACTTTGACCAAGATGGATGGCAAGGACATGCTCAAGCCGGTGAATTTAGATTTCTGTCTAAAAAGAGAGGCCAAGGTGAAAACCCGCAAATGGGCACTTTGAGAAAAAAATCAAAAAAGAAAAAAAATTCAATCAAAAAGAAGAAAGAAAAGGAGAGGCCAAGGCGAAAACCCGCAAAGGGAGCCTTGAGACCAAAGGGGATTTGAGTTGAAAACCCGAAAAGGGCGGCTCAAATTTTGATCAAAGTGCAGCATACAGCAGTCTTGCTATGCTTGAATTAACAATGAAGAAGTATGCTACGTCTTGGGGCATCGACAAAGTACTCCGGATCCCCTAAATGCATATCGAGGTTAAAATGGTTCTCAAGAGGTTTGAACAGAGAAGCTCAGGCTGCAATATCTGGGGCACCTAGTTTCCATTTTACCTATTTTAAATTTGTTATTTGTGATTATATTATTCTTTTCAAAAAATGTTCACAATAAATTTCCTTTGATTGCATTTTCTATCTTTGCTTAACTTATTTGTTTCAAGCTATGCTCCTAATTAATTTCATTCTTATCCATGGTTATGATCTTTTCAAGCATTTCGCATTGAAATAACGATTAGTGGACTAATAACACTTTCACAAAAGGAGTTTCGCATATTACTCTGGAAGCTTCTGAATAATACAAGAACTTGAAATAGGACTATTGTTTAAAACTTACCAAGTTTAAGGAAGAGTCTAAACTGAGACTATCTCTCCGGATTTTTGTCAAAAATGGTGATTGAACAAAATGACAAGATATTGCGTCAGTAATACAATCTTGACGAAAAATGGGCAATGTTAACCCAAGTGTAAAAGGGGAATCATTCGCAAGAAGAAATGATATTCTGCATCTATGCAAATATCATGCATACATATGTGGTTAGGTCACCTAGAGAGCGATTAGTTGATTGAACAAGTTACAGTCCTCTACCTCTGAGTTGTGGTGGTATGGATGGAAAATAATACAAGTCTTGTACCCTTGAATAGCAATGGGATGGATTGAAGAAGAAACAAATCCTTCATTTAGGAGTCTCAGTGGGATGGATGGGAAAAGATTATGATCCTGTACCCCTAAGTCACAATGAGATGAACCCTGAAGTTACAGTGGGGCAAATCTGTTGAACAAAATATAATTGTTTTCTCGAGTTTTCTGTTGAGAATACCAGCCGAACAAGATGACATCATAATACGTTAGTGATAAAGCCCTGATAAACAATGAGTGATGACACCTGAAATATGAATCATTCTCATAACATTTTCGCATTTATATATCATAGCATGTCTAAATAGGAGCATTTGACTCATTTCGATCATGGCATCCTAATTATTAGGCATAAGCATGTACCCATTCTACGAGTTATGTCCTCAAGAGGACAGTATAGTAAGGTAGATTGAAGATATTAGTCCGGTCTCCCCGAGTTTGCGATGGAAGCGGACTAAAGATAGCAGATCTGGCATTCTTGAAGTTGCAGGAGCAGATCGAAAACATCGGATCTTATCTCCACGAGTTTGCGATGGAAGCGATTGAAGATAGCATATCCGGCATTCCCGAAGTTGTAGGAGCGGATCGAAGACATCGAGATCTTGTCTCCACGAGTTTGCGATGGAAGCGAGTTGAAGATAGCGAGATCTGGCATTCTGAAGTTGCGAGGAAGCGGATCGAAGACATCGAGATCTTGTCTCCACGAGTTTGCGATGGAAGCGATTGAAGATTCGATCCGCATCTCTAAGTTTGTAGTGGAGGAGATTGAAGATAGCGGTCGGCATTCCCGAAGTTGTAGGAGCGGATCGAAGACATCGAGATCTTGTCTCCCCGAGTTTGCGATGGAAGCGATTGAAGATAGCGAGATCTGGCATTCCCCGAAGTTGCGAGAGCAAATCGAAGATACTAGTCCGCATCCCCGAGTTTGCGATGGAAGCAGATTAAAGATAGCGAATCCGGCATTCCCGAAGTTGCGGGAGCGGTCGAAGACATCGAATCTTGTCTCCCCGAGTTTGCAATGGAGTAGATTGAAGATAACAGATCCGGCATTCCCGAATTCTGAAGCGGTCGAAGACATCGATCTTATCTCCCGAGTTTGCGATGGAGCGAGTTGAAGATAGCGGATCCGGCATTCCCGAAGTTGCGAGAAGAAGATCGAAGACATCAGATCTTATCTCACTGAGTTTGCAGTGGAGCAGATTGAAGATAGCAGATTTGGCATTCCTGAAGTTGCAGGAGTAGATCGAAGACATCAGATCTTGTCTCCCTGAGTTTGCAGTGGAGCAGACCGAAGATAGCAGATCTTGTCTTCCGGAGATTGTAGTGAAGCATATCGAAGATACTAGTCTGGCATCCCTGAGTTTGCAGTGGAGTAGACCAAAGATAGCAGATCTTATCTTCCTGAGTTTGCAGCGAAGCAGATCAAAAATACCAGTCTGGCATCCCTGAGCAGCAGTGGAGTAGGCTAAAGATTGTAGATCTTGTCTTCCTAAGCAGTAATGGAGTAGATCAGTTAAGGATGACAGATCTTATCTCACTAAGCAGTAGTGAAACAAATCGAAGACCACAATTCTTCTCTCCTCGAAGTTCCAGTGGAGTAGGTTGAGGCTACAAATCCCTTCTCCCTGAGTTTACAATGAGGATCAACCCTTATTTCCATGAAGTTTCAGCAGAGAAGATTGAGCAGAGAAGATTGAGGTTACGAATCTCTTCTCTCTAAAATTACATCGGATTGGATAGAAGCACTATTTCCTATACTCCTGAAGACGCAGTGGGATGAAATGGGGCTACTTGAAGAAAAAAAGTGATAAGAAGCCAAGATCTTACAAGACCAGGCAAATTTGGCCCTTTTATAGTCTTTGCTCTATTCTCGTTACACGACAATGAGCAAAGAGGGGCAACTGTAGGAGCCCAAATTTGCCCGGGCCCAATTGAACATTTTAAACCAAAAATAAAACAAAACAAAAATCCAATAACAGTCCTTTTATTACAAAATATACAGGCCCAATTACTTAACAGGCCCAAACAGGTAGCCCAAATTTGACCCAAATTGAAAAGGGCCCGATACCTAAATTTTTCAAAAACCCTAAGGGTTTCTGAAGTTTGCTTCGCGCCGCAACAGCCCCAACAGCAAGCCACCCCGCACCACGTCGCCACCGTACGGCTTCCGTACACCACCCTCGTGCCTCCACGTCGCCTTGTACATGCGAAAATAGCTAAAGACAACACAACAAAAAGAGAAAAAGAGGATTGTATTTTGGATTTTTTTTAATACAGTTATGAAAAACCAAAACAAAGGATTGTAATTTTTTTTTTCTCTTCACGATTTACACACACACAGAGAGAATACAAAAAAAGATAGAAATCAGAAACAAAATTTGAAGGTGGTTTTTTGATTTCGGATTCTATTTCTCTTCAGATTGTTTTTTTGGTTTTTTTACTATTGTATGCGAAAATAAAAAGGAGAAAATGAATTCTTACCTGACGAATATGCCATGGATTTCCTTTTGCTTCATTGAAATCGAGGCCGAGAGAGGATCTGAAGGCTGAAAAAGAAGCATTTCTCAAGTCTCGAATACGCTAATCGCCGTCTGTGGTGACGGATCAGCGTCTAAGAAAGGGGATCTAGTTCGGCCGATTAGAGAGGAATAGGAGATTAGGGTTCTTTGTTTTAGTTCTTTGTTTTGTTTTAGAATTGGCTGAAGGCTTTCATTTTTTTTTAGGTTTGGTTTTAGTTTTTATATGGCCCATGAAACGGCACCGTTTAGGGCCAGTTTCCTTGGTTCTAAAACGGTGCCGTATAGGCCATGACCCGTGGCCACCCGATGACCCGACCCATATGCGGCTGAGATCCGCGCGTTTGGTCTCTTAGGGCATATTTATGCTTTTAGTCCCTACATTTTGTGCCATCGATCGATTGAGTTCCGATTTTATTTCTTTCGTTCTTCAATTTTTCCCTTAAATGTTGCGCACATTTTAATTTGGTCTAGTCTATACGCTGTGTTTCGACTATTTAAATATTTGCTATTTTAACCCCTGATTATTCGATTTTTTTAATTTAGTCCTGGATGTTGTAAATTCTTTATAAAACAGCCTCTTAATTTCATTTCTTTTTCATTTAAGTTTTTTTCAGTCTATCTTTATAATCTTTGCAAATTAACTTCGATTATTATTCATTTTGTATAAATTGATTTAATAAATTATTTTGAAATTTATTTTACAATGTCTTAATCGGTTTTATACTTCCCTTGTATATTTTTAAATTTATTTTATAAATATTTAATCTCAAAATCTTCTTTTATGGGTTACTTGTTTTAAAGATTTTATAGTATCTAATTTAAATACTTTTATATACTATTAATTTATACATATATATATATATATATAATTTGTACTAAAACTATCTTACTTTATGTATATATTCTTAATTTCATATAATTTTATGTATGTATTTCCTTTAAAATCTATACATATATATATTTCATTTTAAACCTATAAATATATAATTGTTCTTTTAAAGATCTTATTTTAAATTATGTTTTATTTATTTATAACACCTCCCTACATTATTATTTTTATATACATAGGTTATTTATACTATATATCGTTTTTAAATCATTTTGCATATCCCGATTTAAATTTTAAGTTGTATATATATTAAAATCGTTTATGTAGTATTATGCGTGTTTGCAATTGATTTTGAATTTCTTTTAGAATTGTTTTTATTATTCACAAGATTTTGATTATTATCATTAGCATTTTACATGATGTTGTTGTGAGGCCATTGCTGTTATGTATATCTTAATGTGTTCTTCCATGAAATTATTTGTTTTTTCATAACATCATTGCCATGTATTATTATTCCGTGCTTGCTACTATACTTCATTATCGCATTGTGATTCAAACTTTAACATCTTGATTGATATTAGTAGTTCTATTGTTATTCCGAATAGGCTAAACAAATGAGTTTTGAGTCAATTTTAAAATCTTATTCAAAAGTTTTCCCAAATAGGGCAATATTTCGTGTTTGGAAATTCGAGAAATCGTGCCCTATCGTGCTGGGTTTTGGTTTTTCATTTGACCAAATAACCAAATATCCTTTTAATCGCATATTTTGAAAATCAAAAATGATCTCGGTGTCAAGGTATGAACGTGTCATATCCTAACGTGCTGGATGTGATGTTTTTATTCCTTTGGAATGAGTGAATCTTGAGATTCAATTCAAAATTAATTTAAAAGTATCACACCTTAAACATTTTCAAATTTTCAACATAAGGGCATTAATTAATCAATTTGGTATCAATTTTGGGCATGCGAGGGTGCTAATCCTTCCTCGTACGTAGCCGACTCTCGAACCCGTTTTCTTCTTGAAATTCGTAGACCAAAATTAATTTCTTAAAAATAAAACAAAATGTTTTATAGGTGACCCGATCACACCTAAACAAAAAAAGATTGGTGGCGACTCCATACCATGTTTTAAAGTCGATCCCCGTTTTTTTTCCAAAACTATAAAAATGGTTTCGACATTCCATATAGATTTCAAATCAATTGGTTTGGTCCAGTGTGAAACCTAAATTATAGTAAAATAAATTATTGCAAGTGACTGAATGGAAACGTGGATTAGACCATTAAAACTTTAAAAACTTTTGACTTGGTAAAAATATATATATATATATATATATATACACACTAAAGCAAAACAAGTATACAAATTTGGTAAATAGGCTTTGTTGGCGTTTTTAGAATGATGCCATTTGCCACCATAAAATAAGGGCACGTGGAAATCTAATAAAAAAAGGATAAACTATAAAAATGTTACCTAACTATGCCTTTTGTTCTATTTTGGTCACCTAACTATTAATTTTTTCGAGTTAGTCACTGAACTGTTCAAAATTAAATATTTTAATTATTCTGAGCTAACATGGGCTTTTTATATTGGTCTAGTAACAAAATTAGCCCTCTAATGTTTACATATTTTATTAATTTAATCTTAAATATAAAAATTTCAACAAATTTAATCATTAACGTTTACAAAATTTGTCATTTTAGTTCTAATTATAAAAAATAAATAAATTTGGCCCTGAATATTTACAAGATCTATCAATTTAGTCTTAAATCTAAATTTAAAAAAAAAAATATTTTTAGCCCTTTATAACCCATCGGCTAACCCATGTGAGATATTAAAATAAGAAAAAAAGTATCATCTTGCCTCTTTTAAGTCATTTGCAAAATAACTCTAAAAAGTTGAGATAAAACATTAAAAATAATTAAGATCCAAAAGAAAATAAAGGCATTTAAAACGTTATCTATTTGGGTAGTAATGCAACTAATTATTCCATATAGATTTCAAATCAATTGGTTTGGTCCAGTGTGAGACCTAAATTATAGTAAAATAAATTGTTGCAAGTGACTGAATGGAAACGTGGATTAGACCATTAAAACTTTAAAAACTTTTGACTTGACAACCAACATGGAAATCCAAGTAAACTTTATAAAAAAAAGTTAAAAATTTCAAAAAGTGCATAACATTTTTAAAAAATTATTTACATCGAAAATAAAATACACTTGAACTACTAAACAAAATATCACATCAAATAAATATTCAACAATTCAATCAATTTCCATCCAAAAACTATCTACTCAACTAAATTTAAAAAGTCAAGAGTCAAATTAATAAAAAATAATAAGTAAATACTAAAGAAAAAAAAAACATTAGAGATTAAATTTATTACCATCCTAATAATTTTGAATCTATATAAAATAATAAATTTGACATATATAATATTAGAAGCTCATTTCATAAAACTAGATTGAAGCACAAAACTGAACAAAACTTTTGAAGGCTGTTTTTGATGATCTGTAATGGGGATTGTTGGGAGATTTGCTCTGTTTTCTAGTGTTATTTTTCAGTGTTTTGTTAATGGCATTGTAGTGTGGTAGCTCTCCTTATCACTAGCAAAATGCTGATAAAATATTATTGAAGTGACAGTAAATACATAAACAAGCAAGTGTTATCATCATTGCTGGACCATTTTCATGAATGCAAGAGGGATTGCAGTTAGCTGACGGAAATTGTTGTTTTCCTTTGTCAATGGGGACACCAACCCTTCCTTCCCCTTGAACTGGTCTTCACAAGTCACTGGTGCATCCAAGGCATCACTTATTTCTGCATTAGCAGTTCCATAATCTACAGCCTGAAAAGCATCCAAACCTGTTTCTAAACTAGACCCTGCAAGAGAGTAAAGCTCTGAGCAATCTTTCAAGCAGTTTGCAAACATTCCAACGCGTTCGTTATCCAAAAGCTTGGATATTTTGGAGCCGATGGCTGTGGCATTAGCTATGGCGGTCTCAATGGAGACTAAAACCAAATCTGCAACTCCATAGGCTGCTTTGGCTTTGGGATTCCCTTCAAAAGCTGATACACAGAAGTCCAACTTTATATTAGCAGGATTACCCTTTGAAGCTTCATAGCAAGCTTTTTGGATAAGATCAGAGGTTGCTGAGACCAGCAAAAGGTAAAAGAAAAGAAGACAAGAAATGTGGGAATTCTTCATATTTGGAAAATTGGAATGAGAAAGAGAAGGCTTGAAATGAAGAATTTATAAGGGAATGGAATGGGAATTCATTTATCCTTGATTCTCGTCAATCCATCTTAAATGGGGGGCACTAAATCATTTTTATTTGGTAACCAATCATTTTTCTTATTTTCAGAAAGAAGTAATGTTGAAGAGACGACGTTAATTTTTGAAATTTTATTATGTTAGGATTTGGTTTTTGCTCATAGTTGAATTTTTATAATTTTGTGAATAAAAATCTTTGATTGCAGTCCCATTTTGTATTAAATTCCATATGATTTTGCAGTGATTTAAATTGGGGAGAAAACTATCCAATTTTTATCAATGCATTTTTCAGGATCGATACGAAAATGACATTCTGTTTTTCAGAGTATTTATCAAGTATTGATACGGTATCGATACCTTTTGTTGGGGATTGATAAATTTCTTCAAGTATCGATAGTTGTATACTTTTTATCCATACATTTTTTAGTATCGATACGGAATTGGCATTCTAATTTCCAAAGGATTTACCCAATATCGACACGATATTGATACCTTCTATTTGGTATCGATATTGATGGCTCCAACGGTCACTAAATTAGACATTAAATGCTATTAGTACCGATACTCGTAGAAAAATATTGATATATGTTGTTGTAGGTGACATCAATGCACTTATACTTTCGTCCCAATTACTCTATTCTATATTCCAATAATCACAACCACTGGAAATCAATTAAGGCTTAGTTTAACATTGCTTCTCAAAAGTGTTTTTGGGGAAAAATCACTTTTGAAAAAAAGTTAAAATTTTCAGCTTTTGAAAAAAGTGCTTTTTGACCGCATTTTGGCTTAGAAAAAATATTTTTTTCTCTCAAAAAATAACTTGTTTAGGAATGCTTTTGTCGTAAAAGTGCTTCTTAGAAAAATATTGAAATGTAAACAAAAATATTGAAATGTTTAACTTTTAAAAAATAAATTATAATTATAATTATAATTATGAAAAATAAATGCAAAAACCAAACAATAAACCCAAAACTCAAAACCTAAAACACAAAAATTGCAAGAGAAACAAAATAATTATAATTCATATTTATTTTTATGCCCTTCAATATTTTTTATTTTACATCACTGATAATGTATCATCTTATTATTAACTAATGATACATGAGACATATATACAAATGGTGCATCAAATATTAATCACTAAAATTTTAGTTAATCCTTTAATTATTTAAAAGTTTTAAATATTTTATATTAATTTAATTAAGAATATTTAATCTACCTTATTAAATTTAGTTTTGGGAGAAAAACTGATTTTTTCAAAAATTGAAACAGTAAATCCTATTAGAAATTAATTAGTAGTAATTATTTAAAATATAATTATTATCATTTATGGATCTAAGAGTCTAATTTACCCCAATAATTACTTGAATATAGCCTTGAATCATAAAATGGTAATTAAATTATAATTTTTTTATAAGTTGGTAATTAAATTTTTTTGTCACAAGTGGTAACCTGAAATATATTTCGTTATTTAAAGTGGTACCTAAGCTTACCTTTTTTTCTCAAATTGGTACTTAAACTATACTTTATTACTCAAAGTAATACCTAAACCATATTCTATTATCCAAATTACCCAAACCATTTAAAAAAACCTCTTAATCAATCTTTTTGTGACATGTAACACTTTTAAATTAAAAATAGAATTAAATCAAATTATAAATAAAAATCAAATTTAATCAAAATTAAAAATTTCAAGAAATAATTAACTCCCTCCCTCCCTCCCTCCCTCCCTCCTTATGATTCTTTCTTCTCTTTTAATGCACTTTCTTTGTATTTTTTTTTTTTACTTTTTTTTCTACTAAATTTCTCTTCAATATTTAAATTTTATATTTTATTATTACAGTGATTTATTCTACATTAATTATATAGGTGATTTGTTAATAAATTTGTATTGTGAGCTAGCACTTATTATCTTCAAGAAACTGCAGACTTTGATGAGGAAAAATATAATATTATTTGATGAGGAAAAAATATTAATACATAAACATACAAGTGTTATCATCATTTTCGGACCATTTTCATGAATACAAGAGGGATAGCAGTTAGCTGAAAAAAATTCTTGTTTTTCCTTTGTCAATGGCGACACCAACCCTTTCTCCTTGAACCCGTCTTCACAAGTGATTGGTGCATCCACGGCAGCAGTTATTTCTATATTAGCAGTTATTGATGAGGAAAAATATAATATTATTTGATGAGGAAAAATATTAATACATAAACATACAAGTGTTATCATCATTTCCGGACCATTTTCATGAATACAAGATGTCGTAACCATTTTTTTGAAAAACGGCGGTGACTTTAAAAACAAAACGGGAGTCGCCACTGATCTTTATTAGGTGTGATCAGATCACCTATGTTTTAATAAAACGTTTTGGTTTACTAAAACAGTTTTTTTGGTCTTCGGGATTCGAGAAAAAAAATCGGGTTCGGGAGTCGGTTACGCACGAGGAAGGGTTAGCACCCTCGTAACGCCCAAAATCGGTACCTAATTGATAAAATCATGTCCTAATGTTGAAAATTTGAAAAGACTCAAAAATATGATCCTCTTTTATTTTTTTTTAAAAACTTGAACAAATCGAGATGGATGATAAGACCCTCTCATTTCGAGGAGACATAGTATCGTACCCAGTAAGTTAGGGTGCAACACTTTGGGCTCCCAAAACTGAGCTTGGCTTTTTGATTTTAAAACTCGGTTTTAAGTTTAAGAAGGGTATTCTGTTATTTGTCAAATGAGAAACCGGAACTCAGTAAGTTAGAGCTCGATTTCTCGAAATTCCAAATACGGAGTATAGCCTTTATTTTAAAAAACTTTTCTCGGGGTATCTAGATGTCGTGTCCAGTAAGTTAGGGCACAACATTTCGAATTTCCGAGAACAAGTATTTTATTTAAAACTTGCATTGCGATTTTAAAAGGGATATTCCGTTATTCAGATTAAATGAGAAAAATCGGAACCCAGTAAGTTAGGGCTCGATTCCCTCGAATCTTTAATACGAAATATCAGTTATTATAAGACTTGACGAATTGAATAAAGATTAATGTGGCAAATGATGATATGGAAATAAGATATTACGCATGAAAAGATAGGTGCGTTTATAAGATGAAATTGAAGATAAAATGAACAAGATGAATATATATACATAAGATAAATTTTAAATCAATGTATAAAGACATGTGATAAGCATATATAAAAGCAATAATAAAATAACTTTACTATGAATAATAGTAATAATAGTAAAAATAAAATAATAATAGTTAAAATGAGATAATAGAAGTGATGACAATATAGAAATAATTGTAATAATAATAGTGAATAATAGTAATGATAATAATAATGCGATAATGGTAAAATGAGAATAATTATAATAATACTATGCCTATAATAATAACAATAGAATAAATTATAACCTAGATAATAATAATAACAATAGTCATACTGAAGTAATGAAAAACGATAGAACGAATAGTAACTAAAATGCTAATGGTAGTGTTTAAAATAAAATAATAATAACAATAATGTCAGTTAATAAACATGATAGTAACAAAATATATACATTATATAAAAAATGATAATAATATAGTAATAGTAATAATAATAATATAATGGTAAAAAAATAATAATAATGAAAATAATAAAAATAATAATGCTAAAAGTAAGAAATAGTAATAATAAAATAGTGTTAATGATATTAGTAAGAGAAATAATAGTAAATATAATAATAATGGTAATTAACAAATAATAATAAAAATATATATATAAAATAGTAATAGTAATAATAATGTTAATAATAATAATGCTAAAAAAGTAATAATAATCGCAAAAATAACAAGGAAAGGACTAAATTAAAAAATAAATAAAACTTAGGGTCCGAATTAAAAAAGGCAAAGCGAATTAGGGCCCGATTGAACGTGCGGAAAAATGAGGAGGACTATTCGGGCAATTATCCCTGGCCTCTATGCGCAGCGTTCTGCGCGGGGACTAAATTGGAACATAAGAAAATCTATTGGGGCGTATTTGAAAATAAAAAAATTGAATTAAAAAAGGTAAAAAATGCGGAAGGGCCTCGAGCGCAAATAGCCCATTTCACAAAAACGCGCGGATCCTCCCCCTGGGTCGGGTCGCGCGCGCGGGTTGGAGCCTAAACGGCGTAGTTTTGGCGCCTGGGCTCCTAACCCAAAACGACGTCGTTTTATCATATTGAGGAAAAAAATCATTTCTGCGTTTGAAAGGAAAAAAAAATGGAGGGCTCTCATTCTTCTCTGGACGAAGTCCAAATTCCAGCCAAGAGCCACGCCGTCCTCCGCCACCGCGCCACCGCGCGGTGGCCGAAAAAGGTAAAAAATCCAGTTTTTATTATAAGGTATATGTGGGTATATATGTATGTGTTTGCGAAAAAAGGGATTTGAAATGAGAAATGAAACGGTAAAAATAAATGAAAATCACCTCCTAATGGTCACTGATCCGATTTCGCGTTGTCTTTTTCTTCTTTCTTTATTAAATACTTAACCTCTATTCTTTTTCGTGTTTAAAAACACTATTGCTATTGTTGCTTCTGTGCGAATCTCTGTTTTTTTTATTGAAAAAAAGGATCCCCCCATTTACAAGCGTTTTGATCGGCTTTTATAGCCATATTCTATTGCTTTCTGTCTATTCGTGTTTAATGCAAGTACTCGGCGGCGTTGACAGTGGCGATGGACGTGACAAGGGCGGCGGCAGAGCAAGTGGGGGCTAGGCTGCGGTGCCACTTGGATTAGGGGGACTAGGGTTTTGTTTTTTTCTGATTAGGGTTAATTTGGGTATTGGGCTAACTGTTGGGTTAGGTTAATGGGTTTGGGTAGTTAGGTGGTTTTGGGTGTAATGAAATGGGTCGGGCAATTTGGGCCTTGTACAGCTGCCCCTCTTTGCTCATTGTCGTGCAACGGGAATAGAGCAAAGACATAAAGAAGGACCAAATTTTCCCGGTCCTGCTGAGTCTTGATTTTCGGTGCTCCTATTCTTCAGGTAGCCTCATTCCAGTCCACTGTATCTTGTTGCTTCGATCCACTTCACCGCTACTTCAGAGAGCTAGGATATGTAGCTTCAATTTGCTCTTGCTGTAACTTCGAGGGGATGAGATTTGTTTATTTTTAACTTGCTCCGCTGTGTCTTCAGGGAGATAAGATTTAATGTCTTCGATCTCCTCCTGCAACTTCAGGAGTACCAGATCTGCTATCTTCAATCTGCTCCTACAACATCAGGAATGCCAGACTTGCTATCTTCGATCTGCTCCTGCAACATCAGGAATGCCGGACCTGCTATCTTCAATCTGCTCCTGCAACATCAGGAATGTCAGACCTGCTATCTTCGATCTACTCCTGCAACATCAGGAATGCCAGACCTGCTATCTTCAATCTGCTCCTGCAACATCAGGAATGCCAGACCTGCTATCTTCAATCTGCTCCTGCAACTTCAGGAATGCCAGATTTGCTATCTTCAATCTGCTCCTGCAATTTCAGGAATGCCAGACCTGCTAACTTCAATCCACTCCTGCAACTTCAGGAATGCCAGACCTACTATCTTCAATCTGCTCCTGCAACTTCAGGAATACCAGACCTGCTATCTTCAATCTGCTCCTGCAACTTCAGGAATGCCAGATTTGCTATCTTCAATCTGCTCCTGCAACTTCAGGAATGCCAGACCTGCTATCTTCAATCTACTCCTGCAGCTTCAGGAATGCCAGATTTGATGTAATCATTTACCCTACTACATCGTCCTATGCCCTGTAGCATGGGTATATGCTTATGCTGAATGATTAGGATACTATGATTGAAATGAATCAAATACTCCTATTCAACCATGCTATGATATGTGAATGCAAAAATGATATGAGTATGATTCCTATTCAAGGTATTATCACTCATTTATCCGCCAAGGTTTCATCTTTGTTTCCCCTGAAGTATCGTTTCCTTACTCGAACAATTTGCCCTCATGGAAATTTTAGGGCTCATTCCTCTTGAACCTCGGGTCGTATACCGACTTCCAACCATCCCACCAGGGATCAAAACCTTTTCTGTCTGTCCTTATTGCAGCTTAAAGGATACAGGACTTGTTTCAATTTCGATTCATTCCACCACAATTTAGGGTTTTTGAATCTTTTCCCGTCAAAAATGGGTTCGTCATACCATTTTTCGAATGACCCAATGACCTTGTTTATCCTTGTCACAACCACTTAAGGAATTGAGAGAAATAGTCTCCATTAAGACTCTTCTTTATGGAAATTCTTAAACAATTGTCTTGTTTCGGTTTCTTGTTTTATCTAGAAATTTCCAAAGTAATATGTAGAACTTTCTTTTGTGAAATTATTAGTTCATCAATCATTATTTCAATGCAACATGTTTATAGATGATGAGTAACAATAAATTGATTTCAAAGAGAGTTAAATGAATTATCAAAGGTACAAGAAAAATTGACTTGGAACATATCTTCGAGACGAAAAGGAACCCAAAGATAGCAAAATGAATAAAACAAAGATCAGATGCCCTAGATATCGCCGATTGGGCTTCTATATACAAACTTCATGAAGACTACTTTGAGCTTAACATGTGTTTAAAAGACTCAAAGTACTTTGTCGATGCCCCAATATGCAACATACTTCCTTTCTTGTTGATTCAGGTATAGCAAGATCACTGCATGTCCATTCAAGATTTGCACCGCCCTTTTCGGGTTTTCAACTCAAAACCCCTTTGGTCTCAAGGCGCCCTTTGCGGGTTTTCGTCTTGGCCTCTCCTTTTTTTTAGAAGTCTCAAAGCGCCCTTTGCGAGTTTTCACCTCGGCCTCTTCTTCTTTTCAAGCAAAGTATTTTTTTACCGAATCTGAGTTCACAGGATTGGGTAAGCCTTTCCCGTCTATTTCAGTCAGAATTAGTGCACCTCCAGAGAAAGCCTTCTTCACCACATATGGTCCTTCCCAATTCGGCATCCATTTTCCTCTGTAATCCTTTTGTATGGGAAGAATCTTCTTCAGTACAAGGTCCCCTTCATAAAATTCTCTTGGGTGAACTTTTTTGTCATAGGCTCGCATCATTCGTTTTTGGTACATCTGACTGTGACGAATAGCCCTTAGCCTCTTTTCTTCAATTAAGTTCAACTGATCATATCGAGCCTAGATCCATTCAGCTTCATCCAGCTTTATTTCTGACAAAACTCGAAGAGAAGGTATTTCCACTTCAATAGGTAGAACTGCCTCCATCCCATAGACCAATGAGAAAGGCGTTGCCCCAGTAGAGGTTCTGATGGACGTTCGATAAGCATAGAGTGCAAACAGTAATTTCTCATGCCAATCCCTATAAGTCTCGGTCATCTTCCCCACTATCTTCTTGATGTTTTTATTGGCCGCTTCCACTGCCCCATTCATTTTTGGACGGTACGGAGACGAGTTGTGGTGTTTGATGTTGAATTGACTGCAAACTTCTGCTATCGTGCTGTTGTTCAGGTTCAATGCGTTGTCTGATATGATCCTCTCAGGCATTCCATATCGATAAATGATCTCATTCTTTAAAAATCGACTAACTGCTGACTTAGTGACGTTAGCATATGAAGTGGCCTCTACCCATTTCGTGAAGTAGTCAATGACCACAAAGATGAACCGATGCCCATTCGAAGCTTTCGGTGAGATTGGTCCAATAACATCCATGCCCCACATGGAAAAAAGCCATGGGGAAGTCATAACATGCAAAAGTGACGGAGGTACATGAATTTTGTCTCCATAAATCTGGCATTTATGACATCTCTTGGCATAGCTGATACAATCTCCTTCCATGGTGGACCAATAATATCCAAATCTCATTATCTGCCTGGCCATCTTGAATCCATTAGCGTGTATTCCACAAACGCCCTCATGAACTTCCTCTAGGATTTTCCTAGCCTCTACAGCATCAACGCACCTCAGTAATACTTGATCTTTTCTCTTTTTATACAAGATATCCCCATCTAAAACATAGTCAGAGGCCAATCTTCTTAGTGTTATTTTCTCATTCTCAGTTGCATGCTCTGGGTATTCACGATTTTTTATGTATCGCAATACATCATGATACCAATGGTGATCATCTCTTTCCTCCTCTTCCATATTATAACAATGAGCGGGAACTTTGAGAATACTCATCTGAATGGGTCTCATATCCTCTGGTTTGTTCACCTTGATCATAGAAGCTAGAGTTGCCAAAGCATCTGCCATCTGATTTTCATCACGTGGAAGATAATTAAAAGTGATGTGGTCGAACTCCTCAATCAATCCCAAAACTATCTTTCGATAATCGATCAGTTTGGGATCTCTCGTCTCCCATTCAACTTTAAGCTGGTAAATTACCAGTGCAGAATCTCCATATACTTCTAGCACTCTGATCTTACGCTCTATGGCTGCTCGAATTCCCATAATACATGCTTCGTACTCTGCCATGTTATTTGTGCAATCAAAATCCAATTTGCATGTAAATGGATAATGATCACCATTAGGGGATACCAAGATTGCCCCAATTCCATTTCCCACAGCGTTTGACGCTCCGTCAAAATTTAGCTTCCACGGACATTCTTCAGTATTTGCCACATACATCAACTCCTCATTGGGGAAATCAAAGTTTAAAGGTTCATAATCCTCTAACGCTCTGCTAGCCAGGAATTCTGCTATTGTGCTCCCTTTTATAGCCTTTTGGTTCATATAGACTATATCAAATTCAGACAGCAAAATCTGCCACCTTGCTATTCTTCCATTCAAGGCAGTTGACTCCATCATATACTTCAACGGATCAAGCTTCGAAATTAACCAGGTTGTATGATATAGCATATACTGTCTTAGTCTTTGGGTTGTCCAAACCAAAGTGCAACACAGTTTTTTAATCGATGAATATCTCATTTCACATTCAGTGAGCTTTTTACTGAGATAGTATATAACCTTTTCTTTTCTTCCTGACTCATCGTGTTGACCAAGCACACATCCCATGGAATTATCGAACACTGATAAGTACAGTATCAATGGTCTATCTGGATTAGGCGGAGATAGTACTGGTGCATTTGACAGATATTGTTTGACTTTTTCAAAAGCTTTCTGACATTCATCATCCCATACACCTTGGTTGTGTTTCTTGAGAAGACGAAATATGGGGTCACATTTCTCGGTTAACTGTGAAATAAACTGAGCAATGTAATTTAATCTTCCAAGAAAGCCTTGAACTTCTTTTTGAGTGCAAGGTGGAGGCAATTCTTGTATAGCTTTGACCTTATTTGAGTCCACTTCGATTCCTCTCTCGCTGACCACGAAACCCAGTAACTTCCCTGACCGAGCTCCGAAAGTACACTTTGCCGGGTTGAGCTTTAATTGAAATTTTCTCAATCTCAAAAATAACTTCCTCAAAACTTCAATGTGCTCCTTTTCTGTTCGAGATTTGGCGATCATGTCATCAACGTATACTTCAATCTCTTTGTGCATCATGTCATGGAATAAAGTTACCATGGCCCTTTGATATGTTGCCCCTGCATTCTTTAGCCCAAATGGCATTACTTTATAGCAAAAGGTGCCCCACAACGTTATGAAAGTGGTTTTTTCCATACCTTCAGGGTGCATCTTGATCTGATTGTATCCGGAAAAACCATCCATGAAAGAAAACAATGAGTATCCCGCCGTATTATCCACCAACATGTCAATATGAGGCAAAAGAAAATTGTCCTTTGGGCTGGCTTTATTTAAGTCCCTATTGTCTACACACATCCGGACCTTCCCATCTTTCTTAGGGATAGGAACAATATTAGTGACCCATTCTGAGTATTTGACCACCTGTAGAAAGCCAGCATCAAACTGTTTCTTGACTTCCTCTTTTATTTTCAATATTACGTCAGGCCTCATCCTTTGTAGCTTTTGCTGCACTGGCTTGCATTCTTCTTTTATGGGAAGGCAATGCACTACAATATCAGTACTTAAACCAGGCATGTCTTGGTGTGACCATGCAAAGACGTCCTTGAATTCCCGTAGCAACTCAACAAGGTCTTGTTTTGTCTCCTCGGTTATGCGCGTTCTAATCTTCACCACTTTTCCTTCCTCTAAGGCTATGTTCTCTAATTCCTCTTCGTGGGGTAAAATTTGTTTCTCCTATTGCTTTACCATTCTCAACAAATCTGGAGGCAAGTCACAATCTCTGTCACCTTCAAAATCCTGAGATCCCTCTAAACACATGTCTTGTTCAAAATGGACCTCTGGGTCTATAGTATCGTTGCTCATATCATTGATGTCTAGGGACCTGTGATAAATCACCAAATGATGTACAAAGAACAAATGAATTTGAGGACAACTACTCACATGATATGAATGGGAATAATAATAAAGAATAAAAATGAGAGAATGTTTGCCAGAATTGGTCATTAAAGATGTATTTCATTGAAATAAAATATTCGAACATGAGCCTATTTCACAAAAGAAGTCTTATTATTTCTAGGCTTAAAAACAACAAGAGCATTCTGAATATTACTCTGTATAATCTCTAAAAACTAAAGGAAATTCCTCTACAGTCCAATTGTCCAGAACGCTTCCAGGTTCATACGGGCGAATGCCCAACAGGTTTCCTTGCTCGGCTTCTTCGTCGTGTATGGCATTGATGTGAGGATTTTCATTTTTCGATAATCCTTTCTCCGGGTGGATTATCCCTCCTGATACGAAGGTCTGAGATATGTGGGGAAATGTCATTGATTCCCACTTGACGTCTTCCCCATTCAACCGTGCCTTTCTCCTTTCTTGCTTTTTCTCTATTTCCTTCTTCATCTGTTTAGCATCTGGCTTGAAACCCAAGCCAAAATGGTCTCTCTTCTCTTTCAGCATCGGGATTCGAACTTCCCCTTGAAGATGTCTACCCAATCCTTTTCCTGGTAGGGCTCATTTCCCTACCATCATTTGTAAACCCATCCTCGTGGTTCTGGATATCTTAGGTAATGGAACTTCATTCCCTTCCAAGATGAATGTTGCATTTACGAACTCTAAAGATCGGAAGGAACATTCAATGGCCTCTTCATTTGTCTCTAAACATGGTGCCTCATTGGTGACAGTCGCTATGATGTCTTCTTCTGTGTTTATAGTTACCAGCCGATTCTCTGTTACCAGTTTCAGTTTTTGGTGCAGCGATGAGGGTACTGCCCCCGCCGAATGAATCCAGGGTCTTCCCAACAAGTAGTTGTAGGAGGGCTTGATATCCATTACCAGAAAGTCCACTTCATATGTGTTACGCCCGATCAATAGTGGTATGTCCATTCTTCCCATTACTATTCTTTCAGTGCCATCAAATGCTCTCACTATGTTCTGGCATGCTTTCATGTGAGAACTGTCTATAGGCAACCTCTTCAGCGTAGACAACGGTAAGACATTCAAGGCTGATCCATTATCTATTAATACACTTGGCAGAGTGTATCCCTTACAACGAGTAGTGATGTGCAAAGCTTTTGTTGATCCCATGCCCCCCGGTGGGATTTCATCATCACTGAAGTAAATGAAATTGTCAGCACTTATGTTACTAACCAGACGATCCAGTTTGTTGACGGATATATCCTTAGTAACGTAAGTTTCATTCAGTACTTTCATCAATGCTTCGCGATGCACTTCTGAGCTTAAAAGCAAGGCTAGCACGGATACGCGAGCCGGTTGTTTGCGCAGTTGTTCCACCACACTGTACTCACTGTGCTTTAAGA
Organism: Gossypium sturtianum; assembly: GCA_025698515.1. Taxonomy (NCBI): domain Eukaryota; kingdom Viridiplantae; phylum Streptophyta; class Magnoliopsida; order Malvales; family Malvaceae; genus Gossypium; species Gossypium sturtianum. The sequence goes on from CM046949.1 coordinate 37,223,166, forward strand.
ATTTCAAAAATTCTTTAGCCACTTCTTCCTTCACAGGTTCGTTGATAAGGGTCTCAGGTCCTTTCTCTCGCTCAACTGCCACAGTCTTTGATTTCATTGGTTCTACTCCAACGTTTCCCAGATCGTAACGCTTCCCACTACGTGTATAGAACCCTTCATTTCAGACCTCCTCGTTAGTACTAACTGAGCTTTCCACTCCCGGTATTGTCACATTACAGTTGTAATTCCATGGTACCCTTTTATTATCCTTGTAAGGAAAGGAAACAAGTTTCTGGATTACAACTTTTGGCACCATTTTTGCTCCGCCTTCCGTGCTTTTTGGTCAGGAGATAATGATCCTCGGATAATTGACTTCTTGCTTTGTCAATTCTCCTTTGATTGCATGTATGTTTCCTCCCTCTAAGCCTTTTTCGTAAAACTCCAATTCCTTGTTGTCCATAAGGCTTTGTACCAAGATCCTGAACTCAACACATTCCTGTATTTCATGCCCCTCTACTTTGTAGAATTCGCAGTAGTCCATTGTTCTTCCACATCTTTTCACAGAATCCAATTCTACCAATCCTCTTTTCACCATTCCGCTCAAAACTATTCTCAACGGGGTTTTCACCTCTGAGATATCCCTCTTGATATTTCTCGTGACTTTTTCACCGATCGTATTTATCCCCTTATCCCCATGGTTGGGTAATGGGTTCTCTGTACTGGGTGTATCATCAAGTTTTACGACCCCCATCTTGATTAGCCTCTCGATTACCTTTTTGAAGGTAGTGCAGTTTTCTATTGAATGCCCCGCTATTCCCACTGGGTAATCACAATGAGCATTTGAGTCATACCATTTAGGGTATGGGGGCTGCAACGGCTGTAGATAAAATGGGGACACAATGTACGCGTCAAATAAAGTTTGGTATAGATCTTTATACGTTACGGGGATTGGCGTAAATTGGAGCTTTTCGACTCTCATGCGGTGCTTGATTCTGTTTCATCGACCCTGCCCCCCAGTTGTAACCACCTTTGGTCAAGCTATGGTGATTGCCTTCGAGTACCCTTTATTGTATTTACTCATATTATTCACCTCACTGTCCTTTTTCCTAGGAGCAGCCCTTCTAGCGTTTTCCCCTGCTTCAATCTTGCCACCCCTTATGGCATTTTCAATCACTTCTCCTGCCATTACTATATCAGCAAAGCTCTTGGTGGTACTCCCTATCATATGGGTGATGAATGGAGCTTTCAGGGTGTTGATGAAAAGCATGGTAGTTTCCTTCTCTAGAAGAGGTGGTTGAACTTGCATGGCAACTTCCTTCCATCTTTGCGCGTATTGTCTGAAGCTCTCGCTCGACTTTTTCTTCATATTTTGCATCGTGATCCTATTAGGTGCGTATTTCTACGTGACCGTATTATTTCATGAAGGACTGTGACAGGTCCTTCCATGTCTTAATCTGGGCACGACTGAGCTGATTGTACCACCTAGCCGCAGATCCGACCAGACTGTCCTGAAAGTAGTGAATCAGTAATTGGTCATTATTAACATGTCCTACCATTCATCGACAGAACATCGTGATGTGCGCTTCGGGACAACTGGTCCCATTGTACTTCTCAAAATCTGGAATTTTAAACTTTGGCGAAAGTACCAAGTCCGGGACCAAACTTAAGTCCTTAGCGTCTACTCCGTAACAGTGGTAGCAGTCTTCATTTCTTTGACCTTCTCTTCTAACCACTTGCAACGGTCCTCGAGTTGCCTTGGCAGGTCCACTCTTGCCTTGTCTGTTTCTGCGGGTTAGCTGGACCATCTCCTGGGTTAGAACCCGAGCCTGTCAGAAAGTGCGACGGTATCGCAGTATCAGTCTGATACTTAGGCCTGAAGGTGAAAGGCGTCCTTTGGGGGTACATATCTGGCTGTGCTTGGGTGTTTGTTGGAGTAAAACCCGGAGGGTGGGGAAGTTCTTCACTAACAGCGGGGCTCTTTCCTTTTTCACGTTCTTTAGCCATCAATTGCGCTAGCTGGCTTATCATATTATTTTGGGATTCTTGCATCCGCTCAATCATGTCTTGTTGTATTTTGGATAATCGCTCTTGCATTTGATCCTACATGTCTTTTTGCATCTGCTCTAATTTCTCTAGTCTTTGATCCATTATTTTCGTTTTGCGTCGTGTACCGTAACGATGCTCAGTTTCCATATTTTCCTTTTCTCTCTCTCTTTCTCTCTCCTTAATTTCGACTAATTAGGCTCTCTCTTATGACTTTAAATGCATATGATATGATGCAATGCAAATGCATGAATGCAAAAAGAAGGTATCGATTCAGATTCAACTTCATTTTAGAAAAATTTATTAGAAAACAAAATCCTTTACATAAAGCGGACTACAAATATGCTTTCGCCCTAAGGCCTAAGGTTTTGATTTTCCCAAGCAAAGAGATTAGCTCTTGACTACGACCCAACTGTAGCTCATATTTCATGCTCAATATATCAGCCTCTGCTGCCAAAGTCTGTAGGTGATCAGCTACCTCTCGAATCTGAACTATTGCTTCACCCATGAGGTAATCCCGATATCTAATTTGATCATGAGAATGGTGAAGCTCTTCCTCCCAACGTCCTTCTCTCATTTCAAGAAGTTCAATCCGAAGTTCACAACTATACAATGCTGATTCTAATTCTTCAATCCTACCCTTCATTTCCTCGATTTTGTTCAGACTTGATTTTAGCTCGACTTCAGTATTACGACTTCGATAGTGATGAAGGGACCGTCCAAGTTCAGCCACTTTACCTTTTAAACCGCTTTTCTCATTTTGGCTTTCTGCCAAATTCTTCTCTAGGGCCTCGTTTCGCGCTTGCATCTCTTGAAACTTCCTCTCCCAACAGTTAGCTTTGGCCTTTTCCTCTCGAATCTCCCGTTGCCACTGTTCTGAAGTCTTTCCCAATCCCACGTTCTTCATTGTCAAACGTATCCTCTTATATCCTGCCTTCACACTATCTCGATCTTCCTCTATCTTCCACTTTTCCTTTCTTAGTTTATCGACCTCTGATTTCTGAACATCGACATCTAGCCTCAAGTACACCTTTTCTTGTTCTACAATGATCCCTCTGGTGCATAAAATCCATTACCCAATCTTTCTGTTAAAGGGGTAAACATTGTAAGTTCCAGGATAGATAGGGGCAGGAGATCCAAGAATGCATCGAGCTCAGGTCCCTAGCGCAAGGCCTGATCGATAACAAATTGAAGAGATCAAAGTCCTGGTGGGAACGTTGAGGAATCTAAACATTAACGATATATTTGAAGAGGGAACCAAGGAATAGACTTTTCCAAGCTTCTATCTTTACGTACTTGGGAAGATTTTAAACAATGAGACTGTGGAAGGGATCCCTGTATTTTAGAACTAATTTAGAGCAATATTCAGAACACACTTGTTGCTTTAAGCCTAGAGGCAATGAGAATCCTTTTGTGAAATATGCTTGTGTCCAGAATTTTTATTTCAATAAAATGCATCTTTTTGAGCAAATATTTTTCATATTATACATTCTTTTGTTCTATGGAATATTCTTTCATTCTTTATTCATGACCATACCACATAAATAGTCATCCTTAGAATCATTTATTCTTTGGAATTGGCCTCCAATAGGTACCCAGATATCAAGACATGAGCGACGCTGTTACTGACTCCCTTTTTGAATAAAATATGGGTCTAAGGGATCTAAGGACTTTGAAGATGATAGAGATTGTGGCCTATCTTTTGATTTGTTAAGGATGGTAGACCAAGATGAAAATAGAATCTACCTTACAAAGGGTCAGTGGACATTGCGAGTTTAGGAAAAAGGTAAAGATCGAAGCCTAGCTCACCACAGAAATAAGGCGAGGCATCATTGAGCTATTTTCAAGAATTTAAATATGTTTTCGCACGATCATATCAAGGCACGCCGGGCTACTGAAACGTGAGCATGCTGTTAAGATTGGTGTTTAAAGAACCCATGTTAATGGTTCTACAATGGCCAGGCTAATTAAGAGGTTCGGGCTACTGGTTTGCCAAGAAAGGAAAATTGCACCAGTTATGCCGTAAATGCCAAATTGAGGAAGACAAGACTTATGTGCCTCCTCCATTCTTTCTATACGTGGGGCATAGATGTTATGGGGCCAATCTAGTCAAAAGCATCTAGTCGACACCAATTCATCTTTGTGGTTGTCAATTACTTCACTAAGAGGGTGAATGTCGCTTCATATGCCAAAGTTGCAAAGTCAACAGTCATCAAATTCAAATTCAAATCCAAATCCAAATCCAAATTCGAATTCTAATTCTAATATAATATATATATACACACTTAAGCAAAACAAGGATACAAATTTGGTAAATAGGCTTTGTTGGCATTTTTAGAATGATGCCATTTGCCACCATAAAGTAAGGACACGTGGAAATATAATAAAAAAAAGGGTAAACTATAAAAATGTTACCCAACTATGCCTTTTGTTCTATTTTGGTCACCCAACTATTAATTTTTTCGATTTAGTCACCGAACTGTTCAAAATTAAATATTTTAATTATTCTGAGCTAACATGGGCTTTTTATATTGGTCTAGTAACAAAATTAGCCCTCTAATGTTTAAATATATTTTTTAATTTAATCTTAAATATAAAAATTTCGACAAATTTAATTATTAACGTTTACAAAATTTGTCATTTTAGTTCTAATTATAAAAAATAAATAAATTTGGCCCTGAATATTTACAAAATCCATCAATTTAGTCTTAAATCTAAATTTTTTTAAAAAAAAAATCATTTTTAGCCCTTTATAACCCATCGGCTAACCCATGTGAGATATTAAAATAAGAAAAAAAGTATCATCTTGCCTCTTTTAAGTCACTTGCAAAATAACTCTAAAAAGTTGAGATAAAACATTAAAAATAATTAAGATCCAAAAGAAAATAAAGGCATTTAAAACGCTATCTATTTGGGTAGTAATGCAACTAATTATTCCATGTAGGAGCCCAAATTTGCCTGGGCCCAATTGAACATTTTAAACCAAAAATAAAACCAAACAAAAATCCAATAACAGTCCTTTTATTACAAAATATACAGGCCCAATTACTTAACAGGCCCAAACAGGTTGCCCAAATTTGACCTAAATTGAAAAGGGCCCGATACCTAAATTTTTCAGAAACCCTAAGGGTTTCTAAAGTTTGCTTCGCACCGCAACAGCCCCAACAGCAAGCCACCCCGTGCCACGTCGCCACCGTACGGCCTCCGTACGCCACCCTCGTGCCTCCACGTCGCCTTGTACCTGTGAAAATAGCCAAAGACAGCACAGCAAAAAGAGAAAAAGAGGATTGTATTTTGGATTTTTATTTTATTTTATTTTATTAATACGGTTATAAAAAAACCAAAACAAAGGATTGTAAATTTTTTTCTCTTCACGATTTACACGCACACAGAGAGAATACAAAAAAAGATAGAAATCAGAAACAAAATTCGAAGGTGGTTTTTCGATTTCGGATTCTATTTCTTTTTCGATTGTTTTTTTGGGTTTTTTTACTATTGTATGCGAAAATAAAAAGGAGAAAACGAATTCTTACCTGACGAATATGCCATGGATTTCCTTTTGCTTCGTTGAAATCGAGGCCGGGAGGGGATCTGAAGGCTGAAAAAGAAGCATTTCTCAAGTCTCGAATACGCTAATCGCCGTCTGTGGTGACGGATCAGCGTCTAAAAGGGGGGATCTAGTTCGGCCGATTAGAGAGGAATAGGATATTAGGGTTCTTTTGTTTAGTTTTTTGTTTTGTTTTAGAATTGGCTGAAGGCATTCATTTTTTTTTAGGTTTGGTTTTAGTTTTTATATGGCCCATGAAACGGCACCGTTTAGGGCCAGTTTTCTTGGTTCTAAAATGGTGCCGTATAGGCCATGACCCGTGGCCACTCGATGACCCGACCCATATGCGGCTGAGATCCGCGCGTTTGGTCTCTTAGGGCATATTTATGCTTTTAGTCCCTACATTTTGCGCCATCGATCGATTGAGTTCCGATTTTATTTCTTTCGTTCTTCAATTTTTCCCTTAAATGTTGCGCGCATTTTAATTTGGTCTGGTCTATACGATGTGTTTCGACTATTTAAATATTTGCTATTTTAACCCCTGATTATTCAAATTTTTTTAATTTAGTCCTGGATGTTGTAAATTCTTTATAAAACAGCCTCTTAATTTCATTTCTTTTTCATTTAAGTTTTTTTCAGTCTATCTTTATAATCTTTGCAAATTAACTTCGATTATTATTCATTTTGTATAAGTTGATTTAATAAATTATTTTGAAATTTATTTTACAATGTCTTAATCGGTTTTATACTTCCCTTGTATATTTTTAAATTTATTTTATAAATATTTAATCTCAAAATCTTCTTTATGGGTTACTTGTTTTAAAGATTTTATAGTATCTAATGTAAATACTTTTATATACTATTAATTTATACATATATATATATATATATAATTTGTACTAAAACTATCTTACTTTATGTATATATTCTTAATTTCATATAATTTAATGTATGTATTTCCTTTAAAATCTATACATATATATATTTCATTTTAAACCTATAAATATATAATTGTTATTTTAAAGATCTTATTTTAAATTATGTTTTATTTATTTATAACACCTCCTACATTATTATTTTTATATACATAGGTTATTTATACTATATATCGTTTTTAAATCATTTTGCATATCCCGATTTAAATTTCAAGTTGTCTATATATTAAAATCGTTTATGTAGTATTATGCGTTTTTGCAATTGATTTTGAATTTCTTTTAGAATTGTTTTTATTATTCACAAGATTTTGAATATTATCATTAGCATTTTACATGATGTTGTTGTGAGGCCATTGCCGTTATGTATATCTTAATGTGTTCTTCTATGAAATTATTTGTTTTTTCATAACATCATTGCCATGTATTATTATTCCGTGCTTGCTACTATACTTCATTATCGCATTGTGATTCAAACTTTAACATCTTGATTGATACTAGTAGTTCCATTGTTATTCCGAATAGGCTAAACAAATGCGTTTTGAGTCAATTTTAAAATCTTATTCAAAAGTTTTCCCAAATAGGGCAATATTTCGTGTTTGGAAATTCAAGAAATCGTGCCCTATCGTGCTGGGTTTCGGTTTTTCGTTTGACCAAATATCCTTTTAATCGCATATTTTGAAAATCAAAGATGATCTAGGTGTCAAGGTATGAACGTGTCATATCCTAACATGCTGGATGTGATGTTTTTATTCCTTTAGAACGAGTAAATCTTGAGATTCAATTCAAAATTAATTAAAAAGTATCACACCTTAAACATTTTCAAATTTTCAACATAAGGACATTAATTAATCAATTTGGTACCAATTTTGGGCGTGCGAGGGTGCTAATCCTTCCTCGTACGTAACCGACTCCCGAACCCGTTTTCTTCTTGAAATTCGTAGACCAAAATTAATTTCTTAAAAATAAAACAAAATGTTTTATAGGTGACCCGATCACACCTAAACAAAAAAAGATTGGTGGCGACTCCATACCTTATTTTTAATGTCGATCCCCGTTTTTTTTTCCAAAACTATAAAAAATGGTTTCGACAGCTTAGCGACTCCGCTGCGGACTGGTTGAGAGTCAGGCCATAGATTGATTAATTCTTGTCCTTTTGATTGAAAATTTGGAAAATTGTTTTGAAAAATCATGTTTCTTTTAATGTATTTTTGGTGCTATGATTGCAATAATGTCGAGTCTCATAAAATACTTTGGCATTGCATTGCATGACTGTTGTGGTCATACCTTTAAGTGGGAGTAAGAAGCTATGCCTTCGTGAGGTTTTCACCTCCGCATGGGCTAGTGGATTACTTCCGGGATACATCCGTACCTATGTCTTCATGAGATTTTCATCTCCGCATGGCCATAGGGAAATGTATTCCCCTGAACCAAACTCGATCCATATGAGCCTATAATGGGTGAGGATTGAGGAATCTGCTGGTTCAGGTACCCTCTCATTATAACCAAACCACATATAGTGAACCCTAAGAGCTAACCCTAGGTAGAGCCACGCCGAACCCTAGTGGTCACACGATTAGGTACTTTATTCTATTGTTTATTTTTCTTGTACTAACGTGTTTCTTTTGTTTTGACTGCATTACATTTCATCATCATGGAAAGGAGGTGTTGATTCATATTCGATTGCTAAATAGCAGAGTTTGTCATAAGGAAATGGGTTACTTGACAAAGTGGATTATAATACGGTCGTTTGAACATAGTCCAGGTAAACAACGAGAGAAGGTTGATAGTCCGTAGAAGAATACAAGACTTTGCCCGAGGATTCAAGCCGGTAAGGATTATTCGAGAGTTATCATGTCTCAATTTTCTTAAAGAAGCTTATGAACATCGCGGAGGATAAGTGAGTGAAGAGGTATGGCCTGGACCATAACATCCGGATACGAAGAAAAGGATTGGTGTTTTCACTTGGACTATGAGGACAAAGCCGCATATGTAATCCGTTTTATGTAAAGAAATTTATTTTCTAAAAAAGTTCTTCTAATGGAATTGAATTTAGAATCAACGCCTCTCTTTTTGCATTCATTCCATGCATTTGCATTGCATTTCATGCATTTGCATTACATCGCATCATATGCATTAAAATTTGTAGAAAGGCTCTGATTAAATAAAAAATTATTTCAGTTAACCTAGAAGACATGGAACAAAGGTTGGAGAGATTAGAGCAAAGGCAAATACTGATGCAAGAGCAGTTGGCCAAAATTCAACAGGATATGCGTGATCAAATGAATATGATGTGCCAGTTAACCCAATTACTGGTCGGAGGACTTGAAAAAAGGAGTGGCCCAGTGGTCAACAGTATGGATGATGATGAAGACATCGTTTATTCCCCAATAAGTATCCCGACTCAACCAGACACGCATTCGCATGGGGCACCTTTCATTATCAAACCCCAATGTCAGATTGATACCTCGGCACTGTTAAACTTCTCGATGGACTCAGGTTTTAACCCAGAGGATGATCGAGCCAAACCGTTTGTTATGGTAGAAATAAGGGAAAGGGGAGAGTGGACTTCAAAGGCCCCGAAGAAGAAGGAAAGGGAAGTGAATAGTACGAGTAAGTATAACAAGGGTAATTCAAGGCCGATTATGATAAGCCAGTCAAAGACAACAACTACTAGTTATCAGGTCTCCCCAAGACAATAGCCCAATCCAAAATCAAACTCGGAAAAACTCCAGTTCGCGTCCATTCCAATCTCGTATATGGAATTGTACCGAATTTTGTTTGAAGCACATGTTGTATCCCCATTTTACGTGGAACCAATACAACCTCCATACCCTAAATGGTATGACGTGAATAGCCAATGCGAATACCATGCAGGAATTGCGGGGCACTCGATGGAAAACTACACCGCTTTCAAGAAATTAGTCAAAAGATTCATCAAAATGGGCATTGTAAAATTCGATGATCCCTCTGGTGTAGAAAATCGGTTACCCAATCTTTCTGTTAAAGGGGTAAACATTGTAAGTTCCAGGATAGATAGGGGCAGGAGATCCAAGAATGCATCGAGCTCAGGTCCCTAGCGCAAGGCCTGATCGATAACAAATTGAAGAGATCAAAGTCCCGGTGGGAACGTTGGGGAATTTAAACATTAACGATATATTCAAAGAGGGAACCAAGGAATAGACTTTTCCAAGCTTCTGCTTTTACGTGCTTGGGAAGATTTTAAACAATGGGACTGTGGAAGGGATCCCGATATTTTAGAACTAATTTAGAGCAATATTCAGAACACACTTGTTGCTTTAAGCCTAAAGGCAATGAGAATCCTTTTGTGAAATAGGCTTGTGTCCAGAATTTTTATTTCAATAAAATGCATCTTTTTGAACAAATATTTTTCATATTATACATTCTTTTGTTCTGTGAAATATTCTTTCATTCTTTATTCATGACCATACCACATAAATAATCATCCTTAGAATCATTTATTCTTTGGAATTGGCCTCCAATAGGTACCCAGATATCAAGACATGAGCGACGCTATTACTGACTCCTTTTTTGAATAAAATATGGGTCTAAGGGATCTAAGGACTATGAAGATGATAGAGATTGTGGCCTATCTTTTGATTTGTTAATGATGGTAGACCAAGATGAAAATAGACTCTACCTTACAAATGGTCAGTGGACATTGCGAGTTTAGGAAAAGGGTAAAGATCGAAGCCTAGCTCACCACAGAAATAAGGCGAGGCATCATTGAGCTATTTTCAAGAATTCAAATATGTTTTCGCACGATCATATCAAGGCATGCCAGGCTACTGAAACGTGAGCATGCTGTTAAGATTGGTGTTTAAAGAACCCATGCTAATGGTTCTACAATGGCCAGGCTAATTAAGAGGTTCGGGCTACTGGTTTGCCAAGAAAGGAAAATTGCATCAGTTATGCCGTAAATGCCAAATTGAGGAAGACAAGACTTATGTGCCTCCTCCATTCTTTCTATACATGGGGCATAGATGTTATGGGGCTGATCTCGTCAAAAGCATCTAGTCGACACCAATTCATCTTTGTGTTTGTCAATTACTTCACTAAGAGGGTGAAGGTCGCTTCATATGCCAAAGTTGCAAAGTCAACAGTCATCAAATTCAAATTCAAATCCGAATCCAAATTCAAATCCAAATCCAAATCCAAATCCGAATTCGAATTCAAATTAAAATTCAAAAAAAAAGTGGCAATAAAGAATGTCAGAAAGATTCATAATTGCACAATGTCAAATATTTACAGTCTGTTTAAAGATCAAACACCATATTAGTGCAGCAAAGGCAGCCAAAAGACCATTCAAATTTTTTTGAAAAATGACTGAGACTTATAAAGGTTGGCATAGAGAAGTTACCATTTACCCTCTATGTTTCTTGAACGTTGGTCAAGACCTTCACCGGGGCATCTTTCCCATTGGTTTATGAAAGGGTAGCAATTGTTGGAAGTTAAGATTCCTTTTCTCCAAGCTTTGATTGAATTAAGAATTGGATAAAGGAGAATGTCTCCAGTAAGCTTGATTGAAAGTGGCTGATTTGGAGCCCATGCTGGTCGCATTAGCTGTGGATGTCTCAATGGAGATTTCAACTAAATCTGCAACACTGATGGCTGATTTGGCTTTGGGATTCCCTTCAAAAGCTGACAAACAAAAGTCCAACCTTATAGTAGCAGGATCACCACTTGCAGCTTTATCGCAAGTTTCTCGGATAACATCGGGCCTCACTGACACAAGCATAAGGCGGAAGAAAACAATAGAAGAGATGAGAAAATTCTTCATATTTGGAGTTTAATATGTTGTTTTTTAGAGAAATCGAATGAGAAAGCTAGGGCTTGAAATGAAATATTTATAAGGAAATGAAATGGATGTGTTGTTGTTGTGTAACATCCTGGAAAGGGCCTATGCATTTTCGGTTTAATTGTACGAAGTAACATGTTTTATGTACTAAGAATAAATTTTGAACAATTTTGGAAACCTGAAAATGTATGGAAATGTTAAGTTAAAAAAATGGAAAGTGAACATTTTTGGAAACTTGGAAATGGATGGAAATGATTCAAAATAGGAAAGTGCACATTTCTGGAAACTTGGAAATGTAAGAAAATGTCAAGTTTACAGAGCCGAACGAAAATTTTTGGAAACTTAGAAATGACTTAGAAATGTCGAGTTTTAAAGTTTAAAAGAGAAAATTAAGGCAAGGTGGCCTTAAAAGAAAAAGTTTGTGAAATTTGACACACAAACAGGCTTGGAAAAGTGGCCTGAAGATGCCACTTAGGGCCTCTGGAAATGGCGCCACATGCAAGGTGTTGGGCCTGGGTTCGAGTCACTTGGGAAGCAAATAAAAGAAGTTTTATTTTTGCTTCCAGAAGCTCTGAGGTGGACGGCACAAGCCTTCTAGAAAGGAGGAGTTTTATTCTCTTTAATATTCGATTAATAAGGTGATAAATAAGGGATTTAATTTGGATTATTTTTGAAGAGATAATAAAGGATTATTCTCTAATTATTTTAAATTAAGAGATAAAGCTATCAAATAAAGAAGAGTGGTGGCCAAGTAAGGGATTCTGAGGAGTAGTTTCGGCTATAAAAGGAAGGAAATAGGGCTACTCATCAATTTTTCTTCCTCCTCCTCTCTCTGCCGAATTTCTGAGTGCTCTCCTCTCTTCTCTTCTCTTTTTCTTTTGTCAAGCCGAATCTATAGTCCACCATTGCCAAAATTCTCAAGTTTCTTTTCCTTATTTTCGTGGAAACCAAATACCCCAAGAGAACCTCTAGTCGACTTCTCCATTAAATCCCAAAAGCCAAAACTTTATCATCTAGTCATCAAGGCCGATTCTTTAAGGGGCTTTTAACAAGGGTGCTACCGATTTCTTAAAAAGGGTAAGATCCAAAGTTTGGTTTCAATTCTTTTATATTTTAAACCTATCTAAAATTTAGGGACTAATCTCTATTATGGATTTTGGCCGAGTTATGGAAGGGTGTTTTCTTTGATTTAAGAAATTGTCAACTACAAGAAGGTATCTTTCTGAACTTCTAAGATCTAAGGTAAGTTATGAATACCATTCGGCCATAAGCTATATTATTATGATTTAATGTTAGATTGGATCTAACATGGGTACATAGGGATTTCGACAGCAATAAAGAAGCAAGGATCCAATTCGGGATTTAAGATTTGGAAGGTAAGAACAAAGGTAAATTCGGCCAAGGCCTATTTTAGTAGTAGATCTATTATTATGTGTTTTAAGCCTAAAAACTAACCAATTCAAGGGATTTAGTGACTAGCCGATTTCAAAGGGGAAAAATACGAGTTTCTGGGATTTGATTAAATCATCAAATTGACACCAAGGTAAGCTTTAAGAATACAAATCCTACTAGGATTTGGTTTTCTAGCCGAATAGGCTTTGTGCTAAATAGTAAGTGATTAATCAATTGTAGGAACTTGAGATCTAAGGCGAGATCAGATTTTGGGATTTCAAAGAAGTGGTTAAGCAAATCAGTGTGTGTACCCACACTACTTCATAATAAGTTTTATGGCTATGTCTAATTAAATATGTGATAATAAGAATAAGAAAGTGGCTAAGGTACCATGTTATGGTACTAAGTACTCAGTGCACGTTTCCTACTCCTACTAGGAATATGAAATATGTTATTTGTAACATGAGAATAAGAATGTGATCTTTGGCATATTAATGCATATTACAAAATGGGGCATACGGGTTATTGAAAGGGGAAGTGAATGTGGTGACCTAAGACCACGAACACGGTGACCTAAGACCGTAGTATCTGAATGTGGTGACCTAAGACCACGATGTCTGAATGAATGCGGTGACCTAAGACCGCGATATCTGAATGTGGTGACCTAAGACCACAAATGCGGTGACCTAAGACCGCGATATGGAGTGTAGCGGAAGGAGGGTCGACTTAGTAGTCCCCACGGTGTACAAAGTTGGTACGGGGAGTGTAGCGGATGGCTTATTAGGTTTGGGTTTGGGAATGCATCATAATTTGTATGCTATGATATGAATGCGTAACATTTGTATGCCTGATTCTATTTTGATTTAGTGTTTGTGTACACATTGAGTCTGTTTGACTCACCCTGCTGTGGGACCATGTTTGGTGATGAGCAAGATGATGGACCAGGACCGGCGAGAACTTGTGGTGGCCATGCTCAACATGAAATTTTTATTTTATGAACTACTATTTCTATTTAAGTACTTGAATTACTTGGAAATTATTTGATGTAATAAGGCCATAAGGCCATAGTTGAATTGTTTTCCATTTATTTCTATTTATTATGATTATGAGTTTTACCTATTAAAGTTTAAGTAAAATTTTTAATATAAAGAATTGAATTCGTTTTCAACACAAGCCCAACCCAAACAATGTTTTTTTTTTTCAAAATCGCACAAGTTTTCTCTAGGTAACGAAAGAATTTTGAAACCGGTTTACTTGAGGAACATACCAAATCTGGGCAAATCTCGTGGGTCGGGTTTGGGGTGTTTCATGTTGAGAATGATAGGAATGGGAATTCATTTATGAGGAAAATCCTTGATTCTTGTCGATTCATCTTTTAAGGCTTACCATAATTCCAGTTCTTTTGTGATAGTGAAACCCTTAAATGGGGCACTAAATAATTTTGTTCTAAACTAATTTTTATTTATAAAATACTTATATGGAAACCAATTTATGTGTATTTCTATCAATTATATAATATTATAAATTAAAATTTACTCCCGGTTTGCTTTTATTTCTCATTCATTAGATGATAAATATGTCTGGAATTTTGGATTTATTGTTTGAATTTATGTGACAAATAAATATCATATATATGAAGTAATATTTGATGTATTTTAAGTGTAATAATAAAATGACACTGTAAAATAAAAAATATTAAAAGACTTGAAAATAAATATTATTAATTAAATATTGATTATACTTATTTTATTTTTTCTTTTAAATTTTAGGTTTGGGTTTTTTTTGTTTCCGATGATGGATTTGGAATTTAAAGTTTCAGATTTTATTTATTTATTTATGTATTTATTAATGTTTAACAATTTATAAATAATATTTATTTTTAAACCTTAAAATAGTTTTTATACAATTAACAATATGTTATCTTATTATTAATTAATGGATATGAGACGATGCATGGACGCGTCGGACGGTATATCAAATATTCTCCCCATATATATATTTATAAATTATTAGTAGTTTTAATTTTTAAATTAGTGCAATAAACGAATATACATTTATATAAAACATTAATTATAATCCTATATTACACAGAAATTAATTATAATAATATTAATTAATTTTAAAAAGAATATAAATATTTTAATATAAAATAAAAAATTATTAAAAATCATATGTATCATAACTCATATATCTATTCTAATTCTAATCTAATATATATATATACACACACTAAAGGAAAACAATGATACAAGTTTCATAAATAGGCTTTGTTGGCGTTTTTAGAATGATGCCATTTGTCACCATAAAGTAAGGACACGTGGAAATCTAATAAAAAAAAGGGTAAACTATAAAAATGTTACTCAACTATGCCTTTTGTTCTATTTTGGTCATCTAACTATTAATTTTTTCGGTTCAGTCACTGAACTGTTCAAAATTAAATATTTTAATTATTCTGAGCTAACATGGGCTCTTTATATTGGTCTATTAACAAAATTAGCCCTCTATTGTTTACATATTTTATTACTTTAATTTTAAATATAAAAATTTCGACAAATTTAATCATTAACGTTTACAAAATTTGTCATTTTAGTTCTAATTATAAAAAATAAATAAATTTGGCCCTGAATATTTACAAAATCCATCAATTTAGTCTTAAATCTAATTTTTTTTAAAAAAAATCATTTTTAGCCATTTATAACCCATCGGCTAACCCATGTGAGATATTAAAATAAGAAAAAAAGTATCATCTTGCCTCTTTTAAGTCACTTGCAAAATAACTCTAAAAAGTTGAGATAAAACATTAAAAATAATTAAGATCCAAAAGAAAATAAAGGCATTTAAAACGTTATCTATTTGGGTAGTAATGCAACTAATTATTCCATATAGATTTCAAATCAATTGGTTTGGTCCAGTGTGAGACCTAAATTATAGTAAAATAAATTGTTGCAAGTGACTGAATGGAAACGTGGATTAGACCATTAAAACTTTAAAAACTTTTGACTTGACAACCAACATGGAAATCCAAGTAAACTTTATAAAAAAAAGTTAAAAATTTCAAAAAGTGCATAACATTTTTAAAAAATTATTTACATCGAAAATAAAATACACTTGAACTACTAAACAAAATATCACATCAAATAAATATTCAACAATTCAATCAATTTCCATCCAAAACTATCTACTCAACTAAATTTAAAAAGTCAAGAGTCAAATTAATAAAAAATAATAAGTAAATACTAAAGAAAAAAAAAACATTAGAGATTAAATTTATTACCATCCTAATAATTTTGAATCTATATAAAATAATAAATTTGACATATATAATATTAGAAGCTCATTTCATAAAACTAGATTGAAGCACAAAACTCAACAAAACTTTTGAAGGCTGTTTTTGATGATCCGTAATGGGGATTGTTGGGAGATTTGCTCTGCTTTTCTAGTGTTATTTTTCAGTGTTTTGTTAATGGCATTGTAGTGTGGTAGCTCTCCTTATCACTAGCAAAATGCTGATAAAATATTATTGAAGTGACAAGAAATACATAAACAAGCAAGTGTTATCATCATTGCCGGACCATTTTCATGAATGCAAGAGGGATTGCAGATTAGGTGACGGAAATTGTTGTTTTCCTTTGTCAATGGGGACACCAACCCTTCCTTCCCCTTGAACTGGTCTTCACAAGTCACCGGTGCATCCAAGGCAAGACTTATTTCTCGCATTAGCAGCTCCATAATCTACACCAAAAGCATCCAAACTGTTTCTAAACTAGACCCTGCAAGAGAGTAAAGCTCGAGCAATCTTTCAAGCGGTTTGCAAACATTCCAACGCGTTCGTTATCCAAAAGCTTGATATTTTGGAGCCGATGGTCGTGGCATTAGCTATGGCGGTCTCAATGGAGACTAAAACCAAATCTGCAACTCCATAGGTCGCTTTGGCTTTGGGATTCCCTTCAAAAGTCGATACACGTAAGTCCAACTTTATATTAGCAGGATTACCCTTTGAAGCTTCATAGCAAGATTTTTGGATAAGATCGAGGTTGCTTTGAGACCAAAAAAAGGTAAAAGAAAAGAAGACAAGAAATGTGGGAATTCTTCATATTTGGAAAATTGGAATGAGAAAGAGAAGGCTTGAAATGAAGAATTTATAAGGGAATGGAATGGGAATTCATTTATCCTTGATTCTCGTCAATCCATCTTAAATGGGGGGCACTAAATCATTTTTATTTGGTAACCAATCATTTTTCTTATTTTCAGAAAGAAGTAATGTTGAAGAGACGTTGTTAATTTTTGAAATTTTATTATGTTAGGATTTGGTTTTTGCTCATAGTTGAATTTTTATAATTTTGTGAATAAAAATCTTTGATTGCAGTCCCATATTATATTAAATTCCATATGATTTTGCAGTGATTTAAATTGAGGAGAAAACTATCCAATTTTTATCAATACATTTTTCAGGATCGATGTAACACCCCAAACCCAGCTTAGAAGTTAGGCCCGAATCTGGCGTGTCACATTGAAGTATTTTTCGAAACCATGTTTTCATTGAAAACCCTTCTTGTTTAAAAGCTTAAGTAAAATCCCAGTTACGTTAGTTTTATTCCCAAAACATTTTTTTCAGTTGCGGAAGCTAATTTTGAAAGTAATTGATTTACGAAAAGATAAAGTCGTAAAACCATTTAAAAAATGTTGCGAAAACGTAGTGTTGTTTTAAAAACAGTTAACATTTCAGAAAACTGCGATTTACTTCTAAGAGATATAAATTAAAATAAAACCAATCTAAAATTTAAAGTGCGAAAACTTTAAAAGGCCTTATTACAACCCAAATCAAAATATTTCAAAGTAGATAATCAAAACGGAAAACATAAGCAGTGTGTGGTCTTCTCCGAGTCCCTCGCAGCTCCGAACCGTCTAAGGTTGGGGATTACCTGCACAGTTAAAAACGGGGTGAGTTTATGAAAACTCAGTGTGTAATCCCCTTTCTAGCAACAACGATCGATATCTAAAGCGTAACCCGAAGAAGTGCAGGCCAAAGCCCTTTAACAAGAATAAAGATGCAGATGATCGTCGGCATACGTGAGCCAAACCCACTACAATATCATTTGGGTCACAACCCATAACAGAATCAATTGGGCCTAGCCCAAACCAATAACAGATCTCATAACAGATATGCAATAGTATGAGGATGCATCCCATCCCAAATCCAACCCTGTACTCCATTTCCCTTCCAACCCTACACTCCTGTGGGGATATAAAATATTATTGAAGTGACATTCGAGTTTAATGTTTTGTAATAAGGCCTTTTGGGATTTTATTTTTCCTTTAACTTTCAATTCGGTTATTTATAAACTATTAGACGTTTGAATATTGAGTTTTCCAAAATGTTAATAATGGTTTTCAAAATATCACATTTCCGCACTTCACTGAATCTCTTTCCTGTTATAAACAAAGTTTTCAATAATAATAATAAACAACGTTTTTACAACAACACCATAAAAGCGAAACTGATTTTCACACACAACAAAGCCAAAGTTTCAAAAAGAACACAAACTTTTTAACGAACGCGCAAGTCTTTAAACAACCTAACCATGTGACATGCTAGATCCGGTCATAACGTCTAGGCCGGGTTTGGGGTGTTCAAAAAATGTTACCCAACTATGCCTTTTGTTCTATTTTGGTCACCCAACTATTAATTTTTTTGGTTTAGTCACTGAACTGTTCAAAATTAAATATTTTAATTATTTCGAGCTAACATGGGCTCTTTATATTGGTCTAGTAACAAAATTAGCCCTCTAATGTTTACATATTTTATTAATTTAATCTTAAATATAAAAATTTCGACAAATTTAATCATTAACATTTACAAAATTTGTCATTTTAGTTCTAATTATAAAAAATAAATAAATTTGGCCCTGAATATTTACAAGATCTATCAATTTAGTCTTAAATCTAAAAATTAAAAAAAAAAATCATTTTTAGCCCTTTATAATCCATCGGCTAACCCATGTGAGATATTAAAATAAGAAAAAAAAGTATCATCTTTTCTATTTTAAGTCACTTGCAAAATAACTCTAAAAAGTTGAAATAAAACATTAAAAAAAATTAAGATCCAAAAGAAAATAAAGGTATTTAAAACCTTATCTATTTGGACAGTAATGCAACTAATTATTCCATATAGATTCCAAATCAATTGGTTTGGTCCAGTCTGAAACCTAAATTATAGTAAAATAAATTGTTACAAGTGACTGAATGGAAATATGGATTAGACCATTAAAATTTTAAAGACATTTGACTTGGCAACCAACATGAAAATCCACGTAAACTTTATAAAAAAATTACAAATTTTAAAAAATGCATAAAATTTTTAAAAAATTATTCACATCAATAATAAAATACACTAGAACTACTAAACAAAATATCACATCAAATAAATATTCAACAATTCAATCAATTTCCATCCAAAAACTAGCTACTCAACTAAATTTAACAAGTCAAGATTCAAATTAATAAAAAATAATAAGTAAATACTAAAGAAAAAAAACATTAGAGATTAAATTTATTACCATTCTAATAATTTTGAATCTATATAAAATAATAAATTTGACATATATAATATTAGAAGCTCATTTCATAAAACTAGATTGAAGCACAAAACCGAACAAAACTTTTGAAGGTCGTTTTTGATGATCTGTAATGGGGATTGTTGGGAGATTTGCTCTGTTTTCTAGTGTTATTTTTCAGTGTTTTGTTAATGGCATTGTAGTGTGGTAGCTCTCCTTATCACTAGCAAAATGCTGATAAAATATTATTGAAGTGACATGAAATACATAAACAAGCAAGTGTTATCATCATTGCTTGGACCAATTTCATGAATGCAAGAGGGATTGCAGATTAGGTGACGGAAATTGTTGTTTTCCTTTGTCAATGGGGACACCAACCCTTCCTTCTCCTTGAACCGGTCTTCACAAGTCACTTTGGTGCATCCAAGGCGACACTTATTTCGCATTAGAAGTTCCATAATCTACACCAAAAGCATCCAAACTGTTTCTAAACTAGACCTGCAAGAGAGTAAAGCTCGAGCAATCTTTCAAGCGCTTGCAAACATTCCAACGCGTTCGTTATCCAAAAGCTTGGATATTTTGGAGCCGATGGTCGTGGCATTAGCTATGGCGGTCTCAATGGAGACTAAAACCAAATCTGCAACTCCATAGGTCGCTTTGGCTTTGGGATTCCTTCAAAAGTCGATACACGTAAGTCCAACTTTATATTAGCGGGATTACCCTTTGACGCTTCATAGCAAGATTTTTGGATAAGATCGAGGTTGCCGAGACCAAAGAAAGGTAAAAGAAAAGAAGACAAGAAATGTGGGAATTCTTCATATTTGGAAAATTGGAATGAGAAAGAGAAGGCTTGAAATGAAGAATTTATAAGGGAATGAAATGGGAATTCATTTATCCTTGATTCTCGTCAATCCATCTTAAATGGGGGCACTAAATCATTTTTATTTGGTAACCAATCATTTTTCTTATTTTCGAAAGAAGTAATGTTGAAGAGACGTTGTTAATTTTTGAAATTTTATTATGTTAGGATTTGGTTTTTGCTCATAGTTGAATTTTTATAATTTTGTGAATAAAAATCTTTGATTGCAGTCCCATATTATATTAAATTCCATATGATTTTGCAAAGATTTAAATTGAGGAGAAAACTATCCAATTTTTATCAATACATTTTTCAGGGATCGATGTAACACCCCAAACCCAGCTTAGAAGTTAGGCCCGAATCTGGCGTGTCACATTGAAGTATTTTTCGAAACCATGTTTTCATTGAAAACCCTTCTTGTTTAAAAGCTTAAGTAAAATCCCGATTCGTTAGTTTTATTCCCAAAACATTTTTTCAGATTCATGAAGCTAATTTTGAAAGTAATTGATTTACTTAAAAGATAAAGTCGTAAAACCATTTAAAAATGTTGCGCAAACGTAGTGTTGTTTTAAAAACAGATTAACATTTCGAAAATCACATTTACTTCTAAGAGATATAAATTAAAATAAAACCAATCTAAAATTTAAAGTGCGAAAACTTTAAAAGGCCTTATTACAACCCAAATCAAAATATTTCAAAGTAGATAATCAAAACGGAAAACATAAGCGCAGTGTGGTCTTCTCCGAGTCCTCGCAGACTCCGAACCGTCTAAGGTTGGGGATTACCTGCACAGTTAAAAACGGGGTGAGTTTATGAAAACTCGAAGTGTAATCCCTTTCTAGAGCAACAATCGATATACGTGAAACAAAACCCGAAGTAGTCCAGGCCAAAGCCTTTAACAATAAATAATGACAATGATGATCGAGCATACGTGAGCCAAACCCACTACAATATCATTTGGGTCACAACCCATAACAGAATCAATTGGGCCTAGCCTAAACCAATAACAGATCTCATAACAGATATGCAATAGTATGAGGATGCATCCCATCCCAAATCCAACCCTGTACTCCATTTCCCTTCCAACCCTACACTCCTGTGGGGATATAAATATCAACCCACCCATCCCTACACTCCAAAGGTAGCACCAACAGCGGCACTACTCAAATGTTGCAGCAAGGCTGCTAAGCATATATATACGGCTCTAAGCCTTCAGTAGCGGTATTACAATTGGCACAAAGCTATCAGTAACTGTATTATGTTTGGCACATAGCCATCAGCGACGGTAATATAACCGACACACAGCCTTGGGTAAATATGATCGACACAGAGTCATCGATATATATGTTAGGCACATAGCCACGGGTAAATACGATTGGCACATAACCATAATCAAGATGGCACAGAGCCATATTCAGATTAGGCGGCTTTAAGCCGTCCGTTGGTCCACAGTCGTCGTGCGACCCGTGCGACCTTAACAAATAAATACTGGATCCACAGTCGTCATGCGACCCGTGCGACCCTATCAGAACTTCCTCCGTATCAATGTCCCAACCCCATGCAATATGTCGTGTATGTCATGCTCAATCATTACACGTGTATGCAAAATGGCCATGCTCAGTAACAATCATTTCAACACATATTAACAGCATATCAGTCACACGCCCACAGTCAAGTCAGTTAAAACACAGTCATACGATCAGAGTTAAATCAGTAATTTACCCATAAGGGCAAAACAGTCATTTACCCTATAATTGTATTTCGATAATCCTACCCTTTAAGGGTATTTCGGTAATTCTACCATACAAGCGTATTTCGGTAATTCTATCCTATAGGGGTATTTCAGTAATTCTACCTTATAGGGGTATTTCGATAATTCTACCCTATAAGGGTGTTTCGGTAATTCTACCTTATAGGGGTATTTCAGTAATTTCGTAATTTAGGGGTATTTTGGTAATTTTGCAAATCGAGGGTATTTCGGTAATTTTGTAAATTGAGGGTATTTCGATAATTTTGCAAATCGAGGGTATTTTGGTAATTTCACAAATTGAGGGTATTTCGATAATTTCACAAATCGAGTGTATTTCGGTAATTTCACAAATCGAGGGTATTTCGATAATTTCACAAATTGAGGGATTTTTTTGTAATTCTGCAAACCAGGGGTATTTCCATAATTTTACAAATCGAGGGTATTTCGATAATTTTGTAAATCGAGGGTATTTCGGTAATTTTACAAATTAGAGGTACTTTGGTAATTTCGCAAACTGAAGGTATTTCGGTAACTTTCTAAACTGAGGGTATTTCGGTAATTTTCCAAACTAAGGGTATTTCGGTAATTTCATAAATTAGGGGTATTTCGGTAATTTTGCAATTTGAGGGTATTTCGATAATTTCACAAATCAGGGGTATTTTTGTAATTTCACAAATCATGGGTATTTTTTTAATTTTATAAACCAAGGGTATTTCAGTAATTCTGTAAACCAATGATACTTCAGTAATTTTGTCAACCCCTCAGAAGGTCTATAGTCGCCTCGAGCGACTCAAGTATTCTAAACAGAGATAATGATGCGAATGGGCCTAAGGCCCATTCTCGGCCCAAGTGGGCCCACACGCTCGTGTGACCCATTTAGCCCAAATCTAGTCACAAATATGAGATTCACATAGACCAGTCCAATATCTACTACACAATCATACAATTTATTCATATGGGCCCACGGGCCCATTGGCCCCACGTGGCCCATTTCGGCCCATCGAGGCCCAAACAGCCTAACCCACAAGAACACTCATGATGGCCTCAACTATCGCGTCGAAGCCCCCACACGTGCGCTCACACGCTCATGTGGCTACCATTGCCGTGTGACCAGCATTTCAGCATTTGCTGCTCTACAGCTAGAGTAGTGCGAAATACACACCTGATAGGGAATCTGAAGCTGCTAATCCGCGCTCCGAGCACTCCTATGCCCAAACGCCCACCAAGGTATCTTTACTCTCCTCATAGATTGCTCTATTTAAAGCCAGCTTCTCACCTTCCCTCATGCTAGCTTTCCGATATGGGATCCTACCTTCAGCAGAGTTTAATTCCATCTCAAACACTTGCCGCCCCAACTTAGCAAAATAAATATCCCCTTTTTGCTTACAATGGGATTCGAACTCAGGCTCCCTTGTAACATAATCCACGCCGCTAGCCACTTTACCAACTAGCTGCTTGTTGTCTTAAAACATGCGCAACTAAATATAAGTCTATGGGCCAAAGTCTAAGTTCATTTAAAAGGAAATCAAAATGAATTGCAAGCACCAAGACTTGAACCCATGCTCCCTTGCAACCCTAATGACGCCTTGCCACTAGACCACTCACTTCTTTGTGTCATTTTTTCCCCACAATTTATTCTTAAAGCTTTCTTACTTACTCCCAGGGTTTTATTCACCTAAAATCAAATTTTTTCCTAAAGCCCAGGTTTGAACCCGGGACTTCATGGAAGCCCCCTAGCCTTCTAAAATCACTCACCTAATAGGTCCAACTTGTAATTGTGCCGTTCTCTTGTTCTCAAAAATTTTAAACGCTCCTACGTCCAAGGCCCAATGGGCCAAATTCTACTAGGCCCAAATTCGGGGCGTTACAAATCTACCTCCCTTAAAGAAATTTCGTCCCCGAAATTTCCAGCTAACAGGGTAGTCGTGTAACAACTACCCTACTACGCTACCACTGCGTACTCTGATTCTAATATCCCTATCACATTTTAACTAGAATCTGGAACTCCCTACACATACTCAAAACACCTAACCATTAAAGTAGACAGATATCGCATACGCAACCAATTTCAATATCCAAACATTACATCCAAACCAAACACACACAGAATAAATACCAAAAAAAAATACAGTCCAAAATCTAAAGAAACCACTGTATTTCTAACTCACTGCATTTCAATTTCTAAATAGACAAAAGTATTCAAAAAACTTACGGATTCGGCGCCGGAGACTCGGTGTAACACACTTTCAGAAAACGGTCAATACAATATTTTAGAACTTTAAATCCTTTCAAGCATTTTTGAAACAATACTTTCAGAAATTCAATTTTAAAAACCCAATCCACAACCAAGTTTTGCAACCTGGCTCTGATACCATTAAATGTAACACCCCAAACCCAGCCTAGAATTTAGGCCCGAATCTGGCGTGTCACATTGAAGTATTTTTCGAAAACCATGTTTTCATTGAAAACCCTTCTTGTTTAAAAGCTTAAGTAAAATCTCAGTTACGTTAGTTTTATTCCCAAAACATTTTTTTCAGTTGCGGAAGCTAATTTTGAAAGTAATTGATTTACGAAAAGATAAAGTCGTAAAACCATTTAAAAAATGTTGCGAAAACATAGTGTTGTTTTAAGAACAGTTAACATTTCGGAAAACTGCAATTTACTTCTAACAGATATAAATTAAAATAAAACCAATCTAAAATTTAAAGTGCGAAAACTTTAAAAGGTCTTATTACAACCCAAATCAAAATATTTCAAATAGGTAATCAAAACGGAAAACATAAGCAGTGTGTGGTCTTCTCCGAGTCCTCGCAAATTCGAATCGTTTAAGGCTGGGATTACCTTGCATGACAAGAAAACGGGGTGAGTTTATGAAAACTCAGTGTGTAATCCCTTTTCTAGAGCAACAGTCAGTATACAGAAACAGAACCCGAAGTAGTCTGGGCCAAAGCCCTTTAACAGTAACAGTATAGTATAGATCAGAGCATACGTGGGCCAAACCCATTACAATATCATTTGGGTCACAACCCATAACAGAATCAATTAGGCCTAGCCCAAACCAATAACAGGTCTCATAACAGATATGCAATAGTATGAGGATGCATCCCATTCCAAATCCAACCCTGCACTCCATTTCCCTACCAAGCCTACACTCCTGTGGGGATATAAATATCAACCCACCAATCCCTACACTCCAAAGGTAGCACCAACAGCGGCACTACTCAAATGTTGCAGCAAGGCTGCTAAGCATATATATACGGCTCTAAGCCTTCAGTAGCGGTATTACAATTGGCACAAAGCCATCAGTAACTGTATTATGTTTGGCACATAGCCATCAGGGACGGTAATATAACTGGCACACAGCCTTGGGTAAATATGATCGACACAGAGTCATCGATATATATGTTAGGCACATAGCCACGGGTAAATATGATTGGCACAAAGCCATAATCAAGATGGTACAGAGCCATATTTAGGTTGGCACAGAGCCATATTCAGATTACGCGACTTTAAGCCGTCCGTTGGTCCACAGTCGTCGTGCGACCCGTGCGACCTTAACAAATAAATACTGGATCCACAGTCGTCATGTGACCCGTGCGACCCTATCAGAACTTCCTCCGTATCAATGTCCCAACCCCATGCAATATGTCGTGTATGTCATGCTCAATCATTACACGTGTATGCAAAATGGCCATGCTCAGTAACAGTCATTTCAACACATATTAACAGCATATCAGTCACACGCCCACAGTCAAGTCAGTTAAAACATAGTCATACTATAACACCTCCCTACATTATTATTTTTATATACATAGGTTATTTATACTATATATCATTTTTAAATCATTTTGCATATCCCGATTTAAATTTCAAGTTGTCTATATATTAAAATCGTTTATGTAGTATTATGCGTTTTTGCAATTGATTTTGAATTTCTTTTAGAATTGTTTTTTTTATTCACAAGATTTTGAATATTATCATTAGCATTTTACATGATGTTGTTGTGAGGCCATTGCCGTTATGTATATCTTAATGTGTTCTTCTATGAAATTATTTGTTTTTTCATAACATCATTGCCATGTATTATTATTCCGTGCTTGCTACTATACTTCATTATCGCATTGTGATTCAAACTTTAACATCTTGATTGATACTAGTAGTTCCATTGTTATTCCGAATAGGCTAAACAAATGCGTTTTGAGTCAATTTTAAAATCTTATTCAAAAGTTTTCCCAAATAGGGAAATATTTCGTGTTTGGAAATTCGAGAAATCGTGCCCTATCGTGCTGGGTTTCGGTTTTTCATTTGACCAAATAATCAAATATCCTTTTAATCGCATATTTTGAAAATCAAAGATGATCTAGGTGTCAAGGTATGAACGTGTCATATCCTAACGTACTGGATGTGATGTTTTTATTCCTTTAGAACGAGTAAATCTTGAGATTCAATTCAAAATTAATTAAAAAGTATCACACCTTAAACATTTTCAAATTTTCAACATAAGGACATTAATTAATCAATTTGGTACCAATTTTGGGCGTGCGAGGGTGCTAATCCTTCCTCGTACGTAACCGACTCCTGAACTCGTTTTCTTCTTGAAATTCGTAGACCAAAATTAATTTCTTAAAAATAAAACAAATTTTTTTATAGGTGACCCGATCACACCTAAACAAAAAAAGATTGGTGGCGACTCCATACCTTGTTTTTAAAGTCGATCCCCATTTTTTTCCAAAACTATAAAAAATGGTTTCGACAGCTTGGCAACTCCGCTGCGGACTGGTTGAGAGTCAGGCCATAGATTGATTAATTCTTGTCCTTTTGATTGAAAATTTGGAAAATTGTTTTGAAAAATCATGTTTCTTTTAATGTATTTTTGGTGCTATGATTGCAATAATGTCGAGTCTCATAAAATACTTTGGCATTGCATTGCATGACCGTTGTGGTCACACCTTTAAGTGGGAGTAAGAAGCTATGCCTTCGTGAGGTTTTCACCTCCGCATGGGCTAGTGGATTACTTCCGGGATACATTCGTACCTATGTCTTCGTGAGATTTTCATCTCCGCATGGCCATAGGGAAATGTATTCCCCTGAACCAAACTCGATCTATATGAGCCTATAATGGGTGAGGATTGAGGAATCTGCTGGTTCAGGTACCCTCTCATTATAACCAAACCACATATAGTGAACCCTAAGAGCTAACCCTAGGTAGAGCCATGCTGAACCCTAGTGGTCACACGATTAGGTACTTTATTCTATTGTTTATTTTTCTTGTACTAATGTGTTTCTTTTGTTTTGATTGCATTGCATTTCATCATCATAGAAAGGAGGTATTGATTAATATTCGATTGCTAAATAGTAGAGTTTGTCATAAGGAAATGGGTTACTTGACAAAGTGGATTATAATACGGTCGTTCGAACATAGTCCAGGTAAACAACGAGAGAAGGCTGATAGTTCGCAGAAGAATACAGGACTTTGCCCGAGGATTCAAGCCGGTAAGGATTATTCGAGAGTAATCATGTCTCAATTTTCTTAAAGAAGCTTATGAATATCGCGGAGGATAAGTGAGTGAAGAGGTATGGCCTGGACCATAACATCCGGATACGAAGAAAAGGATTGGTGTTTTCACTTGGACTATGAGGACAAAGCCACATATGTAATCCGTTTTATGTAAAGAAATTTATTTTCTAGAAAAGTTCTTCTAATGGAATTGAATTTAGAATCAACGCCTCTCTTTTTGCATTCATTCCATGCATTTGCATTGCATTTCATGCATTTGCATTACATCGCATCATATGCATTAAAATTTGTAGAAAGGCTCTGATTGAATAAAAAATTATTTCAGTTAACCTAGAAGACATGGAACAAAGGTTGGAGAGATTAGAGCAAAGACAAATACTGATGCAAGAGTAGTTGGCCAAAATTCAACAGGATATGCGTGATCAAATGAATATGATGTGCCAGTTAACCCAATTACTGGTCGGAGGACTTGAAAAAAGGAGTGGCCCAGTGGTCAACAGTATGGATGATGATGAAGACATCGTTTATTCCCCAATAAGTATCCCGACTCAACCAGACACGCATTCGCATGGGGCACCTGTCATTATCAAACCCCAATGTCAGATTGATACCTCGGCACTGTTAAACTTCTCGATGGGCTTAGGTTTTAACCCAGAGAATGATCGAGCCAAACCGTTTGTTATGGTAGAAATAAGGGAAAGGGGAGAGTAGACTTCAAAGGCCCCGAAGAAGAAGGAAAGGGAAGTGAATAGTACGAGTAAGTATAACAAGGGTAATTCAAGGCCGATTATGATAAGCTAGTCAAAGACAGCAGCTACTAGTTATCAGGTCTCCCCAAGACAAGAGCCCAATCCAAAATCAAACTCGGAAAAACTCCAGTTCGCGTCCATTCCAATCTCATATAGGGAATTGTACCGAATTTTGTTTGAAGCACATATTGTATCCCCTTTTTACGTGGAACCAATACAACCTCCATACCCTAAATGGTACGATGTGAACAGCCAATGCGAATACCATGCAGGAATTACGGGGCACTCGATGGAAAACTACACCGCTTTCAAGAAATTAGTCGAAAGATTCATCAAAATTGGCATTGTAAAATTCGATGATCCCTCTGGTGCAGAAAATCTGTTACCCAATCTTTCTGTTAAAGGGGTAAACATTGTAAGTTCCAGGATAGATAGGGGCAGGAGATCCAAGAATGCATCGAGCTCAGGTCCCTAGCGCAAGGCCTGATCGATAACAAATTGAAGAGATCAAAGTCCCGGTGGGAACGTTGGGGAATTTAAACATTAACGATATATTCAAAGAGGGAACCAAGGAATAGACTTTTCCAAGCTTCTGCCTTTACGTACTTGGGAAGATTTTAAACAATGGGACTGTGGAAGGGATCCCGGTATTTTAGAACTAATTTAGAGCAATATTCAGAACACACTTGTTGCTTTAAGCCTAGAGGCAATGAGAATCATTTTGTGAAATAGGCTTGTGTCCAGAATTTTTATTTCAATAAAATGCATCTTTTTGAGCAAATATTTTTCATATTATACATTCTTTTGTTCTGTGGAATATTCTTTCATTCTTTATTCATGACCATACCACATAAATAATCATCCTTAGAATCATTTATTCTTTGGAATTGGCCTCCAATAGGTACCCAGATATCAAGACATGAGCGACGCTGTTACTGACTCCTTTTTTGAATAAAATATGGGTCTAAGGGATCTAAGGACTATGAAGATGATAGAGATTGTGGCCTATCTTTTGATTTGTTAGGGATGGTAGACCAAGATGAAAATAGACTCTACCTTACAAAGGGTCAGTGGACGTTGCGAGTTTAGGAAAAGGGTAAAGATCGAAGCCTAGCTCACCACAAAAATAAGGCGAGGCATCATTGAGCTATTTTCAAGAATTCAAATATGTTTTCGCACGATCATATCAAGGCATGCTAGGCTACTGAAATGTGAGCATGCTGTTAAGATTGGTGTTTAAAGAACCCATGTTAATGGTTCTACAATGGCCAGGCTAAGTAAGAGGTTCAGGCTACTGGTTTACCAAGAAAGGAAAATTGCATCAGTTATGCCGTAAATGCCAAATTGAGGAAGACAAGACTTATGTGCCTCCTCCATTCTTTCTATACATGGGGCATAGATGTTATGGGGCTGATCTCGTCAAAAGCATCTAGTCGACACCAATTCATCTTTGTGTTTGTCAATTACTTCACTAAGAGGGTGAAGGTCGCTTCATATGCCAAAGTTCCAAAGTCAACAGTCATCAAATTCAAATCCAAATTCGAATACAAATTCGAATCCAAATCCAAATCCGAATTCGAATTCGAATTCAAATTCAAAAAAAAAAAGTGACAATAAAGAATGTCAGAAAGAAACATAATTGCAAAATGTCAAATATTTACAGTCTGTTTAAAGATCAGACACCATATCAGTGCAGCAAAGGCAGCCAAAAGACCATTCAAAATTTTTTGAAAAATGACTGAGACTTATAAAGGTTGGCATAGAGAAGTTACCATTTACCCTCTATGTTTCTTGAACGTTGGCCAGGACTATCACCGGGGCATCTTTCCCATTGGTTTATGAAAGGGTAGCAATTGTTGGAAGTTAAGATTCCTTTTCTCCAAGCTTTGATTGAATTAAGAATTGGATAAAGGAGAATGTCTCCAGTAAGCTTGATTGAAAGTGGCTGATTTGGAGCCCATGCTGGTCGCATTAGCTGTGGATGTCTCAATGGAGATTTCAACTAAATCTGCAACACTGATGGCTGATTTGGCTTTGGGATTCCCTTCAAAAGCTGACAAACAAAAGTCCAACCTTATAGTAGCAGGATCACCACTTGCAGCTTTATCGCAAGTTTCTCGGATAACATCGGACCTCACTGACACAAGCATAAGGCGGAAGAAAACAAGAGAAGAGATGAGAAAATTCTTCATATTTGGAGTTTAATATGTTGTTTTTTAGAGAAATCGAATGAGAAAGCCAGGGCTTGAAATGAAATATTTATAAGGAAATGAAATGGATGTGTTGTTGTTGAGAATGATAGGAATGGGAATTCATTTATGAGGAAAATCCTTGATTCTTGTCGATTCATCTTTTAAGGCTTACCATAATTTCAGTTCTTTTGTGATAGTGAAACCCTTAAATGGGGCACTAAATAATTTTGTTCTAAACTAATTTTTATTTATAAAATACTTATATGGAAACCAATTTATGTGTATTTCTATCAATTATATAATATTATAAATTAAAATTTACTCACGGTTTGCATTTATTTCTCATTCATTAGATGATAAATATGTCTAGAATTTTGGATTTATTGTTTGAATTTATGTGACAAATAAATATCATATATATGAAGTAATATTTGATGTATTTTAAGTTTAATAATAAAATGACACTGTAAAATAAAAAATATTAAAAGACTTGAAAATAAATATTATTAATTAAATATTGATTATACTTATTTTATTTTTTCTTTTAAATTTTAGGTTTGGGTTTTTTTTGTTTCCGATGATGGATTTGGAATTTAAAGTTTCAGATTTTATTTATTTATTTATTTATTTATTAATGTTGAACAATTATAAATAATATTTATTTTTAAACCTTAAAATAGTTTTTACACAATTAACAATATGTTATCTTATTATTAATTAATGGATATGAGACAATGCATGGACGCGTCGGACGGTATATCAAATATTCTCCCCATATATATATTTATAAATTATTAGTAGTTTTAATTTTTAAATTAGTGCAATAAACGAATAAACATTTATATAAAACATTAATTATAATACTATATTACACAGAAATTAATTATAATAATATTAATTAATTTTAAGAAGAATATAAATATTTTAATATAAAATAAAAAATTATTAAAAATCATATGTATCATAACTCATATATCTATTCTAATTCTAATCTAATATATATATATATATATATATATATATACACTAAAGCAAAACAATGATACAAATTTGGTAAATAGGCTTTGTTGGCGTTTTTAGAATGATGCCATTTGCCACCATAAAATAAGGGCACGTGGAAATTTAATAAAAAAAGGATAAACTATAAAAATGTTACCTAACTATGCCTTTTGTTCTATTTTGGTCAACCAACTATTAATTTTTTCGAGTTAGTCACTGAACTGTTCAAAATTAAATATTTTAATTATTCTGAGCTAACATGGGCTTTTTATATTGGTCTAGTAACAAAATTAGCCCTCTAATGTTTACATATTTTATTAATTTAATCTTAAATATAAAAATTTCAACAAATTTAATCATTAACGTTTACAAAATTTGTCATTTTAGTTCTAATTATAAAAAATAAATAAATTTGGCCCTGAATATTTACAAGATCTATCAATTTAGTCTTAAATCTAAATTTTTTTAAAAAATAAAATATTTTTAGCCCTTTATAACCCATCGGCTAACCCATGTGAGATATTAAAATAAGAAAAAAAGTATCATCTTGCCTCTTTTAAGTCATTTGCAAAATAACTCTAAAAAGTTGAGATAAAACATTAAAAATAATTAAGATCCAAAAGAAAATAAAGGCATTTAAAACGTTATCTATTTGGGTAGTAATGCAACTAATTATTCCATATAGATTTCAAATCAATTGGTTTGGTCCAGTGTGAGACCTAAATTATAGTAAAATAAATTGTTGCAAGTGACTGAATGGAAACGTGGATTAGACCATTAAAACTTTAAAAACTTTTAACTTGACAACCAACATGGAAATCCATGTAAACTTTATAAAAAAAATTAAAAATTTCAAAAAATGCATAAAATTTTTAAAAAATTATTCACATCGATAATAAAATACACTTGAACTACTAAACAAAATATCACATCAAATAAATATTCAACAATTCAATCAATTTCCATCCAAAAACTATCTACTCAACTAAATTGAAAAAGTCAAGAGTCAAATTAATAAAAAATAATAAGTAAATACTAAAGGAAAAAAAAACATTAGAGATTAAATTTATTACCATCCTAATAATTTTGAATCTATATAAAATAATAAATTTGACATATATAATATTAGAAGCTCATTTCATAAAACTAGATTGAAGCACAAAACTGAACAAAACTTTTGAAGGTTGTTTTTGATGATCTCAGAATGGGATTGTTGGGAGATTTGCTCTGTTTTCTAGTGTTATTTTTCAGTGTTTTGTTAATGGCATTGTAGTGTGGTAGCTCTCCTTATCACTAGCAAAATGCTGATAAAATATTATTGAAGTGACAATAAATACATAAACAAGCAAGTGTTATCATCATTGCTTTGGACCATTTTCATGAATGCAAGAGGGATTGCGCTTAGTCGACGGAAATTGTTGTTTTCCTTTGTCAATGGGGACACCAACCCTTCCTTCCCCTTGAACTGGTCTTCACAAGTCACCGGTGCATCCAAGGCAACACTTATTTTTGCATTAGCGCTCCATAATCTCAAACTGAAAAGCATCCAAACTGTTTCTAAACTAGACCCCGCAAGAGAGTAAAGCTCGAGCAATCTTTCAAGCGGTTTGCAAACATTCCAACGCGTTCGTTATCCAAAAGCTTGATATTTTGGAGCCGATGGTGTGGCATTAGCTATGGCGGTCTCAATGGAGACTAAAACCAAATCTGCAACTCCATAGGTCGCTTTGGCTTTGGGATTCCCTTCAAAAGTCGATACACGTAAGTCCAACTTTATATTAGCAGGATTACCCTTTGAAGCTTCATAGCAAGATTTTTGGATAAGATCGAGAGGTTGCTTTGAGACCAAAGAAAAGGTAAAAGAAAAGAAGACAAGAAATGTGGGAATTCTTCATATTTGGAAAATTGGAATGAGAAAGAGAAGGCTTGAAATGAAGAATTTATAAGGGAATGGAATGGGAATTCATTTATCCTTGATTCTCGTCAATCCATCTTAAATGGGGGGCACTAAATCATTTTTATTTGGTAACCAATCATTTTTCTTATTTTCAGAAAGAAGTAATGTTGAAGAGACGTTGTTAATTTTTGAAATTTTATTATGTTAGGATTTGGTTTTTGCTCATAGTTGAAATTTTATAATTTTGTGAATAAAAATCTTTGATTGCAGTCCCATATTATATTAAATTCCATATGATTTTGCAGTGATTTAAATTGGGGAGAAAACTATCCAATTTTTATCAATGCATTTTTCAGGATCGATGTAACACCCCAAACCCGGCCTAGAAGTTAGGCCCGAATCTGGCGTGTCACATTGAAGTATTTTTCGAAAACCATGTTTTCATTGAAAACCCTTCTTGTTTAAAAGCTTAAGTAAAATCCCAGTTACGTTAGTTTTATTTCCAAAACATTTTTTTCAGGTGTGGAAGCTAATTTTGAAAGTAATTGATTTACGAAAAGATAAAGTCGTAAAACCATTTAAAAAATGTTGCGAAAACGTAGTGTTGTTTTAAAAACAGTTAACATTTCGGAAAACTGCGATTTACTTCTAACAGATATAAATTAAAATAAAACCAATCTAAAATTTAAAGTGCGAAAACTTTAAAAGGCCTTATTACAACCCAAATCAAAATATTTCAAAGTAGATAATCAAAACGAAAAACATAAACAGTGTGTGGTCTTCTCTGAGTCCCTCGCAGCTCCGAACCGTCTAAGATTGGGGATTACCTGCACAGTTAAAAACGGGGTGAGTTTATGAAAACTCAGTGTGTAATCCCCTTTCTAGAGCAATAGTCGATTATCTGAAAAAGTAACCCGGTAGTGCAGGCCAAAGCCCTTTAACAAGAATAAAGATGCAGACAGATCAGAGCATACGTGGGCCAAACCCACTACAATAACATTTGGGTCACAACCCATAACAGAATCAATTGGGCCTAGCCCAAACCAATAACAGATCTCATAACAGATATGCAATAGTATGAGGATGCATCCCATCCCAACTCCAACCACAGTACTCTCCATTTCCCTTCCAACCCTACACTCGCGTGGGATATAAATATCAACCCACCCATCCTTACACTCCAAAGGTAGCACCAACAGCGGCACTACTCAAATGTTGCAGCAAGGCTGCTAAGCATATATATACCGCTCTAAGCCTTCAGTAGCGGTATTACAATTGGCACAAAGCCATCAGTAACTGTATTATGTTTGGCACATAGCCATTAGCGACGGTAATATGACCGACACACAGCCTTGGGTAAATATGATCGACACAGAGTCATCGATATATATGTTAGGCACATAGCCACGGGTAAATACGATTGGCACAAAGCCATAATCAAGATGGCACAGAGCCATATTTAGGTTGGCACAGAGCCATATTCAGATTAGGCGGCTTTAAGCCGTCCGTTGGTCCACAGTCGTCGTCCGACCCGTGCGACCTTAACAAATAAATACTAGATCCACAGTCGTCATGCGACCCGTGCGACCCTATCAGAACTTCCTCCGTATCAATGTCCCAACCCCATGCAATATGCCGTGTATGTCATGCTCAATCATTACACGTGTATGCAAAATGGCCATGCTCGATGCATATCATTTCAACAATTAACAAAGATATCACCACACGCCCACAAATAAGTCAGTTAAAACACAGTCATACGATCAGAGTCAAATAAGTAATTTACCCGTAAGGGTAAAACAGTCATTTACCCTATAATGGTATTTCGGTAATCCTACCCTTTAAGGGTATTTCGGTAATTCTACCATACAGGGGTATTTCGGTAATTCTACCCTATAGGGGTATTTCAGTAATTCTACCTTATAGGGGTATTTCGATAATTCTACCCTACAAGGGTATTTCGATAATTCTACCCTATAGGGGTATTTCAGTAATTTCCTAATTTAAGGGTATTTTGGTAATTTCACAAATCGAGGGTATTTTGGTAATTTCATAAATTGAGGGTATTTTGATAATTTTGCAAATCGAGGGTATTTTGGTAATTTCACAAATTGAGGGTATTTCGATAATTTTGCAAATCGAGTGTATTTCAGTAATTTCACAAATCGAGGGTATTTCGATAATTTCACAAATTGATGGATTTTCTGTAATTTTGCAAACTAGGGGTATTTCGATAATTTTACAAATCGAGGGTATTTCGATAATTTTGCAAATCAAAGGTATTTCGGTAATTTTGCAAATTAGGGGTACTTTGGTAATTTCACAAACTGAAGGTATTTTGGTAATTTTCTAAACTGAGGGTATTTCGGTAATTTCACAAATTAGGGGTATTTCAGTAATTTTACAATCCGAGGGTATTTTGGTAATTTCACAAATCAGGGGTATTTCTGTAATTTCATAAATTAGGGGTATTTCGGTAATTTTACAAACCAAGGGTATTTAAGTAATTCTGTAAACCAAGGGTATTTCAGTAATTTTGTCAACCCCTCAGAAGGTCTATAGTCGCCTCGAGCGACTCAAGTATTCTAAACAGAGATAATGATGCGAATGGGCCTAAGGCCCATTCTCCGCCCAAGTGGGCCCACACGCTCGTTGGCCCATTTAGCCCAAATCTTGCCACAGATATGAGATTCACATAGACCAGTCCAATATCTACTACACAATCATACAATTTATTCATATGGGCCCGCGGGCCCATTGGCCCCACATGGCCCATTTCGGCCCAAACAGCCTAACCCACAAGAAACTCATGATGGCCTCAACTATCGCGTCGAAGCCTCCACACGTACGTTCACATGCTCGTGTGGTTACCATTGCCGTGTGACTGGCATTTCGGCATTTGCCGTTCTCTGACTAGAGTAGTCAAAGAAATACACACCGATAGGAATCAAGCTCACTAATCCGTGTGCTCGAGCACTCCTATGCCCAAACGCCCACCAAGGTATCCTTACTCTCCTCATAGATTGCTCTATTTAAAGCCAGCTTCTCACCTTCCCTCATGCTAGCTTTCTGATGTGGGATCCTACCTTCAGTAGAGTTTAATTCCATCTCAAACACTTGCCGCCCCAACTTAGCAAAATAAATATCCCCTTTTTGCTTGCAATGGGATTCGAACTCAGGCTCCCTTGTAACATAATCCACGCCGCTAGCCACTTTACCAATTAGCTGCTTGTTGTCTTAAAACATGCGCAACTAAATATAAGTCTATGGGCCAAAGTCTAAGTTCATTTAAAAGGAAATCAAAATAAATTGCAAGTGCCAAGACTTGAACCCATGCTCCCTTGCAACCCTAATGACACCTTGCCACTAGACCACTCACTTCCTTGTGTCATTTTTTTCCCACAATTTATTCTTAAAGCCTACTTACTTACTCTCAGGGTTTTATTCACCTAAAATCAAAATTTTTCCTAAAGCCTAGGTTTGAACCCGAGACTTCATGGAAGCCCCCTAGCCTTCCAAAATCACTCACCTAATAGGTTTAACTTGCAATTGTGCTGTTCTCTTGTTCTCAAAAATTTTAAACGCTCCCACGCCCAAGGCCCAATGGGCCCAATTCTACTAGGCCCAAATTCGGGGCGTTACAATCGATACGAAAATGACATTCTGTTTTTCAGAGTATTTATCAAGTATTGATACGGTATCGATACCTTTTGTTGGGGATTGATAAATTTCTTCAAGTATCGATAGTGGTATACTTTTTATCCATACATCTTTTAGTATCGATACGGAATTGGCATTCTAATTTCCAAAGGATTTACCTAATCTCGACACGATATTGATACCTTCTATTTGGTATCTATATATGTGGCTCCAACGGTCACTAAATTAGACATTAAATGCTATTAGTACCGATACTCGTAGAAAAATATTGATATATGTTGTTGTAGGTGACATCAATGCACTTATACTTTCGTCCCAACTACTCTATTTTATATTCCAATAATCACAGCCACTGGAAATCAATTAAGGCTTAGTTTAATACTGCTTCTCAAAAGTATTTTTGGGGAAAAATCACTTTTGGAAAAAAATTAAAATTTTCAGCTTTTGAAAAAAGTGCTTTTTGACCGCTTTTTGGCTTAGAAAAAACATTTTTTTCTCTCAAAAAACAACTTGTTTAGGAATGCTTTTTGTCGTAAAAGTGCTTCTTAGAAAAATATTGAAATGTAAACAAAAATATTGAAATGTTTAACTTTTAAAAAATAAATTATAATTATAATTATAATTATGAAAAATAAATGCAAAAACCAAACAATAAACCCAAAACTAAAAACCTAAAACACAAAAATTGCAAGAGAAACAAAATAATTATAATTCATATTTATTTTTATGCCCTTCAATATTTTTTATTTTACATCACTGATAATGTATCATCTTATTATTAACTAATGATACATGAGACATATATACAAATGGTGCATCAAATATTAATCACTAAAATTTTAGTTAATCCTTTAATTATTTAAAAGTTTTAAATATTTTATATTAATTTAATTAAGAATATTTAATCTACCTTATTTGTACAAGCCCAATTCTGCCCGGCCCATACACAAACAAACCCATACCACTTAAACTACCCAAACTACCACAATTAAAAATCCACAAAAAAAAAAAACTAAACTCAAGCCCAATTTCCCAAGTAGCCCAATACCCAATAAACCAATACCTAAAGACCAAACCCACTTAACCAACAACCCTAGCCCGCATCCATTAGAAACCCACTTCAGAAGCCCAAACTGTAACACCCCAAACCCGGCCCAAACACCACGACCGGATCTGGTATGTCATTAAGAAAATTTTGGAAGAACATGTCGTATTTTCAGAAAAATATTTTTCTAAAGTTTATCTTCTTATTCGAGAGAAATTTAATAGTTGATAGTTTAAATAAAATATGCCTTTATAAATTAAAAACCCAAATTTAAATAGATACATTAGTTCAATAAGAATTTAAATAACTAAAGGTAATTAAAGCCCAAAATAAAACAAAACATAAACTAGTGGCCCATAGCCTTATTACAACGAGATTTAAAATCCATTAATTAAAAATATAAAGTATTAACTTGAGACTTTTTGCTTTGATCCAGTTGGTCTTTTGCATGGCCACCTTGCGTTCCTCTCGGCCGGTCCCAAGCACTAGGTATCACCTGAAAGGTTAATTAATAGGGTGAGTCGCGAGACTCAGTGTGCAACACTCATGTACCACTAGATTTTGGGCCTTAAGCCCGTTAAACAAAGTAAACAGTTTAACACTCATAATAGAAATTAATAACAAATAATATGCAAGGCCCAACCCGTTTGCCTAGGTTTCCACCCGCTATACGCCCCCGTACCAACCGTACACACCATTGGGGATTTCTACAATCGACCCACACCGCTACACACCATGATGGCAGTCATGCTGCTCATCCACATATGATGGCCGAAGCCCTTATAACATATAATGGCCGAAGCTCGTATAACATTTAATGGCCGAAGCCCGTATAACAGTTCACGGCATTAGCCGCTACATCAGATCACGGTAAAACCGCTACACATATAACGTATAACTTCCTCCTTTCATCAACCCAACCCATGCAATCACATACAAGCATTTTACTTAAAACATATAAACAGATTACTTACTAACCTGGTGAACTGCTTTTACCCTCCTTGGGCTTTCATCAATAAATCGAGATGTCGGCAATTATCAAAACATATAAATCTTATGATCATGCATTTTATGATTAGATCTAGATGGTGGGGAAGTACTACACACACATGTTACCGCGAAGATCTATTATCCTTAACGTAGAGCCTTATTTGTCGAATCCGAAAATCCCTAAGAAACGTCACCTCCTACCTTCGGCTTTTCCACCAAATCGACTTTAATGGAGCAGATTTGACTTTTAGGGATAAAGAGTATAATCGATGGGGCCTTTGAAATAATGATTTGAATTAGGAGCTTGATAAAAATAAAGGAATCACGAGAAAAGGAGAAATCCCAAACTCACCGATTAAAGAGGAGTATACGACTTACGGTGCACCTTCTAAAACAAAGATTTCACTTGTAGATTCGGCTTTGAGAAGAGAAGAGGGAAAGTAACTGTGTTTGGAGAGTTGCGGCAAAGAAAAGGTTTTGAGAGAAAGAAGAAGAGAAATTCGACTAGGTGAGGAAGAAAAAGAATGAAAGCATGGATGATCACTTGGCTTATATAGATTTCGGCAATGCTCCCTTCCTAGAGTTGGATTTTCTACCAACTCTGTTTGTCATCGATAGCTTTTATCTTAATCCCTTATCTCCTCAATAATATCCCTCTTCTTTCTCTTCATTATCTTCCTATTTATAAAAATTTTGGCACTTACCTAACCTTGCAGATAAGTCCTATCTTTTCTCCTTTATCTTAATCTACTAGCTCATCTAAAAGAGACTTAATTATCTCTAACTCCTCCCTCCTTTATCAGCATATTATCCACATATTTTAATCATTAAAATCCCTAAATTTTAGCCTTTATCTGCTTATTATCTACATAAAATAAATTCCTAAATAATAGCCTTTATCTGCTTATTATCCACATATTTTAAACATTAAAACCCCTAAATTTTAGCCTTGTTGCCATCCACTCCACCTAATCCTAATGCCCAAAATTTACCTAACTTAAATTAAAAGAATTGGGCTCCATGAAACTTAAATTTGGGCCCTTTAGTCCTTTGTGTGGCGTCACCTCCTAAGATTGGGCCACAAGCCCACTTTGGTATTTTAAACATAATTACCGCTCTTTTAACTCTATAATGCCCAATCTAATAATTTAACCAAGGCCTTTGCCTAATTCTGAGCCCAATTTGGACCCCTATTACTTAAATTAACACATTACACATGTTCTCGCATAGGCCCAAAAATTCAGGATGTTACAGTTCTACCCCCTTAAAGAAATTTCGTCCTCGAAATTTCCAACTAACTATTAATCGTACTACCTAAGTCTCACTACCATGCTTTCACTGCGCACTCCAATTCTAAACCCAAAATAAACACTTAGTATTCTATGGTAGAGTACGCACCGGTATTCACATCTAGAGCGTCCTCGTCCCCTTGTACTCATGCTATCGGTCCGCGTTTATCTGATTAAAAATTTTATGAATTATCAATTCTTTTCACTAGTTAACCACGAACAATCTTATTAATAGCAGTTTTAAGGGTAGTTCTTTCGAATTCGGAATTACATCTACAAGTTTCAGTCTCAAGTTTGTCTCCTAGTTCCATATACACATACATGCAATCATCAATCATACAAATAGAACTTACATTCATCACCTAATGGTATTTTCGTCATTTCACTACCCAGGGGTATTTTCGTAATTTATCCTATAGGGGTATTTTTGTAATTTTCCAAAATAGAGTTCCTTGGTGATTTTGTGAAATAAGGGTATTTTGGTAATTTATAATTCGAGGGTATTTCGGTAATTTTAAAATCTAGGGGTATTTTGAAAATTTTGAAATCCGGGGGTATTTCGAAAATTTTGAAATTTGGGGGTATTTCGGTAATTTTGAAAATCAGGGGTAATTTAGTAATTTACAAATCAGGGGTATTTTGGTCATTTTATAAGTCAGGGGTATTTTCAAAAAAAAATTTCAAAACTAAGGGGGTATATATATATATATATTTTTAAAACAAGGGTATCTTGGAGAATTTGATTTCAAAAGAATAATAGTAGTGTTCAGGTTTTTGTGGGTTTTTGGTTGTTATCGTGTGTTGTATGTGTTTTTTTTTAAGGAAAAATTTTGTTAACTTTGTAAATCGGGGTATATTGGCAAATCAGGGTATCTTGGTACTTTTTTTTTTCAAAATAAGGGTATTTTAGCAATTTTGTAAAAATAATGTGGCTGGTCCCTTTCGGGTTTTAATTATAGATTTTAGCCCGTCAACAAATCCTCGTGGCTAGGGTGAACAGTCACTACGCACCAGGTAGGATTCCAGCGAAGAGGAGGTGAGTCACTAGGACTGCTTAAGTACCAGGCTCTTCCGGATCCAATCCTAGACATGCGCATGCCTGTTGCCACACCCTAATCTTGCGACTTGTTCACGGGTTTGTTTAGTGAAGTTAAGTCTTATGCGATTTTAAGAGTTGTTTCAGCTAGGCCTAAAGTCCATCAAGTTCTAATCTAACTAATCTACGTCCCATCAAGCCCATCAAGCCCACATATATTATATCACACAATGGTTCAAAATACTTACCTGGCGGACTTGGGCCGGAGAAGCAGGTGCCATGCTGAGCTAACAAACCTGATATCACTTAAAAACATCCATATTTCAAAAGCCTATCTTTAGAAAACGTTTTGAGCCCAAAAACCCCCAGAGCCTAGTTTTGAACCGGGCTCTGATACCAATTTGTAACACCCCAAACCCGGCCCAAACACCACGACCGATCTCTGTATGTCACTAAGAAAATTTTGGAAGAACATGTCGTACTTTCGAAAAATATTTTTCTAAAGTTTATCTTCTTATTCGAGAGAAAATTAATAGTTGATAGTTTAAATAAAATATGCCTTTATAAATTAAAAACCCAAATTTAAATAGATACATTAGTTCAATAAGAATTTAAATAACTAAAGGTAATTAAAGCCCAAAATAAAACAAAACATAAACTAGTGGCCCATAGCCTTATTACAACGAGATTTAAAATCCATTAATTAAAAATATAAAGTATTAACTTGAGACTTTTTGCTGGATCCAGTTGGTCTTTTGCATGGCCACCTTGCGTTCCTCTCGGCCCTGGTCCAAGCACTAGGTATCACCCGAAAGGTTAATTAATAGGGTGAGTCGCGAGACTCAGTGTGCAACCCTCATGTACCACTAGATTTTGGGCCTTAAGCCCGTTAAACAAAGTAAACAGTTTAACACTCATAATAGAAATTAATAACAAATAATATGCAAGGCCCAACCCGTTTGCCTAGGTTTCCATCCGCTACACGCCCCCGTACCAACCGTACACACTATTGGGGATTTCTACAATCGACCCACACCGCTACACACCATGATGG
This sequence comes from Gossypium sturtianum, assembly GCA_025698515.1. Classification (NCBI taxonomy): domain Eukaryota; kingdom Viridiplantae; phylum Streptophyta; class Magnoliopsida; order Malvales; family Malvaceae; genus Gossypium; species Gossypium sturtianum. Next base: position 37,265,470 of record CM046949.1, read on the forward strand.
CAGTCATGCTGCTCATCCACATATGATGGCCGAAACCCTTATAACATATAATGGCCGAAGCCCGTATAACATTTAATGGTCAAAGCCCGTATAACAGTTCACGGCATTAGCCGCTACATCAGATCACGGTAAAACTGCTACACATATAACGTATAACTTCCTCCTTTCATCAACCCAACCCATGCAATCACATACAAACATTTTACTTATAACATATAAACAGATTACTTACTAACCTGGTGAACCGCTTTTACCCTCATTGGGCTTTCATCACTAAATCGAGATGTCGGCAATTATCAAAACATATAAATCTTATGATCATGCATTTTATGATTAGATCTAGATGGTGGGGAAGTACTACAAACTGTTACGCGAAGATCTATTATCCTTAACGTAGAGCCTTATTTGTCGAATCCCGAAAATCCCTAAGAAACGTCACCTCCTACCTTGGCTTTTCCACCAAATCACTTTAATGGAACAGTTCGACTTTTAGGGATAAAGAGTATAATCGATGGGGCCTTTGAAATAATGATTTGAATTAGGAGCTTGATAAAAATAAAGGAATCACAGAAAAAGGAGAAATCCCAAACTCACCTGGATTAAAGAGGAGTATACAGCTTACGGTGCACCTTCTGGAAAACAAAGATTTCACTTGTAGATTCGGCTTTGAGAAGAGAAGAGGGAAAGTAACGTGTTTGGAGAGTTGCGGCAAAGAAAAGGTTTTGAGAGAAAAGAAGAAGAGAAATTCGACTAGGTGAGGAAGAAAAAGAATGAAAGCATGGATGATCACTTGGCTTATATAGATTTCGGCAATGCTCCCTTCCTAGAGTTGGATTTTCTACCAACTCACTGTTTGTCATCCGATAGCTTTTATCTTAATCCCTTATCTCCTCAATAATAGCCCTCTTCTTTCTCTTCATTATCTTCCTATTTATAGAAATTTCGGCACTTACCTAACCTTGCAGATAAGTCCTATCTTTTCTCCTTTATCTTAATCTACTAGCTCATCTAAAAGAGACTTAATTATCTCTAACTCCTCCCTCCTTTATCAGCATATTATCCACATATTTTAATCATTAAAATCCCTAAATTTTAGCCTTTATCTGCTTATTATCTACATAAAATAAATTCCTAAATAATAGCATTTATTTGCTTATTATCCACATATTTTAAACATTAAAACCCCTAAATTTTAGCCTTGTTGCCATCCACTCCACCTAATCCTAATGCCCAAAATTTACCTAACTTAAATTAAAAGAATTGGGCTCCATGAAACTTAAATTTGGGCCCCTTACTCCCTTGTGTGGCGTCACCTCCTAAGATTGGGCCACAAGCCCACTTTGGTATTTTAAACATAATTACCGCTCTTTTAACTCTATAATGCCCAATCTAATAATTTAACAAGGCCTTTGCCTAATTCTGAGCCCAATTTGGACCCCTATTACTTAAATTAACACATTAAACATGTTCTCGCATAGGCCCAAAAATTCAGGATGTTACACAAACCCAAAACAAAAAAACAAAGGATAAACAAACCCTAGGTACGCCGCACCTAGGGTCTTCTGACCCCTGACTTCTGACACCGCCTGCAGCGCCTCTGGCCATCGTCCTTGTCACATCCACCGCCGTTTGCCTGCAAGAAGAACAGAGCAATAAATTAAAGAACAAGTTGTAAAATGGCTATAAAAAGCCAATCTAAACAAAAAAGGTTTGGGAGGGAAAATCAATACAAAGAGGCAATCTATCCAAAATATAAGCCATTGCAAATATAGATTAAACAAAAAAAAAAAAGAAGGAGAGAAAGACCCAAAAACAAAAAGGGGCAAATCGGAAGGTTAAGAGGTGATTTTATTTTACACCCGTTTCATTTTCCATTTTCGAACCGATTTTTCTTCTTTTACATACACAAACTATAGGGTAATGTATTCCCCTGAACTGAACTCGATCTATGTGAGCCTATAATGGGTAAAGATTGAGGAATCTGTTAGTTCAGGTACCCTTTCTTTGGAACCAAACCCCCATATAGCAAGTCTTAAGAACCCACCCTAGGTAGAGCCACTCCGAACCTCTTGTGGTCACCTGGATAGGTACTTTATTTTGTTTATTTCTCCTGTGCTAACATGTTTTCTTTTGTTTTGATTGCATTGTATCATCATCATAAAAAGGAAGTGTTGATTCATATTCGATGGCTAAATAGAAGAGTTTTTCATAGGGAAATGGATTTCTTGATAAAGTGGATTATAATACGATCGTCCGAATATAGTCCAAGTAAACAACGAGAGAAGGCTGATAGTCCGCAGAAGAATACAAGACTTTGCTCGAGGATTCAAGCCGACAAAAACTATTCAAGAGCCGTCACGTCTTGACTTTCTTAAAGGAGCTAACGTGCATCGTGGGGATAAGTGAGCAAAGAGTCACGACCTGGATCAAGCAACAAGGAGCTAGAAGAAACATCTATTGAGAAAGTCCACGGGACACGACCATAACGGCCGGATACGAAGAAAAAGATTGGTGTCTTCACCTGGACTATGAGGACGAAGCCGCATATGTAATCTGTTTTATGTAAAGGAATTTATTTTCTAGAAAAGTTCTTCTAATGGAATTGAATTCAGAATCAACGCCTCCCTTTCTTTTTGCATTCATTCCATGCATTTGCATTGCATTTCATGCATTTGCATTACATCACGTCATATGCATTAAAATTTGTAGAAAGACTCTACTTAATTAAAATTATGACAGTTACCCTGGAAACCAACGAAAATCCACCAACTACATATCGCCACAATACCCGTTGCAAAACGAAAGCAATAGATCAGAGACTAGAAAGATTAGAACAGATACAAAGGGATATGCAAGACCAGTTGCAAGCGCAATTACAAGAGTAGTTAGCGAAGGTGCAACAGGAGATGAGAGATCAAATCTTGGAATACCAAAGAAGCATGGTGAATCAATTAGCGCAGTTGCTAGCCGGAGAACGAGAGAAGGGGAAAGGCACTGCAGTCAACTCAGGGGATGATAATGAGGATCCCACTTACCCCCCGGGTTTTACCCCAATAAATGTTCAGACCCGACCAGACGCGTATCCCCAAGTGGTACCCGTCACTATCGGACCCCAACAATATTAGGCCGGTACCTCGGCACCAATGAATTACCCGACAGGCTCAGGTTCCAATCCGGGGGAGAACCTAACCAATCATATAGTTCTTGATCTAGACAAAATGGCAAAAATAGAAAAAACAAGGGTGGAACTGCCAAAAAAACTCGAAGAACGGTACAGGTGGTTAGAGAAAAAACTCAGAGCAATGGAGAATGCTGATTACCATTGCGGTATTGATGCCAAGGATCTGAGTTTTGTCCCAGATCTAGTACTCCAGCCGAAATTCAAGACTTCGGATTTTGAAAAGTATAATGAGACTAGTTGTCCTGAAGCTCACATCACGATGTTCGGTCGAAGGATGACAATGTATGTTAATAATGACCAACTATTAATCCACTGCTTCCAAGACAGCCTGATTGGGTCGGCTGCCAAATGGTACAACCAGCTGAGCCGTGCCAAAATCCACTCGTGGAAGGACTTGGCACAGGCTTTCATGAAATAATATAGCCATGTAACAGACATGACCCCTGACAGATTTACACTGCAGAATATGGAAAAGAAGCAAAGTGAGAGCTTCAGGCAATATACCCAAAGATGGAGAGATGTGGCAACGCAAGTCCAGCCACCTCTTCTGAAAAAAGAAATGACGATGCTTTTCATCAATACTCTGAAATCCCCTTTCATTAATCATATGTTGGGAAGCGCTACAATGAGCTTCTCAGATATAGTAATGTTCGGTGAAATGATTGAAAACGCCGTAAGGAGTGGGAAGATAGACGCGAGGGAAAGTACCAGGAGGACAACCTCGAAGAAAAATGAAGATGAAGTGGATAACGTGAGCATGTTTAGTAAAGGGCATCCCAAGCCAATTACTATGGGCCAGCCGAGAGCAAGTCATCAAGGCCCTTCAAGGCAAGAATCCAACTCGAGGTCGAACTCAGCAAAACTCCAGTTCACTCACATCCCCATGATGTATAGGGAGTTGTACCAAAATCTGTTTGATGCCCATGTGGTATCTCCTTTCTACTCAGAACCTATGCAACCTCCATTTTTTAAATGGTATGACGCGAACGCCCAATGCGAGTACCACGCAGGGACCACGGGACACTCGATAGAAAATTGCACCACTTTCAAAAAATTAATCGAAAGGCTCATTCGAATGGGCATTGTGAAATTTGACAATCCATATGGTGTAGAAAATCCGTTGCCCAACCATGCTGATAAGGGGGTAAATGCGATAATCGAGAATAAGGGGAAAAGAATCAAGGAGAATATTGCAGAAATAAAAACCCCATTGAAATGGGTTTTGAAACAAATGATAGACATGGGATTAATCATTCAGACTTCGGATGAGGTACCCGAAAGGATGAGGAGCTACTGTGAGTTCCACGCAGAAGAAGGCCATGAAGTCCAAAAGTGTGCCGAATTCAAAGCTTTGGTGCAAAGTCTAATGGATAACAAAGATTTGGTTTTCTTTGAAGAGGTGTAAAGCCCGAAAGGAATATTGGGAATCTGAATGACATACCCGAAGAGGGAACTGGGGAATAAAATTTTCCAAGCCCTTACATACTTGGGAGAGTTTTGAACAATGGGACTGTGGAAGAGATCCCTGTGTTTTTAGAGCTAATTTAGAGTAATATTCAAAACACGCTTATTGTCTTAAGCCTAGAGGCAATAAGAGTCCTTTTGTGAAATAGGCTTGGGTCCAAAATCTTTATTTCAATGAAAATGCATTTTTGTGTCTCACTTTGAGCAAATATTCTTTTATTCATTTATTTAATTCATGTTCATACCACATAAGCAATTATTATTAGATTCATTTGTCCTTTGAACATTATTTCGTACCTACAACAGGTCCCTAGATATCAACGACATGAGCCACGCTGTTACTGACTCAGAGTCTACTTTTGAGCAAGATATGTGTCTAGAGGGATCTCAAAACTTTGAAGATGACCGAGACTGTAGATCATTTCCTAATTTGTTAATGATGGCAGAATAAGATGAGAAACAGATCCCACCTTACAAAGAATAAGTAGAATCTATGACTTTCTTTATGTGGGGCACAGATGGCAGCAGGTCAATCATGCCAAAAGCCTCTGAAGGGTATCGATTCACCTATGTGGACGTCAATTACTTCACCAAGTGGACGGAAGCTACTTCATATGCCGATGTCACAAAGTCGACAGTCAGCAAATTCTCTGTCGGTATGGATCCCAAAAAAGGGATCATATCTGACGATGCATTAAATTTGAAGAACAGCGCAACAACAAAAGTTTGCAGTCTGTTCAAGATTAAACACCATATCGACTCAGAAAAAAAAGGGATCGCCAGGAAATTGATTGAGACTCATGAAAATTGGCATCTATGCTTGTCGAACGTCTGTTAGGACCCTTACCGGGGCAATGTTTTTCTCATTGATTTATGAAATAGAAGTGGTTTTACCCATTGAAATCAAGATTCCTTCTCTCTGAGTTTTATCAGAGTTGAAGTCGGATGAAGCAGAATGGATCAATCACAATATGATTAGCTGAACTTGATCGAAGAAGAGAGGCTAAGGGACATCCTCATGCTCAATTATACTGAAAGCGAATGATGCGAGCCTATAACAAGAAGGTTCGCCCCTAAGAATTCCATGAAGGAGACCTAGTTTTGAAAATGATCCTTCCCATACAAAAGGACTTCTGAGGAAAATGGATGTCAAACTGGGGAGGACCATATGTGGTAAAGAAGGCCTTCTCTAGAAAGGTGTTGATTTTGACCTAGAGGGATAGCAAGGGCTTGCCAAATCCTATGAGTTCAAATCAAGAAATATTTCATTAAAAAAAAGAGAGAAAAGAAAAGGAAAAGGAGAGGCCAAGGTGAAAACCCGAAAATGGCGCATTGAGACCAAAGGGGTTTTGAATTGAAAACCCGTAAGGGGCAATTCAAATAAAAGTGTGGCATATAATAGTATTGTTATTCCTGAATTAACAATGAAAAAGTATGCTACGGCTTGGGGCATCGACAAAGTACTCCAGATCCCCTAAACACAGATTGAGCTCAAAATGGTCTTCAAGAAGTTGGTACAGAGAAGCTCAAGCTGCGATATCTGGGGCACCTAGCTTTCTATTTTACCCATTTTGAATTTATTATCTTTTATTACCTTATTCTTTTCAAGATATGTCCCTATAAATTTCCTTCTTAATTGCATTTGCTATCCTTGATTAACTTACTTGCTTCGAGCTATGCTCTTAATTAATTTCCTTCCAGTCCATTGTTATGATCTTTTTCAAGCATTTTGCTTTGAAATGTGATTAGTGGACTAATAATACTTTCATAAAAAGAGTTTTGCATATTACTTTGGATGCTTCTAAATAATACAAGAACCTGAAACAGGATTGTTGTTTAGAACTCACCAAGCTTAAGGTTTGGAAATATTGGAGAGAAATGATTATCTCTTTGGAATTTTTTATTGGTTGAACAAAAAGACAAGATATTTCATCGGTGATACAACCTCGACAAATAACGAGCAATGTCAACCCAAGTGTACAAGGGGATCAGTCTCGGGAAAAGAAAAATGATACTCTGCATTCATGCGAATGTCAGGATATACATCTGGCCATTACACCCAGCGAATGGTGTAACAGATCAAATTGATTGAAGATGATACAAATCCTATACCTTGGAGTTACAGCAGGATGGATGGAAGAAACCAAATGTTATTCTCCTAAAGTTGCAGTAGGAGGTACAAATTTTATGTCCCAGAAGGTACAGTGGAAGAGACTCTGAAATTACAGCGGGGCAAGCTTGCTGAGCAGAATATGATTGTTTCTTTGGGTTTTCTGTTAAGAATACCAGCCGAACAAGATGGCAGCATAATACGTCAGTGATAATGCCTTGATGAACTATGAGAAATGACAACCCAAACATTAAAAAGGGATCATTCTCATGCATTCATGTAAATATCATTCATACACATCCAATTAGGGGCATTTGTTTCATTCTCATGACATTCTACATTCATGCAAATGTCATCCCTAATATCATTTAGTTAGGAGCATTAGATTCATTCCGATCTTTGCATCCTAATCATTATACATTTTAAAAAGGGATCATTCTTATGAAATTCTATATTCATGCAAAACACATTCATTTAGGAGCATTTGATTTATTCTGATCATAGCATCCTAATAATTTGGCATAAACATAAGCATATGAAACTGATTCTACAAGACAGGTTCCCAGAGGACGGTGTAGCAACATCGGTGAATTCACAAATCCTATCTCTCTGACCAGTAGTGGAATAGGCTGAAGATTGTAGATCTTGTCGCCCTAAACAGTAGTGGGACAAGATCAAAGGCAAATCTTGTCTCCCTAAACAGTAGTGGAACATGATTTAAGCCATCATCCTATCTCCCTGACCAGCAGTGGAATAGGCTGAAGATTGTAGATCTTGTTGCCCTAAACAGTAGTGGGACAAGATCAAAGGCAAATCTTGTCTCCCTAAACAGTAGTGGAACATGATTCAAACCACCATCCTATCTCCCTGACCAGCAATGGAATAGGCTGAAGATTGTAGATCTTGTCGCCCTAAACAGTAGTGGGACAAGATCGAAGGCAAATATTGTCTCTCTAAACAGTAGTGGAACATGATTTAAGCCATCGTCCTATCTCCCTGACCAGCAGTGGAATAGGTTGAAGATTGTAGATCTTGTCGCCCTAAACAGTAGTGGGACAAGATCAAAGGCAAATCTTGTTTCTCTAAATAGTAGTGGAACATGATTTTAGCCACAATCCTATCTCCTTGACCAGCAGTGGAATAGGCTAAAGATTGCAAATATTGTTTCCCTGAAGATACAGCGGAGCAGGTTGAAATTACCAATTTTCACCTCCTGATGTAACACCCCAAACCCGGTCCATTCGTTACGACCGAATTTGAAATGCCACTGCGGAAAAACGTTTGAAGACTGATTTCACTTTTGGGAAAAACATTAAAAATTTTGTCATTTGAAAACCATGTCCAATTAAAAATTCTAAATAATATAAGCTTGATAAAATATCCAAATTAAAACTTTATTATAAGCTTTTAAAATATAAGTTGCCAAAATTAAAAGCACTTCCCAATAATAATTTAATGGTCGTCTAGCTTAAACATAATAAAAATGTTCAATCACTTTAATGGGCCTTATTACAATAAACACTTAATCAAAATACTGAAAATATAACTACTTAATTAATTAAAATATCTTTCTGCATGGAAATCATCGCATGGCCACCTTTGTATCCACTCCAACCCGGTCCAAAAATCACGATCACCGCGATGTTTAATAAAAATTAGGTGAGTCATACGACTCGATGTGTAATTAGTCCACCGAATTCCACCCACATGTTAACCACATATTAACTCATATATCGAGATATCAATTATCAAATTCACATGTTATCACATTCTGGCTTGGCCCATATTCATATCACATTCATCTAATAGGGTAGTTAACCACATAATTTCCACATACCGGGCTTAGCCCATTTCCACACCGATCCACATTCATATACTGGGCTTTGCCCATTTCCACATTAATCCACATATAATATTGGGCTTGGCCCATTTCCACATATGTTCACATACGAAATCATGCAATTATGAAGCCCAACCCAAACCTAGGGTCCATCCGCTACACACCCCCTTATCCAGCCTACCACACACCAGGGGATTATCAAATCACCCTCTCCTTTTCACTCCAAAGGCAATCATCGCCGTCACGTGCAATTAAGCACAATAGTCCACAACGCGACCTCAGTCAGCGCCAATCCACGATGTAGCCGTACCTAACACCAAAACCATGATGGGACACATAGTCACTCATCAACCACGATATGGCACATAGCCAATATCAACCACGATGAGGCACATAGCCACTCATCAAGCCACGCGAACTAAATCGCAATTAATCCACAACGTGACCTCGATCAACGTCAATCCATGATGTAGCTCAAGGCTAACATCAAACCACGCACTCAAGTACACCCGCACTTCTTTCATATCATATCCCACCCATGCACATGCCACATAAAATAATGATACAATGTAATGATGCATGAGCATGTTCATCAAGCATGTTATCACATATTCATATTAATAATCACATATCATCAGGTTTGGTACTTACCGGATTATCGACATACCCCTTGAGGGTATCCTTATCACAATTTCCACTACACTAGTTAGCACATTCATAACACATACACATTTCACATACATATCATATACCCAGAAAACGGTGGGTTAATCACACACCTTACTATTTAGCGAAATCCCGAACTACTTGAATCTAACACGATGAACGGGGTTTTTCCTCCTCCCTAAATGCCGATTTGGTCTCCTACCAAATCCCGAAGGCTTTGCTTATTCCTGTCGATTAGCCCCTAAACCATCATAGTCACAATCGGTCATCACTTAACAACTAATAAAATGGCCTTTTGCCTAATACTTACACTGCTTACCTTACTAACTAAATCCCGAAAGATCACTTCCACAAACGTTGGCTATAAGAATCCCGAAAGATCTCTTGCGCTAGGCTGTACCTTCCCCTACAATCGGTCTTAACACATTTAATAAGAGTTATAGGGCCATTCGGCCAACCTTGGAAATTAGAGCCTAAACTCTTGATTTTGGCACGCTTATGAAGAAAACTCAAAATCGATTATCAAAGGAGAGAACACTTACCACCACCACACGAATCGTCCACTAGCTCTAAATGTCGACAGGATAAAAGGGATGTTGACTTTCGACTTTTGAAACTTGCGATAGAAGGAAAAAGAATACGGCCTCCTTTGAGATTCAGCTATATGTTATTAATAAAAGAAAAATACAAATAGAAGAAAAGCACTTACAAGGTTCGGCTAAGCCCTTCAAATGTTGATGGAAAAGTCACCACAAGAGAAAGAAAGTGTATTCACTATGATGTTTCTTTTGGGTGCCAAGCAAAGAAAAGAGAAAGGAAGCTTATAGGATTCAAGCAATGCTAACAAATAGAGGAGAAGAAGAAACACAAATGGCCTTTTTGGCTTCTTAGAATTCGGCACAATGAGGGAGTGAGTTGAGAGAGAGAATTTCGGCTAAAGGAAAAATAATTGGAGAAAAGAATTCCAACAGTGATCACTCCTATTTAACTACACAATTCGCACACCTATCTCCACTTATCAAATCCAAATCAATCTCTTATTTCCCTCTTCAACACTTAATCAAAATAAATTGAATAAGTCAACATTTATCCATCTCCTATTTAATCTTAAGCTTATTCAAAAATAACTAAATTAAAACAATTATTATCTTCTCCTTAATCTTCTATCTATCTATCTAAATAAAATAAAATAAAACTTCAATTATCAAATCCCAATTTAATCTCTTATTTTATCTCTTTTACACATATTCAAAATAACTAAAATAAATCTTCAATTATCCTACCCATCTAAAATAAATAAATAAAAAAACAATTATCTATTATCTACCAACTTAAAATAAAATAAAACCTTAATTATCTTCTTATCTCACATTAAAAATAAACAAATTAAATTCACATATATCCTACACTTAGCCGGAATTAAAAAGGATTAACCAAGCCTTTATCTTCATCCAAAGAAGTCCACATGCTGTCCACCACCTTTCCAGTCTGACGCAAAATAAAAATAAAACGCTCCTTGCCGCTCACCAACCTCGAACCCAAGACCTGCTGGAGCAAGCTTACAGGTAACGCCCCAGGCCACTCTGCCAAGGCGTTTTTGTGACATAAACCCGCCACAATTTTTTTTTAAAGCCTCCCAAGCCAAGCTCCTACTTGACGCATAAAAATAAAATCCCATTCACTTCCTCTCGCAACTCGAACCAACGACTGCGCCAGCGTCACCTCCGAGCCCTTAAGTGGCGCCTTGCGACCACTTTACCAAGGCTCGCTTTATGTCCAAAGACCACTACATATTTCCTTAAAGCCGTCTTCACCCAACCTCCCTTCTTGATGCAAAATACAAAAATAAAACACTCCCATGCTGCCTCTCAAGACTCGAACTCTGCACTTTGTTGGCATCATTCCTGTGCCTTAAGTGGCGTCCTTAAGCCACTTTACCAAGCCCCTTTCATGACCCAAAACGCCCACAAATTATTCTTAAGGCCTCCTCACCTAATTTCCTCTTTTACACTTAAATCCAAAATTTTTCCAAAGCTTTCACCTTCATTCTAAAGTTCTAAAAACTCTTAAAATATCTCCAAATACCCTTAAAACCCACTAGCACTTGGGTTATGCTCCAAACGCATAACCCCTAATCTAGGATGTTACAGTTCTACCCTCCTTAAAAATAATTTCGTCCTCAAATTACTTACTATCGAACTCATCACACTACTCTCTATCACTGCAAGCACTCTGATTTTAATAATACTAACACATTTCTTAGATACTATCTCGAGATTCACATTCAAGATTCCTTACACATTCACTAGCACCACGAGAACGAACTAGCTTATAACAATCGAGGCAATAAAGAGATTCCAAGGTTAGGGAACATACCTTGGTTGCCTAAGCCAACCTTGGTTGCCTCACATCCGAACCTTCAGTAGCATCGCTTGGTGTTCCATGACCTTGACCTCGAGCCCTATCCATCACTTGAGGACATTTCTTAACCAAATGAGCCTTAGACCCACACCCCAACATTCCTTACTATTTCCCCAACATTCTCCTGCGCATGAGCTCTTCCACACCGAGCACATGAACGACTCGATTCTCGAAAACCGCGCAGTGCACGTCACGCATTCTCGATCCTTGGTCTTTTCGAACATCTTCAAACGATGCCGACGGTCCAAAACTTCTCTTATTCCCATTCCTTTCGTTATCTCGGTTCTGCCTTACAGTCTTCTTAACTTCCTCAGCTATTCGAGCTTTCTCCACTAGAATGGAAAAGTCTCTTTCTCTTTGCGAGCAATCAACACTCGTAGCTCATCCCGCAACCCGTCTTCGAATCGGACACACCTTTCAGTAATCGGTAGCCACGATCCCCTGGCGTCATCGACTTAACCGCACAAATTTCGCTTCATACTGCAAGCATCGACTTGCTTCCTTGAACCAAGTTTAGAAACGCTTTCCTTTGCGAGTCTAAGTAATCGGCTCCTACATACTTCCCTTCAAACTTAACCTTAAAATATTCCCAATCCACTCGATCTGCCGACACCTTGTCCGACGGTGAGCCACCATCGATAAGCTTCGTCCGAGCAACGAAAATCGCACTTTCACTTTTCCTCATCGCATACCCAAATCGTCCATTATTCTTTTGATCGCTTCCAACCAATACTCCGCTACGTTCGAGCTACTCGAATACTCCTCTAAAAATCTCGGCTCCGTTCGACCTAAGCTTTTCCGATCATCGACTTCCGAACTCCGATTCCTACACTAGCTCCAGCCACTTGCTCGAGCACTCGCAACATAGCCCGCGATCTTCGCGTCGCCGCCTCGCTCGATCTTGATCCTCCGCGCCATCATCGGCGGCGGCACATCGTTTTCGACCCATGGCGGACCCTCGGTTTTCGAGCATCGCCATTCTACCTCTACCGCGTCCACGCACGACGACCACGTCCCTAGAACTCATTTCTAACGTTATGCGATTTATCCGATTAAAAGTTTTATGTATCGACTTTTGTTCCACTTATTAACCGCGAACAATTTTATGATATACAGATATTTAGAAGTAGTTCTTTCGATCACACAAAGGTTCAGTTCAAGTTCACTACTCTAACTCAGGGAGTCACATTCACATTCATAAGTAGAGACACATTCATTTCTCAATGAAGTCACATTCATTCACAACATCATTCACTACACTTTTATGGTCATTTCAGTCCTTTCCCAACCCAAGGGTAATTTCGTCATTCGTCCTATAAGGGTATTTTGGTAATAAACCAGGGTAAATTTGAAAATCTTTATAAATCAAAGGTTTATTCCAAAATGTACAGAAACTCGGGGTTATTTTGAAAATTTGCTTTCCGAATCAGAGGTGTTGCAAAAATTTCAGAAATCGGGGTCATTTTGGTAATTTTTGTAAGTCAGGGGCAATTTCGTAAATTTTCCAAATCGGAGTATTTTATTATTTGTAAAATGTAAGTTTTGATATCTTTGTAAAGTAGAAATATTTTAACAAAAGTCGAGGGTATTTTTGAAAATCTTAAAAACTAAGGGTATTTTAGTAATTTACAATGCAAGGGCATTTTTTTGTAATTTTGTAAATCGGAGATATTTTGGAAAAATTTTCACAATAATCTTTTACTACAATTAAAAGGGTAATTTAGGGATTTTAAAACTAGGAATTTTATAAAACTGCATGGCTAGTCCCTTTCGGGTTTTAATGATTGGTTTAGCCCGTGAATAAGTCCTCTTGGTTAGGGTGAACTTACTACGCACTGCAGTAGGATTCGAGTAAAGAGGAGGTGAGTCGCTAGGACTGCTTAAATACCAAGCTCTTACTGAATCCACTCCTAGACATGCGCACAACAGTTGCCACACCCTAGCTCGGCGACTAAGTCACAGGGTTGTTTAGTGATCCTTAAGTCTTATGCACTTGTGTTTGAGTAGACTAGTCCTAGGGTTCAACAGATCCTAGTTCACTAATCTACGTTCCCATCTAGCCTATCAAGTTCACATCTATACATCACTTCAATGAGTCGGTACTTACCGTGGACGTCGGGCTAGAGATACAGGTGCCATGCCGTAATAACTCAAAAAATAATTCATAAAACCCATATTTTCGAAAAAGCCCATTTAAAAAAAATGTTTTTGGACCCAAAACCCTCAAAGCCGAGTTTTGTACCGGGCTCTGATACCAAACTATAACACCCCAAACCCGGCCCATTCGTTACGATCGAATTTGAAATGCCACTGCGAAAAACGCTTTGAAGACCGATTTCACTTTTGGGAAAAACATTAAAAATTTTGTCATTTGAAAACCATGTCCAATTAAAAATTCTAAATAATATAAGCTTGATAAAAATATCCAAATTAAAACTTTATTATAAGCTTTTAAAATAAGTTGCCAAAATTAAAAGCACTTCCCAATAATAATTTAATGGTCGTCTAGCTTAAACATAATAAAAATGTTCAATCACTTTAATGGGCCTTATTACAATAAACACTTAATCAAAATACTGAAAATATAACTACTTAATTAATTAAAATATCTTTCTGCATGGAAATCATTCGCATGGCCACCTTTGTATCCACTCCAACCCTGGTCCAAAAATCACGATCACCGCGATGTTTAATAAAAATTGGGTGAGTCATACGCACTCAAGTGTGTAATTAGTCCACCGAATTCCACCCACATGTTAACCACATATTAACTCATATATCAGATATCAATTATCAAATTCACATGTTATCACATTCTGGGCTTGGCCCATATTCATATCACATTCATCTAATAGGGTAGTTAACCACATAATTTCCACATACTGGGCTTAGCCCATTTCCACACTGATCCACATTCATATACTGGGCTTTGCCCATTTCCACATTAATCCACATATCATATTGGGCTTGGCCCATTTCCACATATGTTCACATACGAAATCATGCAATTATGAAGCCCAACCCAAACCTAGGGTCCATCCGCTACACACCCCTTATCCAAACCTACCACACACCGGGGGATTATCAAATCACCCTCTCCTTTTCACTCCAAAGGCAATCATCGCCGTCCACGTGCAATTACACAATAGTCCACAATGCGACCTCGGTCGGCGCCAATCCACGATGTAGCCGTAGCTAACACCAAAACCACGATGGGACACATAGTCACTCATCAACCACGATATGGCACATAGCCGATATCAACCACGATGAGGCACATAGCCACTCATCAAGCCACGCAAACTAAATCGCAATTAATCCACAACGTGACCTCGATCAACGTCAATCCACGATGTAGCTCAAGGCTAACATCAAACCACGCACTCGAAGTACACCCGTACCTTCTTTCATATCATATCCCACCCATGCACATGCCACATAAAATAATGATACAATGTAATGATGCATGAGCATGTTCATCAAGCATGTTATCACATATTCATATTAATAATCACATATCATCAGGTTTGGTACTTACCGGATTATCGACATACCCTTGAGGGTATCCTTATCACAATTTCCACTACACTAGTTAGCACATTCATAACACATACACATTTCACATACATATCATATACCCGGAAAACGGTGGGTTAATCACACACCTTACTATTTAGCGAAATCCCGAACTACTTGAATCTAACACGATGAACGGGGTTTTTCTTCCTCCTTAAATGCCGATTTGGTCTCCTACCAAATCCCGAAGGCTTTGCTTATTCCCGTCGATTAGCCCCTAAACCATCATAGTCACAATCGGTCATCACTTAACAACTAATAAAATGGCCTTTGGCCGAATACTTACAATCGCTTACCTTACTAACTAAATCCCGAAAGATCACTTCCACAAACGTTGGCTATAAGAATCCCGAAAGATCTCTTGCGCTAGGTCAGTACCTTCCCTACAATCGGTCTTAACACATTTAATAAGAGTTATAGGGCCATTCGCCAACCTTGGAAATTAGAGCCTAAACTCTTGATTTCGCACGCTTATGAAGAAAACTCAAAATCGATTATCAAAGGAGAGAACACTTACCACCACCACACACGAATCGTCCACTAGCTCTAAATGTCGACGGGATAAAAGGGATGTTGACTTTCGGCTTTTGAAACTTACGATAGAAGGAAAAGAATACGGCCTCCTTTGAGATTCGGCTATGGTTATTAATAAAAGAAAAATACAAATAGAAGAAAAGCACTTACAAGGTTCGGCTAAGCCCTTCAAATGTTGATGGAAAAGTCGGCCACAAGAGAAAGAAAGTGTATTCACTATGATGTTTCTTTTGGGTGCCAAGCAAAGAAAAGAGAAAGGAAGCTTATAGGATTCGGCTAATGCTAACAAATAGAGGAGAAGAAGAAACACAAATGGCCTTTTTGGCTTCTTAGAATTCGGCACAATGAGGAGTGAGTTGAGAGGAGAATTTCGGCTAAAGGAAAAATAATTGGAGAAAAGAATTCCAACAGTGATCACTCCTATTTAACTACACAATTCGCACACCTATCTCCACTTATCAAATCCAAATCAATATCTTATTTCCCTCTTCAACACTTATTCAAAATAAATTGAATAAGTCAACATTTATCCATCTCCTATTTAATCTTAAGCTTATTCAAAAATAACTAAATTAAAACAATTATTATATTCTCCTTAATCTTCTATCTATCTATCTAAATAAAATAAAATAAAACTTCAATTATCAAATCCCAATTTAATCTCTTATTTCATCTCTTTTACACATATTCAAAATAACTAAAATAAATCTTCAATTATCCTACCCATCTAAAATAAATAAATAAAAAAATAATTATCTATTATCTACCAACTTAAAATAAAATAAAACCTTAATTATCTTCTTATCTCACATTAAAAATAAACAAATTAAATTCACATATATCCTACACTTAGCCGAAATTAAAAAGGATTAACCAAGCCTTTATCTTCATCCAAAGAAGTCCACATGCTGTCCACCACCTTTCCAAATCGATGCAAAATAAAAATAAAACGCTCCTTGCCGCTCACCAACCTCGAACCCAAGACTGCTTGGAGCAAGCTTACAGTGTACGCCCCAAGCCACTCTGCCAAGGCGTTTTTGTGACATAAACCCGCCACAATTTCTTTTAAAGCCTCCCAAGCCAAGCTCCTACTTGACGCATAAAAATAAAATCCCATTCGCTTCCTCTGCAACTCGAACCAACAACTCAAGCCAGCGTCCACCTCCAGCCCTTAAGTGGCGCCTTGCAAAGAACTTTACCAAGGCACGCTTTATGTCCAAAGACCACTACATATTTCCTTAAAGCCGTCTTCACCCAACCTCCCTTCTTGATGCAAAATACAAAAGTAAAACACTCCCATGCTGCCCTCAAGACTCGAACTCCAGGACTCTTGTTGGCGTCATTCCCGTGCCTTAAGTGGCGTCCTTAAGCCACTTTACCAAGCCCCTTTCATGACCCAAAACGCCCACAAATTATTCTTAAGGCCTCCTCAACCTAATTTCCTCTTTTACACTTAAATCCAAAATTTTTCCAAAGCTTTCACCTTCATTCTAAAGTTCTAAAAACTCTTAAAACATCTCCAAATACCCTTAAAACCCACTAGCACTTGGGTTATGCTCCAAACGCATAACCCCTAATCTAGGATGTTACACCTGAAGTCACAGTGGAGCAAGTTAAAAATAAACAAATCTCATCCCGTCGAAGTTGTAGCAAAAGCAAATTGAAGCTACAGGTCCTATCTCTCTGAAGTAGCGGTGGAGTGGATCAAAGCAACAAGATGCGGTGGACTAGAACGAGGCTACCTGGAGAAAAAGAGCACCAAAGAAGTCAAGACTCAGCGAGACTGGGCAAAATTGGTCTTTCTTAAAAGTCTTTGCTCTGTTCTTGTTACACAATAACGAGCAAAGAGGGGCAGCTGTACAAGCCCAATTCTGCTCGGCCCATACACAAATAAACCCATACCACTTAAACTACCCAAACTACCACAATTAAAAATCCACAAAAAAAAAAACTAAACTCAAGCCCAATTGCCCAAGTAGCCCAATACCCAATAAACCAATACCTAAAGACCAAACCCACTTAACCAACAACCCTAGCCCACATCCATTATAAACCCACTTCAGAAGCCCAAACCCAAAACAAAAAAACAAAGGATAACCAAACCCTAAGTGCGCCGCACCTAGGGTCTTCTGACCCCTGACTTCTGACGCCGCCTGCAGCGCCTTTGGCCACCGCCCTTGTCACATCCACTGCCGTTTGCCTGCAAGAAGAACAGAACAATCAATTAAAGAACAAGTTGTAAAATGCCTATAAAAAGCCAATCTAAACAATTGTAAAAGGATTGGGGGGGGAATCAATACAAAGAGGCAATCAATCCAAAATATAAACCATTGCAAATATAGATTAAAAAAAAAAAATAGGAGAGAAAGACCCAAAAACAAAAATGGGCAAATCGGAAGGTTAAGAGGTGATTTTATTTTACACCCGTTTCATTTTCCATTTTCGAACCGATTTTTCTTCTTTTACATACACAAACATATACATATTTATAAAAAAAAAAAAAAGAGGAAGAAGAGAAACCCCCTAAAAAACTGCTGAAAAAGTCGACTTTTCCCGACGGCGGCGCGTGGCGATCCGTCGATCAG
This sequence comes from Gossypium sturtianum, assembly GCA_025698515.1. NCBI lineage: Eukaryota > Viridiplantae > Streptophyta > Magnoliopsida > Malvales > Malvaceae > Gossypium > Gossypium sturtianum. The sequence continues at coordinate 37,283,847 of CM046949.1, forward strand.
GCCGGTGCTGGGGCTCATCCCTGCAGAGAGAAAAAAAGTAAAAGGGGAAGGAGTTTTTTTCTTGAAACAGGGTTAAAATGAGTTTTTTTTTTAAAAAATTCACTTTTATAGGCATATAAAACGGCTTCATTTTGGTCGGCGCCCTTAAGCCCCAAAACGGCGTCGTTTAGCCCTCCGACCCGAGATCCGACTCGCTCCGACCTAAGATCTGCGTGTTTTTTCATCGGAGGGGCTAATTGTACTTTTAGCCCCTCCGCCCTTTCATAATTTTGCAATCAGGTTTTCAGTCTTTTTAATTTTGCTCCGAAAGTTTATTTGGTTTTCAATTGAGTCCTAGCCTATGCTGCGCGTTTTGGGAGGGAAAGGGTTATTGCCCATTTTAGTCCCCCATGTTATCCGCGCGCTTCGAATAGGTCCTTTCTTTTTTATTTTTATTTCAAATTTTCCCCAAAAATCCGTTTTTAATTCGATTTTAGCCCTTTTTGATTATTTTAACTACTTTATTATTAAATTAATTACTTTTAAATATTATTATTGTTATTACATGCAGTATTATTAATGTCATTATTAATATATTATTATTAATTAACTTTATTATTATTACCCTTATTTCTTTAATGTTTATTTATCTAAGCATTATTTATTATTATTATTATTTATTGTTACTATTAATACTATTATTATCATTATTATTTAATGTTTCTATTCTTATTTTTGCTACAATTTGTCATAATTATTATTATTATTATATATATTATTACTATTGCTTTCCTTATTATTATTGAATTAATGTTATTATTACTATTATTTTATTATCTTTGAATTGTTGTACATAGTATTTATTTTTCTATTGATTTACAATTAGCTATTACTATTATTTTTATTTTTATTTTCTTTTACTTTATTTATTTGTTTATTTATCTACTATTTTTAACATTTATCTACTATTTCATATAGATTGTTTGTTTTAGCTTTTATTTTATTGTATTTTATTTTGGCCTTTATTATTGTTATTTATATTATTGCCCTCATTTTTATTATATTATGCATATTGACATTAAAATTCATTTTCCATTTTACTACGATCGTATCATATTTTATCCGATTTTTGAAATAAGCAAATACTTCACGTTCTAAGATTCAAAAGAAACCGTACCATAACTTACTAGGTTTCGATTTTTCTCGTTGAATCTAAAGAACCAATTATTCTTTTTTAAGCATAAATTTTAAATAAAAAGCTTATTCTTGAAAATTCAAGACATCGTGTTCTAACGCATTGGATGTGACGTTTTGTTATTTCGAGATAAGATTTTCTAAACCAATGCAATATTCTGTATTTAGAAACTCGAGAAATCGTGCCCTAACGTATTGGGTTTCCTATTTTCTCGTTCATTCTAAGTAACTGAATATCCTTTCAAAATTAAATACACGAGTTTCGAACAAAAGGCAAGTTTAGCCTCGAAGGTCGAGGTGTTGTGTCCTAACGTATTGGATATGACATTTTACCTTGAGACGAGACAGCCTTTGGCACACATTTTCAATTTATCCAAACGATTTTTTTGGCATCACCATAAAAAAGGGATCGTATTTTTTAAATTCTTTCAAGTTTTCAAATCTTCGACACTAAAACACTGATTAATCAACTAGGTACCGATTTTGGGCCTATCGAGGGTGCTAATCCTTCCTCGAGCGTAACCGACTCCCGAACATGTCTTTCTGATTTTCGTAGACCAAAATTGTTGTTTTCATAAATCAAATTGTTTATTTGAAACAACCACTTTTCGATGTGACCCGATCACACCTCAGCAAAAAAGGATTGGTGGCGACTCCCATTTTTTCGTTTTCATTTTTAAAATGCAAGTCGACCTCCGTTTTTCCAAAAAATGGTTTCGACATTATTAAATTTAGTTTTGGGCGAAAAACTGATTTTTTCAAAAATTGAAACCGTAAATCCTATTAGAAATTAATTAGTAGTAATTATTTAAAATATAATTCTTATCATTTATGGATCTAAGAGTCTAATTTACCCCAATAATTACTTGAATATAGCCTTCAATCATAAAATGGTAATAAAATTATAATTTTTTTATAAGTTGGTAATTAAATTTTTTTGTCATAAGTGGTAACCTGAAATATATTTCGTTATTTAAAGTGGTACCTAAGCTTACCTTTTTTTCTCAAATTGGTACTTAAACTATACTTTATTACTCAAAGTAATACCTAAACCATATTCTATTATCCAAATTACCCAAACCATTTAAAAAAACCTCTTAATCAATCTTTTTGTGACATGTAACACTTTTAAATTAAAAATAGAATTAAATCAAATTATAAAGAAAAATCAAATTTAATCAAAATTAAAAATTTCAAGAAATAATGAACTCACTTCCTCCCTCCCTCCCAATGATTCTTTCTTCTCTTTTAATTCACTTTCTTTGTATTTTTTTACTTTTTTTTCTACTAGATTTCTCTTCAATATTTAAATTTTATATTTTATTATTACAGTGATTTATTCTACATTAATTATATAGGTGATTTGTTAATAAATTTGTATAGTGAGCTAGCACTAATTATCTTCAAGAAACTGCAGACTTTGATGAGGAAAAGTATAATATTATTTGATGAGGAAAAAATATAAATACATAAACATACAAGTGTTATCATCATTTTCGGACCATTTTCATGAATACAAGAGGGATAGCAGTTAGCTGAAAAAAATTCTTGTTTTCCTTTGTCAATGGCGACACCAACCCTTTCTCCTTGAACCCATCTTCACAAGTGATTGGTGCATCCATGGCAGCAGTTATTTCTATATTAGCAGTTCTGAAATCCTTACCCTCAAAAGCCTTCCCACCTCTTCGTAAATTAGACCCTGCAAGAGAGTAAAGCTCAGAGCAATCTTCCAAGCAATTCCTAGCAAATATTCCAATGCTTTTTTTATCCAAAAGGCTAGTTATTAAGGAGCCCGTGCTGGTCGCATTAGCTGTGGATGTCTCAATGGAGATTTCAACTAAATCCGCAACACTGGTGGCTGATTTGGCTTTGGGATTCCCTTCAAAAGCTGACAAACAAAAGTCCAACCTTATAGTAGCAGGATCACCCCTTGCAGCTTTATCGCAAGTTTCTCGGATAACATCGGACCTCACTGACACAAGCATAAGGTGGAAGAAAACAAGAGAAGAGATGAGAAAATTCTTCATATTTGGAGTTTAATATGTTGTTTTTTAGAGAAATCGAATGAGAAAGCTAGGGCTTGAAATGAAATATTTATAAGGAAATGAAATGGATGTGTTGTTGTTGAGAATGATAGGAATGGGAATTCATTTATGAGGAAAATCCTTGATTCTTGTCGATTCATCTTTTAAGGCTTACCATAATTCCAGTTCTTTTGTGATAGTGAAACCCTTAAATGGGGCACTAAATAATTTTGTTCTAAACTAACTTTTATTTATAAAATACTTATATGGAAACCAATTTATGTGTATTTCTATCAATTATATAATATTATAAATTAAAATTTACTCCCGGTTTGCTTTTATTTCTCATTCATTAGATGATAAATATGTCTGGAATTTTGGATTTATTGTTTGAATTTATGTGACAAATAAATATCATATATATGAAGTAACATTTGATGCATTTTAAGTTTAATAATAAAATGATACTGTAAAATAAAAAATATTAAAAGACTTGAAAATAAATATTATTAATTAAATATTGATTATACTTATTTTATTTTTTCTTTTAAATTTTAGGTTTGGGTTTTTTTTTTGTTTCCGATGATGGATTTGGAATTTAAAGTTTCAGATTTTATTTATTTATTTATGTATTTATTAATGTTTAACAATTATAAATAATATTTATTTTTAAACCTTAAAATAGTTTTTACACAATTAACAATGTGTTATCTTATTATTAATTAATGGATATGAGACGATGCACGGACGCGTCGGACGGTATATCAAATATTCTCCCCATATATATATTTATAAATTATTAGTAGTTTTAATTTTTAAATTAGTGCAATACACGAATATACATTTATATAAAACATTAATTATAATCCTATATTACACAGAAATTAATTATAATAATATTAATTAATTTTAAGAAGAATATAAATATTTTAATATAAAATAAAAAATTATTAAAAATCATATGTATCATAACTCATATATCTATTCTAATTCTAATCTAATATATATATACACACACTAAAGGAAAACAATGATACAAATTTCGTAAATAGGCTTTGTTGGCATTTTTAGAATGATGCCATTTGCCACCATAAAATAAGGACACGTGGAAATCTAATAAAAAAAAGGGTAAACTATAAAAATGTAACGCCCCGAAATTGGGCCTAGGAGAATTGGGCTTATTGGGCCCCGAGTGTAGAAACATTTTAGAATTTTTGAGAACAAGAGAACGGCACTAATGCAAGTTGGACCTTTTAGGTGAGGGATTTTGGAAGGTTAGGGGGCTTCTATGAAGTCCCGGGATCAAATTTGGGCTTTAGGAAATTTTTTGTTTTAGGTGAATAAAACCCTGAGAGCTACTAGGTAGGCTTTAAAAATAAAATATGGAGAGAAATGTCACAAAAGGAGTTGTGGTCTAGTGGCAAATGATGCTACTTAGGGAGCAAGGGAGTGATGCCATAGGGAAGCAAGGGGATCCAAGGTTCTAGTGTTGACACTTGCATTTCTTTTAGATTACCTTTTTAAATGGAATTAGACTTTGGCTATAGACTTTTCTTTGGTTGTGCATGTTTTAAAACACAAGTGGAGTGTGTGGCAAGGTGGTGTGGCATCAAGGGAATTGCAAGGAGGTTGGAGGTTTGAATCCCATAGTTGGCAAATCAAGGTTTCTATTTTTGTGCTGAGCAGGTGGAAGAAGTAGAGTTCAGTCAGAACTCTGCCTTGGGGGGAGAGAATCATGGGATTCAAGTGGGGGGAAGAGTTGGCCGAATATGGGGAAGGGGGATAGGAAAATTCGGCCAAAAAGGACTTGGCATTTTGGGAAGGTGCCCATTCGGTTTTGAGTAGGAAAAAGGGTGTCGAAATTCCTCTAGTCTCTCTCTTAGCATTTTTTGCATTTCGGGCATTTCTCCTTAAACATTTCGGGTCTTTTTCTCTGCTATTCTGACTTCAATCAACCTCTTGATTTCCATCTCTTTTCTTCCTCATACACTCTTCTTTGCTAGATGCCGATTTGGTAAGACCATCCCTCCTTGTTTTTCCTTAGGCCGAACTTGGCAAGCTTTCTCATTCACTCTTTTTCTTTCCATTCTCCTCTTATCTCTTCTCTCTAGAATTTCTCCAAAAGTCGAACCTCCTTTGTTATCCCATTTGAATCGGCTTCTCTCTTTTTTTTTTCCAATAGTCGAACTTTGGTTAGTTTGAAGCTTGGCGTTCTCTTGATCGTCGAACCTATCCTGTCTATTCGGTTCGTCGGTGTTCACAAGGTAATATCTTTTCTCTTAGTTCTTTTCCATCTTTTTTTTTCTTTTCTCTTCTCTCTAAAGCCGAAACTTCCATTCTTTTGTGCAAGGCCGAATCTGCTCACCCTTTCTATTTTTGAACTCCTCTTGCTCTCGTTTGGTAAGGGCCGAATTCTCTAGGTTGCAAACTCGTGTCGTGTTGGTACAACTGCTGCGGGATATTGTCTTATTGTTGGTAAGTGAGGATATGGTCGACTAGGGGCGATGGTTCTCTTATTTTGATTGAAGTCGTTAGGGTCGAAAGGCCATTTCTTTTGCTATCATCTTGAATAAACATTCTAACACAATCTTTTCGTTAGAAGCACAGAACTTTGATCAGTAGAAGGTGGACCGAATACTCTCTTTAGGAGGAAAGCTTATATCTATCGGTAAGTTAAGCCTATAGTCTTATGAACTCACATTTTGGGTTTATTCGAACGGGAAAACTAACTATTAGTCGATTATTATCTCAGGTGTTTTGAAAGGTGCTGAGTATCGCAACTTGTAAACAGGTGTGTAATCTCACACCTCTCTGAATGTTTGCGTGAGACGTTCTGTGAATCGGCCAAATACCGAAAAATCGACAACTGTGACCACTCGAGCGTGCAAGCGCTCGTGGTGGTAAATCGAGTTACGAATGATGATGTTAAGTCGTTGAGACTGTCCCGAACACTCTCGCGATACTGAGGCTATACCGGGCCGAAACGGGCCAAATGGGCCTAATGGGCTATCCGGCCCATTTGGGCCAAACTGTTGGAAAACTAGCAAATGACAGATCTGAAAGCGAAATCTACAAATCTGGAACCGAAATCCTACGTTTTGGGCCACACGAGTGTGTGGGCCCGTTTGGGCCTAAAATGGATTTTAGGCCCAATAGTTCCGTAGAGACCCAAAAAGGGGTCTTGTGTCGCTCGAGGCAGCAGTAAGCCTTCGGACAGGCCGTCAAATGCGAAACTACTGAAATACCCCTGGAGGGTAAAATTACTGAAATACCCCTGAAGGGTAAAATTACCTAAATACCTCTAGAGGGTAAAATTACCAAAGTACCCTTGGTAGGTAAATTACTGAAATACCCTCGGTGGGTAAATTACTGTTATACCCTTAAGGGTTGATTAGTATGATTGCATGCGTTCTGTTTAACTGGTTGTGGTGGTAAATCATTTCATACATCATTTATGATATATGCTTTGCATACATGACATTTTGCATGGGATTGGGATATTGATGATCGGAGGAAGTGTGATCTGGTGGCTCTACCACATATTCTGGTGGCTCTGCCACAATCTGTATAGTGGCTATGCCATGTATATTCTGTTATTCTGGTGGTTCGCCACAAATTCTGTGATGAGCAGCTTGACTGCCATCGAGGTGTGTAGCGGATGGAAGGGTCGATTTAGAAATCCTCACAGGTGTGTTGGGCTGGTACGGGTGGTGTGTAGCGGATGGAATATTAGGTTGGGCTGCATGCATTATCTGTTTTATCATGTTAATAGGGCTAAGGCCCAGATTGTTACCGAATAGGGCTTCGCCCGATTTATTCATGCGGGCTCCGCCCAGGTTTACAGTATGGGCTCCGCCCGGTTTTATTTCTCAGATTGGCTCAGGCCCCGTTAGTGACCAATTAGGGGATTACATACTGAGTTCTCGTAACTCACCCCTCTGCTTTAACCTTGCAGGTGATCTCTAGCATTAGAGGATTTGGCGCAGCGGAGGACTCTGTAGTGCCCATACATCGGAACCTTAGTAAATTCCGTTTTACTTTATCTTGAGATTTATTTTAATTCGAGTTTAATGTTTTGTAATAAGGCCTTTTGGGATTTTATTTTTCCTTTAACTTTCAATTCGGTTATTTATAAACTATTAGACGTTTGAATACTGAGTTTTCCAAAATGTTAATAATGGTTTTCAAAATATCACATTTCCGCACTTCACTGAATCTCTTTCCTGTTATAAACAAAGTTTTCAATAATAATAATAAACAACGTTTTTACAACAACACCATAAAAGCGAAACCGATTTTCACACACAACAAAGCCAAAGTTTCAAAAAGAACACAAACTTTTTAACGAACGCAAGTCTTTAAACAACCTAACCATGTGACATGCTAGATCCGGTCATAACGTCTAGGCCGGGTTTGGGGTGTTCAAAAATGTTACCCAACTATGCCTTTTGTTCTATTTTGGTCACCCAACTATTAATTTTTTCGGTTTAGTCACCGAATCTGTTTCAAAATTAAATATTTTAATTATTTCGAGCTAACATGGGCTCTTTATATTGGTCTAGTAACAAAATTAGCCCTCTAATATTTACATATTTTATTAATTTAATCTTAAATATAAATATTTCGACAAATTTAATCATTAACATTTACAAAATTTGTCATTTTAGTTCTAATTATAAAAAATAAATAAATTTGGCCCTGAATATTTACAAGATCTATCAATTTAGTCTTAAATCTAAAAATTAAAAAAAAAAATCATTTTTAGCCCTTTATAATCCATCACTAACCCATGTGAGATATTAAAATAAGAAAAAAAAGTATCATCTTTTCTATTTTAAGTCACTTGCAAAATAACTCTAAAAAGTTGAAATAAAACATTAAAAAAAATTAAGATCCAAAAGAAAATAAAGGTATTTAAAACCTTATCTATTTGGACAGTAATGCAACTAATTATTCCATATAGATTCCAAATCAATTGGTTTGGTCCAGTCTGAAACCTAAATTATAGTAAAATAAATTGTTACAAGTGACTGAATGGAAATATGGATTAGGCCATTAAAATTTTAAAGACATTTGACTTGGCAACCAACATGAAAATCCACGTAAACTTTATAAAAAAATTACAAATTTAAAAAAATGCATAAAATTTTTAAAAAATTATTCACATCAATAATAAAATACACTAGAACTACTAAACAAAATATCACATCAAATAAATATTCAACAATTCAATCAATTTCCATCCAAAAACTAGCTACTCAACTAAATTTAACAAGTCAAGATTCAAATTAATAAAAAATAATAAGTAAATACTAAAGAAAAAAAACATTAGAGATTAAATTTATTACCATTCTAATAATTTTGAATCTATATAAAATAATAAATTTGACATATATAATATTAGAAGCTCATTTCATAAAACTAGATTGAAGCACAAAACTGAACAAAACTTTTGAAGGCTGTTTTTGATGATCTGTAATGGGGATTGTTGGGAGATTTGCTCTGTTTTCTAGTGTTATTTTTCAGTGTTTTGTTAATGGCATTGTAGTGTGGTAGCTCTCCTTATCACTAGCAAAATGCTGATAAAATATTATTGAAGTGACAGTAAATACATAAACAAGCAAGTGTTATCATCATTGCTGGACCAATTTCATGAATGCAAGAGGGATTGCAGTTAGCTGACGGAAATTGTTGTTTTCCTTTGTCAATGGGGACACCAACCCTTCCTTCTCCTTGAACTGGTCTTCACAAGTCACTGGTGCATCCAAGGCAGCACTTATTTCTGCATTAGAAGTTCCATAATCTACAGCCTGAAAAGCATCCAAACCTGTTTCTAAACTAGACCCTGCAAGAGAGTAAAGCTCTGAGCAATCTTTCAAGCAGTTTGCAAACATTCCAACGCGTTCGTTATCCAAAAGCTTGGATATTTTGGAGCCGATGGCCGTGGCATTAGCTATGGCTGTCTCAATGGAGACTAAAACCAAATCTGCAACTCCATAGGCTGCTCTGGCTTTGGGATTCCCTTCAAAAGCTGATACACAGAAGTCCAACTTTATATTAGCAGGATTACCCTTTGAAGCTTCATAGCAAGATTTTTGGATAAGATCAGAGGTTGCTGAGACCAGCAAAAGGTAAAAGAAAAGAAGACAAGAAATGTGGGAATTCTTCATATTTGGAAAATTGGAATGAGAAAGAGAAGGCTTGAAATGAAGAATTTATAAGGGAATGAAATGGGAATTCATTTATCCTTGATTCTCGTCAATCCATCTTAAATGGGGGGCACTAAATCATTTTTATTTGGTAACCAATCATTTTTCTTATTTTCAGAAAGAAGTAATGTTGAAGAGACGTTGTTAATTTTTGAAATTTTATTATGTTAGGATTTGGTTTTTGCTCATAGTTGAAATTTTATAATTTTGTGAGTAAAAATCTTTGATTGCAGTCCCATATTATATTAAATTCCATATGATTTTGCAGTGATTTAAATTGGGAGAAAACTATCCAATTTTTATCAATACATTTTTCAGATCGATACTGAAAATGACATTCTGCTTTTTCGAATATTTATCAAGTATTGATACGGTATCGATACCTTTTGTTGGGGATTGATAAATTTCTTCAAGTATCGATAGTGGTATACTTTTTATCCATACATTTTTTAGTATCGATATGGAATTGGCATTCTAATTTCCAAAGGATTTACCCAATATCGACACGATATTGATACCTTCTATTTGGTATCGATATTGATGGCTCCAACGGTCACTAAATTAGACATTAAATGCTATTAGTACCGATACTCGTAGAAAAATATTGATATATGTTGTTATAGGTGACATCAATGCACTTATACTTTCGTCCCAACTACTCTATTCTATATTCCAATAATCACAACTGTAAGACCCAAATTTTGCCCGGGCCCGTCAGAAAACTAAACCACAAACCCATAAAACCAGACCCAAACGAAACTAATCAGCCCAATTACAATATTAAAAAACCCGAAGCCCAAATTAACCAAACCCTAACCCAATGTCTAAGCCCAACACAAAAACAAAAAAAAAACCTAGCTAGCCTCTTGCGCCCTACAGCCTCCAGTGCCACAGCCCCCATGTGCGCCTCAGCGCGCACCACGCCCAAGGCCTGGCTCCTCCACCTGCTCCACCACGCTCCTAGCACCTGCAAACACGCAAAAAGGACAACAGTAGCAGCAAAAACAAATATTGTATTCTTCTTTCTTCAATCTCGGCTATAAAGCCACGAAAAACAAACAATGTAAGGGGGATTTTCTTTGAATAAAAAATAGAGACTTTGAAATCAAAAAACAGATTCAAAAATCGATTCTTTCATTTTTATGTCATTTGTTTTATTTATTTTTTTTTTACTTAATATACATATATCAAAAGAGCACGAAACGCTTACCTTTCTTGCGATCGGGGAAGAGAACCCAAGAGTTCCTTCGCGCTTTTGCTCTTTAGAGGGCACTTTTGGAATTTTTGGGCCCGGATCTAGGTTTATGGGGTTAGAACGGTCGAAAAAGGGGTTTTTTAGGAATTCCGGCCACCGTGCACAATGGTCGGCGGTGGTCCGACGCCAGAAAGTTGGCCGGATTCTGGGCCTGGGGAGAGAGGAGCTTGAGAGAATTTTTAAAAAAAGGGTTCTGTTTTTTTAAGAGGGGTGAAACTGATTTTTTGGGCTAAACTTTAGCTTTTATAACAATCGGAAACGACGTCGTTTTGGGTAAGGGTTACTAGCGCCAAAACGGCACCGTTTCATGGCTACCCGCGCGCGTCGACCCGACCCGCCAGGCGGGATCCGCGTGTTTTCGCCTGTTGGGTTATTTATGCGCGAGGTCCCTCCGCGTTTAAAGCTTGTTACGATTTAGTCTTATTTCTTTTTTTTCACTTTAATTTTACCCCGTAATTCCCGTAGTATTTTAATTTAGTCCATACTGATGTTATGTTTTTCGGGGGACAGGGATATTATCCCATTTGGTCCCCCATTTCATTCGCGTATTACAAATTGGGCCTGATGTTTTATTTTTATTCCATTTTTCCCTTTAAATTCTATTTTGATTTCAATTGAATCCCTTTTGTTCTTTTTGCCATTAAATTCATTATTTTATTATTATTATTAATAATATTACTATTAATTAATTTTAGTATTATTACTATTATTCTTACTATTGTTATTATTATTTTTAATATTACTATTATTATTTTTACTATTATAATTATTATTTTAGTATTATTACTACCATTTTACCATTATTGTTAATTTTAGTATTACTCCTATCATTCTTACTATTATTATTATTATAATTATTTTAATATTACTGTTATTTTCCTTATTATTGTCGTATTATTGTTATTATTACTATTATTTTATCATCTTTAACTATCGTACCTAGTATTTATCTATTTATTGATTTGTTATTAGCTCTTGTTTTTTTGTTTTTATTTTATTTTATTTCATTCGCTTGTTTATCTATTTGCTTTTGTTACTTATTATTTCACGTTTGATGCTATGCTTGTGTTTCTTGATATTGTTTTGTGATTCAAATTCCAATATATTTAAACTTTTACTAAATACTTCATTTTCATCCTGAGCAAATTGAATAAATGCATTATGAGTCGATTTTAAAATCATTCATTTAAAGATTTCCCAAAACGAGGCAATATTTCGTATTTAGAAATTCAATAAATCGTGCCCTATCGTGCTGGGTTTCAGTTTTCTGTTTGACCAAATAACCAAATATCCTTTTAAAATTTTGCCCATGTTTTCTAACAAACAAGGCAATGTTTCGTGTTTGGAAATTCGAGAAATCGTGCCTTACCGTGCTGGGCTTCAATTTTTTTATTTGTCCAAATAATTGAATATCCTTATAAAAATCTCAATGCATGAACTTTGGAAATCATGATAGGATCTTGGCATCGAGGGTTTGAAACGTCATATCCTATTGTGCTGGATGTGATATTTTATTCCTTCGGAATAAGAGAATCTCAATATCCAATTCGAGTTATTTAAAATTTTTTAAAACGGAATTGTATTCTAAAATCGTTTCAAACATTTGACATTAGGACATCAATTGATCAATTTGGTACCAATTTTGGGCGTTGCGAGGGTGCTAATCCTTCATCGCACGTAACCGACTTCCGAACCTGTTTTCTTAGATTTCGTAGACCAAAATTATTGTTTTAATAAATCTAAAATGTTTTATTAAAATAATTCATCTCAAGGTGACCCGATCACACCTTGAATAAAGGATCGGTGGCGATTCTATTTTTCATTTTAAAGTCGATCCCTATTTTTTTTAAACATAAATAAATAAAAAAATAGTTTCGATAGATTGGCGACTCCACTGGGGATTAGTTGAGAGTCAGGCCATAGATTGATTAATTTTTGTCCTTTTGATTGAAAATTTGGAAAATTATTTTGAAAAAATAATGTTTCTTTTGATGCATTTGTTGGTGCTATGATTGCAATAATGTTGAGTCTCATAAAATACTTTGGCATTGCACTGCATGACCGTTGTGGTTACACCTTTTAAGTAGGAGTGAGAAACTATGCCTTCGTGAGGTTTTCACCTACGCATGGGCTAGAGGACTGCTTACGGGATACATCCGTACCTATGTCTTCGTGAGGTTTTCACCTCTGCATGGCCATAGGGAAATGTATTCCCCTGAACCGAACTTGATCCATATGAGCCTATAATGGGTGAGGATTGAGGAATCTGCTGGTTCAGGTACCTTTACCTTAGAACTGAACCACATATAGCGAACCTTAGGAGCCCACCTTAAGTAGAGCCGTGCCAAGCCCTAGTGGTCACCCATTTAGGTAATCTATTTTGTTGTTTATTTTTCTTGTGCTAACATGTTTTGTTTTGTTTATGATTGCATTGCATTGCATCGCATCATCTTAGAAAGGAGGTGTTGATTCATATTCGATTGCTAAATAGAAGAGTTTGTCATAGGAAAATGGATTTCCTGATAAAGTGGATTATAATACGGTCGTTCGAATATAGTCTAAATAAACAACGGGAGAAGGTTGATAGCCCACAGAAGAATACAAGACTTTGCCCAAGGATTCAAGCCGACAAAGGCTATTCAAAAGCCGTCACGTCTCGACTTTCTTAAAGAAGCTTATGAGCATCGCGGAGGATAAATGAGTGAAGAGTCACGGTCTGGATCAAGTAACAAGGAGCTAGAAGAGGCATCTATTGAGAAAGTTTGCGGAACACGACCATAACATCCGGATACGAAGAAAAGGATTGGTGTCTTCACCTGGACTAGGAGGACAAAACCGCATATGTAATCCGTTTTATGTAAAGGAATTTATTTTCTAGAAAAGTTCTTCTAATGGAATTGAATTCAGAATCAACGTCTCTCTTTTTTTTTTTTTTGCATTCATTCCATACATTTACGTTGCATTTCATGCATTTGCATTACATCATATCATATGCATTAAAATTTGTAGAAAGACTCTAATTAATTAAAAATTATTCCATGTCTGAAACCAAAGATCGTTATTTGCACTCGCGTAAGAATAAAAGCCATGGACCAAATGTTGGAAAGAATAGAGAAAAGGCAAATACAGATGCAGGAGCAATTGACCAAAATTCAACAAGAGATGCGGGAACAAATGCTAAAATTCCAAAGGAATATGATGGGCCAGTTAACCCAGTTACTAACCGGAGGGCTTGAAAAAATGAGTGGCCCAGTGGTCAATAGTATGGATGATGATGAAGACATCGTTTATTCCCCAATAAGTGTTCCGACTCAACCAGACACGCATTCGCATGGGGTACCCGTCATTATCGGACCCCAATTTTAGATTGATACTTCGGCCCTGTTGAACTTCTCGATGGGTTCAGGTTTTAACCCGGAGGATGATCGAGCTAAACTGTTTGTTCTGGCAGAAACAAAGGAAATGGGAGAGTGGACTTTAAAGGCCCCGAAGAAGAAGGAAAAAGAAGTGAATAATACAAGTAGGTATAACAAGGGCCAATTGAAGCCGTTTATAGTAAGCCAGCCAAAAACGACAAATACTAGCTATCGGGTCCCCCCAAAGCAAAAACCCAATCCAAAATCGAATTCAGAAAAACCCCAGTTCACACCTATTCCAACGACGTATAGGGAGTTATACCAGATCTTATTTGATATGCATGTTGTAGCTCCTCATTACCTGAAACCAATGCAACCCCCGTACCCCAAATGGTATGATTCGAATGCTCAATGCGAGTACCACGCGAGAATAACGGGTCACTCAATCGATAACTGCATTGCATTTAAGAAGTTGGTCGAAAGGTTCATTAAAATGGGAATTGTGAAGTTCGATGATTTTTCAGAACCTGATCATTCTGACGAAGCAGTAAAATGTGATAATTGAAAGTGGGGTGGGGCAGGAGAGTTGCGTTTCCTTGAAGAAGTCATCAGAAGCCTAGAAATCGGGAAATCAGAACATTAATGATGTATCTGAAGAGTGAATCGAGGAATCAAAGTTTCTGAGCCCTTACATACTTGGGAGTGTTTTGAACAATGGGACTATGGAAGAGATCCCTGTATTTTTAGAGCTAATTCGGAGTAATGTCCAAAACACGCTTATTGATCTAAGCCTAGGAGCAATAAGAATCTTTTTGTGAAATAGGCTTATGTTCAATATCTATATTTTCAATGAAAATACATTGTTGTATCTCATTTTGAGCAAATATTCTTTTATTCCTTTATTTCATTCATGTTCATACCACATAAATAATTATTCTTAAATTCATTTGTCCTTTGAATATTCTTTCGTACCTACAACAGGTCTCTAGATATCAACGACATGAGCCACGCTGTTACTGACTTAGAGTCTACTTTTGAGTAAGATATGTGTCTAGAAGGATCTCAAGACTTTGAAGACGACCGAAACTGTAGATCATTTCCTAATTTGTTAAGGATGGTAGAATAAGATGAGAAACAGATCCCACATTACCAAGAATGAGTAGAATCTATGACTTTCTCTATGTGGGGCATGCATTGCAGTGGGCCAATCATGCCAAAAGCTTCGGCGGTGTATCGATTCACCTCGTGGTCGCCGATTACTTCACCAAGTGGGCGGTTACTTCATATGCCAATGTCACAAAGCGCGATAATCAAGAATTTCTATGTCGATATGGAATCCCAAAAAGGGATCATATCTGACGATGTATTTGAACAACAGCGCGACATCAGAAGTTTGTAGTCTACTCAAGATTAAACACCGTATCGCCCCAAAATGAACGGTAAAAAAAAAGATTGCGAGAAAAATGATTGAGGCTCATGAAGATTGGCATCTATACTTGTTGAACATTTGCTAGGACCCTCACCGGGGCAATGCCTTTCTCATCGAAGTTGAGGTTCCTTCTCTTCAAGTCTTGTCAGTGATAAAGTTGGATCTAATTTCGATATGATCAAGTAAACCTGATTGAAGAAAAGAGGTGGAAATCTATCCAAGATTATGACGAAAAGGTTCACCCTAGAGAATTTTAGAAAGGAGACCTAGTTGTGAAAAGGATCTTTCCCATACAGAACGACTTCTAAGAAAAGTGGATGCCAAACTGGGAAGGACCTCATGTAATAAAGAAGACCTCTAGAAAAGTGTTGATTTTGATCGAGAGGGATAGCAAGGACTTGCCTAATCCTCTGAGTTCAAATCAGGAAATATTTCAGTAAAAGAGGAAAAAGAAAAAGAAAAGAAAGAAAAAAGAAAAAGGAGAGGCCAAGGCGAAAACCCGCAAAGGGCGCTTTGAGACCAAAGGGGATTTGAGTTGAAAACCTGAAAAGGGCGGCTCAAATTTTGATCGAAAGTGGGGCATACAGTAGTCTTGCTACGCTTGAATTAACGATGAGGAAGTATGCTACGTCTTGGGGCATTGACAAATTACTCCGGATCCCCTAAACACATATTGAGCTTAAAATGGTCATCAAAAGGTTCGTACAGAGAAGCTTAGGCTGCGATATCTGGGGCACCTAGTTTTCATCTTACCCATATTGAATTTGTTATATTTGATTACTTTATTCTTTTCAAGATAGGCTCCCAATAAATTTCATTTGTTATCTTGATTAATTCATTCTCATTCTGTGCTTTTTCAAAATTTGATATCTTGATCAATTTATTCATTTCGAGCTTTGCTCAATAAATTTCTGTTTTGTCCATTATTATGATATTTTTCAAGCATTTTGCATTGAAATAACGATTAGTGGACTAATAATACTTTCATAAAAGGAGTTTCGCCTATTACTTTGGAAGCTTCTAAATAATACAAGAACCTGAAACAGGATTGTTTGTTCAGAACTCACCAAAACTAAGGGTAGGAAATGAGTCTAATTTGAGACTACCTGTTAAGATTTTTTGTCAAAAGTATCAGTTGAATAAAAAGACGAGACATTTCATCGGTGATACAACCTCGACAAATAACGAGCAATGTCAACCCAAGTGTACAAGGGGAGCATTCTCAGGAAAAGGAAAATGATACTTTGCAATCATGCAAATATCAGGCACATACATCTGGTCATTATACCCAGCGAATGGTGTAACAGATCAAATTGATTGAAGATGATACAAATTCTATACCTCGGAGTTGTAGCAGGATAGGTGGAAGAAACCAAATGTTATTCTCCTGGAGTTGCAGTAGGAGGTACAAACTTTATGTCTCGGAAGGCATAGTGGGAGGGACTCTGAAATTACAGCGGGGCAACCGGTTGAGAAAAATACGATTGTTTCTTCCGGTTTTCGGTCAGAATACCACCCAAGCAAGAAGACAGGATATTACGTCAAGTGATACAACCTGGAAGAACAACGAGCAATGACAACCCTAAGCATTTAAAAAGGGATCATTCTCACGACATTCTGCATTCATGCAAATGTCATCCATAATATCATTTAGTTAGGAGCATTTGATTCATTCCGATCATTGCATCCTAATCATTATACATTTTAAATAGATTATTCTCATGACATTCTGCATTCATGCAAATGTCACCCATAATATCATTTAGTTAAGAGCATTTGATTCATTCCGATCATTGCATCCTAATCATTGTACATTAAAAAAAAAGGGATTATTCTCATGACATTCTGCATTAATACAAATGTCATCCATAATATCATTTAGTTAGGAGCATTTGATTCATTCTGATCATTGCATCCTAATTATTGTACACTTTAAAAAAAAGGATCATTCTCATGACATTCTGCATTCATGCAAATGTCGTCCATAATACATTTAGTTAGGAGCATTAGATTCATTCCGATCATAGCATCCTAATCATTTGGCATAAACATAAGCATATGAAACCGAGTCTACAGGTCATGTCTCTCAGAGGACGGTGTAGAAACATCGGTGAATTCACAGATCTTATCTCCCTAAGCGGTAGTGGAGCAGATCAAATTTGGCGAATCTTATCTCCATGTATCGGTAATGGAGCATATTCAAGCCACCAACCTTATCTCCCTGAAGTTACAGTGGAGCAGGTTGAAGATATAGTCTTATCTTCCTGATGTAGCAAAGGAGCAGACTAAAAATTGTAGATCTTGTCACCCTAAGCAGTAGTGGAATAAGATCGGACGACAAATCTTGTCTCCTTAAGCAGTAGTGGAACAGATTTAAGCCACCAGTCCTATCTCCTTGACCAGCAGTGGAATAGGTCGAATATTGTAGATCTTGTCACCCTAAGCAGTAGTGGAACAAGATCGAACAGCAAATCTTGTCTCCCTAAGCAGTAGTGGAACAGATTTAAGCCACCAGGCCTATCTCCCTGACCAGCAGTGGAATAGGTTGAAGACAGTAAATCTTGTCTCCCTAAGCAGTAGTGGAACAGATCGAAGACGATGAATCTTATCTCCATGAAGCAATGGAGTAGATTTAATCCATTAGTCTTATCTTACTGAGTTTGCAGTGGAGCAGACCGAAGATAGCAGATCTTGCCTTCCTGAGTGAATCGGATCGAATATACCACCGCATCCCCGAGTTTGCGATGGGAGCAGATTGAAGACAAAGCAGATCTTGCATTCCCGAAATGAAGCGGATCGAAGATACCATCCGCATCCCCGAGTTTGTAGTGGAGCGATTGAAGATAGCGATCTTGCCTTCCTAAGCGGCGGATCGAAGATACCACCAAAGATCCTTGAGTTTACATGGAGGAGCATTGAAGATAGCAGATCTTGCCTTCCTGAGCGAAGCGGATCGAAGATACCAATTTCGCATCCCTGAGTTTGCAGTGGAGCAGATTGAAGATAGCAGATCTTTCCTTTCTGAGTTTGCAGTGGAGCAGATGAAAAACAGCAGATCTTACCTTCCTGAGCGAAGCGGATTGAAGATACCACCGCATCCCCGAGTTTGCGGTGGAGCAGATTGAAGATAGCGAGATCTTGCCTTCCGAGCTGAAGCGGATCGAAGATACCATCGACATCCCTGAGTTTGCAATGGAGCAGACTGAAGATAGCAGATCTTGCCTTCCTAAGCGAAGCGGATCGAAGATACTAGTCTGGCATCCCTGAGTTTGCAGTGGAGCAGATTGTAGATAGAAGATCTTGCATTCCTGAGCGAAGCGGATCGAAGATACCAGTCTAGCATCCCTGAATTTACAGTGGAGCAGACTAAAGATTACAGATCTTGTCTCCCTAAGCAGTAGTGGAGCAGATCAAAAACGACGAATCTTATCTCCATGAAGCAGCGGAGTAGATTTAAGCCACCAACCTCGTCTCCTTGAAGATACAGAGGAGCAGGTTGAAATTACCAAGTTTTCATGTCTTTGAAGTTTCAGTATAGAAGATCGAAGCTACAAATCCCTTCTCTTTGAAATCCTCATTTCCTTGAAGTTTCAGTAGAGAAGATCGAAGCTACAAATCTCTCCTCTCTAAATTCTCATTTCCTTAAAATTTCAGTAGAGAAGTTCGAAGCTACAAATCTCTGCTCCCTGAATTCTTATCCCTTTGAGGTTCCAACGGAGTAGGTCGAAGCTACAAATCTCTTCTCCCTGAAATCCTCATTTCCTTGAAGTTTCAGTAGAGAAGATCGAAGCTACAAATCTCTTCTCTCTGAATTCTTATATCCTTGAAGTTCTAATAAAGAAGATCGAAGCTACAAATCTCTTCTCCCTGAATTCTTGTCTCATTGAAACTTCAGTGGAGTAAGTCAAAGCTACAAATCCCTTCTCCCTGAAATTACATTGAGGATCAATTCTCATCTCCTTGAAGTTCCAGCGGAGTAGGTCGAAGCTACAAATCCCTTCCCATTGAGATTACATTGGAGCCACAATTCTTACTTCTTTGAAGTTCCAGCGGAGTAGATCGAAGCTACAAATCTCTTCTCCCTGAAATTACATTGGAGCGAATAAAGCCATAAACCTTATCTCCCTGAAGTTGCAGTGGAGCAGGTTAAAAAAAATTAACAAGTCTTATCTCCCTAAAGTTGCAGTGGAGCAGACTGAAGATAGCAAATCTTATTTCCCTAAAGTTACAGTGGAACAGATTAAAGCTATAAATAGATCTTATCTCTCTGAAATTGCAGTAGAGCAGATCATAGAAAACCTTATACCCTTGAAGTTGCAGTGGGGCAGGTTGAAGTTACGATTCTTGTCTCCCTGAAGTTGCAGTGGAGTGAATCAAAGCAACATTTCCTATACCCCTGAAGATGCAGTGGGATAGAATGAGGCTA
Source organism: Gossypium sturtianum (assembly GCA_025698515.1). Lineage (NCBI taxonomy): Eukaryota > Viridiplantae > Streptophyta > Magnoliopsida > Malvales > Malvaceae > Gossypium > Gossypium sturtianum. Next base: position 37,303,719 of record CM046949.1, read on the forward strand.
CTCGAAGAACAGAAGCACCAAAGAAGTCAAGACTCGGTGAGACCGGGCAAAATTGGTCATTTTTAAAGTCTTTGCTCAATTCTCGTTACACGACAACGAGCAAAGAGGGGCAGTTGTAAGACCCAAATTTTACCCGGGCCCGTCAGAAACCTAAACCACAAACCCATAAAACCAGACCCAAACGAAACTAATCAGCCCAATTACAATATTAAAAAACTCGAAGCCCAAATTAACCAAACCGTAACCCAATGTCTAAGCCCAACACAAAAACAAAAAAACCTAGCTAGCCTCTTGCGCCCTACAGCCTCCAGCGCCGTAGCCCCCATGTGCGCCTCAGCGCGCACCACGCCCAAGGCCTGGCTCCTCCACCTGCTCCACCACGCTCCTAGCACCTGCAAACACGCAAAGAGGACAACAGTAGTAGCAAAAACAAATATTGTATTCTTCTTTCTTCAATCTCGGCTATAAAGCCACGAAAAACAAACAATGTAAGAGGGATTTTCTTTGAATAAAAAGCAGAGACTTTGAAATCAAAAAACAGATTCAAAAATCGATTCTTCAATTTTTATTTCATTTTATTTATTTATTTATTTATTTTACTTAATATACATATATCAAAAGAGCACGAAACGCTTACCTTTCTTGCGATCGGGGAAGAGAACCCAAGAGTTCCTTCGCGCTTTTGCTCTTTAGAGGGCACTTTTGGAATTTTCGGGCCCGGATATAGGTTTAGGGGGTTAGAACAGTCGAAAAAGAGGTTTTTTAGGAATTTCGGCCACCGTGCACGGTGGTCGGCGGTGGTCCGACGCCGGAAAGTTGGCCAGATTTTGGGCCTGGGGAGAGAGGAGCTTGAGAGAATTTTTTAAAAAAGGGTTCTGTTTTTTTTAAGAGGGGTGAAACTGATTTTTTGGGCAAAACTTTAGCTTTTATAACAATCGGAAACGACGTCGTTTTGGGTAAGGGTTACTAGCGCCAAAATGGCGCCATTTCATGGCTACCCTCGCGCGTCGACCCGACCCGCCAGGGGGATCCGCGTGTTTTCGCCTGTTGGGTTATTTATGCGCGAGGTCCCTCCGCGTTTAAAGCTTGTTACGATTTAGTCTTATTTCTTTTTTTTTCTCTTTAATTTTACCCCGTAATTCCCGTAGTATTTTAATTCAATCCATACTGATGTTATGCGTTTCGGGGGACAGGGATATTATCCCATTTGGTCCCCCATTTCATTCGCGTATTACAAATTAGGCCTGATGTTTTATTTTTATTCCATTTTTCCCTTTAAATTCTATTTTGATTTCAATTGAATCCCTTTTGTTCTTTTTGCTATTAAATTTATTATTTTAATAATATTATTATTAATATTATTAATATTATTATTACTATTAATTAATTTTAGTATTCTTACTATTATTCTTACTATTGTTATTATTATTTTTAATATTGCTATTATTATTTTTACTATTATAATTATTATTTTAGTATTATTACTACCATTTTACCATTATTGTTAATTTTAGTATTACTCCTATCATTCTTACTATTATTATTATTATTTTAATATTACTGTTATTTTCCTTATTATTATCGTATTATTGTTATTATTACTATTATTTTATCATCTTTAACTATCGTACCTAGTATTTATCTATTTATTGATTTGTTATTAGCTCTTGTTTTTTTTGTTTTTATTTTATTTTATTTCATTCGCTTGTTTATCTATTTGCTTTTGTTACTTATTATTTCACGTTTGACGCTATGCTTGTGTTTCTTGATATTGTTTTGTAATTCAAATTCCAATATATTTAAACTTTTACTAAATACTTCATTTTCATCCTGAGCAAATTGAATAAATCCATTATGAGTCGATTTTAAAATCATTCATTTAAAGATTTCCCAAAAAGAGGCAATATTTCGTATTTGGAAATTCGATAAATCGTGCCCTATCGTGCTGGGTTTCGGTTTTCCGTTTGACCAAATAACCAAATATCCTTTTAAAACTTTGCCCATGTTTTCTAACAAACAAGGCATTGTTTCGTGTTTGGAAATTCGAGAAATCGTACCCTACCGTGCTGGGCTTCGATTTTTTTTGTTTGTCCAAATAATTGAATATCCTTATAAAAATCTCAATGCATGAGCTTTGGAAATCATGAGGGGATCTTGGCATCGAGGGTTTGAAACGTCATATCCTATCGTGCTGGATGTGATATTTTATTCCTTCGGAACAAGAGAATCTCAATATCCAATTCGAGTTATTTAAAAAATTTTAAAACGGAATTGTATTCTAAAATCGTTTCAAATTTTTGACATTAGGACATCAATTGATCAATTTGGTACCAATTTTGGGCGTTGCAAGTGTGCTAATCCTTCCTCGCACGTAACCGACTTCCGAACCTGTTTTCTTATATTTCGTAGACCAAAATTATTGTTTTAATAAATCTAAAATGTTTTATTAAAATAATCCATCTCAAGGTGACCCGATCACACCTTGAATAAAGGATCAGTGGCGACTCCATTTTTCATTTTAAAGTCGATCCCCGTTTTTTTTAAACATAAATAAATAAATAAAATGGTTTCGACGACAACCACTGGAAATCAATTAAGCCTTAGTTTAACATTTCTTCTCAAAAGTGTTTTTGGGGAAAAATCACTTTTGGAAAAAAGTTAAAATTTTCAGCTTTTGAAAAAAGTGCTTTTTGACCGCTTTTTGGCTTAGAAAAAACATTTTTTTCTCTCAAAAAAAAAACTTGTTTAGGAATACTTTTGTCGTAAAAGTGCTTCTTAGAAAAATATTGAAATGTAAACAAAAATATTGAAATGTTTAACTTTTAAAAAATAAATTATAATTATAATTATGAAAAATAAATGAAAAAACAAAACAATAAACCCAAAACTCAAAACCTAAAACACAAAAATTGCAAGAGAAACAAAATAATTATAATTCATATTTATTTTTATGCCCTTCAATATTTTTTATTTTACATCACTGATAATGTATCATCTTATTATTAACTAATGATACATGAGACATATATACAAATGGTGCATCAAATATTAATCACTAAAATTTTAGTTAATCCTTTAATTATTTAAAAGTTTTAAATATTTTATATTAATTTAATTAAGAATATTTAATCTACCTTATTTGTACAAGCCCAATTCAGCCCGGCCCATACACAAACAAACCCATACCACTTAAACTACCCAAACTACCACAATTAAAAATCCACAAACAAAAAAAAATAAACTCAAGCCCAATTGCCCAAGTAGCCCAATACCCAATAAACCAATACCTAAAGACCACAAACCCACTTAACCAACAACCCTAGCCCACATCCATTACAAACCCACTTTAGAATCCCAAACCCAAAACAAAAAAATAAAGGATAACCAAACCCTAGGTGCGCCGCACCTAGGGTCTTTTGACCCCTGACTTCTGACGCCGCCTGTAGCGCCTCTGGCCACCGCCCTTGTCAAATCCACCGTCGTTTACCTGCAATAAGAACAAAGCAATCAATTAAAGAACAAGTTGTAAAATGGCTATAAAAAGCCAATCTAAACAATTGTAAAAGGATTTGGGGGGAAAATTTAATACAAAGAGGCAATCAATCAAAAATATAAACCATTGCAAATATAGATTAAACAAAAAAAAAAAAGAGGAGAGAAAGACCCAAAAACAAAAAAGGACAAAACGGAATGTTAAGAGGTGATTTTATTTTACACTCGTTTCATTTTCCATTTTCGAACCGATTTTTCTTCTTTTACATACACAAACATATACATATTTATAAAAAAAAAAAAAAAAGGAAGAAGAGAAACCCCCTAAAAAACTGCTGAAAAAGTCGACTTTTCGACTTCCGGCCATCGCGTACGGCGGCGCGTGGCGGTCCGGCGATCGGGGCGGTGCCGGGGCTCATCCCTGCAGAGAGAAAAAAAGTAAAAGGGGACGGAGTTTTTTTTTGAAACAGGGTTAAAATGAGTTTTTTTTTTTAAAAAAAAAATTCACTTTTATAGGCATATAAAACGGTGTCGTTTTGGTCGGCGCCCTTAAGCCCCAAAATGGCGTCGTTTAGCCCTCCGACCCGAGATCCGACCCGCTTCGGCCTAGGATCCGCGTGTTTTTTTATCGGAGGGGCTAATTTCACTTTTAGCCCCTTCGCCCTTTCATAATTTTGCAATCAGGTTTTCAGTCTTTTTAATTTTGCTCCGAAAGTTTATTTGGTTTTCAATTGAGTCCTCGCCTATGCTGCGCGTTTTGGGAGGAAAAGGGTTATTGCCCATTTTAGTCCCCCATGTTATCCGCGCGCTTCGAATAGGTCCTTTCCTTTTTATTTTTATTTCAGATTTTCCCCAAAAATCCGTTTTTAATTCGATTTTAGCCCTTTTTGATTATTTTAACTACTTTATTATTAAATTAATTACTTTTAAAGATTATTATTGTTATTACATGCACTATTATTAATGTCATTATTAATATATTATTATTATTATTAATTAATTAACTTTATTATTATTACCCTTATTTATTTAATGTTTATTTATCTAAGCATTATTTATTATTATTATTATTATTATTATTATTATTATTATTATTATTATTATTATTATTATTTATTGTTACTATTAATACTATTATTATCATTATTATTATTTAATGTTTCTATTCTTATTTTTGTTACAATTTGTCATTATTATTATTATTATTATTATTATTGTATATATTATTATTATTGCTTTCCTTATTATTATTGAATTAATGTTGTTATTACTATTATTTTATTATCTTTGAATTGTTGTACATAGTATTTATTTTTCTATTGATTTACAATTAGCTATTACTATTATTTTTATTTTTATTTTTATTTTCTTTTACTTTATTTATTTGTTTATCTATCTACTATTTTTAACATTTATCTACTATTTCATATAGATTGTTTGTTTTAGCTTTTATTTTATTGTATTTTATTTTGGCCTTTATTATTGTTATTTATATTATTGCCCTCATTTTTATTATATTATGCATATTGACATTAAAATTCATTTTCCATTTTACTACGACCGTATCATATTTTATCAGATTTTTGAAATAAGCAAATACTTCGCGTTCTAAGATTCGAAAGAAACCGTACCATAACTTACTGGGTTTCGACTTTTCTCGTCGAATCTAAAGAACCAATTATTCTTTTTTAAGCATAAATTTTAAATGAAAAGCTTATTCTTGAAAATTCGAGACATCGTGCCCTAACGCATTGGATGTGACGTTTTCTTATTTCGAGATAAGATTTTCTAAACTAAGGCAATATTCTGTATTTAGAAACTCGAGAAATCGTGCCCTAACGTATTGGGTTTTCGATTTTCTCGTTCATTCTAGGTAACCGAATATCATTTCAAAATTAAATACACGAGTTTAAAATAAAAGGCAAGTTTATCATCGAAGGTCGAGGTGTTGTGTCCTAACGTATTGGATATGACATTTTACCTTCAGACGAGACAGCCTTTGGCACACATTTTCAATTTATCCAAAATGATTTTTTTGGCATCACCATAAAAACGGGATCGTATTTTTTAAATTCTTTCAAGTTTTCAAATCTTCTACACTAAAACACTAATTAATCAACTAGGTACCAATTTTGGGCGTATCGAGGGTGCTAATCCTTCCTCGTGCGTAACCGACTCCCGAACCTGTCTTTCTGATTTTCGTAGACCAAAATTGTTGTTTTGATAAATCAAACTGTTTATTTGAAACAACCACTTTTCGAGGTGACCCGATCACACCCCAGCAAAAAAGGATTGGTGGCGACTCTCGTTTTTTCGTTTTCATTTTTAAAATCCAAGTCGACCTCTGTTTTTCCAAAAAATGGTTTCGACAGCTTGGCGGCTCCACTGGGGACTTCAAATAAGAGAGTCAAGCCACGAGTTGATTACTTTTTGTCTTTTTGTCGAAAATTGAAACCTTGTTTTAAATATACGATCCTTTCGTTACATGCCATTCGTCTTTGTTACGACTTTTATCATTTTTGGTTCGCTTTTCAGGTTTATTTTTTGATATGTCTCTGCATATTGCATTACATGACCGCTCGATTATATCCTTTTAAGTGGGAGTGAGAAACTATTTTTTCGTGAGGTTTTCACCTCCGTGCAGGATAGTGGATCGCTTTCGGGATACATCCGTACCTATGTCTTTGTGAGATTTTCATCTCCGTGCAGCCATAGGGTAATGTATTCCCCTGAACAGAACTCGATCTATATGAGCCTATAATGGGTGAAGATTGAGAAATCTGCTGGTTCAGGTACCCTTTCTTTAGAACCAAACCCCCATATAGCAAGTCTTAAGAACCCACCCTAGGTAGAGCTACTCCTAACCTCTAGTGGTCACCTGGATAGGTACTCTATTTTGTTTATTTCTCCTGTGCTAACATGTTTTCTTTTGTTTTGATTGCATTGCATCATCATCATAAAAAGGAAGTGTTGATTCATATTTGATTGCTAAATAGAAGAGTTTGTCATAGGGAAATGGATTTCTTGATAAAGTGGATTATAATACGGTCGTCTGAATATAGTCCAAGTAAACAATGAGAGAAGACTGATAGTCCGCAGAAGAATACAAGACTTTGCCCGAGGATTCAAGCCGACAAAAACTATTCAAGAGCCGTCACGTCTTGACTTTCTTAAAGGAGCTAACGAGCATCGTGGGGATAAGTGAGCAAAGAGTCACGACCTGGATCAAGCAACAAGGAGCTAGAAGAAACATCTATTGAGAAAGTCCACGGGACACGACCATAACAGCCGGATACGAAGAAAAAGATTGGTGTCTTTACCTGGACTATGAGGACGAAGCCGCATATGTAATCTGTTTTATGTAAAGGAATTTATTTTCTAGAAAAGTTCTTCTAATGGAATTGAATTCAGAACCAACGCCTCCCTTTCTTTTTGCACTCATTCCGTGCATTTGCATTGCATTTCATGCATTTGCATTACATCACGTCATATGCATTAAAATTTGTAGAAAGACTCTACTTTATTAAAATTATGACAGTTACCCTGGAAACCAATGAAAATCCACCAACTACATATCGCCACAATACCCATCGCAAAACGAAAGCAATGGATCAGAGACTAGAAAGATTAGAACAGATACAAAGGGATATGCAAGACCAGTTGCAAGCGCAATTACAAGAGCAGTTAGCAAAGGTGCAACAGGAGATGAGGGATCAAATCTTGGAATCCCAAAGAAGCATGGTGAATCAATTAGCGCAGTTGCTAGCCGGAGAACGAGAGAAGGGGAAAGGCACTGCAGTTAACTCAGGGGATGATAATGAAGACCCCACTTACCCCTCGAGTGTTACCCCAATAAACGTTCAGACCTGACCAGACGCGTATCCGCAAGTGGTACCCGTCACTATCGGACCCAACAATATCAGGCCGGTACCTCGGCACCAATGAATTACCCGACAGGCTCAGGTTCCAATTCGGGGGACAACCTAACCAATCCTATAGTTTCTAGGTCTAGACGAAATGGCAAAAATAGAAAAAAAAAGGGTGGAACTGCCAAAATAACTCGAAGAACGGTACAGGTGGTTAGAGAAAAAACTCATAGCAATGGAGAATGCTGATTACCATTGCGGCATTGATGCCAAGGATCTGAGTTTGGTCCCAGATCTAGTACTCCCGCCAAAATTCAAGACTCTAGAGTTTGAAAAGTATAATGGGACTAGTTGTCCTGAAGCTCACATCACGATGTTCTGTCAAAGGATGACAGGGTATGTTAATAATGACCAACTATTAATCCACTGCTTCCAAGACAGCCTGATTGGGTCGGCTGCCAAATGGTACAACCAGCTGAGCCTTGCCAAAATCCACTTGTGGAAGGACTTGGCACAGGCTTTCATGAAATAATATAACCATGTAACAGACATGACCCCTGACAGATTTACATTGCAGAATATAGAAAATAAGCAAAGTGAGAGCTTCAGGCAATATGCCCAAAGATAGAGAGATGTGGTAACGCAAGTCCAGCCACCTCTTCTAGAAAAAAAAACGACGATGTTTTTCATCAATACTCTGAAATCCCCGTTCATTAATCATATGTTGGGAAGCGCTACAATGAGCTTCTCAGATATAGTAATGTCCGGCGAAATGATTGAAAACGCTGTAATAAGTGGGAAGATAGATGTAAGGGAAAAGAACCAAGAGGATAACCCCGAAGAAAAATGAAGATGAAGTGGATAAAGTGAGCATGTTTAGTAAAGGGTATCCTAAGCCAATCACTATGGGCCAGTCGAGAGCCAGTCATCAAGGCCCTTCAAGGCAAGAATCCAACTCGAGGCCGAACTCAGAAAAACTCCAGTTCACTCCCATCCCCATGATGTATAGAGAGTTGTACCAAAATCTGTTTGATGCCCATGTCGTATCTCCTTTCTACTCAGAACCTATGCAACCTCTGTTTCCCAAACGGTATGACGCGAACGCCCGATGCGAGTACCACACAGGGACCATGGGACATGTAACACCCCAAACCCGGCCCATGCGTTATGAGCGGATTTGGTATGTCACACGAGCAAAACATGTTAAACCCTTTTTGTTCGTACTAAAATATTGCTTTGCTAAAAATAAAGAAAACAAGTTTGATTTGATAAAATACTACTAACCTTAAAGATTTGATTGATAAATCGATAAATTTCAACTAATGATCTACAAAACCGTTACTTTTGAAAATGACGTTGAAAATTTCGAAAGAGAATTCAAGTCTTTTGAAAATATCGTTAATGGTTCGAGAGTAATTTTCCGGTTTAAAAATATGAAAAATTATTATGAAATCCTTTCTAATTATTCATTTTAATTATAAATCATTTGTTTAAGTTTTTAGAAAAATAATATTATAATTTGAAATACTTTAAGCAATTTATAAAATTCATCACACAATAAACAAAACAAAAATTAATCCAGAGGCCTTATTACAACCTTAATTCAAAATAGTAAAGTAATTAAAAATACTAAAAGAAATCCAAAATCCAGATTTAACCGTTTACGAAGTATGGCCTCCACCTAGTCATCCACGGCCCAAGTCTCCATCACTGATCATTACCTGAAAGGGATAAGGAAAATGGGGGTGAGTTACTAGAACTCAGTGTGTAACCCACTTACCATTGTCCACTGGGCCAAAATCCAATTAAGCATTTATTTGGGCCAAAGCCCATTTACAAAAGAAAAGAAATCATATATAATATGCATATGATATGCAATTCCCAAACTAAACCTAATTTCCATCCGCTACACACCACCCGTACCAACAAGCACACCTGTGGGGAGCTTTAGTCACCCACCCCGCCAATAAACCAAAAGTAGGCATTAAGCCGTATATATCAAGTTTGTGGACAAGCCACCAGATTAACAGAATTTACATGGCATTGCCATTTTTCATATTTGTGGCAAAGCCACCAGAATTACGTAGCAGAGCTACCAGAACTTCTCTTCATCAATATCCCATCCCATGCAAATCATGTATATAATGCATAGCCATTCACAACAATTTATTCAGATATTTCTTACAAACATTTTGGCCCATTATAACAATTTATCAAGTAGGCCAATTAAGCAAATTATAATATTGGCCCATATATCAAAATATCACATATATCAAAATATCACATCGGCCCATATAGCAAATCTCAGATTGGCCCATACATCAAATTATCACATCAGCCCATATAGTCAAATATCAATCGGCCCATATAGTCAAATATCGATTTGGCCCATTTAGCGAAATATTTTTATTTGGCCCATTAAGGGTATTTTCGTAATTTTCACAATCTTAATACCAATTACATAGTCTTTACCAAAATAGTGATAACTATGCCATTTTACCCAATTTCACCAAAATGTGATTTAATCAAGCGATTTACCACTAGCACGTTTTTAAAATATCTAACCAATGAAATACGGTGTGAGATTACACACCTGATTACGGTTAGCACTACGCTTTCTCGATCGTCGATACCTAAAATATTATAACACTCGATTAGACATTGCTTTCTATTTAATAAATCTACTCTAAAACAAACGATCTAAGATTTTACCCTCGGAATCATGAACAACTACGATTTGTCAGTTCTCCCCAGTTGACGGTCCACAACCCAGTGGAAAATCCCGAATCGCTGATGCCTCACAATTGCGAACGACTTCGAATAATTGATTCTCACCGGATGAGGGTCCACAACCCGATGGAAAGTCTCGAATAGCCGAAACAGCCCTTCGCTTGAATTTAGGAGTGGGGGTCGTAAATCCGCTCCTTTTTCGATCACCAATCACTACCCCTTTTGATTCGATATTGCTTGCCTCCATTGAAAACAATTATTAGTCCAATTAATATTATGTTACTATGAACAATCGATCTTAGGAGTAAGGTCGGCTTACCACAAAATCCGTATGATCGCAAGATGATAAATCGAGTGATTAAGTACCTAAAACATATAGTCGATAAATTATCCTTCAGTCCGATTAATACAATAACCAAGGGAGTTATTGAAAAGACTATGAGAGAACTTCCTTACCTTGAACAATGAAATTCCCGTTTCACACGATCTTCCTATGGCTAAAGTCGATTAAGCGATGTTGTAGTAATCGACACTCCACTATTCCACTACAAGGAAGAGAATGATTTTATTTGAGAGAGTATAATAATATGATGGTTTCGGTTCATATGACCCTCCCAAATCAAAACTTATATTCGGCACTAAGAGAAAGAAAACAAGATAAAATGTTGGAAGAACGTTTACCGTTTGATCAAAGATTGAATGTAAGTACGAATGAGAAGAACGGTAGAAAAGAAATGAGAGTTCGATTATAGAGAAAATGTAAATCAATATTCGGCTATGAAGAATAATATTAGAGTGGAAGTGATGCTTGAAGGATTTTGCGAAAAGAAAAGAAGGGAAAGAAGTAGAATAGTGGATTAGTTTCGGTTTTCAAGAATGATGAGTGAACAAGAGAAATGGTCTCTAAGTTATGTACATTCGGCAACAAAAGAAGAAAAGATGAGAATAAATTCACCAATGGTTTGAAGAATCGGCAAGAAGGAAGATTTTGAGAGAAAGAAAAATGTCACCAATGTTGCATAAATGAATTTTGGCCAAAAAAACAAAACTAAAACTTTCACCAATTGCCAAGACCAAAATCGGCTAGGAGAAAAGAATTTGGGAAGAGAAAAAAAACACACTTGATGTTAATGGAATTGTCCAAAACTAACACTAAAGCCTTACCAACACCAATAAAAATTTGGCTATACCCCTTAAGCCCCAAAAACCGTCCACATACATAGCTAAAATGGTCAACAATTTGCCACCCAAGCTTTCCAAAACATCACCCACGAATTAAGCCTCATGTCCCCCTTTCTTTCCTATTTCCCTTGATTCCTTTCCCCAACTTCAATCTTTCCTTAATCTCTTTAGCCATCTTGCCATAAAAATGAAAGTCCAACTTACCATAATAACATGCTTGGCCGACACTTGATGGATGAGTGCAAAAATAAAAAGTCCAAATTTGTACACAAAGTGATTTGAACTTCCTCCCATCAAGTCCATCATATGGCGCCACTACCTCTTTACTAAATGCTCAATTATGCAAGCTATTTACTCAATTATTCCCATATGCTTCAAGGTCACTTACTCCACTTCCTTAAAGTGCTAAATGACAAAAAATTTTACTAGGTCCAAATAAACCCCGAGCCTTCTCAGGACGTCCTAAACATACAAAATTAATAATTTAACAAGCTTAACACCAAAAACAATGCAACACATAAAATTCCAAATTTTAGGATGTTACAATTCTACCCCCCTTAAAGAAAATTTCGTCCTCGAAATTTATCTGATTAAAAGAGGTGAGGATATTGTTGTCGAATCGTGTCCTCAAGCTCCCACGTGGCTTCCTCTGCTCCGTGATTACGCCATAGAACTTTGACTAACGGCACAGTCTTTCTTCTCAGTACCTTAACGTCTCGATCTAGAATTTGCACTGGATCCTCTTCGAACGACAAATCAGGTCTTATCTCAATTTCTTCTACCAGTACTATATGAGACAGATCCGATCGGTAACGCCTTAACATTGAGACATGAAATACACTATGTATCTGACTCAACTCCGAGGTAACTCAAGTGATAAGCCACTAGCCCAACACGCTTCAACACACGCACTGCGGTCCGATGAACCTAGGGCTCAACTTGCCCTTCCTTCCAAATCAAGATCTTCTTCCAAGGTGAGACCTTTAGAAAGACCTGATCTCCCACCGCAAACTCAATATCCTTACACTTCAGACCCGCAAAAGATTTTTGTCTATCCGAAGCTTCCTTTAACCGTGCCCGAATTACCTTTACTTTCTCCTCCGTCTCTGATATTAGATCAGGACCCAATAACTGTCGCTCCCCCAATTCAGTCCAACAAGTAGGAGTACGACACCTACGACCATACAATGCCTTGTAGGGTGCCATCTGAATACTGGATTGATAACTATTGTTATACGCAAATTCTGCCAACGGTAGGAAATCTTCCCAACTACCCCTGAAGTCTATCACACAACCCCTTAACATGTCTTCCAAAATGTGGATTACTCTTTCCGACTGACCATCTGACTGAGGATGAAAAGTTATGCTGAAATTTAACTTTGTTCCCAAAGCTTCATGTAAAGCTTTCCAAAATCGTGATGTAAACCTAGGGTCCTTGTCCGAGATAATAGACACTGGTACCCCATGTAACCTCACAATCTCTGCTACGTACAACTTGGCCAACTTCTGTAATGAGTAATTCGTACGAACAGGTAGGAAATGGGTAGTCTTCGTCAACCGATCCACTATCACCCAGACGGAGTCTTTCTTATTAGACGATAAGGGTAGCCCACTAACGAAGTCCATCGTTATCCGTTCCCATTTCCATAAGGGAATCTTCACCGGTTGCAGCAGTCCCGACGGTAATTGATGTTCTGCCTTTACTTGCTGACATGTCAAACACCTACTCACGAAATCAGTAACTTCTCGCTTCAACCCTGGCCACCAATACTGCTCACGGAGATCTCGATACATTTTATTTCCTTCGGGGTGCATAGCATAAGGGCTACTATGCGCCTCCCGCAGAATCATTTGTCTCAAATCTGAATCTTTGGGTATACAAATTCTTCCGCGGAAACACAATACTCCATCATTATTCATTCCGAACTCCCCTTTTACACCACTTTCCACTTGCTGAAATAAGGAACCCAATTTTTCATCTGATAACTGCTTTTCCTTAATCTGACCTAACCACATAGGCTTCACCTGAAGTTCGGCTAGCAGACTACCATCTTCATACAAGATGAGATGAACAAACATCGCTCTCAAATTCGATATCACCTTACAACTCAACACGTCTGCCACCACGTTAGCCTTTCCGGGATGATACTCGATTGAGAAGTCGTAATCCTTCAACAGTTCTATCTACCTCCGCTGTCTTAAGTTCAACTCCTTTTGGGTAAGGAGGTACTTTAGACTCTTATGACCCGTATAAATGATCGACTTCTCACCGTATAGGTAGTGTCTCCAAATCTTCAAGGAAAACACCACCGCAGCCAACTCTAAATCATGAGTGGGATAATTTACTTCGTGCGGCCTTAACTGACGAGATGCATATGCCACCACTTTTCCACCTTGCATCAACACACATCCCAAGCCCGTGTGTGACGCATCGCAGTAAATAATAAACTCTTTTCCAGCCTCAGGTTGAATCAATACTGGCGCTTCTGTCAGAATCTTCTTCAATTTCTCGAAACTTTCTTGCTGTTGATCTGACTACACAAATGGTACTCCCTTGCGCAACAGTTTAGTTAGAGGTGCAGCAATCAATGAAAACCCCTCAACAAAACACCGATAATAACCAGCCAACCCTAAGAAAATTCGAATTTCGACCACTGACTTTGGTGGTTTCCAATCCAACACAGCCTCTATTTTCTGGGGATCAACTCTAATTCCTTCGGTCGACACAACATGTCCCAAGAAGGTCACTTCCTTCAGCCAAAATTCACACTTACTGAACTTGGCATAAAGTTACTTTTCCCGCAATATTTGTAATACTATTCACAGATGTGAATCATGCTCTTTTTCATTCTTCGAGTATACCAAGATGTCATCTATGAACACCACCACGAACCGGTCTAAATAGGGTTGAAAGACTCGGTTCATCATGTCCATAAATGCAGCTGGTGCATTGGTCAACCCAAACGGCATCACCAAGAACTCATAGTGTCCACAACGAGTTCGAAACGCCGTCTTATGAATATCCGCCTCCTTGACCTTAAGTTGGTGATAACCCGATCTCAAATCTATATTCGAGAAAATTGAAGCTCCTCGCAGTTGGTCGAACAGGTCATCAATTCTCGGCAACGGATACCTATTCTTGATTGTCAACTTATTCAACTGCCTATAATCGATGCACATACGCATCGACCCATCCTTCTTCTTGCCGAACAAGACCGGTGCTCCCCACGGTGACACACTCGATCGAATGAATCTCCGATCCAACAACTCCTGAATTTGAACTTTAAGTTCCGCCAATTCTTTCGGCGCCATTCTATATGGAGCAATAGACACTAGAGCCGTTCCTGGCAATAATTCAATGCCAAACTCTACCTCCTGATCCGGAGGCAATCCAGGAAGTTCCTCGGGAAATACATCCGAAAACTCCTTCACCGTTCTAACACCTTCTACTGACGCTTCCTTGGCATCCAACGCGCTAATGAAGGCTAGGAATGCTCCACACCCTTTTCGCAACAACTTTTCTGCCTTTAAAGTAGATACCACATTCGATAGATAATTTCTCCTTTCACCTATCATCCCCACTTCTTTATCTTCCGAAGTTCTTATCGTCATCCGCTTTGCAGCACAATCCAAGTTCGCACGGTGTTTCACCAACCAGTCCATGCCCAAAATAAGGTCAAACTCACCGAAAGGCAATTCCATCAAATCCGCCAAAAATGTTTCTCCTTGAACTTCTAAGGGTACATCTCTAAACAATTTATTTACTATCACAGATTGTCCTAAAGGACTAATTACTGTCATCTCCCTAGCAGTAATCTCAGATCTAATGTTCAGATTTCCAGATATAGCACTAGCAACATACGAATGGGTAGATCCGATATCTATCAAAGCAGTAACAGGTACATCAGATATGAAGAACGTACCGGTTATCACATCAAGTGCATCGTCATCCTCTCGACGTCTAACCGCATAAACTAACCCTGGCTGCCTCCCCTCCGTGTTACCCCTGAAGCCATTACCTCTACCCGGTGCACCTTGACCTCGTCCTCTGCCATTACCACCTCGACCTGGCCCACGACCTCTCGGTGGCTGCTGAGCGCCTCTAGCTAGTTGTGCGTCATGGATACGAGCTTCCTGAGTCGGAGTAGTCCGTCGAGGACAATTCTTAAGCTGATGGTCTTTAGAACCACATTTGAAACAACCACCGATTCTCTTCCAGCATTCACCAGAGTGTCGTCTTCCACAGTCAGCACATGGTTGTATCTGATTGGTAGCAGCTGGTACTCTAGCTTGAGCTGGCTCATCATTCCTAGACCTCTTCTGAAACCTTCTAGCAGGACCCGAGTACTTAAAGTCCCTCTTGCTCTTGCCTCTATCTCTTTCTCGGTTTTACCGCTCCGAGTGCTTAGCCTCTTCGGCTATCTTCGCTTTCTCTACCAGTGTGGCAAAATTTCTTTCTTGTTGTGGGGCTATCAGTACCCGCAACTCATCACTCAACCCGTCTTCAAAACACACGCAGCGTTCGTAGTCAGTTGGCAGAATACCTCAGGCATAACGGCTCAGACGCAGAAATTCCGCTTCATAAGCTGCCACGGTCTTACTTCCTTGAACCAAATTAAGGAATTCCTTCCTTCGGGCATCTACATAGCTAGCCCCGACATACTTCCCTTGGAATGCAGTTTTGAAGAAATCCCAAGTAACGCGATCGGCCTGAGTGCCCTCCCGAACAGTAAGCCACCATTGATATGCCTCGTCCCTCAACAAGGACACAGCTCCTCTTAGCTTCGCGCTTTCGGTGCACTTCAGATCATCCATGATCTATTCCACAGCTTCGAGCCAATACTCCGCAACATTTGGGGCTACACCCGAGATACCCCTAAAAACCTCAGCACCATTTGATCTGAGTCGCTCCGATATTGACCCACGAGCTACTGGCCCCGATCTAGCCCCAGTAACCCTTTCCAAGACTCGTAACATTGCTTGGGACAGAGCAATGTCTTCTCTCATACGGTCATGTGATCCATTTTTCGACACAGGTGACGCCGGTACGTCTATTTCCGGCACATGTCCCAATGCCTCAGACACAACTCTAGCACCTCGGCCTCTACCACGGCCACGTCTACCACGTCCACATCCTTTAGTGCTCATATTGAATATTTCGATTTAATCTGATTACAAGTTTTATGAATCAGTATACTATTTCAATATTTATTAAACAATATCTTATGATGTATAAGAAGTAAGGTCGTTTTCGTAAACGCATCCTATAGTCTCAATCTCTATAGTTTCAACATCTAAAACTAAAAGTTCTAGAGTGTTCCTATTGTCATATCACAATAATAATCATTCAATTAACATACACTTACTTGACTTAGTGCCGAATACTCGTGGTGCCATACTTCCTTTAAAGACATACGTTCTATAATTCAAAACAGTTTTGAACAAAAATGTTTTTGAACCCAAACAACAGCCGAGTTTTGAACCGGGCTCTGATACCATAAAATGTAACACCCCAAACTCGGCCCATGCGTTATGAGCGGATTTGGTATGTCACACGAGCAAAACATGTTAAACCCTTTTTGTTCGTACTAAAATATTGCTTTGCTAAAAATCAAGAAAACAAGTTTGATTTGATAAAATACTACTAACCTCAAAGATTTGATTGATAAATCGATAAATTTGAACTAATGATCTACAAAACCGTGACTTTTGAAAACGACATTGAAAATTTTGAAAGAGAATTCAAGTCTTTTGAAAATATCGTTAATGGTTCGAGAGTAATTTTCCGGTTTAAAAATATGAAAAATTATTATGAAATCCTTTCTAAATATTCATTTTAATTATAAATCATTTGTTTAAGTTTTTAGAAAAATAATATTATAATTTGAAATACTTTAAGCAGTTTATAAAATTCATCACACAATAAACAAAACAAAAATTAATCCAGAGGCCTTATTACAACCTTAATTCAAAATAGTAAAGTAATTAAAAATACTAAAAGAAATCCAAAATCCAGATTTAACCGTTTACAAAGTATGGCCTCCACCTAGTCATCCACGGCCCAAGTCTCCATCACTGATCATTACCTGAAAGGGATAAGGAAAATAGGGTGAGTTACTAGAACTCAGTGTGTAACCCACTTACCATTGTCCACTGGGCCAAAATCCAATTAAGCATTTATTTGGGCCAAAGCCCATTTACAAAAGAAAAGAAATCATATATAATATGCATATGATATGCAATTCCCAAACCAAACCTAATTTCCATCCGCTACACACCACCCGTACCAACCAGCACACCTGTGGGGAGCTTTAGTCACCCACCCCGCCAACACACCAAAAGTAGGCATTAAGCCGTATATATCAAGTTTGTGGACAAGCCACCAGATTAACAGAATTTACATGGCATTGCCATTTTTAATATTTGTGGCAAAGCCAACAGAATTACGTAGCAGAGCTACTAGAACTTCTCTTCATCAATATCTCATCCCATGTAAATCATGTATATAATGCATAGCCATTCACAACAATTTATTCAGATATTTCTTACAAACATTATGGCCCATTATAACAATTTATCAAGTAGGCCAACTAAGCAAATTATCATCTTGGCCCATATATCAAAATATCACATCGGCCCATATAGCAAATCTCAAATTGGCCCATATATCAAATTATCACATCGGCCCATATAGTCAAATCTCAAATTGGCCCATATATCAAATTATCATATCGGCCCATATAGTCAAATATCAATCGGCCCATATAGTCAAATATCGATTTGGCCCATTTAGCGAAATATTTTTATTTGGCCCATTAAGGGTATTTTCGTAATTTTCACAGTCTTAATACCAATTTCATAGTCTTTACCAAAATAGTGATAACTATGCCATTTTACCCAATTTCACCAAAATGTGATTTAATCAAGCGATTTACCACTAACACGTTTTTAAAATATCTAACCCATGAAATACGGTGTGAGATTACACACCTGATTACGGTTAGCACTACGCTTTCTCGATCGTCGATACCTAAAATATTATAACGCTCGATTAGACACTGCTTTCTATTTAATAAATCTACTCTAAAACAAATGATCTAAGATTTTACCCTCGGAATCACGAACAACTACGATTTGTCTGTTCTCCCCGGTTGACGGTCCACAACCCGGTGGAAAATCCCGAATCGCTGATGCCTCACAATTGCGAACAACCTCAAATAATTGATTCTCACCGGATGAGGGTCCATAACCCGGTGGAAAGTCTCGAATAGCCGAAACAGCCCCTCGCTTGAATTTAGGAGTGGGGATCGTAAATCCGCTCTTTTTTCGATCACCAATCACTACCCCTTTTGATTCGATATTGCTTGCCTCCATTGAAAATAATTATTAGTCCAACTAATATTATGTTACTATGAACGATCGATCTTAGGAGTAAGGTCGGCTTCCCACAAAATTCGTATGATCGCAAGATGATAAATCGAGCGATTAAGTACCTAAAACATATAGTCGATAAATTATCCTTCAGTCCGACTAATACAATAACCAAGGGAGTTATTGAAAAGACTATGAGAGAACTTCCTTACCTTGAACAATGAAATTCCCGTTTCACACGATCTTCCTATGGCTAAAGTCGATTAAGCGATGTTGTAGTAATCGACACTCCACTATTCCACTACAAGGAAGAGAATGATTTTATTTGAGAGAGTATAATAATATGATGGTTTCGGTTCATATGACCCTCCCAAATCAAAACATATATTCGGCACTAAGAGAAAGAAAACAAGATAAAATGTTGGAAGAACGCTTACCGTTTGATCAAAGATTGAATGTAAGTACGAATGAGAAGAACGGTAGAAAAGAAATGAGAGTTCGATTATAGAGAAAATGTAAATTAATATTCGGCTATGGTGAATAATATTGAGTGGAAGTGATGCTTGAAGGATTTTACGAAAAGAAAAGAAGGGAAAGAAGTAGAATGGTGGATTAGTTTCGGTTTTCAAGAATGATGAGTGAACAAGAGAAATGGTCTCAAAGTTATGTACATTCGACAACAAAAGAAGAAAAGATGAGAATAAATTCACCAATGGTTTGAAGAATCGGCAAGAAGGAAGATTTTGAGAGAAAGAAAAATGTCACCAATGTTGCATAAATGAATTTTGGCCAAAAAAACAAAACTAAAACTTTCACCAATTGCCAAGACCAAAATCGGCTAGGAGAAAAGAATTTAGGAAGAGAAAAAAAAACACACTTGATGTTAATGGAATTGTCCAAAACTAACACTAAAGCCTTACCAACACCAACAAAAATTCGGCTATGCCCCTTAAGCCCCAAAAACCGTCCACATACATAGCTAAAATGGTCAACAATTTTCCACCCAAGCTTTCCAAAACATCACCCACGAATTAAGCCTCATGTCCCCCTTTCTTTCCTATTTCCCTTGATTCCTTTCCCCAACTTCAATCTTTCCTTAATCTCTTTAGCCATCTTGCCATAAAAATGAAAGTCCAACTTACCATAATAACATGCTTGGCCGACACTTGATGGATGAGTGCAAAAATAAAAAGTCCAAATTTGTACACAAAATGATTCGAACTTCCTCCCAACAAGTCCATCATATGGCGCCAATACCTCTTTACTAAATGCTCAATTATGCAAGCTATTTACTCAATTATTCTCATATGCTTCAAGGTCACTTACTCCACTTCCTTAAAGTGCTAAATGACAAAAATTTTTTCTAGGTCAAAATAAACCCCGAGCCTTCTCAGGACCTCCTAAACATACAAAATTAATAATTTAACAAGCTTAACAGCAAAAACAATGCAACACATAAAATTCCAAATTTTAGGATGTTACAAGACACTCGATAGAAAACTACACCATTTTCAAAAAATTAATTGAAAGGCTTATCCGAATGGGCATTGTGAAATTTGACAATCCATCTGGTGTAGAAAATCCGTTACCCAACCATGCTGATAAGGGGTTAAATGCGATAATCGAGAATAAGTGGAAAAGAATCAAGGAGAATATTACAGAAGTAAAAACCCCATTGAAATGGGTTTTGAAACAAATGATAGACATGGGATTAATCATTCAGACTTCGGAGGAGGTACCCGAAAGGATGAGGAGCTACTGTGAGTTCCACGCATAAGAAGGCCATGAAGTCCAGGAGTGTGCCGAATTCAAAGCTTTGGTGCAAAGTCTAATGGATAACAAAGAGTTGGTTTTCTTTGAAGAGGTCTAAAGCCCGAAAGGAATGTTGGGAATCTGAATGACATATCCGAAGAGGGAACTGGGGAATAAAAGTTTCTAAGCCCTTACATACTTGGGAGAGTTTTGAACAATGGGACTGTGGAAGAGATCCCTGTGTTTTTAGAGCTAATTTAGAGTAATATTCAAAACACGTTTATTGCCTTAAGCCTAGAGGCAATAAGAGTCCTTTTGTGAAATAGGCTTGGGTCTAAAATCTTTATTTCAGTGAAAATGCATTTTTGTGTCTCACTTTGAGAAAATATTCTTTTATTCATTTATTTCATTCATGTTCATACCACATAAGCAATTATTATTAGATTCATTTTTCCTTTGAATATTATTTCGTACCTACAACAGGTCCCTAGATATCAACGACATAAGCCATGCTGCTACTGACTCAGAGTCTACTTTTGAGCAAGATATGTGTCTAGAGGGATCTCAGGACTTTGAAGATGACTGAGACTGTAGATCATTTCCTAATTTGTTAAGGATGGCAGAATAAGATGAGAAACAGATCCCACCTTACAAAGAAAAAGTAGAATCTATGACTTTCTTTATGTGGGGAATGGATGGCAGCAAGTGAATCATGCCAAAAGCCTCTGAAGGGTATCGATTCACCTATGTGGACGTCGATTACTTCACCAAGTGGATAGAAGCTACTTCATATGCCGATGTGACAAAGTCAACAGTCAGCAAATTATATGTCGGTATGGAATCCCAAAAAAAGGATCATATCTGACGATGCATTAAATTTGAAGAACAGCGCAACAACAAAAGTTTACAGTCTGTTCAAGATTAAACACCGTACCGACTCAAAAAAAAAGGATCGCCAGGAAATTGATTGAGACTCATGAAGATTGGTATCTGTGCTTTTCGAACGTCTGTTAGAACCCTCACCGGGGCAACGTTTTTCTCATTGATTTATGAAATAGAGGCGGTGTTGCCCATTGAAATTAAGATTCCTTCTCTCTGAGTTTTATCAGAGTTGAAGTCGGATGAAGTAGAATGGATCCAATCCCAATATGATTAGCTGAACTTGATCGAAGAAGAGAGGCTAAGAGACATCCTCATGGTCAATTATACGGAAAGTGAATGATGCGGGCCTATAACAAGAAGGTTCGCCCCTAAGAATTCCATGAAGGAGACCTAGTTTTGAAAAGGATCATTCCCTTACAAAAGGACTTCTGAGGAAAATGGATGCCAAAGTGGGGAGGACCATATGTGGTAAAGAAGGCCTTCTCTAAAAAGGCGTTGATTTTGACCTAGAGGGATAGCAAGGGCTTGCCTAATCCTATGAGTTCAAATTAAGAAATATTTCATTAAAAAAAAGAAAAAAAGAAAAATATGAGAAAAGAAAAGGAAAAGGAGAGGCCAAGGTGAAAACTCGAAAAGGGCGCCTTGAGACCAAATGGGTTTTGAATTGAAAACCCGTAAAGGCAATTCAAATAAAAGTGGGGCATATAATAGTCTTGTTATTTCTGAATTAACAATGAAGAAGTATGCTACGGCTTGGGGCATCGACAAAGTACTCCAGATCCCCTAAACACAGATTGAGCTCAAAATGGTCTTCAAGAAGTTGGTACAAAGAAGCTCAAGCTGCGATATCTGGGGCACCTAGCTTTCTATTTTACCCATTTTGAATTTACTATCTTTGATTACCTTATTCTTTTCAAGATATGTCCCTATAAGTTTCATTCTTAATTGCATTTGCTATCCTTGATTAACTTACTTATTTTGAGCTATGCTCCTAATTAATTTCCTTCCGGTCTATTATTATGATCTTTTTCAAGCATTTTGCATTGAAATATGATTAGTGGACTAATAATACTTTCATAAAAGGAGTTTTGCATATTACTTTGGAAGCTGCTAAATAATACAAGAACCTGAAACAGGACTATTGTTTAGAACTCACCAAGCTTAAGGTTTGGAAATATTGGAGAGAAATGATTATCTCTTTGGACTTTTTATTGGTTGAACAAAAAGACAAGATATTTCGTCGGTGATACAACCTCGACAAATAACGAGCAATATCAACCCAAGTGTACAAGGGGATCAATCTCGGGAAAAGAAAAATGATACTCTGCATTCATGCGAATGTCAGGCATATACATCTGGTCATTACACCAAGCAAATGGTGTAACAGATCAAATTGATTGAAGATGATACAAATCCTATACCTCGGAGTAACAGCAGGATGGATGGAAGAAACCAAATGTTGTTCTCCTGAAGTTGCAGTAGGAGGTACAAATTTTATGTCCCAGAAGGTACAGTGGAAGAGACTCTGAAATTACAGCGGGGCAAGTTTGCTGAGCAGAATATGATTGTTTCTTTAGGTTTTCTGTTAAGAATACCAGCCGAACAAGATGGCAGCATAATACGTCAGTGATAATGCCTTGATGAACTACGAGCAATGATAACCCAAACATTAAAAAGGGATCATTCTCATGCATTCATGTAAATATCATTCTTACACATCCAATTAGGGGCATTTGATTCATTCTCATGACATTCTACATTCATGCAAATGTCATCCCTAATATCATTTAGTTAGGAGCATTAGATTCATTCTGATCATTGCATCCTAATCATTATACATTTTAAAAAGGGATCATTCTTATGAAATTCTGTATTCATGCAAAACACATTCATTTAGGAGCATTTGATTTATTCTGATCATAGCATCCTAATCATTTGGCATAAACGTAAGCATATGAAACTGATTCTACAAGACAGGTTCCCTAGAGGACGGTGTAGCAACATCGGTGAATTCACAAATCCTATCTCCCTAACCAGTAGTGGAATAGGCTCAAGATTGTAGATCTTGTCGCCTAAACAAAGAGTGGGACAAGATCGAAGGCAAATCTTGTCTCCTAAACAAAGAGTGGAACATGATTTAAGCCACCATCCTATCTCTCCACCAAAGAGTGGAATAGGTCAAGATTGTAGATCTTGTCACCCTAAACAATGAGTGGGATAAGATCAAGGCAAATCTTGTCTCCTAAACAAAGAGTGGAACATGATTCAAGCCATCATCCTATTTTCCCGACCAAAGAAGTGGAATAGGTCGAACATTGTAGATCTTGTCGCCTAAACAGTGAGGGGACAAGATCGAAGGCAAATCTTGTCTCCTAAACAAAGAGTGGAACATGATTTAAGCCATCGTCCCCATCTACCCGACCAGCGAAGGAATAGGTTGAAGATTGTAGATCTTGTCGCCCTAAACAGTAGTGGGACAAGATCGAAGGCAAATCTTGTTTCTCTAAACAGTAGTGGAACATGATTTAAGCCATAATCCTATCTCCTTGACCAGCAGTGGAATAGGCTAAAGATTGCAAATATTGTTTCCCTGAAGATACAGCGGAGAAGGTTGAAATTACCAATTCTCACCTCCTGAAGTCGTAGTGGAGCAAGTTAAAAATAAAAAAATCTCATCCCCTCGAAGTTGCAGCAGGAGCAAATTGAAGCTACAGGTCTTATCTCTCTGAAGTAGAGGTGGAGTGGATCAAAGCAACAAGATGCGATGGACTAGAACGAGGCTGCCTGAAGAAAATGAGCACCAAAGAAGTCAAGACTCAGCGAGACCGGGCAAAATTGGTCTTTCTTAAAAGTCTTTGATCTGTTCTTGTTACACAATAACGAGCAAAGAGGGGCAGCTGTACAAGCCCAATCCTGCCCGGCCCATACACAAACAAACCCATACCACTTAAACTACCCAAACTACCACAATTAAAAATCCACAAATAAAAAAAAAACTAAACTCAAGCCCAATTGCCCAAGTAGCCCAATACACAATAAACCAATACCTAAAGACCAAACCCACTTAACCAACAACCCTAACCCACATCCATTACAAACCCACTTCAGAAGCCCAAACCCAAAACAAAAAAACAAAGGATAACCAAACCCTAAGTGCGCCGCACCTAGGGTCTTCTGACCCCTGACTTCTGACGCCGCCTGCAGCGCCTCTGGCCACCACCCTTGTCACATCCACTGTCGTTTGCCTGCAAGAAGAACAGAGCAATCAATTAAAGAACAAGTTGTAAAATGGCTATAAAAAGCCAATTTAAACAATTGTAAAAGGATTTGGGGGGAAAAATCAATACAAAGAGGCAATCAATCCAAAATATAAACCATTGCAAATATAGATTAAACAAAAAAAAAAAAAGAGGAGAGAAAGACCCAAAAACAAAAAAGGGCAAATCGGAAGGTGAAGAGGTGATTTTATTTTACACCCGTTTCATTTTCCATTTTCGAACCGATTTTTCTTCTTTTACATACACAAACATATACATATTTATAAAAAAAAAAAGAGGAAGAAGAGAAACCCCCCTAAAAAACTGCTGAAAAAGTCGACTTTTCGACTTCCGGCCATCGCGTACGGCGGCGCGTGGCGGTCCGACGATCGGGGCGGTGCCAGGGCTCATCCCTGCAGAGAGAAAAAAAGTAAAAGGGGAGGGAGTTTTTTTTTTGAAACAGGGTTAAAATGAGTTTTTTTTTTAAAAAATTCACTTTTATAGGCATATAAAACGGCGTCATTTTGGTCGGCGCCCTTAAGCCCCAAAACGGTGTCGTTTAGCCCTCCGACCCGAGATCTGACCCGCTCCTGCCTAGGATCCGCGTGTTTTTTCATCGGAGGGGCTAATTGCACTTTTAGCCCCTTCGCCCTTTCATAATTTTGCAATCAGGTTTTCAGTCTTTTTAATTTTGCTCCGAAAGTTTATTTGGTTTTCAATTGAGTCCTCGCCTATGCTGCGCGTTTTGGGAGGGAAAGAGTTATTGCCCATTTTAGTCCCCCATGTTATCCGCGCGCTTCGAATAGGTTCATTCCTTTTTATTTTTATTTCAGATTTTCTCCAAAAATCCGTTTTTAATTCGATTTTAGCCATTTTTGATTATTTTAGCTACTTTATTATTAAATTAATTACTTTTAAAGATTATTATTGTTATTACATGCACTATTATTAATGTCATTATTAATATATTATTATTAATTAAATTTATTATTATTACCCTTATTTCTTTAATGTTTATTTATCTAAGCATTATTTATTATTATTATTATTATTATTATTATTATTATTATTATTATTATTATTATTACTATTATTTTATTATCTTTGAAATGTTGTACATAGTATTTATTTTTCTATTGATTTACAATTAGCTATTACTATTATTTTTATTTCATTTTACTTTATTTATTTGTTTATTTATCTACTATTTTTAACATTTATCTACTATTTCATATAAATTGTTTGTTTTAGCTTTTATTTTATTGTATTTTATTTTGGCCTTTATTATTGTTATTGATATTATTGCCCTCATTTTTATTATATTATGCATATTGACATTAAAATTCATTTTCCATTTTACTACGATCGTATATTATTTTATCCGATTTTTGAAATAAGCAAATACTTCGCGTTCTAAGATTCGAAAGAAACCGTACCATAACTTACTGGGTTTCGATTTTTCTCGTCGAATCTAAAGAACCAATTATTATTTTTTAAGCATAAATTTTAAATAAAAAGCTTATTCTTGAAAATTCGAGACATCATGTCCTAACGCATTGGATGTGACGTTTTGTTATTTCGAGATAAGATTTTCTAAACCAAGGCAATATTTTGTATTTAGAAACTTGAGAAATCGTGCCCTAACGTATTGGGTTTCCGATTTTCTCGTTCATTCTAAGTAACCGAATATCCTTTCAAAATTAAATGCACAAGTTTCGAATAAAAGGCAAGTTTAGCCTCGAAGGTCGAGGCGTTGTGTCCTAACGTATTGGATATGCCATTTTACCTTGAGACGAGACAGCCTTTGACACACATTTTCAATTTATCCAAAACGATTTTTTGGCATCACCATAAAAAATGGATCGTATTTTTTAAATTCTTTCAAGTTTTCAAATCTTCGACACTAAAACACTGATCAATCAACTAGGTACCAATTTTGGGCGTATCGAGGGTGCTAATCCTTCCTCGTGCGTAACCGACTCCCGAACCTGTCTTTCTGATTTTCGTAGACCAAAATTGTTGTTTTGATAAATCAAACTGTTTATTTGAAACAACCACTTTTCGAGGTGACACGATCACACCTCAACAAAAAAGGATTGGTGGCGACTCCCGTTTTTTCGTTTTCATTTTTAAAATCAAAGTCGACCTCCGTTTTTCCAAAAAATGGTTTCGTCATTATTAAATTTAGTTTTGGGCGAAAAACTGATTTTTTCAAAAATTGAAACAGTAAATCCTATTAGAAACTGCAGACTTTGATGAGGAAAAATATAATATTATTTGATGAGGAAAAAATATTAATACATAAACATACAAGTGTTATCATCATTTTCGGACCATTTTCATGAATACAAGAGGGATAGCAGTTAGCTGAAAAAAATTCTTGTTTTCCTTTGTCAATGGCGACACCAACCCTTTCTCCTTGAACCTGTCTTCACAAGTGATTGGTGCATCCACGGCAGCAGTTATTTCTATATTAGCAGTTCCGAAATCCTTACCCTCAAAAGCCTTCCCACCTCTTCGTAAATTAGACCCTGCAAGAAAGTAAAGCTCAGAGCAATCTTCCAAGCAATTCCTAGCAAATATTCCAATGCTTTTTTTTATCCAAAAGGCTAGTTATTAAGGAGCCCATGCTGGTCGCATTAGCTGTGGATGTCTCAATGGAGATTTCAACTAAATCCGCAACACTGGTGGCTGATTTGGCTTTGGGATTCCCTTCAAAAGCTAACAAACAAAAGTCCAACCTTATAGTAGCAGGATCACCCCTTGCAGCTTTATCGCAAGTTTCTTGGATAACATCGGACCTCACTGACACAAGCATAAGATGGAAGAAAACAAGAGAAGAGATGAGAAAATTCTTCATATTTGGAGTTTAATATGTTGTTTTTTAGAGAAATCGAATGAGAAAGCTAGGGCTTGAAATGAAATATTTATAAGGAAATGAAATGGATGTGTTGTTGTTGAGAATGATAGGAATGGGAATTCATTTATGAGGAAAATCCTTGATTCTTGTTGATTCATCTTTTAAGGCTTACCATAATTCCAGTTCTTTTGTGATAGTGAAACCCTTAAATGGGGCACTAAATCATTTTGTTCTAAACTATTTTTATTTATAAAATACTTATATGGAAACCAATTTATGTGTATTTCTATCAATTATATAATATTATAAATTAAAATTTACTCCCGGTTTGCTTTTATTTCTCATTCATTAGATGATAAATATGTCTGGAATTTTGGATTTATTGTTTGAATTTATGTGACAAATAAATATCATATATATGAAGTAATATTTGATGTATTTTAAGTTTAATAATAAAATGATACTGTACAATAAAAAATATTAAAAGACTTGAAAATAAATATTATTAATTAAATATTGATTATACTTATTTTATTTTTTCTTTTAAATTTTAGGTTTGGGTTTCTTTTTTTGTTTCCGATGATGGATTTAGAATTTAAAGTTTCAGATTTTATTTATTTATTTATGTATTTATTAATGTTTAACAATTATAAATAATATTTATTTTTAAACTTTAAAATAGTTTTTACACAATTAACAATGTATTATCTTATTATTAATTAATAGATATGAGACGATGCACGGACGCGTCGGACGGTATATCAAATATTCTCCCCATATATATATATATATATTTATAAATTATTAGTAGTTTAAATTTTTAAATTAGTGCAATACACGAATATACATTTATATAAAACATTAATTATAATCCTATATTACACAGAAATTAATTATAATAATATTACTTAACTTTTAAGAAGAATATAATTATTTTAATATAAAATAAAAAATTATTAAAAATCATATATATGTATCATACTCGTATATCTATTCTAATTCTAATCTAATATATATATATATATATATATATATACACTAAAGCAAAACAAGTATACAAATTTGGTAAATAGGCTTTGTTGGCGTTTTTAGAATGATGCCATTTGCCACCATAAAATAAGGGCACGTGGAAATCTAATAAAAAAAGGATAAACTATAAAAATGTTACCTAACTATGCCTTTTGTTCTATTTTGGTCACCCAACTATTAATTTTTTCGAGTTAGTCACTGAACTGTTCAAAATTAAATATTTTAATTATTCTGAGCTAACATGGGCTTTTTATATTGGTCTAGTAACAAAATTAGCCCTCTAATGTTTACATATTTTATTAATTTAATCTTAAATATAAAAATTTCAACAAATTTAATCATTAACGTTTACAAAATTTATCATTTTAGTTCT
Source organism: Gossypium sturtianum (assembly GCA_025698515.1). Taxonomy (NCBI): domain Eukaryota; kingdom Viridiplantae; phylum Streptophyta; class Magnoliopsida; order Malvales; family Malvaceae; genus Gossypium; species Gossypium sturtianum. The sequence goes on from CM046949.1 coordinate 37,332,513, forward strand.
AATTATAAAAAATAAATAAATTTGGCCCTGAATATTTACAAGATCTATCAATTTAGTCTTAAATCTAAATTTTAAAAAAAAAAATTTATTTTTAGCCCTTTATAACCCATCACAACCCATGTGAGATATTAAAATAAGAAAAAAGTATCATCTTGCCTCTTTTAAGTCACTTGCAAAATAACTCTAAAAAGTTGAGATAAAACATTAAAAATAATTAAGATCCAAAAGAAAATAAAGGCATTTAAAACGTTATCTATTTGGGTAGTAATGCAACTAATTATTCCATATAGATTTCAAATCAATTGGTTTGGTCCAGTGTGAGACCTAAATTATAGTAAAATAAATTGTTGCAAGTGACTGAATGGAAACGTGGATTAGACCATTAAAACTTTAAAAACTTTTGACTTGACAACCAACATGGAAATCCAAGTAAACTTTATAAAAAAAAGTTAAAAATTTCAAAAAGTGCATAACATTTTTAAAAAATTATTTACATCGAAAATAAAATACACTTGAACTACTAAACAAAATATCACATCAAATAAATATTCAACAATTCAATCAATTTCCATCCAAAAACTATCTACTCAACTAAATTTAAAAAGTCAAGAGTCAAATTAATAAAAAATAATAAGTAAATACTAAAGAAAAAAAAAACATTAGAGATTAAATTTATTACCATCCTAATAATTTTGAATCTATATAAAATAATAAATTTGACATATATAATATTAGAAGCTCATTTCATAAAACTAGATTGAAGCACAAAACTGAACAAAACTTTTGAAGGCTGTTTTTGATGATCTGTAATGGGGATTGTTGGGAGATTTGCTCTGTTTTCTAGTGTTATTTTTCAGTGTTTTGTTAATGGCATTGTAGTGTGGTAGCTCTCCTTATCACTAGCAAAATGCTGATAAAATATTATTGAAGTGACAGTAAATACATAAACAAGCAAGTGTTATCATCATTGCTGGACCATTTTCATGAATGCAAGAGGGATTGCAGTTAGCTGACGGAAATTGTTGTTTTCCTTTGTCAATGGGGACACCAACCCTTCCTTCCCCTTGAACTGGTCTTCACAAGTCACTGGTGCATCCAAGGCATCACTTATTTCTGCATTAGCAGTTCCATAATCTACAGCCTGAAAAGCATCCAAACCTGTTTCTAAACTAGACCCTGCAAGAGAGTAAAGCTCTGAGCAATCTTTCAAGCAGTTTGCAAACATTCCAACGCGTTCGTTATCCAAAAGCTTGGATATTTTGGAGCCGATGGCTGTGGCATTAGCTATGGCGGTCTCAATGGAGACTAAAACCAAATCTGCAACTCCATAGGCTGCTTTGGCTTTGGGATTCCCTTCAAAAGCTGATACACAGAAGTCCAACTTTATATTAGCAGGATTACCCTTTGAAGCTTCATAGCAAGATTTTTGGATAAGATCAGAGGTTGCTGAGACCAGCAAAAGGTAAAAGAAAAGAAGACAAGAAATGTGGGAATTCTTCATATTTGGAAAATTGGAATGAGAAAGAGAAGGCTTGAAATGAAGAATTTATAAGGGAATGGAATGGGAATTCATTTATCCTTGATTCTCGTCAATCCATCTTAAATGGGGGGCACTAAATCATTTTTATTTGGTAACCAATCATTTTTCTTATTTTCAGAAAGAAGTAATGTTGAAGAGACGTTGTTAATTTTTGAAATTTTATTATGTTAGGATTTGGTTTTTGCTCATAGTTGAATTTTTATAATTTTGTGAATAAAAATCTTTGATTGCAGTCCCATATTATATTAAATTCCATATGATTTTGCAGTGATTTAAATTGGGGAGAAAACTATCCAATTTTTATCAATACATTTTTCAGGATCGATACGAAAATGACATTCTGTTTTTCAGAGTATTTATTAAGTATTGATACGGTATCGATACCTTTTGTTGGGGATTGATAAATTTCTTCAAGTATCGATAGTTGTATACTTTTTATCCATACATTTTTTAGTATCGATACAGAATTGGCATTCTAATTTCTAAAGGATTTACCCAATATCGACACGATATTGATACCTTCTATTTGGTATCGATATTGATGGCTCCAACGGTCACTAAATTAGACATTAAATGCTATTAGTACCGATACTCGTAGAAAAAATATTGATATATATTGTTGTAGGTGACATCAATGCACTTATACTTTCATCCCAACAACTCTATTCAATATTCTAATAACCACAATGGCTGGAAATCAATTAAGGCTTAGTTTAACATTACTTCTCAAAAGTGTTTTTGGGGAAAAATCACTTTTGGAGAAAAGCTAAAATTTTCAGCTTTTGAAAAAAGTGCTTTTGACCGCTTTTTGGCTTAGAAAAACATTTTTTTCTCTCAAAAAACAACTTGTTTAGGAATGCTTTTGTCGATAAAAGTGCTTCTTAGAATTAATACTAAACACACCCTAAATAGTATAAATACCATTCTCCAAAGGGTCTACAACAAGAAGAAAGATTATCAAAGCAAAAATTTCAATCAATCAATCTTTGTACTTAAAGTTTTCATATTTTTCTTGTATACACTTGTTAGCTTTCATTGTTGTTTATTTAGCTCAAGTGTTTTATTATTTCATTTGTGCTAAATTGACAAACAATCCATTCTTGTAAGGATTAATTCATTGTTTGTTTATTTGTATTACTTTTTGAGAGGGTTTTATCTTAAGGTTTGGGTAGAAACTTTAAGGGAGTTGTAAAGTTAAACATTATCCTCAAAAGTTAGTTAAATTAGTGAATTTAAGAAAATCTTTAGTAGTGGAAAGCTAAGGTAGTGGAGTAGGCATTAGGGTCGAACCACTTTAAATCATTGTGTTCATTTTTTTTTCCTCTTTTCTTTCTAGCTTTCACAAATTTTTAAAAGTCAATTCACCCCCTATTGGCGATTTTAATTTGATCAATCGAGCTAACAAATGATATTGTGCACTCATTTTAATTATTAACTTTATAGCAAATTTTAATTTTAATCATTTTTTTAATTTTAATTTTTTAATGAAAAAACTTCACTTTTTAAAACCATTTTATATTTTTAATTTTTTTAAAATTAATTTTAATTTTTCTCAGTAAAATGAAAAGCATGCGATTTTATTAGAAATAATCTGAATTTTGATAGAAAAACCTTCCAAGTTGTTTTGAAAAATAAATAAATTAATTCTAAAAAAGGAAATGAGTAATGATACTGAATTTTCATGAAAATTGTGTACTAAAATGAATATACATAAAAAATCATTGCCCACCAAATTTGGTTGGAACCCAAATCAACATTTGATAATGAATCCAATTCAACTCAATTTTAATTATGGTATTTAAGAGTCCAAAATTCACTAACTTGTCAAATGCTTGGGATTAATGTTTGTTGAAAAAAATTAAAGTCATAGTTGGCATAATTTTGAGTTAATTGGACATTTAGACAATTTTTCTTTTTACTGGATAAGTTTTAAGCCCACTCAATTATTTTATTTCATTTCACTTTCATTTTTGTTTTTGCTTTTATAAAGTATTTTTAACAAATATTAAAAAATAAAATGTTGAAAATTTACTATAACAGCCCCCACATTTCTCAAGGTTTACAGAATTACATCCCAAATTTCACACAACTATTGAGACAGGTGATGTCCTCCAAATGGCCAGCTACCTGCACAAGGGCGAAGCCAAAACAAATTTTTAGGGGGGCCGAATGAAATTTTAATTTCGAGTCGAGTAAATTCATGAGTTTTTATTAATAAAAGATAAATTTTCAGTATTTTCATGGACGATAAAAAATATGGTAAATCATTTTATTTCGAGATTTTAATTCACTCGGAAAATAAAATTATTTTATTATATGTGAATACTTCGATGAATCACAAATAAATATTAGATTTCATATTTTGAAATTTTGAAATTTTGGATAACATGTAATTAATGATGTATCAATTTTGAGCGTTGTAGGGGTCCTATAACCTTCCCTATGTGTAACCAAATTCCTGAAGCTAATATTTCTTTGGATTTCGACGTGGACCTTAAAATTGTCATTTTTTTTTAAAAGGGTCTTAAAATTTCTTTATAAAATGTAATTTTGTAGGTTATTGATCACATCTAGTTAAAAAAAAAAATTGGTGGCGACTCTTATTTTAATTTAAAACCCTTGTGTTCTCATAAATCGAAAATTTCCATGTTTCGAAATATCGTCAAGCTGGTTTTTATAATTTCAACTAAAAATGGTTGCGACAACCCCAAATTAACAAGTGATTAAAATGAAAACTTATGAAAAGTTGGGTGATAACTAAATAGTTTACCTAATCTCTTATTACAAAAAAAAAAATTAGATATTTGAAGAATTTTATTATACCCCTACCCCAACTTAGGCATGTGACATCACAAGAAGCAACCTGGAAGCACCGATGGACAACCTTTCGCCTTACACCATCTAGTTGGTCATTGGGTGGCTAGCCACTTGCACGCTTCATCCTCCACTAAGCCGCCTGTTAAATAGTGGACTCTCCATCAAGCCACTCGCTTTTTAGGTACACACTTATTCCTTAAAAGGGGACCACTCAAACTAACAACCTCACACTACCCAGCAAAGGGAGTGTCAATGTAACAGCCCGTTTCTAGTCGAATTGGAACAGTGGTTTCGGGACCACAAATCCAAAGTTAAAATAAATATTTTACTATTATTTTAATGTCTACAGTATGATAGTATATTTGTGTGGAAATTTCGTTAAGAAATTTTATCGTTTAATTAGTTAATTTGATAAAAATGACTAAATCGCGTAAAGTGTAAAACTTGTGTTCTATTATCTAAAGGTGTCTAATAGCTATAGAATCTTAAAGTTAAGGTCCTTATGTTGTAATTTGACCATTTGACACTTGAGTGGACATATTTGGACATTAAATGAATGTTATTAAATGGTTTTATTAAAGGTTAATGTTGTAAATTGTATATTAATCATAATATTAATAAAACAAAAACAAAAAGATGAGTTTTATTCATCTTTTTGACCGTGTATAGAAAAGAAGAAAACCATTTTAGGGTTTGTGATATTCGGCCACTTCATGATCTAATTGTAAGTTTGTTTTTGCTCGGTTTTTAATGATTTCTATGTTTTTGATATCGTTGCATCTAGTACTAGCTAGCACAGGGACTATTTTGCAAAAAAATTTAAAGATTTTGAATGTTTCCATTGATGAATAAGCTTGTATTTTGAAGTTTCTTGATAGATTATGAATGTTGATTGTGAATTATACAAGTTTTATAAAGTGATTTTTAGTGAAAATGCAAAATAGAGATTAAATTGAGAAATGTGTAAAGTTAGTGGTTAAAATGTGAAATAAATGAAAAATATGGGCTGATAGGGGCATAATAGTAATTCGGCTAGCATCGGTATATTTGGAATTTCATTAATTTGTGATTTTTTAGAAATAAGAACTAAATTGTAAAAAATATAAAAGTTTAGGGACAAATGTGTAAAATAGCTCTAATGTATATTTTGGATTGAATTGAATAAATAGATGATTAAATAAGTCAATTTTGAATATATATAGATTAAGAAAGGAGATACGAACTTAGATCAGGGAAAGAATAAAGTTACGGAATAGTTGACTCGATTCGCTATTTTAGCAACCGAGGTAAGTTCGTATGTTATAAGTTTATTTCAAATGTATTCTATATACTTTGATATGGTATAAATTGTGATTATGTGACTACAGACAAGTTTGGAAATGATTCGGCGAAGATTCAATAGTTGGAATCCCCGTTGAACCTTAGGAATAGTTTAGGATACTAGTGACATGTCATTAGGGGACACAGTGAGTTGGCTTTGGGCCATGACATTAGCACTTCGTGTGTGAGATACGTTGAATTGGCTTCGGGCCATGACATCGTGTGCGAGATACGTTGAATTGGCTTCGAGCCATGATATAGCACTTTGTGTGCGAGACAAACCGATTTGGCTTCGGGCCATGCATATCGGCTGATTTGGCTTCGGGCCATGATATCAGTATTTCAGATAAGTTACCTTGATTTGGCTTCGGGCCATGGTATAGGTACTTATTGTGAGAGATCCTTGAATATCCGACTTCTATTCCGAATGGTTCAACGGGTAAATAAAAGACGAGAATGTGTATGAGATTTGTACGATATGGTACAGGTATGTGCATAAACTATTTTAGCATTGGTTCGAGGAAATGATGATGAAAGTATATAATTTTGTGAATGAGTATGAGAAAGGTTTGTTAGCTAATATAAGCTACATGTTTGTGTATTCAAATTATTGAATTATAGTTATGTGATTGAATTAAGTTTATTTTGTACGAGCTTACTAAGTTTTATAGCTTACTTTGTGTATTTTCTCGTGTTTTATAGTGATATCGAAGCTAGCTCGGATTCGGGGATCGAAAGAGATCGCTTCACACTATCCACCTATCACTCAGTACCTATGAACTTGGTATTTAAGTATATGGCATGTATAGGGACTTTGAGTCATTTTGGTTATATTTGGTAATGACTTTGGCCAAATGAATTAGCTTGTAAATGTTTATGTTTGGTATGTATATATAGCCATGTGTGATGGATCATTATGGTTTATTTGGTATGTTTGAATCATGTGCATATATATATATGCTTATGTCTTGTGTATATTGAGTTGGTTGTGATGATTGATGATAATAGGTGTGCTTGTGAAATTAGGCCAAATAATGCATATTTGATAATGGTCATTTTGATGATTTGAGGTTATAAGGATTGGTATGAATTTAGATAGCATATTGTGGTACTTATGTGCTTTGAATTGGTTAGTATTGAAATGGTAAGATTTAGACTTGGCTTGGTTGTTTTGGATGGTATATTATGCTATGGTTTGGTGTCATTTGTATAGGTGTAGATGTGTACCAAATGGGGTGGCAAAATGGCTTGGTAAATAGCCTATTTTTGTCCACACGGGCAGAGACACGGGCGTGTGTCTCAGCCGTGTGTGACACACGGTCATGTTGCACGGCCGTGTGTCCCCTGGTGTTGAAACTGAAGTGAAGTCGGTATGCTCCACACGGTCTCACACACGGGCATGTGATAGGCCGTGTGGTATAAGTCAGTATACCCCCTAATTGGCACACGGCCTAACACACGGGCGTATGACTTGGCCGTGTTGCATAAGTTAGTATACCCTACAGGTTTGACACGGCCTGGCACACGGGCGTGTGTGGCCACTTCGAAGGGCACACGGGCTAGACACACGGGCGTGTGGTTGGCTATGTGACCCAAGTCAGTAACCTCACTTGTTTCGGCACGGGGAAGGACACGAGCTGGGACACGGCCATGTGTTCCCATTTCGAATGTCCACACGGCCTGTGACATGGGCGTGTGTGGTGGCCGTGTGAGACACACGGCCTGACCACACAGACGTTTGTCCCCTGTTTTGAGAATAATTTTCTAAGTGTGAAAAAGCTTCTCGAGTTATCGGTTTAGTCCCGAACCTCTCTCAATGCATGTTTAAGGCCTAGTAGGCCCGTTTAAGGGACACTATGATTGATTGTGATTGAATTATATTCAAGTTGATAAAGTATATATGAAATGTATGTTTAAAAGTGTTGTAAGTCCGGTAATGCTCTGAACCCTATTCTGACAGTGAATACGGGTGAGGGGTGTTACAGTCAAAGCAGCACTACACTTGACAACATCCAATGTGTAACTGCCTTACCACTTGGCCGACTACACGTTCACTATATCTTGAAGTTGTCGGTGACGTGGAACTACCAAACAAGGGGATCCTCCCTTATATATACCCCAAAACATGATGATAAAAGGATCTTCTCTCCCTTTTAGCAACCTCAAGCATTCTACCCAGCATACAGTCTTCCTTTCCTACCCTTAGCTCTCTTCTCATTACTACTCTTACTTTGACTCTCTGCCTATTAAGGTGAACCGATCTTTTTGTCATCACCACCCTCGCCTCTTATCTCCTTCCTTGTTAAATACTTGTATGAACAAATTTTAATACCAAACAGATATTTTTATTTAAATCAAGTTAATAAAAATACTTGGATGATAATCAAAGTTGAATATCATCAAAATTAATCGAATTCATATTAAAATATTTCATAACTAGCATATATCTAGTTGCTAACAACCTCTTGGCCTAATGGCAAGAGCATTATGTTGTAAGCATGAGAGCTTGAATTTGATCCCAAATTAACTCCATTCTCCATCCCTAATTATATATATATATATATATAAAAACACATATCTAGTTTGTTGTCGTTGTTGTAGGCAGCTAATTATAAAATGGCATAAAGATAGATTTAGTCCTCAATGTTTATATTTTCTCTCATTTTGGCCATTATTCTTATTTAAGTTAATTTTAGTCGTTAACCTTTAAAAAAAAGTCAAATTGCTTTTCTTTAATGGAAATGCTGACTAAAACATTATTTTTTTAACATTGTTGTAACACTCCTTACCCGTGTTCGACGCCAGAACAGGGTACGAGGCATTACCGAAACAAAACACATACAGTCGTACTAAACCGAGACATAAAATTTACATCCAAATTTAAATTTTTTGTATTTTTATCACACACTCATTCAACCTAGTCATGCATCTTATAAATTACATCATCATAAACATATAACTTGATCAATAATAGCCAACATCAATGGCCTTATACAAAATGAACTATCAAATAACATAGGCCAACATTTTAGGCCAAACCAATTATGACACATAACAAAATAACCAAGTCCTCTAAACATGCCATAATTCAAAATATTGATTTCAAAATACCAAAAGAGTGTTGATAGTGTGGATGGATCTCCGACGATCTCCGAATCCCGAGCTAGCTTGGTGACACTATAAAACAAGAGAAAAGAGAAGGGAGTAAGCATATAGCTTAGTAAGTAAGTATGTAAATAATAAGTGATTTATTAACAGGCTTTTATAAATCTTCACAATATGTTCTCAAGATAATACAATCATAATTGCACATAGTTCCACTATTTATTCATATTCATCTCAAGCTATCTACTCGAGTCACAGTCACTCAATTATTTATATCTCAAGCTACAGAACTCAAAATTAAGATCTGCTAATTTTTCCTGAAACTAGACTCACATATATTCTTACCATAAAATTTTCAAAATTTTTTGTTTAACCAATAAGAACAGTTTATTCTTTAAAATATCCCATGTTTTGCTGTCCAATAGTTCCGACCCCTCTGCACTAAAAAATAATTATCTCATCGTACAGAATTTTGATAATGTTCTTGTTTATTTATTTTGAAAGTAGACTCATTAATAAATTTAAGTATATAAATTATAAAGCATAATTATTTTTATACAATTTTTAAATATTTTCTAAAGTCGGAATAGGGGATTCCAACATCATTCTGACCCTGTCTCACAAAAATTCAAATATCACAGAATATGAAATTCTTTTGTTTACACCGTTTCTTTTATGTGAAAATAGACTCATTAATATTTAATTTCATATCTTATTCAACCTATAATTCGATTGCCACCATTTTTGGTGATTTTTCAAAGTCACACAACTACTGCTGTCCAAAACTGTTTTGTTGCTAAATTTACTCTTTCATAATTTCACTTACTCCATTTCATCTTACCGAAGGTTCGATCAAATATCGAGCACATTGTTCATAAATTTTCACATTTATACCTGCACTTATTCATCACATAGTCATATTCAATTACACTTAGTCGTTACATGATCACGGTATTTTCACTTAGTCAATTTCCGTTGAACTCATCTAATAATAATGTATACACGGTGGCAACACATAGTACCACCCTTGTAGCCGAAGCTATCCGGTGCACATAGTAGCCTGCACTTAGTACTACACATGTGACCAAAACCATCACTTACACATAGTGGCTTGCACTTAGTACCACACATGTGATCGAAGCTATCGGTGCGCATAGTAGCTTTGCACTTAGTACTACACGTGCGACCTATCCGTCCTGCAGTACGTAGTAGCCTTTGCACTTAGTACTACACACGTGACCTAAAACCATCTCGTAGCTCTCTTGTACACATAGTGGCCTACACTTAGTACCACACATGTGACCTAGCTACCTCATTCGTATCTTTTCTATTCTGAAGGTTCAACTGGAAATTCTCACTTTTCAACATTTCACCAATTCATCCATAATCAATCACAATTCATAATTTACATCAAATAATTACTCCATATTCAACCATATCTAATATAATATAACAAAATATTAAAACATAAATAAAAAACGATTTATTATTTACATAAAAACTTACCTCAAAAGCAAAATCGATGAAAAGGACTTATTTGTCAATTACTCGTTTTTCCCTCGTTCTAGTTCCAAACCTCGCTTTCCTTGATCTATAACAACACATTTAATTTATTTATTCATCCTGCTACTCAAATTAGCCTAAAATTTGACAAATTTACTTTTTTGCCCTAAACTTTGTCATATTTACACTTTTGCCCCTAGGCTCGTAAAATGATTTTTATTCAATTTCCTTGTATTTTAAGCCTAGCCGAACAATTTTCATAACTACAAAATCCCACAATTTCCAATAATTCACACTTTTATGATAAATTTCATAACTTTTACAAATTAGTCATTTTAGGCATTTTTACCGAAAATCACTTAGTAAAAGTCGATTCTCTAACCATAAACATGCATTTTCTACCATTAAAAACAAAAATACACACATATTAATTATGGGTCAAAACCCTAGACTTTAACCATATCTCAAATTAGTGGTAGAAATAAATAGATCTTGTTACGAGGATTTCAAAAACGTAAAAATCATTAAAAACGGGGCAAGAACAACTTACAATCGAGCTTGGAAGCTTGAAAAACCCTAGCCATGGTTTCCCCTTGTGAAATTCGGCCATGGGGTTGAATATGGACAAAAATTGGCTTTTAATTTTGTTTTTAATTCATTTTAATTACTAAACGACCAAAATGCCCCTAACTTAAAAATATTCTATTTCACCTATTTCATGTCCATTTTTGTCCAAAAAATTAACCAATGGTCTAATTACCATTTAAGGACCTCCAATTTAAATTTTCATAGCAATTTGACACCTCTAGCTTCTAGAATTCAAGTTTTGCACTTTTTACAATTTAGTCCTTTTGACTAAATTGAGTGCCCAAACGTTGAAATTTTCGAACGAAATTTTCACGAAATCGTTACGTGAAATTGTAGACCCTAAAAATATAATAAAAATAAATTTTCTTGCGTCGAATTTGTGGTCTCGAAACTACTGTTTCGACTAGGCCCAAAATCGGGCTGTTACAATTGTTGGCGTGACAACTTGCATGGCAGCCTGCATGCACTTCAAGCTAACATGAGATTATTTGTTTTATATACTACATCAACAAAATAATTTAAAAATTATAAAAATAGAAAATAATATAAAAATTCGAAAAAAAATTATAAAAAGTATAAGAATTTAAAAAAGTAGCATAAAGTACACATGGATTGTCATGTAGGCTGTCACATTTAAAAATAAATATTTTAGTTGGTATTTCCATTAAAAACACATCATTTCGTCTCTTTTTCAAAAGGTAGATGATCAAATTTGACTCTTTTTAAAAGGTTGAGAGCCAGATTTAATTCAACAAAAAAAAAATGACCAAATTGACAAAAGATATAAACATTAAAGGCTAACTTTGACATTATACCTTCTAAAATTTATCATAAAAGCTATTTTATATCATTATTACTTATTAGAAAAGTTATCATGTAAGCTATTTTATATCATTATTACTTATTAGGCATATTCATGGACCGGGTATTTCTCTTATTTAAACCCAATTGACTTGGCAATTTATTTTACAATTTTAATTTTTTTTTAAAAAATAGTTATTATATTAAAATATGTTATAATTAAACTTAAATAAAAAATTATTTATAAAAATAAAGGCTAAATGCTAAAATTAGGATCCAACTTTTCATGCACTTTAGTCCAGTTTGAGCAAAAATTAGATTAATTCTAACGTATTTAGAATAAAATACACGACAGTTGAATCAAATATTGCTTAAAAATAAAAGAAAATAATAAAAACATAATTTTAGACCTGATATACGATATTTGAGAAGCTCTTATTTGAACACTTTTAAAAAGGTTTGGCTCTTACTAGAACACTGTCAAAAAGTTTTGGCTCGTATTTGAGCACTTTGAAAGTTTTGGCTTTCATGTAAGTACTTTTATAAAGGTTTAACCTATATGAACGTTTTGAAAGGTTTGACCCTTATGTGAACAACTTTTAAAAAGTTGGGCCCAATTTGAGCATTTAGTTAAAAATAAATAATAGTTGGTAAAAGTATTATGGAAGGCCCTGCACTAAGAGTCAAATTACATTTTCGCTTAATTCTTACTCGGCTGCAACTGGAGGAGTCATTAGAGATGCTGATGGAAATTGGTTATGTGGCTATTCGACGGTATTAGAGAAGGACGAAGTATTCAAGATTGAAGTGATGTCAATGTCAGAAGGGCCACATTTATTATGGGTGTAATAGCCTAATTTCGCCGGGGCCCAATTTACAAACAAATAAAAATAAATTACAAGCCCAAATAAATAAATAAAACCTAAAGGTCCAGTGGCCCAATGATCTAAACTGTTTTACAGAAAGCTAGAAATCCTAAGGTTTTTGGCGCCGCTCCTCCCTCGCAAGCACACCACCCAAGGCCTCCCTTCATCGCCTGAGGTCTGACGCCTCTGCCGCCATTTCACCAAAATGGCAAGGGCGCCCTTCTCTCCCCACCATTGACTCCACCGCTACCTGCAAAAAGAATGAAAAAAGGACAGAAGCAAAAACATAACACACAAGAAACAGCAGCAAGAATAGTAGAAAAATAGAGAAAAAATAGTGTAATTCGGCTATAAAAGCCATTATCACAATGTAATGTTTTTACAGGAAAAAAAGCAATCAGAAATACAAAAAACAATCGAATACAAAAGGCGATTTTTTTATTTATCTATTTTTTTATTTTTTCGAAATAAATAGATAATAAAAAAGGAGCCCTTTTTACCTTTTTTAGTCGTCGGTGACACCCATATCCGGCTCAAGAAGCCTCGGAGTCCCCTTAGGGCTCCGTGGAAGGCCTTATCGGAGGGGAGAGAAATCAAAAGGTTTCTTGACCGTCGGCCCAATTTCTCCAATTTTTTTGACGATTTTAACCCCAAAATAGGGTTCTAAAAAAAGGGATTGAAAAGGGAGACTTTGAAATTTTCCAACCACTAGAGACGGCGGTCGCCGTAGCCGGCGACCGATGGCCGTGGCGGAGACTCGCCGGCACCAAGGTCGGATTGGGGGAGGGCCGAGAGAAAAAAAAGGTTGAAAGTGTTTTTTTTTTTTGAAACGGATGAAAATGATTTTTTTTTTCTTAATATTTTTACTTATATAGCCCTATAAAACGGCATCGATTTGGGCTTGATTTTTAGACGCCAAAACAGCGTTGTTTTGAAGTCAACCAAAAACCCGACCTGATTACCTAGCAGGATCCGCGTGTTTTTTTAAAGGGAGTCTAATTGCTGCTTTGGCCCTTTCTCTTTTTTGCTACTTTTCAATTTTGTCCTACTATTTTGTTATTTTTTTTATTTTCACCCCCTTTTGTTTTGTTTTTTTGTGCCATATCTTCCCTGGACCACTGTGGACTGTTTAAGGGGTGACACGTGTCCCAGGGCTTGAAATAATTACCATTTGGTCCCTATCATTTTTAGCGCATTTTATTTTAGTCCTTTATTCTGTTTTATTATTTTTATTTATTTATTTTATTATGGTTTGTACTTTTAATTTTGTTTAAATTATGATTCAGTCCTTTATTTATTTAATTTCAACCTTTCATTAACTTTATTTATTTATTATTTCTTTATCCTTTATTATATTTAAAATTTATATTATTTTTCCTTTTATTTGCATATTTGTTGCCCTTTTCCTTATTTATTTTGCGATTTATGCTTTAAACTTTGCTTGAATCTCAATTTAATCCATATTTCAGTTAGCTTTGCTTCTTTATTTACTACATCATTTATTTAGCATTTAAAATTTATATTTTATTTTATCAATCTATTATATCATTTATTTATACATTTTATTTTATTTTATCCTTGTTATTATCATTATTATTTTATTTCTTCATATTAGTACTATGATAGTAATCACAACATGTTTATTGCTTAATTGTTGTTTTCATTATCATTATAGATGCATCGATATTATTCATTAGTATAGCATTTCTTTGGCTTTTATCTTCTTATTCTTCGTTTTCTATTTATTTATTTATTTATTCATTCGTTTATTTATCGTTTTAACGTCATCATTTCATATTTTTCCACTATTATTTCATTTCACTTTCGCTAAATCACCATGTCATGTTTCTTGTTCAAATATACCCATCCGTTTACTAAGCCTAAACGTGTAAAAAAATATATCATTTTTAAAAAGGGTTATATTCGTTCCACCTAACGTATAGGAAATATTTAAAACCGAGGCAATGTTCGTTATTTTGGGGATTCGAGGAGTCGTGCTCCTAACTTACGGGGTATGGCATCTTTTTAGAACTGAAATAACCGAATATCCTATTTAAAATAAAAATGAGATTTAAGTAATGAGTAAACAGCGATTATTCTTGTTTTCGAGGATTTGAGGCACCGTGTCCTAACTTACGGAGCACGATCTTCTCTTCTCGATTAACTTGAAATGAGGCCTTTTCGTGAAAATTAATTTAGTTGAGCGATAATTTTATCATGCCAAGAGGGATCGTATTTTAAATTTGCTTCGAATTTTCAATTTTCGACATCAAAACATTGAGTAACCAACTAGGTACCAATTTTGGGCGTTATAAGGGTGCTAATCCTTCCTCATACGTAATCGACTCCCGAATCTACATTCTTGGATTTCTTAGACTAAAATTATCGTTTTAGGAAAATCTAACCTTTTATAAATATGGTTAAAATTTGAGGTGACTCGATTACACCTAATAAAAAGGATCAGTGGCGACTTTATTTTCGTTTTTTTTTAAATAAACAGTCGATTTTCAAAATGGTTTCGACAGCTTAGCGACTTCACTGGGGAGGAAATAAGAGAGTCGAGCCACGAGTTGATTACTTTTTAGTCTTTTTGTCAAAAGTTGATAATTTGGTTTAAATTAACGATCCTTTTATTGCATTTCATCCTTCATGTTTTGTCTTCAATATCTCGAGTTATATAGCGAGCTTTTATATCTGCTTTATTGGTTCGAGTTTCTCTTGGTATATTTCCGCATATTGCAATGCATTGCATAATCATTCGATTTTTCCCTTCTTAAGTGGGAGTGAGAAGTTGTTCCTTCGTGAGGTCTTCACTTCTGTATAGGATAGTGGATCACTTTCGGGATACATCCGTACCTATGTCTTCGTGAGATCTTCATTCGTACCTATGTCTTCGTGAGATCTTTATCTCCGTATAGCCATAAGGAAATATATTCCCCTGAACTGAACTCTATCCGTATGAGCCTATAATGGGTGAGGATCGAGGAATCTGCTGGTTCAGGTACCCTTACTTTAGAACTGAACCGCATATAATGAGCCCTAAAGAACCTACCCTAGGTAAAACCATACCAAACCTCTAGTGGTCACCCGAATAGGTGTTCTATTTATTATTTCTTGCTTTGAATTCCAGCTTTGTATGGAAGGTACTGACTTGTTTCGTTTTGTTTTGTTTTTGATTGCATTGTATATTCATCATAAAAAAGGGTGTTGATTCACGTTCAGTTACTAAATAGAGAGCTTTTCATGGAAAAAGGGATTTCTTGATAAAGTAGAAGACAATGCGGCCGTTCGAATATGGTCCGAGAAAACATAACAAGAGAAGGGCGACAGCCTAACGGAGGGATATATGTCAGAATTATGGGATTTCACTTGCATCAGTGTGACTCAGAATAATCTTCAAGAGTTAAAAGAAATATGGGACCAATGGGATGACGAAACAAAGCAGATATTCTACCAAGACAATGGTGATTTGCCTTATTTACTCGATGTCAAAGTGGACAAGCACTTATTTCGAGTTCTTGACCAGTATTGGAATCTTGCTTATAGCTACTTTACTTTTAGGAAGGTAGATTTGGCGCCCACCGTAAAAGAGTACACAACTCTGCTCCGTTGCGCAAGGATCCAAGCCGACAAAGCTTATTCTAGAGCCGCCAATGTCCCGACTTTCTTAAAAAAAGCTAATGAGTATAACTGGGATGAGTGAGCAATGGGTCGCGACCCGAATTAAACAAAAGGGAGATAGCAAATGCATCTCTTGCAAAAGTTTACGGGATTTGATCTTGGCACATCCGAATATGAAGAAAAGAGTTGACGTCTTCACCTTGAGTATCTACGGGTTGGTCATCTTCCCTAAAGCACTAGGGCACATCGATGAGCCAGTTTCAGATCTATTTGACCGGCTTGACAAAAGGGTCACGCTCGTCCCAGTAATTTTGGCCAAAACTTTCAGATCTTTGAGTGCATGCCGGAGAGCGGTGTAATGCCCCAAAACCCGGCCTAGAAGTTTAGACCGAATCCTGGAGGTTACATTGATCATTGAAGTGATCGTAGGTAAATTTAGGATCAACAAATGAGAAAACAAACAATATTTAGGTTACGTAAAAAATTTTAGTTATCAAATCCCGACATCTCAAAATACAATTGTTCAATTCAAATAACGTCTACTTAAATTTAACTCAAAATTTCATACCACAATATTTAAAACAAAACTTACAGTCCAAAGCCGTTTAAATAAAACTCAAATTTATAGAAAACACTTTATTAACCAGTTTTAAAAACGTGACACTTTCGAGACCTCCGCACACCGAGTCCAGCTACAGAAATAGAAAACGAGAGTACCTACAAAGGGATAAATTGAGAAGGGGTGAGCTCTACGAGCTCAGTATGAGATCGGAACGACAGAAAAACAAAAATTAAGTGCCACGATAAAAAATATCACAATGATAATCTGATATCCAAATAATCATCACAACCAGAACAAACACATCAGTATTGAATAAGATGATCTATATACCGTTAATCTTGCAATCAGACAGACAGACAAAATGTGGATCAAATACATCAACATGAAACCCACCCATCCAGCTAAACACCTATTCGTCCCCAATTCACATCATAAATTAGCTATAAGAAGCTCAACCAGCCCTGCACACCACATAGGACCTCGAAAGACCCATCCAACCCTACACACCACACATGTGGAACAAAGCCACGTAAATAACAGTATGCAGCTAAGCTGCCAGAAGTATCGTATTGTGCGGTAAACCGCTATACAGACGTATTGCAGTTGAAACTGCCAAATCAGATCAGACTTCCTTCTCTTCATATCCCAAACTCGAAATCATAATGCAAATGCAAGAATGCACACCAAACATTGTCAATTACACAGACGCAGAAGCTCGTAATCAGTCAATCAATTACAAAATCGATGCACACAGTTTCCAGACAGTCACACACACACCCATATCACTTAACCACTGAAGCAGATACTCATTTATTAGGCAATATCACATTAACGAGTCACCTAACTAATGCAACAATTGCATATAACAGATATGTCCGAGTCAAAACAGAGTCCCAACTACCCTTACTAAGACCTAGCCAAGGGTCGGAACACACAGAACCACAAACAGGTCATAAATCAACATAATACCACAAACAGGTCATAAATCAACATAATACAAAAATTTGGCAAGGCAGGACCACATGGCCGTGTGCCCCGGCCATGTGGAATTGCCCAGGCCGTGTGGGGGTCCACACGCTCATGTAGAGGCCACACACGCCCGTGTGAAGGCCCCACATGCCCGTGTGGAGGGGGCACACGCCCGTGCGAATAGCCTCTGTAACTCACTGTCAAAAAATGTTAAAAATTAAGAACGGATGAGACACGGTCGTGTGGAGATCTCACACGCCCGTGTGGGACACATGCCCGTGTGGCACCAAAATTCATCAAAAACCCTAAATTCCCAAACGCACACGCCCGTGTACCCAAGGGACATGGACGTGTGAAAATAGACTAATTTCCCCAAATCAGCCACACGGCCGTGTGGCCAGGCCGTGTGGCACCTAATCTTACCTAGAAACCCTAATTCCCAAATCTACACGGCCGTGTGAACCACCCATGTTGGGGCACATGCCCGTGTGGTCATGAAACCACACTGAAATAGGCTGTAAAATGTGCCTTTGATATCGAAACGATCCCCAACCCACAATAATACAGAAATACACCAAAAATACTTAGAATTTCAAACAATTCCACCACATTCAAAACTTCGATTAGTCAATTTCAAAAACACACAAAATATGTCAAAATTCACGGATCTAAAATAGAATTTCAATAATGAAGGGAAAGTTTCCGAACCCACACCTGAATTCGCGATTCCAACACCAAAGAAGATTGGAACGCCTCCCCAACACAATTCTGAAATCTCAATTACACAAAAAAAAACCCCATATCATCACCATACCAATCTAACACATATGAATAACCTATAATTGATCTACCAAAAAAAAAAGGACACCATTTACCTCTGCTCGAAACCTTGAACTATCCAAAAACCATCAATGAAAATTAAAAAGAAGAACTTAAATATAGAGAAACGGATAATTTTTAATTCCCAAAGAAAAATAAAAAGAAGAAAAGAAAAATAAAATCTGACAAGAGAGAGTGAGGAAAGAAACAAGAGAACGTGAAAATCACTTTGGGAAGTTTTTATCCAAAAATATCATTAAATTTAAAATTAAAATAGGTATTTTGGACTTTAAAACCAAATTAAATCAAATTATTTCCCCAAACTACACACATGACAGCTCGAACTCAAAACCCAGAGGTACACTAACACACAACAAACCACCAGACCAGTAGGCCTATTCTGTCACCTAAACGCACAACTAAACACAATAGCACAACCTACTCACTGACCCTAACCCCAAAGCTCAAAACTTCCAACCCAACATTCGGGGTGTTATAACATGTGAATGAAAGTTTATTGGGTGTGCGCAACTCCTGTCAGCATGGTTCCATAACCACTTTTCGAAGGTTGAAAAGGTCTCTTATCGAGTATTCTCCGAGAACTACTCTCAGCTGAAAGAATTTGTGGCTACCCCAAAGGACAACATTTCTGAAGAAAGGTGGATAGCAATTCTTTATAGTCTCCAAGACGAAGACGTCGAATGGAGGGCCCCTTGGATGATCCCTTATGAGATTTTGTATCGATGTGGAAACTTTGACTAGGTCCCTCTACTCGGGATATGGGAAGCTATTGGATATGCCCCTCTACTTGTATTGAGACAGTATAGGTCAAGGCAGTTTATACAGGCAACGTAAGGGTTGGCTCAGTGTGAGTTTGCGTACAAGGGTGATAATTACAAGAAGAAGGTTTGTGAAATATCGAACGCTTGGAACCAAACCCACAGAATGAAAAGATTTGCCGCAAATCCCATGACGACCCCTGAATATGATTGGTGGTTGGGTAAAAGAGTCAATGACAATATCCCTGTATCAAGTCAAGAAAATACTCGGCCAATAGAAGAACACTTACAAGTGATCCCGTCTGAGTTAGAGATCGTAAAGCAAGACTTTGAAAAGAGGTGTTCAGAGCTGGGGAAAAAGATAGAGCAGTTGGAAGAGAAAAAGATTCAGCTAGGATTAGATGTTGACGTCTAGAAGTTAGAAGCCGAGAAAATAAGAAAAGGAAAGAACAAGGCTGAGGAAGACTTGGACTGTCTAAAAATAGATTATAAAAAGCTGCATTTGTCAATGAGGACAATAGGGTTGGGTAAAACATCGAAACAATGGCGGCAAGAAATCAAAGAAGAAAATGTTAGAGCTGATCAGTGGGAAAAGAAATTCTAATATTTGATAAACTGTAAAAGTAACATATTCTAAGCCCGCATTTAGTATGCTTTTGGATGATTTAAGCCCCAGTTTATGTAAAAAGGTGCTCTTAATCCCTTCTTTTCAATGTCTTATACTCAGGAAAGCACCCGATGACGAAAAGAATGAGAAACGGGCTTAAAACGGACCAAATTGGGCCAAGCCACGAAATCAGCACGGCCTGAACTTCAAGCCACACGGCCTGGACTTCAAGCCACACGGCCTTACCACGACTTACACGGCTGTGCCTCATTCAACAGTGTCGAACACGGCCTGGCCACGATTTACACGGGCGTGTGCCATGGCCGTGCCTCTGCCGTGGAGAAGAGCAATTTCATTCGGGAAAGGATACTTAGGGAGAAAGAAACGTGTTTCAAAAACCTATAAATACACCCTAAGTACCAGCTGAAAGGGGGCGGCAAGCTAGGCCAAGAAGCCAAGCCGAAAAGGTCAGATTTGTGGGAATCACTCGAATATAGCCAGTTGATCCATCTCAAGAAGCCGGAATTCTACTCAAGACGGAGGATCTCCTCTTCAATTCCTTCAGGGGGTTTTAGGGATTTCTTATGTTTTGTTTTATCTTTTCTCTTGAGATGTTGTCTTTTATTATTATGAACTAAACCTTCGGATACCCGAAGGGGATGAAACCTATGATGAATCTTGTTATTTGATTTTTGAATTATATGATAATAACTTAGTTTGTTCTTAATTGTGTGAACTTAATCCAAATCTAATGTGCTTAGGTGGAGGAGGAATAGACCACGCTAAGAGTAGATCCAACATAATTAAGCGGAGTTGATCGCACGCCTAGAGATAGGGTGACGAGATTTTACCGGATTAGGGTGAAACCTAATATGGGAGTTTACAGATCGATTTACTGCTATTCTAGGGGATTATTATAAGCGAACGAGAGTTTCACTAATTAACCTAGGGTTAGACGTTATTCGCCTCGAGAGAGGGTTTAATATATGTTAGGGAGTCTCACGAATCAAACTAAGTAAATAAATCATATGGTTCAAGGTTAAATAATAAGTGAAGTTTAGGTGGATTTTTCCTAAGGGTATCGCTTGAGTCAACTGAGTTTTCTCAAAAGTTATTTCCCGAATTCATTCTTTTTGTCTTTGCGTCTTAGTTTAGTAAGTAGATTAGTTTTAGTTTAAACAATCATCACTTTATATTAAGGCTAAATAATAAAAAGACGGAGAGTATTAGTACTTTTAGTTCCTTTGGGTTCGATAATCCGGTCTTGCATAAGCTATACTACTGTTCGATAGGTGCACTTGCCTCAATCGTTGTCAGAGTTAATTTCCAGGTTCGATCATTCTTTTATAAATTTTAAAACTTTGATTTACAGCGATCAATGCTCGAGTTCGAGAAGATGCTCTAGAAAGGGATTTGTTAGAAAGTCAAAATAAAAAGGTTTGGTTGAAAGCTCGGGTAGCAGAATTAGAAAGGTCTCTACATCAATATCGTAGCCGTAACTCTGTGATTGAGTTGAAAGCAAGCGTGATTAAGATTGAAGAGTTGAAAGGAAATATAGAAGAGCTCAAGACCGCACTGCAAAATTGTGAACTTCGAATCGAGCTTCTTGAATCAAATAATAAACATTGGAAAGAACAACTCTGACGCTCTCAAGCTCAAATCAGGGATAGAAATCACATCATGAGCGAAGCTGTGACTCAAATATGGGAAGTAGCCGACCATTTGCAAACCTTAGCAGTTCAAGCCGACATGCTGAGCTTAAAATACGAATCAGAATCAAATCAGGGCTGAGAATTAGCTTGGCTTCTTAAGAAAGTCAAGGCTTTGAGTATTAGGGCAAGGCCGTATATGTAAAATATGTCTGTTTTATTTAAAGAGATTTATTTTCTAGTAAAGTTGTTCTAATAGAATTGAATCAGAATCAATGCCTCTTTTTGCATTCATTTCATTCATCAGCATTACATTTCATCATATGCATTAAGTTTCATAAAAAGACCCTAATTAATCGAAATTATGACAGTTACCTTAGAAACCAACAAGAATCTGCCAATTGAATATCGTTACGGTACCCACGGCAAAACCAAAACCATGGATCAAAGATTAGAGAGATTAGAACAAATTCAAAAAGACATGCAAGATTAGTTGCAAGCGCAGCCGTAGGAACAATTATCTAATGTACATCAAGACATGAGGGATCAAATACAAGAGTCCCAACGGAGCATGATAAGCTAGTTGACCCAGTTGCTGGCTGGAGGGATTGAAAAAGGAAAAAGTACTGTGATTAACTCTGAGGATGATAATGAAGACCCTACATACCCCCAGGCTTTACCTCGGTGAATGTTCAAGCCCAACCAGATACATATCCACAAAGGGTACCCATTATCATAAGACCTCAAAAATATCAAGCCGGCACCTCAGCACCGGTGAATTACCCAATAAGTTTAAGTTCCAATCCCAAGGATAATCTAACCAACCCAGTTGTTTTCGATTTAGATAATATGGAGGAAATGGATAAAGCAAGAGTAGAATTGCCAAAATAGCTAGAAGATCGGTACAAGTGGTTGGAGGAGAAATTTAGAGCTATGGAGAGTGCTGACTACCTTTGCGGGGTTGATGCTAAGGAGTTGAGCTTAGTCCCAAATCTAGTGCTCCCACCAAAATTCAAAACTCTAAAATTCAAAAAATATAATGGGACTAGTTGTCCTGAAGCCCATATCACAATGTTTTGTCGAAAAATGACAGGATACGTCAATAACGACCAATTGTTAATCCACTGCTTTCAGGATAGTTTAATCGGGTCGGCTGCCAAGTGGTACAACCAGCTAAGCCGTGCCAAAATCAACTCATGAAAAGACTTGGCACAAGCTTTCATCAAACAATACAGCCATGTGACTGACATGACACCCGATAGGATTACGCTGCAAAACATAGAGAAGAAACAAAGTGAAAGCTTTAGGCAATACGCTCAGAGATGAAGAGAGGTAGCAACATAAGTTCAGCCACCTCTTTTGGAGAATGAGACAACAATGCTTTTCATAAACACTCTGAAAGCCCCGTTCATTAACCATATGTTGGGAGGTGCTACCAAGAACTTCTCAGATATAGTAATGTCTGGAGAAATGATTGAAAATGCAGTAAGGAGTGGGAAGATAGACGCGGGGGAAAACGTTAAAAGACCAGCCCAAAGAAAAAAATGAAGTGAACACCGCGAGTATGTATAATAAAAGTTATTCAAAACCGGTCACTATAGGCCAACCAATAACCATAACAACCAGCCATCAATGCCCATCGAGGCAAGAATCTAGCCAAAGTCCAAACACGGAAAAACTTTAATTCACACCCATACCGATGACATACAGAGAGTTATATCAGAATTTTTTTGACGCGCATGTGGTATCCCCGTTTTACTTAAAACCCATGCAACCTCCGTTCTTAAAATGGTATGATGCGAATGCTCAATACGAGTACCACGCAGAAATAACGGGACACTTAATTTAGAATTGTATTGTATTTAAAAAGTTGATTAAAAGGTTCATCAAGATAGGGATTGTAAGGTTCGATGATCTATCGGGACCTAATGTGGCAGGAAATCCGTTACCCAGTCATTCAGACTAAGGGGTAAACGCGTGATAATTGAAAGTAGAGGAAAGAGGACCAAAATCGATGTTGCGAAGGTAAAAACCCCACTAAAATGGGTTTGGAAAAAAATGATAGACGTGGGATTAATCATTCAAGATTCAAAAGAGATGTCCAAAGGAATGAGGAGCTATTGTGAGTTCCACGCCGAAAAAGGTCATGAAATACAAGAGTGCGCTAAGTTCAGAGCTCTAGTGCAAAGTCTGATGGATAACAAAGAATTGGAATTCTTTGAACATATCAAGGGCTTGGAAGGAGGAGATATTTGCGCCTTAGAGGAAGGATCGACGGAGAAGGTCTATAAGGTCAACCACTCGGTGGTGATTATTTTACAGCTGATAAATAATGAAGTAGGAACACAAGCTGCGTCGAGAGTCATAATTCAGAAACCCGTGGCTTTTTCCTATAAGTATAGAAAAAGGGTTCCATGGAATTATGATTGTAACGTGATGGTCCTAGGAAAGGAGAACTCGGTTGGCACTTCAGAAAAGGGTTAGGATATTGGTTTCTACACGCGCAGTGGGAGGCGCTAGATATTGGTTTCTACACGCGCAGTGGGAGGCGCTATGACCTTGCAAGTGCAAGAACTGAGCCCGTTAAAGGAAAAACCCTGACAGTTGAACATAAGAAAGAAAAGATGGTTAGACTTGAGTCATCTATTAATGAGCTTAGAGACACATCATAGCACGTTGATGAAGGTGTTGAATGAAACTTATGTCGCTGATAATATCTCTGTGAACAAGTTAGACCATTGGTTAACAATCTGAGTGCCGACAATTTCATCTTTTTCAATGATGATAAAATACCTCCAGGGGGCATAGTTCCACGAAGGCTCTACATATCACTACCTGCTACAAAGGATATACATTGTCAGGGGTGTTAATCGACAATGGATCTGCGTTGAACGTCTTGCCTCTATCCACACTGAATAGATTGCCAGTGGATAGCTCTCACATGAAGACGTGCCAAAATATAGTGAGAGCATTCGATGGTACAGAAAGGAGGGTTATAGGAAGGATTGAAATACCTCTTTTAATTGGTCCAAACACATATGATGTAGACTTTTTGGTGATGGATATTAAACCCTCTTATAATTACTTGTTGGGTAGGCATTGGATTCACTTGGCTAGGGCAGTACTGTCGTCACTACACCAAAAAAAGAAGTTAGTAACGGATAGTCGATTGGTAACGATAAACACTGAAGAGGATATCATTGCATCCGTAACTAGTGACGCACCATACATAGGAGCGGATGAGGAGGCAATAGAATGTTCCTTTCGATAACTGGAATTTGTTAATACAACTTTCATTGTTGAAGGAAACAAGATCCTAGTGCCAAAAATATCCAAAACCACGAGAATAGACCTGCAATTGACGGTTGGAAAAGGAGTCTTACCTGGAAGAGGACTCAAAAAATACCTTCAAGAAAGAGTCGAGACACTAATGCTGATGGACAAACAAGACTGTTTTGGCTTAGGATACAAGCCAGATGCGAGACAAAAGAAGAATGAGTTGGAAAAGAAGAAAGAAAGGAGAAGAACGTGACTAAGTGAGGGAGAGGTCAAGTGGGAACCGATGACCTTTCTCCATATATCTAAAATGTTCGTATCGGGAGAAATCATTTATCCTAAACGAAAGATGTCAGAAAAAGAAAGCTTGGAAGGAATGTTGGGAAATCTGAGCATCAATGCCATATCCGGAGAAGGAATTTGGGAGAACCTATCAGGCATTTGTCCTTATATCCCTAGAAATGTTCTGAACAATTGGACTGCGGAAGAGATCCCTATAATTTTTAGAACTAACTTAGAGTAATGTTCAAAACACACTTATTGCTCTAAGCCTGGGAGCAATAAGAATCCTTTTTGTGAAAAATGCATATGTCCGCTATTTTTATTTCAATAAAATGTATCTTTGTGTTTCATTTTGGCAAATATTCTTTTATTTTTTTTCCATTTCATTCATACTCATACCACACAGATAATTATTCTTAGATTCATTTGTTCTTTAGGTCTTCATTTATTCCTACAACAGGTCTCCAGATATCAATGATACGAGCGACGCTGCTGTTGACTCAGAATCTCCTTTTGAGCAGGATATGTGTCTAGAGGAACCTCAGGACTTTGAAGATGATCGAGATTGTAACCTATCTCATGATTTGTTTAGGATGGTAGAACAAGATGATAAACAAATCCTACCTTACAAAGAGTCAATAGAAATTGTGAGTTTGGGAGATAAACAAGAAAAGAAAGAGGTGAAGATCGGAGCTTGCATCACTACAGAGACAAAGTGAGATCTCATTGAGTTACTCCAAGAATTCAAAGATGTCTTCACATGGTCGTATCAAGACATGCCTGGTCTAAGTACTGATATCGTGGTACACCGGCTTCCCATAAGGGAAGAATGCAAGCCGATTCAACAAAAACTCCGAAGGATGAGGCCCGACGTCCTGTTAAAAATAAAAGAAGAGGTCAAGAAACAATTCGATGTTGGTTTCCTACTAGTGGTTAAATACTCGGAGTGGGTAGCTAATATAGTCACCGTCCCTAAGAAAGATGGGAAAGTACAAATGTGTGTAGACTACAGGGATTTAAACAAAGCTAGTCCGAAGGATAATTTTTCGTTACCTCAAACTGACACCTTAGTGGACAACACGGCAAGTTACTCACTGTTTTCCTTCATGGATGGTTTCTTCGGATACAACCAGATTAAGATGCATCCTGAAGATATGGAAAAGACCACATTAGTAACCATATGAAGAATATTTTACTATAAAGTGATGCCATTCGGATTGAAAAATGCGGGAGCAACATATCAAAGAGCCATGGTAACTTTGTTTCATTATATAATGCACAAATAAATCGAGGTTTATGTCGACGATATGATCGCAAAATCCCGAACAGAAAATGAGCATGTACAAGTCTTGAGGAAATTGTTCTTGAAGTTGAGAAAATTTCAGCTAAAGCTCAATCTAGCAAAATGTACCTTCGGGGATAGGTCAGAAAAATTGCTAGGATTCATAGTCAGAGAAAAGGGGATCAAGATCGACCCGAACAAAGTCAAGGCTATACAAGATTTACCTCCGTCGCACACTCAAAAAGAGGTCCGAAGTTTCGTAGAGAGATTAAATTACATCGCTCGGTTCATTTCATAACTAACCGAGAAATGTGACCCCATATTCCATCTCTTTAAGAAACATAATCCAGGTATATGGGATAAGGAATGCCAGAAAACTTTTGACAAGGTCAAACATTACCTGTCCAATGCCCCAGTGCTGATGCCACCTAGTCCAGTTAAGCCATTGATACTGTACTTGGCAGTATTTGGGAATTCTATGGGATGTGTGCTTGGCCAACATAATGAGTCAGGAAGGAAAGAAAGAGCGATATACTACCTCAGTAAGAAGTTCACTGAATGTGAGACAAGATACTCGCCAATTGAGAAGTTGTGTTGCGCCTTAATTTAGACAACTTGAAGACTGAGACAGTACATATTGTACCACACAACTTGGCTCATCTAAAAAATGGACCCTCTAAAGTACATGATGGAGTAGACTGCTCTGAATAGAAGGATGGACCGATGGAAAATTTTGCTTTCCGAATTTGATATAGTCTATGTGAACCAGAAGGCAGTAAAAGAGAGTGCAATAGTAGATTTTCTAGCCAGTTATGAGCCTTTGAATTTCGATTTCCCAAACGAATATCTGATGTATGTTGTGACTACTGAAGAAGGTGCTCAAGAAGAACATCCTTGGAAACTAAATTTTGATGGGGCCTCAAACGCTATGGGTAACAAAATTGGGGCAGTCCTAGTATCCCTAGACGAAGATTATTATCATTTCACCAGTAAACTTGACTTTGATTGCACAAATAACATGGAAGAATATGAAGCATACATCATGGGTATCCGTGCAGCTGGATTTTCTGTCAAAGATACCAGATTTGAACAAGAAGGCAGGGTAACACGTCAGTGATGGAACCTTGGCAAACAACGAGCTATGTCAACCTAAGTACTAAAAAGGGGACCATTCTCAAAAGATAACATTCTGCATTCATGCAAATATCATTCATATACATCTAGTTAGGAGCATTTGATTCATTCTGATCATAACATCCTAATCACTTGGCATAAATATAGTCCTATGAAATAGATTCTACAAGTCATGTTCCCTAGAGAACGGTGTAACAGATCAGTGAAACTACAATTCCTATACCCCTGAAGTTACAGTGGGTTAGATTGAATATAGCAAATCTTATCTCCCTGAAGATGCAGTAGAGTGAGATGAAGCTATAAATCCCATATTCCTAAAGTCATAATGGACCGGATTGAAACAACAAATTTTCTCTCCCTGAAGTTGTAGTGGAGTAGATTGAAATGACAAATCTTATCTCCCTAAAGATGTAGTGGAGTAGATTTAAGCTACAAATCTTATTTTCCTAAAGTTGCAGTGGAATAGATTAAAGCTACAAGTTACAAATCTTATCTCCCTGAAATTGCAGTGGAGCAGATTGAAGTTACAAGTCTTATCTCCCTAAAGTTGCAGTGGAGTAGATTGAAACTAAATCTTATACCTCTGAAGTTACAGTAGGTCAGATTAAATCTACCATAGCGAATATTATCTCCTTGAAGTGGCAGTGGAGCAGATTGAAGCTACGAGTCTTATCTCCCTGAAGTTGCAGTAGAGCAGATTGAAGCGACAAATCCTATACCTCTAAAGTTGCAGTAGGTTAGAACGAAGCTACTTGAAAAAGAGGAGCACCAAAGAGATCGAGATTCGGCTAGACCAGCCAAAATTGGTCTTTCTTAAAAGTCTTTGCTCCATTCTCATTACACGGCAACGAGCGAAGAGGGGCAGCTGTAATAGCTCAATTTTGCCCGGGCTCAATTTACAGAAAAATAAAAATAAATTACAAGCCCAAATAAATAAATAACCTAAAGGCCCAGTGGCCCAATGATCTAAATTGTTTTACAGAAAGCCAGAAACCCTAGGGTTTCTGGCGCCGTTCCTCCCTCCCAGGCATGCCACCCGAGGCCCTCCTTCGTCGTCCGAGGTCTGACGCCTCTACTGCCATTTCACCAAAATGGCAAGGGCGCCCTTCTCTTCCCAACGTTGACTGCACCGCTACCTACAAAAAGAATGAAAAAATGACAGAAGCAAAAACACGACACGCAAGAAATAGTAGCAAGAACAGTAGAAATAACAGTGTAATTCGGCTATAAAAGCCATTATCACAATGTAAAGTTTTTATGGAAAAAAAAAAGCAATCAGAAATACAAAAAAAAAAATCAAATACAAAAGGTGATTTTTTTTTATTTATCTATTTTGTTATTTTTTTCGAAATAAATAGAGAATAAAAAAGGAGCCCTCTTTACCTTTTTTAGCCGTCGGTGACACCCATATCTGGCTCGAGAAGCCTCAGAGTCCCCCTAGGGCTTCGTTGAAAGGCTCGTCAGAGGGGAGAGAAACCGAAAGGTTTCTTAACCATCGGCCCAATTTCTCTATTTTTTTACGATTTTAACCCAAAACAGGGTTCTAAAAAAAAAGGGACCGAAAAGGGAGACTTTAAAATTTTCCAGCCACCGGAGACTGCGGTCGCCGTTGCTGGCGCCAAGGCCAGATTGGGGGAGGGCCGAGAGAAAAAAAAAAGGGTTGAAAGTGTTTTTTTTTTTTTGAAAACGGATGAAAATGATTTTTTTCTTAATATTTTTACTTATATAGCCCTATAAAACGGCGTCGTTTTGGGCTTGATTTTCAGACGCCAAAATGGCGTCGTTTTGAAGTCGACCAAAAACCCGACCCGATTACCTAGCAGGATCCACGTGTTTTTTAAGGGGGTCTAATTGTTGTTTTGGCCCTTTCGCTTTTTTGCTACTTTTTCAATTTCGTCCTACTGTTTTATTTTTTTTATTTTCGCCCCTTTTGTTTTGTTTTTTGTGCCATTTAGTCCCTAGACCACTTTGGACCTGTTTAGCGGATGACACGTGTCCCAGGGCTTGGAATAATTACCCATTTGGTCCATATCCTTTTTAGCGTATTTTATTTTAGTCCTTTATTCTGTTTTATTATTTTAATTTATTTATTTTATTATGGTTTGTACTTTTAATTTTGTTTAAATTATGATTCAGTCCTTTATTTATTTAATTTCAACCTTTCATGAACTTTATTTATTTATTTATTTATTTATCCTTTATTATATTTAAAATTTATATTATTTTTCCTTTTATTTGCATATTTGTTGCCCCTTTCCTTATTTATTTTGCGGTTTATGCTTTAAACTTTGCTTGAATCTCAATTTAATCCATATTTAGGTTAGCTTTGCTTCTTTATTTACTACATCATTTATTTAGCATTTAGCATTTAAAATTTAAAATTTATATTTTGTTTTTATATTTTATGTTATCAATCTATTATATCATTTATTTATACATTTTATTTTATTTTATCCTTATTATTATCATTATTATTATTTATTCATATTAGTACTATGATAGTAATCACAACATGATTATTGCTTAATTGTTGTTTTCATTATCATTATAGATGCATCGATATTATTCATTAGTATAGCATTTCTTTGGTTTTTATCTTCTTATTCTTCCTTTTCTATTTATTTATTTATTTATTCATTCGTTTATTTATCTTTTTAACGTCATCATTTCATTTTTTTCCACTATTATTTTATTTCACTCTCGCTAAATCACCATGTCATGTTTCGTGTTCAAATATACCCATCCATTTACTAAGCCTAAACGTGTAAATAAAATATATTATTTTTAAAAAGGGTTATATTTGTTCCACCTAACGTATAGGAAATATTTAAAACCGAGGCAATGTTCATTATTTTTGGGAGTCGAGGAGTCGTGCTCCTAACTTACGGGGTATGGCATCTTCTTATAACTGAAATAACTGAATATCTTATTTAAAATAAAAACGAGATTTAAGTAATGATTAAACAACAGTTATTATTGTTTTTGAGGATTTAAGGCACCGTGTCCTAACTTACAGGACATGATCTTCTCTTCTCGATTAACTTGAAATAAGGCCTTCTCGTGAAAATTAATTTAGTTGAGCGATATTTTATCATGCCAAGAGGGATTGTATTTTAAATTTGCTTCGAATTTTCAATTTTCGACATCAAAAAATTGAGTAACTAACTAGGTACCAATTTTGGATGTTATGAGGGTGTTAATCATTCCTCATACGTAACCGACTCCTGAACCTACATTCTTAGATTTCGTAGACTAAAAATTATCGTTTTGGGAAAATCTAGCCTTTTATAAAGATGGTTAAAATTTGAGGTGACTCGATTACACCTAATAAAAAGATCGGTGGCGACTCCATTTTCGTTTAAAAAAAAATAAACAGTCGATTTCCAAAATGGTTTCGACAATGGGATAATAGATATCGTCAGGTTGAACTTGAATGTGATAATGCCCTTTTGGTGGAAATAATTTTGGCTGGATAAGCTATTGATAGTCATTTTATGAAACTACGAGCTATCCATAAGTTGATACAAAGGAATTGGAGTATCTGTATCCGTTATATTCCTAGAACTCATAACACAGTTGCGGATTTTATAGCCAAACATACTACTATAGATTTCATAGGTATTCAGGTATTTATAGAACACCACATTTTATGCGGGAGCTAATTCAGAAAGATATTATAAATTTTTAATTTTCTAATTACTAAAAAATTACATTTTGCTCCATTTACATTAGAAATTACCCTTCCAAAAGGAGGTTGATTTCAAACCAAAGAAGGGATAGGGGTTATATAATTGGCGACATTATCCAAACTTCACAGCTGATATATTACACGTATAAGACAGATGTCGTGACTTGCATGTTATTGGATGAATGGTAAGACATCCCTCAGGCATCTCCAACCCAAAATCCTAAAATCATTTTTAAAACCAAGCATTGTGATTAAATTGATGAAAAGTTATAAATAATTTAAGAAAAAAATAATAAATGAAAGAGTGAAGGGCAGGCCATGGTATTAGGAAAAACAATCGTCGGCGTTTCCCGATAACACACACTCTAGATTCCATCTACCCCGCCTTGTTTAACGAACCAAATCAAACAAACCCTAGACAGTCGCTCCTCTTATTTTACTCATCGCTAGTTCAAGAAAAAATCAAATAATATCCAACAACTTTCCGCAGAAAAAACCCCTAGTCACTCGCTAATCATCTTTATCATCTCACTTCTAGGAATTAGTAAACAAAAAACCCAACTACCTCACATCAAATGGAGACTATTTATATACCCTTTTCAAATGACATATGTTGTGGGAATAAAAGTTATTGTTACTACTTACACTGTCTGCTTCTTTAATGCAATGGATGGTGGCTTTGATGGTGACTTTCCGGCTGGTTTGAAGGTACTTGTTGTTGATGATAACAGGACTTGTCTCCTTGTTTTGGAAACAATGCTTCGAAAGCTTTCTTATGAAGGTATTTTTAAGCATGTATCTTGTTCATTGTGACTTCAATAATGCTTTTTTGTTTAGGGTTTCTTGTTTCATAGTTTTGGTTTCTGAATTCAAAAATGTTAGGTTGAAATTTGATTGCTGTCAAGATATGTTTCTAATTTTAATGGGTGAATTCAGTTACCACATGTCAGCTGGCAAGACACGCCCTTGCTTTGCTTCGAGAAGACAAGAACAGATTTGATATTGTGCTATGTGATTTACATATGCCTGAAATGGATGGACTGAAGCTTCTTGAGATCATTGGATTAGAGATGGATTTGCCCGTTGTTAGTAAGTAAAATAAATAAACATGTTAATAGTTTCCTTCTTATCATCAACCTATATTAATTCATGTTTATGTTGCACAGTGATGTCTTCGGATGATGGAAAAGGAGTTATTATGAAAGGTATAATCCATGGAGCTTGTGATTATTTGGTGAAACCAGTTCAAATGGAAGCGGTTCGACTCATTTGGCAGCATGTTGTTCGCAAGAGACAACGTGCCTTGGGAGATTTTCAGCAGCTGCGTGGGAACATTCATGCTACCGGCAGGACATTGCTATTAAAACAAGCTAAGAATGCTGTTGATCAAATGCCTGCCAGAGAGAGAAGAATCTTGAAGCGAGCAAGAGAAAATGATGATGAAGATGAAGATGAAGATGACGAGGGGGAATTATCCGAGGAAGTCACCACTGCAAAGAAGCCAAGGGTGATTTGGACACAAGAGCTCCATGACATATTTGTTATTGCCGTAAATCAACTACGTCAACGTATGAACAATTCTCTATTGCCCTATCTTTACCATTCATTAATGGAAATTAATATGCTTATCACTTGTCTTCCAGAGGCTGTTCCTAAGAAAATTTTGGAGCGTATGCAAGCTATGAATGTTACTGGTCTTTCAAGAGCAAATATTGCCAGTCATCTTCAGGTAAAAATATCCTATATATATACAGTATTCAAGAATCATATCATCATTTGATCAATAAATGAAGTTACCTACAATTTGCAGAAATATCGTTTGCATCTTCGAAAGGGAGGTGGTCAACCCTTGGCTGATAACAGAGATGTAAATCTAAATCCCTCCATTGGCCAAGCTTCTTCATTTAACCAGTTCAACCTCCAATTTCAACAACCCACAGCCACAGGCAGTTCCTGCAATCAACTTCCGATGCAAAATCTCATGATCACCCCACAACCATGTACCATCAATGACTCAGTCGTTCCAGATTCAACTCAATGTTTCCCAACTGAGTTGCCTACCAATGATCTCTCTCAACCAAACTTGTTATTCCAAAATGATGTTCCCACCTCAAATGTAGAACATTTGTACAGAAACGTAGGGGTTAATGTTTCTGAGCTTTCAAACCCGATTTCATCTGTGGATGATTCATCTGTCGATCAATTGATTTATGAGCCATCGTTTTTGGTTAGACAATATGATCAAGGGGACTTCTTTCATGGAGGATTTCCAAGGTCAGATTCTTACGTTTCAGTACATTCTAACTTAAATTTTTTTATGATTATGAAGAACACAAACAAATAGTTAATATACTGATTATTGTTATATTGTTTTTATGAAACAACAGGTTAGAGACATTGAGTATCTAATCTCTGAGGAGGCACCCATGAAAAGGATTTCGTTCTTCCTACGACAAATGTTGGTCCTTTATGATCTCTGCAGTTCTCTCTTGTTTGAGGCAGACAGATTAGATTCCCAGATTTCTTAACATTTGATTTTTCCTTTTAACTTTAGAAGATGCTACTAGCTTTCATTAATCAAAAACCAAATAAGCTCTTTTCTAAAGAGTTGTAGGTTAACAACTTTTTATCAAAATTTGAAAGCTCTTATGTTCATTTAATAAAAGTGGAATTGATGAGTGGTGTTTATGATTTTGATGCCTGATCCAGCTTTTAGTGGATTGATACAATTATTGATTTGAACTAGGAGTATATAACAAAAGTGTTATG
Organism: Gossypium sturtianum; assembly: GCA_025698515.1. Classification (NCBI taxonomy): domain Eukaryota; kingdom Viridiplantae; phylum Streptophyta; class Magnoliopsida; order Malvales; family Malvaceae; genus Gossypium; species Gossypium sturtianum. The sequence continues at coordinate 37,366,490 of CM046949.1, forward strand.
TATGAAAGTGAATTTGGTTAGAATTAGTAAATTTATATAAATATTTCTATAATTCGTTTGATTGCCTTGTTGAATAATAATATTTAAAATAACAAAAAATAGTAGCGGATTTATAAATAAATACAAATAAATTTATTTAAACATAATTATATAATCATAACAGTTATAAATAAATATTAATAATTCTCGAATTTAGAGTTTTGGGCTTAAGGTCTAGAATCTTGATTTTAAGGTTTTAGCATTTATTTATAATTGTTATGATTATTCAGTTATATTTAAATAAAGTTATTAATATTTATTTATAAGTCCTCTACTATTTTTATTTTATTTAATGATGATGTGTCATGTTATTATTCACTCCTGCACTGAGAGTATAACAAATATTTTCCCACCAAATTATATGGATAGAATTTAGATCGTTCTATTTTGGTCACTCAATTATTAATCTTTTCATTTTAGCCACTCACTTTTTTAAAATTAAATATTTTAGTCACTCTTCCATTAATTTCTTAATAGAAGTCTATCGCCGATTTTGTTTTATTGGCCTAATAGCAAATTTAGCTTTCCAATGTTTATACATTCTATCAATTTGATTTTAAATCTAAAAAAAAAAACAAATTTAGCCCTCAATATTAACAAGATTTTTCATTTTAGTCCTAATTATAAAAATTATAAAAAAATATTTAAAAATCTTAAAATTTTAAAAATGTAAATATAAAGACCAAAATGGCTTTCAATAGTATCTTCCACTCTATTCATTCTTTCATTCAATTGACAAAATTGAAAATATTAAAGACACGAGAACTCTAGAGTCTGAAACTAGTACTATCTTTATAGTAAAGAGTAAGGTTATCAAAGTTTGTGTTGTGGACCCAGACATTTTTCTAGATTTATAATTTGTTAATTTTAAGCTTATTTATGGGTTTCAATTAGGCATTTGAGATGAACAATGTAGCAAACAAAAAAAAGGAGACTAAATCAAAAGAGATTGAATTAAAAACCGCTTTATTTTATGGGTTTTTCACATGTTCAGTTGATGAGAAAAAGTAAATTTAAATTATAAAAAATTAGAATTAAAATGATAAATTTTATAAATATCGAGGGCTAAATTTGTTAAAATTTTTAGATTTAAAATTAAATTAATAAAATGTGTAAACATTTGACCATTAAATTTGTTATTAGGCCAATAAAACAAAGCTCATGTTAGACATCCGTTAGCTAGCTAAATAGAAAGTGATTAAAATATTTAATTTCAAAAAGTAATGTGACTAAATAAAAAATAATAATAGTTAAAGGACCAAAATAGAACGAATTAAATAATTGAGTCATAATTCTCACGACACCTATAAAAAATCCAAATTTCTGATTTGTTGTTATTGTTATTATTGAGTAAAGGGGTTTATAGTTTGGGTGAGTTTTATACATAGTATTAATATCATACATAATTTTTTAAGGTCAGCCTCATTTAAAATATAAACCTCAAATTTTTCAAAGCTCATCCAAAATAGGACCCACATTTTTTTTTTCAGAATATAATTATTTATATTGTTTATTTCATTAAATTTTTAAATATAAAAAATTGAACATATATTTTAAAATTTAGTATATTTGATTTTCATAGGGTACAAATTAAGTTGAAAATATGTTGGACCAGCTTAAACTTTTGGAGCTGAAATTCAGCTAATATTTTAAATGGGTCTATTTTGAGCCGGATATTTTTGTGATTTAGATGTTGAATAAGTAAATGATTTGAGTAATTAAGTTTGAGAAAGATGAGCAGAGAGATGAGAGTCCATTCAGTTGCTTTCGAGACCATACTGTATTCGTCAATTCCATCTTCCAGTTTGAAATCATTGGGTGAGGAGAATGTAGTAGAGTTTTGCGGAACACCAATAATGCATCCAACGTAATGAAGCATTATAGTTGGCAAACATACATGTTTGGGTTTGGGTTTGGGACCATCCAATACGTCGGTTTACATTGAATGTAATTTGGTTTGAGATTTGTTCATTCTAAAACCATAACTACACCCTGCTTTTCAAAATTAATAGTTCAACATAGTTTTCAGACAGCCTGCTGGGTTAACCAAAGTAGTCAGATCATCTCTGTTGTAACATGGCAAGGAATGAGCTCACTTAATTAGTAAATCATAATAATTACCTCTGCCGTCTATATTTATTACACGAAAATGTTGATCAATGTCTAGATTCTTTATAATAAGTCCAAAGGAATTAAGTTTTGAGAAAGAATACGACATTGTAACAGCTAGATAAGCTAAACAATGGTTGCTTTAGGGAGAAAAAGGAACATTTTGAACCTACTACTACTACTGACACGCAGATGCAGGCGAACCCATGCTTCTTAAAGCTAAAACCAAAATAGAAAAACAACGTGTTTTGTCGGTGCCGCTATTAGAAGTCATCTCTGGGGAATACGTGGTTGAAATTGCCATCAAAAGTGTAGCAAGTGAGTGAGACTCCGTTCTTGGGGGTCGGTTTGTTCTTTCCTGGTTATGGACCCAAACAAGGACATTTTCACCTTGGGTTTGGGGTGCTGTTGGATTCCGAAACGAAACCAAGTTATGATTTCTGGTAAAATGGATTCCAATTCTTAATGCGGTTGTTACATAAGAAAGAAATGGGCAAACTCCCAATTGCCCCCACCAGCTCCATCCACATGAATAACCTACTCCCAAGAACAGTGGCAGAAAAGGCAAAGTTGGTCCCAATTCACGTTTTTTAAACCCGCATCAAATCAGATACTTGCATTAGCTTTTCTACCTATAAACATTAATTTAATCGATGCGTATAGAAATTGTTAGCTTGATCCTATCGTCCAGGGTTTTCTACTTCTACTCCCCACCAATGATTTATAAACAAGTGATTAGAATAATTGAGATCCAAACCTTTCACTGTCACATCCTTCTTTTTTTATGATTTCACCACCAAAAGCCATCTACACCCTGCAGCAGTTGTTGCTCTGTCCAGGTCAAGTTTTATACCAATTTCAAATACATATATATTGGACTAATCACTACTAACATTTGGATTAAGATTAAATTTGATTTAACTTTAAAAAAATACAAAGTTTAAATCCTAGATAGTGCACAAAAAAATGAATAAATTTGTTTTGGGTTGTTGAGACCAGATAGGAAGGAAAGCGGCGGCATGGCATGGAGGTTGATGTCACATAGCCAGATAGACAGACAGACAGACACAAAATTAAGATGGAAATCAACATGATGAACCCAAAAGGAGCAAATCATACACTGCTGACTAACTGTATGATGAAGCCTTCATTCTACAAATAACTCAAAACAACTGGCCACATGTGGTGGCAGCGCTAAAGGAATCCATCCTCCATTCCCACTTTGGACATTTCCCACGCTACCATCGCATCTGGGTCCCCTCTTTCTCTGCCACCGTTTTCGCTCGATGCCTTCACTATCTCAAGCTTTCATTTACAAAACCCACCCCCCATTATTAATCATTACAAATAATTTAAACAACCAAGTATGTTTGTATGTATAAATAACGCATGTACATATATTACTTTATTTGGAATATTTAAAAAAGAAAAATAAACAAAAAAATTTTACCACTTTAGCTACACAAAGAAACAGTGTGTGGGAAGTCGCTGAGCTAAACAAGTATTGCACCGATGCCACCAAAAAGAAATTTTACACCCCCATGAAAGATACTTCCAATGCCTAAAATTAGTTGTGGAGATGTCACCGCAAAACACACACCCCTCCCCCCTCTCTATTCGGTCACTTTTGGCATTTGGGTACCAATCAAACCAAGTAGCAATTTAGAACAATCACATGGCCTTAATTATCCCCCCCATCTCCAATGCATTCCACCAGTCCCACCTACAAACAATGTAAAAAAATCTGCTGATTTCATTTCTCAGTTTGGTTCTTTATCCTCTTCTATAAAGCCAACACAGCAAGAGTGATATACTGCAATGACCCCCTTTTTAAAGTGCCCTACCTAAAACAGTTCACCACATATTTTAACCAGAATGACCTACCACTGTCTTAACACCACCTTGATTCTTTGATCCTTTCCATTGTACCTAAGGACAAGGGTATTTTAGGGAAATACAAATGACAGATCAAAATCCATGTTAGAGATGATTATAAGGAAGAAGAAGAAGAAACCCAACAAGTAGGCCGACAACAGCCAGGATGCCATTCATCTTAAATATTAATTTATGTACAATTTGGTCCTTTTTCTAATTTTTGTACTTTTCCACATCGATGCCACTATTATTACCACGTGGATTGCCTCCTCCACAGAAAGCAATAGACATTTTTGTTTCGCTTCTGTTTGGACCTAGAGAAACCCGAACTGTTAACTCTGAAAACAAGCTCTAATTATGAACCCTATCCATCTCCTTCACCCAAAAAAAAAAAAAAAAAAAAGAAGAAACTGAATATTTAGTTCCTCTATATTCTACTCCTTGTACTACTTTACACCAAAAACTGAACATATTAATCAAAAGAGGTAATATCGCTGATCTAAAGTTCACATGTTTACCAATTCAAGGACCAAATTTTAACGAATTAAAATAGAGGGAGGGATGAAATTTATGATTAAACCCTAAAACTACAGTTAGCCACAACTCCATTGTCCATGAAACAGTCCAAAAAAATAGTTAATTATGCATAAATATGTAACAAATTCAATATCTACTCTTTCATTTTCTTTTCTGTTCTTCTTATTTTATTATCAGGAAGCAGGTAGCCAGAAACAATAGAATACAAATGGACTGGGAAATGAGTTAATAAAATAAAAAGTACAGAAAAAAATCACTGTAAATAAGGTGCAAAAGAATAAATGGCAAAAATAGAAGATAACAAAAAAAAAAAAAAAATTAACAGTCCTGGTAGGAATTTACCGGCGACAATCCCTGGCTATGGTTTCAATGTGAGTGTCGGTACAAGTCGTAAGGTGCCCATAATGCGTCGAGTGGGCATGGCCGTCTGGAATCAAGCCTATCCCATGGCTTGCCACTACCGGACCAATGCAAGAGGCTGACGGGACCCGGATGCAAGCCTCGGCAACTTCCCCTCACGTTGTCCCCACCCAACCCATGCTGGTTCCATCTATGCTCGATGGGTGCCACGCGTCCCGCAAAAACCAACAGGAACGGCGGCAACGAACCCAGCTCGTAGATCCGATCGGTTTTCTGGATTTCCATCCACCTTTCGATCCGCTTCGTGTATCCCACCCTCCTCCATTTCACCAGATCTATCACCATCACCCCCGTGTTGAAATAGCACGGCTTCCTCCCTTTGAATGTCCCTGAAAACCGTTCGGCCGACCAGAAACCGCTCGTGAAATATTTTGTGAAGTTGGCGTGGCAATATTCCGGTGCACCGATTGTCCGTGAACCAAGGTTGGTACTCCATAGTTTAGCGATATCGTCAACAACGACTAGATCAGAGTCCAAATAAATCACCCTCCGCACGCACGGCTCTAGCAGATCCGCTAAGTAATTTCTAGCATAATTTAACGGCTGCTCAAGCGCTTGCCTAACGGAAGACGATATCAAGTTCCGTACAATCGCGGGGTCGAAATAGTAAGCCTTGAACTTCAATTGAGGGAACGTGGACCGAACCAGGGTTTCTAAATCAGTATCAGAGACGAGGAAATGGAAGAAAACGTTCTCCGGACACAACGAATGCTGGAGAATGGAGTGAACGGCGGCGATTGAGCCACGGAGGTACTCAACGTCAAGAGTGATGGCCACGTGGACCAAAGAAGGATCGCAAACGCCGGTGATTTTATGGTCGGTGGAGCGACATTTGTCGGCATTGCCAAATTCCGAGGCTTTTCGAAAAGAGAACCGGTCAAGCGGTGAATACGGTGACGAGGACACCTGATATGAGGGTAACCGGAGGTAGGGGTGGAGATGAGAGGACCTAATGGCTTCAGCTGGTGGAAATGACTGAAATGAAGGAGATAGAACAATCATCAACATTGCCGCTGAAAAGAACCCAGAGAATTGCATAACCCAAAGCATCTTAATACCGTTAATCCCCCTGGAGCCTCTCCTCTTCTTAGATTTGAAATAAAAACGATCCGCTAAGATTACAGAGAGAGAGGACCGGAAGAACGATAAGGCTCCTTTTAGGTCCGCCAGAGTTGGGACAAAATGAACAATTAGAGAGTAAAGAAGCCAAGTTCAGAATACAACTCCGTATCAAAAATGAATTTGCCGTGGAAAGGAAGCGACCTTTGAAAGAAACATCCGAAAGGAATCTCTGGAAAACGAAGCAACGGTGGCCGCCGGTGAAAACGCTCTCACTCCCTTCACTTCTCCTCCCCTCTCCGTCCACTCCTCTTTCTCCGAGAGAAGGCGACAAATAGCAGAATAGATATGAGAGGCAGAGACTAGAGGTAGAAGAGATAGATGGAGGTGAGGTGAGGTGAGAGAGATGAAAAGGTTTTATTTTTCTCGCTTTTTTTTTTATCTTTTTTTTATTTTTTGTTCTTACTTTGGCGTTTTCCACCATAGAAAACCACGGAAAAACATAATTATAGTTTTCAAGTGTTAAAGGGTAAGTATATTAATATAGTAACTAGAATCAACCCCCTTCCTTTGGCTTTTTATTTTAATTAACCAAATAATATTTTATTTTATTAAAATTAAATCTATAAATTTATATTATTCATGTCAAACCCACGTCCTGTTAAATTGACAATAATATCCATACTAATCGAATTAAGACTCAATCAACTATTTTGTATTACTTTTTTTTTTAATTTAAACTAAAAATGTTACTAAATTTACATAAAATTTTATAAATTCTATAAAAATAAATCAAACTTTAAAAAAAAATTGGAAAATTTTGGGTGAAACACAAATTTATTATATTTGTAAACATTAATCATAAGATCAAAATAAAAGATTTAAAATTTCCAAAAGGATTGAAATGCAAATTTACAAAGGCAAACCCCCCTTAAATTTGTCCCTATTTAGAGGAGGTAAAATAAATAAATTTAAAATATTCTCATATAACTAGTATTATATTTGTTTTGGCTAATATACTAAAAAACCCTTAAATTATATTACACTTTGTTTAAACAAATCTTTAAATTATTTTGTTCCTATTCTATGTTTTTTACCCATAAAAGCTTTTGATTTTAATATTAAAGTAAAATTATTTTAAATTTTAAACTCGTCAACTTTAAGTCAGTGCAAAATGCAAATTAATTTAAAAGTTCAAAATATTTTTATTTTAACATTAAAATAGAAGGCTTTCGTGGATAAAATTGATAGATTAAGAGCTTACTTAAGTACAAAAATAACAAGATATAATAGTTTAATGCCTTTTGCCTCCACGCATTGTCAATCAAATTGTTGGTTTAATGCCTCCATCGCTTGATGATGATCCCGATGGACATCGAGGGGTCGTTTCTCTACTGCTAAACCTATGGCTGCTTGTTTGACACTAGTGTGACAAATTCTCGCAGTTTATGTCTCAAAACCTAGAAGGTTCACGCTCCACAGCGTGTTTGAGTCTTCTTACGTTTACCCACTATTGAAGAGCAAAGGCGTAGAGGTATGACGAATGAAAGCTTTTGCACACGTTGTGGCGAGTCCTCAGAAACGGCATTGCATGCGGTGCGAGATTGTCACTTTGCTACGTGGATTTGGAGGGCCATCGTGCCTGCTGCTACTCAGATTTCTTTCTTTGCAACATCGATTGACAATTGGCTCCTTTGGAATTTGACGAACGAGGGGGACAATGTGCTGGTTGAAGGAGAATCGCCAACCCTGCTCCCTATAACCTGTTGGCTGCTATGGAAAAATACACATGACTTTATTTTCAAGCATACGAGCGGCAGTAGTCAGGAGTTGATCTCTACTAGTGTGGCTTGGACGAGAAGCTGCTCTAGTGCTAGGATAAAGGATTGTTTTAAGAGTAGTTAGATTGCTACGAAGCAATGGCAGTCACCGACGGAAGGGTGGGTTAAGTTGAATATTGATAGCTCACTCATGTCTCTTACCTCGAATAGGTTGACTGGTTTCTCAATGGAAGTAGGTGAGTCGGATGCTTTCCAAGTTGAGGCGAGGGCCATTTATGAGGGTCTTATGTTTGCTTGGAGTAGAGGTTTTCGCCAGGTCAAGGTTGAAACTGATAATGTTGTCGTCTTAGTGGATTAGACTTTCCTTTGTCTTTGTTTCTTTCTAAAAAAAAATTGCAATAGGTCGGATGAATATTGGATTTGGATAATGTAGTTAACTTTGTTAATTAAATTTGTAATGTTTATGATTTTTTTTTATTTAAATGTGTTTTTAAATATTTTTCTTGATTTTTAAAGTTTTTTTATTTATAAATTCATCCACTCAATTTAATTTTGAAAATCTTCATATAAGATATAGGTAGATACTAACATAGTGATTAAATTTGAATCGGTAGTATTTAAATGCTTGGAAGAAGGAAATCACTATCAGGCAACCAGCTGTCCTCGTGTTTAAGCTAGGAGCCTGCCTCTGGCGCAGCCATTATTGTGGCTGTTTTCTCTTAAAATAAGCGCTTACTTGCGCTTACACTGCTCGTGACCCAACTTGCTTTTACTCTAAATACATTTATCTTTTTCCAATTTTACAAACAATCAATCACCATATTATAATTATATTTACGTTAATCATTCACTTCAATTCAATTTTAGAATATAATTTTATTTAATGTATTTTATTTTATTTTTTAAGTCGAATCCTATTATAATGTATATGAAATTAAATTTTATCTAAATTAATCTGCCTCAATTTCATTTCTAATCTCAACGGTAACAGTTTAATATATTAGGTCAAATTTTATTATTAATCGTATTCCGAGACAATACTAAAGGTGCAAGCAAGGGTCTTGCCTCGCCTTCAATGGTAAAATTTCTTTGTAGTCCCTTTAAAAATTATGAAATAATATATTAATGTAATAATAAAACTATACTTTAACCTTCTTGAAAATATAATTTAATCTTTCCCCCTAAAATAAATTTCTAATTTCATTCTTGTCCGAATTATACCATATTTTTCAAATTGGCCAATTTTAATCTATAATTTTAAAATTTTAAAATTTTAATTCTAACTCAAATAATAACTATTAAATCTATTAATTAAAATAATATGATTTTTTCGTAGAATATTGTGTAATAATATCAAGTTAAAATAATATTTCATACATGATAATATGCTTATCGAATAAAATTTTAAAAATAATATAATTTAAATTTAATGAATATATTTAAATCAAAATTAAAATTTAAAAATTAAATCTATAAGTTACTCATAATACGAAGTGATATTTTTTTTTTTTTTGTTTGGTCTAACACCCTAGCCATTTATGCTACCGAAGGCAGCTGTCCCCATTGAGGCACTGACAATGAGGGAGCATTGTCGTAACCATAAAAACAATGAGCTATTTTAAGCCTAGAATATATCCAAAAAATAATAATAATTTGTTGATTGTACGGGATTTACGAGTATGATAAATTGGTAAAATTTTAATTTAGATTTTTTTATAATTTTTAAATTTTTAAATTAATAATGATAAAATTGTATTTTAGTTTCTTAAAAATAATAAAAAAATTACTTCAATCTTTTAAAAATTATAAAAATATAGACTATTAAAATTATGAAATTATATTTTTACTATTATAAAAATATACAATTTAATTTCGACATTTAATTTTTTTTTGCTCCACCACTCATTGGAAAAGATTTGCCTTTTAATTACCATAGCCGATTATTAGTTATAATAAGTGGTGGAGCCAAGAAAAAATTTTGGGTGCCGAATTAAATTGTATAAATTTTATTATTTTAATAGTATATATTTTTATAATTTTTAAAAAAAAAATTATTATTTTTAGAAAATTAAAATATAATTTTATTATTATTAATTTAAAATTTTATAAATTATAAAAAATTTAACTTAAAGTTGCAATGAAAGTAAACGTACGGTACTTCATAGGTATTTGTTTATAACCACATTATTTAATTATTGAATTATATTTTATGGAATTTAAAATTTTTTATTTGGCTAATAATTGCTGCAAGCTACAGCACGCCTTGTCCCCACACTTTGCTGTTTATTTTCTCACTCGTTTAACATATGAATTTAAAACTATAAAATTGCAAATCAGAGCACACACCCATTAACACCAATGGTTAGAAGCCACGTGGGTAAAGGCAATTAAGTCAAGTCCACGTTGAGGGTGCACCGGTGGCAGGAAATGTACCTGGTACGGCGCTGCCAGCCCTGGCAATGCTCCTCGTTGACGGTGAGCTTTATTGGCGCAATCCTCACACCTGAACTCCAACAGCCTTTGCTTTCTCCGGTACGGTTCAGCTTTTCTTTTGTAAAAATTTGCTATTAGTCCCTGTATTATGTTTATTTTGTGGATTTACTCCATGTACTTTAATTTTGTTAAAATTTAGTCTCTAACCTAAACAACAGCGGTTAAATTCATTACGTTAAATTATGTCATTACTCTCATTCTATGCGTGAGTTGTAGATTTAATCTCTATTCTCCAATTTGATCATATTCACTATTTATACTTGCCAAAATTTAAAATTTCAATCCTAATTCAAACGGTAAATGGTGTGGCTTTTCTATGAGTTTCATGTGAAAATTATAAACTAGCATGATGTTACACATTTTATAATATATTTTTCATATAAGATTTAAAAAAAAACAAAATTTAAACTTAATGGATTTGATAATTACAGTTTGATTAGGATTGAAATTTTAATATTAAAAAAATAGAGAGGCTAAAATCTACCAAATTAAAATATAAAAATTAAATTCACCAGCACCACCTTAGCACTTCACCCCGAGTCAGAGGCGATTCTAAGGGGATTGGCATGGGCCCCGCCCCCTAAAATGAAAAATTACCATTTAGGCCTTTTAATTTTTTTTAAAATTTTAAATTAGTAAAGGTAAAATTGTACTTTGTCCCCCTAAAATTATAAAAATTCGATTTAATCTTTTAAAAATTATAAAGATATAGACTCTTAAAAAATTAAAATTTTATTCGCCCCCCTAAAAAATTGTTCTGGCTTCGCCCTTGCCCCGAGTCCCTCGCCACCTTGCTAAGTGCCAACACCACCTAAGCACTTCGCCCCGAGTCGAGTCCTTCACCACCTTGCTAAGTGCCAACACCACCTGGGCACTTCGCCCCGAGCCTCTCACCTCCTTACTAAGTGCCATGCCTCACCACTTCGCGGGATCATTTCGTTCGAACATGAACTCACCTTGCGACGATCATTTCGCCACTTCATAGAATACGCCTCACCATCTTGCCACCTCGTGAGGTGATTACCTAGTCTTATCACCTCATGATGTCACAAACTGTCTGTCGTTAACACCATGCAAGGCGTGACCTTCTCACCACCTCGTGATCGGGAGATAGGTTTCGAGGTACGTGTCCAGCCTAAGAAGGTGAACGTGTCTTGTAAATGACACTTAATAGTCTCCTAGTACGTTAAATCGAGAAACCGTGCCTTATAAATATAAGAAGGGTGCTCCTAAAAAGGGAAAGACAAAAGACAACCTCAACCATTATTTATTAACACAAATTTTTAAAAGCATTTAATGAACACCAGCAATGTAAAAATGGGATAATTTTGATAAGTTATTTTACTTTAAATCTTGTAACAACTAGTATTTGTATATAAAATAAAGAATTATCATTTCCTAATTCTTTTATTTTTTTTCTAATAGGAAATAACTTTGACTTGGTAAAATAATATTATTAAATCAAATCACTTTAATTTTTCTAAACGTTAGTTTATGAGAACACGCCAGCGATGCTTTAAAGGGTAAAAATAGTTGCCGCATCAATGTCTCTTTCGATTCAGTCCATCTCGCTACGGTTCATTATTTAGAATCCGATGAGTGTTAATGTTTTTAGGGTATTCAATTTTAAATAGTTAACAAATGGTCATTAATTTATTTGGAAGTTTTTTTTTTATATAGTTCATTTTTTTTCATAAAAAAATTTTGAACGTTAAGAATATGCGAATCAAAATTTAAACGACTTTTTTCATCAATTTTCAACATTGATCATTAGATTAACTTAGATCTAAGGTATGTTCTTTTACTTGTTGATGGTTATTGGTTCACCGTACCGAACATCGAACCATTGCTTGGAGTTTGCCAGCTGGACATTTAAAAAAAATAATATCTAGTGACTTAAATAAAATCTTTTAAATAATTCAATAACTTAAATAAAAACTTTTGAATAATTCAATGATCGTTTTGTAACTTTTTGAAGTTGTGAGACCAAAATATAAGTTTACTAATAATTTAATGGCCTTTGATGTAATTACTTTTTTATATGTTTGTACATAAATATACATATTTAGTTTTCCTCGTATGCTTAGAAAAGGTATTTTTTATTAAAATATTATGAAAAATAATAACAAAAATAATTTGTGTCCAAAATGATTCATCAAAATATTATGTTTTTAACAATTACCTAGATTGCTTAATCACCAGATCTGTTATTTGAAAATTCTTAAAATAAAATTCATCAAATTACCACATAAAAAGATATAGTATTTGGATAACAAGTAGCTATCAACCCTAAATAATAGTATTAAAATCAACAAAAGAACGAAAGACATAACTTTATTAAGGAGAAAGGATTGTATGAAATAGTGACGTCATGTCATCTGTATCTCTTTCTAATAGTTTTATGCCACATCAATATTTTTATCCTGAATTTCAAGATTTTAATTTGGATTCGATTTTTTTCAAGATGAAATTAAGTTAAGTACACATGCTTTAACCAATCACATGTAAGTGTCACGAGATTAAAAAATTGCGGCTCGTGATAAAAAAAAAAAAAAAACTTGACCCATGAACTCTCATTGAAAACCCTTCCATATATGCTCCCTTTATTGTTGTTGTACTAAAATCTCACTTCCTTTAAATAAAAAAAAGAATCCGAAACATAAAATTGGATCTCCTCATAATTTACCCTTTTTATTTTAGAGACCAGACTCAAATACAACCTCCATTAACAATAATAAAATAACATTTTGCATAAGAATAATAATAATAATAATAAGGTTTTCACCAAAAAAGAAAATAATAATAATAATGAAAAGGTCAACTGTTTTAATTTCTAAACTGAGTTAGAAAATGCATGGAAGATGATAGGGAGAAGGCAAGATGCAAGACACGAGAAGAGGAAACGGAGGCATTAATGCTCAACTTTAGAACTTCAATAAATAGAGAGTCGAGCTTCGAGCCTGACTGCGACAGACTCAGCAAAAGCATTTAACATTGTAGTAGAATGATGTTAATGGGGTTAGCCGTTGAAACTCATTTTAGCCAGCCTTGTGTTGACTCACACACACCTTCTTTCCTCTTTTTTTTTTTTTTTTTTTAAGTATTTTTATTTCGTAGCCGTTGGGTGGCTATATTATATTTAAGATTTCACAAAAAAAGGAACATGGGGGTAAAAGGTCATGATCATCAACTTAATCATACATTTTGCATAAATGAATCTAGTTTTGGAGGGTCAGAAACAGAAATAGATTGCTAGGAATCCAACAAATGTAATCATATAAATAATTAAGTCTTAATAATCTTATTGTTGTTAACTTGTCTATGTTGCCATTGCTTGCCCTTGAATGGACTTATTATAATGAAAAAGAAAAACTGTGTTGCTTAGTTAGCAATATTTTGTAAAAGTCAACAGGAAAGAAAGAAAACCATGTGAAACTGAGATTCTGTATGGATTGAAAAAGTGATACTAAAAGCATGTAAGCAAGCAAGCATTCTCTAGAATTTCCAGTGCTTAGAGCGCAAGAAGCTTTTAATGGAAAGCACGAATCATACGATTCTTCCACTATAAGGCAATTGAATGTTGAATTTCATTAATTAATTCCCAATCATTCTTCCATTCTTTATATATATATATATATTTATTAGGTATTTTTAACTTAAAAAACCATCTTACATTTACATCATCCCAATATCTTTTGGGTCAATAGCAAGGATGAAGCTGACTTACATATATTGTAGTAAAATAAAATAAATATTGGACTAAAAATCATTTTAGTTCATTTAATTTTTCACTTAAATTGGTGTTGTTTGTCAAATCACCCCAAAATAGATAAAAAAGTTAATATTTGTTAATTTTGCTAATGTGACATACACGTGGCAATCCATATATATGTTTCATCAGCAATTAATTATTTTTAAAAAAAAGTTATAAAAATATTTTAAAAAATATTTAAAAAATATAAAATTATTTTTAATTAATTGCTGACGTAGCATACACATGGACTGCCATGTAGATGTTGAGTCAGCAAAGTTAACATATGTTAACTTTTCTATCCATTTTGGAGGTGATTTGACAAACAATATAAGTGTAAGGGTTAAAAGAGACGAAAAATTAAATAAATAGTTAAATAATTTATTTATTTTTTGTAAAATTAGAGAGCTAAAGAAGTCATTATACCTAAAATTAATATTTAGTCTCAGCTCCTAAAGAGGGTGGGAGGACGGCTTTGTTGATTGGTAACAATTTTTTTTATCAAAATTTATGAATTCAAGTGGTGTCATACTTACCCATAAATAATCTATATGCTATAAATCATAGATTCAAATCTCTCCCGTTTCCATGGTGAACGAAGTACTCACTCTTCAAATATTTCTATGTAACAGAGTGAAGACCGTTTGTGGCTCTTGACGCTACTGTTCAACTGTGTGAATGACCTTCCACCAATTGACAAAGGGGTCCATAAACCCTCTTCAAGGATGAGAGATAAATTTTATTTTATTTTTTGGGAGGGTGGGAGGGGAGACAACTCACACACCACTATTAAGAGCAAATCATTGCCTTATACCCACAGTAGTTAATTCCTGTGATTTTAATCAATTGGTCAAACACTGAAATTCTGAAAACAAAATCTTAAAACTAAAATTGAAATCTATAACCCTTAACATGGATAAAATTAAAAAATAATCTTTAAAATTATGTTGTTCCTTAATGTTTGGTTGAGAAATAAAATAAAGTGAGTGGGTTTTGCACTTTGCACTTTTCTAGACATGGAAGGTTGTTTTTGCAGGTAAAGAAGCCCCCTTTTTGTTTCATTTTTTTATTACATTATCTTCAAACTTTGGGCTTCTTATCGTACTTGTTAAGTAAAACTACCACAACTAGTGGAAGTGACTCATCTTTTTTCCAAGAATTTGATATCATGTTTACAAGGTCAATTAAAAATAGTCATTCAACATGGGATGGGCATAGCCTCGTACTTACTATCCATTCAATAAAAAAAATGTTCCAATTTTGGGTTTTATAGTCATCGGGCTGCCACATAAAAATTATTAATTTTTTTGACATAAAATTTTGTTACAAGAAAAAGAAAATTGATGCTTTAATTACATTAATGTCATGGACCGGTGACATTTTCTTTTTTATTATAAATTTAATAATGTTAAATACCAACATTAAAGAACAAAAACGATGTTAAACAACACATGATTATATAATATTATTATACGTCGATAACTTGAGACCCGAGTCCAACAAAGGATCCGACCCGCGACCTGACCATGAGAAGATAACAGGGCGAACCAACTCGCAAGGCAAAGCTACAGATCCAGCTCGCAGGACCAGCCCGCGGACCCAACTCGCAGGAACCTAGGGAAGATCGCAGCCTCACTTCGCATACGCCCAAGGAATTCACTGGAAGTCATCCAGACACGTGTCTAGTAGGTATGAAGCCTGCCTATAATGCCAGTCTCAAAAGCAGAAAGGACCGCGTGCTCCGTAGACACGTGTCCAACACACCTGGAGTTTGTAGTGAATGTCAGTAATAGGGATGGAGAATGTTAATATCGGAGGCCATAGAATCTAGACAAGGTAGTGGGGTCCTGCTATGAGCTGTAATAGTACTAATAACCGCATGTATAAATACCCCAACTTTCCTATCAATAAGACACAAGAGAAATATTACTCAACAAATACAAATGTGATATAAAAAATAATTAAAAATAAGAAATATTACTAAACATATATAACGAAATAGGTAAGTTAATTGTTGTTATAAACCAGTTTTCAATGTTTATATCATGGATAGTTTCAATTTGTATCATTGTTGTACTAAAAAAAATTCAATTGGTTAAAAGCATAGTTGTTGTGTTAGATTTTTGGTTTTGTCTTTGAGTGTCGTTATCTCAATTGCATATCGAATCAAGAACAAAAACAAAAGAAGATAGAAAGATGGAAAAGGTTGGAGAAATAATTCACCCAATGGGTCGAGAGCCATAAGAGATGTTGTAAAGATGGCGGAGCTTAGTGTTATTGGATTCTGTATGTCTATTAGCAAAGGAGGTCTTAGATTAAAAAGGGTGGAGCTTCAGAATCAGTCTTTTCTTATGAAAGTAGACATTAACTTCGTACAAAAGAAGGGCCAATTATGGGCACAGGTACTTGGATCAAAATACAAGTGGGAAGGATATCTCCCTATTATTCTTCAAAGCTCAAATTGCTCTCGGCTTTGGAAAGGAGTTGCTCGAGTGTGGAGTGACGTTCGAGATGGTATCATTTGGAACCTAGGCAATGGGAGAACGGTTGAGTTTTGGAGAGATAGGTGGATTGAAGGATATAATAGCTTGGTGTATGTGTGTTTTAACATTGGGCAGGTATCGCATTTGGACTGTCTAATTTCTTCCATGGTGACTACATCGGGTGAGTGGGAATGGAGCCGGTTTGATCAACATGTCCCATTATCGGTGATTAATTGTATCTCTACTACTACTCGCCATCCAATAGCGATGTAGAAGACTTCCCTGGTTGGAAGTGGAATAAAATCGGAAATTCACTATCAAATTAGCTTATCAAGCTATTGCTAGCCATGTTTCACTCGTGGACGAGCGTGTTAGAGAACATATGGCTTTGGACTCAAATTGCGGATTTTGTGGAAACAGTATTAAAGATGCTAATCATGTTCTTCGTGGCTGCATTGAGGCAATTCCTATATGGATGAGGCTGATTAAACAAGATAGACCGGTGGAGTTTTTAAGCGTGGAATTGCAGGATTGGATATTTCGAAAGTTGTCGGACCCAAGCTACTTTGCTAAGGATGCAAACATATAGGGTAGTCAGTTTTGAGTAATCTGTTGGTGTTTGTGGTGTTGCATCAACAAAAGAATATTTTTATGAGAATTTTAACGAAAACGAGAGCAGGTGGCCGCAGGGGCGAAGCCAGGACAATTTTTTAGGGGGGCCGGATGAAATTTTAACTTTTTATAGTTTATATCTTTCTAATTTGTAAAGGATTAAATCGAATTTTTATAATTTTAAGGGGGGCCAAAGTGAATTTTACCTTTACTAATTTAAAATTTTAAAAAAATTTCAAGGGTCTAAATAGCAATTTTATCTTTTAGGGGGGCCGGGCCCATGCCACCCCCTGGCTTCGCCCGGTGGGATGTTTGCTTGCGATATTGGCAAGAGATCTATCGGGAGAATGCTGTAGATCGAACTAATGATGGCAGAACCTGGTATTTGGTTAATTAGGAAGCTCCTCCACCAGGTTGGTGAGAAATCAACACTGACGGAGCTTATGAACAGGTTTTAGGATGGGCCAATGCTGGTGGGGTAATCCACAATGAAATGGGGTCGTCATTGAAAGGGTTTTGTCTGAAATATTGGCAATTGCCCAGTGCTGAAGGCGAAGCTTTGGGCTGCTACAAGCTAGTCTTTAGGGTTTCGCCAAGTTATTTTGAAAGTTGATAGCAAAGTTGTGGTGCAAGTTGTTTGTAACAAGGATAAAGAAGTAGAGGAGAATGCGTTAGTTTGGAATGAGGCAACTGGATTGAGAACTGAAAATCGTCGACACATCAAGAAGGCAATCGGGTTGCTGATACTTTGGCAAGGCTAGCAGCAAATGCTTCGAAAGGTCTTCATGTTCTAAGCAGTCCACCAAGGGAACTCCGGCAGATACTCGAGGAAGATGTTGACAGAAGAGCTATTCCAAGATTGGTTCCTACGTAGCCTTTCTTTTCCAAAAGAAGAAGACTAAATTAGTGGTCTAACACAATCTTTTATATCTAGATGAATATCCAAGTACAAACACAAATAATAGTACATACCACAGCACTAATTACATTCTCCTATAATTAAAAAAAAATTAATTCCTTTAAAAGACCTGGTTAATAGAGTCTAATTACCTCATAATTTCTTATATGATATTTGATAGTAGAAATTTTAATTATAAAATTGAAAAATTTCTCTAAAAAAGTAACAAATGTAATATGTTAGTCCAAAAAAGTAATTAACAATACAATTATTAATAAAGTTAACAATAAAAATAAGTATCCTAATTACTCTAGCATTTCATATTTTTGGGCTATTCTTTCTCTAACATTAAACATATACTCCTCGGTCATTGGCCAAATATAAATAATTAATAATAAATACTATGTAATTTAGTTAAAAATTTAGTAGGCTAAAATGGATGTAAAATTATCTCTCGTCAATAAATTTTTTAAATTATTTAAACAAGACTAATAAAATAACATATAATTATATTTTAAAAATATATATCCTAAAATTATTATTGTAAAAAAACTTTTTTATATAGTAAAATAAATAAAATAATGCTTGAAATTAATATGTATATAAACATTAAAATTTTTATAAGAAAAATAAAAACATAAATATTATGGATGTTCATTTTATAATTCACGTGGTTTGTGGTTACCCTTCCCGGGCCAACAATGTTGTCTCCAAGATTTAAACTTATATTTTTCCCTTGTGAGTACAATGTGCCTTACTATTACACTCAACCACTTATTGATATATAAAAACATATTTTGAAATTTAAAAGCAAGATGATTATAAAATTAAAAATATTTTTAGTTAATGAAATTCAATCCATTTCTCCATCCACGTAGCTTAAAAAATTGGTATTTTGATCATTAAACTATAATATCAAGCATTTATTTATATGGGTAAATTTTTTTTATTGTGTTAATATGGTGGATGTTTTGAGATTTTGAAGCACAAATGTTATATGTGAATTTTTTTTTAGATTATTTTTTGTTTAAGTCTGATCATGAATTTAAATTTATTATGATTTTTAATTTTTTATGCTCTGTATTGCGTTGATTAATCGGATTTGTATTATTTTTTATTCATATTTATGATTGTACAATAATTTTAATACTCTTATGCTTTTTATTTGTAGTTACATTGATTCAATATGATGAATGAATGTTTGATAAATTGTGTTATTCAAAATAATTGTATAATTTATTTGATTAAGCTCGTACCAAAGAGTAATCGATATTAATACTCATTAATTAATGATTAATTATATTTATTTACCTTTAAAATTACATTAATTGAAATTAATTAATATTCGTACTAATATATTTTAATTTGATATTTTATGTAAATATTTCATCAATCTATTAACCCATGGGAATAGAAATACATTTGTATTTGAGCAAGAATAATTGAATTTGAGTGGGTCTATATTCAATCAATAAATGTCTTTTTTAGGGTTCATATATCAATTGATACTTCTTTTAATATGGCGGTTCAGTGTGGTACTTGCATTTGACAAAAAGTGATACATTTTAGTATTTAAAGATAATGATGTTAACTATTTAGAGTTTAATTCAGGTTTAAGGGTTAAATTGATGAAAGTTAATTGCTAATATAATTATATTTAAATTTTTCATGATTTTGTTAATAGAATAAATTCAGTGTTAATTGTGAATTTGCTTACTTTTGCATTTAATTTGTCAGCTACTTAATTTGGGTTTTAAGGTCAATTTGATGAAAGTCAATTACTAATACTATTAGCTAGTTATAAGTTCTAATCAAATCAACTCTAAAACTCGAATTAAACACTAAAAAGCTAATATCATTAGCTCCAAGTATCAAAATGTATAATTTTTATACCACATTGAACTAAAAAAATAACATTTAGGATAAAGTAATAATACATTATTAAGGCTTCGATTTAATGATGTTGTTGGGGGGTACCACAACTAAAGACCCAAATGAAAAGATAAAAGGGTACCACAATTGACAACACCCCCTCCCTAGTTTTCTGGTTCATATGGATTAATGAACACCAAGACAAAAGGATTCATTCCTATATACAACTTGTTTACTTGATGGTATATGAAGTCGTCTTTCTTTTGCCCTGCTTTAAAGTTCATAAGATGCCCAAATCATCCATTTTTACAGCTGTGTAGTGAAAAGGATGAATTGTTCTTGTTGCAATTTGAAGAGGAAATTAGAAAACAAGTATGTTCCAAAATTTATTACAAATATGAGCAACAATTTTCTCGACTGCATAACTACGCTACCAAACAGTCCTATTCTTTCATATGGTTACAAATTAATAAGACATGAGTGAGTATGATGAAGAGTCTCAACTCGGTCTGGCATGTCAAGTCAGTGAGTCAAAATAAAATCCTTGGTGTTAAGCTGTTGATCTCTTGAATTCATATCCTCAGTTTCTCTTTCTCCCCAAGTTTGGAACAAACATCAGCTAGGAAAGCAAAGCATACACCGATTAAACGTACAAGGCATAGTAATATCAACAATGCCCGGTGATGGAATCTTTTCTTTGGGAGCTGTCCTCTATCTGAGATAAGCAGTGCCCTGTACACAACTTCAGTTAAGGCATAGGCTGACACTGGATCACATTCTTCTTCGAGAAATCCGTATTCTGTAAGGCATACTATGTCATAAACGCCATTGGTCTCCGATATATCCAGACATTCGCATATCTTCAGCCTGCCATCGATCCTCTCTTCGGTGGATAACAAGTCACCGTGTGTCAAGATCACGAGAGGGTTTTCATCTGAGGAAGATTTAGAATGTAAGATATAACTAAGAATGGTCATGATAGTACTAACAACACATAATAAGGGAAACCTTGACTAGGAATTGTGAAACGTATGGTTCAAGGATCTGGAACAGAAAGGACATTGAATGAGCACAAAAAAAGACCATTCGGTTCATCATGTCTTTGAGCTAATTGGGAAAGCGTCATTATCATTATACATGGTATGTGCCATCTGTTATTAATTTATGATTGCGGCAATTAAAGACAAAACTTACTGCTTTTTCGCAAAGCAGCGCAGCAGAAGAGCTGTCTGATGGCCTCTAATGGCTTCAAATCGCCTGCTTTTAAAGCTTGGTAAATCTCTGCCATGTTAGCTACCACTATCACGCAATTCACTCTTCTCAGCACGAACTTTGAAGACGATCCCGTGTCATCATTTTCCATATCGTCTGTCATCATTTTGCTGTCGCGATATCTCAAGCAAAGCTGGTTATGATGAACCCCTTCACTCATCCAACTCGATAATTCCTCCAATGCCTCCCTTGTTCTACCATAATCGAATCCTCTTGAATCGTAAACGCAGAAACCGCTTCGCATTGATCTCAGGACATTGTGTTCTTCCATGTACATGGTTGTGTAATTGGAACAACTTCCTGCATGTAAATGAGAAAACTTAAAAATCTTCTTTTTGCTGCAATTTCCTAAGCCTTTTTCACAACACAAGGCAAATACTGACTTTAGATAATAATAATAAAAAGTATAAATTATGCAACTTTAAACTCACCTGATGATGTTTGAGCAAAGGGTATTAAGCCAGACCGACCAAGAATACTGTACATAAGATTTATAAGGGAGCTCTTGCCGGAACCAGAGAATCCCACCAAGAGAATAGTGTTCACGGGAGGAATATCCATATCTTCCTTGTTGATGCCTCCAATGGGTACCCAGAAATCACCTGAACGATACCCAAGAAGCTTGTGGCGAAGCTCGTTTAGTCCATCTGGTGCAATGAGAGCCAATCTCTCCAATTCTCTAAGCAGTCTCAGCCTAGGCGTTAGAACGGAAACATCAGGAAAGTCCAGCTTCAGCTTAGCACATTCATCGAATTTAGTAGCTGTTCGCCACCAACAGTATGCCAATCTACATGACTCACAGTCGTCCTCATCAGTGAAAGCTGCTTGGCTTTTCATCTCTCTGTTGTATGAAGCTCGTCAATTTAGAGCAGACAATGATGGCTAGCATAAGTTGAATTTATGAGTGAACAGGTTTAGTTTACCACAGTTGTGAATAAGGATTATGTTCGAAAATAGTGGTTCAAATAAAAATAGCCCATTTAAGCATGTACAATCTGGTTCTGTTCCTCACGTGAAGTAGTCTGTCTAGAAACGAAGCCAACTTTCAGGTTGCTTCCTGTGGTGGGTCATTTTTGGGGTTGTTCCTAGAGTCCATGATTTTACGGATTACCCTCGCTACCACTAATAATTGCTAGGATACAGGCAAGTTTGTCATACTCCCAGCTTTTCTAATGCAATCATCAGCGAGTATTCCATCGAATCAACGAGTTTTATTTTATGATATGAAATTTTTTCAATGAAAAATTTTGAGATGATAAGTTTTATTTTATTATCTTAATTCAATTTAAAATTTTTTCGAGTCGAATAAAATGAAATTTGAGTCTTATCGAATTAAATTGAGTGAAATTATTCGAGTTGAATTGAAAAATTAAACATATCAAATTAAAATCTTATTATAGTATAACTAATTCTATATTATAGCACATAATTTTCAAAACATATATATTTAAAAATATTTTCAAAAGCAAAATAATAAAAAAATAAGATACTTTAGGATAAACTTGAATTATTAATTGACTTATTTAAGTTTCAAAATTATTATTTTAGAAAAAATTTAAAATTTTAACTTTCTTTTTATATTCTTTAGATTTTTTTTTTAAAAAAAATATGAATTTTGGAATTTTTATAAATATTTTGAATTTTATAATTTTTTTTTGCAATTTTTGTTGATAAATCAATTTGTTCATTTTCAAATTTAATATGGACTAAACAGGTATTCAGATTAATCTGTTATTCGAATTATAAAATTTAACTCGACTCGAACTCAAAATTGAAATTACTTATTCGAGATTCGATTAATTAGAAATTCAAATTTTATTTCAATTTTATTGCGGGGCAAAACTCCAGAAAATACCAAAAAATAACAAAATTACCGGAAAGTATAGGGTTGAAAATTAATGACCGGAAAGGGCAATTTCCCCAAAATCGCGTCCCCGTCAGTAGCGTTTTTGAAGTCGACCTTAAAGCGCGTCCGTCGCGGGAGCGCTTTAGGCCACGTCAACAAAAACGCTTCCCGTGGGCGCGTTTTGTTGGCGTGCCTAAAAGCGCTCCCGGGACGCGCTTTTAGGCCGCAACGGCAAAATTTTTTTGACCGTTGGGGCCCAACGGTCGAAAAAAACCCTATAAATACCCCCAACCCTTCATTTTTTCACAATTCAATCCTTTCTCATTTTTCTCTCAATTTGCTATCAATTTGCTCTCAAATTTCTCTCAAATTTACGCTTAAATTTCAAAATAGTCCTTTACTATTTATAAAAAGCCCTTTATAATTTTTTTAAACCTATTTTTGGAAAATTTTTAAATTATTTATCGGAGTACAATGGTCGGGAATTATGTCGCCTAGGCGAGGACCACATTGCCGTCCAAAGAAAAGAAAATGGTAAGTTTGAATGTTAATTTTTCAATATTATTAAATTTTTAATTATGCAATTTTAATTAATTTAGAATTTTATAATTTTATAATTTTTTAAATAATCTGTAGATCGGGTGTTGCAATGTTATATTCGCAACATGCCCGGTCCCCATCGCCATTGATCGAGAATTACTCGCGGAAAGCGGGTTTTTGGCACGTGGCCACGATAGCCCGCAATGGGTTCAAGTTGGAGCCGCCTTTGATCGGTAGCGTTGATAGAGAGGTGGAGACCGAGAGACGCACACTTTCCATTTGCCATGCGGAGAGTGTACCATCACCTTGGAAGATGTGCGATTCTGATTGGGATTACCGGTGGGCGGGTCGGTGAGTCACCGGTCCGTAACATCTCTCGATTGGATGGCCGTATGCTCACGAGCTTAGGTGCCATTCCGATAAAATTCAAGGAGCTCGGATCGATTTGGCTTGGTTACGAGACGCAATCCCGCAGCCGAATGAAGGTTCGATGAAGAAGAAAGAATACGGTATCTTGCGCGCATACATACTTCGATAATTGGAGGCTATCCGATGCCGACCTCTCTAGAAACCTCGTCCACAGAGATGGCTCCTGAAACTTGTTGATTTCAGAGCGTACCGGTGAATTGAGTTGGGGTCCGCCGTGCTATCTATATTATACCGGGAGATGTGCGAGCGTGACGCCGCGAGTAAACAAAAAATCGGAGGTTGCCTATCACTACTGCAATCATGGGCATGGTTTCGATTTCCATTTTTACGCCCTCGACTCGACCAAACCATATTCATTCCCACCGATAACGAGGTAAATTTAATATTATATTTTACAATTATGTCGTATATTTATAGTATAATTGCATGCTAAAAGTTTATTTAATTAGGTGGAACCATCCGAGAGCGATCATGTTGGAATACCTAACGCGCTTGAGGATATACGGCTCTGTTGGACCAAAGGTCGAATCGAAGTAAGTGTCGAATTTCGTTATTATAATTTAGTATTTCGTAGGTAGTGTCTAATATTATGTATATAACTAATAAGTTGGTAATGTTAATATAGTTTCAATGGACACCGTACGAGGATCCCGAAATTCGGGCAGTAATTCCGGATGAGTATCTCCAAAATTCGAACAGTTGGCACGTTAAGGTCCCGCTAATCACCTACTCAACAGTGGAGATGCACCCGGTCGGATCGGGTTCTCATGGGCAATTTGGATGCCGCAACCGATTTCAGTGCCTCCCGAGGTGCTCGATGATGAGCACAAAGTGGACTTACTGCAGCGACTGCGGATTGGCCAAGATTTTGGTCGAACATATTGAGACGTGGGAGAACCGGTATGACTTTTTACCTAACCGGGAACCGATCATAGTTCCAGAGTTAGCGTGCGTGCCGGAGTACATGCCATGGTTTAGAATCCATGGCATGCCGTATCTGTTGTCGGATGAGGAGAGGCGACGGCTAATTCGCGAGCGAAGGGAACGTCGGGGCCCTTTACATCGAAGGAGAATGGATGATGAACCGGGCCCAAGCGCGCATATCCACCGCCCATCAACGCGCCTACACGATCACCGGGCCCATCAACAGCGCCTACACACGATCCACCGGGCCCATCCGTTCAGCTAACAACACCGACATCACAAAGATCCACGCTTTATGCCGTGCGTACCTTGCCCCTTATATGTATCCTCCTAACCCATATATGTTTCCTTTTCCTTGTCCCACCCTGAGTTGGAATGCATGGCCGAGTTCGAGTCCGTTCCCGATAACTCCCGTTGGCACCGTCGTGAGACCGACTTCGGGTGTGGGATTAGATGAGGTGCCGTCGGGAGCGATGAGTTTCTACCAGGCTCCTTCACCGTGACGGGATGCGATCACCCCGCCGTGGTTTATGCAAACACCTCGGGGTCATTATTTTATCAAGGTGGGTCATCATCGCAACACCTAGAACCGCACCCACTTCCGGAGAACCCGAATCCCCGCCGAGGTTCCACGACCCACTTGAAGCTAGAAGAAGGAGGAATCCAGTAGCGTAACCGCCGACCACCACCCGATCGTGGCACTCGGTTCCCACCGGCATCAACATTGATTAGGATAGGCTTTTTATTTTATAAATTGTAATTTAATTTTTTTATTCTTTGAATAAAAAAGTTGTTTTTTAATTTGTGTTTGTAATTTAATTTTAATATCAAAAGTTGTGTATTTTTTTGTATGTAATATAATTTGAATTTTTAATAAAATAAAAATTATTTCCTATTTTATATTCTTTTAATTTAGTCCTCTTCACTAAATTAAAATTGAGTTTTTTGAGAAAATTGAGTTCTTTGATAAAATAAAAAAATTATTTCCTATTTTATATTCTTTTAATTTAGTCCTCTTCACTAAAATATAATTGAGTTCTTTGATAAACCGTTGTTCTTTGATAAAATAAAAAATTATTTCCTATTTTATATTCTTTTAATTTAGTCCTCTTCACTAAAATATAATTGAGTTCTTTGATAAACCGTTGTACTAAAAAAAAAACAGAAATTACATAGCCAGCAAGAGACAAACAAGCTAATAACACGGTCAACTATTCCGATTTGGACACGAGCGAGATGTATGGCCCGGTTCCTACACCATCCGCACCGCTTACTTTGGTTGGTCGGTTCTCGGATATCCATATTGTTGCGTATTCTAGTCGAGGAAGGTCGACCTTTTGGTTTGCGCCTCAATTCTCTATCCGCAACGACTTATACGGCACGCGCGATACCGATGGCCACTTACGTTCATCCGGGATCGGGTGGAATACGTGTCTCCACACGTTGTACATGTTTTCTAATTTGTACACTTCGCCGACATAGCTCATGGGATCAATACGGAGATTCGACAAGCCGCAAGTACATGAGCACATGGGTAACGGTGCATCAAATATCCCACGATCGCATGTCCTATTTGTCAAGTGTACACGATAATGACCGCCAACAATACCTTGGTTGGGTCTGTCAAACTCCGTGACACGAAACCATAGGTCGTCGCGATCATGACATACTGCGTGTGCATGGTGTTCGCACGCGTGCCTTCCCACGATTAATTTGTTGCAAGACCTTCGGCTCCATACATGGCCTCCTTCCATTTGCCCTCTATAACTCGCCGCTCTCTTCGGAAATAGTGCCGCTAACCGAAAATATGTCTCTCGCATAACCGCTGTAATGTCGGCGGATGACGGGTTCCTTTCGAATGTAATTTATGCATTCGGCAAGGTTTGTGGTCATATGCCCATATCGTAGGCCACCGTCATATGCTTGTGTCCACTGCTCGAAAGGAATATTGCAAAGGTAGCTTGCGCCTTCGGCGTTATCTCGAGCGCAAATCGCCAATCTCGTGAAAACGGTCTTTATTGATCTCATACCGCTAATATACGTTGATAGCGAATATTACATACCACTCTTCAATTGCGAATAAATTGAATATATCAAAATAAATTTTATTATTAGATATTTCATACCCATATCGATCACTTGCCGTTTCTCTCTTTTAGATCGATGTTGCCCATAGTAGTTGGATGCGACATGCCTCGTGCAATATCGATGGTGTGTGCGATGCCACATGCTTCCTGGCGTTCTATTGCCGCAAGTATTCCAGGCCCCGATCCGATATAACGCATATGTCGTTGGGGGCAAACATGCCTCCTTAACTCGGATAGGAAGAAGTCCCAATCATCACCGATTCCCGGTGTTATTGCGAACGCAATCGGAAGGATTCTCCCACACCGCCTTGTGCCACGGCTACTAGCAATAGCCGATGCGTATATCTACCATACATGAAGGTACCGTCAATTTGTACCAATGGCTTGCAATATGTAAAAGCATCTCGGCATTGCTTAAATGTCCGCAACAGCACGCTTGAACACTACGCATCCACGGAGCGCACGATCGTTGTAGTACGCCGGTTCGCTTTCAAGGTCTGTTGTCTTTGCTCGGACATACCTCTCCAAAGACTGCGACACCACCGCCACACTTCATTATATGAAACGTCCCACCGACCGCAATTTTTCCAACGCCGCTTGGCTATCCAAGCCTTTCTGTAGAGGGCGTGTACCCCATTTGGCTACGAATATTGCCAATTAAGGCCGGCATCGTAGTTCGGGATCGGCCTTCACCGTCGGGATTATTAAATCGACCAACATGTCCGAATCCATCCTTGGATGATCTTCTCGTTACACACATCCAATGAAGTACGTTAAATAATGCAACATTACATAATATTAGTCTTATTCGGAATCATTGAACACATAGTGGTACTTGCACTTGTAAGACATGTATGCGACCTTTGTACTTTTTCACCTCCCACACCTGTCCTTTTCCTCAACGACGCCATGATTTTCCATGAACATGTGCCGCTTGCACCGCACACTTTGCCTTGTACCTATCGAGCTTTGATTTAACCATAGTGTAGTTAACCTGTTCACGATCTTTGTATTGTTTCAATGCAAAGAAGAAAAGTATTCTTGTTGGAAAACCGGTTACCAACTTCTAATTGATCCGAATCCAACAAAGAATTTGTGCGGTCACGCGTCCGGTGTGGTAGTTCAGAAACTCCAATGCATCATCTTGAGATAGATCGACATTATGCATGTGCGCTGGAGGTGAGTATGCCCCGAATAGCGGATCTTCTTCTTCTTCGTCCCGAACCGCCTCAACGTCTTCAGTGTACAATTGGAACGGGCTCGGTTCGTAAAATAATCCAACTTCGCACCATCGTGCCCCGGCTCCTAGGTGGATCCACATCGGATTCATCATCCCATCCTCTATAATCTGCAACAAACGAAGGCCCTCACCGGTGCATGTCGCGGAATAACGAGGCCCTCATCACTGGATGTCGCTTCGGTAATACATCATCCTCCTTAAACATCTTTCGTGAATTGATCCCAATCGTATGTGGATTGCCATCCACTAGAAGTTGATGACCTCCCCAATACGTATTTACGTCATCCGGCGTCGAATGACGAATATGCATGTCCCATCCACCAACCGAGTGTCGTGTCGCGGCGGGGTATGTTTTCCATACTACCACCGCACACGGGCACTTCGTGTTTTGCCTCCCACTTACAGAGTGTCGACTTGGGGTCGTGTATTCCCCTCGAACGATACTAGATGTTGAGGTCGCAGCCGGATCACTTGGAGATGAAAATTCCACATATACCTCGATATAGGGTGAACCATCGGCAAGATGAGTCTCCACCATTGCCTCAAGGCTCCGAGGACCTTTGATGTCGAATGAGTCATATCTCACCGGATCAACCAAGCACAAAATCTATACTTAATAGACTGAACTTTCATTAGCGTTGTTCCAATATTTTACGCCTAATTCTTTTGCGAAGTTCTACCAAATCGACGTTCGATTAAAACTCAATCGCTACTGTGTTCTCCGATAAGAAAACAACACCATTTTCTGTTATCACGCACTTCACCATCGTAGTAAATAACAAAGATTAATACGCTCACTCATTGCAAGTGGACGGTGTAAAAGAGTAAAATTATTGTACTAAAAAATCACACTAAGTTCAATTCCCAGAAAGAGAGGTGGATCACAAGGATCACTTAAGTACCAAGTCTTTCCTAGCTGAGATATCCTCAATCGTAATTTAATAGCACAATAAATAACTACGATCACACTCACAAGATATGAAAAAATTTTGCCTACGTCTTCGGGCACTAACAAATATATTTCACTCCAAAAATACAAGTGAAAATTTACAAATAGGAGAGAGAGAAACAATGCCTTAAGTAGAGAATGGCAAATTGTGGGATGAAGAAAATGAGAAATGGTTAGGCCTATTTATAGTTGAGGTTTAGGGATCAAACTTACAAAGTACCTATTCAAATAGGGACCAATATTGCAATTACCCCATACCAATTTTCACATCACATCAACTTTCGGTGCCTAATTTTGGAGCCATTTTCTTCCCACTTGTCGCCACCATATTTCCGGGAAAAAAGCCTAAAGCGCGTCCCGGGAGCGCGAGGCCACGCCATCGGCGCGCCCACGGGGCGCGCGTTGATGACGCGGCCTGGCCTCGCCCCGGGACGCGCTTTAGGCAGCCGCACTCCCAAAACGCCTCGACGGGGGCGCGATTTTGGGGAAATTGCCCTTCCGGCCATTAATTTTCAACCCTATACTTTCCGGTAATTTTTGTTATTTTTTGGTATTTTCTGGTTTTTTGCCCTTTTATTGCTTGTCTCGCCCCTAATCATAAGTCTGATGCAGACTTGAGCTGTTACCTAATGTCCCGCCCACAACACCAAATGTACTTTGCGAATAGAGTTAAAACGAAGCA
Source organism: Gossypium sturtianum (assembly GCA_025698515.1). Lineage (NCBI taxonomy): Eukaryota > Viridiplantae > Streptophyta > Magnoliopsida > Malvales > Malvaceae > Gossypium > Gossypium sturtianum. The sequence continues at coordinate 37,396,388 of CM046949.1, forward strand.
CCTGGTCAGGGCCCGCCTGCACTTTCCGAAAATTGGCCTAACACGCCGTTCAAGTAAAAACAAAAGGCTCTTTACTTTTGTACTTTGCAGATCTCCAGAGATGGGCATAGTTGGGGCACACAATGAAATCAAGAGTCTGGAAGAATGCATGAAACACATAATATTTGGGAATCAAATTCTATTTAGAACCACTGGACTCATTCAACATTTAGTACATAAAACTCCGGCGCATCCTTCAGGTTTTTGACTTGTACATTACCGGAAATGAAAAAATTTCCCTTTCACAATCTACATTGGTGCGCCTTTCTGATAAGAGTCATATCTAAAACTAACCATTTATAATGGAAGCTAATACATCCTTGTCGCATATGCAGGAGCATAAATTGGTATTGATATAAAAGGGAGGATTGGTGCTGTATGCCTCTTCCTGCATCTAATAACATTAAGATGCAGAAAAGAATTAACTACCACATGTGAAATGTTAAAAAAAAAGTATTTGTATGGCTTCTAGACCTTCAACTGTGGTATCATACACCCTGTCTTTATTCTCTGGCTTCTTGAAAACATACTTTGGCGTCACTTCAACTATCTGTGAATTCTGAAAAACACTCCATCTGAGCTTCATTCTACTCCAACCAGGTCTCCTGCAAATCCAAAAACGTCTTTAGGGCATCCAATCAAATCAAGACATAAAAATGCAAGTTTAGAAGTTTGTAGGCAACTAGAATTGGCATAAACACACACCATCTCTTTACAAATTATTTGACCACTAGCGACATCTGTTTTCACCAATTGCTACAAATAAAGCTCATTGCGCGACTCAAATCAGAGAAATGGTGTTTTGTTGTAAAATATAAAAGCATGGGGCAAACTGTATAATCTATATATTCACTACTTAATTATAGTGACATTTATTACATCCTAGTTTCTAGTACAGAGATTTAGCAACTCAGATACACGTGAAATTGCAGAACCAAAGAGCAACCATATTGCAATTTAACATATCAATTTTCCTAAAAGATCATGTTAACTTCCTCAGAGAAGGTTAGCAGACAAATTCAAATGCATACCTTCAACTGAAAATGAATCCACCAGATGGCACAGGAAGTTGGTTGCCTCCAAAATGGAAACCAGATTGCGAAGCATCATCAGGGGATAGTGGCTCATCCTCATCTTCCCCCCAATATTTTTCAAGAATCTTCACTGCCTTCTCATAAATTTCATTGTTGTCATGACTTTGGAGGTTTTCAATCTTTTCCAACCCCCCAGCATCATTAAGTAAGTCAACATAGACATTGAATTCTCCGGTGTGACCCAATTTTTTCTGAGCTTCACCAACCTTCAAAATGTTTTCAAGCCCCTCTAAACAAACAGTGATAATTCTTGGGTCAGGACAGGTTAGAAGATCACACAATGTAATGGAACCTTCGCTCACCAGGAACCTGGCAAATAAAACAGAAACTAATTATTTACGGAAAATTGTATCATGAAGAAACCCAGATAGTGATTATGGCCAAAAACTATACTTTATTTGCTCATGGCTGCCGCCAGATGTAGCATTTGAAATTGCCCAAGTAGCTTCTTTCTTAGATCTCAAACTCAGAGTGTTGAAGTAGATTGACTAGAGGAGCAATAATGCCAGCGTCAATTACAGCCTAAAAAAACATTTTCAATTCACACACCAACTGATTATTCAAACTGGATGAAAAGGCCACAATTGAAAATTATAACATCAACGATAGATTTGTCGTACTAAATTTCCCAACCTGTATCTGGTTTGTATTTCCAGTAGTGATGTTTTAAATGGTCCAGCAAGCTTCCTTCTTGATACTCTTTTTGTAGTTATTTGTCAGCAAGTTCAAAAGGCATGGAAGAGCTTGGTGGTTTATAATACACTGAAAGAGGAAATAACATGTAGCATCACAGTACTCGAGCAAGAGGCAACTAAGTAGTGATATGAATACAAACATTGTTGTCCAAAGAAACATGAAATTGTCAACTTAATCCTAAAAATTAAAGACTGTTTAATCCAAATATAAATTAAGGGCATAAACTATGATTCATCTCACCATATGCCAATTAAACATGAAGAAGATGCATCAATCATATTTGCCTAAAAGTAACAAAACATGCCGGAATCATGTGTCATGTACAATTATTTCAGTCTACAATCTTGTCATAAATCAAAATCTTCTAATTTTCTGGATTTTTCTTAAGAGGGAACACATCTAGAGTTTATGTTTTCCAACAAAATTTTCTATAAGCATGTCAACTAAAACCATATATAGCTATCCAGTTTTCATAATAAACCCCAACAGTTAAACTTCATTAGAAACGATACCCAGCTTTAAAATCTTCTAACATTTATTGACATCATCAAATGTGAAGCACATTTTAAAGAAACCACACTCAAATCAGAGTTGTGAAGAATACTAGCACATTAATGCAAGGCATAATTTGTTGTTTGCCTGAAAAAAAATTGAAATATCAAGCTAACCAAACATAGTATTGCACCAATGGCTTCTGCAATGACATATCAGTGACATTTAAAATTATTGTAATAGAAAGGACATCACTGCCCCAACATGGTTTAAGCAACAAAGAACCAATAGATGAGTCAGAGAGAATACGTTATATTAAGTTGTGTAATGTGTAGATATAAATGCAATTAACTAGCCAAAACCAGAACAAGGATAAGTCAGCTAACAACATCTCAAAAGAAAGAAATTAGAATAGCAGTAGAGAAAGAAATGAATATGTCATTAAATATTCCATACCTGAGTTTGCATATCATCCTAGTAACAATATTTCCAACTGTGCGAAGCGCAGGAATGAGGACTGTTGGGGATGGATGACTAACAAGGAAAAATAAGTGAGGATATTCAAAACATCCAGAATTCACAAGCAACTGCTAGAAACAGACAAAAGATAAATTTCTTCAAAAGAAAAAGGGACAAACAATAACAAAACATATACATCAAATCAAAAATAAATTTGAAAAGCAAAATGATCTAGTACTTAAAGCAAGAGCTGAATGAGTCGGGGGCAGACACCTGCTTCAATAACAGCTTGGATTTTGTCATTAGTACCATCTGAGAGATATGACAGGGCATGCATCTGTAAGGACTTTCTCATCGTTCAAATGGATAAGACACTCAAGAGTGGGCAAAGCTGGCTTTGTCTGCTTATTGAATTTCAAAAGCATACGTGTTAGCAAAAGACATCAGCAAAAAAAGTCATAATTCCAAACAATTCATATTACAAGAGTCGAGAAAGACTAACCTGCTCAAATAATGCCCGTGGCTTGCCCCTGCAAAAGTTTGACAAAGTCCATGTAGCATTTCGCAACATAGAAAGCTTGGCATGCTCATTGAATTGTGCCAACAGTGGCATCAATGCACCATGACCAAGGACCAGGTCGCGATATTTAGGTGAGTCTCCGGAAACATTTCCTAAGGCCCAAACAACCTATAATTCCAAAAAGAAAATGATAACCCGTATTGGAATGCAACTAAACTGTATTAATAAAAATAAGATTACTTGTGGACTGCAATATCTACCTGCTCGCATACATCATCGACTGGAGATGCAAGAAGGTTAACAAATACAGGGACAGCTCCATGATCAATTACAACTTTGGTATTGTTGATAAACCATAATTTATACATATTTTAACCCCATACTTAGCTTATTTTTGGATGAGTTTTCATTAGATTTGATGAATTCGATGCTCCTAATCATTTAATTTCATGTTTTACACTCAGGAGAGCTTAGGTAGTCGAAAAGAACGAGAAACGGGTCAAAAAGGGACAAAATGGGCCTATCTTAAAAATTAACACGGCCTGGACCATTGGACACGGCCGTGTGTCATGAGCAGGATCAACCACGGCCTGGATCAACGTACACGGGCAGATTACACGGCCGTGTGTGGTGAGCAAGAGCGAGCACAGCCTAAGGCTATCGAGCACGGGTGTGTTACACGGGCGTGTCCCTGCCGTATCAAAGGTTAATTCTATCCGGAAAAGGTTACTTGTGGGCAAAGAAAGACGTTCCAAAGCCTATATAAACACCCTAGGGGGTGACCTAAAAGGGACGCTGAACAGAACACAGGAAATACTCGAAGATAGCAGTCGGAAGCAGCTCGGAAGAAGGATCTCCATCAAGACGGAAGATCTCCCATCAAGTTCTTTAGAAGTTTTTGGGTTTTCTTATGTTTTGTTGTTTTCCTTATTCTATGATGTTTCCTTCTATCAGTATGAACTAAATACCTTAGATACCTAAGGGGATGAAACCTAAGACGAATCTTATTATTATTTGATTTATAAGATAAATACATGTTCTTATTCTTAATTGTGAGTTCTTATTCTTGCTTTGATAATTCAGGTTATTGATTCAAGTCGAATGTGCTTATTTAGTGGAGCAAAAGTCCCTGTTTAAGAGTAGATCAACACAATTAAGCGGAGTTGATTGCAACCTATACATAGGGCGACGAAAATCTGTCAGATTAGAGTCAAATCTAATAAGGGAATCCATAAATCGAGTTAATGCGATAATAGGGGTTTTAATTAGAAAGAGATTTCAATTAATCAACCTAGAGTCAGTTGTTTTTAGTCTCGAGAGAGATATTAACATAAATCAGGGATTTCTACGGATTAAGACAAGTGAATAAATCGTATGAATCAAAAGTAATAAGTGAAGTCTAGGTGGATTCTTCCTTTGGTATTGCCTATCACATAAGTTGTCTAAAAGTATTTTCCCAATTCTTTCGTTGTCGTGTTTTTAATTAATTAAGTTTTAGTTTAAAAATAAATCACTCCTATACTTAGGCTAAATAATAAAAAGATAGTAATTACTAGTACTCTTGGTCCTTAAGGATACGATATTACCGGTCCTACCATAACTATACTATTAAACGATAGATGCGCTTGCCTTTATTGTTGTCATAGTTAGTTTTAGACACATCAAATGTCTGACGTCCCTGCGACAATATTCGTGAGAGCCCAAGCTGTCTTAAACTACAACCCACAAGATTGCATAAAAACAGTTAAACCATAAAACAACCAAAACATTACCAAAGAGATTGAGCAAAATCCTAATAACTTCAGTATCAAAATATCAAACCTGAAGTTGTGGGAAGTCATCCCTAGCAAGAAACTCAACAAAGCGAGGAAGAACACCTGATTGTACAACTTCATTGATTGGAGGACCATGATCTGAAGATAAATTAAGAGCAAGTAATAACTTCTAAATGCAAAATTAAAAGTGAGTTGCAACAAGAAAAATAGAAAAACAAAATATCGACCTATTGATAGTAGCTTCCGGAACTGAGTGGTCGCCTCAAGCTGGGCATTCCTGTCATTTGACCAAAGGCCAGCTACCATAGCCGGAAGACTTTCTAACCGCAATTAGATTATAATTAGATTATAAACACGTCAAAATCATGTTTGATTCAATAATAAAAGAGTAAATAGTCCTATCCATTCTTTATAAGCTTACTAAAACCAATAAGTTCAACATGTAATTCAATTCATGTCAGTAACACAAATTGACCTACTCCTAATCAGCAACTTTATAACACCAGTAACACTAACAATTTTTTTTTTTATCTAATTACAGAAATTGAAGTAAGACAATAAGTTGAACCTAGTTATCAATCATGATCCAATGGATCAAATCAATTAATCAGTTGAATGTATTACATTTTTCTCGGAATCGACAGTTGAAGAGAGCAACTGTTGTTGCTGCGGTTGTTGTTGAGCGAGAAGTTCTTCACGGCGTTTCTTAAGAAGGTTCTCTTCTCTCTTGTTCTTTCGAATCTCAACCATGTTGTCTTCTCTCCTCCGGCGACCTTCCTCCGCATCAACCGTCACCTTGTACCTATTCCTTCGAACCTCGACCCTCGCGCTCGGTCTTAGAGACATCTCCTCTTATTTTTTGGTTTTTTTCTGTTTCAAATCGGATCGAACCGCTGATTAAATTGTAGGTAGAATATGTTGTACTACTTGGGATAGATTGTTTGAGAAAATGAGAAGGCAGAAAGAGAGTGGCGCCAGTTTTGAAAGCGAGTGAAAGAGAGGGAAATGAGATTGTATTGATGGGCCTTGAGTCAGGATACTGATAATTGGGCTTTGAGTTTGATGGAATGATAGTCGGGGATAAGTAATATTTAGTCCTTCAAATTGATAATATTTTTCAATTTGATCATTATAAATCTTTTAATCCAAACGAACTTAGATCCCCTCACACAATTGGTTTTAAAATAGAGGACGAATGGAAGTGAATATATTTGGCCAAAATTAATTTAATTTGAAAATTTTAATTTTAATTTAAGAAAGAAGGAAAAATATATACGAGTTTGGTTGGTTGTAATCACCAATCAAGTCACACATAATATTATTAAATGAATCATTTTAGTCCTTATGTTATTAAAAGTAATAAAATAAATCCAAATTATAATATGGTAATATTTTCTATATAAAAAGTATCTTCAAAATTATTTTTTCAATTTCTTTAATCCAAGCAGCAGGGGTAATGGCATTCGTCATTGAAATGGTAAAATAATGTTTTTAAACCTTTTAAAATTTTAAAATTATAAGTTAATCTATGATAAAATTGTATTTTACCCTTTAAATGATGAAATTTTAAATTGACCCTACTAAAACACTAGAAAGCGAAATAGTAGGAGTCGATCCACCAGAAGAAGTGCTTAACGCTAGGGTTAACGAAAACCCGAATCCAGTACATCAACCTATGGCTCAAACGATTCGGCAATTGGCCGAAGCTCCTACAGAACAATCGCCATTGTGCATTGCGTATCCTACTATGGATACTAATTTTGAACTAAAGTCAGGTTTAATCCAGTTACTGCCAACTTTTCGTGGGTTGCAAAATGTAAATCCACACAAACATCTAAAAGAGTTTCATATGGTTTGTCTTAGTATGAAACCTCAGGGCGTAACTGAGGATCAAATCAAATTGTGTGCTTTCCTTTTTTCCCTAGAAGAATCTGCTAGGGAGTAGTTATTTTATCTACCCCCTGGGTCTATTACAACTTGGACTGATCTTTCCCGTTTGTTTCTCAACAGGTTTTTTCCAGCATCGCGTGCAGCTGAATTAAGAAGGGAGATCGTTGGGATAAGACAAAAAGAAGTAGAGTCTCTATACGATTATTGAAAGCGATTTAAGAAGTTGTGGGCAAGCTGCCCACAACATGGTATAACGGAACAATCTCTACTCTAATACTTTTATGAGGGCTTAAAGCCCATAGAGATGAATATGGTAGATGCCGCCAGTGGAGGAGCATTGGTCAACATGACTCCCCAACAAGCAAGGGACTTGATATCCACGATGGCTGCAAATACTCAGCAATTCCGAGCCAATCCTGAACCCACTAGAACGGTTGATAAACCGTAATAGTAACATATTTTAAACCCACATTTAGCATGCTTTTGGGTGATTTAAGCCTTGAATTGTGTAATTTGGTGCTCTTAATCCTTTGTTTTCATGTTTTATACTCAGGAAAGCACCGGAGGATGAAAAGAACGAGAAACGGGATTAAAACGGACCAAATAGACCAAATCATGAAATCGACACGGCCTGGACCCAAGCAACACGGCCGTGCCCCCTAATCAGACCTGAACACGACCTGGCCACGATTCACACGGCCGTGCCTCCCTAACCAGACCCAAACACGGCCTGGCCACGATTCACACGGGTGTGTGCCAAGGGCGTGCCCCTGCCGTGGAGAAGAGGAATTTCACTCGGATTTGGATACTTAGGGGTAAAGAAACACATTCCAAAAGCCTATATAAACACCCTAGAGGCCAACTTTCAAAGCGCGTCCAGCTAGGCCAAGGAGCCAAGCCAGAAAGATCAGAATTGTGGAAATCACTTGAAGAAAGCCAGTTGATTCGTCTCAAGAAGCCGGAGTTATACTCAAGATGGAGGATCTCTCTTCAATTCCTTCAGGGGGTTTTAGAGTTTTTCTTATGTTTTGTTTTATCTTTTCTTTTGAGATGTATTTTATTATCATTATGAACTAAACCCTCAAATACCTGAGGGGGATGAAACTTAGATGAATCTTGTTATCGTTCGCTGAACTATATGATAAATATTTGACTTGTTCTTAATTATGTGTTCTTAATTCTTGTGTTGATATTTCACGGACATTAATTCAAGTTTGATGTGCTTAGGTGGAGGAGCAAAAGTCCCTGCCTAAGAGTAGATCTAGCATAATTAAGCGGAGTTGATCGCACGCCTAGACATAGGGTGACGAGATTTTGCCGGAATTAGGTGAAACCTAATATGGGATTCCCATAGATCGAGTTGATGCAATTCTAGGGTTTTAATTAGAAAGAGATTTCAATTAATCAACCTAGGGTTAGATGTTATTCGCTTTGAGAGAGAGTTTAATATACATTAGGGGATCTTACGGATCAAGTCAAATGAATAAATCGTCTGGTTCAGAGTTAGATAACAAGTGAAGTCTAGGTGGATTCTTCCTTGGGTATTTTTTTAATCAATTGGTTTTTCCCACGAGTATTTCCCCAATTTCATTCTTTTTGTCTCATCGTCTTTAGCTTAGTAGTTAGTTAATTTTTTAGATTAAACCAATTCACTTCAATTTTAAGGCTAAATAATAAAAAGAAAGTTAGTATTAGTACTTTCGGTTCCTTTGGGTTCGACAATCTGGTCTTGCCACTAAGCTATACTACTGTTCGATAGGTACACTTGCCTAAATCGTTGTCATAGTTAGCTTTTAGGCTCGATCATTCTCATTATAAATTTTAAGACTTTGACATCGAATAAAACAACGATCAAGTCTTTGGCACCGTTGCTGGGGAACTGAAATATTAAGAACACTTAATTTTTATTACTTTAGCCATTTTTTATTTTCTGCAATTTTACTCTTATTTTGTTTTCTATTTTTATCTTTCTAAATTTTAGTATTTGCTCCTTATCTTTCTAAATTTTAGTATTTGCTCCTTGTAGGTACCTCTAGTTTATGACTAGAAGGAACCCGACAGGACCTTTAATTTACGATAGTGAGACCGAAGCAATAGCTCACAGAAACCGGAGAGAAATTAGGCGAAGTCTATAATACACAGAAGAAGAGCAAGAAAACATCATCAATACCACCGAAGAGATGGACCAGAACAATCCACCACCTCAAGAGATGGCCGAAAATCATGCTCCTCGAACTATGTATGATTATGCTAAGCCTAGTTTAGTTGGTACTGAATCTAGTATAGTTAGACCTACTATTGCTGCAAATAATTTCGAATTGAAACCTAACACTATATAGATGATACAACAGTTCGTTCAGTTTGATGGTTTGCAGGATGAGGATCCTAACACACACTTAACGAATTTCCTGGAATTCTGCAACACTTTTAAAATTAATGGTGTTACTGATGATGCCATCCGCCTTTGGTTATTTCCCTTTTCTTTGAGAAATAAAGCCAAACAGTGGTTGCATTCTCTTCCCCGAGGATCAATTATTACATGGGAGCAAATAACCGAAAAAATTTTATTAAAATATTTTCCGCCGGCCAAAACGGCCAAATTAAGGAATGATATCTCTTCTTTTGTGCAGATGGATTTATAAACACTTTACGATGCATGGGAAAGATATAAGGATCTTTTGAGAAGGTGCCCATACCATGGATTACCCTTGTGGCTACAGGTCCAAACTTTTTACAACAGTGTGAACCCCTCAACTAGGCAGTTGATCGATTCAGCAGCCGGTGGAACTCTGAATAATAAAACACCAAGCAAAACGACTTACGAATTTATAGAGAGATGTCCTAAATAACTATCGGTGGCAAGTCACGAGGACAAAGCCCACGAAAGTCGCGATGTTTTCAACCTCGACGCAGTAACCATGCTATCGAATCGGTAGACGTGTTAACTAAAAATTTGATGGTTTGTGTAATTCCTCGCAGTACAACCCGTTATGCAGTGCGAAACAAGTGGAGGTGTGGCGAATCCTGAGTACTCACCCTACGGACATGGCATAGAAGGCGAACAAATGAACTATGTAAGTAATAATTTTAGATATAAAAATAATCCTTATAGCAATACTTACAATCCAGGTTGGAAGAACCACCCCAATTTTTCATGGGGTGGTCAAGGAAATCAAATACAACAACACCTTCCAAATTTCCAACAGCAGCAGTACCCACAGGATAAGAAACCGAACCTTGAGGAGATGCTGACAAAATATATAGCAGCAACAGAAACACGTTGCCAAAGTATAGAAACAAAACTTGCAAAATAAGAAGCATCGACACAAGAGCTCAAAGATCAAATTGGACAAATCACCAAGATCTTGACGGAACGACCACAAGGTAGATTGCCAAGCAACACTGAAAGTAACCCAAGGGAGCAGATTCAAGCCATATCAACTAATGATAATGTAGGGTTAGATGAGCCTCATTTAAGACAAGAGAATATGGTAGAAGAGGGTAAGGTTGAGGAAGAAAGTAAAAAGCCAAAACCGGTAATTAAAGAGTACCAACCTCGTATACCATACCCCGAGGCGATGAAGAAAGACGACACAGAGGAACAGTTCGGTAAGTTTCTTAAACTTTTAAAGAAATTACATATTAACTTACCATTACTTGAAGCTCTTTCGCAGATGCCAGATTCAAGGAAATTCTTAAAAAAGCTTTTGACGAACAAGCGAAAGCTCGACGAGGAATCACATGTGGAACTCAACGCAAAGTGCTCAGCAATTCTCCAAAATAAATTACCATAAAAATTAAAAGATCCAGGGAGTTTTACAATTCCATGCTTAATTGGTAGTTTATCTATTGATAGTGCGTTAGCTAATTTAGGGGCAAGCATAAATGTCATGCATTATAAAATGTTTAAACAACTTGGTCTAGGGAAACCCAAACAAACTAGGATAAGCATTCAATTAGCTGATAAAACTGTTAGAATTCCTAGGGGTATAATCGAAGATGTGCTAGTAAAGATTGATAAATTCGTATTCCCAGTAGACTTTATTGTTTTAGACATGGATGAGGACAATAGCATCCCATTAATTCTAGGAAGGCCTTTTTTAGCAACTACCAGGACTAAAATTGATGTCGACGCAGGTGAACTCATACTCTGTATAGGTGAAGAGACAATCACTCTTCAGACTCTCGATTCGGTTAGAACATCGAGCAAACAAGGTGAGAAAGTAAATTCTATTGATAACCATTCGGTTAACCCTTCTTTGCAGGAAGCACCACAAAAGAACACAACTAAACCCGATCCTAGACCCAATGCCAACAAAGAAACAACTCATGAGGATCGAAGGGATCAAATTGATGAACTAGACGAGTGGAAGGCACATTTCAAGGAAACACTAGGGATACACGAAGAGAAACCGAGGGAACCACCAGACGAGCTCGTAGGAAAGACAAATCACTTTAAAATAGGAGACCAGGTATTGTTAGATAAAACAGACCCTCGAATATCTCCTCCTGACCCTAATACAAACAAAGAAATCCCTTTTAGGGTAATCAGTGTTTTTCCATACGAAACAGTAGAGGTAAGTAATCCTATTTTTGGCACTTTCAATATAAACGCATCTCAACTTGAACTCTGTCATGATAATGAAACTAATAGCATGATGAAGGACTTTCAACTCCTCAAACCACCTTGATGATGTAAACGAGAGGTAAGTCTAGCTTAAGACTTTAAACAAGCGCTTCTCGGGAGGCAACCCGAGCACTAACTCCATTACTCTTTCTATTTTATTTCATTTTATTTTCACTCTTAATCCTCCTTTGCAGCAACTAACTATAAACTAACCAATGCCAATTTCCATACCACACGGCCCTACACACGGCCGTGGCCGTGGCCGTGGCCGTGTGCATGCACTGAATCTCCGTGCTGACATGGCAGAGATGGTACGAGTCAAGACGGATCGTATCTTCAAATCACGGACCCAACTATCCCGCCACGGCCATGCGACATGGCCATGGCCGACACTGAGGAAAGACAAACGGGCTCCGACTGAACACCACGGTCGTGCGATTCGACCGTGGTCGACACTGTTTGACCCGACATGGGCGTGGTGACCACGAAACGGGCGTGGGAGAAACGAACGAAACACAACACGGCCGTGCGATACGACCGTGTGACCCAGCACGCCCCTGGCACACGGGCGTGGGAAGGCACCAAACCCCAAATTTTTATTTAAACTACCCACCCCCCATCTATACCACTTTCTTCCATTCCATTATTCAGAATTCTCCCCTTTCATACTCTTCCCCCTTTGGTTATTACTAAAACCCTTAAGCTCTACCATATCCATGTCAAAGAAGCGGAAGAATCCCAGTATAGTCTCCCTGTGGGAGACCGATCTACATAAGTTCATGCCGGTCGCTTCAATTATTCGACAAGCCAAGGGTCTTTGAGACCATTCTATTTTTTATTTTCCTTTCTCTTCTTCTTTATTTTCCTTTTCTTTATTTCTCTTATGTTTAATTTAGTTTATTTTATCTTAGTTTCTTGGTTTTAGGTTCTAAAGGCTGCTAGGAAAGCACCCCACCACGACCACTGCCAACACCACCGTGGCCTTAGAAATCACACCCCCCTCGCGAACCATCCAACAATAAGGACCCTTCGGTCCATTAATATTGTCTTCTAATTTTATTTCAATTTTTATTTTCCTTCACTTTAGCTTGCTTTTATTTAAATAAATAGTTAGTTTATTTTGAAATTTTCTTAGTATTTCCTGGTTATTTCTTCACGGGCTACCTAATTTCTTCATCTAGCGCAGTAATAGTGGGCAGCCCCCAAACCACCACCAGAGACGCCTCCTCCAACTTATCTTTCACCTCCAACGCAAGGATTTCATCCATAATTCAGGGAGTTTCACTTCTCTTCATATCTTTTGAATTTCTACTTAATTGTTTATATATATCTTTGTATATTGAGGGCAATGTACATCTTAAGTGTGGGGGGGTGAACAACCTAAAAAGGTGCCTAACTTTTTTCGTTATTCTCAAATTCCTGAAATTAGGTGCCAAACTTTTTGCATTATTCTCAAATCCTGAATTATGACTTGTTTCTTAAGTAAGTTTCTCATATTATGATTAGAATGAAATTCCCTGTGAATTCATGATTTTTTTTGATATATTTTAGATTAAGTTATTGATAATTATGCATTGATGATTTATACTTTAAGATACTATAGAGTCAAGCATGATAAGTCTATTTTTCTGAAATAAAATTTTTTTCTAGGTTGTCTACCTGAATTTGAATATTACTTTGAAGTTTGAAATTTAGCGAGGATGACATCAAAATACCCATATTTTTTGTGAGATTTTGAGCCTTATAGAGCATATATTCTTTTTTTTGCTCACTTTTTTATTATGAGTGTGTCAACATTGAATTGTTATTCTAGAACTTGCATCGATTATACATGTCGAGACCACACCTTTGATTTGATACACTAAAATGATAAAGGCACCTAGGTTTTAATCCACTCATTCCACTAAAAAGCCTACCCATTTGATTAACCCCTAGTGAATCCCGTTGATCCTAACAACCCTTTTTATTTACTCCCCCACTAATATTATCCCAAAACCCTTTGTTTTTGTTATAACCATTCCTTTTGACTACCCTTATATCGAGATTTGATTCGATCGATTTCCTATTGATTTCGATAGTAAATTCATCAATTATTATATATATGTGATTTGTTATTATCTTAAAAAAATCGAAGTATATTCATTATTAGTTCGATGATTAAGTGAGCTTATACGTTAAATTCCAATTGTTGAAAAAGAAGCTCGTATTATTAATAGTATTATTATTACAAGTTCTCAATTGATGTAATTGTTTATTATCAGTTAATTGTTTCTGGATAGGTAATTTGTCAGGTCAATCTCGATTCTAACCTTCTAATTCACCTATATCCACACCTTAACCCAAGCCCCAAGTACAACCTGTTAAAGACCTTTTGATTTGTGTATTATCTCATATTATAGTGGTGGAGATGTGATTCTCAAGCAAGCCTATGGGATTAACTTTTCATGTTCGACTTATGAGTGCTTAATTTTTGAACCTTAAACACTTCGAGTGATTTGAGTGAATCTTTAGTGAGGATGTCAATCCTTGTCAATTTTAAGTCAGAGGTAATTATTTAGATAAGGGGAAACACCTATGTTTTCATGCTACATAATGTATGACTTGGATTGTTTGAATCTTTAGGACTCTTAGAGCTGAATTATCCATGTATGAATTATCTTTGAATTATGATGAAACATTATTGATGAATATTATGAATCAAGGAAGTTCGTTTTAATTATGAGTTGAGAATTTTGCTTGAGGACAAGCGAAAGCTTAAGTGTGGGGGTATTTGATAAATCGTAATAGTAACATATTTTAAACCCACATTTAGCATGCTTTTGGGTGATTTAAGCCTTGAATTGTGTAATTTGGTGCTCTTAATCCTTTGTTTTCATGTTTTATACTCAGGAAAGCACCGGAGGATGAAAAGAACGAGAAACGGGATTAAAACGAACCAAATAGACCAAATCATGAAATCGACACGGCCTGGGCCCAAGCAACACGGCCGTGCCCCCTAATCAGACCTGAACACGGCCTGGCCACGATTCACATGGCCGTGCCTCCCTAACCAGAACCAAACACGGCCTGGCCATGATTCACACGGGCGTGTGCCAAGGACATGCCCCTGCCGTGAAGAAGAGGAATTTCACTCAGATTTGGATACTTAGGGGTAAAGAAACACATTCCAAAAGCCTATATAAACACCCTAGAGGCCAACTTTCAAAGCGCATCCAGCTAGGCCAAGGAGCCAAGCCAGAAAGATCAGAATTGTGGAAATCACTTGAAGAAAGCCCGTTGATTTGTCTCAAGAAGCCAGAGTTATACTCAAGACGGAGGATCTCTCTTCAATTCCTTCAGGGGATTTTAGAGTTTTTCTTATGTTTTGTTTTATCTTTTCTTTTGAGATGTATTTTATTATCATTATGAACTAAACCCTCAAATACCTGAGGGGGATGAAACTTAGATGAATCTTGTTATCGTTGGCTGAACTATATGATAAATATTTGACTTGTTCTTAATTATATGTTCTTAATTCTTGTGTTGATATTTCGCGGATATTAATTCAAGTTTGATGTGCTTAGGTGGAGGAGCAAAAGTCCCTGCCTAAGAGTAGATCTAGCATAATTAAGCGGAGTTGATCGCACGCCTAGAGATAGGGTGACGAGATTTTACCGGATTAGGGTGAAACCTAATATGGGATTCCATAGATTGAGTTAATGCAATTCTAGGGGTTTTAATTAGAAAGAGATTTCAATTAATCAACCTATGGTTAGACGTTATTTGCTTCGAGAGAGGGTTTAATATACATTAGGGGATCTTACAGATCAAGTCAAATGAATAAATCGTCTGGTTCAGAGTTAGATAACAAGTGAAGTCTAGGTGGATTCTTCCTTGGGTATTGTTTGAATCAATTGGTTTTTCCCACGAGTATTTCCCCAATTTCATTCTTTTTGTCTCATCGTCTTTAGCTTAGTAGTTAGTTAATTTTTTAGATTAAACCAATTCACTTCAATTTTAAGGCTAAATAATAAAAAGAAAGTTAGTATTAGTACTTTCGGTTCCTTTGGGTTCGACAATCCGGTCTTGCCACTAAGCTATACTATTGTTCGATAGGTACACTTGCCTCAATCGTTGTCATAGTTAGTTTTTAGGCTTGATCATTCTCATTATAAATTTTAAGACTTTGACATTGCATAAAACAACGATCAACAGTTCACCAACTAAGTAATTCAACCTTAGAAGATAAAGTTGATCGACTTACTAATATTATGAATTCTCTTTTTACTGTAAAAACAGGACCAACCTGACTGTGCGGAATTTGTGCAACACCCGAACATACAACTGATGCATGCCCTAGTTTGTGTGATGATACTATAGCCCATTTAGATGCTGTGGGAAACTTTCCTGGACCGCCCCAAAGGCGATATGACTCCTATACAAATACATATAACCCAGGATGGAAAGACCATCCTAACTTGAGTTATGGGGCAAACCTGCAGTATAACCAGCCATACCAAAACCAACTTCCACAACAACTGCAAGATTCAGGTACCTCTCTAGAAACCATGGTCAATAAATTAGCAGCTAATATGCTTGATTTCCAACAGCAAATACAATGGTAAACTCTTGATTTCCAAAAGGAAACAAAGGATTTTCAACAGAAAACCAAGGCTTCTATAAGAGAGTTGACTACATCAATTGAGAAAATGAACTCATAAGGAAAGCTGCCGTCACAAATGGAACCTAATCCAAGACAACACGCAAATGCAGTAACGTTGCGAAGTGGAAAAGTACTAGAACCAAATCCTAGCAAGAATCTTGATCAAGATTCTGCCTAAAAAAAGCAGGAGAACGATGAACAGGTCCGAAAGAACCCTCCATTACCCATAATTCAACCTCCGTTTCCAGGACGATTGAACCAATATCGAAAAGGTAAAGAAGACAAAGAGATCCTCAAAACATTTAGAAATGTCGAGATCAACATACCACTGTTGGATGCCATCAAATAAATTCCGCAATATGCCAAGTTCCTTAAAGAGCTCTGCACCAACAAGAAAAAATTAACTGGTAATGAAAGCGTAAGCGTTGGTGAGAATGTATCTGCAGTGTTGCAGTGGAGGATGCCAGTAAAATGTAAAGATAGGGGTATGTTTACAATACCATGCAAAATAGGCTATTTAGGAATTAAAAAAGCTATGTGTGATTTAGGGGCCTCCATAAATATAATGCCTTCTTCTATTTATGAATCACTTAACGCGGTTTTTTTTTACGAAAACAGGTGTTATCATTCAGTTAGCAGACAGGTCTATTGTGCATCTCGAAGGAGTCCTCGATGACGTATTGGTGAAAGTCAACGATCTTATATTTCCTGCAGACTTTTATGTGATAAAAATTGAAAAGGATAGCACTCTTGGATCTTCAGACATCTTGCTGGGCTGACCTTTCCTTAGTACCGCTAGCACTAAGATTGACGTGCGTAGCGGAACTCTCACAATGGAGTTTGACGGGGAGATCGTGAAGTTTAACGTTTATGACACTATTAGTCACCCGAGTGAAATCTTGAACGTAAACAGTGTCGACATAATTAACTCATTAGTAGAAGAAACTTTTGAGTCACCTTATGAAAATAAACTTGAAACATTGTTTGATGATAATTTCGATTCAGGTCTATTTGCGAATTTGTTAATGAATTATTGGCTCCTATGGATACTAAACTTCTACCTTCTGTTGTGCAGGCACCATATCTGGAATTCAAACCACTTCTCGAGCATCTCAAATACACATTTTTGGAGAATGACGAGACGATTGCCTACTTAAAAGGGATTAACCCCTTGAAAGGCACACATAGGATTTTCTTGGAGGAAAAAACGAAACCAAAGCAGGAGGCGCAAGGACGATTAAACCCAAATATGGTGGATGTGGTAAAAAAGAAGAATTTCCATGCCCATACAAACGAAAGAATTCAGCTGGAACAACCCCAATACTAATTGAGGCATCAAGCTAACGACGTTAAACAAGCGCTTGTTGGGAGGCAACCTAATTTTAATTTTTCTTTATTTTTATTTTATTATTCATTATTTTATTATTTTATTATTTTATTTTATTTTGTTTGAATATTAATAAATTTCTCTTCTTCTATCTAGGTAAACCGGCAAGGAAAGAACTCAGGAATTAGCATGCTTTCACAAACATCCCTTATCCTATCCCTATTCCAAATAGGAATAGCGCATCCTTGCTTTATACTTACCCAAAACCTGCATCCAAACACCCACCTTATAGCCAAACACCCTTTCTTCTACACCTTCAAACCCTAAACTTTTCCTTATTTTCACCCAAATAACCCTCCAGCAGCCGTCTCCATTCTCCCTCACCCCACCACCGATTTTTCCCACCACCATGGTTAGGACTAGAAGTAGTGTCGTCGCCGAACCTTTCTTCGCCGTCAACAGCCTCCGGCGTCAATTCTCGGTGCCCCAACACGTCAACTTAGCCGAAGAACGCCTTCCCCTCCTTCCTCTATTCTACGTGACGCCGAACCTTCTCCTCCTTGTAGCTATGCATGAACAACAGTGACTACATGGGGAGTTTTTCCTAAAACCTTTTTCTTTCACATATTTGTTTTCCTTTTTCTTTCACATCGAGGACAATCTGTTTTAAGTAGGGGGAGGCATTCCTCATTATTTCTGTCATTTTATCTGCTATTTTTACTGTTGTGTTACTGTTGCTGTTTTCTTATGCTCGTTTCTTCCCACATTTATTTTTTTTAGAATATTCTGCCTCTTTTCATGCCCAAGATTTTAACCAGGAATTGCCCACTGTTTGACCTGCGAGCATGATTCTTGTCTACTGAGTTAATTATGATTTTGCTAGTTTGATTTCGTTTCCACTGTTTTATTTCTATTAGGCTAAAATAATTATGATTAATAGAGTTAACCCTATCTTGCTTATAGTAAAATCGATTAAGTCTAAATGCAAAGAGGACATTTAATATAATTGCATGCTAAAATTATGTTCATGACTGTTAGGTGGTTGCTGAAACTTATTTTTGACACTTGATTGTTTTTCCTAGTCCTCCAAAATTAAAATTTCGTTTAATGATAATAATAAATTTTGATGTCTCCGTGATTATGAGTGCAACTTAAAAACGTGACTAGCTGAGTAACCGGGGTAGGGTGCTTGGGTTGTCATCCTACTTCGCGTCAAAAGGTTGTGTGACGTGTTAGGTAAAACTCCGCTAACCGGAATTAAGCAAAAAAATTTTAGGAATGTGTTGGGCTGAGTAACCGTGTAACAGCCCGATTTAGGGCCTAAATGGAATAGTGGTTTCAAAACCACAAATTCAAAGTAGAAAGATTTATTTCAATTGAGTTTTAATATTTACTGTGTGATTGAATGACTGTGTGAAATTTTCGTTGCGAAATTTTATCGATTGGGTGTCCAATTTGGCATTTATGACTAAATTGAAATAGGTGAAAAATGTGTGTTCTAGTTCATAAAGGTACTTGTGAGTAATGGGTTTTTAAAGTGGAGGTCCTTAGATGGTAATTAGACCATTATACTTTAGTTTGGACAAAAATAGCCAAGGAGGGGCATTTTGATCATTTGGTTAATAAAAGAATAAAATGGGAAAAATAAGCCAAAAATGGTGTTCATCTTCATTAAGCTTGGCCGAAACTTTCAAGCTCAATAGTAAGTGCATCCTAGCCCCGTTTTTAATGTTCTTTACATTTTTGAGATCCTCGTAGCTCGATTTACCTATTTCTACCATTATTTTGAGCTAGGGTTTGTGTTTAAAAATTTACCCATGGATGACATGCATGTATTTTGATGTTTTATGGAATTTTTACTAAGTGATTTTTGATGAAATTGCATAAAAGGACTAGTTTGTAAAAAGTTGTAAAATATGTGTAAGTGTGTGAATAAGTGCAAATTGTGGACTGTTATAGTTATGAAAATGGTTCGGCTAGGCCTAAAATGCAAGGAAATTGAATAAAAATTATTTTACGAGCCTAGGGGCAAAATCATAATTTTGTGAAACTTTAGGGGCAAAATTGTAATTTTTGCCATAGGATGTTTTTGGGCTGATTTGAATAATGTTAGCATTGAATAAGTCAAATGTGTTATTATAGATCAAGAAACACGGGGAATCGACCTTGATCGGGGAAAGGAAAAGATTGTGGACTAAATTGCAAAATTACTATATTTTGCACCGAGGTAAGTTTGTATGTAAATAATACATCGTTTTTATTTATTTTTTAATATTTTATTATATTATATGAGATATGGTTGAATATGGAGTAATTATTTGATGTAAATTATGAATTGTGATTGATTATGGATGAATTGGTAAAATGTTGAAAAGTGAGAATTCCCGGTTGAACCTTCGGAATAGAAAAGATACGAATGAGGTAGCTAGGTCACATGTGTGGTACTAAGTGTAGGCCACTATGTGTACAAGAGAGCTACGAGATGGTTTTAGGTCACGTGTGTAGTACTAAGTGCAGGCTCTTACGTGTACCAGACGGATAGGTCGCATGTGTAGTACTAAGTGCAGGCTACTATGCATACCCGATAGTTTCGATCACATTTGTGGTACTAAGTGCAGGCCACTATGTGTAAGTGATGATTTTGGTCACATGTGTAGTACTAAGTGCAGGCTACTATGTGCACCAGATAGTTTCGGCTACAAGGGTGGTACTATGTGCAGGCCACCGTGTATCTGTTATTATTCCGATGAGTTCAACGGGAAATTGACTAAGTGAAAATACACGTGATCATGTAACGACTAAGTGTAATTGAATATGACTATGTGATGGATAAGTGCAGGTATAAGTGTGAAAATTTATGAACAATATGCTCGATATTTGAGCGAACCTTCGATAAGATGAAATGGAGTAAGTGAAATTATGAAAGAGTAAATTTAGCAACAAAACAGTTTTGAAAAGCAGCAGTTGTGTGACTTTGAAAAATCACCAAAAATGGTGGAAATCAAATTAGAGGTTTAATAAGATATGAAATTAAAACTGAATTAGTCTATTTTCACATAAAAGAAACGGTGTAAACAAAAGAATTTCATATTCTATGATATTCGAATTTTTGTGAGATAGGGTCAGAATAATGTCAGAATCCCCTGTTCCGATTTTTGAAAATCATTAAAAATTTTACAAAAATAATTATGGTTTATAATTTATATTATTAAATTTCTTAATGAGTCTACTTTCAAGAGAAGCAAACGGGAACATTATCCAAATTCTGTACGATGAGATAATTAATTTTTAGTGCAGAGGGGTTGAAACTGTCAGACAGCAAAATAGTGGAAATTTTAAAGAATAAACTGTACTTATTGGCTAAATCAAAAATTCTGGAAATTTTATGGTAATGATATATGTGAGTCTAGTTTCAGGAAAAATTAGCGGATCTTAATTTGGAGTTCCGTATCTCTGGATAAAAATAATTTAGTGACTATGACTCGAATAAACAACTTGTTTGAAATTGAATAAATAGTGAATCTATGTGTAGTTATGATTGTATTAATTTGAAAGCATGTTAGTAATTTGTTTATTATTTACATACTTACTTACTAAGCTATATGCTTACTCCCCTCTCTTTTCCCTTGTTTTATAGTGTCACCAAGCTAGCTCGGGATTCGGAGATCGTCGGAGATCCATCCACACTATCAACACTCTTTTGGTATTTTGAAATCAATATTTTGAATTATGGCATGTATAGAGGACTTGGTTATTTTGTTACGTGTCATAATTGATTTGGCCTAAAACGTTGGCCTATGTTATTTGATAGTTTATTTTGTATAAGGCCATTGATGTTGGCTATTATTGATCAAGTTATATGTTTATGATGATGCAATTTATGAGATGCATGACTAGGTTGAATGAGTGTGATGAAAATTGAAAAGTTTTAAATTTGGATGTAAATTTTATGTCTCAGTTTAGTACGACCGTATATGTTTTGTTTCGGTAATGCCTCGTACCCTGTTCCGGCGTCGAACACGGGTAATGGGTGTTACAAACCGGGTTGGGGTGCTTGGCTGTCATCTCTTCATGTCAAAAGGTTCAATATATTCTTAAGAAAAAAAAACATATATAATAAATTAGGAGTATGTTGGGCTGAGTAACCGAGGTGGGGTGCTTGGTTGTCATCTCTCTTCATGTCAAAAGGTTCAATATATTCTTAAGCAAAAAAAAAAAAAAAGATGTATTAATAATAAAATTGCATTTGAGGACTAAAGGTGGAAACAAATAGGGTGTCTTGGTAAGTTTAGTAAATTACCTAATTTTCATGAAATAATCCAAGTCGATTTTGATCTTTGTGTGATTAAATTGGAACATTTTTTCAGTTTTACTTAAAGTAAGATAAAGGTTCTCTTTATTTTTCATATGCATTATGCCTAATTTTTATAAAACTTTGGAGTGATATTTCTTTCATGGTAAAAATCTAAATTTCACAGTGGATAGGAACCATACTTGAGGGCAAGCATGGGCTTAGTAGGGGGAATTTCATAATACTTTGGAATGACATATTTTTATGTATTAATTACATATTTATCTTTTCATCTTTCACAAAGGCGGTCGCTTTGTACGTTTTGGGAAGGTTGCACAGTCGGTTCATTAACTTACTGCGTCAGTGGTTGTCGAGCTCAAGAGACAAAATGGCGTGGCATTCGCCATTGAAAAGTGATGATCTAGTGTAAGACGGTCCCACAAAAGCGACGGTTGGCTAGAGTCAGGTTCCTCTAAATCATAAGTCTAAAATCTAAGTGGAGCTGGTGGTCGTAGGCGTCCTCTTCCACTATAACTGACTTATTCTGTTCGAGAAGGATCACCCAAAAGCCGAGGATTGAACCCAAGGAGGATCGAGACAACCGGAGGCTGGAATCTCTCCATCAAAAACTCTCTTTTCTCTATACTGTTTATCTTTACAATTTTAATTTCAATTTACGCAATTTCAATTCAATCAAACTTTTAATTACATCTTTTTTTCCGGTATGCACGTTTTTTCTTGGGCACGACTGCATGCAGGATCTCGAGAACAGAACTTGAGCAAATCCAAATTCGAGGATTTGACCCTACTTCCCTTATACTATTCTTTTCGTTATTTTATAGGGATATGATATTTTTGGTGCTCTCAACGACGCATCAATAAATTATATTTTGATCTTGTTAAAAAAATTATTATTTAATTTTGACCTCTAAAATAATTTTTTGACTCCATCTTTATAGATATGAAAAATATTTAAAAAATAAAGATAAATTTAAAATGATACATCGAAATACACCGATAGCATACATGTTATCGAATGGGGCTTTAAGCTCTGCCACTGCATAAAGGTAAGATTTAAGTGCATTAAAAATCTTTGTATATAGTTGAACTCTGTGCAAGGTTTCTATTCTTGTTCAATGGTTTTCTGCTAGTATTCTTATCCTTGCTATTATTTACGTAAATAACTCGGTTATAGATTAGGCGGAAAACTACAAGCTTGAAGAACTCTACCTACTGCTGAACAATTGGATCATAAATGATGGCAATGAATAATACATTTTCGGATATTCATGGATATTCAATTTGTTATATTTTAGTTTGGATATTCTGATTATTATGTGCGAAGTAGATGTGGATACGTAGAATAGACTAAGGCATACATATAAAAGAAGTAAAAAAGAAAAATAGAACCGAAACTTTTGATATCTTAAATGTGTTTGTGTATTAGTGTATGTTGCATCACTTGTAAACAGGATACACACTAATCTTCAATATCAATAAGTTTTTGTATTGGCATGGATGGATGCTTTCCCCCCTAACTATATGGGATTCATTGGGGTTGGAAAAAGAAAAAGGTTACCTATTAGGCTTCAAAAAAGTGGGTTGAGATGGAGACAACACAATTTTTTTTATCACTAATTGGGTCATCCTTATTTCTCCTAAATAGGGAAAAGGGCATCATCAAACAAGAAAGCTTTATGCTTGTGGACTGCGGCTTCCCCCTATTCATATTGTTCGACAAAACATTTAGTCCAAAAGATAGAAATAGATCTGATCACATGGGTGAAGCTAAGGGATACTATTGGCCTAGACGCCTTGTGTTTCATTATGACTCTCACTAGGATTTATTACCTACCAAAGTGAAATTCTTCGATTTTTTTTTATAAAAATAATACAAAAAATTACGAAAATGGTATTATGCCCCGATTATTTACAAAAGGTGTTTTTTTTTTTACAATAAACATGAATGTTGTCACACTATCAAACAACACCAGTCGTGATTTCCTCATCCTTGCTACCATCAATCCCGATGAAGAAGAGAAAATGTTTTTTTAATTGGTGTCGCCAAGTAGTTAGGCGACACTAACAAAAATACGATTTTTTAATAGAAAACAACTAGTATACGAATACGAAGAAAAATATTTTTTATAGTGGTGTTGTCTGACATATTGACGGCACTAGTAGGTTTTTTTAAAATATGGTTGACAAAAAAATAAAAATAAAAGGTTGACATATAATAATAAAAAATATGTAAGATGGCATTGCCAAGTAGTGAAGAAGCACTGGTTTGAAATCTAAAAAAATTTAATCGTTTTGAGAAAAAAAAAAGAAATTATTTTTAATGGGTGCTGCCTGCCAGTGTGGCGGCACCAATATCCTATATATACCCTTCCTATGACCAAAAAAACAAATTTTTATTGTTTATGGTTTCAAACAAATAAAACGGGAGAGGAAAAAAAGGGTTGTTAAAAATTAAAATAGAATATCAACAATATTTGTTTTTCATTTGAGAATTCAAGATCTTTTTTACCTCAGAAATCAAGTTTGAATTAATAATGTTAGTTTGTAATTATTTTTATGTTTTTTTAATTTATTTTACTATTATGTATGATTATGTGACTGTATATTGATAATTAATAGTATTAGATGCAAGTTATATTGTTTGATAAAAACTTCTTTTTGTTGCTTTAAAATGGTATGAATCGTTTATTATTGAAAATGAATAATCAGTTCTTCGTATACATCCATTTCGATGAAGTAATTTTCCAAATAATAATTGGTTGTATATTTGAATCGTGCCATCAAAAGGGATGAGGTTTAACATGAGTGTAAAACTTGATGAAATGAAACAAAAGATTAGTGCGGAAATTGCTATAATTTTGGGAGGAGGATTGTTGGAAAAAACCTAATTTGAAAACAGTTTTCTTACACAACTGAAACAAGCTATGCAACTGCGGGAGGTTCCAGACATTTCAGTACTCGTGTTCACACATTGTTACGGCTTGTGCATGGGCCAATGTTGATTGTGAGCAATATATCGAAGAGGTGTACACGTTGAAATGCACATTACATATTTGGGAAAATGAGTTCCCCACCTTTAAGGATATCTCGACATAGGAAGTTCCTTCGCCTACATTCAAATTGCTCCCCGACCCGAGGCTACATAGGGTACCCAAGGGTCGGACGCAAGTCAGCAGGATTCGAAATGACATGGACTTGAGGGAGAAGGGCAAACCCAAACGTTGTGGTCTTTGCAAGACTATTGGCCACAGTGGAAATGAGTGCCCGCATCGAAACTTCCATTTTGGACAATCGTCATAGTCGAGGCAAATATAAATTTATGTAATCGATGTTCAAACGTATTTTAATTAACTTCACAGATTGAATTAAATTTGTTTCTACATTTTTTTCATGATTCCCAATAACTATGGGCATGTCGAGACCATTTTTTTGAAAAAACGGAAGGTCGACTTTAAAAACAAAAACGGGAGTCGCCACCAATCTTTTTTTTGATGAGGTGTGATCGGGTCACCTTATAAAACATTTGATTTCAAAACATTGATTTTGGTCTGCGAAATCCAAGAAAACGGGTTCGAGAGTCGGTTACGTACGATGAAGGATTAGCACCCTCGTAACGCCCAAAATTGGTACCAAATTGATTAATTTCATGTCGCAACGTTAAAAATTTGAAACCATGATTTCTTTAAAAAAACTTGATCAATTTGAGTCAAAATTTGAGATTTCTTTGTTCCGAAAAGATACAAACATCACATCCAGCACATTAGGACATGATATTTCAAACCCTCGTATTCAAAATCATCTCATACTTTACGAAATTTAAAAGGATATTTAGTTATTTAGTCAGACGGGAAATCGAAACCCAGCACGTTAGGGCACTATTCCCCGAATTTCTAAATACAAAACATTGCCTTATATTTTTTAAAGAAATCCTTTAGATGAAATATAGTAATTTTACAAAACGTATTTTTGTTTACAAAAATTGATTCCTGATTGATAATTTCACGTCTTAACGTCGAGAATTTGAAAAGATTCGAAAACATGATTTCTTTAAAAACTCGAACAATTTTGAGTTAAATTTTGAGATTTCTTTGTTCCGAAAGGATGCAAACATCACATCCAGCACGTTAGGACACGATATTTTCATCCCTCGTAATCAAAGTCATCTCGTGATTTACGAAATTTAAAAGGATATTTAGTTATTTAGTCAAACGGGAAATCGAAACCCAGCACGTTAGGGCACTATTCCCCGAATTTCTAAATACAAAATATCAATTATTTTAAATTTTTAATGTATCAAGTAAAGGTTAACGTAGATTGATTCGATAAAAAGATAAATTACGAAACTAGGGCGCTTAATAAAATGATTATTGATAGATTAATGGAAATGGTAATACCAAAGACAAAAGTAGAATGAAATAGAGGTATAAAACGAATGAGTTATTAACAGAAGGAATAATAAATAAAAAGGAATGCATGCAATAATACTAAGTTAACCGATTCGATGATATAATAATGATAATGACAATAATAATGCGATAATAGTAAAATAAGAATAATAATAATAATATATCTATAATAATAACAATAGAAGAAATAATAACATAAATAGAAATAATAGTAATAATAATAATCATAATAAAGTAGTAATAGAAATAAAAATGATAGAATGAGCAGTAATCAAAATAATAATGGCAGTATTATACAAAAAAATAAAATAATGATAATGATAATAATAAATAGTAATAATAATAAAAATATATAGATATATATAAAAATAATGATATAGTAATAGTAATAACAATAAAATAAAATAATAGTAGTGATAATAATTAAATAATAAAAAAATAAAATAATGGTAATAATAATAAAAATAAGAAGTAATACTAATAATAATAGTATGGTATAGTAATAAAATAATAATAATAATAATAATAAATAATTAATAGTAATAAAAATAAAAATATTAAATAATAGTTATGATAATAAAAAATTGCAAAATAATTAAAAATGGGCTAAATTGCATTAAAAACAGAAATTCAGGGCCAATTCGAAATAAATAGAAAGAAAAAGGGCCTATTTGCATGCGCAAAGGAAGCAGAGGGACCAAAGATGTAATTTTCCCCGCCCTCTCAAAACGCAACTTTTAATGCGGGATCGAAATGTAAATTTAAAAAAATAACGGGCTGATTTTAAAAAAAAAATAAAACTTGATTACAAAGCATAAAAAGGCGGAAGGACTAAAAGCGCAATAAACCCCTTTCAAAAAAAACACGCGGATCCTGAGGTGGGTCGGGTCAACACGCGGATCCTAGGGTCAAAACGACGACGTTTTGGGCGTTTAAGGCCAGCCCCAAAATGACGTCGTTTTGGGAGGCTATTTAAGGCCAAATTTTGTTTAAAAAAAACATTCTTCATTTGTTTTTTTAAAAAAATTCCTTAACCCTTTTCTTTCTCTCTGCAGGTTCAGGGGGTCCGGCGCCGCTCCAGTCGGTCTCCACCGTGGGCTCCGTCGCCGGTGCCGCCGTGCACGGCGGTCGGAGCCCCGATCAGGTAAAAAATTTGATTTTTTTTAAATATTATGTATATATATATGCCGAAAGAAAGAAAGAAAAAGAAAAAATTCGAAGAAAAAAATAAAAAGGAAGAGAAATCACCTCCTTCGGCCTCTGTTTTTGATTTCTTAGTAGATTTTAATATCTAATCTCTATTCTCTTGTGTTTAATCTAAGCTATTTTTGGTTTGTTTCTGTTTGTTCGAATCTCAAATCTCTATTTTTTGTATTGATTTTTTTTAATCCCCTTACAATCGGTTTAGAATTGGCTTTTATAGCCATTTTTTCAAGCTTTCTGTCCCTTCCGTTTTTAATGCTTGCAGGTCAAGGGCGGTGGAGATGCGATGTGGGCGGTGGCGGTGGCAGAGCAAGTGGCGTCAGAAGGTCTGACTAGCGGCTGATCAGAAGCAGGGGCAAGTGGCTAGGGTTAGGGTTGATTTGGGTTTTGGTGTTGGGTCTGTTAGTGGGCCATCAGATTTGGGTTTAATTGTTTTTGGGTTGTGTGGGCTTATTGTTTTATGGGTTAATGCTTTGGGTTGTAATTGGGTTATGGTAAGTTTGGGTTGATGGTTTGTTATTATTTTTGGTGGGCCCGGGCAAAATTTGGGTTTTACAGCTGCCCCTCTTTGCTCGTTGTCGTGTAACGGGAATAGAAGACATAATGAAGGCCCAAATTTGCTCGGATCCACTGAGTATGGATTCTTCGGTGCTCCTATTCTTCATGTAGCCTCATTCCAGTTCACTGCATCTTGTTGCTTTGATCCACTTCACTGCAACCTTGAAAGATGATATTTGCAGTTATAGTAGATTTAATCCTACCAACTGCCACCTCAGGGGTATAAGATTTGTCGCTTTAATCCGCTCTACTGCAACTTCAGGAATGCCAAATATGCTTTCTTCAATCTGCTCCACTGCAAACTCAGGGAGACAAGATTTAATGTTTTCGATCTGCTTCCTGCAACTTCAGGAATGCCAGATCTGCTATCTTCAATCTGCTCCACTGCAAACTCAGGGAGACAAGATCTGCTATCTTCGATTTGCTCCTGCAACTTCAGGAATGCCAAATTTGTTATCTTCAATCTGCTCCACTGCAAACTCAAGGAGACAAGATCTGCTATCTTCGATCTGCTCCTGCAACTTCAGGAACGCCAGATCTGCTATCTTCAATCTGCTCCACTGCAACCTCAGGGAGACAAAATTTGATGTCTTCGATCTGCTTCCTGCAACTTCAGGAATGCCAGACCTACTTTCTCCACTCTGCTCCACTGCAAACTCAGGGAGACAAGATCTGCTATCTTCGATCTGCTCCTGTAACTTCAGAAATGCCAGATCTATTATCTTCAATCTGCTCCACTGCAAACTCAGGGAGACAAGATCTGCTATCTTCGATCTGCTCCTGCAACTTCAGGAACGCCAGATCTGCTATCTTCAATCTGCTCCACTACAACCTCAGGGAGACAAAATTTGATGTCTTCGATCTGCTTCCTGCAACTTCAAGAATGCCAGACCTGCTTTCTCCACTCTGTTCCACTGCAAACTCAGGGAGACAAGATCTGCTATCTTCGATCTGCTCCTGCAACTTCAGGAATGCTAGATCTGTTATCTTCAATCTGCTCCACTGCAAACTCAGGGAGACAAGATCTGCTATCTTCGATCTGCTCTTGCAACTTCATGAATGCCAGATCTGCTATCTTCAATCTGCTCCACTGCAACCTCAGGGAGACAAGATTTGATGTCTTCGATCTGCTTCCTACAACTTCAGGAATGCCAGACCTGCTATCTTTAATCTGCTCCACTGCAAACTCAGGGAGACAAGATTTGATATCTTCGATCTGCTTCCTGCAACTTCAGGAATGCCAGACCTGCTATCTTTAATCTGCTCCTGCAACTTCAAGAATGCCAGATTTGCTATCTTTAATCTACTCCACTGTAAACTCAGGGAGACAAGATTGCAAGTAATCATTTACCCTACTACATCGTCCTACGACTTGTAAAAGGGGTATATGCTTATGCCGGAGATGCTGTGACCGAAATGAATCAAATACTCCTATCCAACCATGCTATGATATGTGAATGCAAAAATTGTATGAGTATGATTCCTATTCAAGGTGTTATCACTCATTTATCCGTCAAGGTTTCATCTTTGTTCCCCTTGAAGTATCATTTTCTTGCTCAAACAATTTGCCCTCATGGATATTTTAGGGCTCATGAACCTTGGGACACGGGTCGTATATCAACTTCAAGCCATCCCCCTAGGAATCACTACTTTTTCTGCCCATCCTTATTGCAACTTAAAGGATACAGAACTTGTTTCAACTTTGATTTATTCCACCACAATTTAGGGTTTTTTTTTAATCTTTTTCGTCAAAAATTGGTCTGTCGTACCATTCTTCGAATAACCTGATGACATTGTTTATCTCAACCACTTGATTGGACAAAGAATTCGGAGAAATAGTCTCCATCAAGACTCTCCTTTCTCAAATATCTCCAATGGAAATTCTAACAATTGTCCTGTTTTGGTTTCTTATTTTATCTAGAAATTTCCAAAGTAATATTTAGAACTTCTTTTGTGAAATTATTAGTTCATCAATCATTATTTCAATGCATCATGTTTATGAATGATGGGTAACAATAAATTGATTTCAAAGAGAGTTAAATGAATTATCAAAGGTACAAGGAAAATTAACTGGGAACATATTTTTAAGAAGAGAAAGAGCCCAGAGATAGTAAAATGAATAAAACAGATGCCCTAGATATCGCAGATTAGGCTTCTATATACAAACTTCATGAAGACTGCTTTGAGCTTAACAAGTGTTTAGAAGACTCAAAGTACTTTATTGATGCTCCAATATGCAACATACTTCCTTTCTTGTTGATTCAAGTACAGCAAGATCACTGCATGTCCATTCAAAATTTGAGCCGCCCTTTTCGGGTTTTCAACTCAAAAACCCCTTTGGTCTCAAGGCGCCCTTTGCGGGTTTTCGTCTTGGCTTCTCCCTTTTTTTTTTAGAAGTCTCAAAGCGCCCTTTGCGGGTTTTCACATTGGCCTCTTCTTCTTTTTCAAGCAAAGTATTTTTTGACGGAATCCGAGTTCATAGGATTGGGTAAGCTGTTCCCATCCATTTCAGTCAGAATCAGTGCACCTCCAGAGAAAGCCTTCTTTACCACATATGGTCCTTCCCAATTCGGCATCCATTTTCCTCTGAAATCCTTTTCTATGGGAAGGATCTTTTTCAGTACAAGGCCCCTCTCGTGAAACTCTCTTGGGCGAACTTTTTTGTCATAGGCTCGCATCATTCATTTTTGGTACATCTGACAGTGACGAATAGCTCTTAGCCTCTTTTCTTCAATTAAGTTTAACTGATCATATCGAGACTTGATCCATTCAGCTTCATCCAGCTTTATTTCTGACAAAACTCGAAGAGAAGGTATTTCCACTTCAATAGGTAGAACTGCCTCCATCCCATAGACTAATGAGAAAGGAGTTGCCCCAGTAGAAGTTCTGACGGACGTTCAATAAGCATAGAGTGCAAACGGTAATTTCTCATGCCAATCCCTATAGGTCTCAGTCATCTTCCCCACTATCTTCTTGATGTTTTTATTGGCTGCTTCCACTGCCCCATTCATTTTTGGACGATGCGGAGACGAGTTCTGGTGTTTGATGTTGAATTGACTACAAACTTCCGCTATCGTGCTGTTGTTCAAGTTCAATGCGTTGTCTGATATGATCCTCTCAGGCATTCCATATCGATAATTGATCTCCTTTTTTAAAAATCGACTGACTGCTGACTTAGTGATGCTAGCATATGAAGCAGCCTCTAGCCATTTCGTGAAGTAGTCAATGACCACAAAGATGAACCGATGCCCATTCGAAGCTTTCGATGAAATCGGTCCAATAACATCTATGCCCCATATGGAAAAAGGCCATGGGGAAGTCATAACATGCAAAGGTGACGGAGGTACATGAATTTTGTCTCCAAAAATCTGGCATTTATGACATCTCTTGGCATAGCTGATACAATCTCCTTCCATGGTGGACCAATAATACCCAAATCTCATTATCTGCCTGGCCATTTTGAATCCATTAGCGTGTGTTCCACAAACAACCTCATGAACTTCCTCTAGGATTTTCCTAGCCTCTACAGCATCAACGCATCTCAGTAATACTTGATCCTTTCTCTTTTTATACAAGATATCCTCATCTAAAACATAGTCAGTGGCCAATCTTCTTAGTGTCCTTTTCTCATTCTCAGTTGCATGCTCTGGGTATTCACGATTTTTTACGTATCGCAATACATTATGATACCAAGGGTGATCATCCCCTTCCTCCTCTTCCATGTTATAACAATAAGCTGGAACTTCGAAAATACTCATCTGAATAGGTCTCATATCTTCCGGTCTGTTTACTTTGATCATAGAAGCCAGGGTTGCCAAAGCATCTGCCATCTGATTTTCATCATGTGGGAGATAATTAAAAGTGATGTCGTCAAACTCCTCAATCAATCCCAAGACTATCTTTCGATAATTGATCAGTTTGGGATCTCTCGTCTCCCATTCACCTTTAAGCTGGTAAATCACTAGTGCAGAATCTCCATATACTTCTAGCACTCTGATTTTACACTCTATAGCTGCTCGAATTCCCATGATGCATGCTTCATACTCGGCTATGTTGTTTGTGCAATCAAAATCCAATTTGCATGTGAATGGATAATGATCACTACTAGGGGATACCAAGATTACCCCAATTCCATTTCCCACAGCATTTGACGCTCCATCAAAATTTAGCTTCCACGGACTTTCTTCGGTAGTTGCTACATACATTAACTCCTCATTGGGGAATTCAAAGCTTAAAGGTTCATAATCTTCTAAAGTCTTGCTAGCCAAGAATTCTGCTATTGCGCTCCCTTTTATAGCCTTCTGGTTTACATAGACTATATCAAATTCAGAAAGCAGAATCTGCCACCTTGCCATCCTTCCATTTAGAGCATTTGACTCCATCATATACTTTAATGGATCAAGCTTCGAAATTAACCAGGTCGTATGATATAACATATACTGCCTCAATCTCCGGGTTTTCAAAATCAAGGCGCAACACAACTTCTCAATCGGCGAATATCTCATTTCACATTCGGTGAACTTTTTACTGAGATAGTATATCGCCTTTTCTTTTCTTCCTGACTCATCGTGTTGTCCGAGCACACATCCCATGGAGTTATTGAACACTGATAGATACAGTATCAATGGTCTATCTGGATTGGGCGGAGACAGTACTGGTGCATTTGACAGATACTGTTTGACTTTGTCAAAAGCCTTCTGGCATTCCTCGTCCCATACACATTGGTTGTGTTTCTTGAGAAGACGGAATATGGGATCACATTTTTCAGTTAATTGTGAAATAAACCAAGCAATGTAATTCAATCTTCTAAGAAAACCTCGAACTTCCTTTTGAGTGCGCGGTGGAGGCAATTCTTATATAGCTTTGACCTTATCTGAATCAACTTCGATTCCTCTCTTGCTGACCACGAAACCCAGTAATTTTCCTGACCGAGCTCTGAAAGTACACTTGGCCGGGTTGATCTTCAATTGAAATTTCCTCAACCTTAAGAACAATTTTTTCAAAACCTCGATGTGTTCCTTTTCTGTTCGAGATTTGGCGATCATATCATCAACTTATACTTCAATCTCTTTGTGCATCATGTCATGGAATAAAGTTACCATGGCCCTTTGATAGGTTGCCCCTGCATTCTTTAGCCCGAATGGCATTACCTTATAACAAAAGGTACCCCACAACGTTATGAAAGTGGTTTTCTCCATATCCTCGGGGTGCATCTTGATCTGATTGTATCCGGAAAAACCATCCATGAAAGGAAACAATGAGTATCCCGCCGTATTATCCACCAACGTGTCAATATGAGGAAAAGGGAAATTATCCTTTGGGCTGGCTTTATTTAAGTCCCTATAGTCTACACACATCCGGACCTTTCCATCTTTCTTAGGGACAGGAACAATATTGGCAACCCACTCTGAGTATTTGACCACCTGTAGAAAACCAGCATCAAACTGTTTCTTGACTTCCTCTTTTATTTTCAACACCACGTCAGGCCTCATCCTTCGTAGTTTTTGCTGAACTAGCTTGCATTCTTCTCTTACGGGAAGGCGATGCACTACAATATCAGTACTTAGACCAGGCATATCTCGGTATGACCATGCAAAGACGTCCTTGAATTCCCGTAGTAACTCCACAAGGTCTTGTTTCGTCTCATCGGCTATGCACATTCCAATTTTCACCACCTTTCCTTCATCTAAAAGTATGTTCTCTACCTCCTCTTCATGGGGTAAAATTTGTTTCTCCTCCTGCTTTACCATTCTCAACAAATCTGGAGACAAGTCACAATCTCTGTCACCTTCAAAATCCTGAGATTTCTCTAAACACATGTCTTACTCAAAATAGACCTTTGGATCTGTAGTATCGTTTCTCATATCATTGATATCTAGGGACCTGTGGTGGGCGCCAAAGAATGTATAAAGAATAAATGAATTCGAGGACAACTATTCACATGCTATGAATGAGAATAAAAAGAATTGGAATAAAATTAAAAGATCAAAAGAAAAATGAAAAAATATTTTCCTGAATGGATCAAAATGTATTTCATTCAAATAAAGATTTCTGAACATGAGCCTATTTCACAAAAGAGATCTTATTGTTCCTAGGCTTAAAAACAACAAGTGCGTTCTGAATATTACTCTGTATAATCTTTAAAAACTACAGGAAGTTCCTCTGCAGTCTAATTGTCCAAAACGCTTCCAAGTTCATACGGGCGAATGCCCAACAGACTTCCTTGCTCGATTTCTTCATTGTGTATGGCATTGATGTGAGGATCTTCATTTTTCGATAATCTTCTCTTCGGGTGAATTATCCCTCCTGATACAAAGGTCTGGGATATGTGGGGGAATGTCATCGATTCCCACTTGACGTCTTCCCTATTCAACCGTGCCGTTCTCCTCTCCTGCTTTTTCTCTATTTCCCTCTTCCTTTGTTTAGCATCTAGCCTGAAACCTAGGCCAAAACTGTCTCTCTTCTCTTTTGGTACCGGAACTTGAACTTCCCCTTGGAGGTGTCTGCCCAATCCTTTCCCTAGTAGGGCTCCTTTCCCTATCATCATTTGTAAGCCCATCATCGTGGTTCTGTATATCTTAGGCACCAGAACTTCATTCCCTTCCAAGATAAATGTTGCATTTACGAACTCTAAAGATTGCAAGGAACATTCAGTGGCCTCCTTATTTGTCTCTAAATATGGCGCCTCATTGGTAACAGTCGCTATGATGTCTTCTTCTGCGTTTATAGTTACCAGCCGATTCTTTGATACAAGTTTTAGTTTTTGGTGCAGCGATGAGGGCACTGCCCCCGCCGAATTAATCCAGGGCCTTCCCAACAAGCAGTTGTAGGAGGGCTTGATATCCATCACCAGAAAGTCCACTTCATATGTGTTTGGCCCGATCAATAATGGTATGTCAATTCTTCCCATCACTCTTCTTTCCGTTCCATCAAATGCTCTCACTATGTTCTGGCATGTTTTCATATGAGAACTGTCTATAGGCAACCTCTTCAGCGTAGACAACGGTAAGACATTCAAAGCCGATCCATTATCTATTAACACACTTGGCAGAGTGTATCTCTTGCAACGAGTAGTGATGTGCAAAGCCTTTGTTGATCCCATGCCCTCCGGTGGGATTTCATCATCACTGAAGCAAATGAAATTGTCAGCACTTATGTTACTAACCAGACGATCCAGTTTGTTAACGGATATATCCTTAGTAACGTAACCTTCATTCAGTACTTTCATCAGTGCTTCACGATGCACTTCTGAGCTCAAAAGCAAGGCTAGCACTTATATGTGAGCCGGTTGTTTGCGCAGTTGTTCCACCATGCTGTACTCACTGTGCTTCAAGAATTTCAAAAATTCTTTAGCATCTTCCTCCTTCACAGGTTTGTTGATAAAGGCCCCAGGTCCTTTCTCTCGCTCAACTGCCATGGTCTTTGATTTCACTGGTTCTGCTCTAGCGTTTCTTAAATCATAGCGCTTTCCACTACGTGTGTAGGAACCTTCATTTTGGACCTCCTCGGAAGTGCTAACCGAGCTCTCCACTCCCGGTATTGTCACATTACAGTCATAATTCCATGGTACCATTTTGTTATCCTTGTAAAGAAAGGAAACAGATTTCTGGATTACGACTTTAGGTGCGATTTGTGCTCCGCCTTCCGTGCTTCTCGGTCGGGAAATAATGATCCTCGGATAGTTAACTTTTTGGTTGTCAACTCTCTTTCCGTTATGCATATGCTTCCTTCCTCTGAACTTTCCTTATAAAATTCCACTTCCTTATTATCCATGAGGCTTTGCACCAAGACCCTAAACTCAACACATTTCTGGATCTCATGCCCCTCTGTTTTGTGGAACTCACAGTAGTCCCTTAGTCCTTCACATCCTTCCGCATGATCTGATTCTACCAATCCTCTTCTCATCATTTCTTTCCAAATCATTTTCAGCGGGGTTTTTACCTCCGCAATATCCTCCTTGATCTTTCTCATGACATTTCCGCCAATTGCGTTTATCCCCTTATCCCCATGGTTAGGTAATGGGTTCTCCGCACTAGGTGTATCATCAAATTTTACAATCCCCATCTTGATGAGTCTCTCGACTACCTTTTTGAAGGCAGTGCAGTTTTCTATTGAATGCCCTGATTGTAACACCCCTAACCCATATCCGACGACGGACTAGGGTTAACGGCGTTACCGAGCAGATCGGAAATAATACATAACATTTCATACATTACAATCATCATTAACGATCATAGTGTCCCTTAGATGAGTCATCAAGACCCAAAGCATGCATATAAACCGAGTTGGGACTAAACTGAAACATATATGAAATTTCATAAAAATTAAAGACTTTTCTAACTTTCAGGGGAGACACGCCCATGGGAGGAGACCGTGTGCCCTCCACGGCTTCTAGACACCCCCGTGTGTCCATCCGTGTTTACATACTGAATATATCAACACGGTCACTAGGCACGTCTATGTGCCATGACCGTGTGCTACCAGACCATACTGACTTTTCCAACACGGCCACCAAGCACGCCCATGTGCCATGGCCGTGTGCTCTTAGCTAGCTACTGACTTGTATACCACGGCCAGCTAACATGCCCATGTCGAGGCTGTGTGCAACTTAAGCTACATTCTGCCAATTCAACCACGGTCTTAGGCACGCCCGTGTGCCACAACCGTGTGGCATTATAGGCCATTTACAAGGCCAAAATGCCACCCATAAGGGTCAACCTACAAGCCATATTTACCAACATATCTCATGCACATATAACCATAAAAAACATACCAAAATAATCATTCAAACCATGCATTCAATACAATTTCCAACCATGATAATTTCAAAGAATAAAACTCATATCATTACAAGCATAATTCATTCATTTGCTCACTCAAACCTTGGCCATTTCACATGCTTTCACCATACCATGATATGCATCATATATCACATTCATTGAAGCAAAGTCTTAATTCAAAAATAGCCAAATCACATGGCTAAGATCACATAACAACTTGTACTAAAATACTAGCCTATACATGCCATATCTAACTTTATACATTTTCAAAGTGTACCAAAATGATTTTAGTAGTGTGATGATTTATCCTTGACTAGTCCCGAGCCTTCAGTAGCTTTGACGACCTATAAAACAGAAAAAACACACACAGAGTAAGCTTTCCAAAAGCTTATTAAGTCATATACAAATAAACTTAATAGACAAGTATATAAGCATATAGAAATATAGGCACATTTCATATACATAACATCTTCTCACATATATACTTTGATTCATACTATTTGCCACATTTGCCACATTCATCAATTCCAAAAATCTCTTATGCACAAAACTATTTCAAAGGTCCATAACCATCATAGCAAGGTTACATAGGAACTTACCTTATATACACACTTAGTGTATGAATCAACGTACCTGAATCAGATTCACTATTTACATGGCTATTTCGTATCACAAACTTGCCCGTTGAACCGTAAGGAATCTAGTAGGATACTCAGAAAGCTCGAAATGGTCGTACAATGCCAACGTCCCAGACGAGGTCTTACATGCACTCAGACATTGATTTCGCTGTCCCAGACAGGGTCTTACATGTATCAATACGATGCCGATGTCCCTGACATAGTCTTACACGTAAAGCTTATCTTGATGCCAACGTCCCAAACGTGGTCTTATACATAAAACTTATATCGATGCCAACGTCCCAGACGAGGTCTTACACGAAGTTTCAAATTAACGCCAACGTCCCAGACGTAGTCTTACATAATAAAACAGAACAGATACCTATGTCATAACATGACTAATCCTATCTACCCTAGGTTCACACGAGACTTCTCGAACTTAATCACTATATCGAACTTTCCTCGGAATCTATATGTAGAACTTCTCATAGGCATTCATTATCAACATTAATCATATGAACAATTATAATTACATACATATACATTTATTTGCATAGTGACTTACCTCGGATTCGGTTTATCGGAATGAAAATGGTTATTCGGTTACTTTCACTTTCCCGCGATCTAAATCCATTTTCCTCGGCTCTTGATCTAAACATATTCAGATTTAACCCTTTTATTCAATAGCTCATTCAATTCAATCCAAAGACACACATTTTGGACTATTTGCAATATAGCCCTCACATTTACACATTTTATCATTTTAGTCCATTTTTCTCAAAACATCAAATTCACAAAATCCATACATGAACAAGCTTAGCCGAATACATATGCATCACATACAAGCCCATATTTTCCATCAAATTTGTAATTTAGTCCCTCAAGTTACCATTTTCTCAATTTAGCCCTATTTAGCTAAATTCATCAAAAATCCAAGAACAAAGTATGTTCATCTAACTCATATCTTTCATTTAACACCAAAAATCATCAAAAAGCTTGACATATCATCAATGGCATCTCACACAAACATTATCAATTCATCAAATTGAGACATGGGTTTTAAAGCTCTCGAAGCAACGATTACAAAAACGTAAAAATTATCGAAAACTAACCGAAAACATACTTCTAATTTGGCTCTCAAATGGCCGAATATGACAAGCTCAAACCCTTTCTTTTCTTTCTTATTTTCGGTGGAGAATGCATGAATGAATGTTCCATTTTCATGCTTTATTTTATTAACAATTATATTATTAACCTTATTACCAAATTATCCTTATAATAAAAACATATATAACATATAAATCAAGGTCTTTTTTTACCTTAACTGCCCACTTACAAACTAATGGCTTAATTGCCACATAAAATCCTCATACTTATAAAGACATGACAATTAAGTACCTTTTCATGTAGCATGCTAATTTATAAATCAATGCAATTTAGCCCTTTGTTCAAATTAAACACACAGATGGACGAATTAACTTACGAAACTTTAGCACATGCATATACAAACATCATAGTCACAAAATATAATATTAAAATATTATACGGGCTCAGATTTATGGTCCTGAAACCACTATTCCGACTAGGGTATAAATCAGACTGTTACACTGATATTCCCGCATGGTAGTCGCAGTGAGCGTTTGAGTCATACCACTTAGGATATGGGGGCTGCAACGGCTGTAGATAAAATGGGGACACGACGTGCGCGTCAAATAAAGTTTGGTATAGCTCTTTATACGTCATTGGGATTGGCATAAATTGGAGCTTTTCAGAATTTTGTCTGGTGCCTGATTCTTGTCTGGTCGACCCTTGTTGCCCAGCTGTAACTACCTTTGGCTGGCTAACAGTGATTGCCTTCGAGTACCCTTTGTTGTATGTACTCGCATTATTCACCTCATTGTCCTTTTTCCCAAGAGCAGTGTAACATCCTAGATTAGGGGTTATGCGTTCGTGTGTAATTCATGAGATAGTGGGCTCAGTGGGTGTGTTGGATGTGTTCTGAGGAGTTCTAGGAACCCTAAGGTGCATGGAAATGTATGGAAATGTAAGGCAATGTAAGGAAATGTAAGGAAATGCTTTGGAAACGTTAAGTTTAAAAGAGGAAAGTGAACATTTTTGGAAACTAGGGGATGTAAGGAAATGATGTGAAAATGATTCAAAAGAGGAAAGTAAACATTTCTGGAAACTTGGAAATGTAAGGAAATGTCAAGTTTAAAGAGCCAAACGAAAATTTTTGGAAACTTGGAAATGTAAAGAAATGTCAAGTTTTAAGGCTTAAAAGAGAAAACTAAGGCAAGGTGGCCTTAAGAAAAATAATATGAGGAATTTGACACACAAACAGGCTTGGAAAAGTGGCACTGGAGATGCCACTTAGGGCCTCTGGAAATGGCGCCACATGCAAGGTGTTGGGCCCGAGTTTGAGTCACATGGGACGCAAATAAAAGAAATTTTATTTTGCTTCCGTAGAAGTGAGGTGGACGGCACATGGCTATAAATTAGGAGCTTTTATTCTTTTATTTTTAAGAGATAAAGGGTGGATAAATAAGGGATAAATAATGGATTTATTTTAGATTATTTTCAAGAGATAAATGTGGATATTATTTCTTTTATTTTGATAGATAAGGAAGAGATAAAAGAGGATTATTATTAGTATTATTTTTATTAAGAGATAAGAGATAATTATTGGATTAAGTTTTATTAAAGTGATAAATCAAGGGATAAAGCTATCAAAATAGAAGAGTGGTGGCCAAGTAAAGGACTCTAGCTAGTAATTTTGGCTATAAAAGGAAGAGTAAGGCTATTCTTCATTCATTCTTTTCTTTTCAAGAAAACCTCTGCAAAATTCTCTAAAGTTTCTCCTCTTCTCTCTGCCGAATTTTCTCTGCCATTATTCTCTTTTTCTTTTTTTTCTTTTCTTCTTCTATTACAAACACAATCAAAAGCCAAGATACCAATAGCCCTAGTCGATTTCTCACTAAGCCTCAAGAGCCGAAATTGTTATCCACATCAAAGCCATAGCCGAATCTTCGCTAAGGGTTCAAGCAAGAGTTCCATCAAATTCTTGATGAAGGAGATCTTTCGGGATTTACTAAGTGTCGACTACAAGGAAGGAGAAGTTCTTTTCCCGAAGGTACACCATAAGCCGCGTGTTCCCTAGTTATTAGTGAATTTCGGATTTAAGAATCTAAGGGATTTCGACAGAGGATACAAGGATTTTGGGATTTGAGAATTTCAAGGAATTTGAGATCTAAGGCGATGGATCGATTTTCGGGATTTCAAGGAATTCGTTAAGCAAATCAGTGTGTACCCTACCCTAAGTTTTGATAGGTTCATGGCTATGTTTAAATTAAATGTATTATTAAGAATGTGTGTACTCACACTAACTTTCAATATATCATATGGCAATTATTTTAATATATGAATATGCATAAGAATGTGAATATGACTAAGTACCATAAATATGGTAAAAGTACCCAGGTACGTTTCCTACTTTTGATAGGATTTTGAATATGTATATTGTTACATGTAAATAATGAGAAATTAAGTATGTTATGCTATAAAATATATGGGGCATTCGGGATCTATGTGAAAGGGGAAGAAGGTGTTGACTTCGGTCTCACCAACGGAATATGGTGACTACGGTCACAAAATTTGAATATGGTAACTTCGGTTACATTATCTGAATTTGGTAACTTCGGTTACATTATTTGAATATGGTGTCTAATGACACAAATTATATGGGCGATGAGCACGTCGATCGCAAATGATCGCTTCGATGGTGTGTAGCGGATGGAGGGTTGACTTAGTAGTCCCACGGTGTGACCGGCGAAGTGCGGGTGGTGTGTAGCGGATGGTTAATTAGGTTTGGGTTTGGGAATGCATCATTAATTGTATTCTATGATTTGAATGTGTATCATTTGCATGCCCGATTCTATTATGACTTAGTGTTGTGTACACATTGAGTCTGTTGACTCACCCCGCTTTGGGGAATATTTTTCGTGTGATGAGCGGTAATGGACCGGGTCGGCCTACAGGAGCTTAAAGGTGGCCATGCATAGCAAGAAATTTATGATTTGGACTTTCAATTTATTTTAAGTATTTTAAGTTTTACTTTGGGATCATTGATATAATAAGGCCATTGTGGTTTACTTTATTTTTCTTTTATTTATTATGTTTATGGATTTTTATCAATTAAAGTTTAAGTAAATTCCTTTTAAAATTAACTCTAAATGTTTTGTCACCTTAAATAAATGGATTTTAACATAAGATAAATTTGTTTTCAACTCAAGCCCAACCCAAACAATATTTTTTAAAAATCATACAAGTTTTTCCTAAGTAACAAAAGAATTTTGAACCGGTTTACTTGAGGAACATACCAAATCTGGTCAAAGCTCGTGGGCCGAGTTTGGGGTGTTTCAGATTTGGTATCGAGCCCGCTTTAAACTCTCTACTGTGGGCTAAGGCCCAAAACGTTTTCAAATCGAGCCCGATGAGTTTTATGAAAGTATTTTTGAAAATGAGCAGGTTTTTCGGCATGGCACCTAAGTCTCCGACCCGCATCCACCGTAAGTAAGTACCTTCTATCTATTATGTGATTTATATTATGATTTGTAGAAGGGTAGAAGTGGAATGGAACGTAGAATAGCATGATAGGTACTTGAACCCTAGGACTAGTCTACCCCAACTATTGCATAAGACTTAAGGACCATTAAACAAACCTATGACTAAGACGCCGAGTTAGGGTGTGGTAACCATTGTGCGCATGTCTAGGATTGGATCCTAAGAGCCTGGTACTTAAGCAAATCCTAGTGACTCACCTCCTCTTCGCTGAATCCTACCAGTGCGTAGCTTCGGTTCACCCTAACCAAGAGGACTCGGTCCATAGGCTAAACACAATGACTAAAACCCGAAGGGAACTAGCCGTGTTTTTATAAACCCTAGTTTTAAAACTCTTA
The DNA here is from genome assembly GCA_025698515.1 of Gossypium sturtianum. Taxonomy (NCBI): domain Eukaryota; kingdom Viridiplantae; phylum Streptophyta; class Magnoliopsida; order Malvales; family Malvaceae; genus Gossypium; species Gossypium sturtianum. The sequence continues at coordinate 37,438,780 of CM046949.1, forward strand.
AAATTATCCTTTTGAATTGCAAACATGATTCTATAAAATTTTCTCAAGTATTCTTGATTTATAAAAATTACTAAAATACCCCTATTTGCAAAATTACTAAATTGCCCTTGGTTTATGAAATTTCCAAAATACCCACAGTTCTTATCAAAAATTCATTACTTTATAAAATGTCCAAAAACCCTAATTTGCAAAATATCAAAATACCTTGATTTTGGAAAATTACAAACCGCCTTCTAACTTACAAAATTACCAAATGACCCTAATTTCCAAAATTTTGCAACATCACCGCTTTGGAAAGTACTATTCTCAAAAAGAACCCTCAAAGTTTTGCAAAATTTGGAAATACCCTGAAAATATTAAACTCTACAAATTTACCATGGTTTATTACCAAAATACCCCAGAGCTCCAAAATTACCAAAAATACCCCGGATTTCAAAATTTTTCAAAATACCCCGGAATTTAAAAATTCCAAAATACTTTTGACAAAATCACCAAGGAACCTCATTTTGAAAAATTACAAAAATACCCTCAGTAGGGCAAATTACGAAAATACCCCTAGGTAGTGGAAAAACAACAACAATGAAAACTACAACATTTCTCTGAATGAACGAAAGTTCATAATTGATTGATGGATGTATGAATGTAAAGATCGTGTGTGCATGTATGGATACGAAAGAACCACTCCTAAAATTTTTCCATAAAAATTCTTCGCGAATAATCAAGTGAAACAAGGACTAATTCATAAAACTTTTTACTCGGATTAAATCGCGACGTTAGAAATAAGTTCTAGGGGCGTGAACTTAGGGATTGTGCCTAGAAAGTATGATGGTTCTATTAAGATCAGAGTGCGCAAATGAAAGCATAGTGCGGTGAGAAGGATTGTACAACAGTTAATAAGTAATTTCGAGGACGAAATTATTTTTAAGGAGGGTAGAACTGTAACATCCTAGATTAGGGGTTATGCGTTCGTGTGTAATTCATGAGATAGTGGGCTCGAGTGGGTGTGTTGGATGTGTTCGAGGAGTTTTAGGAACCCTAAGGTGCATGGAAATGTATGGAAATGTAAGGCAATGTAAGGAAATGTAAGGAAATGCTTTGGAAACGTTAAGTTTAAAAGAGGAAAGTGAACATTTTTGGAAACTAGGGGATGTAAGGAAATGATGTGAAAATGATTCAAAAGAGGAAAGTAAACATTTCTGAAACTTGGAAATGTAAGGAAATGCCAAGTTTAAAGAGCCAAAACGAAAATTTTTGGAAACTTGGAAATGTAAAGAAATGTCAAGTTTTAAGGCTTAAAAGAGAAAACTAAGGCAAGGTGGCCTTAAGAAAAATAATATGAGGAATTTGACACACAAACAGGCTTGGAAAAGTGGCACGAGATGCCACTTAGGGCCTCTGGAAATGGCGCCACATGCAAGGTGTTGGGCCTGAGTTCGAGTCACATGGGAAGCAAATAAAAGAAATTTTATTTTGCTTCCAGAAGAAGTGAGGTGGACGGCACATGGCTATAAATTAGGAGCTTTTATTCTTTTATTTTTAAGAGATAAAGGGTGGATAAATAAGGAATAAATAATGGATTTATTTTAGATTATTTTCAAGAGATAAATGTGGATATTATTTCTTTTATTTTGATAGATAAGGAAGAGATAAAAGAGGATTATTATTAGTATTATTTTTATTAAGAGATAAGAGATAATTATTGGATTAAGTTTTATTAAAGTGATAAATCAAGGGATAAAGCTATCAAAATAGAAGAGTGGTGGCCAAGTAAAGGACTCTAGCTAGTAATTTTGGCTATAAAAGGAAGAGTAAGGCTATTCTTCATTCATTCTTTTCTTTTCAAGAAAACCTCTGTAAAATTCTCTAAAGTTTCTCCTCTTCTCTCTGCCGAATTTTCTCTGCCATTATTCTCTTTTTCTCTTTTCTTTTCTTCTTCTATTACAAACACAATCAAAAGCCGAAGATACCAATAGTCCTAGTCGATTTCTCACTAAGCCTCAAGAGCCGAAATTGTTATCCACATCAAAGCCATAGCCGAATACTGCTAAGGGTTCAAGCAAGAGTTCCATCAAATTCTTCAGTAAGGAGATCTTTCGGGATTTACTAAGTGTCAACTACAAGGAAGGAGAAGTTCTTTTCCCGAAGGTACACCATAAGCCGCGTGTTCCCTAGTTATTCCGTGAATTTCGGGATTTAAGAATCTAAGGGATTTCGACAGAGGGATACAAGGATTTTGGGATTTGAGAATTTCAAGGAATTTGAGATCTAAGGCAGTAGATCAGATTTCGGGATTTCAAGGAATTCGTTAAATCAAATCAGTGTGTACCCTACCCTAAGTTTTGATAGGTTCATGGCTATGTTTAAATTAAATGTATTATTAAGAATGTGTGTACTCACACTAACTTTCAATATATCATATGGCAATTATTTTAATATATGAATATGCATAAGAATGTGAATATGACTAAGTACCATAAATATGGTAAAAGTACCCAGGTACGTTTCCTACTTTTGATAGGATTTTGAATATGTATATTGTTACATGTGAATAATGAGAAATTAAGTATGTTATGCATGATATAAAATATATGGGGCATTCGGGATCTATGTGAAAGGGAAGAAGGTGTTGACTTCGGTCTCACCAACTGAATATGGTGACTACGGTCACAAAATTTGAATATGGTAACTTCGGTTACATTATCTGAATTTGGTAACTTCGGTTACATTATTTGAATATGGTGTCTAATGACACAAATTATATGGGCGATGAGCACGTCATTGCAGCGATCGCTTCGATGGTGTGTAGCGGATGGAGGGTTGACTTAGTAGTCCCCACGGTGTGGCTTGGCGAATGCGGGTGGTGTGTAGCGGATGGTTAATTAGGTTTGGGTTTGGGAATGCATCATTAATTGTATTCTATGATTTGAATGTGTATCATTTGCATGCCCGATTCTATTATGACTTAGTGTTGTGTACACATTGAGTCATTGACTCACCCCGTTTGGGGAATATTTTTCAGTGATGAGCGGAATGGACCGGGTCGGCAGGAGCTTAAAGGTGGCCATGCATAGCAAGAAATTTATGATTTGGACTTTCAATTTATTTTAAGTATTTTAAGTTTTACTTTGGGATCATTGATATAATAAGGCCATTGTGGTTTACTTTATTTTTCTTTTATTTATTATGTTTATGGATTTTTATCAATTAAAGTTTAAGTAAATTCCTTTTTAAAATTAACTCTAAATGTTTTGTCACCTTAAATAAATGGATTTTAGCATAAGATAAATTTGTTTTCAACTCAAGCCCAACCCAAACAATATTTTTTTAAAAATCATACAAGTTTTTCCTAAGTAACAAAAGAATTTTGAACCGGTTTACTTGAGGAACATACCAAATCTGGTCAAAGCTCGTGGGCCGGGTTTGGGGTGTTTCAAGCAGACCTTCTAGTGGTTTCCCCCGCTTCAATCTTGCCACCCCTTATGGCATTTTCAATCATTTCTCCTGCAATCACTATATCCGCGAAGCTCTTGGTAGCACTTCCTATCATGTGGGTGATAAATGGAGCCTTCATGGTGTTGATAAAAAGCATTATAGTCTTCTTTTCTAAGAGCGGTGGCTGAACTTGCATAGTAACCTCCCTCCATCTTTGCGCGTACTGCCTGAAGCTTTCATTCGACTTCTTTTCCATATTCTGTAACATGATTCTGTCAGGCGTCATGTCTGTGACATGATTGTACTGCTTCATGAAGGCTTGGGCTAGGTCTCTCCAGGAGCTAATATTAGCACGGTTAAGTTGATTGTACCATCTGGACGCTGCCCCCACTAAACTATCTTGGAAATAATGAATCAAAAGTTGATCATTGTTCAAGTAGTCAGTCATCCGTCTACAGAACATAGTGATGTGGGCTTCCGGACAGCTGGTCCCATTGTATTTCTCGAATTCTGGCATCTTAAATTTATGAGGAAGCACCAAATCTGGAACCAGAGTCAAGTCTTTTGCATCAATACCATGGTGATGATCGACATTTTCCAAGGCCTTAAACTTTTCTTCCAACCATCTATAGCGATCCTCTAACTACCTAGAGGGTTCAGTTTTTGTCCATTCCCTCTCTGCTATATCCAAATCAGAGATGACAGGATTAGCTAGGTTATCTCCTGGGTTGGATCCCGAGCCAGCTTGGAAGTTCATAGGCAGTCTAGCATCAGCTTGCCCTTGTTGAGGCCTAATTGTGACAGATGACCTTTGGGGAGACTCCTCAGGTTGCGTATGTGCGTGCGGTGGGGTAAAATCTGGAGGAATGCCTTCGCTATCTTCTCCCGTAATAGCCATGGGACCTTTTCCTTTGTCCATTGCCCTGCTCAAAGATCCGGGCCATTTGAGCCATCATGTTCCTTTGAGCTTCCAACATTTGGTCTCTCATTTCTTGTTGGAGCTTTGCCAATTGCTCTTGCATCTGGTCTTGCATGTCTTTCTGGAATTGTTCAAGTCTTTGATCCATTTTCTTTATTTTGGCACGTGTACCGTAACAGTGTTCAGCTTCTAGATTTTTCCTTCTCTTTCTCTCTCTCTCTAATAATTTCAACTAATTAGGCTATCTCTATGGTCTTAAATGCATATGATATGATGTAATGCAAATGCATGAATGCAAGGAGGCATCGATTCAGATTCAACTTCATTTTAGAAAACTTTATTAGAAAAAAAAATCTTTTACATAAAGCGGACTACAAATATGCTTTCACCCTACGGCCTAAAGTTTTGATTTTCCCAAACAAAGATGTTAGCTCTTGACTACGATTCGACTGTAGCTCATATCTCACGCTCAGTATATCAGCCTGTGCTACCAAAGTCTGTAGGTGATCAGCTACCTCCTGAATCTGAATTATTGCTTCACCCATGAGGTAATCCTAATTTCTAACTTGATCATGAGAATGGTGAAGCTCCTCCTTCCAATGCTCTTCTCTTGTTTCAAGAAGCTCAATCCGAAGTTCACAACTGTGCAATGCTGATTCTAATTCTTCAATCCTACTCTTCATTTCCTCGATCTTGTTCAGACTTGATCTTAGTTCAATTTTTGAATTACGACTTCGATGGTGATGAAGAGATCGCCCAAGTTCAGCCACTCTAGCTTTTAATCCCTTTTTCTCTTTTTGGCTTTCTGCCAAATTCATCTCTAAGGCCTCGTTTCGTGCTTGCATTTCTTGAAACTTCCTCTCCCAACAGTTAGCTTTGGCCTTTTCCTCTCGAATCTCCTGTTGCCACTATTCCGAAGTCTTCCCCAATCCAGCGTTCTTCATTGTCAGTCGTATCTTCTTATATTCTGTCTTCAAACTATCTCGATCTTCCTCTATCCTCCACTTTTCTTTTTTTAGTCTTTCGACCTCCAGTTTCTGAACATTCGCATCTAATCTTAGGTGCATTTTTTCTTCTTCTAACTTCTTTATCCTCTTTCCGAGCTCAAAACTTTGCCTCTCGAAGTCTTGCTTCATAATCTCTAACTTCGATGGGACCACTTGTAAATATTCTTTCATCGATCGAACGCCCTCCAAGCTTGGCCCAGGGATGTTATCATTGATCCTTTTGCTTGACCACTCCTTGTATTCCGGGGTTGCCATCGGTCCTCCAGCCAATATCTTCATACAGCGAGCCCGCTTCCAAGCCTCAGAAATCTCTCGAGTCTTCCTCTTATAATTATCCCCCTTATATGAGAATTTACTTTGAGCTAACCCATATGTCATCGGTACGAACTGTATTACTTTGTATTACCTTAGTACGAGCAACGGTGCATATCCAACAACTCTCCAGATTCCAGGCAGAGGTACCCAATCAAAATTTCCACACCGATAAAGGATTTCGTCGGGTACCATCCAAGGGGCTTTCCACTCAACATCTTCCTCTCGGAGGTTTTGAAGAATTTTCATCCACCTTTGCTTTGATATATTGTCCCTCCTTGTCGTAGCCGTGGCCTCTTTTAAAGGGGAATAACTTTCACAGAACACTCGGTAAGGAACCTTGTCAACCCTCTAAAAATGACTGTGGAACCAAACCAGTAATAACTGTGCGCATCCAATGAATCTACCATCACCAGCTCTCCGGCATGCATTTAAAGATCTGAACGTCTCGGCTAAGATCGCAGGTACAGGTGTGACCCCTTTGTTAAGTCGGTCGAATAAATCAGTAACTGCTTCATCTATATATCCCAATGCTTTAGGGAAAATCACCAATCCATATATACTCAGAGCAAATACATCGACTCTCTTTTTCATATCAGGGTGCTCTAGAATCAAATCCTTCAAAGCTTTCCATGAGATGCACTTATACTCACCCTTTTGTTTGATTCTGGCTGTGACCCACTGTTCACTCATCCCTGTAATATTCATCAATTTCCTCAAAAAGGTTGGAACACTAGGAGCCCTCAAGTAAGCTTTATCAACTTGAATCTTGGAACATCGCAATAGAGCTGTATACTCCTCCACCGTAGGTACCAAATCAACTCTTCCGAAAGTAAAGCAACTATACGCAGAGTTCCAATATTGGGAGATAGCTCAAAATAGATGTTCATCTACCTTGATGTCCAACAGGTATGGAAAATCCCCGTAGCTACCGTAAAATAATTACTTGGTCTCGTTACTCCACGGGTCCCATTCTTCTCTTAATTCTTGGAGATTATTCTGCGTCACACTGATGCGAGTATAGTCCCATAGTTCTGATTTGTGTCCTTTGGCTAAGCTATTTCCTTTTTCTAATTGCGTCTGCTCTGACCACCTACGGACGGCTGCATTGTCTTCTACTTTATCAAGGAACTCGTTCTCAATAACCAGCTTTCTAACTTAGAAACTGACCGTGAATCGATACCTCTTAAAATATGAAATGACATGTAACAAAATAAAACACAATCAGTTAGTAACATGAAGTAAAACATAAAGAAAATAATAAAACACACATATGGGTGATTGCTAAGGTTTGGTATAGTTCTACCTAGGGTAAGTTCTTAGGTTTTCTATATGTAGTTTAGCTCTAAAGTTGAGGTACCTGAACCAGCAGATTCCTCGATCCTCACCCATTATAGGCTCATATGGACCGAGTTCAGTTCAAGGGAATACATTTCCCTATGGCTGCACGGAGATAAAAATCTCACGAAGACATAGGTACGGATGTATCCCGGAGATGTATCCCGGAAGCGATTCACTATCCTGCACGGAGGTGAAAACCTCACGAAGGAGTAGCTTCTCACTCCCACTTAAGGGTGCGACCACAACGGTCATGCATGCAATGCTGACATGCTTTTCAATATTAAAACAACTTACAATAAAAAAGGATCAATTTTTTTTTAAAAAAAAAAATTAGATTTTTAAATTCAAACGGAAGGACATGAAATTATCGATTCTACGACTTGACTCTCTTGTGATTTCTCCAGTGGAGTCGCCAAGCTGTCGAGACCATTTTTTTGAAAAAACAGAAGGTCGACTTTAAAAACAAAAACGGGAGTCGCCACCAATCTTTTTTTTGATGAGGTGTGATCGGGCCACCTTATAAAACGTTTTATTTCAAAACATTGATTTTGGTCTACGAAATCCAAGAAAACGGGTTCGAGAGTCGGTTACGTACGAGGAAGGATTAGCACCCTCGTAACGCCCAAAATTGGTACCAAATTGATTAATTTCATGTCGCAACGTTGAAAATTTGAAACCATGATTTCTTTAAAAAAACTTGATCAATTTGAGTCAAAATTTGAGATTTCTTTGTTCCGAAAGGATACAAACATCACATCCAGCACGTTAGGACATGATATTTCAAACCCTCGTAATCAAAATAATCTCATACTTTACGAAATTTAAAAGGATATTTAGTTATTTAGTCGACGGGAAATCAAAACCCAAAGACATCGTAAGCACTATTCCCCGAATTTCTAAATACAAAACATTGCCTTATATTTTTTAAAGAAATCCTTTAGATGAAATATAGTAATTTTACAAAACGTATTTTTGTTTACAAAAATTGATACCTGATTGATAATTTCACGTCTTAACGTCGAGAATTTGAAAAGATTCAAAAACATGATTTCTTTAAAAACTCGAACAATTTTGAGTTAAATTTTGAGATTTCTTTGTTCCGAAAGGATGCAAACATCACATCCAGCACGTTAGGACACGATATTTTCATCCCTCGTAATCAAAGTCATCTCGTGATTTACGAAATTTAAAAGGATATTTAGTTATTTAGTCAAACGGGAAATCGAAACCCAGTACGTTAGGGCACTATTCCCCGAATTTCTAAATACAAAATATCGATTATTTTAAAATTTTAATGTATCGAGTAAAGGTTAACGTAGATTGATTCGATAAAAAGATAAATTACGAAACTAGGGCGCGTAATAAAATGATTATTGATAGATTAATGGAAATGGTAATACTAAAGACAAAAGTAGAATGAAATAGAGGTATAAAACGAATGAGTTATTAACAGAAGGAATAATAAATAAAAAGGAATGCACGCAATAATACTAATCTAACCGATTCAATGATATAATAATGATAATGACAATAATAATGCGATAATAGTAAAATAATAATAATAATAATAATATATCTATAATAATAACAATAGAAGAAATAATAACATAAATAGAAATAATAGTAATAATAATAATAATAATCATAATAAAGTAGTAATAGAAATAAAAATGATAGAATGAGTAGTAATCAAAATAATAATGGTAGTATTATATAAAAAAATAAAATAATGATAATGATAATAATAAATAGTAATAAAAAATATATATAGATATATATAAAAATAATGATATAGTAATAGTAATAACAATAAAATAAAATAATAGTAGTGATAATAATTAAATAATAAAAAAATAAAATAATGGTAATAATAATAAAAATAAGAAGTAATACTAATAATAATAGTATGGTATAGTAATAAAATAATAATAATAATAAATAATTAATAGTAATAAAAATAAAAATATTAAATAATAGTTATGATAATAAAAAATTGCAAAATAATTAAAAATGGGCTAAATTGCATTAAAAACAGAAATTCAGGGCCAATTCGAAATAAATAGAAAGAAAAAGGGCCTATTTGCATGCGCAAAGGAAGCAGAGGGACCAAAGATGTAATTTTCCCCGCCCTCTCAAAATGCAACGTTTAATGCGGGACCGAAATATAAATTTAAAAAAATAACGGGCTGATTTAAAAAAAAATAAAACTTGATTACAAAGCATAAAAAGGCGGAAGGACTAAAAGCGCAATAAACCCCTTTAAAAAAACACGCGGATCCTGAGGCGGGTCGGGTCAACACGCGGATCCTAGGGTCAAAACGACGTCGTTTTGGGCGTTTAAGGCCAGCCCCAAAACGACGTCGTTTTGGGAGGCTATTTAAGGCCAAATTTTTTTTTTTTTTAAAAAAAATTCTTCATTTGTTTTTAAAAAAAATTCCTTAACCCTTTTCTTTCTCTCTGCAGGTTCAGGGGGTCCGGCGCCGCTCCGGTCGGTCTCCGTCGTGGGCTCTGTCGCACACACCGCACGTACTGCAGATCGAGCCGTCGTAAAAAAATTGATTTTTTTTTTTAATATTATGAATATATATATGTCGAAAGAAAGAAAGAAAAAGAAAAAATTCGAAGAAAAAAAATAAAAAAGGGAGAGAAATCACCTCCTTCGGCCTTTGTTTTTGATTTCTTAGTATATTTTAATATCTAATCTCTATTCTCTTGTGTTTAATCTAAGCTATTTTCGGTTTGTTTCTGTTTGTTCGGATCTCAAATCTCTATTTTTTGTATTGATATTTTTTTTAATCCCCTTACAATCGGTTTAGAATTGGCTTTTATAGCCATTTTTTCAAGCTTTCTGTCCCTTCCGTTTTTAATGCTTGCAGGTCAAGGGCGGTAGAGATGCGACGTGGGCGGTGGCGGTGGCAGAGCAAGTGGCGTCAGAAGGTCTGACTGGCGGCTGGTCAGAAGCAGAGGCAAGTGGCTAGGGTTAGGGTTGATTTGGGTTTTGGTGTTGGGTCTGTTAGTGGGCCATCAGATTTGGGTTTAATTGTTTTTGGGTTGTGTGGGCTTATTGTTTTATGGGTTAATGCTTTGGGTTGTAATTGGGTTATGGTAAGTTTGGGTTGATGGTTTGTTATTATTAAAATCATGATGAGAAAAATATTTGCTCTCATTTATTAAATGTTTTCCATATTTAGCATTAATTAAAAAAAATATTTGGTTTCCTATTCAACATTAATTCAGACAATTACATTAATAAAATTTCATAAGTTAATTAAAAATATATGAAAAGAAAAATTTTGAAATACAATTTTTTAATTTAAACAATTTATTAATTATATTTGTTCCTGTAAATAATTACAAAAATAATTTTTTTAAAAATGAATGGAAAAAAATGAAACCTTTTAAATAACTACAAACAAAGTTTATTAGAAAAAAAAATGGTACAATTACTTTACAATTTACATGTATCAAAATTGAAGGTTGGATGGAGTTGTCCGTGGGGTGAAACGTTGTGGTGTCCTTTATTGACGTCTTGGGTGTTCGCGACGGTCAATCGAGAGCTCAATGTTTTTCTCACCTGAACCTGCATTCTCATCATCCATCAATGAACCATGGGGTGTATCAAAGTAACTTGGAAAATGGTATGTTCCAAAGGTTTGATTGGGAGGTGTAGAGTACTAGGGTGCAGAGCTAAACATATCAACCATCATTGACGACCTCGGTTGTTGATAATTAGAACTGGAATCGGGTACTTCTGAACGGTAAGAGTAGCCTTAGAACTCCAGCATTAAATTGTCATTACGCAACTCCGGATGATAAGTACTACCCTTCGATTGTGTTTGTGTCCTTAGAGGTTTAGGCTCGAGCTTAGGAGTAGGAGGTGGATGTCTTTGATGAGGATGGGATCGACTCGGTCCATTTTGCTAATGCCTTCACCGTTGCATATGTTTAGGGGCTACCATCAACTGACCACCAAACACATACGACAACCCGTTTTCCATGTACAAACGTAGGTAATGGACCAAGGGCGTAAAACCCCCATATAAGAGTCCAACTGAGGCCTTCTATGCATCCGCACGTTCCACATTACAATCCAATTCGTTGCATCTTTTCCCCTCTTATTAATGTTGTGCACATTGTTGAAGTTGACTAGAACGTCCAAAACATCTTGCTAACACTTGAATTGTCGCAAAACTCGGTCCTCGTTGTACCACTCAACGGTTGAAATTCAAAACAAGTGCGTTAATGCACCACACGTATGAGTGGTGGTAAGCTGATTTGAGAATTACACCCGCAACATATGACATCCACACGAACTGCACAATTAATAACATTATTATGGTGACATGAGTAAAATAAAAATACTAAAATATTTACATGACATGAAGATAATTTTATTTTGAAAAAGTTTTACCTCCTCCCCGACATATGCTTCAATCATTTGTCTGTACACACCAAGGATTTCTGACTTCCTGATTCCCACACAAGTAGACTATCTGAATAGAAATCAAACTTGTTAGATAACATTTTCATAAAAAAATAATTCTTAATCAATGTTTTAACATATTTTTTTACTTATTTAAAAGTGGGAAACATATTGTTGGTGAGTCTGTGATGCCAGAAATGACATCCTGTACAGTGCCTAGGACTACAACAATAGCAGACATCCACCTATATCTTATGTATCACGCTTTGTTGCTCAAAAAGCTTAAGGTAAAATGTTGCTAATACTGTTGAACCCCAACTGTACAAACATATATTGAAAATCAACCAACAAAGGCAAGTACATCAGGTGGACATTATTATTACATGCATCCAGCATGAGTACCCCCTATCATCTTCAGTATATACACTTGAGTAACACACATTTTCTCTCACTCAGAGAGACTACTCAGTAAAATTTCAAAATTTTGCTTTAGTTAGGAAAATTTAAAACTGGTAAACTTAGCAACACCATCACCTGATGATCATCCAAGCAATTGATAGCAAAGTGACGTGGGTTCAATCACTTTACTTGAACTCGTGATCACAACACCGTTAACTTGGAGCCCAAGTTGCAATGCAACATCTTCTAAGGTGATGGTGCACTCTCCACACGGGGCAAATGAAATGTGTGGGTCTCCGAACGCCACCTCTCAACCAAAGTGAATATTAAGTCGGCCCTTAGCTCAAACGTCCTAATCAATGCTGTCGTTCCAAATCCTAAGGCATCCAAATAGAAGAAAGGATGTTCGTTCGACCAGTAGCTCAGACTATGGACACGCACTCTCAAGATACGATACTCACCTTGTCCATAACAAATTACCATATTAGTTAAACATGGCAATTAAAAAAATAATGTCGTGCAAATTTATAAAATATCATTGAATAACAAGTATCAATGTTTTTTACCAGCACATCATCATGACAATGTGATCAGTTGTTCTAATCAATGAACCCATTTCAATATCTACACAAATAAAATTGAATAAACATATCATTTTAAAACAATAACACTTCCACCTAATAATATTTAGCAAAACCTATTTTCGTAAATAATTTGAATTTTTATTTAAATAAAATTTCCACATAATGATATTAATCACCAACTAAACAAAAAATTATTAAAATAAATTACCTTAACCAGTATGTTTGCAACTAAAATTTAAGTATATGTATTAAAAAATATATATAAACCTAACTAATCTAGTAAAATATAAATTACAAACATAAAAAAAAAAAAAAAAAAAAAAAAAAACCAACACAAACAATTTTTTTATAAACAAAAATATAATATTAAATATTTAATCTAAAAATTAAAAATAAATTAGAATATAAACATATAATATACAAATTATTATTACAACAATAAAAGCACATTAAAACTTTCACAATTTCTCCCTAAAATTCCAACACAAACAATTTTTTTCCTCCCAAAACTTCAATACAAAACAACCAACTACAATTTTTACTTCACTCAAATCCCAAGTTGTGTATGTATGTGGGAGGGGGACTAATATCATCAATAAGTAAGGTAAATTAAGAAATGGCAAAAAGAAGAAGAAGCTGTTGTACATTATGGGTAGGGGGCTGGAGCTGCGGATGTGACCAATCTAATGTAGGACAACTTTCTTTTTTATCAATTTTTTTTCTTTTCTGTTTCAACTATTCTTGCGATTTTTTAAAAATATAATACTGATATTACTAAAATGTTTGGCGACATCACTATAAAAAATGTATTTTATGTTTCATATTTATAAAATATTGGCATTTTTTTAAAGTGTCATCTGACCATTTAGCGACACTAGTTAAGAAGTTGTATTTTTACTTTATCGGAATTGATGATAGCAGGGAAGGAAATCTAGGGTGGTGCTGTCCATATTTACTTTAGAAAGCACCCATTTTCATAAATAATCTGGGTGGAATACTATTTTCGTAATTTTTTTTTTATTTTAATAAAAAAAAAAACCCAAATTCTTTATTTCATTATAGTCACGAACCAATGAGAGCTGTCGATAATATTAGATAGAGTTGATGAGTATCCGGAACTGTTAACAGGTTCCTTGGCATGAAAGACAGAAATAACTTCTTACTAGGTAAGATAGAATTTCTATTTCCTTTAGCTGTAAAAAAAGGTTTACTTGAACCTCTTTCTCAACCTCAGATTCCACCACCATCATCATAGGTAAGCTCCTCAAAAAGACATATGCCCTCTTTAATCATCTTTTCCTTTTCTTTTTGGGCTATATAAATACAACCAGATACTTGCCCTGTTTCCCATGCATCTTCCAGCTACCCCTAACCTTTTCTTTCCTCTCCAAAACACCTAATTCCAGTCATTTTAGAAAGGGAAATAGCATCAGAATGGAAACTGAGAAGGCCTTTGCTGATCACAACCAATCTTACAACACTGAACAGAATTCCACTGAGCGATCAATATCATCTACTCAGGATTCAACCAAGTTCCACTTGAGCAAAGCACTTGCACGTAGAGCAGTTTATGGTTCGAGCAGCCGTCGTGGCACCGGAAACAGAAAGGTGAGAGGCAATGACGCTAGAGCCTTACCCAGTAGGCTTAGCAAGGTTTCCTTGGCTGAAGATGAAGATTCCGAAATCTAGCCAGCTTGACAAAATTGTTCTATGTTCCATGTGTACATTTTGTTTGTTTGTTTTGGTGAAGCTAAGAATAGAGTGCTGCAACATTTACAAACCCCAGTTCTTTTGTAAAAAGCTATTGCTTAAAATAGATTTTACAGTGGAGGATTTATAAATGATGTAATATTTGGCATTGCTACTCTTTTTCACCCAGATAAAAGATTGATATATGAAAAAGTTGAAACATGCATCAATAATGACATCCATAACAATGTGAGTGGAATAATCTGCAGAAAGAGGAAGAGCAGAAGGGGAATTATATTAGATATTATGAAACACAAATACTCTTTTGGGTTCTGGATAGGCACATATTAACAGTGAGGAAGAGGGAGAAGAAATAAAGCAAGATCAGGATTTGTTTTTCAACCTTCAAAGTTAATGGATAACAGGCTTACAGCATTAAATATTGGACCCAAGTCCATCTAGATTGGGCTACTATTTGTCTTCTGGTTCTTAATTTTTTGTTATTTTTAGGACATAAATTTGGATTTTTTTAAGGGAATAAATCCAGATTTTTCATTCATTTCAAAGTTTTATTCAGAAGTCATATTTTATTATCTTCGAATAAACAAAAACCATCTCTTGCAAATGTAACCATTCACACATGTAAATATATCAAACTCCCACAATTTTCTCTCCTAAAATTAAAATTATTTGTTATAGAAAATTATATTTTAAAATTTTATTTAGAAGGTATTTATAGAAAAATATGGTATTTTTTCTCTTCATATAGTGAGTTCACTGCATGTATGACATGTGTCATACTTTATGATTTATTTTTAAAAAAATTGGGTTGGATTGCCACTTGGAAATTTCAAGAAATTTCCATGTCAAATAGTGTTTCATAGAAAGTTGACATGTGAAAATTCGGCTCAATATTTTTTTTTATTTAAATTAAGTGTGATACCATAATGAACCTATCATCTAACATGACGGGATTACTTTTTAAAGAGAAATTCTATCATATTTTTCTAAATAACTTTTTAAAATACAATATTTTCATAAAATATTCACAATAAAACACATTTTATTTTCGGAATTTAAATGGACGTAAATAGTAGTGAGTAAAGCTTTATCTTGGTTAAAAGAAAAATTGACAAACTTTATGGATATTATTATTAAAAAGAATCAAATAAGTCTAAATTGTAATAGATTTAACATTTATTAAATAAAAAATGTCTTGAAAAATATTCTTTTTAATTGCAATTCAATTTCAAATAAAAGATTTCATTTACAAAAATGTAAAAAGTTTAAATATATTAACTCTGTTTACACTATTTCAATTTAATCTTATTTAATTATATTTCAACCTATTAACACAATATTACTAGCTTGAACCCAAATTTCGAGAAATTCAAAACTAGTAAATGTAAATAAAAAATGGTATAAGCAAGTCATCATAAATTTGCAAACTATAGATAGTGTCATCAAGGCAGCATCTCATAGTGATGTTTGGAATTATCGTACGTGGGGATCCATGTTCTTACCTTACACTATACATTGGCAATCCTGTCGGTATAAGGGTCATATATTATGCATTATAATTTACTCTTTTTCCTTCTCATGAAATTCGAAAAGGAAAAATAGTTAACCTTATCTTTTATTTACACAGTAACAGTGCATTTGGAATGAATGGCACCCAAAGCCATAGACAGAAAACAGAAGGGCCCTGTTCTATTAACATGCTTGGTTTTGGTTTATGCAATGATGCACTCATGTGATTTGTGGCTTTCTCTCTTTTAATAAATATCTCCCCCATGCACCAACCCACTAACAGTCCCAATCCAAATGCCTTAATGCATCTGCATAATTCCTTTATTTTCATTTTTAAAGGGACAAAAATACATATAGCCTTATGATTCCGAACAAAATCTTTGAAGGGCTACAAAGTCGAGATGTGGATATCCACCAAGAACCAAACCAACAGCGGGCGTGGTTGACCAACAGCCATTTTACGAAGCACTCAGCTTTCAACCCCTTTCGGATAAGAACTTGGTGGACCATCTTAAAGGATTCTGAAATCTTTAGATGTTGCCTTGGAAACAATGTTCCATCTTGTCTTATCTAACCAACATTTCCTTCCTCAAATTTGTAAACAGTATTTAGTAGCAGCCTCTAGCTTTCTTCTTCAAAGTCAATGAACATAGCTTTTCAACCATTAGGTGATAGAAACTAACACGATCCTAGTAAATCTTAACGATTAGGCAAGGTAACAACCGATTAAATTTTGGTCCTCGGTTGATGCCAGATTTTATGTCATTCCTAATACAGGTTGTTCATTCAAATTTATTTCCAAATCATATATGTGTGTGTGTGTGTGTTAGTGCTGAGGGTTATGTCGTATTACAGCAAATCAAATCTGAATAAGAGATTGGTGTAATCCACCGGGTCGAGTTGCTGAAAAGACCTTACTTCGGCGTGCAGGGATTAACCGACATGAAGTAAAAAAAAGTAAACCTTCATACTCAGCTTCTCTCCGTAGAAAGGAAAAATATCAAGATTAATGTTTTGGCCTAGTGACTGAAGCTAATTGATGGCCATTTGATTTCTGGTGTTCTTTTACACACATAGAAATTTACTATTACCATTTGAGTGGCTGAGCAGTCTATTCACATCTGTGGAGGTAACATGCCGTTGTCCAATACCAGCTCTGAGATTTTTTAACTTGTATATAGACAAGTTTTAGGTTGCCAAAATGATGGTGAAGTCACTGAGAAGGGTACTAAAAACAGGAAGATGGTGGGAGGACAGCCTGCAATATTCATGAAAAAGAGACGGTCTTCATTGGGAAATAAAAGCAGGGTCTTTCATCAAGCTCAATCACATGATGGATAAGTGATTATTGTATCAAAATATTGAAGTTAGTTGAGAGTGATATGCTGAGTTAGTTATTTCTTAATCAGGGAGTTTTTAGTTAAGAAATACCTCAATGTGTACTCTATGATGTCATAATGGTTAATTAATAGTGAATAAAAAGAATCATTTACCAAACTATGCAATTTTAAAATTTATATTTGACTGATAAGAACATAAGGCCTTGATACAAAATATGGTAGTTTGAACAACACTGTTTACGACATTTAAAGAAAACATTGGAAAAGAAAAGACAAAAGAAACTACAGAAAAACTCGAAGTGGATCTTTTATCTGTTCTTTGATGTCCCGAATCCAACAAAACTTTCATAGCGAAACTCTCTCTTGTCTTTTTTGGGTACATAATCTTTGCTCAAATGAATTTAGCTAGAACCGAGCAGCTCAACTTTGTTCTGAAGAGCCAGTCTGGTACGAGTATGACAAGCAAAGCTATATATTATACTTGATAGAAGCCTGCAATCGCGACTCTCAACTTCAGATGACATTGAAGTGAGAATGAGCTCAAACGAACGGTCCTAAGTATAACCTTCCCTGGTAGGGCCGATTAGCCCCATTACTTGAACTCAAATAACGGATGGGAAGGGTGACATGACACCATTATGCGTGATCGGGCAAAGCTAGCCAGTTGAGGTGTTTCAGCTCTTTTTCTTTTCTGGGGATGCAGTGCCTGCTTGATGTAAGACTTGTGATTCCTTGTCCTGATCCATGGCCTTGAAATTAACTATAAATAGAGAGATTCAGGGAACTTGTTTTGGGACTGTCAGCTGGGAGCATAGCAAGTCAACAAAATTTGGGAACTAGATTCGCCAAAGATACGACTCAAGATATGTATTGAATTAACACTTGGGAATGGCTTGCTTATTCAAAGTTCATAAAAAAGGGAAGTGCTTGTCAATCGAGTCACGTTCATGCGCACACTAGTGGCAGACAATTTTTCTCGTCGTTAAGCCAATATTGTTTTGAAACGTGTCGCTCGTTTTACTTATAGTATGCCAAAGTACAACATGTGTTTGCTTCTTTTAGTACTCTATCATGCTGTGTTTGTCCCTTCCCAATCCCAGATAACACATTTTAAATATATAAAAAAAAACCTTCATTTTTTTGTCAAATATTGGAGAAAGAAATGATCAAACAGGATTTCATTTAAAACAAAATTAATTGTCTAAATGTCACCCACAATTAACCCTACAAATAGCAAAGAGGGGATAGGCATTAAGGTTACATCAATGTCAAAATTTGCATTCTCTCTCTGTGTGTGTATAGATATTACACAAATTTTCCTTAAAGAAAATAGTAGGTGGAGGATGTAAAAGCATGCTATATATACACTTCTTTTTGTAGGAAAGAAAAAAGGGGGGGGGGGGGGGGGAATAATTGACAACTACAGCAAAATATGTAGCTTTCTCCAAAGATATAGTTGATTTTGTGGTAGCAGCTAATATATAGCTCGTCGTTTCAGCAAATTCGTTGAATCAGAAAGACCTATCCCATTAGGAAAAGAGTGGAGGAGGGGGTAGATTCCCTGCATTTGATGCTACGGCGGCCTAACCTATTTGCAGCGTGATTTAGCTGTATACATCACCATAGATATATAAAAGGTTTTAAGCTAAGATTATGAAAGGAGCCAACTAAGAATTGCTCCATGTCTAATCTATATTATATCACAAAACTGGTCCGTTGATTGCTCTCTAGAACCTGGACATTGCATCTAAACAAAAAACATTTCTATTTGTTTGCCTCCATCTCCATTTCTCCGTGCCTAGCTAGCATGGACTAGTTTGCCTAATGATTAGCTAGTGAAGGTAAAATTTTCCAACACTTGTGCAATGGTCAACTTTATTTAATTAGCTGAAGTTTTCTCCTCGTGCTAGCTGTTAGTGCTGCTAATATTGCTCTAGCTACAAGGTTATCTACGGTTGCTTAATATAAAGAATATGAGTTTTAGTATGATGGAAAAATAAAAGAATTCAATGATAAACCTAACTATTTCTGCGCACTGTAATGAATGCAAAATGTTGACGAATGTAATTGTGGGGCATAATTACTTGAATTTTTTTAACCATGCAATTAAAAAACAAAGAAATTAGATAAGATTGAATGACAAAATTGTCACTATCCAATCACCTCGTTGGACAGGGTTGTCTGGAAATTGTTTTCTTTAAGCTCCACCAGTCACCTGGTATTCGTTTTAGAGAATGCACTTATTTATATACTGTGATGTGGGTTCATTTTTTTAGAACCGCACATGAATGTATTAACACTTTAAGGGACTTATGGAACCAATGCTCAGTGAATTTGCTTGGATTGTGACAAAATTAAACTCTATTTTGAGACACTTGAAAGGTTGTTAAACTTTCAAAATAATGTTTACTACTTATTATGTAGTTGTTTAAGCGTGTTTGTTAAGAAACGTATGAATTATATATGTGTGTGTGTGTGTCTGTGTTGATAATAGAATGATTATGCAGGCCAACAAGGAATGCGCGTGCGGGAGATTTGGCATATAAAGGAGGCAAGAGGGACAACCTTAATATAACATCATGCCTACAGGCAATGAGCCTAATCCCCCGTCTTTCTCGGGCTCTTTTCTTCAATTGTTTCACCATCATGGATCCTCCTCAGGATCTGCTCCCTTCCATATACTGTGTCTGACTATGAGAGTTTTTACTGCTCTCTAGTTACAGCTTTTTTAAGAAAAAACTCATGATGTCCTCTTGAGATTAATCTTTATCGAGTCAAAGGTGAAACACTCTCTCAACAAGTGTGCTTTCTGTTATTCGAACTTGTATTGTCACTATTATGTCATCAAGATAACTACGACCTCGACTAACAAAAATTGTACCTACAAGGCTATTTCTTTTTTACATCATTGCTTTAATCTTTGAGTTAGAAATTGTTACCCATAGCACAAAAATTCCGCCCAACAATCATATATACTTTCACTTTTCAGGTATAGCCCACTGCTTGTCAACACTGCACTAAATGTTGACACCAAACCAACCTCAGCTATAAATATAGGACATTTTACTTAGATAATCACACACATAATCAGACTCTCATTCCGTCTTTTTAATGGCAGAGAGCTCAGTTGCAACAAGTTTATCTTCAGCTGATATGACACCAGATAAACAATCATCACTTAAGCTATTTGGTTTTTCACTTACTGATCATCAAGAGGAAGTTTCAGACAAATCTGATGATTTTGGAGAAAGCAGGAAATTTGAGTGTCCATTTTGTCACCGAGTATTTGGCAATTCTCAAGCATTAGGGGGGCATCAAAATGCACACAAGAGAGAACGCCAAAAAGCTAGGCAAGCCCAGTTTCACAGCCGCCAACGCTTCATAGCAGCTGCTACGCCTGTTTTAAGCTCCCATGTTGTAAGGTCGATGGCGCCTAGGTTTCCTACAGGGTTCACTACCAACGGTGCTGCTAAATTCCTGCCGCAACTGGCTGGTTATTGTCCATCATGTCCACAGCTGCTTCCCACGACTCCTCCGTACCCTACTCGAATTTTCATAGGGAAACCATTGCATTTTAGAACAGCAGCCCCAGGGTCTACTGAAGTTCCTACCAAATTACAAAAGGCTGAGATAGGCATTGATCTGCACCTTAAACTCTCTCATTCCGGTTGTTAGATAACCCTTTCCAGTCCACATATAAATATGTACCATGAACATGGAGTTCAAATAATCTTCTCTTTCAGCTTTTGTATTTTCTTCTCGTTCTGTTTAAATTTGGTGGTGAAAACGTCTCCCACTGTTTGATCTTTCCTAATGTTCAAACATTATAATGGCTTCTGTTAAGTATGACTCCTATTTTAGTAAAATTTGAGAAATAATTTTCTAGTTAAACTCTATTTATTTGTTTCAATCAAACTCTGATTAGTATAGATTATTTTATTATTATTTGACCTATGAATTTAACCTATAAATAAGCTCTTTTACAACCTTAGAAAATACACTCATTACAGATTAGAACTCAAAACACATTTAGATAATTTTATTTTTACGTTTTGAGCTCTTTGGAAGAATTTTTCCACGTTAAATTTATGTGTTCAATTTCTCAAATTCTTTCGCTATTTTTACTTATTCGTTGCTTAACGGGGTTGATTCTCAACAAGTGGTATCAGAACGAGTTCATTTTTCATAGACCAGCCCGTTCAGAGATGACAGCAACAAGATTTGAAATTGAGAAATTCGATGGTGTCACAGATTTCAATTTGTGGCAAGTTCGAATGATGACAATTCTAGTTCAAGCCGGCTTGAAAAAGGTTATTACTAGGAAAAAGCCTGAGAATCTAAATCAAACAGAATGGGAAGAGCTTGATGAAAAGGTCCTGTTTGCAATCCAGTTGTGCCTCACGAATACGGTATTGCAGGAGGTATTGATGGAGAAGACCTCATCCGCCTTGTGAAAAATGTTTGAAACTCTTTATGCGACTAAGCCTCTGGCTAACCGTTTAGTGTTGAAACAACGTTTATTTACGTTTCGCATGAACGAAGGTGAGCTTATTAGAGATCACATAAGTCCATTCATTACTCTTTTAAATGATTTAAAGAATGTTGATGTTCAGATTGATGATGAAGGTCAGGCTATGCTATTATTGTGCTCTTTAACCCCTTCATACAAGTCTTTCAGGGAGACTCTGATTTATGGTAGAGAAAAACTCTCATTTGAATATGTGAATGATCATTTGTTGAATAGAGACAAACTCGACAATAAGTTTGGTTCGAATAGCAAGGTAGATAGGCAAACTTCCATTTTGGTAACATCAAAGAAGCGAGACAAAAGGTGTCGATATTGTAAAAAGTTAGGTCACGTCAAAGCAGATTGTTATAAAATACAAAATAAAAGAGCTACTGAGAGTAACGAGGAAGATGTAGCTGGTGCTAATTTGGCCGATGAAAGCGGTGATGATTTCTGGTTAGTGTCAACGAGCGATAGCTCCAAGCTTACGTCCGAGTGGATCCTAGATTCGGGATGTTCTTTCCACATGTGTCCCAATAGAGAATGATTCTCCACATACAGTTCGATTGAAGGTGGAGTTGTGCGCATGAGAAACGATCCATCCAGTAAGGTAATTGGTATTGGTACTGTTAAAAGTAGGATACACAATGGGACGATTAGAACACTCTCATATGTCAAGTATGTACCTGATTTACGAAAGAATCTCATCTCCTTGAATATTTTCGACTTGAAATGATGCAAAATCAACATCGAGTCAAGCGACATTAAAGTATCTTGTGGAGCTCTCGTTTTGTTAAAAGGTAAAAGAACCGGCAGTCTTTATGTTCTGGAAGGTTCTATAGTGACGGGTGAAATCGGATGTCCCTCGTCCGTTACGGAGTTGAAGTCAACTCGTTTGGAGCGGAGGCAACTTGGTCATAATAGGGAAAAAAGGTATGACCGTTTCGTTGAATAGAAGTTCTCTTTTGGATTGGGGTTTTGAAAAGTTAGGGCACTGTGTTCGAGAAAATTAGACCTGGGTTAGATTTGATTTGGCAGTGTACAAGTCGAAGGCTAGAAGTCTTCTAATTTTTAAGCACAGATTCGACTCAGTTAATTCCCTACATAGT
Source organism: Gossypium sturtianum (assembly GCA_025698515.1). NCBI lineage: Eukaryota > Viridiplantae > Streptophyta > Magnoliopsida > Malvales > Malvaceae > Gossypium > Gossypium sturtianum. The sequence continues at coordinate 37,461,372 of CM046949.1, forward strand.
TCAAGATGGTGTTGTGGAAATATGAGTCAATGTGGAGATTTGTTAAGTATGACTCATATTTCAGTCAAATTTGAGAAATAATCTTCTAGTTAAACTCTGTTTATTTGTTTCAATCAAACTTTGACTAGTCTAGATTATTTTATTATTATTTGACCTATGAATTTAGCCTATAAATAGGCTCTTTTACAACCTTAGAAAATACACCCATTAGATATTAAAACTCATAACACATTTAGGGAATTTTGTGTTTACGTTTTGGGGGTTCTTTGTTTATGTGTTTTCGAGGTTTGGTTTTTATCTCTACCTTTTTTACTCTTTGTTCTATTACCATTATAGTAAATTTATCTTTGCCCGTGGTTTTTTTATCCTCTTTGGAGAGGTTTTTCCACGTTAAATTTGTGTGTTCAATTTCTCAATTTCTTTCGCTATTTTTACTTATTCGTTGCTTAACTGGGTTGATTCTCAACCGCTTCTTTCTTGTGGAATAGATGCTATGATGTTGAATTTGTACGTGAAAAAAAGAAAGTAAAACGTTGGGGGATTATATTAATACTAATTAAATTGTAGAACAATTATGCTCTGTAGATACCAGACATAGAGAATGTTATGTGGGACAGCATGGAGACAAGCATTACAAGGGAAAAAATGACAATGGAAGGGGGGAAGCATTTGCAGCGATCAATCAAGCATCCAAGACCCAGAGCACCATCTGCACGCTCGTTTTGGTACATCACCTTTGCAGAGGGCACCATTCCATTGCCACATATATCCGTTAAAACAACAGCAGATATATCACTAATTCAAATGTTGTTCTACTTCTACAAGACAAACAGAGGTGGGTGGGTAAAAGTATCATGGAAAAGGCCCTACATTAGGGTTAAATTATATTTTACCTCTTTTATTCAAAAAAATAAATAAATTAGTCCAGGGTAAATTGATCATTTCTTAAAAATTTTATTTATTTGTACTGTTAAAAACTGGCGTAGTTGACGTAATAACCAAAAATTTACACCCAGTATGTCACATGTACTTTATGTCTATATACAAATACCAATTTTTAACAGTAAAATTAAATAAAATATTTTACAAAATGATCAATTTTGAGCACCACTTTTAACTTAAACAGAATTGTGCTGATAGCAGAAAACAAACCAAAACATTTATGATTATATATATATAAAGAAAATAACCCTAGAATCTTAAATATTGCGTCTTCAACCATATATGTGAATTTGATGGGTCTTTTAATTTAAAAAATATAATTTATACATATAAGTTCCATAAAAATTAAAATAAAAGGGGAATCTAGAAATTAAAATTAAGAAATGAATTTAGACATGACGAAATTTCAATTTTGATTTATACAATTCACAATTGTTGCAAATATTTTTTAAAACTTTTTAATAAATTGGTTATAATAGTTTGAGAAGCTCTAATAACTCACCCCACCTTACTTTTTTTTTTATAATAAAGAAGAAGCTTTTTTATTATTTCTTTTAAAAATAAATAACCTTAAAAGCATTTAAATTTTAATTATATGAATTCTTATGAGCATTTTTTTTCAAAAAATAATTTAATTTATTAATTTGCATTAAAAAGTAAAAAGTTTTAATTCTAACCAATAGATACACAAACTAGATTTATTTACAGATTACATATGATAACTCTAAGTTCAATGTTTGGGTAAATTTTTATTAGATTAAATTGGTTTAAAGGTGTAAAAAGCCTTCAAATTTAAAAAAAAAAAAAAAAATCAAGTCTCTGCTTTTTTTTTCTACTCAATTGGATACTTGAACGTTCAAAATGTATCAAAAAAGCTATTTGACTGTTAACTTTAACAGTTGACCGTTAAAGTTAACTACCCTTAATTTTTTTCAGTTAAAGTCACCCTATGTCACAATCATGACTTGACATCTGGCAAAAAAAATATAAAAAATAAAATTCAATAAAAGTTATAAAAGTTATTAAATTAAAAAAATTAAAAATTAGAAAATTTTTTATAAAATGCATCAAAAAGATTATTTAACCATTAACTTTAACCTATGACCATTAAAGTTAACAACCCCTGCTTTTTTCCAGTTAAAATCATCACGTGTCACAAAGACAACATGATATGTATGAAAAGCGACAAAAAATAAAAATCAATAAAAGTTATAAAAAAATTATAAAATGCTTCTTTTGGTACGATAATTTTTATATTTTTATGAACTTTATATTGCTTTATATTTTTTTATAATTTTCTTACGACTTTATAAAAATTTATAATTTTTTTTTTCTATATTTCCATATATTTTATAAAAAAATTTTGCGATTTTTATAAAAATTTACAATTTTTTATAATATTTTTACGATTTTTATAATTTTTAATATTTTTATTAAAATTTAATAATTTGTATAACTTTTATTTTTATCATTTTTTTGTCACATGTCACGTCGTGAGGGCTTTAATTGAAAAAATTTAGGACAGTTAACTTTAACGGACAACTATTAAATTTAACAGTCAAATGACCTTTATGATACATTTTGACAGTTAAAATATCCAATTGAAAGGAAAAAAACCAGACGCTTAATTTTTTTTTTTGAAAAAGTAAAAAATTTAGTTCTAACTAATAAATACACAAACTAGATTTATTTACGGATTATGTATGATAACTAGTTCAAGGTTTGGATAAATTTTTATTAGATTAAATTTTATTTATATGTTGAGCATTTTATATATTGCTAGTATTATTTTCCTTTTCAAATGTTGTGGCGAGCTTATATATACGGGATAAAAGAGTTCACGTGTCTTAAATTTTACCGACAGTGGAATTATACATTGTTCCTTTTAATGACGGCAATGTGACATTTTAATATATGACTTTTGATGACAACTAGGTAATTAATAGGCTTGAGATTCTCGATGCGCCTAGCAAAGGTAATATCATGAAGGTTTATTGGTTTACTGTGGTTTAAGGTTCACCAAGCTCACCCAATTAAAAGTTTGCTCGGTGTAGACACGTTAACTTGTGATTTGCTTGTTGATGATACATGGAGGGACATGTGGAGAAGGTATAACAATAATATAATTTTTGGCCCCTGGCAACAAGTTTTTTTTGTACTTGTACTTTTTTTAATCTATTTTGGTCCTTAAACTTCGCAACTAGATCATTTTGGTCCATGAACTTATTTTGTTAAGATTTAATGATGTGACCATTGTTATTGGAATATGACCAAATCAGGTGAACTAAGAATTGATCGATATAACGGTTCGAACAAAAAGGTTGAACCAATTGACTAGGAAATTATCGATACAAAAATCGATAGTTGAATAAGGTGAATTGATTTAATATTTTTTGTTTTTTTTTTAATTTTAATTTTTTATTTAATTATTTTTTATTCGATAATTGAACCAATCGAATTAATTGAATCGAGAATTGGTGGTCTAATATGTTCAACCACTGAGACTCTGATATTGTACTATACCATCACCTGAAAATTTATATAACTTTTAAATTTTCAAATAATAATACGATACAATCTCAAAATTTCACATCATTAAACTTTCAAGAACTAAAAATAGACCAGACTTCCTTGTCAGGTTCAAAAAAATTATCCCTAACTTAAACAAGATTTGTGCTCCAACTCAGCAACTTCTAGTTGCTTCTTATCTTATTATTCATTTATATTATTAGCAATAATTTATTAATTTCACAGCTTTTCCTTTTCTCTATAAGCTCCTTCCTTGGGAGCCCCATCCCTTTGACTTTCTGCTTTTTAATCTTCTTCCTTTCAAAAGTTTGATCATATGGATTCTCCTTTCAATTGCCTTTTGTTTGGTAAGTTTCTTTCTTGATTTACTAGGTTTTTTCCTCTTCGTTTTCTATTTATTCTGTTTCTGATTTTTGGGCCTTGGATTTCGCTTCTGTTCTTAAAGATTTGGATGATACCCTTTACCCTTCAAGCACCGGAATAGCTCAGGGTATCAAGAAAAACATCGATGGTTAGTCACTGCCATTTCATAAAATTCTCCAATTCTTTATACTTATTTGCACCAACATGGGAATAAATAAACATTTGAACAATTGAAATTCATTTTCGTTTTTGACATTTCTGTAGATTTTCTAATTGAGAAATGTGGAATGTCGGCGACGAAAGCTTCAAATCTCAGAGTCGAACTCTTCAAAACTTACGCCAGCACCCTCGCCGGATTGCGAGTAATTAAACATAACTTTAATGATTCCAGATTTAATCCTTAAGAATGGGAATAATTTGAAGTTGGTTTGACTTGTTTTAGCAGGCGTTAGGGTATGACATCGATGCCGATGATTACCACGGGTAAGAAACACCTTATCCAACATTCATTTCCTGTATTAATCTAGAATTCATTTGATGATCAAGATTAAGCGTTTACCTTTCATGTGTTGCTAGTTTTGTCCATGGGAGATTGTCATACGATGTGATCAAGCCAGACCCTCAGCTACGTTCTCTGTTACGTAGCATCACCCAAAGGAAAATTGTAAGTTACGAATCATTAACAACATATGAAACAGTTATCTAAAGCGCTTTCAAATTTGGTGAAACAGATATTTACGAATTCGGACAGTGTTCATGCGGTTAAGGTAATGAAAAGGTTAGGAATAGAAGACTGTTTCGACCAAATCATATGTTTCGAGACACTGAATCCTAATTTGTCAGAATCCAAGTGTGTCGTTCTCAAGCCGTCGACGGATGCCATCAAAATTGCTCTTCACGTCGCACGTGTTGATCCCCCACGCACCGTAATATTCCTTTTTTTCTTTTTCAATTTCACCTTTTTTTTTTATTACAATTAAATTATGTAGATGCTCTCTTTTTTTGGTGCAGCTATTTCTAGACGACAATGTTCGGAATATATCCGCTGGAAAGACTTTGGGCCTCTGGACTTGTTTGGTAATTTCCAATTTTTTAAATAAAAAAAGAAACTACTCATTTAAAATGAATGAATCTAATATTATTGTGTGGTCTAAGGTTGGGAAGAGTGGTGAGGCAAAGGAAGCAGATTATGCAATAGAGGAAGTCAAGAATTTAGGGGATGTGATACCAGAAATCTGGGTCAACAAACAGGATGGTGGTGATAGAAACAGAAGTGAATTGGAGTTGGATCAATTCAATATCTCTGGGGACCTAATTGAAAAAGATGTGGGCTTAGCTCTTACGGCCCCACTATGCACCTGATTAAAAAAATCATGTTAAACCGGCCATGTATAGTGTAACTGAGCATGTGTTAATAAATCTATACGACCCATCAATGTTTATCCCAAATAACTTCAGAAGCTTCAATTGCATCAATTAAATTCACCTTTGCTGTAAAATTTTAAGATTTCATTTTACTCCTTATTTTCTTTCGTTTGTAATATTAATAAAATTTCTTTTAGCTTTTATGTTTTCTTCTTAATTAATATGTTGTGCCATGTCTCAACTTGTTACATTGTAATTCATTTAAAAAAAAAAAAAAAAATCCCATCTCTGAGTTTTTTTAAATTATTATAAAAATTTTTAAAAATACACAATAACAATAATTAGTGCCTGTATATACATTCTTTTATGTAGTTCATAATAATGATTAGCTCTCTTTTAAGGCATAAAATATGTTGGGAAAGAGACCCACATGATGAGACTCAAATTCAGACCTTCAAAGTTTAGAGCCCCGGTCTTTGTCAATTTCACTGAATTCTCTTTAACATTTTATTTTTAAACAATGTGTTTAAAGTAATCGTTCATACATAGACTTACAAGTCAATTTAAATTTTATTCGATTGGATCAAACAAAAAATTCAAATAAAACTTTTGTTAATTATTTTTATTGTTATTCTAAATGATGTATTAAATAAGTTGATTTGCAATCATTTTAAGATTCATAATAAATTTTACTCTAGGAACTGTTTTTATTTTTAATTTATTTTAAAATAAAAGGGGTTGATTAGTATGTTTATTCACAAATTAATTTAGTATTTGTTTCCAACCCACTTTGGATTAAAGAAGAAATGGGGGACTTACACAATTGATTTTATAATGATTCGGTCCCAATTCTCTAATTCCACTATTTTGGTATATCTCAATCAAGAATTTTTCAATACTCTATAAGAATTGATACATTTCAAAGAGAATATAACCTTTATAAATTTATTTTTTTTCTTTAAGTCTTAAATAAAACCTTTTCCCCCTAATTTTTATGGTTCAACTAAACTCCTCCCCATTGACAATTGGTGATAAAGATGAAGTAAACAAAGAAACATTTAAGAAGGTATGTCTTTACAAAGCTAAGTTCTACAAAAAAATGAAATTAGAGTAATAAAAGATTTTACAATTAGAACTTTGTGACTATATACAAGAGAAAAGTGAGAACTAAAGAATTTGATACTTGGATATGTGTCTTTGTAATCTTAAAATATTCTTGACTTGTATTTATACACTCTAACTGATTTGTGTTTTTAGACTAGCAAGACTTGTCCGTTCTTGACTTTCAACCAAATAATTTTTTTCACCATCCATTGATGAAAAATATTAACATTATAATTCACTGCCCTTAGTTGCTCAAATTCGAAATTAACAGGAATTAAATTATTATAATTTTTTTTAAAAGAGACCAATTTACTCAATATCGAAATTGAAAGTAACTGGCAAGATTTTTTACCAACAAAATTCATCCTCCTAAAAACTATATTTTCAAAAACTCTCTCACAGAGTCACAATCTCTTTTACGTTAAATCACTCACAAAAGGCAAACAAGTTTACTCACAAATGACCACTGAATTTTAAACTCAATTTTAAACTCATAATTATAATTTCGTCCCCATTAGTATTATTATTAAAAGACAAGTTCCAACATAATTATAATTTCGTCCCATTCGTATTATAATTAACAGCCAAGTTCCAACTAATTATAATTTAGTACCCATTTGAATTATAACTAGGGTAAATTACACATAAAGTCATCAAACTATTAATAAATTTACATTTTGGTTACATTTTGTTCTCATTTGTATTATAATTAGCTGTTAAAATAGCTACTGTATGATCTTCTCTATTTGCACTGCTTATACCAATCGAAAGCTCACATTCCCTTTCTCTTTTATCGTATAGTTTTTTTCATAAAACAACTTTAAATGCCGTGAATTTGCAAACCAAAATCTAAATAGCTTTCTTATTTGATCTCCGACACTAACTGTCAGATCGACTTGGATCTAAAATATGTTCTACTCGTCAATGGGTATTGACCTATCATATCGATCGTCGAATCGTCGCTTGGAGCTTGCTAGACAAACTTGAAGACAAAAAAAAAAAAAAAAAAAAAAAACAGCCCATTCACTTAAATAAAACTTTTAAATAGTCCAATGAATTAAATAAAAACTTTTAAATAACTCAATAACAATTTTATAACTTCTTGAAGTCGAGTGACCAAAATGTAAACTTTCGAATATGTTTTACTTAATCTTGCGATCTCAATTATTTTTGTGAATGACTTGCAGGCATGCAACCAACATTTTATGAGATATATATATAGAGAGAGAGGAGGAATCCACTTACATCGGTGTAAAATTAAGTTGTTTTACATCCTTTCATATCTTTTTGTATGGCTATTATTTTGATGATCCACACGTTAAATTTATTGATATAATTGTACTTGTCATGTATGTAAATTTCCAAACCGATCTAATATCTTTACCATATTGATTTACAATATTAAATATTTTAATATACATATTCAATGAGGAATATTTTTTACATAAAACAAATAGTTCGAAAATTTTTAATTAACACTAAATTTGATATACGTAATTTATATAAATGAAATATTAAATTCAAGAATTGGATCATTAAAATATTAATCGTACAAAAAGATATGAAAATATGTAAAACAACTTTAGTTTTACACCATTCAAACCAAATAGATATCTTTATTAAATTTATTTACAATACTAAAGATATATTAATATATATTCAATAAGGAATTTTTTTATATAAAATAAATATTTGAAAATTCTTAATTTACATAAAATTTGACATATGTGATTTATATGAATGGAATATTAAATTCAACAATTGAATCATTAAAAAATTAACCGTACAAAAAGATGCAAAAATATATAAATCAATTTTAATTTTACACCAACATAAATGAATCTCTCCTCAATGTTTATATATATTTGTTGATAAGTTCAATTTATCTAAAAAATGAAATTTCAGATCAATGTGATCTCACAATCGGAAAACGCAATATAATAAATTTGTAAGCAGAATGATGTTACTGATATCGTGCACCAATTGAATCGAAAACGTCCTACTATCTATGAAAAATTATCTCATCCCGCTTCGATACTGAAACTTAAATCACGAGACACGATAGCCCTCCCTTTTTTTACTACAATCTAAACACCTTGTGCCTGTGTTGTTTCCCTTTGCAACCAATACCATAAATTAAATAAAAATAAAACATAACCCCAATAACCCAACGTGCATGCATGCAAATCGAATGCCGTCAATACGTTATTGACCAATATATATATATATATTTTTTTTTTTTTGAGGATTTCATTGATTCATCAAGTTTTGAAGCCTTATTTGTTGGTAAAACTGAGCGATGAACTCTTCAGCTTTGGCATCAATCATCTCGTCGCCGCCATCATCATCGGACCAGCTTTCCTCGTCACTAGGTTCCATAACATGAATCTCTTGATTCAAAGGTGACTCGTACTGGCTCATGAAAGATGAATCGGACGAAGCCATTGGAGACCAGGGAGCCGCCGCAATAGCTTCCTCTGTTCGTTGACTTACGGGTATGAACTTCGGCTCAAGCATGAACCCAGGTTTGGCCTCGATAGTAGGGGGCGGTGATTGGTTGCTTTGTAAATGCATCGGACGCATTGACCCTAGAAGCCTCTTCCAAGAAACCTTGGGAACCATATTAGCCTGAACCAATTTCGATTTGCTTGATTTGAGACGCAACATGTAAAGCGCCACCTTGATGACGGCGGATCGTTTTCTTTTGTGAGGAGTGGCCAAGCTATTTTGATCATCATGAGGAGCCTTCTTCTTGTCCCTTGAGATGGATGCCATTAATGTACCTGATATTTCCTCCACCGAACAAGGAGACAAGAAGAAGGGTCCCTAATGTATTAATTAAAATCGGCTATCGTAATTTCAGAGCAACCCCTGCGAGCACAGGGAGATGCGAAATGTGGGTTGCCGAGGGGGTTGAATTCAGAAAACAGCAACCAATTTATACATTGGAGGGTTGAAGAGTCGTCCTACCCCTACCCCCATTTTTTATATATGTATTTTACTGGGAAATTCGTGGTAAAAGAAACGGAATATTCTTGAGCTGGCCAAAACAGTAAGCAACCGAATACTAATTTATGCATACATATACCCTGGTTAATGTTATGCATAAGTAGAAAGAATATATTTTTAGAAAATTTTAGAACTCTAATCCTTACCCTTTAATCATATATACTAAATTCGAAAACCCTAAATCCATAAATATAACCTTTAAATTTAATTAAAATGAAAAAATATATTTTTATTTTCTCTTTATAACAACAAAAGTCATAAATTAAGGAGTACATTTTACTAAATTAATAAAATCAAATCAAAAGAAATAGTTAAACTTAAATAGCACCATCACATTATTATTTCCCATCAATACTTAAGCTTCATACTAATATTTAATTTTATTTGTGTAGTTATATATATATATATATTAATTAAAATTGATGTAACAGATTCAATAAAAGAAAATCATGCATATATAATATTGATTTGAAGAAGAGACGTGGGTTGATGTTCCAAGACAAATAAATAATTCAACATTATTGCCAGATGTTTATAATTAATCTCACCAACAAAGAAGCAGTAAGGTAAAGTTGTTTTGGACGCAATGTAGAAGGCCTTCGATTGTTTCTTGCGGATGAAATTAATCTGACAATCTTCTTTTATTCCCAAAGAGATGGAATTTCTAGTAAAAACAAAACTCCACTGGAAATTGGGAAGTGACCCCTAAACATGCGTCCATCATCCCTTTCTTCTCCCATAAATCTCCAACATTATAATAATAGTATAATGGTCACAACGAGAACAGCGAGGGCGACGGAGCCAAGTTTCTTGATTTCTTGGTGGAGCAGCTGAGATTTCTTATGATTAGTTTACTTGCAAATTAATCACATCATGTAATCATTGAATTGCAGATCCGTACGTGTTTCCTTACTACCACCCATTCCATAATCAATAATTTCATTATTTATTGCTTCCGGATCTTCATTTTTCATACCAAACTACCGCACTCCTCTTCTAATCAATTCCCTTCATTTTCGTTAAGCAAAGAAAAAAAAGAATAGTTGTTACCAGCTGCGGCTTTTTCTCCTTCCTTACTGCACTAATGTTTAAGTTTATGGATAAACTGCTTAGTTGGTCATTCGATTTTTAGAATGCTTTCATTTTAGTCACCAAACATGAAATCATCGCAGTTTCGTCACTTAACTTTTAGGGTATTTTCATTTTATTCACACAACCGTTAAATCTCCATCAACGTTATAACTGTACATGCTACATCGTGTTTACACTTTTATTTTAGTTACCCAACTTCTAGGACGCTTTCATTCTAGTCCCCCCCCCCCCAAAAATTAACTTTTAATTATTAGGGTAAAAAGATTAATGATTAAAGTAAAAAAGCGGTAGAAACTAAAATAATGCATTAAAATTTGTTAAATAGTACTTGTTTACCACATTGCCGAAAATTCTATTTTTTTTTCAATATTGAAATTTTAAATTTCAAAACATCATTTAAATAAAAAGTTGAAAAGAAATTATCCATTGACGATGTAAACTGATTTGTTACTGTAATATTGAAATTAATTAAATTAATCCCTTCTAAATTTATTTTATTTTACGTTTCCATATTATTATTAATGAAATCAACTCAATAACTCATATTTAATAATTGTCTGCGAAACTTTAAAAAAAATTTATTATATAATCTCGAATCTTCCTTACCAGACTAAAAGCATAGAAAAATCATTGCAAATGATTAAATTAATTGCTTATTCTTCGTTTGGGTGACAAAGTAATGAAAAAATTATGGGTTTTATTTGGCATGGAAGATAAATTTAATTAATTATAAGGATTTTTCTTCTTCTTTTTTAGCTCAGTATGAAAAGCTCGAGATCATATAATCAAAAGAAATTTGGGTTACATGTGCAATTATTAAAGATGATTTATTGAGTTGATGTCAATTTGGAAACATAAAAATAATATTTTAAGATTTAAAAGGAGACTAAATTAATTAATTTAACTAATTTCAATATTATAATAACAAATCACCATCGGTTGAGAGTATCCAGGGATAAAAAAATTTCAATAACTTATTTAATTGATTTTGATGTTTTAAAACTTAAAAATTCAAAATGAAAAAAAAATAGAATTTAAAACTTTCAGCAATGGGATAAACAAGTACAATTTGACCATTTTTAAAACATTATTTTAGTTTCAACCGCTTTTTCACTTTAATCCTTAATATTTTTTATCCCGGTCAATATTAAAAAAAGATACTTTCTAGGTAACCAAAATGAAAACAACTTAGAAGTTGGGTGACCAAATATAGCGTGTACAAGTTAACTGTCGTTAGAGATTTAATGGTTGGATGGCCAAAATGCAAGTACCCTAAAAATTGGGTGGTCAACTAGGTAATTTACCCTTAAGTTTACGTATTTATAATTAGGAATTTAATTAATAGTGTAAGATTTATCTCAATATACTCTATTTTGGAATTAATCAATTACTTGTAAAAAAATGACAGACAAAGAAAATTGTTGTAAGGTTAAGGCTTTTTTACCTGAATAATGTAAAAAAAATTAAATACAAAAATGATATGTCAGTAGGATTAAATACCAAAATGGTATATCAGTAGCGGTGGTGCCTATCTTATAGGCGGCACCACCATTTTTTTCCTAAAATTTATTTTTTTAAATACTATTTTATTAATGGTGCCTCTCTCATAGGCAGCACCACAATTAAAAAAAAATCCCGAAATACGGTCGAGATACAACTCGCCCGCTTGCAAGTGGTGCCACATGGACTGGCGGCACCAGTCATGCCTCCCTGACAGGCGACATTGGTGCCAGTGCGCTGTCCCCTCCATCAGCGGCTGTGCACTGCAAATTTGCAGTGTTTAATCCCGTCTAAGGGAAAAAAAATGACGATGGGGACCTTATAACCATGGTCCCCCTTGTAGAAGGGTTTCGACAGGGAGAAAAAAAGAGGGAAAGAAAGGAGAGGAAAGAGAAGAAAGAAAGGAAAAAAATGTATGTTTGTTTGTAATTAATTTTTTTTTAATTTTAAGGGATTAGTTATTTTTTTATGTTGTTTTTTTTTGTTATTAATTATTATAAATTGTTTGTGTTTAGTTTAGTGTTTTGTGATTCTTTATGAATGTAAATTTTTTGTTTTTTTTTAAATTATTTTATAGTTATTTTGTTAATAATTTATGATTAGATTATAAAATTGTTTGTGTTTAGTTTAGTGTTTTATGAGTTTTTATGAATGTAATTTTTTTAAAAAAAATTATTTTAAAGTCATTTTGTCAGTAATTTATGGTTAGGTTATAAATTGTTTGGGTTTAGTTTAATGTTTATTGTGATTTTTTATGAATGTAATTTTTTTTTGTTTTTAAAATTATTTGAAAGTTATTTTGTTAGTAATTTATGATTAGATTATAAATTGTTTGTGTTTATTTTAGTGTTTATTTTGATTTTTTATGAATGTAATTTTTTTTAATTATTTTAAAGTTATTTTGTTAGTAATTTATTATTAGGTTATAAATTGTTTGTGTTTAGTTTAGTGTTTATTGTGACTTGTTATAAATGTAAATTTTTTTTGTGTTTTTTAAATTATTTTAAAGTTATTTTGTTAGTAATTTATGATTAGGTTATAAATTATTTGTTTAGTTTAATGTGTACTGTGATTTGTTATAATGTAATTTTATTTGTTTTTGATTTATTTGACATTTTTTATTAATTTATTGAAATGTTATTAAATTTGTTTTTATATAATTTTATAGGTTGTTTGAAAGAAACTAAACAGGTATGTTTCTATTTTATTTTTTATCGATTCATATGTTTTTAATGTTTAGATAGTTTATGTTTATTTTAATTATATTATTATTGTAAACTAACTTAAATTTTTCTTATGTAGGTAAAATATGAGAATTTATTAGATATTTTTTTTTGTAATTATATTATTATTGTACTATTTTTATATTATTATTTATTGTATGTATAATATTAATGTGTTTTGATAATTATTGAAAATGGACCTTTTAGAAATTAATTATCAAAATTAATTATCTCAGTTTAGTATATAATATTCTTTCTCCTATTATTGGGATAAAAAGGCTCAAATCCAAATTATTTATTGTGTTTTTTGCAACAAACTAAATGAATTCCTTTTTTTTTAATTGCAAATTTGCAACAAATGAGTTATTTGATTAATAATGATGATTACATATCAAATACTATTAATGAGATTATATTAACTATTTTGCTAATTTAACAATGTCAGGGTCCATACCGCGCATTGAGGGGTCGTGTGAATAGTATAGGCTATCTTCCAGATGAACGCCTCATGCCATACTTGGAGTCAGCTGGATTTGGATCAGCGGCATTGATCTAGACCTTTTATTTACGATACGACTTAATATCCGCTTTGGTCGAGCGATGACGTCCGGAGACCCACACATTTCATTTGTCGTGTGGGGAGTGCACCATCACTCTATAGGATGTTGCACTGTAGCTCGGGCTCCCCATCGACGGGAATGCGGTCACAGGCGTAAGTTCGATCTCTAGGCCGGTCGCCATTTGCTATAACTTACTTGGACGCTCGCCCAGTGAGGGAAAATTTACGGGTTTTAAGTTTTCATGGCTAAAGGTCAATTTCGAGCATTTACCGAGTACTGCCAGTGAATGGGAGGTGATGTACACCGTTCGAGCTTACATTATGCACATTATAGCGGGTGTACTCATGCCAGATGAAAACAATAACAAGGTCTACTTGATGTACTTGCCCCTATTATCTAATTTGCATAACATCCGTTCGTACAGTTTGGGGTTCGCAGTGTTAGCTATGTTGTATTGCGAACTTTGTCGGACGACAAATCCTTCTGCGGTGGACATAGGCGGATGCCTCATATTGCTGCAGTCTTGAGCGCTTTACCAGATGTCATTATTGGCATTGATTAGTCACCAATCATATGTATTTCCACTCGTGAATAGGTGATGAATTTTTACTCCTTATAACAACTAGTTGACATTTTTTTTCAGATGATATTATTCTAACAATTTGTTTTTGTAGATAGAGCACTAATCCAGGTATCGGAAGGTCATACACGGTTCCGATATACCGTCTGATGATCGAGAATCATGTTGGAAAGGGGATAAGTTTTTCCAATATTTATGACATTTTATTATTTTATCTCACTCGACCCGCGTTAATATAACCATGTTATTAACTATGCAGTTCATTTGGATATCGTATTCTACCCCAGAAATTATGGCGGTTATTCCCTCGTGTTTGCCCACGTCCACTCAAACCTATGGTGTATTAGCGCACCCGTTATCAATTTCCAGACAGTGGAGTGGTATCATGGTGATTGAGTACTTCGGCAGTTCGGTTGCATACGGTATATTACGACACTGCCAGTACGATTGAGGGACATCTATGGGATTAACAAGAGGGGGAAACATTTTAATGATTGGGCGGAAGTGCATGAAGAATATATTGTAATGTGGAAAAACTGGTTGAGGCGGATACCTCAGATGGATCGTGCTTTGGATCTGCAGCCCTCGTTAGAGTACATACAGTGATACTCTGAAATGGGGAAACCATATTTGTTTGGTGGATGGTCGATGGTAGTCTCCCCACATATGACATGACTTAGGCAACCCTTCTATCCCTTTCCACATCCGCCTCTTGCACCAAAGCAAGAGCTAGAGCGAAAGCCGGAGCTGCACTTTGGGGATAGTTCTTATCATCCAGACTTTGGATGCAATGATTATTTCTCGGGCTCGTCAGGCCCCGAATATCATTCAGAGTTTGATATCTTCAGCCCACGGCCATCGACATACTCAACTCCTCCTGGCTCGTATCCACCGTAGTACTCTACTCTTCCCAACCCGTATCCACCACAGTACTCCACTCCTCCCGGCTCAAGTTCATCGATGGCGTTTGAGGCATATGATTTTTCATCTATGTTTTGCATACCCCTATGTGCGGGTGAAGAGAACGTTGATCGCCGCAATCACCCGCAACGTGAACGTCGACCTCCACAAAAATATACCCCTAGGACCACACCATCAAACCATCAATTTTAGGGGGGTTTTGCAATTTAAATAGTCAAGTTTGTATTTATTTAATTCTACAAAAATAAAAATGCAACATACTTTAGACTAACTTTGTAATTAAAATTAGATTAATTGTAACAAATTTTAGATAAACTTTGTATTTATTTAATTGAGATTCATTGCAACATTAAAACCTTAAACAAACTTTGTAATTTAAATTAGATTCATTGCAATATTGGAGTACATTAGCTCAATTCCCACTCGAACGTGACAGTTGTATAATATGGTAGTTTCGATGTGGGCATTTACTCCGATTATGACCAGCTAATCTACATACGCCACACAACTTCCTATCTGATTTTTCCCTAATGTCCATTTCATTATGGATTTTGGATGATTGCGGACGACCTTTTGGATTCCTATGCAACCCTTTGTCTAGGGCAAGCTCGAAAGTCATCGGAGGCACCTCCCATGTAGACAGGTCAGGCAAGACGGGGAACTCGTTCTTCCAGACACGCAACGTATGCTCGAGGGTGTACACCTCATCGATAAATTGTTCAACATTAAGTGAAACTTTAGCACAAGCTGTTATGACATGTGTACACTAGAACCTCCTATAATCGCACCGTCTGTTCTGAAAATCAACTCCATAGGACCTAGGTGGTTATATGACCATAACTAAAGCCCTCGTCGAAACTTTGAGCCTATTGCCACGGCTCCATAGAACCCAACCACTGTCGAAAATTTGTGTTCGTTTGACCCTCTATGTCACTCTCAAGTCGAGTAATCTTTTGTCAGAAAATGTGTGGCTCTAGCTCGTATGTTGTGTATGTATTAAGAAAATATAAGTTACAGTCTCGCCCTAAAACATTAAAACATATATTGAAAAGATATGGTTATCCTTTACCTATTTTTACAATTTGTCTCCGCCAGTCTGCATTCTTATAATCTCGGTAGAAGTTTGATAATACTCTGGAATGACATATTTTTATGTATTAATTACACATTTATTTTAAGTATGATCCTACAAATTTGAGCTATTTATGGTTTTTTATCTTGTAGGGACTAAATCGAAGGCAAAAAGAAATTTGGGGGCTAAAAGCATGAATTTAAAGATGAAATGGGCCAACATGTGAAGTAGGAGAGAAGTGGTGTCAGAAATGCAAAGTATGGAAGACTTGGAGTGCAAAAGTGCAAATAAGAGATTTTTATAAACAAAAGACTCTATTTAATTTTTAATTATATTAGGATAATTATTAAAGATTATTATTTAGATTTAATTTTAGCATTTATCTTTAATTATCTTTATTTATTTGTATTTATCTTTTAGAATTTAAGTAGGAATAGACTAGGTTTCCTAGTACTATAAATAAGGGATGGAGTGACACAAATTTCACTCATCTTTTTCTGTAAACACTCCCCCTCCCAAGAAAGTTTAGCCTTTTGTTCTTTCCATATTTTTCAATAAAAATCCCTTTTCCATTACATTTATTTCTTTTTCCCCAAAAAACATGAGCCACTAAATCTATCTAGCCGAAGGTTGTCGAAATTACCCAAAAAGGGTTCATGAGGCTTAGAATTCATGCTTAGCCTTCTCAACGAGTATTCATTGTTTCTCCGCATTACAGGGATGACGCTTCCGTCCATGTCCCTTAATAGGTGATCTTTTCAACTTGTGCAAGGAAAGGCCGCTTTGTACATTTTGGGAAGGTTGCACAGTCGGTTCATTAGCTTACTGCGTCAGAGGTTGGTGAGCCCAAGAGACAAAATGGCGTGGCATTCGCCATTGAGAAGTAATGATCTAGTATAAGATGGTCCCACAAAAGCGATTGTTGGCTAGAGTCAGATTCCTCTAAATCTTAAGTATAAAATCTTGGAGCTGGTGGTCGTAGGTGTCCTCTTCCACTATAACTGGCTTATTCTATCTGAGAAGGATCACTTAAAAGCCAAGGATTGAACCCAAGGCGAATCGAGACAGCCGGAGGCTGGAATCTCTCCATAAGAACTTTTTTTCCTCAACTATATTTATCTCTACTATTTTAATTTTAATTTTCGTAATTTCAATTCAATCAAAACTTTTAATTCTATTTTTTTTATTTTTTTCAGGTACGCAGGATTTCTTGGGCACGACTCTGTCCGGGATTTCGAAGAACAAGCACTTGTGCGAATCCAGTCCTTGAGGATTTGACCCTACTTCCCTTATACTATTCTTTTTCATTATTTTATAAGGATAGGATATTTTTTGTGCTTTCAACGACCACATCAAATTTTGGCACCGTTGCCGGGGACTGGTAACGTACTAATCTTGTTTCTTTGTTTCCTATTACCAGATTTGCTCTAGGTATTCTTGCGTTTGATTCAGAAATAGAGAAGACTACGAGAGCTAATCGCAAGGAGACAAAGTTACGGAAAAAGCAGTCAGGAGTGGTTGAGATCTCAGAGTAACCCACCACCAGAAATTGAAGTCGACGACAAAGTTGAGTCTAGGGTTAACGAAAACCCTACTCAAACACTTGAAAGCGAAAAAGTAGAAGTCGATTCACCAGAAGAAGTGCTTAACGCTAGGGTTAACGAAAACCCAAATCTAGCACCTCAAACCTATGGCTCAAACGATTCGGCAACTGGCAGAAGCTCCGGCAGAACAACCACCATTGTGCATTGCGTATCCTACTATGGATACTGATTTTGAACTGAAGTCATGTTTAATCCAGTTACTGCCAACTTTTTGTGGGTTGCAAAATGAAAATCCCCATAAACATCTGTAAGAGTTTCATATGGCTTGTCTTAGCATGAAACCTCAGAGAGTAACTGAGGATCAAATCAAATTGTGTGCTTTCCCTTTTTAGTTATTTTATCTTCCCCCTGGATCTATTACAAATTGGGCTGATCTTTCTCGTTTGTTTCTGAACAGGTTTTTTCCAGCATCACGTGCAGCTGAGTTACGAAGAGAGATCGTTGGGATAAGGCAAAAAGAATCAGAGTCTCTTTACGACTATTGGAAGTGATTTAAGAAGTTATGTGCAAGTTTCCCACAACATGGTATAACGGAACAGTCTTTGCTCCAATACTTTTATGAGGGCTTAAAACCCATAGAGATGAATATGGTAGACGCTGTCAGTGGAGGAGCATTGGTCAACATGACTCCCCAACAAGCAAGGGACTTGATATCCACGATGGCTGCGAATACTCAACAATTCCGAGCTAATCCTGAGCTCACTAGAAGGGTTCACTAGCTAAGTAATTCAACCTTAGAAGATAAAGTTGATAGACTTAATAATATTGTGAATTCTCTTGTTGCAGAAAAAGCAAAACCAGCCCGATTATGTGGAATATGTACTACACCTGAACATACAACTGATGCATGTCCTAGTTTGTATGATGATACTATGGCTCATTTAGATGCTTTGGAAAACTTTCCTGGGCCACCACAAAGGCGATATAACCCCTACGCTAATACCTACAACCCAGGATGGAGAGACCATCTCAACTTTAGTTATGGGGCAAACCTGCAATATAACCAGCCATACCAAAATCGGGTTCCACAATAAACGCAAGATTCAGGTACCTCTCTAGAAACCATGGTCAATAAATTAGCAGCTAATGTGCTTGATTTCCAATAGCAGATACAACGAAAAACTGTTGATTTCCAACAGTAAATACTACGGTAAACTCTTGATTTCCAAAAGGAAACAAAGGATTTTCAACAGAAAACTGAGGCGTCTATAAGAGAGTTGACCACATCAATTGAAAAAATGAACTCACAAGGGAAGCTGCCGTCACAAACAGAACCTAATCCAAGACAACATGTAAACGCAGTGACGTTGCGAAGTGGAAAAGTACTGGAACCAATTCCTGACAGAAATCTTGGCCAAGATTCCGCCCAAGAAAAGCACGAGAACGATAAATAGGTCCGAGCGAAACCTCCATTGCCCATAATTCAATCTTCATTTCCAGAACGATTGAACCAATGTCGTAAAGGTAGAGAGGACAAGGAGATCCTCGAAACATTCAGAAATGTCGAGATCAACATACCATTGTTGGATGCCATCAAACAAATTCCGTGATATGCCAAGTTCTTTAAACAGCTCTGCACCAACAAGCAAAAATTAACTTGTAATGAAAGGGTAAGCGTTGGTGAGAATGTATCCGCAGTGTTACAGCAGAAGATGCCAGCGAAATTCAAATATAGGGGCATGTTCGCAATACCATGCAAAATAGGCCACTTAGGATTTAAAAAAGCTATGTGTGATTTAGGGACCTCCATAAATGTCATGCCTTTTTTCTATTTATAAATCACTTAACGCGGGTTTTTTGACGAAAACATGTGTTATCATTCAGTTGGCAGACAGGTCTATTGTGCATCCCGAAGGAGTCCTTGAGGACGTATTAGTCAAAGTTAACGGTCTTATTTTCCTTGCAGATTTTTATGTGATAAAAATGGAGGAGGATAACACTCCTGGATCTTCAGAAATCTTGTTGGGGCGACCTTTCCTTAGTATTGCAAATACTAAGATTGACGTGCGTAGCGGAACCCTCACGATGGAGTTTGACGGGGAGACCGTGAAGTTTAATGTTTACGACGCTATTAGTCACCCAAGTGAAATCTTGAACGTAAACCGTGTCGACATAATTGACTCACTAGTAGAAAAAACTTTTGAGTCGACTTATGGAGATAAATCTAAAATGATGTTTGATGATTTTGAATCTGTTAATGAATTATTGGCTCCTATAGATACTAAACTTCTGCCTTCTATTGTGTAGGTACTAGATCTGGAATTCAAACCACTTCCTGAGTTTCTCAAATACGTATTTTTGGAGAATGATGAGACCATTGCCGACTTAAAATGGATTAACCCCTTGACAAGCACACATAAGATTTTATTGGAGGAAAATATGAAACCAAAGAAAGAGGCACAAGGACGATTAAACCCAAATATGGTGGATGTGGTAAAAAATGAGAATTTCCAAGTCCATACGAATGAAATAATTCAGTTGTAACAGCCCCAATACTAGTTGAGGGGTCAAGCTAGCGACGTTAAACAACTTGTTGGGAGGCAACCCAATTTTTATTTTATTATTTATTATTTTATTTTATTTTATTATTTATTACTTTATTTTGTTTGGATATTAATAAATTTCTCTTCTTCTATCTAGGTAAACCGGTGAGGAAAAAACTCAGGAATTGGTATACTTTCAAAAACATCCCTTATTCTATCCCAATTCCAAGTAGGAATAGCGCGTCCCTACTTTATACAAACCAAAACCTGCACCCAAACACCTCACCCTTCAGCCAAACACTCTACCTATACACCCTAAAACCCTAAAAAATTATCTCATTTTTCACCCAAACCCCCACCAGCCGCTGCACCTTCTTCCTCACCCCCCACCACCGATTTTTCAAACACCATGGTAAGGACTCGCCCACGTCGTCTCCATCTCCATCTCCATCTCCATCGCGCGACTCGCCCACCTCATTACCATGCAACGCCAAACCTTCCCCTCCTTGCAGCTATGCGTGAAAGACAATGACTACATGGAGAGTTTTTCTAAACCCTTTTACTTTCACCTATTTTTCTTTTTCATTTTTCTTTCACATCGAGGACAATGTGTTTTAAGTAGGGGGAGGCATTCCTCATTATTTCTGTCGTTTTATCTGCTGCTTTTACATTTGTGTTATTGCTGCTGCTGCCTTGTGCTCGTTTCTGCCCACATTTATTTTTTTAGAATATTCTGCCTCTTTTCATGGCCAAGAATTTGACCACGACTTGCCCACTGTTTGACCTACATGCATGATTCTTGTCTGCTGAGTTAGTTATGATTTTGCTTGTTTGTTTTGATCTCCACTGTTTTATTTCTTTTAGGCTGAATAATTATGATTGATAGAGTTAACCCTATCTTGCTTATAGTAAAATCGATTAAGTCTAAATGTAAAGAGAACACTTAATGAAAATTGCATGCTGAAATTCTGTTCATGATTGTTAGGTAGTTGCCGAAACTTATTTTTGACACTTGATTGTTTTCCCTAGTCCTCTAAATTAAAATTCTGTTTCATTAATAATAAATTTTGATGTTTCCGTGGTTATGAGTACAGCTTAAAACGTGACTGACTGAGTAACCGGGGTAGGGTGCTTGGGTTGGCATCCTATTTCGCGTCAAAAGGTTGTGTGACGTGTTAGGTAAACTTCGCTAACCGGAATTAATTTTTTTTTAGGAATATGTTGGGCTGAGTAACCGGGGTGGGGTGCTTGGCTGTCATATCTCTTCGCATCAAAAGGTTCGATATGTTTTTAAGAAAAATATAATAAATTAGGAGTATGTTGGGCTGAGTAACCGGGGTGGGGTGCTTGGCTGTCATCTCTCTTCTCGTCAAAAGGTTCAATGTATTCTTAAGCAGCAATAATAATAATAAAGAAAAAAAAGAGAGAGAAAAAAAATAAAAAAAAGATGTATTAATAATAAAATTGCATTTGGGGGCTAAAGGTGGAAACAAATAAGGTGTCTTGGTAAGTTTAGTAAATTATCTAATTTTCATGAAATAATCGAAATCGATTTTAATTTTTGTGTGTATTAATTGAAATACTTTTTCAGTTTTACTTAAAGCAAGCTAAAGGTTCTCTTTATTTTTCATATGCATTATGCCTATTTCTTATAAAACTTTGGAGTGATATTTCTTTCATGGCAAAATTCTAAATTTCAGTGGATAGGAACCATACTTAAGGGCAAGCATGGGCTAAGTAGGGGGAATTTGATAATACTCTAGAATGACATATTTTTTTGTATTAATTACACATTTATTTTGAGTATGATCCTACTAATTTGAGCTATTTATGGTTTTTTATCTTGTAGGGACTAAATCGAAGGCAAAAAGAAATGTGGGGGCTAAAAGCGTGAATTTAAAGATGAAATGGGCCAACATGCGAAGTAGGAGAGAAGTGGTGCCAGAAATGCAAAGTATTGAAGACTTGGAGGGCAAAAGTGCAAATAAGAGATTTTTATAAACACAAGACTATTTAATTTTTAATTATATTAGGATAATTAGTAAATATTATTATTTAGATTTAATTTTAGCATTTATCTTTAATTATCTTTATTTATTTGTATTTATCTTTTAGAATTTAAGTAGGAATAGACTAGGTTTCCTAGTACTATAAATAAGGGATGGAGTGACACAAATTTCACTTATCTTTTTCTATAAACACTCTATCCCCCAAGAAAATTTAGCCTTTTGTTCTTTCCATATTTTTCAATAAAAATCTATTTTTCATTACATTTATTTCTTTTTCCCAAAAAAACATGAGCCATTAAATCTATCTAGCCGAAGGTTGTCGAAATTCCCCAAAAAGGGTTCATGAGGCTTAGAATTCGCGCTTAGCCTTCTCAACGAGTATTCATTATTTCTCCGCATTACGGGGCTGACGCTTCCGTCCATGTCCCTTCATAGGTGATCTTTTCAACTTGTGCAAGGAACGACCGCCTTGTACGTTTTGGGAAGGTTGCACAGTCAGTTCGTTAGCTTACTGCGTCAGAGGTTGGCGAGCCCAAGAGACAAAATGGCGTGGCATTCGCCATTAAGAAGTGATGGTCTAGCATAAGATGGTCCCACAAAAGTGATTGTTGGCTAGAGTCAGGTTCCTCTAAATCATAAGTATAAAATCTTGGAGCTGGTGGTCGTAGGTGTCCTCTTTCACTATAACTGGCTTATTCTATTTGAGAAGGATCACCTAAAAGTCGATGATTGAACCCAAGGCGGATCGAGACAACCGGAGGCTGGAATCTCTCCATAAGAACTCGTTTTCCTCAACTCTATTTATCTCTACTATTTTAATTTTAATTTTCGTAATTTCAATGCAATCAAAACTTTTAATTCTGTTTTATTTTTTATTTTTTTTCCAGGTACGCAGGATTTCTTGGGTACGACTCTGTCCGAGATTTCGAAGAACAAGCACTTGTGCAAATCCAGTCCTTGAGGATTTGACCCTACTTCCCTTATACTATTCTTTTTCATTATTTTATAGGGATAGGATATTTTTGGTGCTCTCAACGACCGCATCAAAGCTAGCCACAAATGTGCCGGATGTAGTAAACGGGTCTCCATGGCACACCAGAACGCCTAATGGTGGCAATTAATCCTTTCCCTCTATCGGAGATGATGCAAATATTATTGTTACTAATAACATGCCTCCGCAGGTTCGTAAGGAAGAATTCCCACAACTCTATGTTCTCCTTATCCACGATGGAAAACGCTATCGGGAGCACGTTCTTGTTTCCGTTTTGAGCAGCCACAAGAAGCAGGATATGTGTATATTTGCCGTATAACTAGGTCTCATCTACTTGCACAAACGGCTTGCAGTGGGGAAATATGCGTGTGCATGGATCAAACGTCTAGAACATCCGTTGAAAAATTCTTTTTCCCGATTGTAGTTGGTCATTAGGACCATAATAAGGTCGTGTCTGTAACCCAATGACAGTCCCCGGTACGTACTCCTGCATAGAGGTTATCCATCCCTATAGCTCATTGTACGACACATCGAAATCTTTGTAAAATTGCTTCATTGCCATTTGTTTAGCTATCCATGCCTTCTGGTATGATACTCGATACTGGAATCGTGCCTGCATTTCGGCAATCAGTACCGAAACTTTAATGGTCGGCATGTCTTTTACCATTGGCATGATGTACGTACAGATAGTTTTGGAATCAAGTTTTCGATGATCTTCAGTCGTATGTGTTGAAGTGCATGTGTGATGCCCAACAAATTTTTGTATCTCCTACATCTGCGACTTCTGGATAAATACGGCTCGTACCCGGTAATTGCAGCCTTCTGTCGACCTCCAACACTGTTCAATATATATAATGTCGGTTTAGACATGGTGACTTTGTAGTCCACTGATACATTCATGCTATACCGCTTAATGGCAAATACGCACTCTTCCTTACTTTCGACTCTCTGGCCCACGAACAACTACTTAGGATCGAAATTTACGGCCAGCTGGTGAGCAGGTAGTATGTTAGGGTACTCCGAGAACTCGACTACGTGTGCCGCATCGGATTTGTGAGCGACTTATGTGCCCCAAGATTATTGTATATCACAATACGTCGAATCTGGTTCCCGACTGAAGACACGTTAATATTTTCATAGTCATTCACGCATTCGTCGTCAATATAATCTGGGACATTGTCCATATCGGGATCACTATCACTATCGACCTCATGATTAGAAGGATCACTATTATCGTATCCATCATCACCAACTATATCAATCTCGGGTGCAGCATTAAGATCAATGTCGATCCCGCGTACAATCGATTGACTATCAACGTACAATATCAGAACCACCGTACACGGCTCTTGAGCTTCATTTTCTTCACCTAATGGAGTGGGATCTTCAGTTGGCTAAACACCAGCTAACTCAACAAAAAACTGAATTGGTGCATTTTGGTCGCTCCGATTTCCACAATAAAGAGCGACCATTGTCTCCACGTCTTCATCGTCTACAAGTTCCATTTCGGTGAATTTGATGGGATCTGTCTAAACTGGAAACTTGTAGAAAAGTTTCGAGATTCTTCTCCCACAACATCTAAAATTTTTTGCACTAATCCTTTCCTTCATATCATCAAAATATACATTTCTATTAAATCTCATTGCTATTTGTTGGCGACTTTCAAATATACATCCAACGATTGTTGTCAAAATTACTCCATCAAAATAAACGCATACGAAAAACTAATTATCCATCTTTAATACTAAATCTATTAAAAAACAAATAAAAATTCTCAAAACAATTTCGAACAGCCAAAAAAATACTTACATAAAAAAATTAATGAATAAAAAGAGACAAAAATTATATTAATATGCAAAATTTTTCATTCATAAGCTTAGACTTTTTCAGTTCTCATTTCGTACATGTACAACCATATTTACTCATTTCATTTCACATTCTCTACTATCTAACATTTATCTTTACATTTAACCATTTAAACTCATTTCTACGTTTTCTTCCATCTTGGATTCTGTATCTTCCTTCGGGAAATTTTCTATATTAAATTTTGAATTCTCTTCAAATTCATTTTCTACAATCCAATTTGGAAATTCTTCAGTATTTTCTTCCTCTTCAATCTTTCTAACTGATATTGAATTTATAGATTCTCTTGGTAATTTCCTAACAACTAATTTATCCATCCATGGCGTGTCAAAAACATTTTTTTCCCAATCAACTTTCGTGAACCTACACTTTGTCTCGCTATTTTCCTTGCTCCATAAGAGATTATAAACTTCACAAAGTATATAACTATATTCCAATAGGTTCGTGGTACCAATGTCTTCCAAAGTTGATCTAAAATGATTTGATGCTCCTGTTCTATTAATGTCCCTCTAAGGATCAAGTATTGCATATTCTTTCTAATCAGTTCATGACCATTCCATAACACTTCTTGCATATTTTGATTTACAGTAATAAGGTGTTGAACGATGTCTTCTTTTGGTTTCGTTCTGTAATCTTGCAATTCTCTTGTAACACCCCAAACCCGACCCAATTACTACAACCGGATCTGGTATGTCACTAAGAAAAATTCTATCAAATCATGTCGTATTTTCAGAAAAGCCTAAATATGTTTTAAATAGAAGATGCTTTAGTAAAGTAAAATCCAAACTTAAATGCATGCCTTAGTTTAATTAAAATAAAACTTAAATGACCTAAAGTAATAGAAGCCCATAATAAAACATAATAGCCCATGGCCTTATTACAACGATATTTGAAGTCCATTAATTAAAAATACAAAATAAAACTTGAGTCTCTTTTTGCCAAATCTACATATTCTTCTCGCATGGCCACCTTGCGTTCCTCTCCACCCGGTCCAAGCACTAGGTATCACCTGAAATGTTAATTAAAAGGGTGAGTCGCGAGACTCAGATGTGCAACCCTCATGCACCACTAGATTTTGGGCCTTAAGCCCGTTAAACAAAATAAACAGATTTAATACTCATATTAGAAATTAATAACAAATAATATGCAAGGCCCAACCCGTTTGCCTAGGTTTCCATCCGCTACACACGCCCGTACTCAACCGTACACACCATTGGGGATTTCTACAATCGACCCACACCGCTACACACCATGATGGCGGTCATGCCGCTCATCCACATATGATGGCCAAGCCCTTATAACATATAATGGCCGGCCCGTATAACATTTAATGGCCGGCTCAGTATAACGATTCACGGCATTAGCCGCTACATCAGATCACGGTAAAAACCGCTACACATATAACGTATAACTTCCTCCTTTCATCAACCCAACCCATGCAATCACATACAAGCATTTTACTTATAACATATAAACAGATTATTTACTAACCTGGTGAACCGCTTTTACCCTCATTGGGCTTTCATCAATAAATCGAGATGTCGGCAATTATCAAAACATATAAATCTTATGATTATGCATTTTATGATTAGATCTAGATGGTGGAGAAGTATTACACACCTGATTAATGTAGATACCCTTGCTAAACCGATCTACGCTTTGCTTCAAAAAGCCGGAAAGATGTGAAAATAGGCCTTTCCTATATTTGGCCATAGTTAGTATTATACCCGATTTTATATATATGAATAAACAAATCCTCTTACCTTGAAATCCCGAATGTAACACGATTCTATAACTTAGAGATCTATGAGTTTCAGTTTCTAGGAAAAATCTCGGAAAAAGTATGAACAAGAGAAGGCTGATGTGTCTTTGGATTTTAAAATACTTAAGTGAGGAGTTTTGGTTTCTGACATGAAAAGAGAAGAAGAAAAGAAAACAAGGAAGAGACTTGAAGATTTCGGCTAGGAAGAAAAAGAATGAAAAGAGTTTCGGCTTTTGAATCAAAGTGAAGATGAGGGAATAGGCTTAGAGATTTCAGCTTTTACGGAGAATGAAGAAGAAGATGGAACTTTAGGAGTTTTCGGCTTTTACTCAGAGAAGAAGAGAAAAGAATGAGAGAAAAACCCAGATGCTGAAATTGAAGAGATATTCCCCCTATTTATAGAAATTTCGGCACTTACCTAACCTTGCAGATAAATCCTATCTTTTCTCCTTTATCTTAATCTACTAGCTCATCTAAAAGAGACTTAATTATCTCTAACTCCTCCCTCCTTTATCAGCATATTATCCACATATTTTAATCATTAAAATCCTAAATTTTAGCCTTTATCTGCTTATTATCCACATAAAATAAATTCCTAAATAATAGCCTTTATCTGCTTATTATCCACATATTTTAAACATTAAAACCCCTAAATTTTAGCCTTGTTGCCATCCACTCCACCTAATCCTAATGCCCAAAATTTAGCTAACTTAAATTAAAAGAATTGGGCTCCATGAAACTTAAATTTGGGCCCCTTACTCCCTTGTGTAGCGTCACCTCCTAAAATTGGGCCACAAGCCCACTTTGGTTTTTTAAACATAGATACTACCTTTTAAACCCTATAATGCCCAAACAGATAATTTTAATCAAGGCCTCTACCTAAGCCTGAGCCCAATTTGGACCCCTAACACTTAAATTAACACATTAAACATATCCACCCATTAAACGCATAGGCCCAAAAATTCAGGATGTTACAGCTTCTACCCCTTTAAAGAAATTTCGTCCTCGAAATTTCCAACTAACTATTAATCGTACTACCTAAGTCTCACTACCATGCTTTCGCTGCGCACTCCAATTCTAAACCCAAAATAAACACTTAGTACACTATGGTAGAATACGCACCGGTATTCACATCTAGAGCGTCCTCGTCCCCTTGTACTCATGCTATCAGTTCGCATTTATCTGATTAAATTTTTTTTATGAATTATTGGTTTTCTTCCACTGATTATCCACGAACAGTCTTATGATTAGTAGTTTTAATAGTAGTTATTTCGAATTCGCAATTCAGTCTCAAGTTCACCTTTCCTAGTTCTATAAACTACATACATTCAACAATCAACATACATACAACGTCCATACATCCACACTCAATACATAGGGGTATTCTAGTTATTCCACTACCTAGGGGTATTTTCGTAATTTATCCTACATGGGTATTTTCGTAATTTTCCAAAATAGGGTTTCTTGGTGATTTTATGAAATAAGGGTATTTTGGTAATTTTGAAATCTAGGGGTATTTCAGAAATTTTGAAATCTGGGGGTATTTCGGTAATTTTGAAAATCGAGGGTAATTTAGTAATTTACAAATCGAGGTACTTTGGTCATTTTGCAAATCAAGGGTAATTTGGTAATTTTACAAATCGTGGGTATTTTGGTCATTTTACAAGTCGAGTATTTTCAAAAAGTTTACAAAACTAAGAAGGTATTTTTTTTTTTTTAACAGGGGTATCTTAGAGAATTTGATTTCAAAAGAATAATAGTATGCGTTCAAGTGTTTGTGGTTTTGATTGATGTTGTGTGTTGTATGTTTTTTTTCTTTTAAAACCGTTGACTTTGTAAATCGGGTGTTTCGTAAATCAGGGGTATATTTGCAAATCATGGTATCTTGGTACTTTTTTTTTCAAAATAAAGGTATTTTAGCAATTTTGTAAAAATAATGTGCCTGGTCCTTTTCGGGTTTTAATCATAGGGTTTAGCCCATCAACCAGTCCTCGTAACTAGGGTGAATAGTCACTACGCACCAGGTAGGATTCTAGTGAAGAGGAGGTGAGTCGCTAGGACTGCTTAAATACCAAGCTCTCCCTGAATCCACTCCTAGACATGCGTCTGCCTATTGCCACACCCTAACTCGACTAAGGTGAACAGTCACTACGCACCAGGTAGGATTCCAGCGAAGAGGAGGTGAGTCACTAGGGCTCGCTTAAATACCGTGCTCTTCCGGGATCCTTCCTAGACATGCGTATGACGGTTACCACACCCTAGCCTTGCGGCTCGTTAACGGGTTTGTTCAGTGAAATTAAGCTTTATGAATTTTTCAGAAGTAGTTTGTACTAAGCCTAAAGTTCATCAAGTTCTAATTCTAACTTAGTCTACGTCCCACTAGGCCCACTAAGCCCACATATATAAAGATCACACAATGGTTCGGAGTACTTACACAGCGGACTTGGGCGAGAGAGTGCCATGCCATGCCGAGCTAACAGACCTGATATCACTTAAAAACATCCATATTTCAAAAGCCCATTTTAGAAAACATTTTGAGCCCAAAAACCCCAGAGCCGAGTTTTGAACCGGGCTCTGATACCAATTTGTAACACCCCAAACCCGACCCAATTACTACAACCGGATCTGGTATGTCACTAAGAAAAATTCTATCAAATCATGTCGTATTTTCAGAAAAGCCCAAATATGTTTTAAATAGAAGATGCTTTAGTAAAGTAAAATCCAAACTTAAATACATGCCTTAGTTTAATTAAAATAAAACTTAAATGACCTAAAGTAATAGAAGCCCATAATAAAACATAATAGCCCATGGCCTTATTACAACGAGATTTGAAGTCCATTAATTAAAAATACAAAATAAAACTTGAGTCTCTTTTTGCCAAATCTACATATTCTTCTGCATGGCCACCTTGCGTTCCTCTCCAGCCCGGTCCGAAGCACTAGGTATCACCTGAAATGTTAATTAAAAGGGTGAGTCGCGAGACTCAGTGTGCAACCCTCATGCACCACTAGATTTTGGGCCTTAAGCCCGTTAAACAAAATAAACAGTTTAATACTCATATTAGAAATTAATAACAAATAATATGCAAGGCCCAACCCGTTTGCCTAGGTTTCCATCCGCTACACGCCCCCGTACCAACCGTACACACCATTGGGGATTTCTACAATCGACCCACACCGCTACACACCATGATGGCAGTCATGCTGCTCATCCACATATGATGGCCGAAGCCCTTATAACATATAATGGCCGGCCCGTATAACATTTAATGGCCGGCTCGTATAATAGATTCACGGCATTAGCCGCTACATCGAATCACGGTAAAACCGCTACACATATAACGTATAACTTCCTCCTTTCATCAACCCAACCCATGCAATCACATACAAGCATTTTACTTATAACATATAAACAGATTATTTACTAACCTGGTGAACCGCTTTTACCCTCATTGGGCTTTCATCAATAAATCGAGATGTCGGCAATTATCAAAACATATAAATCTTATGATTATGCATTTTATGATTAGATCTAGATGGTGGGGAAGTATTACACACCTGATTAATGTAGATACCCTTGCTAAACCGATCTACGCTTTGCTTCAAAAAGCCAGAAAGATGTGAAAATAGGCCTTTCCTATATTCAGCCATGGTTAGTATTCTACCCGATTTTATATATATGAATAAACAAATCCTCTTACCTTGAAATCCCGAATGTAACACGATTCTATAACTTAGAGATCTATGAGTTTCGGTTTCTAGGAAAAATCTCGAAAAAAGTATGAACAAGAGAAGGCTGATGTGTCTTTGGCTTTTAAAATACTTGAGTGAGGAGTTTCGGTTTCTGACATGAAAAGAGAAGAAGAAAAGAAAACAAGGAAGAGACTTGAAGATTTCGGCTAGGAAGAAAAAGAATGAAAAGAGTTTCGGCTTTTGAATCAAAGTGAAGATGAGGAATAGGCTTAGAGATTTGGCTTTTCTGAGAGAATGAAGAAGAAGATGGAACTTTAGGAGTTTTCGGCTTTTACTCGAGAGAAGAAGAGAAAAGAATGAGAGAAAACCCAGATCTGTGAAATTGAAGAGATATTCCCCTATTTATAGAAATTTCGGCACTTACCTAACCTTGCAGATAAATCCTATCTTTTCTCCTTTATCTTAATCTACTAGCTCATCTAAAAGAGACTTAATTATCTCTAACTCATCCCTCCTTTATCAGCATATTATCCACATATTTTAATCATTAAAATCCCTAAATTTTAGCCTTTATCTGCTTATTATCCACATAAAATAAATTCCTAAATAATAGCATTTATCTGCTTATTATCCACATATTTTAAACATTAAAACCCCTAAATTTTAGCCTTGTTGCCATCCACTCCACCTAATCCTAATGCCCAAAATTTATCTAACTTAAATTAAAAGAATTGGGCTCCATGAAACTTAAATTTGGGCCCCTTACTCCCTTGTGTGGCGTCACCTCCTAAAATTTGGCCACAAGCCCACTTTGGTTTTTTAAACATAGATACTACCTTTTAAACCCTATAATGCCCAAACAGATAATTTTAATCAATGCCTCTACCTAAGCCTGAGCCCAATTTGGACCCCTAACACTTAAATTAACACATTAAACATATCCACCCATTAAACGCATAGGCCCAAAAATTCAGGATGTTACATCTCTAATCATCTTATCAACTTTCTCCCTTTGTGCTGAAGTTGTTATCTCATAAGGCAATATCAGATTTATTGTCATTTCTACCAATATCTATGACAAAAACTTTTTTTTTTCGATTTTCAGTTTTTATCTATTTTCCTCTAGTGTCATCACTAACTAATAATTAATTTATAATAGTTACTAACAAAATAACTTTCAAATAAATTAAAAAAATATATTAAAATATTACATTCATAATCTAACAAATCACAATAAACCCTAAACAAACAATTAACCTAATCACGAAACTTACTAACAAAATACCTTTAAAATAAATTAAAAATTAATAAAAATTTACATTCATAACCTAATAAAATCACAATAAACATTAAACTAAACAAATAATTTATAATAGTAACTAACAAAATAACTTTAAAATAAATTAAAAACAACATAAAAATAACAATAAACAAACTACATAATAGTAACAAAATAATTTATCCTCATCATAATCCATTCTATTAAAAAAAAATACATTATCCTTCTTTTTTCTTCTCCTTTGTTTCTTTCTTTATTTCTTTCTTCTCCCTTTCTTATTCCCTCTCTTCTGTTATTTTTTTAAGCCTAATTCTCTTCTTCACCGGGACCATTAAATAAGAGCCCAAAATTGCTTCAATGGTGCTACCTATCAGATAGGAGTCACTGGTGCCGCCTATCATATAGGGGCCACTGGTGCCGCCTATCATATAGGGGCCACTAGTGCCGCTTATCATATAAGCACCACCCTTATATACCAATTTTGTAGATATATACGGGTGCATACCAGGCCCGAAATTTGTATACGAATGTGGTGCCGCTTATGAAAGAGGCACCACTAATAAAATAATTTTTTTTTAAAAAATAATGATGTCGTATATGAGATAGGCATTTATATATATATTTTACAATATTGGTAAAAGAGCCCAAGGTTAAATTGTATTGGAAGTTTCCATCTTCAAATCATCTGGAAATTTGACAAAATTGTGAGGTGTGTGGGACCCAACCCGACAGTATGAAACAGGTGGCACTCCATCTACAGTTGTCGTTGGTTGCCGCCGCCAAATTCACTCGGTTTTTAGGCGCATCTACCACAACTTCAACTACTATTCAAAGTCACAGATGCATATTTTGAGGTTTTACTACAACTAGTTTTAAATTAAGTTTAACTGTAAAATGGAAGTTATTTTTAAATTATAATAATATTTATTTAATTTATGAAGTTAAGATATTATATTTTTCAATTATTAAAATTATATTTCTACTAATTATTTAGACGCATTAAATTAGCTTGTGACTAATTACTTTAGGGGATTAAATAATTAAAATTTAATATATTCAATAATTATTTTAAATAACTTTAAAATATTACACAAATATATCAACCTATCAAAATAACACGAATACTATATGATACAAAAATCTTAATATGAATATCTTCTCTAAATTGAATTATTATAAAAAAAATTATGTAGATATAATGCAAACACTGAATACAAATTTTCTAGATTTTTTTCTAATTGTAATATAGTAAAACAATTCAAATATAATGTAAAAATATAAGAGGATCATTACTTGAACATAAAAATTATTGACGTATTAAAAATTCATATTAGTCTATAACATATATAAGAAAAGCAAATACATACTTTAAACACAAAATTAAGGGAAAAATCTTAAAATTGCACATGAAATTTTGATTTATTGTATAATTTGATACATTAACTTTGACTTGGTGTGATTATACATATGAAACTTTGATCATGGTTTAAATGTATACATGAGATTTTGATTGTGATTCCTCCATACACATTTAAAGAAATAAATACATTAATTTTCTTTTCATGTTACATAAATAGAATTATTTTCATATCGATAATTGTTTTAGTGATTTGTGAAAATTGAGTCAAATCAAAATTTGATGTATAAAACTGTACAAAATCATAGTTCATGTGTAACATTGCACATTTGACTAAAGTTCATGCATAATTTTGAGATTTATCCTAAAAATAAAAATAATAAGACAATTTTTCTATTTATTTTCTATCTTTTTTCTCTTTCGTTGGTCAAATTATAGTGTTGGCCCTTCTATTATGCTCAAATTTAAGATTAAGTCCCTATAATTTATTTTTGACATAATTTAGTCCTTCTATTTAATTTTCCTTGGTCGTTGTGTTAAATAGGTTGAAATTAATCTCTTTATATTAAATGAGTTGAAAGTTGAATTAAAGTTGTAACCTATTAGTCGAGTATTTATTTTTTCAAAAATAATTCGAATTCGAATAATTGTTGTACTAGAAAAAAGATTGAAAGTTAACAGGAAGCAAATAACAATGGCAACTCTTAACAATGTACCACATTGTCTTTTTCAATTGATTTAATTGACCTCCACTTGTCAACTTTTGTGGCCCCGGAAATGTTCTAATTTCCCTATTTCGTGGGAAAAACCTTTCATATTTTGATAGTGTAATATGGAAGATTCTTGAAGATTTTGTAAATATAAAATAAATCATAGCTGTTATGATTAAAATATTTATTTCCTATAATCGTTTGAGATAGGCGGGGTTGAAAATGATTGCTCCCCTTTAATTGAGAGAATAAAATAATGGATTGAAACTTGGGCAGGCAGGGTTCAGTTAATACAAGAAACGTTGTTCAATGTTGGGAGTAGAGGTTTAATTGAGACTCTAACTATTAGTAAGTTTGATTTGAAATTTGTTGTTTGATGGAATATTTATTTTTAAAATTAAGCTTGAATTGAAATATAATCAAGTTATTTGAATTTGAATTTGAATTTGATTAGATTTATTTATTAATTTTTATACTTAAGTTTGAACTCGAGTTTGATTTAGTTCATACGTTTTCAAATTCAGTTTTAAGCTCAAGCGTAGTTCGATAATCAAATTTAGAGTCGATGATATACATAATATGCACAATAACATAATTTAATAATATAAAAATATTTAGAATATTTGAGTTGAACTCGAATAGATTGTAAACACCAATGTCTCATTTACACCTTAATTTAGAGTCTTTGGTGTGTACGCTTTGTTTTATCAAAAAGCAACCATTGGAAGAGTTAATGTGTTAGAACCGTAAAACTCTAATATAAAACTTAATAAATTAAGATTTGTCATGTTAGATCATAAAAAATAAATCAAGAACAAAAATAAACGCAGAGGAGTGCCTGAATCTACTGATTTCTTGAAATCTTCGAATCTTGTGATTTTAATCTTCCAAATTAGCACACAATTAATTTAGAAAATGTGACTCTCTTTTTTGAAGATGGAATGTCAGAAAAATTATGAATGTGTAATTTGGAGACCATAATC
Organism: Gossypium sturtianum; assembly: GCA_025698515.1. Classification (NCBI taxonomy): domain Eukaryota; kingdom Viridiplantae; phylum Streptophyta; class Magnoliopsida; order Malvales; family Malvaceae; genus Gossypium; species Gossypium sturtianum. Next base: position 37,496,366 of record CM046949.1, read on the forward strand.
CTAATATATAACTTTTACACATTAACCTGAATTTTTAACCAACCCATCATAATTAGAAATTAATTACTCGAGTATCTACACATATTTGACCGGTACTTTATTTAATATTTAAAACCCAATTAAGAATTAACCAAATTAGATCACTTTTAGTTTGAGCTAACTTTTTATGATAATAAATAGTAACATGTAATTATTTTTATTATATATATGTGATGTCCATATTTTTCTAACAATCTCCCACTCGGGTCACATATATATACATACTAATTACTCTATAGTTACATGTCATTATTGTACGGGCCCAAATTTGCCCGGGCCCAATGCCAAAACCAAATTAAAAAAAAAAACCAAATAAAAAAATTAATTAATAAAAGTCCAATAAATAGTCCATTTTTTTAATAGCCCAAATCAAATTCTAACCTAGCCCAAACCACTAAACCTAATCCGCCAGGCCCAATGCTGAACAAGCTCGGATGACCCGAAGTCTGATTAGGGTTTCAGAACCCTAAAACCTTCCAACGCTGCAACAGCTCCAGCCCCCACACGCGCGCCGCATGCCTCCGTACCGCCACGTCCTCCTCCGTACGGTGGTCACCTGCAAATAGGACGAAGACACAGCACAAAAACGAAAAACAAAAAGCAAAAAATACCGATTTTTGTATTTTTTATTATTCGGCTATAAAGCCAGAGAGAGGAATGTAATCTCTTTTTTTACACGAACACGAAATACAAAAAAGAGAAATAAAAAAAAAACAGAAAGGTGATTCCTTTTTATTTTTGCGTTTTCAATAGTGATCTTTTCTTTTTATTTACCATTTTTTTCGTTCGCCGTTTTAAAAAATATAAGGGAAAGAAGTCTTACCTTGTTGGTGGCCGGAAGGGAGGAAACCGAAGATTCTTTCGGTCTTCCATTGATCTTCGAGGGCTCCTTTAGGCAGTTTTAGGGAAGATCGGAGTTGTAGGGGTTAAAACAGTCAAAAAAGGGGGATTTTTAGGAGTTCTAGCCACCGTGTACGGTGGCCGGCGATGGTGGATCGACGGTGGTCCGGCGCCGGAGCTTGGTCGGAGAAAGGGAAGGGGAGAGAGTCTTTTTTTTTTTTTGAAGAAAGGGTTTAAAATGAAAAAAAATCTGATTTTTTTTAACTTATATAACGGTACCAAAGCAGTGCCGTTTTGGCCCTAAGCCTTCATACACAAAACGGCACCGTTTTACCCCCTTAACCCGCGTATTGACCCGACCCGGGGAAGGATCCGCGTGTTTTGTGGAATTGGGCTATTTACCGCTTTGGCCCTTCCGCATTTTTACCTTTTTTAATTTAGTTTTTTTTTTGAATTTGCCCCTGTAATTTTAATTCTGTTCCATTTTAGTCCCACAGCGCGCGGCGCCGTTTTGGTGGAAGGGAATATTTCCCCATTTGGTCCTTCCATGTTATTCGAGCGTTCAAATTATTATCATCACTAATATCATTTTTTAGTAGTGTTGTTATGGCATGCATATTTGTTATTTATTATTATCATGATCCTTATGCTTTAGTAGTTTATTAAATTTATGTTGCATAATTGTTCTTTAAATATGAAATTTTCACGTTTAGCCATACCGAATATGAAATTTTTGTTTTGAAATAAGCAAATACTCCGCGTTTTAAGATTCGAAAGAAATCGTGCCCTAACTTACTGGGTTTCGATTTTTCTCATCGAGTCTAAAGAACCAATTATTTTTTTTTTAAATCAAAGCATAAGTTAAATAAAAACTTATTCTCGGGAATTCAAAAGTGCTGTGTCCTAACTCACTGGATGTGACATTTTGTTATCTCGAGGTAAGGATTTCTAAAAACAAAGGCAATATTCTGTATTTGGAATTTTGAGAAATTGTGCCCTAACTTACTGGGTTTCGATTTTTCATTTGACCCAAATAACCGAATATCCTTCTCAAATTTAAATGCACGAGTTTTAAGAGTCAAAAGACAAGCTTAGTTTCGAGGACTTAAAATGTCGTATCCTAACTCACTGGGCATGACATTTTACTTCTTCGAAATAAGCGGGTCTCAGCATCCAATTTAATTTATTCAAGTTCTTTTTAAATAAAGAGGATCGTATTTTAAAATCTTTTCAAATTTTCGACAATAAGACGTTAATCAATCAATTCGGTACCAATTTTGGGCGTTACGAGGGTGCTAATCCTTCCTCGTGCGTAACCAACTCCCGAACCCGTTTTCTCAAATTTCGTAGGCCAAAATCATTATTTTAATAATTCAAAATGTTTTAATGATTAATCTCAAGGTGATCCGATCACACCTCAAAAAAGGGATTGGTGGCAACTCCATTTTCATTTTTAAAGTCGACCTTGTTTTCCAATACAAAGAAATGGTTTCGACACCTTGGCGACTCCACTGGGGACTTATAAGAGAGTCAAGCCGTAAAATTGATTATTTCCTGTCTTGTTGTCGAAAATTGAAAATCTGATTTGAAAAATTACGATCCTTTGATTGCATTTGTTTGTGTTATATGATTGCTGTGGGTTGAGTCTCGTAGAATATTTTCGCATCATATTGCATAAGGACCGTTTGGTCTTACCTTTTTAAGTGGAAGTGAGAAACTACTCCTTCGTGAGGTTTTCACCTCCGTGCGGGATAGTGGATCGCTTTCGGGATACATCCGTACCTATGTCTTCGTGAGATTTTCATCTCCGTGCAGCCATAGGGAAATGTATTCCCTTGAACTGAACTCGGTTCGTATGAGCCTATAATGGGTGAGGATCGAGGAATCTGCTGGTTCAGGTACCTCAACTTTAGAACCAAACCGCATATAGAAGACCCTAAGAGCCCACCCTAGATAGTACCGCGACAAACCCTAGTGGTCACCCGAATAGGTGCTCTATTTGTTTCTTTCTGGCTTGCTTTTACTTTGTACTAACGGGTTTCATTTTTTTAGTTATGATTGCATTGCATGTCATTTCATATTTGAAAGAGTGTCGATTCACGTTCGATTACTAAATTAGAAAGTTTGTCATGGAGAACGAATTTCTTGATAAAGTGGAAGATAATGCGGCTATCCGTATATTTGTAATTCGTTTTATGTAAAGAATTTTGTTCTCTAGTAATGTTTTCTAAATGAAATTGAATCAGAATCGACGCCTTTTTACATTCATTTCATGCATTCGTATTACATCACATCATGTGCATTAAGTTTCATAGAAAGACCCTAATTGGTTAAAATCATTTCAGAATTAACCTAGAAACCAACAAAAACTTACCAACCAAGCATCCTTACGGTATCCAAGCAAAGACAAAAGACATGGATCAAATATTAGAAAGACTTGAACAACTCCAAAAGGAGATGCAAGATAAACTACAATTGCAAATGCAAGAACAACTGGCTAAAATCCAGCAAGATATGATGGACCGAATGATGGAATCCCAAAGGAATATGATGACTCAGTTGACCCAACTACTAGCTAGAGGAATGGATAAAGGAAAGGCCCCCATGGGTAATGCTAGAGAAGATAATGAGGAACCTCTCTATCCACCGGGTTTTACTCCAACACAGCCTAAGGTGTATCCTCGAAGAACATCCGTCACGATTACAATTTCAGGATGGTGTTTCGATGCCGATAAACTTTCAAGCTGGATCAGGTTCTAACCCAGGGGATAACCCAGCTAATCCTATTATCCCTGACCTGGATGAAATGGTAGAAAAGGAAAGGACAATGACAGAATTGCCAAAGCAGTTAGAGGACCGATGTAAATGGTTGGAGGAAAAATTCAAGGCCATGAAAAACGCTGATAGTCAACATGGAATCGATGCTAAAGATCTGAGTTTGGTCCCAAATCTAGTGCTTCCCCACAAGTTCAAAATGCCAGAATTCAAAAAATACAATGAGACTAGTTGCCCCGAGGCTCACATCACCATGTTTTGCAGACGGATGACCGGGTATATTAACAACGATCAACTACTAATACATTGCTTCCAAGATAGCCTGGTGGGAGCAGCATCCAGATGGTACAACCAATTGAGCCGTACTAGGATTGGTTCATGGAGGGACTTAGCTCAAGCATTCATGAAACAGTATATTCATGCAACAGATATGACTCCTAATAGAATCACTTTGCAAAACATGGAGAAGAAATCGAGCGAGAGTTTTCGGTAATATGCACAGAGATGGAGGGAAGTTGCCATACAAGTTTAGCCGCCACTCCTAGAATAAGAAACTACGATGCTCTTTATCAACACTCTAAAAGCCCCATTCATCACTCACATGATAGGAAGCGCTACAAAAAGTTTTTCAGACATAGTGATGACGGCGAAATTATTGAGAATGCGATAAGAAGTGGAAAGATAGATGTAGGAGAGAGTAACAAAAGGTCAACCTCGAGGAAAAAAACAAGGTGAACAACATAAGTACATATAGCAAGGGTTACTCAAAATCAATTACTGTAAATCAACCAAGAACGGTGGCTACTGGTCAACAAGGGTTATCAAGGTAGAAGTTCGGTACAAAGCAAAACACTGAGAAGCTCTAATTTACTCCAATCCCAATGACATATCGGGAGCTGTATCAAAGCTTATTTGACGCACACGTGGTGTCCCATTTTTACCTAAAACCATTACAGCCTCCATACCCCCAAATGGTACGATGCAAACGCTCAATGTGACTACCATGCAGGAATTTCGGGGCATTCAATAGAAAATTGCACTGCCTTTAAGAAAGCCGTTGAAAGACTTATCAAAATGGGCATTATGAAATTTGATGATGCACCTAGCACTGAAAATCCGCTACCCAATCACACTGATGGTGGGGTAAATGCGATAGACGGAAAGGTGGAGAGAAGAATCAAGACCGATATTGCAGAAGTAAAAACTCCCTTGAGACGGGTCTGGATGGAGATGGTAAAAAGGGGGTGAACATTTCGAATTCTGAAGGGAGTTGTGAAAACCCGATAAACTACTGTGAGTTCCATCATAAAGAGGGGCACGAGATCCAAGAATGCATAGAATTTAGAGCCTTGGTGCAAGGTTTGATGGACAATAAAGAGATAGAGTTTTGTGAAGAAGCTAATGAAGAGGGAATCATATGCGTGTCAGAATCAACAATGAAGGTCCCAAAAGTCAATCATCCTGTGGACATCATTTCGCGACCTAAAAACAACGAAGCTGGAGTACAGATGACACCAAAGATCATAATTCAAAAACTGACAATTTTATCTTATCAGGATAGCAAAAGGGTTCCATAGAATTACGATTGTAACGTGACAATCCCGGGAAAGGAGAATTCAGTCAGCGCTTCAAAGAAGGATCAAGATGTAGGTTTTTATACGCGTAGTGGAAGGCGCTATGATTTGATAAATGCCCGAGCTGAACCCGCAAAAGGAAAGACCATAATGGTGGAGTAAAAGAAGGAAAAAACAGTCAGACTTGAGCCACTTGTTAATGAGCCAGTAAAAGAGGAGGAGGTCAAGGAATTCCTGAAGTTTTTGAAGCACAGCGAGTATAGTGTTAAGGAACAGTTGCATAAACAACCAGCTCGCATATCTATACTAGCTTTACTCTTGAATTCGGAGGTACACCGAAGTGCATTGATGAAAGTACTGAACGAGACGTATGTGGCCAATGATATCTCTGTCAATAAACTGGATCGACTGGTTAATAACATAAGTGCCGATAACTTCATCTTCTTCAACGATGATGAAATACCACCAGGGGGTATGGGATCCACTAAAGCTCTGCACATCACTACTAGATGCAAAGGATACACATTGCCAGGGGTCCTGATCGACAATGGATCGGCACTGAACGTATTGCCCCTATCCACACTTAATAGGTTACCTATGGATAGCTCACACATGAAGGTATGCCAGAATATAGTGAGGGCATTTGATGGCACAGAAAGAGGGGTCATGGGAAGAATCGAAATACCCCTATTGATTGGCCCAACTACCTATGAGGTGGACTTCCTAGTAATGGATATCAAGCCCTCCTAAAATTGTTTATTGGGAAGACCTTGGATACATTCGGCCGGGGCAGTACCTTCGTCACTACATTAGAAGTTGAAGCTAGTATCAGAAGGTCGGCTGGTGACGATAAATGCTGAAGAAGATATTATCGCGGCTGTAACTAGTGATGTGCCGTACTTGGAGGCAAATAATGAGGCAATTGAATGTTCTTTCCGATCTTTGGAGTTTATGAATGCAACATTCATTACTGAGGGGAACAGGATTCTAGTACCAAAAATATCCAAGGCTACCAGGATGGGATTACAGCTGACGGTAGGAAAGGGAGCTCTACCGAAAAAAGGATTAGGGAGACATCTTCAAGGAAGAGTTAAGGCTCCAATGTTGAAGGACAAGCATGACCGATTTGGCTTAGGGTACAAGCCAGATGCGAAACAAAGAAGGAATGAGCTGAAAAAGAGGCAAGAAAAAAGAAGGGCACGTGTGAGTGGAGAAGAAATCAAATAGGAACCAATGATATTCCCCCACATATCCAAAACTTTCAAATCAGGAGGGATTATTCACTCCGAGCGAAGGATGCCAAGGAAAGAAAGCGTTGAAGAAATGTTGGGAAATGTTCACATCAATGCCATACATGAAGAAACCACTGAAGGGGGGACCTTGTCAGATATCCGCCCTTATGAACCTGGGAGTGTTCTGAACAATTGGACTATAGAAGAAATTCCTGTAGTTTTTAGAGCTTACATAGAGTAATGTTCAAAACACACTTGTTGCTTTAGACCTAGAAGCAATAAGAGTTCCTTTGTGAAATAGGCTTATGTCCAAACATCGTTATGAAATACATATTTAATATCTTTTTTGAGCAAATATTCTTCCATTCTTTTAGATTCTTTCATTCTTTGTATACAAGTAATTGTGTTAGATTCTTTCATTCCTTGGACTTATTTCCAAATCATTCTTTCATCTCATTCATAACCATATCATACAAATAATTATTATTAAATTAATTCATTCTTTGTATATTCCTTTGTACCTACAGCAGGTCCTCGGATATCAATGACATGAGTAACGCTGCTAGGGAATTAGAACCTTCTTTTGAGCAAGACATGTGTTTAGAGGGATCTCAGGACTTTGAAGATGACGTAGACTGTGGCTTATCTCCGGACCTGTTAAGAATGGTAAAACAAGAGGAAAAACAAATTCTACCTCATGAAGAGGCAGAAAAGATTGTGACCTTGGAGGAAGGAAAGGCAGTGAAAATTGGAACGTGCATAACCGAAGAGACGAAGCGAGACCTCGTAGATTTACTTCAAAAATTCAAAGATGTATTCGCGTGGTCATACCAAGATATGCCTGGGTTAAGCACTGACATTGTTGTACACAGCCTCCCCATAAAAAAGGATTGCAGGCCGGTTCAGCAGAAGCTCCGGAGAATGAGGCTTGACATTGTGCTAAAAATAAAAGAGGAAGTCAAAAAGCAGTTCGATGCCGGATTCTTGCAAGAGGTCAAATACTCAGAATGGGTAGCCAATATTGTGCCTGTCCCTAAGAAAGAGGGGAATGTGCGAATGTGTGTAGATTATAGAAACTTAAATAAGGCCAGCCCGAAAGACAATTTCCCCTTGCCTCACATTGATACTCTAGTAGACAATACGACAGGCTATTCGCTGTTTTCCTTCATGGATGGCTTCTCGGGATACAATCAAATAAAAATGCATCCTGAAGACATGGAAAAGACTACCTTCATAACCTTGTGGGGTACATTCTATTATAAGGTGATGCCATTTGGGCTGAAAAATGCAGGAACGACATATCAAAGGGCCATGGTGACTTTGTTCCATGATATGATGCACAAAGAAATCGAAGTTTATGTCGATGATATGATAGCAAAGTCCTGAACAGAAATGAAACATATCCAAGTTCTGAGGAAGTTATTCTTGAGACTGAGGAAATTCTAATTAAGGCTCAATCAAACAAAATGTACTTTTAGAGCTAGATCGGGAAAATTATTGGGCTTCGTAGTTAGCGAGAAGGGAATCGAGATTGACCCAGACAAGGTCCGGGCTATACAAGAATTGCCTCCGCCGCGCACTCAAAAAGAAGTTCGAGGTTTCCTTGGAAGGTTAAATTACATTGCTCGGTTCATTTTACAATTAACCGAGAAATGTGATCCCATATTTCGTCTTCTTAAGAAACACAATCTAGGCGTATGGGATGATGAATGCCAGAAAGCTTTTGATAAGGTTAAACAGTACTTGTCAAATCCTCTAGTACTGTCACCTCCATGCCCAGATAGGCCATTAATCCTGTATTTGACAGTGTTTAATAACTCTATGGGATGTGTGCTGGGTCAACACGATGATTCGAGAAGAAGAGAAAAGGCGATATACTACCTCAGTAAGAAATTCACTGAGTGTGAAATGAGATATTCGCCAATTGAGAAGTTGCGTTGTGCCTTGATTTGGATAACTCGGAAGTTGAGGCAATACATGTTGTACCATATAACCTGGCTAATCTCGAAGTTAGACCCTCTAAAATATATGATGGAGTCAACTGCTTTGAATGGAAGGATGGCTCGATGCAAATTCTGTTCTCTGAATTTGACATAGTTTATGTGAGCCAAAAAGCCGTGAAAGGAAGCGCAATAGCAGATTTTCTGGCCAGCAGAGCTCTAAAAGAGTATGAGCCCTTGAACTTTGACTTTCCCAATGAAGAACTAATGTACGTGGCGGCTACTGAAGAAGACGCTACAAAAGATCACCTTTGGAAATTGAACTTCGATGGAGCATCAAATGCTGTAGGTAATGGAATTGGGCTAGTCCTGGTATCCCCAAATGGAGATCATTATCCATTCACATGAAAATTGGATTTTGATTGTACAAATAATATGGCAGAATATGAAGCATGTATCATGGGACTCCGTGCAGTCATAGAATGTAAAATTAGAGTGCTGGAAGTATATGGAGATTCTGCATTGGTGATCTACCAACTGAAGGGTGAATGGGAGACGAGAGACCCCAAATTGATCAATTATCGAAGGATAGTTCTGGGGTTAATTGAGGAGTTTGATGATATTACTTTCAATTATCTCTCGCGGGACGAAAACCAGATGGCAGATGCTTTGGCTACTTTGGCTTCCATGATCAAAGTGAGCAAACAAGAGGATGTAAAACCCATTTAAATGAGTATTTACGAGGCCCCAGCTCATTGTTACAACATGGAGGAAGAAGAAAGGGATGATCACCCCTGGTACCACGATATATTACGATACGTGAAAAATCGTGAATACCTTGAGTAGGCAACCGAGAACGATAAGAGGACGTTGAGGAGACTAGCCTGTGACTATGTCTTAGACGGAGAGATCCTGTACAAAAGAAGAAATGATCAGGTACTATTGAGATGTGTGGACGCTGTTGAAGCTAAGAAAATTCTGGAAGAAGTCAACGAGGGTGTTTGTGGAACACATGCCAATGGTTTCACAATGGCTAGACAAATTATGAGATTTGGGTACTATTGGTCTACTATGGAGGGAGACTACATCAATTATGCTAAGAGATGCCACAAAAGCCAAATTTATGGAGACAAAATTCATGTACCTCATTCGCCTTTGCATGTTATGACTTCCCCATGGACTTTCTCTATGAGGGGAATGGATGTCATCAGATCGATCTCTCCAAAAGTTTCAAATGGGCATCGGTTCATCTTTGTAGTCATCGACTATTTCACCAAGTGGGTAGAGGCTTCTTTATATGCTAGTGTTACTAAGTCGGCAGTCAGCAGATTCCTAAAAAAAGAAATCATATGTCGATATGGAATGCCTGGGAGAATCATATCTGACAATGCATTAAACTTGAACAACAGCACGATCGCAGAGGTCTGCAGTTAATTCAAGATCAGACACCACAATTCATCCCCGTATCGTCTAAAAATGAATGGTGCAGTGGAAACAGCCAATAAAAACATTAAGAAGATTGTGGGGAAAATGGCTGAAACTTATAAAGATTGGCACTGGAAGTTACCATTTGCTCTCTATGCTTATCGAACGTCTATCAGAACTTCCACCGGGGCAACGCCTTTCTCATTGGTTTATGGAATGGAGGCAGTTTTACCCATTGAAGTAGAGATACCTTCCCTTCGAGTTTTGTCAGAGCTAAAGTTAGATGAAGCAGAATGGATCCAGTCTCGATATGATCAATTGAATTTGATTGAGGAAAAGAGGCTAAAGGCTATTCGTCACGGTCAGATGTACCAAAAACGAATTATGCGAGCTTATGAAAAAAAGGTTTGCCCAAGAGGATTTCACGAGGAGGACCTGGTATTGAAAAAGATCCTCCCCATACAAAAGGATTTCAGAGGGAAATGGATGCCAAATTGGGAAGGACCTTATGTGGTAAAAAAAGCTTTCTCCGGAGGAGCACTGATTTTGACCGAAATGGATGGGAAAAACTTGCCCAATCCTGTAAATTCAGATTCAGTCAAGAAGTACTATACTTAAAGAGGAAAAGAGGCCAAAGTGAAAACCCGCAAAGGGCGCTTTGAGACTTTCTAAAAAAAAATAAAAATGGAGAGGCCAAGGTGAAAACCCGCAAAGGGCGCCTTGAGACCAAAGGGATTTTGAGTCAAAAACTCGAAAAGGGTGACTCAAATTGTGATCAAAGATGGGGCATGCGGTGATCTTGCTATACCTAAATTAAGAAGAAGGAGAGATGTTACATCTTGGGGCATCAACAGAGTACTATCAATCTCCTAAACACATATTGAGCTTAAAATGGTCTTCGAAAAGTCTGTACAGAGAAGCTTAGGCTGCGATATCTGGGGCACCTATCTTTTCCCCTCATCATTTTGTATTCTAGCAATGTTTGCTTTCTTTAATTAACCCATTCTTTTCAGATTTTGCTCAATTTCAGTTTGGTCCATCATTATGATCATTTTCAAGCATTTTGTATTGAAGTAATGATTAATGGACTAATAATACTTTCACAAAAGGAGTTTTGCATATTACTCTGGAAACTTCTAAATAGTACGAGAACCTGAAATAGGACTATTATTTAGAACTCACCAAGCCTAAGGGTTGGAAATATTTAAAAAAGAAACTCTAAATAGTGACCATTTCTTCGATTTTCTGTCAAAAAATATCGGTTGAACAAGAAGACGGGATATTACGTCAGTGATGCAGCCTTGAAGAACAACGAGCAATGACAACCCAGACATTAAAAAATGGATCATTTTCATGACATTATGCATTCATGCAAAACACATTTAGTTAGGAGCATTCGATTCATTCTAATCATTGCATCCTAATCATTATGCATTTAAAAAAGGGATCATTCTCATGACATTCTGCATTTATGCAAATATCATCCATAACACATTTAGTTAGGAGCATTCGATTCATTTTGATCATTGCGTCCTAATCATTATGCATAAGCATAGGTCCATAAATCGATTCTACAGGTCATGTTCCCTAGAGGACGGTGTAACAAGATCGATGAATCCACAAATCCCATACCCCTGAAGTTGCAGTGGGAAGGATTGAAGTCAAGATAGCGAATCTTATTCCCCTGAAGTTACAGTGGAACAAATTAAAGCTACGAATCCACAAGTCCTATACCTCTGTTGCAGTAGGTCAGATCAAATTCACCATGGCGAATCTCATCTTTCTGAAGTTGCAGTAGAGAAGATTGAAGCCATTACCAGCCTTATCTCCCTGAAGTTGCAGCGGAGCAGACTGAAAACAGCAAATCTTGTCTCACTGAAGTTGTAGTGGAGCAGATTAAAGATAGCAAATCTTATCTCCCTGAAGATGCAGTGGGATGGAATGAAGTTACTCGAGGAAGAAAGGCACCAAAACACGTAGAGGCTCAGCGAGGCCGGGCAAAGTTTGCCCTTTATAAGTCTTTGCTCCATTTTCGTTACACGACAACGAGCAAAGAGGGGCAGCTGTACGGGCCCAAATTTGCCCGGGCCCAATGCCAAAACCAAATTAAAAAAAACAAATAAAAAATTAATTAATAAAAGTCCATTAAACAATCCATTTTTTAATAGCTCAAATCAAATTCTAACCTATCCCAAACCACTAAACCTAATCCCCCAGGCCCAATGCTGAACAAGCCCGGATGACCCGAAGTCTGATTAAGGTTTCAGAACCCTAGAACCTTCCAGCGCCGCAATAGCTCCAGCCCCCACACGCGCGTCGCATGCCTCCGTACCGCCACGTCCTCCTCCGTACGGTGGTCACCTGCAAATAAGACGAAGACACAACACAAAAACGAAAAACAAAAAGCAAAAAATACCATTTTTTGTATTTTCTATTATTCGGCTATAAAGCCAGAGAGTGGAATGTAATCTCTTTTTTAAACGAACACGAAATACAGAAAAGAGAAATAAAAAAACAGAAAGGTGATTCCTTTTTATTTTTGCGTTTTCAATAGTGATCTTTTCTTTTTATTTTCCATTTTTTTCTTTCGTAGTTTTAAAAAAATAAGGGAAAGAAGTCTTACCTTGTTGGTGGCCGGAAGGGAGGAAACCGAAGATTCTTTCGGTCTTCCATTGATCTTCAAGGGCTCCTTTAGGCAGTTTTTGTAACACCCCAAACCCGGCCCACGAGTCCTGACCAGATCTGGTATGTCACTGCGGAAAAACGTTTTAAAGCTGATTTCACTTTTGGGAAAAACATTAAAAATTTTGTCATTTGAAAACCATGTCCATTTAAAAATTCTAAATAATATAAGCTTGATAAAAATATCCAAATTAAAACTTTATTATAAGCTTTTAAAATATAAGTTGCCAAAATTAAAAGCACTTCCAAATAATAATTTAATGGTCGTCTAGCTTAAACATAATAAAAATGTTCAAACACTTTAATGGGCCTTATTACAATAAACACTTAATCAAAATACTGAAAATATAAATACTTAATTAATTAAAATATCTTTCTGCATGAAAATCTGCTTCTGCATGGCCACCTTTGTATCCACTCCAACCCGGTCCAAAAATCACAGTCACCTGCAATGTTTAATAAAAATTGGGTGAGTCATACAGACTTAGTGTGTAATTAATCCACTGAATTCCACCCACATGTTAACCACATATTAACCCATATATCAGATAACAATTATCATATTCACATATTATCACATTCTGGGCTTTGGCCCATATTCAACTCACTTATCAGGTAACAGGGTAATTAACCACATAATTTCCACATATCGGGCTTAGCCCATTTCCACACTGTTCCACATTCATATACTGGGCTTGGCCCATTTCCACATTAATCCACATATCACTGGGCTTGGCCCATTTTCACATATGTTCACATACAAAATCATGCAATTATGAAGCCCAACCCAGCCTAGGGTCCATCCTCTACACACCCCCTTATCCAGCCTACCACACACCAGGGGAGTATCAAATCGCCCTCTCCTTTTCACTCCAAAAAGGCATTCAATGCCATCCACGTGCAATTAAGCACAATAATCCACAACGCGACCTCAGTCAGCGCCAATCCACGATGTAGCCGTAGCTAACACCAAAACCACGATGGGACACATAGTCACTCATCAACCACGATATGGCACATAGCCGATATCAACCACGATGAGGCACATAGCCACTCATCAAGCCACGCGAACTAAATCGCAATTAATCCACGACGTGAACTCAGTCAACGTCAATCCACGATGTAGCTCAAGGCTAACATCAAACCACGTACTCGAAGTACACCCGTACCTTCTTTCATATCATATCCCACCCATGCACATGCCACATAAGATAATGATACAATGTAATGATGCATGAGCATGTTCATCAAGCATATTATCACATATTCATATTAATAATCACATATCATCAGGTTTGGTACTTACCGGATTATAGACATACCCCTTGAGGGTATCCATATCACAATTTCCACTGCACTAGTTAGCACATTCATAACACATACACATTTCACATACATATCATATACCCGGAAAACGGTGGGTTAATCACACACCTTATAACATGAAGAACTACGCTTTTGATCCCGATGCTATCGCTAAGCGACACTACGGCTATTTGCCTACTTTCTTGCTCTGACGCTGGTCCACACCCCGGTGGCCAATCCTTAACTGCAGAAACTGATCTCCTTTTAAACTTCGGGATAGGGACTATCCCTTGTCCTCCTTGACTAGCATTCGCATCCATCGACAACACTTAATCAGATCAAACGGTTAAACACTAATAGCTAAATCAAAATATATCGAATCGAAACTACACTCACTAAATATCCTTACCGAAATAATCTTGAATCCCGAAGCTTGTCCTACTTCTGTCGACTTGCCCCCTAAATAACCATAATACCAATCGGTCACATTTAAACTCTAAAGATGGCCCTTGGTCGAATGCCTTATTGGCCTACCTTGAAGAATCAAAAACTAATTACCAAAGGAGAATTCACTTACCACTATTACACGTTTGCTTTGAAGAGCCTAAAGTAAGTAGTCGACAGCACCCTCCTTTAAAGATTCGGCTTAGAGCACAACAATGATGGTTTCGGCACTTAATGGTGAAGGGAAAACGCAACAATGGAGAGGGTTTTATGCTTGGAGATCTCGACAACGAAGAACAATGACAGAGGGGTTTTAGTTTTTGTGACTTGCGGCAAAACAAAGAGAATAGGCACTTTAAGCTTCGGTTATGGCTTCAAAGAAATAGAAATAGATTTGGTGTTGGATGAAAGAAAAGAATGAGAGGTGTGAGTGGGAAGAAATTCGGCACAAAGAAATTTAAAGAAAAAAAAATATCAAAGATGATTACTTCCCCTTTATAAAGAATTCGACTACTATATCCTTGCTATTATCAAACTCCTTGATAATCTCCTCTATTATCTCCTTAACAAATACAATAAATTAATCCAACATTAATCCCTTATCAAACTCCTATATTATCTCTTATCACCTATTTAAACCAAAATAAATAAAATAAATCCATATTTATCTCTTCTTCATCTTGCACAAAATAATTAAATCAACAATTATCCTATTTGAATAAATAAAACAACAATTATCTATTATCTACCATCTTAAAATAAATAAAATAAATAAAACACATTTATCCTACCTTAGCCGAAAATTAATAGGAGAATTAAAATCCTTCTCCAATTGAAAGTCCCAAGTGTCGTCCCCTTCTTCTCTTCTCTCTTGACGTCACATGCAAAAATAAAATAAAACACCCAATTGCTGCCCCCAGGTTTCGAACATGGGACCTGCTGGAGTCACCACACGCTATCAGCCACTTTGCTGCTAGCTCCTTTGTGTCATAAACCCCCAACAATTCTTTTTAAGGCCTTCTTCTCCCTCAGCGCCAACTTGGAAAAATAAAAACACGCTTACGCTGCCCACAAGACTCGAACTTGAGCCCTCCTGAAGCTCCCTTTCCCGCAAGCGTCCAAGCCACTTTACCCAGGCGCTTTTTGTGACATGCTTCGCCCCGAATTCCTTTT
This sequence comes from Gossypium sturtianum, assembly GCA_025698515.1. Taxonomy (NCBI): domain Eukaryota; kingdom Viridiplantae; phylum Streptophyta; class Magnoliopsida; order Malvales; family Malvaceae; genus Gossypium; species Gossypium sturtianum. Next base: position 37,511,795 of record CM046949.1, read on the forward strand.
AAGTCCTTCTTAGCCACACTCCTTCTTGACGCAAAAATAAATGCTCCTTCCTGCTTCCTTCGCAACTCGAACCTGGGCCCTCTACCCATTGCTTGAGGCGTCACTTTCCCAAGCCTTAAGTGGCGCCTTGCAGCCACTTTACCCAGCTCACTTTCATGTCCAAATTCCCTCACAAATTCCCTTAAAGCCTCCTTAGCCCAACTTCCCTTCTTGACGCAAAATACAAAAATAAAACACTCCCATGCTGCCCTCAAGACTCGACCCTCTTCCCTCCTGAAGCCCCCTTGCACCTTAGCGCCCCAAGCCACTTTGCCAATTGATTTCTTGTGTCCTAAACTCCACAAAATTTCCTTTAAGGCCTCCTTGCCTAGTTTCCCCTTTTCACTTAAAATTCCAATATTTTCCAAAGTTTTTCCCTTTCACCTAAAGTTCTCAAAAACTCCTAAAATATATCCAAACACACTCCAAGCCTACTATCACTTGAATTATGCATTAAATGCATAACCCCTAATCTAGGATGTTACAGTTTTAGGGCAGATCGGAGTTGTAGGGGTTAAAACGGTCAAAAATGGAGATTTTTAGGAGTTCCAGCCACCGTGTACGGTAGCCGACGGTGGTGGATCGATGATGGTCTGGCGCCGGAGCTTGGTCGGAGAAAGGGAAGGGGAGAGAGTTTTTTTTTGTTTTTTTTTTTGAAGAAAGGGTTTAAAATGAAAAAAATCTGATTTTTTTAAACTTATATAACGGTACCAAAACGGTGCCGTTTTGGCCCTAAGCCTTCATACAAAAAACGGCGCCGTTTTACCCCCTCAACCCGCGTGTTGACCCGACCAGGGGAAGGATCTGCGTGTTTTGTGAAATTGGGCTATTTACCGCTTTGGCCCTTCCGCATTTTTACCTTTTTTAATTCAGTTTTTTTTTAATTTGCCCCTATAATTTTATTTCTGTTCCATTTTAGTCCCACAGCGCGGGGCGCCGTTTTAGTGGACGGGAATATTTCCCCATTTGGTCCTTCCATGTTATCCGAGCGTTCAAATGGGCCACTTTCTTTTTATTTATTTGCGAATTTGCCCCCAAATTCCTGTTTTAAGTTCAAATTAGTCCTTTTTGTTATTTTTGCTATTAAATTAATTAATTTTAATATTATTATCATTATTATTATTGTGTTTATTATTATTATTATTATTACTTTCCATATTATTATTATTATTTTCATTATTTTTACCTAAATTCTATATTAGTTTTACTAATTGATTTATTTATGTTATTTTACTTATACAATACTTAAATCTAATATCATATATTTGTTTCATTTACTCACTTATTTATTTATTTATTTATTTATCTCCTTAATTGTTTATTTGTTATTATATATTTTTTATCTTCTTCTTGAATTTTTAAATAGGCTCGTATTTTCGGTTTATTGTGATTTGTTTTGTTATTAATATTATTGATGTGTCTAAAACTAACTATGACCACAATAAAGGCAAGCGCACCTATCGTTTAATAGTATAGTTATGGTAAGACTGGTAATATCGTATCCATAAGGACCAAGAGTACTAGTAATTACTATCTTTTTATTATCTAGCCTAAGAATTGGAGTGATTTCTTTTTAGACTAAAACTAATTAATTAAAACACGACAGAGAATGAATTGGGAAAATGCTTTAAGACAACTATATGATAATGGCAATACCTAAGGAAGAATCCACCTAGACTTCACTTATTACTTTTGATTCATATGATTTATTCACTTGACTTAATCCGTAAAAATCCCTGATTTATGTTAATATCTCTCTCGAGACTAAAAACAACTGACTCTAGGTTGATTAATTGAAATCTCTTTCTAATTAAAACCCCAATTATCGCATTAACTTGATCTATGGATTCCCTTATTAGATTTGACTCTAATCCGACAGATTTTCGTCGCCCTATGTCTAGGGTTGCAATCAACTCCGCTTAATTGTGTTGATCTACTCTTAAACAGGGACTTTTGCTCCACTGAATAAGCACATTCGACTTGAATCAATAACCTGAATTATCAAAACAAGAATAAGAACTCACAATTAAGAATAAGAACAAGTATTTATCTTATAAATCAAATAGTAATAAGATCCGTCTTAGGTTTCATCCCCTTAGGTATCTAAGGGATTTAGTTCATACTAATAGAAGGAAACATCTCAAAATAAGAAAAACAACAAAACATAGGAAAACCCAAAAACTTCTAAACAACTTGATGGGAGATCTTCAGTCTTGATGGAGATCCTTCCTCCAAGCTGCTTCTGACGACTGTCTTCAAGTATTTTCTGCGTTCTATCCAGCCTCCCCCTTTAGGTCACCCCCTACGGTGTTTATATAGGCTTTGGAACGCCTTTCTTCGCCCACAAGTAACCTTTTCCGGATAGAGTTAGTCTTTGATACGACAGGGACACGCCCGTGTAACACGCCCGTGCTTGATAGCCTTAGGTCGTGCTCGCTCCTGCTCACCACACACGGCCGTGTGATCTTCCCGTGGGCGATGATCCAGGCCGTGTTCGATCCTGCTCGTAACACACGACCGTGTCCAATGGCCTAGGCCGTGTTGAATTCTAAGATAGGCCCATTTTGTCCCTTTTTGGCCTGTTTCTCGTTCTTTTCGACTCCCTAAGCTCTCCTGAGTGTAAAACATGAAATTAAAGGATTATGAGCATCGAATTCATCAAATCTAATGAAAACTCATCCAAAAATAAGCTAAGCATGGGGTTAAAATATGTATAAATTATGGTTTATCAATTATTATCAATATTAATTGTTATTATTATCATCACTAATATCATTTTTTAGTAGTGTTGTTATGGCATGCATATTTGTTATTTATTATTATCATGATCCTTATGCTTTAGTAGTTTATTAAATTTATGTTGCATAATTGTTCTTTAAATATGAAATTTTCACGTTTAGCCATACCCGAATATGAAATTTTTGTTTTGAAATAAGCAAATACTCCGCGTTTTAAGATTCGAAAAAAATCGTGCCTTAACTTACTGGGTTTCGATTTTTCTCATCGAGTCTAAAGAACCAATTTTTTTTTTAAATCAAAGCATAAGTTAAATAAAAACTTATTCTCGAGAATTCAAAAGTGTTGTGTCCTAACTCACTGGATGTGACATTTTGTTATCTCGAGGTAAGGATTTCTAAAAACAAAGGCAATATTTTGTATTTGGAATTTTGAGAAATTGTGCCCTAACTTACTGGGTTTCGATTTTTCATTTGACCTAAATAACCGAATATCCTTCTCAAATTTAAATGCACGAGTTTTAAGAGTCAAAAGACAAGCTTAGTTTCGAGGATTTAAAATACCGTATCCTAACTCACTGGGCATGACATTTTACTTCTTCGAAATAAGCGGGTCTCAGCATCCAATTTAATTTATTCAAGTTCTTTTTAAATAAAGAGGATCGTATTTTAAAATCTTTTCAAATTTTCGACAATAAGACGTTAATCAATCAATTCGGTACCAATTTTGGGCGTTACGAGGGTGCTAATCCTTCCTCGTGCGTAACCAACTCCCGAACCCGTTTTCTCGAATTTCGTAGGCCAAAATTATTGTTTTAATAATTCAAAATGTTTTAATGATTAATCTCAAGGTGATCCGATCACACCTCAAAAAAGGGATTGGCGGCGACTCCATTTTCGTTTTTAAAGTCGACCCCGTTTTCCAATACAAAAAAAAATGGTTTCGAAAATTATATAACCTTATGAGTTCAAAATTTTACTATCATATCTAAAAGATATTCCGAACAATCTTGTCCATTAATTATGTTAATATAAAACCAAAGCAACTTTCGTTACATATATTTGTAACTAAATCCATCCTTGATCACATGTATTAACAAATCAAATGATATAGATCAAGTATGGATGTGTAGCATGGAGATTACATGTAATGTGATCTAAACATGTCTATTTCCAACCAAGTCCTCCTTAACCTTCGTGAGATCAAACTTTACCAAAATCAAAGTGTGAATAAACCAAATAAATTCTATTTTTGCATAAATGACTTTAAAATATATGTAAACTGAAATAACCGAAAATGTGTCTATAATAGAAAAGCATTTAAAATTACAAACTCCCATTAAAAATAAATATCTTGAAATGATATTACACCCATATGAGCAGTGAGCTCATAAAAATAAAAACTTTGGTGGTAGTATAACACCCATTGCTTGACTCGATCGCCGGGTTCGAGCTACAAGATGCTACATTCTTTGCCGGAGCAACCACTGTCAATTATAAATCATACAACCATTTACATGTGTAATTAAGCATAATTCATATTCATACTATGCTACATAGCCATTTCTGAGTCTCATACGAGCTTACAAAAGCTCTTTTGCTAACCTGAAGCCGAATTAGAACCAAATTGTAAAATTTTTAAAATCTCGGATCGACATTGCGACATCATGGTTTCCATGTCGTGACATCGCCAGTCAATGAGTCATGTCGCGACTTCAGGCATCATGACTTCACGATGTCAGTCATTGTTGGTCTATATCACGATGCCGGAGGCTCGTGGTCACGAAGTTGCTCCTGTTATTGGTAATAATCACATTGGTATACTTTTCATGCTTTCCATTGAACACCTATATGCATTCATACATTTTTCTACAATCCAAAACACCATTATTCCATATCATTTCATACCAATTCAAGCCTATGAACAATGTGAAATCAACATTTAATAGAGTACTAACCAACCTTCATCATTTAGACATAATCAATCTTATATAAACTATCCATACCTAAAATACTTCATTTTTTTCCAATTCAACATGTCTCACTTATGCAATTTGGGAACCAAGCAATTCAATGAACTTGACATAAACTAACCAAAGCATACACTAAGCTATATATCATGTTTAACATTCAAATTTACCATTTTTAAATCATTCATCAACTTAGCTACTCCAACTAGCTCACTTGCAACATTTAACATGGCAAATCATACAAGTTTAAGGTCATCATTCTTGATAGCATTAACTTGACCAAATCATGCATCAATTGAGCTATATGCCATGTTAAACATTCAAGTTCAACCATCACCAATTTACCATATAACTATCAACTCAAAAATGACCATTTTCACACCAAGATACCTTTATGTATTGTCACAATATTTAGACTCAAAATGGACATAATCCTACCATCTTGTTGATAGTGTGTGCTTCACACTGATCCGACTTGACAAGTTCCGCAAGGTGATGATCTATAAATAGGGAAAACAACTAGAGTAAGCATATAATGCTTAGTAAGCTCAAATGGAAAATACTATGCTTACCTTGTTCCTATATAAGCATGATAACTACATAGTTTGACATAATGTTGTCTAGATTATGACACTTACAACATCAACAAAACAAGGTGAGCATATATATACATACATATCCATGAAATTTAAACATTATAAGCAACTCAAAACATATCAATTCATATTATTTCACAAAACTTATCACAATGACATATTCAATAAAAAATCTATAAGATTATACCAAGTATACATGATGCATTTCAATCACATTTTCTATCATCAATTTATAAAGATGTACCATTTACGTATCAATCCTTTTAATGATATTTCAAATTGGTTACCAAGTCCATTTCTTCACATTTTTATGTTTCCAATTTCATTGATATCATTTTGCTCAATGGAAAACTAGTAAAACAGACTTGGATACACGAGTAAACTACATCACACCAAATTGCTCGTTTGTAACACCCCTGACCCGATCCAATTGTGAAATTCGAGTTACAGGATGCTACAACAACTATTGAAACTTATACAAATGCATACACAATAACAAATAAGAGCATTGGATACCACAATCAACCTTTAGAGATGAAATCATGACTAATTAAACATTTTAATAAATAATAAAAATAGAATTATTTGAGAAATATTTTGAAAAATTTGGAAATCCAGCGTAAGTATCGATACCAAACTAGTAGGTATCGATATATGTTAGGTATCAATACTAAAGTAAGTATCGATACCATTTTAGCTTTTTGCCAAATTTTGGTTTAAAAAGTTTTATCAATGCCTTTGCAGAGGTATCGACATTTTTATCACGAGTATCGATACTCGTGTTTGGGTATCGATACCAAACTTGGTTACCGCCGATTTTTGAAAACGTTCCATTTGATAAGATATCGATACTTTGGTCTTGAGTATCGGTACTTTTATCCAGTTTGCTAAAAAATTACAAGTTAAAACATACTTTATGTTCGAAACAATTTTCCTACTTAACATACTAATAATACTTAACTCAACCAAGCTTATATTGAGTATTCCGAAAATATTCATACATCAATTTCCTAACTTATAAACCAATAAATATAACTATAAACATTTAAGTAATCCATAAATCAAAACTTAAAGCATATAGCAGCCATAAGAAAGTCTAATTCTAACAAAAATATCCCATATTGCATTTATTTCTAGAGTTTAAAACCACGAAACATACTTAACCACAATGCCTTGCGCGAATCACTTCCTTGCCACTTCACACTCCTCGAACGCATTATTTCTCTGCAGAATTTAGATTAAGAGTGTGAGCTCAAACAAGCTTAGTGAATATTCGAAAGCACTACTAAGCCTGCGCAATAGCATAAGTTAAACAAAAGCATTCTAAGGCACATTGGTATCCTATTTCCAATCAAGTCAAAGAAATGTTCTCATGTTTCATTATATCATGTGTTTATCATAACCAATTACATATATTCACATACAATACAACTCATACATATATAAACATATATTTAAAATATCGATAATTTGGCAACCTGGGAATATGAAACATATAAATGGACTCAATTACCACATATTGGATAAATGCATCTCCATCACACCAATGACTTAAAGAGTCTAACATGTCCCATAAGTGTAGCATTAAGCTAAACACTCTCCAACGCACCATCATGTCTGGATGAATGGATCTTAACTTAACATTCCCTTATCTCTCCAACCTGTCCCGGAGCCTCAATGCACAAAGCACAAAACAAATGGGTGAGTACTCACAATCCTATGGCATGCCAACTATATCCAATGGTTGCAAGAGTTCACAAGGCCAAAATATCCACAATTACACATATTTATTTATTATTTTAATGTACATAATCTCTGTTCATATTCATCAGTTTTACATCACAATCTCATACATTACATGCTTTTGAGATACACATTTATTTGCACTACAAGTGCCACAATGGGGCTTTTTGAGCTATCATATATCAAACCACATAAACGTGTATTAAAACCAGTAAATCACATATCACATTAATCTATTATCACATTTTACCTCTTGCACTAGCATCATGTATCACAACACATCCTACTTAATCATGATTTTACAAACAATTTGAAAGTATAGGGAAGGCTTACTCTTGGAACTTAGGATAGGGGTTTAAGCTAATCCTAAGCTCTCGATTAGCACTACGAATCACGCATATCAGTAGCACATTGATCCAAGTTGATCTATACAATTATTTTCTATAACCAATCAATACCAAACATTTTCATACTATGCCATGATACGCATGATGCTATATAAATCTATTTTCCGATTCCTCTCATATTTTACATTTTATTCAATTTAATCCTTGAACTCGGGATAAGCAGAACTTTCGATTCTTAGTTTTGGATTAAAATTCAATTTCATATATTTTCATTAGGGACCATATACTTTCTATTTCTAACATAATTTTATTACAATTTTTATATTTATTCAATTTTTATTATATATAGTATATTTTTAGAATGTAACTATAAGAATTGTTTTGGAAGGGAAGAAATGAGGCAGCAAGGCCAGGGGCCAAGTGTGGCTTGCTCAACTGTTTGCAAGCCTAATTTAGAGACTTGGAAACCCTGATGCAATGCCTGCATCCTGCAACATATATGGACTATTCTAGTCCAAGTTAGCTCTCCTGAATAACAAGGGTGTTGTTTTTATTTTTTTTTAATTGTTATAAATATAAATATTTAAAATTTTAAGAATTAGAATCAAATTTAAATATTTAAAATTTTAAGAATTAGAATCAAATTTACTTTATGTAAATATTAAAAAGTTAAATTTATTATTTTTTTTAAAAAATTTAACAAAATATGTAAACTTACAAACTAAATTTATTATTATATCTATAAAAAAGATTACTCAAGATTCCATTAAAGGTTGGAGCACTTAAGCAATTAAAATGGGTAAAATATTGAAATGATTACTAAACTGCATCTATTTTGGTAATTAAATTTTTAATTTTTTTATTTAACATTAAAATATTCGAAATTAAATTTTTTATCATCGAAATCAAAATTTTTTGTCACAAAATGACAAATGTTGTAAAAATTAAGGATTAAATATGTTGAATTTTTTATATTTAGAACAAATTGATAAAATGTGTAAATATTAAAGGGTTAAATTTATTATTAGACTATATAAACACTGTCAAATTTAAAGAAAGTGATTTCAAATAGCATTAAAAATTGAATGACAAAATTTAATTACTCAATAATTTAATCACCATTAATTTTTGGTAATAGTTTAATGAATTAAAATTTGCAATTTGTTTTCTTGAGAAAAGTTAAACATTTTGTTTCATTTCTTAATCATAAAGGCAAAGCTGAAGGGAAAATGAATATACAAAAGCGTGTGTTCTTAGAAAGGAAGGCCTTTTCCCTTCCACTTCAATCATTTGCTTCTCTCTTTCCAACCAATATATTTATTTCATTATTGACTATAATACCCTTTCACATTAAGTTATTGTAAAATTGAAAAATAAAAACATATACTCCCTATTTTTTATTTATATTTTTCTTTTTGGAGAAAGTCAATATTTTTTATTTGAGTTTTAAAACTCACGTTTATCCTTCACAATATTTAATCATCTCTCCACAATTTAATTATCATATTTCTCTCTATTCATATGATTTAATATTTAGGGTTTAGAAAAAAATTAAAAATTTAATTGCAATTTCACTTCTGTATATTAATTAAGATCACTCTTTTTACTAAGGATTTTTTCATTGAAAGCTTAGCTACAAATTGTACATCAAACCGTTTGTTACAAAATATGTTCCTACGATGAATTATAGTTGTATTCTGCATGTTTTAAATAGGCATTATAGATTTGTAAATCTTCATATTGAATGGACATTATATCTTTAGAGTCGTGTTTTAAAAATTCTACTTCCATAAAATCTAGATATAATTATATAAGGTAACATGATCACACATGTCTTCAAATAAAATCTTTACTAAAATATTTCGATATTTCACAAATTTACAAATATACTATACAATTGAAACATGCATCTAAAATATAAACTTAAAAGAACTGCAATTACATTGCCAAATTCAGTTGATTTATTATTAAATTATCAAATGTAATCTTTTGATGAATATAGGTAAATCAATAGTCTAAAAATATTAATAAGATTAACATTATAAAATAAATATATTTCAATATTTACTCTACATTTATTACTTAATTTACCAAAGTCAATACTATTAAAATATAATATTTTATGAAATAACACCGTTTCAAATCAATTAAAAGGAGCCGCAATTTTCAGTTTTGTCATTTGTGAAAACATTTTGTTCTGCTGATGAAACAGTAATAGAGGACAAAGAGAGGGTTAGATTTGGAAGAAAAATAGGGGACAGCTAGATTTAGTAATCTTTAATGTGGCGTGAAACCGTGTTTTGCTACGAGGTTCCGCCGCCCATTCTGCACACTTGTCACCAATCACCCTTGTTTGTTTTCGTCTCTCTCTGCCTTTCCGCGTACCAAACCCCCTAACGTAATTTGCATAACACGACACGTCCACATACTAATTCCAATTATCATCCCCAATCCTTCACTTCTCTCATCTGCAATTATAAATCTTATCATCTCTCATCTGCAACCAAATATCTTAGGCTTACTAACAAAGCTTAATATGGCGAAGTCGAAGGGTGATGTAGCTCAAAGAGCATGGAGTCTACTGCGTTTAGCATTATTATGGGCGAGAAAAGGTGGGGTGTTCAGGAGACGGCTGATGATGGAGCTACGATTGGTGCCTAAGTTCCTCAAGGGTCTTGCTCATCATCAACCTCATCGTCATCACCAACTGATGAGCCATTATAAGGAACGCCAGCTTTCATTCGACGAGACGCCCATTTTTCATGTCAAGATGCACCGTCCAGCCTCCATGCGATTCCTTCTTCCTTGCATTAGCACTGAGGAAGTCGATTTTGACTATGATTTCGGTCCCGATGATTACGATGGGGTTTACGGGTATAATGATGGTGGGAGAAAGAGTGACTCAACGGCATCTGATACTGACGAAGAAGATGGAGAAGTGGAAGAGTGTGGATATGAAGGATGTGATGAGAAAGAGAACAGTCCATATTATGCAGTGGAGGAAGAAGGGATTGATTCAAAGGCGGAGAAGTTCATAGCTAGCTTCTATGAGCAAATGAGGTTACAAAGACAGGTTTCATATTTGGAATATAGTGAAAAGCTTAGCACAGGCTCAAAAAGCTAGAATCGCCGCAAATATGTCAACTTCATCATATTGCATATCCTACAATATCTATACTTTTTTCTTCTTTTTAATTTTTTTATTATTTGAGTTACAGAGCGTTTTGTAAGAGATGATCAGACACAGACACTACAGCTTTTTTTTTTTTTTTTTTTTCTTTTCTTTTTTAACGAGGATTCGTGTGTTTATAGTTTCATCAATAAGATTTAAAGATTTACATTTTGAGTGCAATAAGTTGATGCTTTTGTATTCAATGACAGATTTGGAGACTAAATTTTGGGTTTGTAAAATTTTCAAAGGAGTTTCATGAATTTTTTTTAAAAAATAATTTGGGGTGTAATTAAAAATTTTAAAGTTTTTATGAGATTAAGAATGAAATTTTTCAAAATGTTTTGAGAGGTCCTAAATAAAATTTTAAAATTTTTTTGCTCCCTGCCACCATTTAGCACTGCCTTTGTTTGTATTAATGCTATTTATAAACGTCCACTCAACGGATGAAGTACGAATTGTTTGAACATCTCTACCTTTATAAATGGGAAAAATATTTACTTCCAAAATTTTAAATTTTTATAAATAAATTTATTTTAAAAAAGAGATATATGTTAATCTTTTAAACCTATTTATAAAATAGAAAATATATGTTATCAGTGTATTATATATTTACCTATATATATCTAAGATTATTATCTTATACATGGAAACATAAAATTATTATCCTATACACTACTAATGAAATATACCACTTGTTTTTAAGTATATATATATATATATATATATATATATATGTGTGAGTATTTGCGTCTGTAATTACTCAATGAAGTGAAAGGCAAGGCATTTAGCAAAACGTAAACATCAAACATATGTTTATTATTTACAAAGGCGTAAAGTTGTTGGTATTTTAGGCTAAAATCAATCATTTACATCTCATGGCTGATATGTACACATTCCTTTCAGCAACTCATAATGCAATCTCTCATCAACCCAACACCAGAAATCTACTATTTTTTTAAATCTGAATTCACCTTTGAATTTTAAATTTATTTATTATCTGAGTTTACTATAAATTTAAATCTAATTAAAATATTCTTTAAATATTCGAATCTATTAAATATTCATATTTAATATTTTAAAATAAAAATTTTTAAAAATAAAAGGGATAATGAATTAGGATATCAAATCTAAATCTATTATTCATAAAAAATAAAGTCTATTATCCAAACAGCCATTACCCGCAAAACTAAAGCAAATTCGAATAATGAATATTCAAAGATTAATATCTGCATTCAACATTAAATATTCATAAAACAGACAAATTTTAGATTTTTTTAGGGGGAGCAAAATTAATTTTTAATTTTTACTATAGTAAAAATGTAATTTCATCATTTGAATAACTTATATCTTTATAATTTTTAAAAGGTTAAATCAAATTTTTTATCATTTTTGGGGGGCCAAAGTATAATTTTATCTTTACTAATTTAAAATTTTAAAAAATTTAAAAGACTTAAATGAAAAATTTTCTATTTTAGGAAGGGTTTCATCCGCAATATAACGTGAACAATAAAAAGGTAAGCAGTCAAAAAGCATATCTCAAGCCAAATGCAGCAAGAACTCAATTATGGGTAGCTAGACCAAGCATGTGAACTTTATTCAGATTCCTTCATCTTTGGTTATAGAGACGGTGGAGACTATATGAGGAAGCATGTGAACTTTATTTAGCTCCTTCTTAGTTATTCACATGGATGCAGCATGAGGATGCTCCACGTTCTTCCACATATGTACAATAAAATTTACTTACATATCGTACAAGAACTAATATCAAAATTTAACCATTAAAATTTGATTGAAAGGAGAATAAAGACTTGTTAGAACAGTCTCAGAATTACAACTATATGAAAACTTTGTTTGAAGAGGCAGTTGAAGCAACCTAAATCACGAATGGATAACTACGTCAAATAGGAGCTTCAATTGCCTAACAACTAAAGTTGTAAGTTGCAAACATAATTCTGCTTAGCATTGGGAAAAGAGAGTTAAAACAAATCCATGGAAATTCAGTGATGTAAGAAGTTCAGGCAAACGTTGACATAATTCTGCTTAGGATTGACAAAAGGGAGTTATTTTTAATTTAAAACGTTAAAAAAATGAATGGAAATTCAGTGAGGTAAGAAGTTCAGGTAAACGTTGATAAGATATTCCTCTTCAGCGTGAATTCATCAGTTTTTGCTTGGCTTATTGACTGCACAATAAAACCCAGAAAACAAATAAAAAATTCATGGCTTAATACCATCTCAAATAGGGGTGAGCAAAATCCGATTCGATTCGAAAAACTCGATAAAAATTTCAAATTTTGAATTAAATAGTTCGAGTTATTTGAGTTAATCAAGTTATTCGGATCAACTCGAATAAAAAATTATGTTTTTCGGTTTAACTCGAATATGAATTACACAATTCGAGTTATCCGAAAATCCAAATATGAAAAGACAAAACTACGTCGTTTTGATAAATGTTTACTTTTTTAAAACTTAAAATTTAAAATAATTAAGTTAAAAGGCAAAACTACGTCATTTTGATAAATGTTTACCCATTACGTTAAGAGGCAGAATCATTATATTGTTCATGTAGTTAAATAATCTTGTACTTCGTCTACTAGTTAAATAATCGGTCCATCTAATCGCAACATTAAGTATAAATAATAGGATTCGTTAACTCGACTCGATTTGACTCGAAATTTTTTGACTCGATTCGATTCGAATAAAAAAAAATTCAAATTGAGTTCAGTTGCTAAAATAGGATTTGTTAACTCGACTAACTCAAAAATTTTTGACTCGATTCGACTCGACTCGATCGAATACTCACCAAATGGCACAATAAGAAGAATTTTACTTATATTCAACAGCAAAGATTCTTACCTTGTCAAGAATGCGTTGCAGCCGTTCAATTTCCTTCTTGGGATAATCAGCACCTTTCTCCAAACAGCTTTTAGCAGCTTTCAAGTAGATCTTTCCATACCTGGCAGTGGAACCCTTGAGCTTCTCAACTTCCTGTTCAAGCTTAGACAAGACTGTTTTCTTGTCGTCATTGCTAGCAGACACAAATTCCTTCACTAATGTGTCCAAGCTTGGCAAAATACCAGCCTATGCAGAAAGGAAGGGGAGAACGATTTTACCTCCTATAGAAAGACAAACATGATATAGCAGTATATATACTATGCTAACCTTTGAAGTTAGCTGCCCTTTTGTATCACGACTGGTGCCACACTTCTCATTGATGAAACTAACAAAGTCATCCAATTCCCTTTCACCACGGTAGTCTTCTCCAGCTTTATTGCCCTTTCGGAAAAATTTTAATGTTGGATATCCACTTACTCCATACCTGCACTTGAAGCAGAAAATTTCTAATCTTAATTCTCAAAGACACAAAGGGTTGGGCTTATTGGCTAAGTTATGCTTACTTTTCAGCTACATCTGTGTATTTGTCAACATCTAGATTGGCTATCACTACATCTTCTTCCAATTTAAACGCTGTAGCTACCTTCTCATAAATCTGTAGGGACAAAGACAAAGGGTTAGAAAGGAAATCACCACTTGGAACCAAAACGATCATGCTGCCTTTATTAAGCGTCGATATAGATGATTACAGGAGCGAGGCTTTTGCAATGACCACACCTGGCAGAAAACCAATACAGAACTTGATCAGACCACTTTTTGCAGAAAAGATTGAAGCAAAAGAATAACAACAACAAAAAAAAAAAGGTGCATGCTTACCAAGGTGCATAAAACTCAACCAGCACATCTTTGGTCTCATCAAGGACAATCTCATTAAAATTATCAGCATTTAGCACCACAACATTGGATGGCAAAGTGGCAATCTTCACATTGGTCCCTATAAAACAAGACATTAGTAAAGCAAAATCCTAGTGGGTTTAGACATGGGTCCCTATAATCTACCTCCTTCACTGTTTACGAACTCAGCAAGGGACTCTGCAGTGCGTGGTCCTACATACCTGGATAGAACAATTTTTATCTACTAAGAGCATGTTTTAAATAAAATGTTGATTCCAATACCAAAACTCAAACAAGACTAAAACTCACTTTTTAGGTTCCAAAGAGCCTTTAGGAAACCACTGAATGGTTGGGTAGCCTTGAACATCATACTTGGTGCATACACTCTTATGCTCATCACAGTCCACCTACAATGGCATCAACAAAAGAAAAGAATTCCAAATAAAAACAATTGCAATATATAGCAAGAAAAACTTCATTATATCGCTAACCTTTCCAATCAAGACGGACTTAGCCCTCTTGAAATTAGCCCCAAGCTTCTCAAACTCAGGAGCTAGCTTCTTACAGTGACCACACCTGTAATTGGATAAATATATGATTTTGAGAATATAAATAACTCGAAATGGAATTAAGGAAAAAAATCGTTTGATCCTAATAAACAAGCATTAAAAAACCAAGGGAAAAAGAAAAAAAATCATGGATGTTGTCGTCACATTGGTGTAGCTGAAGATGGATCTAAGGAGCGATTAATGTAAAAACACCAAAAACATAAAGCATGAGATTAATAAAAAAGAGGGCGATGAAGAATGTAACCAAGGGGCATAGAACTCGACGAGAGCTCCTCGGTCGTGACCAACTTCTTTGTGGAAGTTTTGTTGGGTTAGAACGAGGACGTCGTCGGCCTCGGCCAAGGCTGATGAAGCGAATAACAAACCCAAGGTTCCGAACGCTAACAACATCTCCATTTCTTGTTTATCCTTTGTTTCTAGTTTTCGATCTTACGTACTAATTTCTATCGACAATTACGATACCATTTTGTTAGAAAAGGTTGGGCTTTGGTGGACTTAAAGCCCAATAACTGAATGGGGGACTCTGCTTCAAACTTAAAACCCAATCTGTCATTCCATGGACTAATGATGTGAGCTGCTAATGATGAAATGTAACATCAGATCAATGTGAATCTTTTCAACACGTTTGTTTTTATTTGGATCAACGAGATTTTTTTTTTTCTTAAATCGCAAAAAATATTAGGGTAAAAGTAGGAGTTAAATTATATTTTCTCCGTTTTATTTAAAAAATAATAAATTAATCTATATACGTTAAATTAAATAGTAAATTGATTATTCTACTTAAAATTTTATCAATTCCTACTATTAAAAATTGGTCTTTATACATTAGCATGAGGTACATATGGTGTGCTACATGTCACTGCCTGATTTTTCCATCGGTATTTAACAAAACAAATTGATGAAATTTTTAACAGAAATGACTGGTTTACTTTTTGACTTAACGTACAAGGGTTAATTTACTAATTTTTTAATAGAAGGGGTACATACAATCTGACTCTTAATATAAAGATTTTTCATGATATTTTTACCAAAAATTAATGCCAAAAAGATATTTATAATTTATTTCACAACTTAAAAAGAGTTTTTTTTTTAATATAACAAAAAATTAAAAATACCAATTTAATAAATTTTTTATTCTTTACCACTATTTAACTATTAAGCATTTCACTTTGATAAAATCAATTGAAAAGTTGATAAAAGAGAAAATACAAATTCTTTTTGCTCTTAAGAAAATAATTATAAAGGGAAAAGTTGATAAAAGAGAAGAGCAAAATTCTTTTTGCTCTTAAGAAAATAATTATAAAGGAAAAATTTGATAAAAGAGAAAAACAAAATTCTTTTTGCTCTTAAGTAAATAATTATTATAAAGAAAAAAGAAAAAAATAAAGAAAAGGAATGTTAAAAGAAAGAAAATAATGTATAATAAAGGAAAGTAAAATATTCAAAATCTTTTTTTTTTTGGGTTAAATTATGGAAAATAAAGAAAATGACTGGTTATAATTTTTTTGTCAATTAGATCTTTTTATGAAATAATTCATGCAAAAATTAATAAGATAAAAAAATGTACTTTTGTATATTAAAATAAACCTCACTTTTCTTTTCCATGCTTTTTCTTAAAATTGAGGTAAATAAAAATTAATGCTATATTTGGTTGGAGTGTTTTTTTTTTCCTAATGTTTTAGTTATTAGTTATAAATTAATCACAATTGAAAATTTTTAACCACTCATATGACTTGTTTGTGACAAAAAGAAGGAAATTTTTTTACTTAGTTTGAAGATGTCTTATTTTTTACAAGAGTTTTTACTCATATTTCTAATTGCGTGTTTAAATTTGTACTAATTATTTTTTGTTTTATGTCTAAATATTTCAGAACATATGTGTTAAATAAACTTTTCCCTTGTGTTATTACGTTAATAACTAAAAGTAATATAAGAAATTTAAGAGAAGAACCTCTAAGTTGTGATTTTAATGGCTTAAGTATCCATCTATCCCAAAAATTACTTGATTTCGAATCATCATTATATCGAAAATATGTACCATAACTTAGTATGATTAATATAAAAACTCATACTGGTTTCTCTTTTCACTTAAAAAAGAAAAAGGAGACGAAAAATTTTTCTTTTCCAGTTCAAAGTGTAATTAATTTAAAATTTTTAATTAATTAAATTTATTTAATTAAAAACTTATTCTCGTCCCAGTTGGACATCTAAGTTGGCATTTAAAACTCATTTAGACTGCCATGTAGGATTGTCGTTAGGAAAGTAACGGAGCTTAACGACAAAGTGATCATTTCGTAACAAAATGATAATGTAAGTGACTAAAATATAACATTTTAAATATAAGTGACTAAACTATAATCCAAGTGACTATTTTTATAATTTACGTCTTTATTTTATTTTTAATTAAAGAAAATCCAAAAAGGTAGAGACAAGAAGAGTAGAAATTCATATTATGTATTAGATTTAAGATGGGGACAGTTGAAGGAGCAGTAATAGACAAGAATTTCTAATTATTTCCCCTCCCCCTTTTTTTTTCTTTTCCAAAAAGGTACGTTCGATTTTAATGCATCCATATCAAATATTGACATGCGTTTCGAATTAGACCGCTAAATGTTTGTCTGGCCTTAACCCTTTACGCCTTTTTCATATATATTATATAACATAATGGTTAAGTTTCACTTTATATCCCTTGTTTACACTCAAATTTAAGTTTTGGCCCTTGTATTATACTCAAATTTGAGATTTTAGATATAATGTCATTAGTTAGTCTGAATACTTTATTCTGATTAAAATTTTGACATGGACTTCAAGAATTATTAGCGTCGTTAAAATTATTAGTTAAATTTAAGTCCATTACAATGCCATTTTTTTTTTTTGTCATATGACTACCAAGTGTATACTTTTTTTTTTTAAATTTTAAAATGTCACAGTAAGAATAATTATCGAGTTATATTTAGTAAAATAATTAAATTTTAGGTTTGGTGTGATTAGATGTGTTTTAGCGAAGTTGATTTTATTTGTATAATTAGAGCTCTCCAGCATGATGAACTTTTAAAAGAAAAAGCAGGAATGAGTGATATTTGAACACGTTTTAAGAATGGTGATGTTCATGGTACATTGAGCAAATTAATTAGGTTGTTGAACTGAACATCAAGGGAATCATATTAACACCATTTTTTTTCCTCTTTTCGCTAATTTCCCTTTCACCTACTGTTTTTGTTATAAAAAAAAAAAAAAAAACTATGAAAACTCAAATTCAAAACAACTAAAACCCCACTTGTATTTTTTCCTTATTTAATTTGAATTTTGATTTTTTTTATTATCATGTTATATTAATTAGCCAAAAATAAACACCAATCATTTTTTTTTACTCACTTTCAGAATTAATAGAAACTATATTACCCTCTCTTCAAAAGACCAATTAACCCATACAAAGTTAATTTTATTTTCATTTTAGACCAGTTCATATTTAATTTATATTATTTTAAATTTTAAATTTTATTTATTTATTAAATTTTTTTATATAGATAACTTAATTCACACTATAATATTCTATATTATTATAAATTTAATTTTTATATATTATAAATTACATGATATATAAATACAACTAAAATACAAGACATGAACTTGGCCCATACTGTAAACCGATTTTGTCTAAACTTATGTTTCTAGTCTAAAATCTGAATAAATTTTCGGCCTTAGATAAAATAGCTTTCAACTTTAACCGGTACAAAACTTCCTTTTCAAAAAGCAGTCAATATATATTCAATGTGATGTACGACATTGATGACAATTTTTTTTCATAAAATATTGTTGTAAATATTATTTTTTACCTAACTCCATAAATACAAAGTTATGTTTTATGCATGTCAATCATTTAACGATGAAATGGGACATCTGATTCTTACGGGATGAATGTAAGTTTGAGAGACATCCAACTTCTATTTCGAGTTTAAGTACATTTAAACTGGAGACGAAAGAAAGAATTGTGGTCGTCTTGCAAAGTCGACTTAATAGGTATCATTGTTTCGTATAAGAATTTATCGAATTTAGAAAGAGAGATATAACAATTAAGTAGGTTTTGGTTGAAAACTTTGACACCATAAATGGAAATCTCTTAGTCCTCTTGGATAATAGATTACTCCAAAACAAATTCGTTAACACTTACTAAAAAATAAATAAAGAATTGGGAAATCAAAAATTTACTACATCATGAAAAATTCATTGTCTCATAAACGAATTCACCTTGATCGGTGTAATCATGTAGTGGACGTCGTTCCCCAAAGTTAATACAGTATTTTAATACTTGTACACCTGAATAAGGAAAGTAGAATTCGATTGATATTGCTATTCTCAAGGAAATCCTAATAGGATCAATTTCCATTAAAGTTTGGAGGGATTAACGTGATTCAAGAAAAAAAATGACAGAATTTATAAGAGAATTGTAGAGGAAGGTGATCCTTGCTGAAGTTTCTTATCCTTATGATTCATTATCCTGATTAGAGTATTTGATGTTGCTGGGGAACTTGTTTATGGAGACTTTTATGAGATAATTATTCAAGATAATTCAAGAGATATCAATAACATTGCTGAAGGAAGAAGTGCCTAAGTTGAATGCTTTGCTATATTTTTATGGTGTTTTATTTGACACTCTTTTTATGTTTTTTCTAGAAAGTTTTATTGATGGGTGTCACATCCACCAATAGTAATTTTCCACACTTAAACAATAAATAAATTACAATATAGGGGTAGGGTCTATTCTACAGAAATTGAGTTATCTAAAATTGTTGTTCGATTCAATCAAGTTGCATGTCTAAATATTGTCGTGCCCACGATGTGTGAAGGTCTGTACAAAAATAAAAAGGGGAATTTAAATCTGACAAAAGTAAAAAAAAAATTGAAATAATAATAATAATAATAATAATAATAATAATAAGCAGAAACAAAATTTAATTAAATAAACCAATATGATGAAATTCCAGCTTTAGGCTCAATTTTGTTACAGTTTCAAACCGATCCTTGATAACAAATCTTCTCATTCAACCGATAAATCAGTTATAGTGACCAAGGACGCCTCAGACCACCAACCCTTTTGTGTGTAAATTCATCATAGGAACGCTCAACAGCTAGCCCTTATCGAACGAACAACAACGAAACAAGCATCCACAATTTATCTTTCTAGTAGCTTTGCGAATTAGAAGAGTCCAACTCGTGTAAATTTGTAACAGCCCGATTTTGGGCCTAGTCGGAATAGTGGTTTCGAGACCACAAATTCGAGGTCAGAAAAAAATTATTTTAATCTTATTTCAAGTGTCATGGCGTGATTATATTAGTGTTTGAAAATTTTAGTAAATTAATTTTAGCGATTTCATGCTTAATTTTGAAAAAGGACTAAATCGCATAAAGTGCGAAAGTTTTATTCTACAAGCTAAAGGTGTTAAATAGCTATGAAACACTAAATTAGAGGTCCTTATGAACACTAAATTAGAGGTCCTTATTGAGTAAAAAGACAAATAAAAATGTGGTGGCTGGACATGAAATTTTTTTAATTGTGAAATTGGTCAAGGTTAGGTGGTTTGGTGACTTAATAGATAAAATAAAATAAAACAAAAAGAAAATGCTATCATCTTTTCTTTTCTCCACCGATTTTTCTCTAAGAAAAAAACCATGGAAGCTTGAAAAATTTCAGCAACTTACAACCCTTGCAAGTAAGTCATTTTGATGATCATTTTTGTTGATTTTTGTATTTTTGTGACCCTTGTAGCTTAAGCTAACTAATGGAGGGACTATTTTGCAAAATGGTTGAGAGTCTAGGGTTTTACCATGTGAGTATTCATGTTGTTTGCTGAAATTTTATGGAAGAAAATGAATCTTGGTTGTTAAATAAACAACTTTTGTGAAAGGGGTTTTCATAAAAACACCTAAAATGGACCCTTTTGTAAAAGTTATAAAATAGGTAGTAAATGTGTAAAATAATTGGATTTGTGAGTTGCTATAAGCTTAAAATAGATTTACTAGGCTTGGTTAATGAGGAAATTTGATTAAAATCATTTTACGAGCCTAGAGGCAAAATCGTAATTATGTAAAAGTCTAGGGGCAAAATGGTAATTTTGCCCAGATATGAATTATAGATTGTCTTGATTAATGTAATGATTAAATAAGTGACTTTTTCATTATAGATCAAGAAAAATGGAGTCCAGACCCAAACCGGGGAAAGACCAAGCTAGTAAACTAATTCAATCTAGTCGCCCACTTTTTGTATACCGAGGTAAGTTGTACGTAAATAATACAACTTTATTGTTATTATGTATTGAACAATTAATATGGCATAAAGTGTATGATTATTGTTGTGAATATGCATGATGAAAATTGATGTAGTAAAAACTCTCGGTTGAACCTTAGGAATAGATTGGATATCCATGCCATGACATTTGGGTGATATGTTTGCTAGTGTAAGACCATGTCTGGGACATGGCATCGGCCACATTATGAGAGCCAGTGTAAGACCATGTCTGGGACATGGCATCGGCATTTTACCCTCTTGTGTGAGGCTTATAGGATATCCTTTAGTATTCCAAATGGTTCCACGGGTTATTTAAAGCTTATGATAAAGATATGAAAGGATATGATCATGTTGTGAGTGGTACATGTTCTTATTCGAAACTCATGAGATATGAGCTTAGTTATGATGCCTTAATTGTAAGGATGAAATTGAGTAAGTTCTATCTATGAGAATGATTTCGGGACGATCTTGTAATCTTTGGCTTATACTTGTGATGTGTAAATATGTAGTAAATCTACCACCGTTAAATCAAGAACATTGTGATGGTTTATAATATGCTATGTGTTTAAAGAGGCATGGTTGATGTTGTTACTTATTTACATGTAACTTACTAAGCTTTGTGCTCACTCCCTTTCCTTTCCATTTTCTTATAGTATCGCCAAGCTAGCTCGGGGATCAAAGGACGTCGGAGGCTCGATCACACTATCAATCTGAACATTTGGTATAGTTAGATTTATCATTTTGAGTATGGCATGTATAGAGACTTAGTCTTTTGTCAAGTGTCATATTGTTTTGGCCAAATGTGTTGGCTTGTCTTGAAGATTGATTCATTTTGTATAAGGCCATGGATGATGGCTAATACTTGATATTTATATATGTAAATGGTGATGTTTTTCATGAATGTGCAATTTGCATGGTGAAATATGTGGTGTGTTAATGCATGAATGAGTAAGTCGTATGATTAGATTGATAAAGTATGTGATAAGTTTTGCATGTGAATGGAGTGTAGTGGTCTTGATGTGTGTATGTCTTGGTTGTGGCTTATGTTGGTGCAAGTAAGGGTGGCAAAAGGGCTTGGTAAATAGCCTTGTTTTTGTCCACACGAGTAGACACATGGGCGTGTGTCTAGGCTGTGTGTGACACACGGTCTGCCCCGTGGGCGTGTAGTCTGGCTGTGTGTCCCCTGCACCTTAATTTGGTAAAACAAAATGCCCAGTAGTAACCACACGGGCTGAGGCACAACCGTGTGTCTCAACTGTGTGGAAGACACGGCCATTGTACATGGGCATGTGCCCAGGCCGTGTGAAGTCTGCACCTTAAATGCGAAATTAAATTCGCCACACAGCCTAGCACACGGGCGTTTGCCTTGGCCGTGTGACCCTAAAATGATACTGACGTCAGAAATAGAATGTCAAGGTTTTAACACACGGGCTGAGACACGGACGTGTCATGGCCGTGTGAGGGACACGGGCCATGGACACGGGCGTGTCCCTATATGCTTAAGTCGTGTGAGTTACACTGTCCTTCAACATGGCCATGTTATGAGATCACACGGGCGTGTCGCCCTTCCACACGGGCTGTGCCCCTGTTTTTAGTGACATTTTCCAAAGTTTTTCTAAAGAACTCGGTTTGGTCCCGAACTGTTTCTAAAGTGTGTTTTGGGCCTCGTAGGCTCATATTAGGGGTTTTAAGACAAAGTTTGAAAAGTTTTGAATTTGAATGAACTTTTACGACTCAAAATTGTATGTTTGTTTGCGTTTAAGTAAGGTAAAGCCTCGTACCCTGTACCGGCGTCGGATACGGGTAAAGGGTGTTACATTTAGTGGTATCAGAGCTATGATTTAGTCGATTCTCGGACTAACCTAGCGTGTGTACGAGTCTAGCTATGCATGCCATATATGAATTATGATAGTGTGACAACTCCTGACAATTTAAAATGTGTTTTTATATAGTAAATGGATCCCGACGGAGCAGTGTCGGATGATGTCGAAAGTAATGCGCCGGCTCTCGCAGAAGGGACCGCGCCAGTCGAAAGTGGGCCCGTGACACTGAGTTAGGGCGGAGGGGCTAGAGAAGCCTTCCTCCATATGATGAATGCTTGGTATTCGGAGTTTGTTCGTGCAAACCCGAACGCTCCACCTCCTCCACCCCCTCCAATCCCTCAGCCTACCCCTACAACTCCCCAAGCAGTGGAAATGATTAAAAGGGAAAAACCTCCAGTAGACAGAATTCGAAAGCAAGTGGCCGAGGAATTTCAAGCGAATATAGATGATGACCCAGAGAGAGAAGAATTCTGGCTAGAAAATACCATTAGGGTATTCGATGAGTTGTCTTGCACACCAGAGGAGTGTATGAAGTGTGTAGTGTCAATCCTACGAGAATCAGCTTACTAATGGTGGAACACCCTTGTGTCAGTTGTACTGAGGGAGAGGATAACTTGGGAATTCTTCTAGGAAGAGTTCCGTAAAAAGTATATTAGCCAGAGGTTTATAGACCAGAAAAGGAAGGAATTTCTTGAACTGAAGCAAGGCTGAATGAAAGTAACAGAGTATGAGCGTGAGTTCGTGAAGCTCAACAAATACGCTTGAGAGTGCGTATCTACCGAAGCCATCATGTGTAAGAGATTTGAGGACGGATTGAACGAAGACATTCGACTTTTGGTTGGCATCCTAGAGTTAAAAGAATTTGTGGTGCTCGTTGAAAGAGCTTGTAAGACCGATGAATTGGCCAAAAAGAAAAGGAAGGTTGATATTGAGTCTCGTGACTCAAAGAAAAGACAGTTGGGAAAATCATTGCAGTCCTCATCCAAGAAATCAAGAGAATTTACTACCCAATCAAATGCTTCAGCGAGATTCTCGAGTAGAAATAAGAATAAGCAGTACATGGCGTCTAAAGCTCAAACCACTTCTATTGCGAGTGTTGGTAGTGCTCGACAAAAAAAGTCGGAGTGTTCGCAGTGTGGTAGACGACATTTCAGTGAGTGTCGAGGAAATGATAGAGGCTGTTTCAAGTGCGGTTCACTAGACCACTTCATTCGAAACTGCCCTGAGATGGATGAGAAAGACAGAAAGCAATATATGCGAGTGAGTAATGCTCCTTCTAGAGGTAGACCACAGAAGAACCTGGGAAGTGGGGCTAGCATTAGAGGAGCGCCGAGAGACTCGGCTGTGAGATCCGAAGGTAGAGCTCTTGCAAGGACATATGCCATTCTCGCTTGCGAAGAGGCATTATCTTTAGATGTGATAGCTGGTACTTTTTCTCTTCATGATATTTCTGTTATTACTTTGATTGATCCGGGATCTACTCATTCCTATGTTTGTGTGACATTGGTGTCTAGTATGAATATGCCTGTTGAGTCCACAGAAATTGTGATAAAAGTGTCAAACTCGTTAGGCAAGCATGTGTTAGTTGACAAAGTATGTAGAAACTGTCCCTTGACAATTAGAAGTCGTTGTTTTCCGGCTAACCTTATGTTATTGCCGTTTGATGAATTTGACGTAATTCTTAGTATGGATTGGTTGACTGCCCATGATGTGATTGTGAATTGTGGAAGGAAATTTATTGAAATGAGATATGAAAATGGGGATATTCTTCGGGTTGAATCAGGTGAACCGGATAGCTTGCCTGTAGTGATTTCTTCTATGACGGCTGAGAAATGTGTGAGAAAAGGGTGCGAAGATTATCTTGCTTTTGTGTTGAATACCCAAGTGTTTGAGTTAAAGATTGAGTCAGTGCCGGTAGTGTGTGAATATCCGAATGTGTTTCCGGAAGAATTTCCCGGATTGCCTCCAACTAGGGAAGTTGAGTTTGGTATTGAGTTGGTCCCTGGTACGGCACCTATTTCGATTGCCCTGTATAGGATGGCACCGTTGGAGTTAAAAGAGTTAAAGGTTCAGCTACAAGAGTTAACAGATAAGGGTTTTGCGAGACCGAGCTATTCTCCGTGGGGTGCTCCGGTACTTTTTTTGAAAAAGAAAGACGGGTCGATGAGGTTATGTATAGACTATAGACAGCTCAACAAGGTGACTATGAAGAGCAAGTATCCTTTTCCAAGGATCGATGATCTGTTTGACCAATTGAAGGGAGCCACAGTGTTTTCTAAGATAGACCTGAGGTCCGTTATTATCAGCTGAGAGTTAAGGAACAAGATGTACCGAAAACTGTATTTTGGACGAGGTATGGCCATTATGAGTTCCTCATCATGCCCTTTGGCTTAACGAATACTCCTGCAGTATTTATGGATTTAATGAATCGTATTTTCTGACCGTATTTGGATAAGTTTGTAGTTGTTTTTATTGATGATATATTAATTTATTCTCGTGATGAAAGTGAGCATGCGGAGCATTTGAGAATTGTCTTACAAGCTTTAAGAGATAAGAAGTTGTATGCTAAGTTTAGCAAAAGTGAATTTTGGCTTCGAGAAGTCGGACTCTTAGGACACATCGTGTCGGGTGATGGAATTAGAGTTGACCCGAGTAAGATATCGGCTATCGTTGATTGGAAACCGCCGAGGAATGTATCAGAGATTAGAAGCTTTTTGGGCTTAACCGGATACTACAGACGGTTTGTTA
Source organism: Gossypium sturtianum (assembly GCA_025698515.1). Lineage (NCBI taxonomy): Eukaryota > Viridiplantae > Streptophyta > Magnoliopsida > Malvales > Malvaceae > Gossypium > Gossypium sturtianum. Next base: position 37,537,551 of record CM046949.1, read on the forward strand.
AAGGATTCTCCATGATTGCTACACTGATGACGAGGTTGCTACATAAAGATGTCAAGTTCGAATGGACAGAGAAGTGCCAACAGAGTTTTGAGAAACTAAAAGCATTGTTGACTGAAGCCCCAGTTTTAGTGCAACCAGAATCGAAAAAAGAATTTGTGGTGTATAACGATGCATCCATAAATAGATTGGAGTGTGTGCTTATGCAAGAAGGCAAGGTAATAGCTTATGCCTCGAGATAGCTAAAGCCACATGAGAAAAACTATCCGACACACAATTTAGAGCTGGCCGTCATAGTGTTCGTACTGAAGATTTGGAGACACTATTTGTATTGCGAGAGATGTCGAGTATTCACCGACCATAAAAGTCTAAAGTATTTGATGACTCAAAAGGAACTGAACCTTCACTAACGGAGTTGGCTAGAGCTCATAAAAGATTACGAACTGGTAATCAACTATCACCCAGGGAAGGCGAACGTGGTCACCGATGCTTTGAGTAGGAAGTCATTGTTTGCCTTGAGAGCTATGAACACTCAGTTGTTAGTAATCGACGATGGTTCGATTTTAGTCAAGTTGAGAGCGAAACCAATGTTTTTGCAAGAGATCTATGAATCTCTGAAAAGTGATTTAGAATTGCAAGCTAAGATAACTTAGTGCGAGACGGGTATAAAATCAGACTTTTGGATTGGTTTAGATGGCTGTTTAATGTTTTGAGACAGAATTTGTGTACCCAAAGACGATGAGCTTATTTGGAAAATTTTGCATGAGGCACATTGCAGTTGTATGTCTATCCATCCTGGTAGTGTGAAAATGTATAATGACTTGAAGAAAATGTATTGGTGGTCAGGAATGAAGAGAGACGTTTCAGAGTTTGTCTCTAATTGCCTAATTTGTCAGCAAGTGAAAGCCGAACACCAAGTACCTTCGGGTTTACTTCAGCCTGTGATGGTTCTCGAGTGGAAATGGGACCGTATTACCATGGATTTTGTGTCTGGATTGCCGTTGACGCCTAGGAAGAAAGATGCCGTATAGGTCGTGGTTGATAGGCTAACAAAGTCGGCTCATTTTATATCGGTGCGTATCGATTATCCACTCGAGAAATTGGCCGATTTGTATGTTTCTGAAATTGTGAGACTTCACGGGGTACCTTTATCGATCATTTCAGATAGAGATCTGAGGTTCACATCACGGTTTTGGAAAAATTTGCAAGAAGCGTTGGGGACGAAACTAAATTTTAGTACTGGTTTCCACCAGCAAACCAACGGTCAGTCGGAAAGAGTAATTCAGGTTCTTGAAGATATGTTGCGGTGTTGTGTTCTTGAGTTTCATGGCAGTTGGGAAAGGTACTTACCGTTGGTAGAGTTTGCCTACAACAATAGTTATCAGTCGAGTTTGAAAATGGTGCCTTATGAGGCTTTGTATGGGCGTAAGTGCCGAACGGCCTTGTATTGGACCGAACTCAGAGGAAATCAGATTCACGGGGTTGACTTAGTCAAAGAGGCCGAAGAGAAAGTAAAGGTAATTCGTGACAGTTTGAAGGCCGCTTCGGATAGACAGAAATCCTACGCGGATCTGAAACAAAAAGAAATTGAGTTTCAAGTCGGTGATAAGGTGTTTTTGAAAGTATCCCCGTGGAAGAAAGTCCTCAGATTTGGTAGGAAAGGCAAATTAAGTCCACGGTTTATTGGACCTTATGAGGTGACTAAGAGAATTGGACCAGTAGCATACCGATTAGCTTTACCATCCAAGTTATAGAAGATCCATGATGTTTTCCATGTGTCTATGTTGCGCCGTTATCGTTCTGAACCTTCACACGTTATTTCACCAGCAGAGCTTGAAATTCGACTGGATATGACCTATGGTGAAGAGCCGGTTAAGATTTTAGATCGAGAGGTCAAGCAATTAAGAAATAAAAGTATAGCACAAGTGAAAGTACTATGGCATAGATGATCGTTATGTCAGAGTCTTAAAATTTATATAATGAATAATCTAGCCTAGAAACTAACTGTGACAACGATTGAGGCAAGCGCACATATCGAACAGTAGTATAGTTTAGTGGCAAGATCGAAATATCGAACCCAAAGGAACCAAAAGTACTAATACTTTCTTTCAATTATTTAGCCTAAGATTTGAAGTGAATTATTGTTTAATCTAAAATTAACTAACTACTAAGCTAAAGACGCTAAGACAAAGAGAACGAATTGGGGAAATACTTGTGGGAAAAACCAATTGATTAAGACAATACCCAAGGAAGAATCCACCTAGACTTCACTTGTTATCTAACTCTGAACCAGACGATTTATTCACTTAACTTGATCCGTAGGATTCCCTAATGTATATTAATACCTCTCTCGAGGCTACTAACGACTAACTCTAGGTTGATTAATTGAAATCACTTTCTAATTAAAACCCCTAGAATTGCATTAACTCGACCTATGGACTCTCATATTAAGTTTGACCCTAATCCGGTAGATTTTCGTCACCCTATCTCTAGGCGCGCGAGCAACTCCGCTTAATTATGCTAGATCTACTCTTAGGCAGGGTCTATTCCTCCTCTACCTAAGCACATTAATACTTGAATCAATATCCTGAAATATCAAAGCAAGAATTAAGAACACATAATTAAGAACAAATCAAGTATTTATCATATAGCTTAGAAAACAATAACAAGATCCGTCTTAGGTTTCATCCCCCTCAGGAATCTGAGGGTTTAGTTCATAATAACAAAAGAATACATCTCAAAAGAAAAGATAAAACAAAACATAAGAAAAACCCTAAAACCCCCTGAAGGAATTGAATCGAAGATCTTCCGTCTTGAGTATGACTCCGGCTTCTTGAGATGAATCGACTGGCTTTCTTCGAGTAAATCCCACGATTCTGACCTCTCCGGCTTGGCTCATTGGCCTAGCTGGACGCCCCTGACAGAAGGCTTCTGTCGACTCCCTTTTTAGGTCATACTTAGGGTGTTTATATAGGCTTCAAAATGTGTTTCTTTGCCTCTAAGTATCCTAATCCGAGTGAAATTCCTCTTTGTCACGGCAGGGACACGCCCGTGTGGCACACCCGTCTAAATTGAATCCAGGTCGTGTTTGAGCCTGCTAAAGGGGCACGACCGTGTTCTTTGGGCCCAGGCCGTGTTGATTTCCTACTTTGGCCCATTTGGCCCGTTTTAAGCCCGTTTTCCATTCTTTTCATTCTCCTATGCTCTCCTGAGTATAAAACATGAAACTAAAGGATTAAGAGCACCAAATTCCATAATTCAAGGGATAAATCATCCAAAAGCATGCTAAATGTGGAGATAAAATATGTTACTATTACAATTTATCAAATACCCCCACACTTAAGCTTTTGCTTGTCCTCAAGCAAAATTCTCAACTTGCAATTAAAACGAACTTCCTCAATTCATAACCTTCATCAACAATGTTTCATCATAATTCATAGGTAATTCATACATTGATAACTTAACCAAAAAGTTCCTAAAGATTCAAACAATCAAAGTCATAGTTTTTGTAGTATGAAAAATAGGTGTTTCCCCTTACCTAAATAAATACCTTTGATTCAAAATAGACAAAAATTGACATCCTCACTAAAGATTCACTCAAATCACTCGAAGTGTTTAAGGTTCAAAAATAAGCACTCAAAAGTCAAACATGAAAAGTTAATCTCATAGGCTTGCATGAAAATCAAATCTCCACCACTGTAAAATGATATGATACACAAATCAAAAGGTCTTTTATGGGTTGTAACGGGGCTTGGGTTAAAGGTGTGGATAAAGGCTTGAATTAGAGTGCTAGTATCGAGACTGAATTGACAAATTACCTAACTAAAAAGTCGTACTAATACTAAATTTCATCACGGAAACTTAATACTATCAACCTAAATTTTTTTTTTAACTTTGAAAATAAACTCATCATGCTTGATTCTCTAGTCTCCTAAAGTTTAACTCATCACTGCACAATTAACTATGACTTAATCCAAAGCATATCAATGAAAATCATAAATCAAAGGAAGTTTCATTCTAACAGTAATATGAGAGAATTACTTAAGAACAAGGCATAATTCAGGAATTTGAGAATAATGCAAAAAGTTAGGCACTTTTTCACGATAAAATTCACCCCCCACACTTAAGATGTACATTGTCCTCAATGTACAAAGATATATGTGAACAATATTTTAAGAAAATCAAAAGAGAGGGAGAAGTGAAACTTCCTGAATTATGGATGAAATCCTTGGAGGATGATCAATGATGAACATGATGACTAGACATAGGTGAAGGTGGTGGAGAATACTCTGGTGGTGTGTTCGTTCCTTGAGTGGCACCTTGAACCTTTTTAAACTGCGAAGTCATCAGTAAAGTTTTTAGGGAGTTCTTATTTAATGGACGTTTGTTATAGTTACTCGAGAGTTAAACAACCAGAGATAAAATAAATTAAATTATACTTAAAAATTTAAAGAGTTTAATAATAAAGGAAAATGAACTAAAATAAAAATAAATAAATAAAAATAAAATAAAAATAAGAATAAAGAAAATAGAAAGGACTCAAAGGTCCTCATCATCGGAGTGATCTCGAGGTGGTGGTGGCGGCGATATGTGAAAAAGCTGATAATATCAACCACGGCTGCCTCGCACGGCCGTGTGGATTTATCTTAGCCTGTAACACCCCTAACCCGTATCCGACGTCGGATTAGGGTTAAAGGCGTTACCGGACAGATCAGAAAGAATCTACAGAAATTAATACATTTATTCATCATTCTCAAGCATAGTGTCCCTTAATACGGTCATCGAGACCTTAAAATGCTTATAAACCGAGTCGGGACTAAATCGAAACACTTACAAAATTTCATTGAAAATTAAAACTTTTCTAAAGTACAGGGGATACACGCCCGTGAGAGGAAACTGTGTGCCCTCCACGGCTGCTAAACACCCCCGCGTGTCCTCCCCGTGGTCGAATCTGACTTATGCTCCACGGCCACCAAGCATGCCCATGTGCCATGGCCGTGGTCGATCCTGGGAAAAACCACACGACTACTAGACAGTAGGCACGTCCGTGTGCCACAACCGTGTGACATTAAGCTAGCTACTGGACTTGTGCCCCACGGCTGAGTGGACACGCCCGTGTCGAGGCCGTGTACTACTAGGCTAAATCGATATTCTCCCACGGTCCCTAGGCACGCCCGTGTGCCCTGGCCGTGTGACATTATAGGTCATTTACAAAATCAAAATGCCACCCACTTGGGTCATACCTACAAGTATTATTTACCAACACATATCATGCATATATGGCAGCCAAAAACATACTAAACATCCATTCAGTCTATGCATCCAAAACCAATTCCAAACATACCAATTTGCATGACTAAATCTCAAATATGCCCAAGCACCATTCATCTATATACTTACCATTTCATATATAAACTAATCATACCAAAACAAACTTCACATACCACATTCATTTAAGCATATTACCAAAACATAACTAGCCAAATCACATGGCTAAGTTCACATAACAACTCATACTAAGGACTAGTCTATACATGCCATATCTAGCCATATACATTTTCAAAGTGTACCAAAATGAGTTTAGTAGTGTGATGACAATCCGTGACGGTCCCAAGCCTTCAGTAGCTTTGACGACCTATAAAACAGAGAAAACATATGCAGAGTAAGCTTTCCAAAAGCTTAGTAAGTCATAATACAAATAAACTATATGTGTAAGCATATAAGCATATAAAAACATAGACACCTTTCTTATACTTAACAAATTTCTCACATATATGCTTTGGTTCATACTTTTGGCCACATTTGCCACCATCATCAATTCAAGAATCATATATAAGTACTTAGCTTTTCATGCTCACTTTCACATATCAATTTGATATCCCAATATACATAATCATCATAATAAGATCATATAGGGACTTACCTTATATACACACTTAGTGTACAAATCAACGTACCTGAAACGGATTCATTATTTACATAGCCATTCGTATCATAGACTTGCCCGTTGAACCGTAAGAAATCTAGTAGGATACTTGGAAAGCTCGGAATAATCGTACAATGCCAACATCCCAGACGAGGTCTTACATGTAATCGAATATCGATGCCACTGTCCCAGACAGGGCCTTACACGAATAATTACGATGCCAATGTCCCAGACATGGTCTTACACGTATAAATTATATCGATGCCAACGTCCCAGACATGGTATTACACTAAATCTCAAATAAATGCCAACGTCCCAGATGTGGTCTTACATGATATAACAGAACAGAAACCTATGCCATGACATAGCTAATCCTACCTATTCCTAGGTTCGAACGGGACTTTTCAGACTTAGTCACTATATCGAACTTATCTCGGAATTCATATGTATAACCTCTCATAATCATCATTTATCAACATTAGTCATATGAACAGTTATAATTTCATACAAGTACGTTTATTTGCATAATGACTTACCTCGGATTCGTTTTAACGGAAACGGAAACGACTACTCGGTTATTTTCGCTTTCCCGCTATCTAAGTCTGTTTTCCTCGGTTCTTGATCTAAACATATTCAGAATTAACCTTTTTATTCATCAATTCATTCAATTCAATCCACATTCACATATTTAGGGCTATTTGCAAATTAACCCTCACATTTGCACAATTTATCAATTAAGTCCATTTTTCTCAAAACATCAAATTCACAAAATTAATACATACACATGCTTAGCCAAATGTACATATATATCATACAAGCCCATATTTTCCATCAAATTAGCAATTTAGTCCCTCAATTTGCTATTTTCACAATTTAGCCCTATTTAGCTAAATTCATCAAAACTTCAAGAACATAACATGTTCATCTAACTCAAATCTTTCATTTAACAACTGAACTCATCTCAAAACTCAACATATCAACAATGGAATCTCACACAAACATCATCAATTCACAAAATTAATACATGGGTTTTGTAGCTCTCAAAGCAACGATTGCAAAAACGTAGAAATTATCGAAAACCGACTCAAAACATACCTTAATTTAAGCTTACAAGTGCCGAAAATCAAAAGAACATTTTCTTCTTTCCTTTCCTTGCTATATTCGGTGGAGAATGAAAGAATGAGCTCCACTTTCATGTTTCTTTTATTATAATATAATTATAACTTATAAAATAAATATAATATAACTTTTAACTTATAAAATAACATATAAAAACATGTTATAAAACCATGTTACCGTCCACTATAAATAAAAATGGGCTATTTTCCCTTTAAGGAATTCACTATAATAAAGCCATCTCAATTTGCACATTAATCAAATGAAAAGTCACTTTTAAACTTTATGCAATTTAATCCTTTTCATCAAATTAAACACACAAACGGACAAATTAACTTACGAAAATTTACCACATGCTTAATCACATATCAACGGCACAGAATATAATATTAAAATATTATTCAGACTCAGATTTACGGTCCCAAAACCACTGTTCCGACTAGGGTATAAATCGGACTGTTACACAGCCCGTGTTCTTTAGGCAGTTTTGACCACGGCCGCGTTGCACGACCGTGGCATTTAGTCGGAGCCCGTGTCTTAGGGAAAATTTTCATCCTATTTCTGCACAATATCTGCCACGTCGATATGCATACTCGTGGTGTCCACACGGCCACGGCCACACCCGTGTACAAGGCTGTGTGGTATGGAAACCTATGCCTAAAAATTTGGTTAGTTTTTAGTTAGATGCTAAAATTTGAAAATATGGACGTTAGTGGGGTTAGTGCTCGGGGTGCCTCCTGAGAAGCGCTCGTTTAAAGTCTTGAGCTAGACTTACCTATTATTTGTATGGCCATGGTGGTTTACGGATTCGAAACTCCTTTTTCTTACTATCAATTCTATCAACATATGGTTTGAGTCGGGTAATATTTACCTCAAAAGTGCCGAAATTAGAATGTGTTACCTTGACCGTTCCGTATGGAAAGACCTTAAGTACCATAAAAGGAGTCGCATCGTTTGTATTAAGTTCTGAAGCGACTATTCGAGGGTCGGTTGTATCGACAGTACCTGGTCCCCAACTTTGAAGTGATTGGTTCCACCTTTAATACTCGATGTCCTAGCCGTGTCAAGAACCTGAAGAGTGATTGTTTCGTCACTTACACGAATTGTGAGCTCACGTGGTAGTTTATTTCGTAGAATGGCTGGGCACACTGCGTTTAGCTCCAAATGCGACGTATCGTCTAACTCCCGTTTGTTTGTCAAAAACTCTTTTGAAAATTTCCTTGAATCTGGCATCTGTGAAAGAGCTTCAAGAAACGGCAAGTTAATATGTAATTTCTTTGGAAGTTTAAGAAATTTACCGAATTGTTCCTCTGTGTGGTCTTTCTTTATCGCATTGGGGTATGGCACACGAGGTTGGTACTCTGTAATTACCGATTTTGGTTTATCATGGCTTACCTTAACCTTACCTTCCTCTACCACATCCTCTTGCTTCAATTTTGGTTCATCTAACCCTTTACTATCATGAGCAGTTATTGCTTGCGGTTGCTCTCTTGGGTTAGTTTCGGTGTTGCTAGGCAAGATACCTTGTGGTCTTTTTGAGATCAACTTAGCAAGCTGACCTATTTGGATCTCGATCCCTTGAATTAATGCCTGCTGATTTTTGAGCATTGTCTCGTTGTTTTGAAAATGGGTTTCTGACACTGCGATAAATTTTGTTAACATCTCCTCAAGGTTTGGCTTCTTTTCCTGCTGGTAAGGTGGTTGTTGAAAGCCTGTGAGGGGTTGTTGTCTCCGATTTCCTTGGCCATCCCACGAGAAATTGGAATGGTTCCACCAACCTGCATTATAAGTGTTACTATAGGGATTATTTAGAGGTCTAAATTAGTTACCCATATAGTTGACTTGTTCGTTCTCTGTGCTAGGGTTGTAGGATAAATATTCTCTGTTGTTCACCCATCCTCCATTTGTATCGTACTGTATTACCGGATGTACCTACGTAGAACCATACCAACTATCAAAATTTTTATTTAAAAGCTCTACCTGGTTAGATAACATGGTGACCACGTCAAGGTTGAAAACACCGGCTGCTTTATTAGGCATTTTCCTCATGTCTTGCCATTGATAATTATTCAGTGACATCTCTTTAGTTTCTGCGAGTGGTATGTTTTATTTCACTGTCAAAAATCAAGGGTCCTGACGGGTTTCTTCTAGTCATAAACTAGAGGTACCTGCAAGGAACAAATAAAAGAAAGAAAATTAGCAATGTCAAAAACAAAATAAAAGTAAATTGCAAAAATAAAAAAAGGCTAAAGTAATAAAAATTGAGCGTTCTTAATATTTTAGTTCCTCGGCATTGGCGCCAAAAACTTGACCGTTATGTCAGAGTCTTAAAATTTATATAATGAATGATCTAGCCTAGAAACTAACTGTGACAACGGTTGAGGCAAGCGCACTTATCGAACAGTAGTATAGTTTAGTGGCAAGACCGGAATATCGAACCCAAAGGAACCAAAAGTACTAATACTAACTTTCTTTCAATTATTTAGCCTAAGATTTGAAGTGAATTATTGTTTAATCTAAAATTAACTAACTACTAAGCTAAAGACACTAAGACAAAGAGAACGAATTGGGGAAATACTTGTGGGAAAAACCAATTGATTAAGACAATAACCAAGGAAGAATCCACCTAGACTTCACTTGTTATCTAACTCTGAACCAGACGATTTATTCACTTGAATTGATTCGTAGGATTCCCTAATGTATATTAATACCTCTCTCGAGGCTACTAACGTCTAACCCTAGGTTGATTAATTGAAATCTCTTTCTAATTAAAACCCCTAGAATTGCATTAACTCGATCTATGGACTCCCATATTAGGTTTGACCCTAATCGCGATTTTTAAATCACCCTATCTCTAGGCGCGCGAGCAACTCTGCTTAATTATGCTAGATCTACTCTTAGGTAGGGTCTATTCCTCCTCTACCTAAGCACATTAATACTTGAATCAATATCCTGAAATATCAAAGCAAGAATTAAGAACACATAATTAAGAACAAATCAAGTATTTATCATATAGCTCAGAAAACAATAACAAGATCCGTCTTAGGTTTCATCCCCCTCAGGTATATGAGGGTTTAGTTCATAATAACAAAAGAATACATCTCAGAAGAAAAGATAAAACAAAACATAAGAAAAACCCTAAAACCCCCTGAAGGAATTGAAGAGAAGATCTTTCGTCTTGAGTATGACTCCGGCTTCTTGAGATGAATCGACTGGCTTTCTTCGAGTAAATCCCACGATTCTGACCTCTCTGGCTTGGCTCATTGGCCTAGCTGGACGCCCCTGACAGAAGGCTTCTGTCGACTCCCTTTTTAGGTCATACTTAGCGTGTTTATATAGGCTTCGGAATGTGTTTCTTTGCCTCTAAGTATCCTAATCCGAGTGAAATTCCTCTTTGTCACGGTAGGGACACGCCCGTGTGGCACGCCCATGTAAATCGAATCCAGGCCGTGTTTGAGCCTGCTAAAGGGGCACGGCCGTGTTCTTTGGGCCCAGGCCGTGTTGATTTCCTACTTTGGCCCATTTGGCCCGTTTTAGGCTCGTTTTCTGTTCTTTTCATTCTTCTATGCTCCCCTGAGTATAAAACATGAAATTAAAGGATTAAGAGCACCAAATTCCATAATTCAAGGGATAAATCATCCAAAAGCATGCTAAATGTGGAGATAAAATAAGTTACTATTACGGTTTATCGAATACCCCCACACTTAAGCTTTTGCTTGTCCTCAAGCAAAATTCTCAACTTGCAATTAAAACGAACTTCCTCAATTCATAACCTTCATCAACAATGTTTCATCATAATTCATAGGTAATTCATACATTGATAACTTAACCAGAAAGTTCCTAAATATTCAAATAATCAAAGTCATAGTTTTTATAGTATGAAAAATAGGTGTTTCCCCTTACCTAAATAATTACCTTTGATTCAAAATCGAAAAAAATTGACATCCTCACTAAAGATTCACTCAAATCACTCGAATTGTTTAAGGTTCAAAAATAAGCACTCAGAAGTCGAACATGAAAAGTTAATCTCATAGGCTTGCATGAAAATCAAATCTCCACCACTGTAAAATGATATGATACACAAATCAAAAGGTCTTTTATGGGTTGTAACGGGGCTTGGGTTAAAGGTGTGGATAAAGGCTTGAATTAGAGGGTTAGTATCGAGACTAAATTGAAAAATTGCCTAACTAAAAAGTCGTACTAATACTAAATTTCATCACGGAAACTTAATACTAATAACACGAGCTTCTTCTAAAGATAATGAAATTAACAGTTTGAGCTCAAAAAACATAGGGCTAATAATGAATATACTTTATTTTTTTTAAGAACAAATCAAGTACAATAATAATATGCTAGAATTTAACAACTGATATAAAGAAAATAGTTAAGTAACCTATCAAATCAAATCTCGATATAGGGGTAGTCAAGATAAATGGTGATAACAAATACAAAGTTGGTTTTGGGTTAATGTTGAGGGTGAGTCAATAAAAGGGTTGTTAAGATCAAACGGGTTCACTAGGGGTTAATTGTGAGGATAAGCTTTTAGTGGAGTAAGTGGGTTAAAACCTAGGTGCCTTCATCATCTTTGTATAACAAATCAAAGGTGCGGTCTCGACATGTATAATCGACGCAAGTTCTAGAATAACAAATCAATGTTGACACACTCATAATCAATAAAGTGAGCACGAAAAGGAATATATGCTTTAAAAGGCTCAAGATCTCACAAAGTTATGGGTTTTTGATGTCAATTTTGTAAATTTCAAACTTCAAGATAATAATTAGATTCAGGTAGACAACCTAAATTTTTTTTAAACTTTGAAAATAAACTCATCATGCTCGATTCTCTAGTCTCCTAAAGTTTAACTCATCACTGCATAATTAACTATGACTTAATCCAAAGCATATCAACGACAATCATAAATCAAAGGAAGTTTCATTCTAACAGTAATATGAGAGAATTACTTAAGAATAAGACATAATTCAGGAATTTGAGAATAATACAAAAAGTTAGGCACTTTTTCACGATAAAATTCACCCCCCACACTTAAGATGTACATTGTCCTCAATGTACAAAGATATATATGAACAATATTTTAAGAAAATCAAAAGAGAGGGAGAAGTGAAACTTCCTGAATTATGGATGAAATCCTTGGAGGATGATCAATGATGAACATGATGACTAGGCATAGGTGAAGGTGGTGGAGAATACTCTGGTGGTGTGTTCGTTCCTTGAGTGGCACCTTGAACCTTTTTAAACTGCAAAGTCATCAGTAAAGTTTTTAGGGAGTTCTTATTTAATGGACGTTTGTTATAGTTACTCGAGAGTTAAACAGCCAGAGATAAAATAAATTAAATTATACTTAAAAATTTAAAGAGTTTAATAATAAAGGAAAATGAACTAAAATAAAAATAAATAAATAAAAATAAAAATAAAAATAAGAATAAAGAAAATAGAAAGGACTCAAAGGTCCTCATCATTGGAGTGATCTCGAGGTGGTGGTGGCGGCGATATGTGAAAAAGCTGATAATATCGACCACGGCCGCCTCACACGACCGTGTGGATTTATCTCAGCCCGTGTTCTTTAGGCAGTTTCGACCACGGTCGCGTTGCACGACCGTGGCATTTAGTCGGAGCCCGTGTCTTTGGGAAAATTTTCGTCCTATTTCTGCACGATATCCGCCATGCCGATATGCATACTCGTTGTGTCCACACGGCCACGCCACACCCGTGTGCAAGGCCGTGTGGTATGGAAACCTACGCCTAAAAATTTAGTTAGTTTTTAGTTAGATGCTATAATTCGAAAATATGGACGTTAGTGGGGTTAGTGCCCGGGGTGCCTCCCGAGAAGCGCTCGTTTAAAGTCTTGAGCTAGACTTACATTTATTCAGTATGGCCATGGTGGTTTACTGATTGAAACTCCTTTTTCTTACTATCAATTCTATCAACATATGGTTTGAGTCGGGTAATATTTACCTCAAAAGTGCCAAAATTAGAATGTGTTACCTTGACCGTTCCGTATGGAAAGACCTTAAGTACTGTAAAAGGAGTCGCATCATTTGTATTAAGTTAGGCGCGACTATTATTCGAGGGTCGGTTGTATCCGATGCACAGTCCCCAACTTTGAAGTGATTGGTTCCACCTTTAATACTCGATGTCCTAGTCGTGTCAAGAACCTGAAGAGTGATCGTTTCGTCACTTACACGAAATGTGAGCTTACGTGGTAGTTTATTTCAGTAGAATGGTGGGCACACTTGTGTTTAGCTCCAAATCTGACGTGTCGTCTAACTCCCGTTTGTTTGTTAAAAACTCTTTTGAAAATTTCCTTGAATCGCATCTGCGAAAGAGCTTCAAGAAACGGCAAGTTAATATGTAATTTCTTTGGAAGTTTAAGAAATTTACCGAATCGTTCCTTTGTGTGGTCTTTCTTTATCGCATTGGGGTATGGCACACGAGGTTGGTACTCTGTAATAACCGATTTTGGTTTATCATGGCTTACCTCAACCTTACCTTCCTCTACCATATTCTCTTGCTTCAATTTTGGTTCATCTAACCCTTTACTATCATGAGCAGTTATTGCTTGCGGTTGCTCTCTTGGGTTAGTTTCGGTGTTGCTAGGCAAGATACATTGTGGTCTTTCTGATATCAGCTTAGCAAGCTAACTGTAACAGCCCGATTTAGGGCTTAGTCAGAATAGTGGTGCGAGGCCACAAATCAGAGGTGAATTTATGATTTTTTAAGATTTATGTCACGTTTGCATGTTAGTGTGAAAGTTTCATAAAGCAATTTTGCCAAATTGAGGTTGAATGGTCCAAAAAGGACTAAATTATAAAAGTTGCAAATTATGAGTTTCTAGAAGCATTTTGTATGAAATAGCTCTAGAATAGCAATTATGAGTCCTTAAATAGCAATTTGCCCAAATTATAATTTTTGGACAAAATTGGACATGAGTTAGTACATGGTGATATTTTTAAGAGAAGGGCATTTTGGTCATTTACCTATTAAATGATTAATAAAGGAAAAAAGATGACAAAAATCATTATCATCTTCTTCCTCATTGCCAAAATTTTCAAAGAAACCATAGCTAGGGTTTGCTCATCTTTCAAGCTTGCTAGTAAGTTCATCTTAGTCCCGTTTTTAATATTCTTCGTGTTTTTGAAGTTCTCGTATTATGAATTAGCTATTTTTAGCTATAAAATGAGCTAAGATGCATGTTAAAAAATCTACCCATGTATGACATGCTTGTTAAATGATGTTTCAAGGAAGATTATGAGAGTTTGATGTTAGATAAACATCTTTTCCTTAATGAATTTCATGAAAAATGAATATATGGACTAGTTTGTAAAAGTTTTGAGATTTCTCATACATAGTAGAAATAGTGAGAATTGATGGTTTTCATAGTAGAGAAAATGAATCAGCTAAGCATGAAGTTTAAGAAAGTTGAATGAGAATCATTTTACGAGCCTTGGGGCAAAAGTGCAAATATGAGAAAGTTTAGGGGCAAAATAGTAATTTTGCCAAAGTATGACTTAAGAGTCAATTTAGTCAATGTGAGTATTAAATGATCTATTTATGACTATAGATCAAGAAAAACGAAGCCCGGATCGAAACCGAGGCAAGAACAAGGTCGAGGACTAAATTGAATACCTAGCTACATTTTGTATATTGAGGTAAATTGTTATGATTTCTAAGCTTTATGATTCATATCATTGAATTGCTTAGTATAATATATAATGTTATTATGAAAATGTTTAATGTTATGTTAAACAAAGAAATTAATGAGATCAAGCATGAGAAAGCCCCGATTAAAGTTGAATAACTTAGGATACTCGATCTACCACATGAAACAAGAAAGTCCGTATAAGACCAAGCCGAGGCATGGCATCGGCAAGCAATCAAGTTATCATGTAAGTCCAAGGCAAGCTTGTCATTGAGCAAGTTATCATGTAAGTCCAAGGCAAGCTTGGCATTGAGCAAGTTATCATGTAAGTGCAAGGCAAGCTTGGCATTGAGCAAGTTATCATGTAAGTCCAAGGCAAGCTTGGCATTGAACAAGTTATCAAGAGAAAGACTTCATATAAGTCCATGTCAAGACATTGCCTTGAAACCAAGATGAGATATTCCATATAAGACCATATCTAGGATATGACTTTGGCATCATGTTACGTGGGAAGTGATTTAGTATCCTCGGTTATTCATATAAATTCATGGGGCAAACGAGTTAAGCTCCAAAGAGATAAGAAGAAAGCTAAGTAAGTAAAGTTATTATCAAGTGAAAATGAGTATTATTCATGTTATGAATGATAAATTAGAGATTATGATTATTATGTAAATGTATGTTGATCAATGTGATCAAGTGATACAGGTACCTTGTTTACCTCACAAGTATGAGACTAGTAAGTATCATGAGATATGTAAGAATCAAGTATGAGCAAGTAAGCTTTATAGCTGAAATTATGATACCATTGTTTATGTCAAATGGGTTAATTTAAGCAAGTATGTTGTTATGTGCATTATATGCAAACTTACTAAGCTAAATGCTTACGTCTTTTATTCTTTCTTTCCATGTAGTTCCATGAGCTAATCTCGTGGATCATTGTCATCTGAGCTCGAGCACACTATCAATCGCTATTTTGGTATAGCCAAGTTGTTTACTGATAAGTATGGCATGTATAGGAAACATTTCATTTTGAGTATATGTTTTAGAAAGGGCAAAAGTATGGGTGTCAAGTTTATTATTCTTTTGTAAATGGCTAAGTGATTGGCCAAGTTTGACTAAGTATGTATGTTATTAATATCAATGAAGCATGTTATATTGTTCATGAAAGATGTAATAATTGAGTTGCTGAATTGAGCTTGAGTTTGCTCTTAATTTCGGGATGGCAACCGGCTTGGTAAATAGCCTCTAAGTGCCCACACTGTTAGACACACGCGGGCGTGTGTCTAGGCGTCACATAAACCGCACCTTAGTCTTATAAGTAAGAATAGGCCACGGACTAATCCCACGGCCGTGTGTTAAGGCGCAGTGCATGACACACGTTAGAACATGGGCGTGTGCCCGCCGCATGTTATAAGTCGAGAATGCTAAGGATTTTCACACGGGCTAGGACCACGGGCGTGCCATGGCCGTGTGAAATTTGGCAAGATAGCTCGAGTTTTAAGCACAGTTGGGAGACATGGGCGTGTCTCAGGGTTACACGGACGTGTCCCAAGTCACATGGGCGTGTGACCCCTGTTTCAATGAAAAGTTTTCAATTGAGTTCCGAAAGTTTACGGACATGAGTTTAAGGCCTCGTAGGCCCATGAAAAGTACAAGTTGATTAAGAAAGAGAAGTTCTTAATTTAGGACAAAATTTTATAGCCCGTAAGTACATGATCAAGCAAGTTCAAGCATAGTAATGTCTCGTATATGGTCTAAGCCTCAGACTCGGGTATGGGGTGTTACATTTAGTGGTATCAGAGCTACGATTTAGTCAGTTCTAGGACTAACATAGCACGAGCACTAGTCTAGCTATACATGCCATACGTAAGAATGTTTTTATAATGATAGTGTGACGACTCCTGACGACTTAAATTATGTTTATATATATAGTAAATGGATCCTGAAAGAGATATGGTGGATGATGTAGAAAGTAATGCGCCGGCTCCCGCTGAAGGGACGGTGCCGAACGAGAATGAGAATAGACCTACTATGGTGAGTCAAGAAGGAGGAGAAGGGGCTAGAGAAGCCTTCCTCCATATGATGAATACGTGGTATTCAGAGTTCGTTCGTACGAACCCGAATGCACAACCCCCTCCACCCCCGCCTATTCCTCAACCTATCCCAATAGCCCCTCAAGTAATAGATGTGGGAAGAGGAGTTAAGCCTCCAGTTGATAGGATCAGGAAACATGGGGCAAGAATTCGGGCTAGAAAAGATGACGATCCGTAAAAAGTCGAATTACGGTTAGAAATACCATCGGGGTATTTAATGAGCTGTCATGTACACCTGAAGAGTGCATGAAGTGCGTAGTTTCTCTTTTAAGAGATTCTGCCTATCAATGGTGGAACACCTTGGTATCAGTAGTCCCAAGAGAGAAGATTACGTGGGAATTTTTCCAAGAAGAGTTTAAGAAAAAGTATATTAGTCAAATATTTGTAGATCAGAAAAGAAAAGAATTTTTAAATTTAAAGCAAGGCAAGATGTCGGTGACTGATTATGAGCGTGAGTTTGTGCGGCTCAGCAAATACGCTCGAGAATACGTGTCCACCGAGGCCATCATGAGCAAAAGATTTGAAGATGGGCTAAATGAGGACATCAAACTGTTTGTTGCTGTCCTAGAATTGAAAGAATTTGTTGTGCTAGTGGAGAGGGCATGTAAAGCCAAAGAGCTAGTAAAAGAGAAGAGAAAGTCTGAAATTGAGTCTCGTGACTCTAGAAAGAGACAGTGGAATAAGTCATTCCAATCCTCATCCAAGAAGTCAAGAGATTTCCCTACCCGACCGGCTATTTCCATTGGGTTTTCAAAGAAAGACAAGAGTAAACAGTAATCGAGAAATAAAGCACAGACTACTTCAATCGCTAGTGTGGGGAACTTTCAATCTGAAAGACCCGAATGCCCACAGTGTGGCAGACGTCATCTTGGAGAATGCCGAGCGCACGAAAATGCATGTTTTAGATGTGGTTCCCAAGACCACTACATAAAAGATTGTCCAGAGACAATGAAAGAAGAGAGAGCTCAGAACTCGAGATCCGGGAGTATGGTCAGAGGAAGACCACAGAGAAACCCAGGAAGTGGGGCAAAAGGAAGAGGTAACCTTAGAGAGCAGGTCGCGAGACCCGAGGGTAGGGTGCCTGCCCAGACTTATGCCATTCGCGCTCGCGAAGAGGCATCTTCCCATGATGTTATAACGGGTACCTTTTCTCTTCATGATGTTAAAGTTATTGCTTTAATAGATCCCGGATCTACACACTCTTACAATTGCATGAAATTGGTATCCGATTTGAGTATGCCTATAGAGTTTACAAAATTTGTGATTAGAGTGTCTAATCCTTTAGGCAAGAGTGTGTTAGTGAATGAAGCATGTAGAGAATGTCCATTAATGATTAGAGGTCGTTGTTTTAAAGCAAACCTTATGTTGTTACCATTTGACGAGTTTGATCTCATTCTCGGTATGGACTGGTTAACTGCCCATAATGTAATAGTTAATTGTGGGAAGAAATACATTGAAATGAGATGTGAGGATGGGGACACCCTTCACATAGAATCAGATGAACAGAGTAGATTGTCAGAATTGATTTCTCACGTGATGGCACAGAGATACATGAGAAAGGGGTATGAAGCATATTTGGCTTTTGTGATGAATGAAAAAGAAACAGAGTTAAGGATTGAGTCAGTGCCAATAGTATGTGAGTACGTGGATGTGTTTCCGAGGAATTGCCGGACTACCACCGCTAGAAAGGTTGAGTTCACATTGAGCTAGCTCCTGATCTGTACCAATATCTATTACTCCTTACAGAATGGCTCCAACGGAGTTGAAGGAGCTGAAGTCACAGTTGCAAGAGTTGACAGACAAAGGCTTTGCAAGATCAAGTTGTTCACCATGGGGTGCTCCGGTTTTATTTGTGAAAAAGAAAGTTCGCACTATGAGATTATGCATAGATTACCGTCAACTTAATAAAGTGACAGTAAAGAACAAGTACCCATTGCCAAGGATCGATGATTTATTCGACCAATTGAAAGGAGCCACGGTGTTCTCCAAAATAGACTTGAGATCAGGGTACTACCAGCTGAGAGTAAAAGAATCAGATGTGTCTAAGACAGCCTTTCGAACAAGGTATGGGCATTATGAATTTTTAGTCATGCCCTTTGGTTTGACCAATGCTCCGGCGGTATTCATGGACTTAATGAACCGCATTTTTAGACCGTACCTTGACAGGTTTGTAGTCGTTTTCATTGACGACATACTGATTTATTCCCGAGATGAGAATGAGCATGCTGAGCACCTACGGATAGTTTCTGAGATCCTACGAGAAAATCAATTATATGCCAAGTTCGATAAAAGTGAATTTTGGCTCACTAAGTAGGATTTACGGGACATATTGTCTCGGAGACGGAGTTCGAGTAGACCCCAGTAAGATTTCAGCTATTATGGACTGGAAGCCACCAAGGAATATCTCTGAGATTAAAAGTTTTCTAGGCCTAGCCGGCTATTACAGACAATTCATCAAGGGGTTTTCCATGATTGCAACCCCGATGACCAAATTGTTACAGAAAAATGTGAAGTTTGAGTGGACAGAATGATACCAACAAAGTTTCGAGAAGTTGAAGGCAATGTTGTGAAAGCCCCGCTTTGGTTCAACTTTGAGACAGGGAAAGAATTTGTGATTTACAACGATGCATCCTTAAATGGATTAGGTGTGTGTACTTATGCAAGAAGGCAAAGTTATTGCTTATGCCTCCGCATGAGTTGAAGCCTCATGAGAAGAATTATCCGACGCATGATTTAGAGTTGGCTGCCATAGTCTTCGCATTGAAGATATGGAGACATCACCTATATGGTGAGAAATGTCGAATTTTCACTGATCATAAAAGTTTGAAGTACTTGATGATGCAGAAAGAGTTGAACTTAAGACAACGGAGATGGTTAGAGTTGATAAAAGATTAAGAGATGGTCATTGATTACCATTCCGGGAAGGCGAATATGGTCACCGACGCTTTGAGCAGAAAATCCTTATTTGTATTAAGGGCAATAAATTCACAGATGACTTTGTCCGACGACGGTTCTATTCTAGCTGAGTTGAGAGCTAGACCAATATTCCTCCAAGAGATCATTGAAGCTCAAAAAGAGGATAGTGAATTGCAATTTCAGAGAGATCAGTGCGAGACAGATGTTGAGTCGGACTTTCGGATTAGTCCCAATGGAAGTCTGATGTTGAAAGACAGAGTTTGTGTACCAAGAAAAGAAGAGCTTATTCAGAGAATTTTGTATGAGGCCCATAATGGATGTTTATCTGTACATCCGGGTAGTACCAAGATGTATAATGACTTGAAGCAACAGTATTGGTGGCCGAGAATTAAGAAAGATATTTCAGAATTTGTTTCCAAATGTTTGATTTGTCAACAAGTAAAGGCTGAACAGCAAGTACCTTCGGGTTTGCTTCAACCCATTTTAGTTCCGGAGTGGAAATGGGACCGTGTTACTATGGATTTTGTAACAGGTTTACCATTGTCTCCGAGCAAGAAAGATGCCGTATGGGTTGTAGTTGATAGACTCATGAAATCAGCCCATTTTATACCTGCATTTGAGTTGATTACTCCTCGACAAGTTGGCAAACTTGTATGTTTGAAAATAGTAAGACTTCATGGAGTTCCCTTGTCAATCATATCGGATAGAGATTCGAGATTCACATCCAGGTTTTGGAAGAAGTTACAAGAGGCCTTGGGTACAAAGTTGAACTTTAGTACGGCCTTTCACCCTCAAACTGACGGTCAGTCAGAGAGGTTAATTCAAGTACTCGAGGATATGCTCAGATGTTGTATTCTTGAATTCTGAGGCAGTTGGGAAAAGTTTCTCCCATTAGTGGAGTTTGCCTACAATAATAGTTTTCAGTCGAGCTTAAAGATGGCGCCTTATGAAGCTTTATATGGGCGTAAGTGCCGAACGCCTCTATATTGGACTGAACTTAAAGAAAACCAAATTTACTGGGTTGATTTGGTTAGAGAAGTCAAGAGAAAGTGAAAGTGATACGAGAAAGTTTAAAAGTCGCATCAGACAGATGTAAGTCCTATTCGGACTTAAAGAGAAAAGAGATAGAGTATCAAGTCGGAGATAAAGTTTTCTTGAAAGTGTCACCTTGGAGAAAAGTTCTCAGATTTGGCCGAAAAGGCAAGTTGAGTCCACGTTTTATTGAATCGTATGAGATTACCGAGAAGGTTAGGCTCAGTAGCTTCTGATTGGCTTTGCCATCGAGTTAGAAAAGATACATGATGTGTTTCATATGTCAATGTTAAGACGCTACCGATCAGACCCTTCGCATGTAATTCCCCAGTCAGAGGTAGAGATTCATCCCGACATGACTTATGGTGAAGAACCAGTCAAGATATTAGCTCGGGAAGTGAAGCGACTAAGAAAGAAAAGTATCGCCTTAGTGAAAGTATTGTGGCAAAGACATGGAATAGAAGAAGCCACATGGGAACCGTAAGAGAGTATGAGAAACCGATATCCAAACCTTTTTGTTTGGTAAGATTTTCAGGGACGAAAATCCCTAAGGGGGAGAATTGTAATGTACCGATTTATTTAGGGCCTAGTCGAAATAGTGGTGCGAGGCCACGAATTCGAGGTGAATTTATGAGTTTTTAAGATTTATGTCACGTTTGCATGTTAGTGTGAAAGTTTCATAAAGCAATTTTGCTAAATTGAGGTTGAATGGTCCAAAAAGGACTAAATTGCAAAAGTTGCAAATTATGAGTTTCTAGAAGCATTTTGTATGAAATAGCTCTAGAATAGCAATTATGAGTCCTTAAATAGCAATTTGCCCAAATTATAATTTTTGGAAAAAATTGGACATGAGTTAGTAAATGGTGATATTTTTAAGAGAAGGGCATTTTGGTCATTTACCTATTAAATGATTAATAAAGGAAAAAAGATGACAAAAATCATTATCATCTTCTTCCTCATTGTCGAAATTTTCAAAGAAACCATAGCTAGGGTTTGCTCATCTTTCAAGCTTGCTAGTAAGTTCATCTTAGTCCCGTTTTTAATATTCTTCGTGTTTTTGAAGTTCTCGTATTATGAATTAGCTATTTTTAGCTATAAAATGAGCTAAGATGCATGTTCAAAAATCTACCCATGTATGACATGCTTGTTAAATGATGTTTCATGGAATATTATGAGAGTTTGATGTTAGATAAACATCTTTTCCTTAATGAATTTCATGAAAAATGAATATAGGGACTAGTTTGTAAAAGTTTTGAGATTTCTCATACATAGTATAAATAGTGAGAATTGATGGTTGTCATTGTAGAGAAAATGAATCAGCTAAGCATGAAGTTTAAGAAAGTTGAATGAGAATCATTTTACGAGCCTTGGGGCAAAAGTGCCAATATGAGAAAGTTTAGGGGCAAAATAGTAATTTTGCCAAAGTATGACTTAAGAGTCAATTTAGTCAATGTGAGTATTAAATGATCTATTTATGACTATAGATCAAGAAAAATGAAGCCCGGATCGAAACCGAGGCAAGAACAAGGTCGAGGACTAAATTGCATACCTAGCTACATTTTGTATATTGAGGTAAGTTTGTATGATTTCTAAGCTTTATGATTCATATCATTGAATTGCTTAGTATAATATATGATGTTATTATGAAAATGCTTAATGTTATGTTAAACAAAGAAATTAATGAGATCAAGCATGAGAAAGCCCCGATTGAAGTTGAATAACTTAGGATACTCGATCTACCACATGAAACAAGAAAGTCCGTATAAGACCAAGCTGAGGCATGGCATCAGCAAGTAATCAAGTTATCATGTAAGTCCAAGGCAAGCTTGGCATTGAGCAAGTTATCATGTAAGTCCAAGGCAAGCTTGGCATTGAGCAAGTTATCATGTAAGTCCAAGGCAAGCTTGGCATTGAACAAGTTATCAAGAGAAAGACTTCATATAAGTCCATGTCAAGACATGGCCTTGAAACCAAGATGAGATATTCCATATAAGACCATATCTAGGATATGGCTTTGGCATCATGTTACGTGGGAAGAGATTTAGTATCCTCGGTTATTCATATAAATTCCTCGGGCAAACGAGTTAAGCTCCAAAGAGATAGCAAGAAAGCTAAGTAAGTAAAATTATTATCAAGTGAAAACGAGTATTATTCATGTTATGAATGATAAATTAGAGATTATGATTATTATGTAAATGTATGCTGATCAATGTGATCAAGTGATACAGGTACCTTGTTTACCTCACAAGTATGAGACTAGTAAGTATCCTGAGATATGTAAGAATCAAGTATGAGCAAGTAAGCTTTATAGCTGAAATTATGATACCATTGTTTATTTCAAATGGGTTAATTTAAGCAAGTATGTTGTTATGTGCATTATATGCAAACTTACTAAGCTAAATGCTTACGTCTTTTATTCTTTATTTCCATGTAGTTCCGCCAAGCTAATCTCGTGGATCATTGTCATCGGAGCTCGGAGCACACTATCAATCGCTTTTTTGGTATAGCTAAGTTGTTTACATTAAGTATGGCATGTATAGGAAACATTTCATTTTGAGTATATGTCTTAGAAAGGGGCAAAAGTATGGGCTGTCAAGTTTATTATTCTTTTGTAAATGGCTAAGTGATTGGCCAAGTTTGACTAAGTATGTATGTTATTAATATCAATGAAGCATGTTATATTGTTCATGAAAGATGTAATAATTGAGTTGCTTTGAATTGAGCTTGATTTTGGTCTTAATTTCAGGATGGCAATTGGCTTGGTAAATAGCCTCTAAGTGCCCACACGGTTAGACACACGGGCGTGTGTCTAAGCCGTGCATAAACTGCACCTTAGTCTTATAAGTAAGAATAGGCCACAGACTAAGCCACGACCGTGTGTTAAGGCCGTGCATTACACACGGTTAGAACATGGGCGTGTGCCCGGCCGTGTGTTATAAGTCAGAATGCTAAGGATTTTTACACGGGCTAGGACCACGGACGTGCCATGGCCTTGTGAAAATTGGCAGTAAGCTCGAGTTTTAAGCACGGTTGGGAGACATGGGCGTGTCTCAAGGTTACACGGGCGTGTCCCAACTCACATGGGCGTGTGACCCCTGTTTCAATGAAAAGTTTTCGATTGATTTCCGGAAGTTTACGGACATGAGTTTAAGGCCTCGTAGGCCCATGAAAAGTACAAGTTGATTAAGAAAGAGTTCTTAATTCAGGACGAAATTTTATAGCCCGTAAGTACATGATCAAGCAAGTTCAAGCATAGTAATGTCTCATATCCGGTCTAAGCCTCGGACTCGGGTATGGGGTGTTACACTGACCTATTTGGATCTCGATCCCTTAAATTAAAGCCTGCTAATTTTTGAGCATTGTCTCGTTGTTTTGAAAACGGGTTTCTGATACTGCGATAAATTTTGTTAACATCTCCTCAAGGTTCGGCTTCTTTTCCTGCTGGTAAGGTGGTTGTTGAAAGACTGGGAGGGGTTGTTGTCTCTGATTTCCTTGGCCATCCCATGAGAAATTGGAATGGTTCCACCAATCTGCATTATAAGTGTTACTATAGGGATTATTTTGAGGTCTAGAATAGTTACCCATATAGTTGACTTGTTCGTTCTCTGTGCTAGGGTTGTAGGATAGATATTCTCTGTTGTTCACCCCTCCTCCATTTGTATCGTACTGTATTACCGAATGTACCTGCGTAGAACCATACCAACTATCAAATTTTTTATTTAAAAGCTCTACCTGGTTAGATAACATGGTGACCGTGTCAAGGTTGAAAACACTGGCTGCTTTATTAGTTATTGTCCTCATGTATTGCCATTGATAATTATTCAGTGACATCTCTTCGATTTTTGCGAGTGGTATGTTTTATTTCATTGTCAAAAATCAAGGGTCCTGACGGGTTTCTTCTAGTCATAAACTAGAGGTACCTGCAAGGAACAAATAAAAGAAAGAAAATTAGCAATGTCAAAAACAAAATAAAAGTAAATTGCAAAAATTAAAAATGGCTAAAGTAATAAAAATTGAGCGTTCTTAATATTTTAGTTCCCCGGCAATGGCGCCAAAAACTTCATCGTTATGTCAGAGTCTTAAAATTTATATAATGAATGATCTAGCCTAGAAACTAACTGTGACAACGATTGAGGCAAGCGCACCTATCGAACAGTAGTATAGTTTAGTGGCAAGACCGGAATATCGAATCCAAAGGAACCAAAAGTACTAATACTAACTTTCTTTCTATTATTTAGCCTAAGATTTGAAGTGAATTATTGTTTAATCTAAAATTAACTAACTACTAAGCTAAAGACGCTAAGACAAAGAGAACGAATTGGGGAAATACTTGTGGGAAAAACCAATTGATTAAGACAATACCCAAGGAAGAATCCACCTAGACTTCACTTGTTATCTAACTCTGAACCAGACGATTTATTCACTTGACTTGATCCGTAGGATTCCCTAATGTTAAGGTGTTGAGGTGCCTTTAATTTTAGGACACCCATTTTTAGCTACTACTAGGGCTGTTATTGATGTAGGTGATGGTAAACTTGTGTTAAGGGTAGGTGACGAGGAAATTATTTTTAAAATTTATGATGCTATGCGATATTCTAGAGAGCAAGATGATTCCTGTTATTTTATCGATGCTTTTGATCATTCTGTTCAAGATTCTTTTCAGGAAATCATACATAAAGACACGTTGGAACTGTGTCTTGCCCAAGGTGAGGAGGCAGATGACGATACCAATGAGATGGGGGAGTTAAAATCTAATACTTCTTCCCCAAGATAAAAGAAGTATGAGGGCATTGAAATAAATGACGAACTAAAACAAAAACCCTCTATTGAAGAGCCTCCCAAATTGGAATTGAAACAGTTACCAAATCACTTAGAGTATGCATTCCTCGGAGATAATTCCACACTACCGGTAATTATTTCTTCAGAATTAGAACCCCATGAGAAAGATGAGTTACTACAGGTACTAAAGGAGCATAAAAAAGCCATAGCTTGGAAGATTTCTGACATTAAAGGGATAAGCCCATCTTTTTTCACCCACAAAATTTTAATGGAAGATGAATATAAACCATGTGTGCAACCTCAAAGACGATTAATTCCCAACATGAAGGAAGTTGTTAAAGCTGAGGTAATTAAATGATAAATCGAAATAGTAACATATTTTAATCCCACATTTAGTATGCTTTTGGATGATTTATCCCTTGATTTATGTAAAAAGATGCTCTTAATCCTTTCTTTTCATGTCTTAGACCCAGGAAAGCACCCAAGGATAAAAAGAACGAGAAACGGGCTCAAAACGGACCAAAATGGGCCAAAGAAGAAATCGACACGGCCTGAACCTTAGCCCACACGGCCGTGTCTCATTAAAGAAGTCCGAGCACGGCCTGGCCACGATTCACACGGGCGTGTGCCATGGCCGTGCCCCTGCCACGGCCAAGAGGAGTTTTACTCGGATTTGGATGCTTGGAGGCAAAGAAACACACTCCAAAGTCTAATTAAACCCCCAATTAGGAATTGCACTCAAATTAGGATACTTGGAGGCCAAGTAACACATCTCAAAGCCTATATAAACACCCTAGGGGGCAACTTAATCGGGGGGAGTTTGGCAGAAGCCTTCTGCCTGGGCTTTTGTCAGGGCGGTTAGCTAGGCAGAGGAGCCAAGCCGAAAAGGGCTTTTCTCTTGAGATGTTTTCTTATTTAATTATGAACTAAACCCTTCAGATACCTGAAGGGGATGAAACCTATGATGAATCTTGTTATTATTTTCTAAATTATATGATAAATACTTAGTTTGTTCTTAATTATGTGAGCTTTATCCAAATTTAATGTGCTTAGGTGGAGGAGGAATAGACCCTGCCTAAGAGTAGATCTAGCATAATTAAGCGGAGTTGATCGCACGCCTAGAGATAGGGTGACGAGATTTTGCCGGATTAGGGTGAAACCTAATATGGGAGTCCATAGATCGATTTACTGCTATTCTAGGAGGTTATTATAAGAGAACGAGAGTTCCACTAATTAACCTAGGGTTAGACGTTATTCGCCTCGAGAGAGGGTTTAATATACGTTAGGGAGTCTTACGGATCAAACTAAGTAAATAAAATCATATGGTTCAGTGATAGATAACAAGTGAAGTCTAGGTGGATTCTTCCTGAGGGTATCATCTAATTTAACTGAGTTTTTCTAAAAGTTATCTCCCCAATTTTAGTCTTTTTTTTCGTCTTTGTGTCCTTAGCTTAGTAGTTCGTTAATTTTAGATTAAAAGCAACTTCACTTATTTTAGGTTAAATAATAAAAAGAAAGTTAGTATTAGTACTTTTAGTTCCTTTGGGTTCGATAATCCGGTCTTGCCTAAGCTATACTACTGTTCGATAGGTACAGTTGCCTTTAATCATTGTCAGAGTTAGTTTCCAGGTTCGATCATTCTTTTTATAAATTTTAAAGCTCTGATTCACAGCGATCAAGTTTTTGGCGCCGTTGTCGGGGAACTAAAATATTAAGAAAGCTTAATTTTTATTACTTTAGACAATTTTTTTTATTGCAATTTATTTTTTTATATTATTATTAGTTTCAATTTTTTTTTACTTTGCTAATTTTTCTTTTATTTGCTTCGACAGGTAATTTTAGTCTATAGAGGAGATGGCACTAAATAACTATCAGTGGCAAGTTATGAGGACAACGCCAACAAAAGCCGCCAGTGTCTTCAACCTCGACATGGTCACCAGGTTATCTAACCAGCTAGAGATGATGAATGAAAGATGGATGGTTTGTATAGTCTCTCGTAGGTACACCCAGAAATGCAATATGACTCGAATCTAGGAGGCGTGGCGAATCCTGAGTACCCACCCTACGGATATGGCATGGAAAACGAGCAAGCTCACTATACGGGTAACTATTCTAGACCACAAAATAATTTTTATAATGACACTTATAATGCAGGTTGGAGGTACCATCCCAATTTCTCATGGGATGATCAAAATAGCCAAGGATCGGAACTTCCTCCAGATTTTCAACAACCACCTCACCAACAGAAAGATGAGTCTCCAAAATTCATGGCAGCCACAGAAAATCGTCTCCAAAACACCGAAACAGCACTTGAAGATCAAGAGGCATCAATCAAAGGGATCGAGAACCAAGTTGGGGAACTTACTAAGTCAGTTGGACAACTTGCGGTGATCTCGTAACAACTACAAGAAAGCTTGCCAAGCAACACTGAAAGTAACCCAAAAGAGCAAATTCAAACCATCACAGCTCATGATAGTAAAGGGTTAGATGAACCCAACTCAATACAAGAACACGAGGTGGAAGAAGGTAAAGTAGAGGTAACACGAGAAAAGCCAAAACCGGTAATCAAAGAGTACCAACCTCGCATACCTTACCCCAAGCATTAAAGAGAGATGATACAGAGGAACAGTTCGGTAAGTTTCTTAAACTTTTAAAGAAATTACATATTAACTTACCTCTACTCTCAAGCTCTTTCGCAAATACCGGACTCTAGAAAATTTTTAAGGGAGTCATAACTAAAAAGCGAAGGATAGACGAGGAATCACATGTGGAACTCAACGCAAAGTGCTCAAGCAATTCTACAAAATAGACTACCACGAAAATTAAAAGATCCAGAGAGTTTTACAATTCCATGCATAATTGGTAGTTTATCTATAGAAAATCGTTAGCCGATTTAGGGACAAGCATAAATGTTATGCCTTATAAACTGTTTAAACAACTAGGTCTAGGGAAACCCAAACAAACTAGGATGAGCATCCAATTAACTGATAAAACTATCAGAATTCCTAGGGGTATAATAGAAAATGTTCTAATCAAAATTGATAAATTCGTATTCCCAGTAGACTTTGTCGTTTTAGACATGGATGAAGACAATAATATTCCTTTAATTTTAGGAAGACCCTTTTTAGCAACTGCCAGAGCTAAAATTGATATCTATGCAGGTGAACTCATACTTCGTGTAGGCGATGAGATAGTAACTCTTCAAGCTCTTGATTCGGCCAGAACATCAAGTGATAAAGGTGAGAAAGTAAATTCAGTTGATAACCAACTTGTTCAACCTTCATTGCAAGAAACACCACAAAGCTACAAATCGGAGCCAGAT
The DNA here is from genome assembly GCA_025698515.1 of Gossypium sturtianum. NCBI lineage: Eukaryota > Viridiplantae > Streptophyta > Magnoliopsida > Malvales > Malvaceae > Gossypium > Gossypium sturtianum. The sequence goes on from CM046949.1 coordinate 37,566,390, forward strand.
CATAGACCTTGTGCCAATAAAGAAGAACTATATGAGGAATGAAGCCTTAAGGTCGACGAACTAGACAAGCGGAAAACACACTTTAAAGAGAAACTAGGAATACACGAAGTGAAACCGGCGGAAACCCCAGACGAGCTGATAGGAACAACAAACCACTTCAAAATAGGGGATCAAGTATTGTTGAATAAGGAAGACCCTCGAATCACCAATTCAGACCTCAAGGCAAACGAAGAAATCACTTTTGAGATACTTAATGTCTTCCTATACGGCACTGTCGAGGTAAGCAATCCTAAATCCATCACTTTTGAGGTAAACACTACTCGACTTAAACTTTATATCCACAACCGAATTGATCTCATGAGAAATGATTTTCACCTCCTCAAACCACCTTGACCATACGAATGAGAGGTAAAGTCTAACTTAAGACTATAAACGAGCGCTTCTCGGGAGGCAACCCGAGCACTAACCCCATTAATTTTTACATTTTTTTCTTCTTTTACTTTTATTTTCCCTTTTTAGCACCTAACTATAAACTAACCAAAGTGCAGATTTCAAGACCACACGGCCTTGCACACGGCTGTGGCCGTGGCCGTGTGGCCACCACAGGAAGGTACAAGGGCGGGGGCAACCACCAGATCCATAATTCTTATTTAACCCCCTTCTTCCTTTTTCTTTTCCAGTTGTTTTTCTTTTTTTTAATTTTCCATTATTTACTTTTATTTTTATTTTTATTTCTTTTAATTTTCTTTTATTTTCTTTATTATTTTCTTATTATTATTCATTCCATTTAGATTTAGCTTAGGATACAATAAAATTAGGGCCACCGCTTGAGGACTCAAACAATGCGAGACGCTTTCCCACGTTCACCTCCAATCCTATCCGGTTTCTTTTCATTGACTTCATCCAAAATTCAGAAAGTTTCACTTCTCTCCCTATCTTATGATTTTATGATTATTTTGCTATTATCTATCTTTGTACATTAAGGGCAATGTACATCTTAAGTGTAGGGGGGTTAACTATAGTATTATTTGAAAATCCCTGAATTATGCCTTGTCTTAAAGTAAGTTTCTCATATTATGATTAGAATGAAATTTCTGATGATTTATGATTTTTTTATATGTTTTAGATTAAGTCATTGATAATTGTGCATTGATAATTAAATTCTAAGAATACTAGAGAATCAGGCATGATAAGTCTATTTTTCAAGAATTAAAATTTTTTTTAGATGTCTACCTGAATTTAAATATTACTTTGAAGTTTGAAATTTACGAGGTTGGCATCAAAACACCCATAATTTTTGTTAGATTTTGAGCCTTATAGAGCATAAATTCTTTTTCTTGCTCACTTTATTGATTATGAGTGTGTCAACATTGATTTGTTATTCTAGAACTTGCATCGATTATACATGTCGAGACCACATCTTTGATTTGATATACAGAATTGATAAAGGCACCTAGGATTTAACCCACTTACTCCACTAAAAACCCACCTTCATAATTAACCCCTAGTGAACCCCTTTGATCCTAACAACCCTTTTTATTGACTCACCCACTAATATTAACCCAAAACCCTTTGTATATTTGTTATCACCATTCCTTGACTCCCTTTTTGTCGAGATTTGATTTTGAGCAGTTGCCTAACTATGTTCTATATTTCAGTTGTTAAAGTTCTTTATTATTACTTAGTTTGTTCTTAAAACAAACGAAGTATATTCATTATTAGTTTTTATTAGTTATGTGATTGAGTGAGCTTATACGTTTGAATTCCAAATATTGAAGAAGAAGCTCGTATTATTAGTTTCAAAGTTTCAATTCATGTAATTATTTATTTATCAGTTCATTTTTTCTAGTTAGGTAATTTGTCAATTCAGTCTCGATTCTAACCCTCTAATTCAGCCTTATTCCACACCTTTAACCCAAGCCCCGTTACAACCCTGTTAAAGACCTTTTGATTTGTGCATCATCTCATATTATAGTGGTGGAGACTTGATTTTCAAGCAAGCCTATGGGATTAACTTTTCATGTTCGACTTTTGAGTGCCTAATTTTGAACCTTAAACACTTTGAGTGATTTGAGCGAATCTTTAAGTGAGGATGTCAATCCTTGTCGATTTTAAATCAGAGGTAATTGTTTAGATGAAGGGAAACACCTATGTTTTGTGCTACAAATCTATGACTTAGACTGTTTGAATTTTTAGAACTCTTTAAGTTGAATTATCCATGTGTAAATTATCTATGAATTATGATAAAACATTGTTGATAGGAATTATGAATTATAGAAAGTTCGTTTTAATTGTAAGTTGAGAATTTTCCTTGAGGACAAGCAAAAGCTTAAGTGTGGGGGTATTTGATAAACCGAAATAGTAACATATTTTAATCCCGCATTTAGTATGCTTTTGGATGATTTATCCCTTGATTTATGTAAAAAGGTGCTCTTAATCCTTTCTTTTCATGTCTTAGACTTAGGAAAGCACCCAAGGAAAAAAAGAACGAGAAATGGGCTCAAAACGGACCAAAATGGGCCAAAGAAGAAATCGACACGACCTGAACCTTAGCCCACACGACCGTGCCTCACTGATCATCTAGAACACGGTCTTCCCTCGATTCACACGGCCGTGTATCATTAAAGAAGTCCGAGCACGGCCTGGTTACGATTCACACGGGCGTGTGCCATGGCCGTGCCCCTGCCGCGGCCAAGAGGAGTTTTACTCGGATTTGGATGCTTGGAGGCAAAGAAACACACTCCAAAGTCTAATTAAACCCCCAATTAGGAATTGCACTCAAATTAGGATACTTGGAGGCCAAGTAACACATCTCAAAGCCCATATAAACACCCTAGGGGGCAACTTAATCGGGGGAGTTCGGCAGAAGCCTTCTGCCAGGGCTTTTGTCAGGGCGGTTAGCTAGGCCAAGGAGCCAAGCCGAAAAGGTCAGAGTTGTGGGAATCACTCAAAGGTAGCCAGTTGATCCATCTCAAGAAGCTGGGATTCTACTCAAGACGGCGGATCTCTCCTTCAATTCCTTCAGGGAGTTTTAGGGATTTCTTATGTTTTGTTTTATCTTTTCTCTTGAGATGTTTTGTTATTTAGTTATGAACTAAACCCTTTAGATACCTGAAGGGGATGAAACCTATGATGAATCTTGTTATTATTTTCTAAATTATATGATAAATACTTAGTTTGTTCTTAATTATGTGAGCTTTATCCAAATTTAATGTGCTTAGGTGGAGGAGGAATAGACCCTGCCTAAGAGTAGATCTAGCATAATTAAGCGGAGTTGATTGCACGCCTAGAGATAGGGTGACGAGATTTTGCCGGATTAGGTGAAACCTAATATGGGAGTCCATAGATCGATTTACTGCTATTCTAGGGGGTTATTATAAGAGAACGAGAGTTCCACTAATTAACCTAGGGTTAGACGTTATTCGCCTCGAGAGAGGGTTTAATATACGTTAGGGAGTCTTACGGATCAAACTAAGTAAATAAAATCATATGGTTCAGTGATAGATAACAAGTGAAGTCTAGGTGGATTCTTCCTGAGGGTATCATCTAATTCAACTGAGTTTTTCTAAAAGTTATCTCCCCAATTTTAGTCTTTTTTTCCGTCTTTGTGTCCTTAGCTTAGTAGTTCGTTAATTTTAGATTAAAAGCAACTTCACTTATTTTAGGTTAAATAATAAAAATAAAGTTAGTATTAGTACTTTTAGTTCCTTTGGGTTCGATAATCCGGTCTTGCCTAAGCTATACTACTGTTCGATAGGTACACTTGCCTTTAATCATTGTCAGAGTTAGTTTCCAGGTTCGATCGTTCTTTTTATAAATTTTAAAGCTCTGATTCACAGCGATCATTAAACTTCTAGATGTTGGAGTTATTTATCCTATCTCTGACAGTACTTGAGTAAGTCCTGTGCAGGTTGTTCCAAAGAAGGGAGGCATGACTGTTGTAGCCAACGAAAAGAATGAATTAATTCCAACAGGAATAGTCACAGGATAGAGAGTCTGCATTGACTATAGGAAGTTGAACGATGCCACAAGGAAAGATCACTTTCCTTTACCCTTCATTGATCAGATGTTAGAAAGGTTATCTAGGCATATGTACTATTGTTTCCTAGACAGACTCTCTGGCTACATACAAATCCCAATAGCTCCTGAGGATCAAGAAAAGACAACATTTACATGTCCATATGGTACGTTTGCTTATCGTAGAATGCCTTTTGGATTATGTAATGCTCCTGCTACTTTTCAGCGATGCATGCTAGCCATCTTTGATGAACTTGTGGAAGATATTATGGAGGTATTTATGGACAACTTTTCAGTATTTGGTAATTCTTTCCATCTTTGCCTTAAAAATTTAAAAAGAGTTCCTTGTGCTTAATTGGGAAAAATGTCACTTTATGGTTCGAGAAGGGATTGTGTTAGGTCACAAAATTTCTAGTAAAGGGATTGAGGTCGATAAAGCAAAAATTGAAACCATAGAAAAATTGCCTCCTCCTAGTTCAGTTAAGACTATTAGAAGCTTTTTAGGACATGCTGGATTTTATAGAAGATTTATTAAGGATTTTTCTAAAATAGCTAAGCCTTTAACGAAACTACTAGAAAAAGATGTGCCTTTCAATTTTGATCAGGAATGTTTAGATGCATTTAATACCCTAAAAAATAAACTAATAAATGCTCCAATTATAATTGCACCTGATTGGAATTTACCTTTTGAACTAATGTGCGATGCGAGCGATTTTGCAGTAGGTGCGGTTTTGGGACAATGAAAAGACAAGCATTTTCAACCGATTTATTACGCTAGCAAGACATTGACGACCGCACAAGAAAATTACACCACCACAGAAAAAGAGTTGCTAGCTATGGTTTTTGCATTTGATAAATTTAGACAGTATTTGATATTATCTAAAGTTGTCGTTTACACTGACCATTCAGCTCTTCAATATCTTTTAACTAAATCTGATGCAAAACCTCGACTCATAAGATGGATTTTACTCTTACAGGAATTTGATTTGGAAATCCAGGATAAGAAAGGAGCTGAAAATCTTGCGGCAGACCATCTTTCTAGACTTGAAAATCCACATATCAAAGAACTCAATGAGAGTGAGATAAATGACTCGTTCCCTGAAGAACAACTCTTGTCTATATCCGACTCCAAGGTACCTTGGTTTGTAGATATTGCGAATTACTTAGCTTCTAACATCCTACCAAAAGGGTTGACACATCATCAAAAGAAGCGATTCTTTGCTGATGTGAAAAACTATTTTTGGGAGGACCCTTTTCTTTTTCGTATATGTGCAGATCAAGTAATTCGTAGATGTGTTACAAAGGCAGAAGCAAGCAAGATCCTAGAACATTGCCATTCAGGACCAACAGGAGGAAATTACAGTGGGACTAGGACAGCACATAAAACGCTCGAATCAAGTTTTTATTGGCCCACTCTGTTCAAGGGCGCTAATAGGTATGTTACTTCATGTGATAGATGTCAGAGAACATGTAATATCTCTAAACACGATGAAATGCCTCAAACGTATATGCTATCATATGAAATATTTGATGTATGGGGTATTGATTTTATGGGTCCATTCCCTAGCTCATTTGGGAATAAATACATCTTAGTAGCGGTTGATTATATGTCAAAATGGGTGGAAGCTCAAGCTTTACCTACTAATGATGCTAGAGTGGTAGTGAGATTTCTTAAATAACTCTTCTCTCAATTTGGAACACCTAGAGCCATTATTAGTGATAGGGGTACTCATTTTTGTAATACTCAATTTGATAAAATCTTAAAGAAATATGGAGTGCACCACAGAATAGCTACCCCTTAGCACCCTCAGACCAGTGGACAAGTTGAAGTAGCCAATCGAGAACTCAAGCGTATTCTAGAGAAAACTGTAGAATCAAACAGGAAAGATTGGGCATTAAAAGTAGATGACGCTTTATGGGCCTATAGAACCGCTTTTAAAACTCCTATAGGAACATCTCCATACAAACTTGTTTACGGGAAAAGTTGTCATCTACCATTCGAATTAGAACACAAAGCATTTTGGGCTATAAAATTCTTAAAGTATGATCTTAAACTTGCAGGTGAGAAAAGATTGATGCAGTTGAACGAGCTAGATGAGTGGCGAGCGAATGCCTACGAGAACTCACGTTTATACAAAGAAGCAACAAAGCGACGCCATGATGCTCGTTTAAAGCAACCTAAGCAGTTTGAAGTTGGAGATCTTATTCTACTATACAATTCAAGCTCAAATTGTTCCTGAAAAATTTGAAATCAAGATGGTCAGGTCCATTCGTAATCAAAACCATTTTTCCCTATGGCACAATCGAGGTAACTCATCCGACTCATGGCACATTCAAGGTAAACAGTCAATGACTTAAACTATATAACGTTTAGGATTTTAGAGATATTAGAGAGGGGCTTTAGCTCCGTGAACCTCCATAAAGAGCGGATACAAGGTAAGTCTAGCTTAGGACTCTAAACAAATGCTTCTCGGGAGGCAACCCGAACACTAACCCCATTAATATTCATATTTTTGATTTTTAGCACCTAACTAAAAACTAACCAGATTAATGAGCGCAGGTTTCTCTACCACACGGCCTTGCACACGGGCGTGGCCGTGGCTGTGTGGAGACCACGAGAAGGTACATCGGCGTGGCAGAGACCATGCGGGCCAAGGACAAAATTTTTTCCCAAAACACGGGCTGTGATAAAATGCCACGGCCGTGCGACGCGGCCGTGGTCGACTTTGACTAAGGAACACGGGGTGCTGATAAATCCCCACGGGCGTGCCTTAAGATCGTGGGCAATACTGAGTGAATGACACGGGCGTGCGACACGCCCGTGCCCTATAAGCCATGGTCGATACTGATCAATCAACATGGGCGTGTGACCCTCTACACAGGCGTGGGAGAAATGAACGAAACACAACACGGTCGTGCCACACGGCCGTGTGACCTAACACGCCCAGGGAACACGGGCGTGGGCAGCAACCAGATGCCATGATTTCTATTTAAACCCCCTTCTTCTGTTCACTTTCTTCCCCAATTTTTCTTCTCCCAAAACCCTAGCCATCACACCCCTTTCTTTTCCCATTATCTTCTCCCTTCATTTTCCTTTCCCCCTTTCCCCCTTTCCCTTATTCCTTCTTTACACCGCCACCACACCAACCACCATCCTTACCAAAATATACAAATACTAGAGGCAAGACCAAGGCCACCATCCCCATGTCGAAAAAGCGAAAGGATCCTGGCACAATCTCCCCGTGCGCGACCACTCTACATAAGCTCATGCCGGCCGCTTCATTAATTCGACAAGACAAGGACCTTTGAGTCCATTTATTTTTTGTTTTTCTTTTATTTTCATTTTTAAATTCTTTCCTTTTATCTTTCTTGTCTTTAATTTATATTATTATATTTTGATTTCTTTAATTTAGGTTCAAGGGGCTATTACGGAACGACCCCACCACCACCGGAGTATCCACCGCCCCTGCCCAACTTTACACCGTTTCTTTTCTTTGACTCCATCCAAAATTTAGGAAGTTTCACTTCTCTCCCTCTCTTATGATTTTCCTCTATATTATCCCTATTTATCTTTGTACATTGAGGACAACATACATCTTAAGTGTGGGGAGGTTATTGATTTCATTACCAGAAAACCCCTGAATTAGGCATCGTTCTTAAGTAAATTTTCTCATATTACTAATTAGAATGAAACTTTTATTGATCTATGATTTTTATTTATATGTTTTGGATTAAGTCATAGGTAACTGTGCATCGATGGTTTAAACTTTAAGATATTAGAGAATCAAGCATGATAAGTCTATTTTCAGAATTAAAATTTTGTTAGGTCGTTTCCTTAAATTTAAATATTACTTTGAAATTTGAAATTTGCAAGGTTTACATCAAAAACCATAATTTTTGTGAGATTTTGAGCCTTTTAGAGCATATTCTTTTCTTGCTCACTTTATTGATTATGAGTGTGTCAATATTGATTTGTTATTCTAGAACTTGCTTCGATTATGCATGTCGAGACCACACCTTTGATTTGAGATACTGAGATGATAAAGGCACCTAAGATTTAACCGACTTACTCCATAAACAGCCTACCTTCACAATTAACCTTAGTGAACCCCTTTGATCTTAATAAACCGTTTCTTGATTTACCCCTAATATTAACCCAAGACCCATTCTTTTTGATTCATTGAGAATTTTTCCTATTCTTTTAACTCCTTTTTGTCGAGATTTGATTTGAGCAGTTGCCTAACTATGTTCTTTATTTCGGTTGTTAAATTCTCTTATTATTGTAAATTCTTATTCTTAAAAAAAAATTTGGAAATCTATTCATTATTAGTTCTTTGTTATTTGAGCTTAAACAGTTTATTCCACATTTTGAGAAGAAGCTCGGATTATTAGTGATAATTTTTTTTATTGATGTAATTATTTAGTATTAGTTCATTTTTCTAGTTAGGTAAATTGTCAATTCAATCTCGATTCTAACCTTCTTTTTCAGCCTTTATCCATACCTCTAACCCAAGCCCCATTACAAACCTTTAAAAGACCTTTTGATCTGTGTATCATCTCATTTTATAGTGGTGGAGATTTTATTTTCATGCAAGCCTATGGTAATAACTTTTCATATTTGACTTCTGAGTGCTTAATTTGAACCTTAAAAACTTTGAGTGATTTGAGTGAACCTTTAGTGAGGATGTCAATTCTTGTCGGTTTTGGATCAAAGGTAATTATTTAGATAAGGGGAAACACCTATGTTTTCGGGCTACAAATAGTTTCGTGACTTAGATTGTTTGAATCTTTAGGACTCTTTTAGTTAAATTATCAATGTATAAATTATCTGTGAATTATGATGAAACATTATTGATGAAAATTATGAATTAAGGAAGTTTAATTTTAATTGTAAGTTGAGGATTTTGCTTGAGGACAAGCAAATGCTTAAGTGTGGGGATATTTGATAAACCATAATGTACACATATTTTAACCCCATGCTTGGCTTATTTTTGGATGAATTCTCATTAGATTTGATGAATTCGATGCTCCTAATCCCTTAATTTCATGTTTTACATTTAGGAGAGCTTAGGGAGTTGAAAGGAACGAGAAACGGGCTAAAAAGGGACAAAATGGGCCTACCTTAGAAACCAACACGACCTGGGCTATCAAACATGGCCGTGTGTTGCGAGAAGAATCCAACACGGCCTGGATCAACGTACATGGATAGACCACACGGCCGTGTGTGGCGAGCAGAAGCGAGCACGGTCTAAGGAATTGAACATGGGCGTATCACACGGGCATGTCCTTGCCGAATCCAAGACTAATTCTATTCGGAATAGGCTACTTGTAGGCCAAGAAAGACATTCCAAAGCTTATATAAACTCCCTAGGGGGTAACCTAAATGGGGACGCAGAGTAGAAGGCAGAAAACACTCGAAGACAGCCATCGGGAGTAGCTCGGAAGAAGGATCTCCATCAAGACTGAAGATCTCCCATCAAGTTCTTTAGAAGTTTTTGGGTTTTCTTATGTTTTGTTGTTGTTCCTATTCTATGATGTTTCCCTCTATCAGTATGAACTAAACCCCTTAAATACCTAAGGGGATGAAACCTATGACAGATCTTATTATTATTTGATTTATAAGATAAATACTTGTTCTTATTTTTAATTGTAAGTTCTTATTCTTGTTTTGATAATTCAGGTTATTGATTCAAGTCGAATGTGCTTATTCAGAGGAGCAAAAGTCCCTGTTTAAGAGTAGATCAACACAATTAAGTGGAGTTGATTGCAACCCTAGAAATAGGGCTACGAAAATCTTCCGGATTAGAGTCAAATCTAATAAGGGAATCCATAGATCGAGTTAATGCGATAATAGGGGTTTTAATTAGAAAGAGATTTCAATTAATCAACCTAGAGTCAGTTGTTTTTAGTCTCGAGAGAGATATTAACATAAATCAGGGATTTCTACAGATTAAGTCAAGTGAATAAATCATATGAATCAAAAGTAATAAGTGAAGTCTAGGTGAATTCTTCCTTAGGTATTGCCTCCATCACATAAGTTGTCTAAAAGTATTTTCCTAATTCATTCTTTGTCGTGTTTTAATTAATTAGTTTTAGTTTAAGAAAAAAGAAATCACTCCAATTCTTAGGCTAGATAATAAGAAGTTAGTAATTACTAGTACTCTTGGTCCTTGTGGATACGATATTACCGGTCTTACCATAACTATACTATATAACGATAGGTGCGCTTGCCTTTATTGTGGACATAGTTAGTTAGAGACACATCAGTAACGCCTCGTACCCTATACTGGAGTCGGATATGGGTAAAAGGTGTTACAAAATTAATCACAGGAACGCTGAAAAACTAGTCCTTACCGAACGAACAACCATGAAACACGTATCCATAATTTAGCTCTCTAGTAACCTTACAAACTAGAATAGTCCAATTCAAAACAACGATATTAACCGCGTGGATTATTTAAATCTGATTACTATTTAACCCTTTCTTCAAGAGAACATTTAGCCCGTACAAAATTAATTTTCTTTCCATTTGTTGTTTATCTTTCTAATGATTAAAAGGAAGAAAGCTATCTATTGAATTGCACTTGTTTAAATTAATGATGACAAGAAATGGAGCTAACTAGAAATCATTTCATTCGCTTTTATTTCATCTTTATTTAATATTGGAAAATCTAAATTTATGACTTTTGATTATATCTATAATTACTTAATATTACTCCAAATCATCCTATGCTACTTCTTTCATTCATAATTTATTTTATTTTATATTATCCATGAAAAATAATTATGGTTTATATAATTCTTTAGTATATGAATAATATAAATATATATATAGTAGTATATATAACATGTTCATTTATCTATAATTTTAATATATATTTTTTCATATAATGCCTAGACTATTCATACCTTCCATTTTCAAGATAAAGAATATTACGTGTTTAAACACATTTAAATTCATTCCTTTATTTTGTTGCAACAACAACAATATCAATTGAGTCTTACAAAGCTAAACTCAATTAACATAATTTTAATATATATTTAGTATATGTATTAAAAATATAAAACAGATACATAAAATATCATAAGGAGTAAAATAACAATTTAAAAGTAAGATGAAATGAAGCAAACATTTATCACAATTATCTCACTTCACTACAAGCAACTTTTTTTTTTTTTAAATCTTTCCCTTCTGAATTGTTGAAAACTTTATTCCTTGTTCTACTTCATGTTCGAACAACAACTACAATAATTTTTTTCGTCCAGTCAAAGTTCTTTTGTTTACATGTTTGATTATTACATAGGCCTTGATTGCATCTTGTTAAATCAACAAATGAGTAGAATTTTTTCCTAGAATATGGATTAATCATCCTCATTCATTCGACTAACTTGAAGGAGAAGGGAGTTGTAACATCCCAAAAATTAGGGGTTGTGATTTTTGTACAATTGTACGTTGGGCTTGCTCTGCGGGTTATTTGAGGGTATTTAGGGGCTCTAGGGAGGCCTAGGGTCGAGTTTGAGCCCTGGTAAAATTTTGGTTTTTGGGCACTTTAGGGGGGAGGACTGTTGGAAGCAGGACTTATATTTATTAGAGTGTGTTTGTTCAACACAAGGGAGCTTGTGGTGGAGTGGTGGTGGCGTCACTTGTGAGGCAAGGAGAGAGGGGTTCGAATCCCATAGTTGGCAAATCAAGGCTTCTATTTTTGTGTCAAGTGAGTGGAAGAAGTGGAGTTTGGTTAGAACTCTACAAGGTGGATGGGAGAATTGGTCAAATGGTTTGAATGGGAGGTGGAGAGAAAATGGGGGAGGAAAAAAGGGAGAGAATCAAGGGATTGGGGTGAGAGGTGGTAGTGGCCGAATGTGGGATTATGGGGGGATGAGAATTTCGGTCAAGAGGGTCACTTTGGTAGCATATTCGGCCTTGAGTGGTAAGAGTGCCGAATTTTCTTAAGTGTTCTTTTGAGAGATTTTTACTTTTTGGCATTTTTTCGGCGATAGTATTTCGGGACATCTTGCTTCAATTTTCTTTGCCGACACCCCAAGCTTACTATTCTTTCTTCTTCTCAGTTCTTTAAACACTATTCTTTTCACTTGTTGTTGCCTAAACATCTATTGCCGAAGTCTTTTTCTGACCACTTTTATTTCAAAAGCCGAATCCCTTCTACATGCACTTTTCATCTTGTTTTCTTTGATTCGTAAGCCTCTATTCCCATGTTATCTGTCTTTCTGTTTGCATCAGCTTTTCTTCTTTGACCGAATGCCACGCTCTCACAATCACTATTCTTTCTTCCCTCTCTACTTAGCCTAAACCGAAACTCTTCCTAGGGTGTAGACGGAATTTTTTAGCAAACAACGGGCATAGGCTGTTAGCGTTGGTCTTGGGTAAAGGTGAAGTTATTCGTTTACCTTTTAATTTGTTGTTAATGGTATTCACGTGATCCTAATTTGTGAAGTTGGCGTCGGTTTCTTCCTTTCTTATAGGAGAGCCGAATGTTGCTTGGATGCTAACCTCTTTGGTGCATCAATGGTTTCTTTTAGGTACTTGGGGTGGTAGCCAGGAAGCAGGGCCGAATTTTAGAACTCTGTAGGAAAGATCATGTTGGTGGTAAGTGATTCTAGTGGGGAATGAATTCGGATTTATGAAATCTCTTGAGAAGTTGAGGCTAACTTTTGATCGTTATTATTTTAGGGGCAATGAAGAGTGGTTCTTCCAACAATCCAAATCAGGTGTGTAATCTCACACCCACTTTGATGATTGCATGTGATGTTCTGTGAAACGGGCAAAAGCCGAAAAGCCAAAAAACCGGCAACCGTGACCACTCGAGCATACGAAAGCTCGTGGTGTTAAATCGAGGCACGAATGATGGCAATAGATCGTTGAGAGTGTCATGAGCACTCTCACGAAATTGAGGCTGTAGCGGGCCTGATCGAGCCGAAACGGGCTAAATGGGCCCAATGGGCTAACGGGCCCACATGGGCAGAATTGATAGAAAATGACCGAATAATAGACGTGGTTGCGAAAACTGTAAAACTGAGACCAAAACCATGCGTAATGGGCCACACGAGCGTGTGGACCCGTTTGGGCCGGGAATGGATCTTAGGCCTAATTACACTATAGAGACCCAAGAAGGGGTCCCGAGTTGCTCGAGGCCACGGTAGGCCTCTTGAAAGTCCGTTGGCTGTTTGAAATTACTGAAATACCCTTGGTGGGTAAATTACTGAAATACCCTCGGCGGGTAAAGTTACCGAAATACCCTTGGGGGTAAATTACTGAAATACCCTCGGTGGGTAAAAATTACTGTTATACCCTTAGGGGTTGATTTGGTATGATTTTGTGTAGTGACATATTAATGTAGTGACATATTGCATTGGGATGGGATATTGTAATGGGAGGAAGTGATTGATCTGTTAGGGTCGCACGGGTCGCCCGAGACGACTGTGGACCCACCAATTTGATTGTTAGGGTCGCACGGGTCACCTGAGATGACTGTGGACCTACCGACGGCTCTAAGCCGCTTATAATCTGGCAGCTCGGCTGCATTCTTGGTGTGTAGGGCTGGGTGGGTTGACTTGGTCCCCACAGGAGTGTAGGGTTGGTACGGGGGTGTGATTGGTTGGATTGGGTTGGGCTGCATTACATTATCTGCATTATCATGATTATAGGGCTTAGGCCCAGATGGATGCCGTATGGGCTTGGGCCCAGATAGTGACCGTTTAGGGGATTACACACTGAGTTCTCGTAACTCACCCCCTTCTTTTAACCTTTCAGGTAATCCCCGGCGATAGTGGATTTGGAGCCGCGGAGGACTCGGTAGTGGCCATACATCGGAGTTATTTCTTGCGAACTTTAGTAAATTCAGCTTTTACCTTATTTTAAGATTATTTCTTTTGGGTTAATATTTTGTAATAAGGCCTTTGGATTTTATTCTCTTTTAACTTTAAATTCGGCTACTCATAAGCTGTTAAATGTTTGAATTCTGAGTTTTTCCAAAATGCTAATAACCGTTTTCCAAAATGTCACGTTTCCGCAACTATTCAAGTTCGTTTTTCATAACAAAAGCTATTTTCAAAATAATATTAACTTTTCAAAATCGGACATCAAGCAAATCGCGTTTTTACAAACAAACAACAGAACTCGGAGTTTCAAAAAGAGATGCAACTTTTCTAAACGATCGCCTAGCTTTTCAACTACCTTATGATGTGACATGCTAGATCCGGCCATAACGTCTAGGCCGGGTTTGGGGTGTTACAGGAGTGTTGGATTTGGTGCCCAAAGTATAGTATTTCGTCTAAGTACACTTGTAATTTTTTGATTAGATTGGTTAATAAAATTATTCATTAATTACATTAATATACTTTGTATAATTGTCCTCACATGGTTTTTGCACGTAAAGCAAAATGGAAGCAAATGTTGCTTATTAGTTGTCTATTGTTTAAACTGATACTAAATGGTATTACGTGGTCGGATCGTAGTACGGAAAGACAACTTGTATTAGTAGATGAACCTAAACATGTCCTTAGTCTAACTGTAAATGAGCAAACTGATTAAAAGACTAATATGTCGTCTATCAAGTCCAATTGGGGAGATGCCTTGTCTTGAGCATTCGAAGCAGTTCGTGGTACAAGAATAGCGGAAAAGATCTTTTGGTTGAAAGCTGAGAACAATGAACGTCCGCTAAGCAAAAAACAAAAGTACAAATTCGATTAAGGTTTATTGCGATAAATATCACAAATCGGGTCGGTTTTTAAAATTTTAAGTTTTTGCTGTGCAAGAAAACCATTTTCAAACCGGGATTTTTCCAACAAGCTGACCGCCTATAAATGACTCATTTATAGAATAAATATAACACCAAAAATATAAGAGTTAGGAACGACGGTGTCTGCAAGTGCACAAGTCAAATTTTAATATAGTTGCACAACGAATTATCGAAAGTATTTTGAGGATCATACCCAATAGAGGATGGAATAAATAATGAAAACATTTTTTTATAATAATAAGTCTAAATAGTAATAGTTAATTCATATATTATGATGGACCAAAAAATAAATTAAGAGGAACAAAAATAAAATAAAAAACAACGAAAATAAATAAATAAAAATAAAACAAATGAATTAAATCGATAAATCAATTAGGAAGATTAACTTGCTTCAGGGTTTGTAACTAACTTCGAATTAGGGTTTTGAGATGGATTAGTAACCTATTAACTAATTATTACCTTCCAGCCTCTAATTAAATAATCGATTGGTTGATTCTCGCTTATCTCCCAGTCTCACTTTCTCAACCAAGATAAATTACGATTTTATCGATTTGACTTATCTTCTGATCTCGTCTAGCCTATGATAACTTATTAGGGTTGTCAAGTCTAACAGTTTAAGAACACATAATTTGTACCAACTAATCCCTCTTGGGAAACCCCAAAGCCTCCGTTAATCACATCCCTATCCACTCGTTAATCTCCCCTAAGGTATTTAGCCACTAATGTTATTCATAATCTCAACTTCGATTGAATAAACCATGTGAGAAACACGACCAATTCGGAGAAGAAAATAGATTTGAATAATAGTGGATTGAATATCAAATGGGGAACGGAGTAGCAAATCTTTCGATTGGAAGAAAGAAATAAAATGAATGCAAAGGAAAATATAAACTGAATATGATGCGATCTCGCCTCAATGTGTTGAGTTGAGTCGTTTGGTTGCCCGATCGTCGAACGAGGAAGTATCGTTCCAAATTTGAAATATGTTTGTATTGGCTAAGTATGGAAAGTAAGAATGAAGAATAGGCTTGTATTGGCTGTGTGTTTGTGGATTTAGGTTCGGTTAACAAAGAAAAAATTGGAAATGGATAGTTGATAGTTTGATGGGATGGAAATTGAACTTAAGTGTCAAGAACGAACCAACACTAAGAAGAGTGCTGACTCGGGCTTTTATGACTTAAGGTGGTTTGGAGATGGAAGATAGGGGACCTTGACCCGTTACCTAGCAAGGTAAGAACCAAAGGTATAAGGTTGGGTGAACGCCACACTACGAGAATGATAAGTTCAAAAGAAGAATCAGGATGAGCCACTGACTAGCAGATAAGACAAGCTGAGTCTCAGACAAAATTTGAGAGAGGAAAACCTCACAAATAACTCAATGTTCATTCAATTGGAAAAAAGTCCTTACAAATAGCAAATAACAAAGTATTTATAGGAAAAACCTAAGGCTAGCTGGATAGACAAATGAGGAGCTAAATTGACATTTGATTTCAGCTTTTAATGAGCTGAAAATTCCAGAATAATTCATGAAAGTTCCATGAAGCTTCTCCAGCCTTGAAAACATCATTGGACAGCTTCTAGAGTGTCTTCATGCCGCTGGAATTAATTGGAATGAATGGGAGCTGATTAGCCTTGGCTAGGTTCGGCCATAGTGCTTAAGTAAGCTTAATTACTTTGGCTTGATCAGCTGAATAGATGGATGAATTAAATTGGCAGCTAGGTGAGTGAAATAGGCATTAGAAATGTGAACATCAAACTTGAAGGGCCATCCATGTGTGAAAGCACAAAACCGAATAGGCACTCAATGTGAATGGAATGTCCAGCTGGTGTGAAAGCTTTTAAAAGCTGCTTGATGAGCTAAATAGCCAACTTGGGAAGAAGAAACAGCAGCTCACCCTTGTCCCTCGTTGTTCACGAAAGGGTGCTTGGAAGAGCTGAACCATCAGCTCCTTGCATTTATGCCGTCCCAAGCATGTACCTACACCTAATTAATTCAACAAATTAATTCATCTTAAGACACATTAATTCGGCAGCTCAAACCACATTAAAATCATGCATTCAACTAGGAAACATTAAAACAAGTAATAACTAAGACATATTAAACAAAAGTAATAAACTAAGACACATCTTAAATTCGGCTGTAGCTAGACAAATTAAAAACATGTAATAAAATTAACACATTTATAAACAAAATTAATAAGACCAAATTAAGACATATTTATATGCTGAAGTTGATTAACTAATTTAACTAAAAATATTTATTTTATTCCAGCAAATAAAACGCAAGAACTAAAAAGATAGATGAGTTAAATCGAATTAACTAGTTAAGTTAAACTAATTGATTTATTCCAGCAAGTTTAGAAAGCATAAAATTAAAATAAACTCAAATCGAGCAAACGAGGTCATTGGGCTAGAAACGAGCTGAATTAAGCTCAACGAGCTGGAATCGAACTAATTCAGCTCGCAAGGGATTGCAAGCAACGCTTAAGGAGCTGGTCCAAGAGTGTGTTCGGGGCGTGGCCATATCATCCCCTCCCTCTTTAAAGTGATTTGTCTTTAAATCGGGCCACTTGCTCGCGACAAATCCTTCCTCGTCACAAGCCCCTTTGTTGATGAATTTGACAGACTTGCGCCAAACAACCTGAAAATGACACATAACTTGAAAAGAAAACATGTCACTTATATGCCCTCCCTCTTTAAGAGGGAACCAATTCGAAGTGCCTCCTACACGAAATTGAAAAGATTGGGGCCCATTATCATTTGCAAACACCAAGATTCTTCCCGAATTCTCATTCCCAACTAGAGCATATAAACCATTGCTGAATCGAGAAATATAAATTGATCGTACATGTCCATAATGATTCAAAAACTTCATGTCCAGCAACATGGAAGGAATAGTAATCAATTTAAAGTTGCAAACAGAATGCACAAGTTTCGTTTTCTTAGTTAAAGACCAGGCATCAAGTAAGCATAAATTGTGCACTCGTTTATTTTCAAAAAATTCAAGATGCTCAATTAAATGACGAACCAGAATAATGGATTCCAGGTGTGAACACACGAGTTTGGTCACTCAAACCAAAATTCAGTAAGAATTTCTTTTCCTCAAATAACTCCCATATGCTAAACGAAGGGACTTCAAGCATGCACATGTACAAACAATCACACCACTTAAATCTCATTCGAAAAGATTTGCACAAACATGTGGAATTTATGCAACAAATCATAGAATTCAATTTGTCATCACAATCAGACAAATTAGGCTTACATAAAAATTCGCTATCACACATGTCCAAGTTTTGCATTTGCCGATTGACCATTACTTCACCCACACACTTATCAACGCAATAATCTTCATTAAAAAGATCTTCTTGCCATCATTTAAAATGAAAGCATCAAAATTAATCAAAGAATGACAATTAGCCATATCAAGGTACGGAGCCTTTTTCAAAGACTAAGTCATCAGCAATATTATCACCAACATTCGAATGGGGTTGTTGAGACTTAAAGGCTATAGATCCCTTACCTTGCTTACCTTTAAGCGATGGTGGACTAGGGTTATCTACGTCCTTACCTTTGCTGATCAACTTGCACCGTCTCTCATCAGGAAAGTATTGAAGTTGAAGCTCGTCACATGGATCTTTAGGAACCTGAATTGAGGAGACAATACAAAGGTAGTTCGCACATCGGTTAGTAAAAACACTCATCTCCTTTTCACTCGTTTTATTTTTGAGTTCACTCTCTTTTTCTCCACTCATTTTATTCTCACAAACTTTGTTCTTTTCTCTCGATTTTTCCATAGACCTTTTCAACTTAACTTGATCCTCATAGACTTACTTTGGCGTTAAGGGAGCCAAAGTCACATGTTTACCATGATGCTCGAAGATATAGATATTTGTGAAACCATCGTGTTTAACCTTCTGATCAAACTGCCACGGCTGTCCCAAAAGCAAGTGTCCGGCATGCATTAGTACCACGTCGCATAGGACTTCATCGTTGTATTTTTTGAATGAAAATGCGACTAGGGCTTGTTTGGTCACCTTCAACTCGCCGCCTTTGTTGAGCCATTGTAGTTTGTATGGATGCGGGTGCTTAGTCGTTGGAAGGCATACTTTTTCCACCATTAATGTGCTAGCAACATTGTTGCAACTCCCGCCATCAATAATCAAGCTACACACTTTTCCTTGTACGTGGCACCGTGCGTGAAATAGATTTTCTCGTTGTTGCTCACTTTCGGCACTTTGGATACTCAAACTCTTTTTGACAACGAGCATTTCACCTTCAACCGTGTATTCCAAGTCTTCTTCTTCGTCGGTGGGTGCCCCGAACTCTTCTTCATTCTTTTTCTCCGATTCATTTTCGCTGTTTGCTCGCACCACCATAGTGTTTCGGTTTGGACATTGATTGGCGATATGCCCCCTTCCGAGGCACTTAAAACATTTAATGTCCCTCGTTCAGTTGGATATTGATTCGATCTTATTTTTACTAGCTTCGCCAACAGGCTTGTTAGATTTTGCTAGCACCACTTGATCCTTTGCACGACTTGGTGCGTCTTCCTTGCTATTACCTTGGCCCCATTTTAAAGTTGCGTTGGGGTTGGAATAGCCTCGCACAGTCTCTTTTCTTTTTATTTGCTTCTCGACCTTGATGGCCATGTGCACCATGTCTACTAATTCGATGTAGTGCTAAAGCTCCACGATGTTGGCGATGTCTCGGTTGAGACCGGCTAAGAAATGCGCCATTGTAGCCTCTCAATCTTCTTGAACATCAGCGCGAATCATTGCGATTTCTGTCTCCTTGAAATAGTCTTCATGTAACAGCCCGATTTAGGGGCTAGTTGGAACAGTGATCTCGGAATCACTAATTTGAGGTTAGAGAAAATTATTTTCATGTTATGTTATGTGTTATAATATGTTTATAATGATGCATGGAAATTTTGGTGCCTTAATTTTAGCGATTTCTAGCTAAATTATGAAAAAGGACTAAATCGCATAAAGTGCGAAAGTTCTATTTTATTTGCTAGAGGTGCCAAATAGTTATGGAACATAATGTGGGGGTATTTAATGGGCAAATAGGCCAATTTTAAAGTGATGGCCGGCCAAGAAGATAATAAAAGGTTGAAAAGTCAAAATTTGGTATGGGTTGGTACATGATGACATAAGCAAAAGTTGATTAAAATAATAAGTGGTCATCTTCCTTCCCCATTGTAACATCCTAAAATTTGGAATTTTATGTGTTGCATTGTTTTTGGTGTTAAGCTACTTAAATTATTAATTGTGTATGTTTAGGATATCTTGAGAAGACTCGGGGTTCATTTGGACCTAGTGAAATTTTTTGGCATTTAGTACTTTAAGGAGATGGAGTAAGTGACCTTAAAGCATATGGAAATAATTGAGTAAATAGCTAGCATAAATGAGCTATTAGTAAGAAGGTTAAGGCGCCACATGTAGTACCTTGAGGGAAGAGGTTTGAATCCCTTTGTGTGCAATTTTTGACTTATATTTTTGCACTATTTCCTTAAGTGTCAGCCAAGAGGTATTTATGGCAAGTTTGACTTCTTTATTTTTGGTAAGGTGGCTAAGGAATTAAGGAAAGGTTGAGGTTAGGGAAAGGAATCAAAAGGAAAAGGCAAGTAAGGGGAACAAGTGGCTTATTTCATGGAGAATGCTATGGAAAGTATGGTTGGCAAATTTTTGACCCTTATGGCAATGCATGTGGACGGTTTTGGGGGTAGATAGGTGGCTAAAATTTTACTTTGGCTTTTGGTAGGGTCTTGGTATTGTTTTGGGTCAAAAATCTCATTTGCAACTTTAGTGTCATCTTCTCCCAATTTGCTATTCTCTTTGCCGAAATCTTCTAGCACAATAGTGCATTTTTCTTCTCTTTAGATTGGTCACATATTCACCTTTTGTCCATCTTCCTTGATAGCCGAAACTTCAAGTTGATTATAAGAAAATTCTTTTTCTTTCTTCTTGATTGCCGAATGCACCAAAACCATTGAGACAAAATTGTTCACTCTTTATTCCTTGGAAGAATCGAAACCCCAAAAATACACCTTTTTCATCTTTCTATTCCTTTTTACAAAAGTTTACAAACCTTTCTTTTTCTTCTCAAACTCTAAACCTCCATAGCCGAATATCATTGTTCATTTCCTTCATAACCGAAACCTTTTCATCATTCTTTCTTTCTTTCTCATTCGAACTATCACTTATTCCTTAATCCATCGGTAAGTGTTATTTCCAATATTTTATTTTATTTCTCTTAATGCCGAAATATTGTTTTGGTTTGGATGGTCATTTTGACCGAGATCACCACCTTCTTTCTTTCATTCGAAATCATTTTCTTCCTCTTAGAGATATAGTGGAAGGCCGAAACTTGGATTTTTTCCGAAGTCATCATATCATCGCTAGAAGTCGGTTCTAAAATCTTTTAGGTAAGTGTTATTCAAGGATTATATAAATCATTCTCTATTCGATAAGATGATGATGATTAACCGATATTATTCATAGGGGTTAAATTGCTCAATCTACCAAATCATTTGTCACTCAAAAATTAGTGGTAAGCCGATCTTCACTATTTCGATAATCCATATTTTATTGTAATACCGATTGTGTAAGATCTAACCGAATGGAGACTTATGGTACCGATTCGAATGGGAAGTTGAGTGGAGATCTAAAAAGGAGCGGATTAACGATCCTTACTCCTAAATTCAAGCGAAGGGCTATTTCGGCAATTCGAGACTTTCCTCCGGGTTGTGGACCCTCATCTGGTGAGAATCGACTATTCGAGGTCATTCACAATTCTGAGGCATCAGCGATTCGGGATTTTCCACTGGGTTGTGGACCGTTAACCGGGGAAAACTGACAAATCGTAGTTGTTCACGATTCCGAGGGTAAAATTTTAGATCGTTTGTTTTAAAGTAGATTTATTAAATAGCGTACGTTGACTAATCGAGCGTTATAATATTTTAGATGTCAACGATCAAGAAAGCGTAGTGCTTACCGTAATCAGGGGTGTAATCTTACACCGTATTCCGTGGGTTGAAGATTAATATCGTATTGGTAGTAAATCGCTTGATTAAATCATATTTTGGTGAAATTGGAAAAATTGGCTTAGATCTGATTATTTTGATAAAATTGATAAAATCGGTATTAACACCGTGAAAGATTACAAAAATACCCTTAATGGGCCAAATCAAAATATTTCGCTAAATGGGCCAAATCGATATATGACTATATGGGCCGATTGATATTTGACTATATGGGCCGATTGATAATTTGATATTTGGGCCAATTTGTAAATTTGCTATATGCGCCGATGTGATATTTTGATATATGGGCCGATCTGATATTTTGCTTAATGTGCCAATTTGATATTTTGTTATAATGGGCCATAATTTTTGTAATAAATATCCGAATTAATTATTGTTATTATATTATGATTTGTTATGCACTATATACATGATTTGTATGGGATGGGATAATGATGAAGAGAAGTTTTGGTGGCTCTGCCACAATTCTGTATAGTGGCAATGCCACGTAAATTCTGATATTTTGATGGCTTGGCCACAAAATTATATTTGATATAAATGGCTTAATGCCTGCGGTTGGTGTGTTGGCGGGGTGGGTTGACAAAAGATCCCCACAGGTGTGTTGGTTGGTACGGGTGGTGTGTAGCGGATGGAATACTAGGTTTGGTTTGGGAATTGCATTTCATACACATGATATAATTGATACATTATTATTATTGCAAATGGGCTTAGGCCCAAATTATCGCTTAATGGGATTTTGGCCCAGTGAAAACGGTAAGTGGGTTACACACTGAGTTCTAGTAACTCACCCCATTTTTCCTTATCCCTTTTCAGGTAATGATCAGTGATGGAGACTTGGGCCATGGATGACTCGGTGGAGGCCATACTGCAAAAACGGTTTAATTTGGAATTTGGATTTCTTTTTAGTACTTTTAATTATTTTACTATTTTGAGTTAAGGGTTGTAATAAGGCCTCTGGATTAATTTTGTTTTGTTTTATGCTTGACGAAATTATAAATTGCTCTGAGTATTTTAAATTGAGATTTTTTTTCTAAAAACTCAAATAAACATTTTTCTTAAAATGGATATACAAAAAGGATTTCATAATAAACTTTCATAAATATATTTTTAACTCGGAAATTTCTCTTGGAAATTTTTATCAACACTTTTCGAAAATTATTTCCAAATTCTTCTCGAACTATTAACAATATTTCCAAGGTCACGGTTTATAAGATTTTATCTAAAAATTTATCGATTTATCAATCAAATAATACTTTATTAGAAATTTTTAAATGGGAGTTGTTTTAAATGATTTTAAATCTAAATCTTTTTATGTACAAATGAAAAAGGACTTAGTAGTATTTTTCTCATGTAACATGTCAGATCTGGCCTTAACGCATGGGCCGGGTTTAGGGTGTTACACCCATTTTTCCTTTCTCTGCCAAAATTGAAGAAGAAAACCCCCATGGAAGCTGAAATTTTTAGCCACTTCTCATCACCTCAAGTAAGTGATTTTACTAGCTTCTCTTGATAAAATTTGTACTTTTGGAACCCTTGTGGCATGGGCTAGCTATTTGGGGGGACTATTTTGAAGAATGGTGAAGGGTTGATGGTTTTTCCATGAGGGAAAATGTCTTGGTTGCTGAATTTTTATGAAAGAAAATGAATCCTAGTTGTTTGATAAACAACTTTTGTGAAAGGATTTTCATGAAAAATACCTAAAATGGTTTAAGATTCAAATGTTGTAATTTGTTCATTAAGGCATGAAATTGATGGAATTGTGAATAGTTGTAAGAGGATTAAATGTTCATATAGGCTTGTTTAACGAGAAAATGTGATAAAATTTTATTTACGAGCCAAGGGGAAAAATCATAATTTTGCTAAAGTGTAAGGGCAAAATAGTCATTTTTGCCTAAAATGTAGTTTATGGTGAATTATGATTTATAAGTGATTAAATCACTAAATTCTATTGTTCTAGATCAAAGAAAACGAGTTTCGGACCTAGAACGGGTGAAAAGTGAGATGTGGGCAAAAGGTCCTTTTTGGCCTTTTCGTCATCGAGGTAAGTTCATGTGCAAATGTTACAATTACGTATGAGTTAATTTAATATTCCAATGTTGTATGGAATGTATAATTACTCTATGAATGCATGAATTATCTTTTAATGAGATGTCAAGAGAATTGAATCAAAGAGTAATGAGAAATGTAGATAGTATGGAATGATGTTAGTTAAGGTTTCGTGTAAGACCATATCGGAATATGGCCTCGGTGTAAGAATCTGTATAAGACCATGTCTGGGACATGGCATCGACATTTTAATGCAAGTGAGACCCTATTGAGGTATGATGTCAATGTGACACTAGATGTATGATACCCAAGAGAGTTATTTAATAATTTGAGTGATTCAACGAGTATGTTGAAAGAGAGAGAGTGTGGTTGTGCCATGAGAAGCACAAGTATGTGTTAGAACTGAATTAAGATGAATTCAGTATATGAAGAAACCTAGTGAGTTATGTGTAATCAACACACCTAGTTGCATAAGATAGATTTATTAATGCATTGTGTTAATGTGAACGATTGTTGCATAATCTAAGTAAGAATGATAGTGAGTGAGGATGTTCACGGATGAACATTTGAACTAGAGAAATGTATGTGGATGAAAAATTGTAAATGTATAATATCGGTGAGCTAAGTGCAATAACACCTAATTATTAACGGTGGGCTGTGTGCGTTACCACCTGATTAAATATTAACAGGTTGGCTGTGTGCGTTACCACCTGATTAATTATTAATTGATGGGCTGTGTGCGATACCATCAACTATATTATTAACGGTGGGCTGTGTGCGTTACCACCTGATTAATTATTAATTGATGGGTTGTGTGTGATACCATCAACTATATTATTAACGGTGGACTGTGTGCGTTACCACCTGATTAATTATTAATCGATGGGCTGTGTGCGATACCATCACTGATAAAATCATTTGGTGGGCTAAGTGCGATACCACTCTATTAGAGATCAATGGTGGGCTAAGTGCATGACCACCGAGAGATTTGTAGTATGAGTGGCTTATTGAAATTGCTTGATGTGTTGTTTATGTGATTACATGACGATCAGTGCAGGAATGCGTGCTATTTAACACGAACCGTTGACTTGTAGCGTGGTATGAATGTGGTAAGAGATAGAATGAGTATGCTTCAAGAGTGGTTAAGTAACCATGAGTTAATGGGAAAAACTCAGTATAATACTTTGTGATTATCCATATTCAATGAATATCAGTATTTGTAAGTTTATGCAGATGAACTTACTAAGAAATATTGCTTAGTTTTCTCCCTTTCTCATCTCTTATAGGTTAATTTAGCTAGCTCGGGTTGGAGATCGCCGGAGATGTTTTCACACTATCGAGCAGACTCTTGGTATGAGGTATCAATTCCTTAGGAGTTATGGCATGTATAGGGCTAGTACTTAAGGTTGATTAAGTCATTGTTAATGTGCCAAATGTGTTGGCCTAAATGAGTTATGGAACGTTTGCATATAGACATAGATGACGACAAAAGTCGATTGAAATTGTAGTAGAAATAGTTCTACCCCATGTACGGGAGGAAGACTTCATTTTTAGGAATCAAATGTGTTAATTCATGTGTTTTAATTGATGATTTGAGAAGGTTTTGAAGTAGTATATGAATGTATGCAAACGAGAATGTTAAAAGGCTTGGTAAGATAGTCTCTAAGTGCCCACACGGATAGACACACGGGCGTGTGTCTAGGCCGTGTGTCTCCTGCACCTTAGAGTCCTAAGTCAGAATAGACCACGGGCTGGTCACACGGCCGTTTGTCTAGGCCGTGTGATACACACGGTTGGCACATGGGCGTGTGCCAAGGCCGTGTGAAGTCTGCACTTGACACTTAGAAATTTAATTATCACACGGCTGAGGCACACGGGCGTGTGTACAGGCCGTGTGGATTTAGTCAGTGTCGACCACGGGTGAAAGGCACGGGCATGTCTTAGGGACACACGGGCGTGTCCCAAGTAACACGGGCGTGCGACCCCTGTTTCGAGGAAAAGTTCCTGATTGAACTCTGAAAGTTTTCGAATGTGAGTTTGAGGCCTCGTAGGCCAATGAGATGTATGAGTTGTTTAAGAAAGAGAAGTTTTTAATTCAGAACGAAATTTTATAGCCGTAAATACATGTATAAGCTAGTTCAGGCATAGTAATGTCTCATATCCGGTCTAAGCCTCGGATTCGGGTATGGGGTGTTACACTTCAACACTCCTCGATCCTTGGGTAAGATTTTTGAGTTTTTGGTAGAGCTTGCGGTGGTAATATGATGGTATAAACTGCCAGCACATCACCGCCTTCATTTTGGTCCAAGTTAAGATTGGTCGTTCCCCGTTCCTCCTTCGGCTAGTGGTTAATTGACCCCACCAGATCATTGCATGATCAGAAAATTCAATCGCTGCCAACTTGACCTTTTTGGTCTCGGAGTAGTTGTGGCAGTCAAATACTAACTCAATTTTTTTTCTCCCACTTGAGGTAGGCCTCCAGATCTAATTTGCCTTGGAATGGTGGAATAGAAATCTTTATATTCTTTAAGTCATCATCCACTCGCCCACGCTCTCTTTGGCCTCGGTTCCTTGGCCCTCTCCGTCGTTCACTTTGGTTGGAACCTTGGTCACTTTCGGCATTGTTAGAGTCATAAAGATCATCTTCATTGAGCTTTGGTCGACCTCGTTCTCTCCGTGGACCTTGAGGAGTCCTTTCATGTTGGCCCCTCTTCTCGACTCGTTCCAAACGCTCATTGAATGATTCCATCTCATTCCAAAGCATGCGTTGGAATTATCGCAAAAGAGCTTGCTGGCCCAAATCGAGTACTCCACCTCCTTTGAGAACTACATTTCTAATGGGTTGACGACTTCCGCCTTCTGCCATACTGCATTCTAGACTTCTAGACATAGAAAAATAAAACCTCACCACAAAACCTCACGTTCACTCGAAAAGAAAGAATAGATGACACTCACACTCGTGTTTGCACTCATTAAAAGGCTTTTTCTTCTCTCTAATGTGCTCACACACTCGTGCCTTTTTCCACTCTTTTCTTCTCTCGTGACTTCGTAGGAGACTCTTTAGACTTAATCGTAGTCTAAGGGTCGGTTTCAAACGGTTTGCAAAGGTATTTGATTTTTAGGTGTAGGGTAGGTTGAAAGAAAACAAAGTTGGTTTTGAGTGTGGTGTGTAGGGTAGTTGATGATAGTAGGACGGAACTGACTTGATCGAAATTACAAGAAGATGAACATAATCTTTTCTACACATTTTTTTTCACTTCAAATTTCTTTCTTTCTTTTCTTTTTTTTTTTCAATTACAAAAGGATAAATACAAGCAAAATACTATGATACTAAATTTTTTTTTGTTTGAAATTTTTTTCCAATATTTTTTTCACGAACCTACTTCGGGATAGCTCTGAATGTTCGTACTTCTCGTTTTTGCAAGCTCTGATACCAAATAATGCAATCTCGCCTCGGTGTGTTGAGTTGAGTTGTTTAGATGCCTGATCATCGAACGAGGAAGTATCGTTCCAAATTTGAAATATGTTTGTATTGGCTAAGTATGGAAGTAAGAATGAAGAATAGGCTTTTATTGGCTAAGTGTTTGTGGATTTAGGTTCGGTTAATAAAGAAAAAAATAGAAATGGATAGTTGATAGTTTGATGGGATGGAAGTTGAACTTAAGTGTCAAGAACGAACCAACACTAAGAAGAGTGCTGACCCAGGCTTATATGACTTAAGGTGGTTCGGAGATGGAAGATAGGGGACCTTGACCCGTTACCTAGCAAGGTAAGAACCAAAGGTATAAGGTTGGGTGAACGTCACACTACGAGAGTGATAAGTTTGAAAGAAGAATCAGGATGACGCCACTAACTAGCAGATAAGTCAAGCTGAGTCTCAGACGAAATTTGAGAGAGGAAAACCTCACAAATAACTCAATGTTCATTCAATGGGAAAAAAGTCATTACAAACAGCAAATAACAAAGTATTTATAGGAAAAACCTAAGGCTAGCCGAATAGACAACTGAGGAGCTAAATTGACATTTGATTTCAACTTTTAATGAGCTAAAAATTCCAGAATAATTCATGAAAGTTCCATGAAGCTTCTCCAGCCTTGAGAACGTCATTGGATAGCTTCTAGAGTGTCTTTATACAGCTGGAATTAATTGGAATGAATGAGAGCTGATTAGCCTTGGCTAGGTTCGGCCATAGTGCTTAAATAAGCTTAATTTCTTTGCCTTGATCAGCTGAATAGATGGATGAATTAAATTGGTAGCTAGGTGAGTGCAATAGGCATTAGAAATGTGAACACCGAACTTGAAGGGCCATCCATGTGTGAAAGCACAAAACTGAATAGGCACTCAATGTGAATGGAATGTCCAGCTGGTGTGAAAGCTTTTAAAAGCTTCTTGGTGAGCTAAATAGCCAACTTGGGAAGAAGAAACAGCAGCTCACCCTTGTCCTTTGCTGTTCACGAAAGGGTGCTTGGAAGAGCTGAACCATCAGCTCCTTGCATTAATTCGGCAGCTCAAACCACATTAAAATCATGCATTCAGCTAGGACACATTAAAACAAGTAATAACTAAGACATATTAAACACAAGTAATAAACTAAGACACATCTTAAATTCGGCTGTAGCTAGACAAATTTAAAACATGTAATAAAATTAACACATTTATAAACAAAATTAATAAGACCAAATTAAGACATATTTATATGCTGAAGTTGATTAACTAATTTAACTAAAAATATTTATTTTATTCCAGCAAATAAAATGCAAGAACTAAAAAGATAGATGAGTTAAATCGAATTAACTAGCTAAGTTAAACTAATTGATTTATTCCAGCAAGTTTAGAAAGCATAAAATTAAAATAAACTCAAATCAAGCAAACGAGCTCATTGGGATGGAAACGAGCTGAATTGAGCTCAACGAGCTGGAATCGAACTAATTCAGCTCGCAATGGATTGCAAGCAACGCTTAGGGAGCTGGTCCAAGAGTGTGCTCGGGGCGTGGCCTTATAAGAATACTTTAATTAAATAAACAAACTCTTGAATCAAAATTGATTCAAGAAAAAAAAACAAGAAAGTTATGAAAAGCCAAAAAGAAAATTAACTAAAACTAATTCTAAACTACGAGGGTTTTTTTAAGGCGTCTAGGACGACTTTATTACATTCAACCCCTAATTTCTTATTTATAGAGGTGTTGACAGCCCAAATTAGGTCATCGGCACATCCTAGGTCTTCTTATAAGTTTGATTATGCAGACGAAAATAACCCCAAAGTACTTGGGCAACATGTCAGCCTTGTGTCGCGCCACACCCCTTGAGTGGCGCTACACGTCACTCTTATATAACCTTGTGTCATTCCTCTGGTACTTTGACGTCCCGGGAAGCTTGTGCATCACTCGATCCTTGCTTCCATGTCAGTTGGGCCTTTATATCTCCATCTTACACAATCAATTGAACCAATTAGCACAACCTAAGACCTGTGTCAGCCTATTGGGTCACAACACCTACAAAATGTGTTAAAAACACTTGTTTTTATTAACTATTAATCCTAAGGCCTAATTACTGAAAGCGTAAATTAAAATCTTAAATTGCCTAGAAAACAAGCTCCTTGAATACAGAGACCCGAATTGACAATTACATTTGACGACAGGTCAAATACCCCCACACTTAAGTCTTTGCTTGTCCTGAAGCAAACTATCCAAAAATAAAAATAAAAACTAAAACATCCAACAAGAAATAAACAGGCAAGAAAAAGAAAATGTGCTTGAGCCGGCTTGATACACGAGATTAGATCAGAACATCGACACTAGGATGATTTGCCTAAATATATTATTCTAGCTAGAAATTTAAATAATTCAATGTTATTTACACCTAAACAGATTAGTTAAATAAATTACAAAGTAAACAGGTCAAAGAAAATTAAATATAAAGCTTCATCAAAATGTATGTACAAATATAGTACTTATTTGTGTAGAATATAGTTAGTTTGAATATTTTTCTCTTACTCGGGTTATTTTAATCAGTGCCTTGAACTATAATGCAATAATATTTCCCCGTTCCAATAACCATGGATTTTTCTCGGGAACTTTTTATAAGGGTTATACTAGTCATAATGCACAGTTCCAATAACCATAGATTTTACCTAGTATTTTCTATTTAATTCGAACATCCTATATTTCTACAAATATAATTATCTATTCGTATCTACTTTTATCACTTGGTATATTTAATCTCTTTTTCGTATTTACAGTCTAATGAACAGAACAAATTAGTCTAAATATAAACAACCTAAATTATTTAGTTTCAAGTTAAATTTACAATTTACACAAACAACCTGGGTATATGCTCCTAACCGATCACTTGTATTTCTACAAGCTCAAGTACAAACATGCAATTAAAAATTAAAAACAAAGAAAAGAAAATAACTAAAAAGAAAAATATTATTTTATTTTAATTTTTTTAAAATATTTTCCTAGGTCACCTCCACAC
This sequence comes from Gossypium sturtianum, assembly GCA_025698515.1. Classification (NCBI taxonomy): domain Eukaryota; kingdom Viridiplantae; phylum Streptophyta; class Magnoliopsida; order Malvales; family Malvaceae; genus Gossypium; species Gossypium sturtianum. Next base: position 37,596,735 of record CM046949.1, read on the forward strand.
TTTATTCGACACATTGTCCATAATGTGTAATTTAAATATAAAGGAAAGAGGTTACCTGATTGGCATGATACGTGCAATCTCAATTGGTGGGACTACTCCTCTTTTCGGTTTTAGCTCGCAATTGTAGTGCCATCATAAATTGTAGGGTTACTACTAAGAAGAATGTAATATATATAAAATAGCAAAGCTCCTAAAAAAATTAAAACAAACTAATAACCAACATCCCAAAAATTTAAGTTCAATTTCGAATTAAAAATAACTTAAAAATTGTCCAAAATTAATCGGAATTAGTTTCTGACTCATCCTTATCGTCGTTTTCTACCAACAGTGGGAATCGTATAAACATATCTAGTAGTGGCATTGGTGTCGGGCATCCATTCTATTATCGATGCGAATTAGGATGTCGCCAATGTCTTGCTGATCTGCCGTAATTCGGTGTAGCATATTAAACTAGCTTTCGTACTTAAGGAGCTTGAATACGAGAAATTTTTGTATGTTTTAGTTATGTTTTCTTAGTTTAGTTAAATTCAATCAAAAGTGTATTTTAAATCTTTTATTGACCTTAGGGGTCGAATAAGGCCTCAAGGCGAGCTAACGTACTTAGTAAGTGGGCAAGAGACCATTCAAAGGCATAGGAACTCAAAGTTGGTCACTATATTGCAACACGGGTAGTTTGATGTCGCAACATAAGGAGCATAATGCCAGAATTGCTACACTGTCGTGGGTGTCGCGACATAGCCAAAGGATGTTGCAACACACCTCTGAAACTACTCCTAAACCATGTATACTGCCTTCAATCTCGCGACATAGGGACTAAGGTGTCACGACATCAGTCCTGTACGGGAAGCACTTACGAGCCAGGGGCGTTTTGGTTTTTACAATGTAAATTAAACACAAGAAGGTCATCTTACCTAGGGGTGAGGACGAAGGTAACCCTAACTCTATAAATAGGCTCTTAAAACACTGTTTAGGGGAAACTTTTACATTCTAAGTTTTTCTTTGCAAATTTAGTCTATTATTTTTCCTTTTTTTAGGCTTTAGGTTTATTTTAATTCTTTTCTATTTCATGTTCGTCGGAGAATGTGAGTTGTAACCATGATCAAACTTTTGTGGATTCTATGCTTCAATAAATAAAATTCAGGATTCTCTTAAACTTTTCTCTTGATTTATTATTCATATTTATCTTTGTTTTCAAGATTACCTTTTAGGTTGTGCAAACCAAAGAGAATGATGACTTTGTGTTGTACCAAGTCTGAAACCAAGTGGATTTATTTTTTCCCCATAATACTCCACTACTATATATTAGTATACATCATATTTGTGTTCTTATTATCCCCCTTTTTTAGCCATCCTAGCCATCCGATGTTTTTTGGTTTTGGGCACAACATATATCTGTCAAGTTGTTTGTAACACCCCAAACCCGGCCCAGACGCTACGACCAGATCTGGTATGCTACGGGGTTTATTGTTAAAAACTTTACTTAAATTGATTTTAGAAAATCTCAGTTTCTTTACTTAGGCATTTGGTATAAATAAGATATTTGTTGGAAACCTTTGTTTTTACGTTGAACATGTTTGGAAAACCCATTTTATTACTTTTTGAGACTTAAGTCCTTGAACATAAATTTTAAACTGTAAACATCAGCAAATAAAATAAAGAAAACGATAAGCTAAGCCCTGGGCCTTATTACATAATTAATCCCAAAAATTATAACTTAAATAAGAAATCGAAATAGTCTATGAAATTAAATAACTTGATGGCCCTACGAGTCCGTCTCGGCTCCCATGTCCACGATCTACTGCTCATCTGAAAGAGTAGGAAAAATAAAAGGGTGAGTCACCAAGACTCAGTGTATAAATCCTGAAACACACAATGACCTGAGGCCCACAAAGACCTTATAAGCCCTGGCCCATACATAAAGGCAACAATCATATTTACATGATAAATAATAAATGATGAATAGCCCAACCCAACCTAGAATTCCATCCTCTACACACCAACCCGTACCAACCATCACACCTCGGGGATTTCTACAATCAACCCTCCATCCGCTACACACCATAACGATAGCCGTACTGCCTATTCCTATTAATCAGGAATCATTAAACGTGGCATAGCCACCGATCACTATGTGACCTAACATTTGAATATGTGGTTTAACCACCGATCACCATGTGACCTATTATGCACTTCCCCTTCATTATCATAATGCCACCCCATGCATACACACATGAAAAATTGAAACATCATACCATCTTTAAGAGAACAGGCTTTCATATATACATTTATCGATACACATAGAGATTTCTTTGATTACGTACCTGGCATCCATTGCCTACCCTTTTTGGGTAACACGACTGTTCATACAGCCTACTTTTCCGGCTTTTAGCCCATAACACATGTATATAAACAGGTTAAGTAGTGTGATAGAGATCTACACACCTGACTACCGATAAAACGATACTTCCTATGTCGACGCTATCCGTAGTCAACACAACTGCTATCTGCCTAAGGTGTTGTTCAGAAGCTGGTCCACAACCCGGTGGCCAATCTCGAACCGCTGACACCGCACGTTTCTTAAACTTAGGGATTGGGTTTACAGACCCAATCCTCTCCTTTGCCTGATCCATATTCGATTCCATCAAAAGTCCTTGTCAGAACTACTATAACGAAATAGGGTTGTTAAACCATAACATATGGTTAAGATCTCAAATGTGATAGCAAATCTAACGGAAATCTAAAGAGAACCCCCTTACCTTAAAATCCTGAAATTAGAGACTAGTGATTTCCGGCTTTTAGATCTAGACGATCAGGTTTCCTTCAAATCCCGGAATGCCGCCCAAAACGCAAAAAGAGAGAAAGTATTAGCCTCAATCGACAGCTTTAACAAACCAAGTGGCCATTCGGCCTTGACTCCTAAAAACTAAAAGAGATCTTAAGAAATAACAAGAGTCGACACCTACCTTAATAGAGGAGATTCGGCTACTCTTAGGAGATTTCGGCTTTTTGCGAAAGTCAGGAAGTGAAGATGATTCAAAGAAGTCTATGATGATTCAGCTTTTAATAAAGAAATCGGCAGGAAGAGGAAAAGAGAATTTTGGTAGACTAGGGGTGGTTTCGGCCTTAGCAAGGATCAAAAGAATATAGAGGAAGGATTATAAGGTTTCGGCTTTTAGAAGAAAGAAGAGAAAAGAACAATGGAGTTTTCGGCTTTTACTCAGAGAAGAAGAGAAAGAAAAGATAGAAACCCTAAATGCCAAAAATAAAGAAAAGAACCCTCCCCTAACTATTTAAAGTTTCGGCACTCCTACTAACCAAAAGCTGGAATTGCCCTCTTTTGACAACTAAAACCAGTTAATTAGTAAGGGAAATTTCGGCACCCCTTAGCCATATCAGAAACCAATTTCTCCTCCCCCTCAGAGTTTGAAACTCGGCCACCACTATGACCAACAGATCAGATCCTAAATTTCCTCCCTTATCTTCCATGTTATCAACTATAATATCAACATTATCCCATTCACCTAAATCCTCCTATTTTTAAGCCTTGTTGTCGTCCAACTCCACTTAATTAATTACCGAAAATTAGCTAACTTAAATTAGAAGAGTTGGGCCCCAAGAAACTTGAATTTGGGCCCCTTACTCCCTTGTGTGGCGTCACCCCCTTGCTCTCTAAGTGGCGCTACTGACCACCGGGCCACAAGCCCATTTGTGTTTTAAAGCATAGCTAATATCTGTTATGCCCTAACTTATCAAGCTTTACACTAAAGTGTTCAAACAAGAATTTTAACTATAGCCTCGCCCCAAACCTAAGCCCAATTTGGACCCCTAATACTTAAATTAACACATTAAACATATCCACTCATTAAGCGCACAGGCCCAAAAATTTAGGATGTTACAGTTCTACCCCCTTAAAGAAATTTCGTCCTCGAAATTACCTGGTCAAAAAAGATGGGGGTATTGCTGCCGTATCGCTTCCTCTGGTTCCCACGTAGCCTCCTCAGAACCATGATTCTGCCACAGCACCTTAACCAACGGAACCATTTTCCTTCGCAACACCTTAACATCACGATCCAGAATTTCCACCGGTTCCTCTTCGAAGGATAGATCAGGTCTTACCTCGATTTCCTCCACAGGCACAACATGGGACGGATCCAAACGATAACGTCTTAACATAGAGACGTGAAATACATCGTGAATCTGGCTTAGCTCAGAAGGTAACTCTAGCTGATAAGCTACCGGTCCTACTCGTTTCAACACTCGATATGGTCCGATAAATCTGGGACTTAATTTACCCTTTCGACCAAACCTTAATACTTTCTTCCATGGCGACACCTTCAAGAAAACCTTGTCACCCACTGCAAATTCTATGTCCTTACGCTTCAGATCAGCATAGGACTTCTGTCTGTCTAACGTTTCCTTTAATCGAGCCCAAATTAACTCAATCTTCTCCTCGGTCTCGGTAACCAACTCCGGACCCAAAATCCGACGTTCCCCTAATTCCGTCCAACAGGTAGGTGTACAACACCTTTGCCCATACAATGCTTCATAGGGCGCCATTCGAATACTTGACTGGTAACTATTATTGTACGCAAACTCTGCCAACGGTAAGAATTCTTCCCAACTATCCTTGAAATCAATGACACATCCTCTCAACATGTCCTCCAAGATCTGGATTACCCGCTCAGACTGTCCATCGGTCTGAGGATGAAACGCCGTACTAAAATCCAACTTCGTACCCAACGCTTGATGCAACGCCTTCCAAAATTGTGATGTGAACCTAGGGTCCCTGTCCGATATGATCGATACTGGCACTCCATGCAACCTTACTAGCTCCGTTATGTATAGCTTAGCCAACTTTTGCAAAGAGTAATCGACACGTAAGGGTATGAAGTGAGCAGAATTCGTCAAGCGATCTACAATTACCCAAACCGCATCTTTCTTAGTGGGCGTGAGGGGTAGCCCACTAACAAAGTCCATTGTGATCCTTTCCCACTTCCATTGCGGAATCTTCACCGGCACAAACAACCCCGATGGTAACGATGTTCCGCTTTACTGTGACAGTCAAACACTTCCCCACAAATTCAATCACCTCTCGTTTTAGACCCGGCCACCAGAACTGATCCCTCAAATCTCGATACAACTTACTTCCTCTAGGGTGCATAGCATAAGGACTACCATGCGCTTCTTGCAAGATCCTGCGCCTCAACTCAGGGTCCTTCGGCATGCACACTCTCCCTTGAAAACATAATAGCCCTTCCTCATTAATACCAAATTCTGCCGATCCATCACTTGACCCTACCAGAAACTTCTCCTTCAGCAGCTCATCAGTCTGCTGCTTCTCCTTAACCTGATTGACCCAAGAGGGTTTCACTTAAAGTTCCGCTAATAAACTTCCATCATCGTATAAACTAAGGTGAGCAAACATGGCTCTCAAGTCAGAGATTACCTTACGACTCAGAGCATCCGCCACCACGTTAGCCTTACCCGGGTGATACTCAATCGAGCATTCGTAATCCTTTAACAACTCAATCCACCTCCCCTGCCTTAAATTTAGCTCCTTCTGAGTCAGAAGGTACCTTACACTCTTATGATCGGTGTATATGACAGATTTCTCCCCGTACAGGTAATGCCTCCAAATTTTTAAGGCAGACACCACCGCCGCCAACTCTAAGTCATGTGTGGGATAGTTTGCTTCGTGCGGTCTTAACTGCCGAGATGCGTACGCAACAACCTTTCCATCTTGCATTAACACGCATCCTAATCCCGTGTGTTAAGCATCACAATAAATCACGAATTCCTTCCCAGCCTCCGGCTGAATCAATACCGGAGCCTTCGTCAAAATCCTTTTTAACTTCTCAAAACTCTCTTGCTGCTTACAAGACCAAACAAACGGAACTCCTTTCCGTAACAACTTAGTTAACGGCGCCGCGATCAATGAAAATCCTTTCACAAACCTTCTGTAATACCCGGCTAACCCAAGAAAACTCTGAATTTCTGCTATCGATTTAGGCGGCTTTCAATCCAACACTGCTTCAATCTTCCGAGGGTCAACCCTAATCCCCTCTGTCGACACAACGTGACCTTGAAAAGTAACCTCCCTTAGCCAAAATTTGCACTTACTGAATTTGGCATACAACTGCTTCTCCCTCAGAATCTGCAGAACCACTCGAAGATGTGAATCATGCTCCTCTTCCGATCTTGAATACACCAAGATATCATCTAATCGATCCAAGTAGGGTTGAAATACTCAGTTCATCATATCCATAAACGCTGCTGGTGCGTTAGTCAACCCAAACGGCATTACCATGAATTCGTAGTGTCCATAGCGAGTCCTAAAAGCCGTCTTATGGATATCCGCCTCTTTAACCTTAAGCTGATGGTACCCTGACCTCAGATCTATCTTCGAAAAGATTGAGGCCCCCTTCAACTGATCGAACAAGTCAATGATCCTCGGTAACGGGTATTTGTTCTTGATGGTTAACTTGTTTAACTAACGATAATCAATGCACATACGCATTGTTCCATCCTTCTTCTTAACGAATAACACCGACGCTCCCCAAGGTGACACACTTGGTCGAATAAACCCTCTATCCAGCAACTTCTGAATCTGCGCTTTCAATTCCACCAACTCCTTTGGTGCCATCCTATCTGAAGCAATAGATATCTTGCGTTGTTCCCTAAGAAGATCGATACCAAACTCCACTTCACGATCCGAGGGTAATCCCTGAAGCTCTTCTGGGAAAACATCAGGAAATTCCTTCACCGTCTTGACATCTCCGATGCTTAGTTCCTTGGCTTCCAGAGCCCGAACAAACATTAGAATTGCCTCGCATCCTTTCCTCACCATCCTTTCGCCCTTAAGGCGCATACACCACATTGACCAACGGTTCCCCCTTTCACCTATCACCAACACTTCACCATTATCGGGAGTCCTTAACACCATATGCTTGGTCACACGCACGTCTAAGTTTAAACTTGATACTTCACTAACCAATCCATTCCTAAGATCAAATCGAACTCCCCAAACGGCGCTTCCATCGGATCAGCCCGAAAAGTTACCCCTTGAACTTCCAGGGGTACATCCTTATACAGTTTGTTCACCACTAGAGTTTGTCCTAGAGGGCTTACTACAGTCATCTCCCTAGAAGAAGTCTCATATCCTATGATCAGAGTTCCCGCTATAGTACTAGCAACATAAGAGTGCGTCGAACCAATATCAATCAAGGCAGTGTAAGGCAAACCGAAAATTAAAAATGTACCAGTTATAACATCCGTTGCGTCAGCCTCCTCTCGACGTCTGACAGCATAGACTAACCCCGACTGTCTCGCCTCAGTGTTTTCTGCTCTTGGCCTGGTGCTCCACGGCCCCGACCGAAACCGTTACCACCTCTGGCTGGACCACGACCTCTCTGTGGCTGCTGACCACCTCTTTTGGGCTGTGCATTCCCTTGGCCCGTGGGCCCTTCACTGCCCCGTTGTTGCGGACAGTTCCTAACTTGGTGGTCCGTAGATCCACACCTAAAGCACTTCCCACTGCCTGCCCAACACTCGCCTACATAGAATTTACCACATCGAACACACTTTTGTGTCTGACCAACAGCAGCAGGTCTCTCTTCCCGTCTCGGCCCGTCTGACCTGGGCCTTTTCTGAGTACGCCCAGCTGCCCCTAACGATCCAATATTCCTCTTACTTCCACCCTTTTCTCTATCTCGATTTAGTTTCTCTGTCAGCTTCACCTCCTCAGCTATCTTAGCTTTTTCCACAAGCACAGCAAATTCCCTCTCCCGCTGTGGAGTTATCAATACACGCAAATCATCCCTCAGACCATCTTCAAATCGAACACAACGTTCATGGTCTGTGGCCACCATTCCTCGAGCATAACGGCTAAGGCGTAAGAATTTCGCTTCGTACGCAGCCACCGACCTACTTCTTTGCACCAAATTTAGAAATGCTCTACGCTGCGCATCCACATAGCTCGTCCCGATGTACTTACTTTGAAATGCCGTCTTGAAGAAATCCCAGGTGATACGGTCAGCCACCGCACCATCCTTAACCGTAAGCCACCATTGATATGCTTCATCCCGCAGGAGAGATACAACCCCTTTCAACTTCTCCTCCTCCGTGAAATCCAAATCATCCATTATGCGTTCAACTGCCTCCAACCAATACTCAGCTGAACTCGGAGCTATACCAGAAATTCCCCTAAACACTTCCGCCCCATTGGCTCTAAGTCGCTCCGGCACAGATTCCTGGGCTCCTGTGCCCATGCCTGCCCCAGCAACCCTCTCTAGAACCCTTAACATCGCCTGAGATACCCCATCATCTCTGGCTGTCTGGTCCTAAAATTCCTCCTCCGCAGCTGGTGGTACCGACATCTCGTTTCCAGATCCATGGCCAGACCCTATTGGTTCTGACACCGTCATCCTACCCCTACCACGACCACGCGGCGGACGTCCACGACCTCTTGTACTCATTCTACCGATTCGCATTTATCTGACTAGAAATTTTATGAATTATTAGTTTTCTTCCACTGATTAACCACGAACAGTCTTATGAATAGTAGTTTTAAGAGTAGTTCTTTCGAATTCGCAATTATATCTACAATTCAGTCTCAAGTTCGCATCTTCTAGTTCTAGGAAGCACATACATTCAATCATTTAACATTAACATACAAATAGCATCCACGAACTTACATTCATCACCTAAGGGTATTTTCGTCATTTCACTACCCAGGGGTATTTTTGTAATTTATCCTACAGGGGTATTTTTGTAATTTTCTGAAATAGGGTTCCTTGGTGATTTTATGAAAGAAGGTATTTTGGTAATTTTGCAATCTGGGGGTATTTCGGTAATTTTACAATTCGGGGGTATTTTGGTAATTTTACAAATCAGGGATATTTTGGTCATTTATAAATCAGGGGTAATTTAGTAATTTTACAAAATAGAATGGCTGGTCCCTTTCAGTTTTAGTTATAGATTTTGGCCCATCAACAAGTCTTCATGACTAAGGTGAATAGATCCTACGCACTGGTAGGATTCCAGTAAAAGGAGGTGAGTCATTAGGACTGCTTAAATACCAAGCTCTCCCTGAATCCAATCCTAGATATGCGTATGCCTGTTGCCACACCCTAATCTTGCGACTTGTTCACAGGTTTGTTTGGTTGGATTAAATCTTATGAATTTAGAGATTTGTTTAAACTAAGCCTAAAGTCCATCAATGTCTAATATGCTAGCCTACGTCCATCAAGCCCATCAAGCCCAACATACATATCACATCCAAAAGTTTAGAATGCTTACCTGCGTGGACCGAGTGCCGGTAGATTCGAAGGCCATATCTTCATCCAAACATTTTTCTCAAATTCACAACAAGTTTTCAAATCACTACTAGACCCATTTCACAGCCCGAGTTTTGAACTGGGCTCTGATACCAAAATGTAACACCCCAAACCCGGCCCAGACGCTACGACAAGATCTGGTATGCTACGGGGTTTATTGTTAAAAACTTTACTTAAATTGATTTTAGAAAATCTCAGTTTCTTTACTTAGGCATTTGGTATAAATAAGATATTTGTTGGAAACCTTTGTTTTTACGTTGAACATGTTTGGAAAACCCATTTTATTACTTTTTGAGACTTAAATCCTTGAACATAAATTTTAAACTGTAAACATCAGCGAATAAAATAAAGAAAACGATAACCTAAGCCCTGGGCCTTATTACATAATTAATCCCAAAAATTATAACTTAAATAAGAAACCGAAATAGTCTATGAAATTAAATAACTTGATGGCCCCTCGAGTCCGTCTCGGCTCCCATGTCCACGATCTACTGCTCATCTGAAAGAGTAGGAAAAATAAAAGGGTGAGTCACCAAGACTCAGTGTATAAATCCCGAAACACACAACGACACGAGGCCCACAAACACATTATGAGCCCCTGCCCCATACATAAAGGCAACAATCATATTTACATGATAAATAATAAATGATGAATAGCCCAACCCAACCTAGAATTCCATCCTCTACACACCAACTCGTACCAACCATCACACCTCGGGGATTTCTACAATCAACCCTCCATCCGCTACACACCATAACGACAGCAAGATCGCCTATTCCTATTAATCAGGAATCATTAAACGTGGCATAGCCACCGATCACTATGTGACCTAACATTTGAATTTGTGGTTTAACCACCGATCACCATGTGACCTATTATGCACTTCCCCTTCGTTATGATAATCCCACCCCATGCATACACACATGAAAAAATGAAACATCATACCATCTTTAAGAGAACAGACTTTCATATATACATTTATCGATACACACCTAGCATCCATTGCCTACCCTTTTTGGGTAACACGACTGTTCATACAGCCTACTTTTCCAACTTTTAGCCCATAACACATGTATATAAACAGGTTAAGTAGTGTGATAGAGATCTACACACCTGATTACCGATAAAACGATACTTCCTATGTCGACGCTATCCGTAGTCGACACAATTGCTATCTGCCTAAGGTGTTGTTCAGAAGCCAGTCCACAACCCGGTGGCCAATCTCGAACAGCTGACACCGCACGTTTCTTAAACTTAGGGATTAGGTTTACAGACCCAATCCTCTCCTTTGCCTGATCTATATTCGATTCCATCAAAAGTCCTTGTCAGAACTACTATAACGAAATAGGGTTGTTAAACCATAAAATATGGTTAAGATCTCAAATGTGATAGCAAATCTAACGAAAATCTAAAGAGAACCCCCTTACCTTAAAATCTCGAAATTAGAGACTAGCGATTTCCGGCTTTTAGATCTAGACGATCAGGTTTCCTTCAAATCCCAGAATGCCGCCCAAAACGTAAAAAGAGAGAAAGTATTAGCCTCAATCAACAGCCTTAACAAACCAAGTGGCCATTCGGCCTTGACTCCTAAAAATCGAAAGAGATCTTAAGAAATAACAAGAGTCGACACCTACCTTAATAGAGGAGATTCGGCTACTCTTAGGAGATTTCAGATTTTTGTGAAAGTCAGGAAGTGAAGATGATTCAAAGAAGTCTATGATGATTCGGCTTTTAATAAAGAAATCAGCAGGAAGAGGAAAAGAGAATTTCGGCAGACTAGGGGTGGTTTCGACTTTTGCAAGGATCAAAAGAATATAGAGGAAGGATTATGAGGTTTCGGCTTTTAGAAGAAAGAAGAGAAAAGAACAATGGAGTTTTCGGCTTTTACTCAGAGAAGAAGAGAAAGAAAAGATAGAAACCCTAAATGCCGAAAATAAAGAAAAGAACCCTCTCCCAACTATTTAAAGTTTCGGCACTCCTACTAACCAAATGCCGGAATTGCCCTCTTTTGACAAATAAAACCAGTTAATTAGTAAGGGAAATTTTGGCACCCCTTAGCCATATCAGAAACCGATTTCTCCTCCCCCTCAGAGTTTGAAATTCGGCCACCACTATGACCAACAGATCAGATCCTAAATTTCCTCCCTTATCTTCCATGTTATCAACTATAATATCAGCATTATCCCTTTCACCTAAATCCTCCTATTTTTAAGCCTTGTTGCCGTCCAACTCCACTTAATTAATTGCCAAAAATTAGCTAACTTAAATTAGAAGAGTTGGGCCCCAAGAAACTTGAATTTGGGCCCCTTACTCCCTTGTATGGCGTCACCCCCTTGCTCTCTAAGTGGCGCTACTGACCACCGGGCCACAATCCCATTTGTGTTTTAAAACATAGCTAATATCTGTTATGCCCTAACTTATCAAGCTTTCCACTAAAGTGTTCAAACAAGAATTTTAACTACAGCCTCGCCCCAAACCTGAGCCCAATTTGGACCCCTAATACTTAAATTAACACATTAAACATATCCACCCATTAAACGCACAGGCCCAAAAATTCAGGATGTTACATTGTTCAAATTCAAGACCTTTCAATGCAATAGTTACATGACAAGTGGGTCTTTTTATCAAATAAATCCGTCCTAGAGCTCGAGGTTTTATTCTTTTCAGAGTAGTTCCTTCATTTACTGCGACTTGACTAATGACTAAACTCACTTCATTGAAACCCATATTGTGACGAGCATTTGCTGCTGCAGAATAAACCAAATTTAAAATGGGATAACGTGCTCAATAAGGCATGAGTTCCAGTATCGTAAGTGTTTCTTCATAGGAATGTCCACGAATCTGATCAATTATTCATGTTCATGAAATCCATAAGGAACTAAACCTTTTATGAAGGATTAGTGAATGGATATGTGATTAATTAATTGCTATGTAAGGTTTTCTTAGCAGATCAACTATTTGGAAGAGGAAAGACTTAAACCCTAGGCTTGACGACCCTATGAGTCATTTAGATAGGAATTAACCCAAAATTGGTATGGCCTATCCGTGAACACCTTAGCCCCGAATCGGTTTGGACTGTGAGTTTGAGAGATAAATAGTTCTTACCGACTTGTTAGTTTAGTGGAAGATCGAGAGATTCTGTTAGGGTAGCGACTAATTGATTGAGTAGAAACCCAAAATAGGAATTAGTTATGATCACCAGAGCGAGCTAATCACCCATACTTAGATTTGATTAAGTTAGAATTTATATTTCCAAATTTCACTTTCCTTTTGTTATTTTTATTTCATTATTTATTAAAACCCCCAAAATATTTCTTTTATGTTTTATCGTACTATAATTTATTTTAACTACTAATTACTTCTATTTGTGTTTAGGTTGACATTAGTTTAGTACTTGCCTCTATTGGGTACGATCCTCGGAGTACTTACCTGCTTCGTTGTAACTATATTACAACTTGACATGTATAGTTGAGGACATTGTTCAATTCCATATCTTTTAGCTGGAGTATTCACACTCCAGACATTGGTATGTCCGAAGGTGGTACCGTTGTTGGCACCGTTGTTGGGGAAGCAACGCTACTAAATTAATTTAAATTTTTATGTTCTAATACAATAATTAGGAAATTAATGAATTATAGATACGATATTTAATTTCATCTTTACTACACTTTTCTTCTATGTCCTCATCATTCCAAGGTGTAGGAGTTATTCATAAAGCTAATCACTTATCCAGGAAGACTAACAGATAGGCTCTTTTGGTGAAACAAGAAACGAATCACAAAGGAAGTTGACAAATTAACATTTGATTGCCATAATTTGATAAGTAACTTCTAACAACATGATGCAGGTGTTAGGAACACTTCCTTTTGATATGAGTTGGTTGCGACCTAGTATCACTTATCCCATGATCCATAGTCCTCATTTTGAATTAAATCCCTCATTTTGAACATGGATTTCTTCTAATATTAGGTTTAATGATTATACAAAAGAGGATCTCGTAGCTTTTCTTCAATATTTCGAATATTGATGTTGCACTTTCACAGATGTTGGTGTCTCGAAAGAAGTTGTTAAACTATTACTAATTCCATTTACGTTAAGTGGACAGACAAGAGTCTAGTTAGATGCACTCCCATCAGATACAATCACTATATGGACTGACTTTATGTAGTTATTCCTTCACCGGGTCTTGCCGATGGCTCAGGTAATTAGTCCTTACGAAAAATTATTTAAATTTAAACAAAAAAGGGTGCTGAAACTTTAGGACAAGCTTGGGAAGATTTAATGCAATCCTTAGGTCAATACTGGGAGGAGGTATACATTTTGCAATTCAAATCCAACATTTTTATGATGGATTGGATGGCTAGAACAGACGATAATTTGACATTATAATTGGAGAAAGTATTTGGAAGAAAACAAGAAGAGAAGTTTGAAAATATTAGACAAAATATGTGAAAATGAATTTACTTCGGACATATATCGGGAGTTAGAAGAATAAAAACTGGTAGAATTTATGCAAAAATAACAAACCTACAATAACCTGAAGTTAACTATGGGAGATTCTGCTAAACAAAATGAATACAAATCAGACGAGGAAATATTGGATGATGTTGAACAAGAAAATAAAGAGATAGCCTAATGCTTCAACTTAATTAACCATACATAATGACTTAAATTAGATCCCACATCTGATTGAAGACACAAAAACCTAAATTTTTTTGGATGAAGGAGTCAACAATATACTGGGAGGAGAGGGACGAATTTGAAATCCTTGAAATACTTGGTTGAATAAAGTGGTTTCGGCAATAAAGAAGAAGAAGAAAGAATTCTTGAGAGTTTTTCTTGAAATTTTATTCTAAATATGAGTTCTAGGTTTTGAAAAGATTGGCTATTTATTAAACTTTCTTTCCCTAATTGAAATAGATTTAGAATTAGGATTGATTTAAATTAAGGATTAAATTAAAAAAATAGTTTTTGGCCTAGACTGGTTTGAAAACTCAGTACTTTATGGGGGTAAAAATAAGAAAAGAAAATATTTTAGTTGAATGCACATAAGAGGTTTTGATATTGGGACAAAAGGGAAAGCTAAGGCTTTACCACTGAACCAGCAGACTCATTCTTGACATAAGCCTTCAAGAAATTGTTTGTAAAGGTCATGGCCAAGCATTAGAGGAATTTAAAAAAAAAAATCAACAAAGGGTGCCCAACAAGGGGGTTTAAATCTAAGACCTCTAAGATAGGAGAATAAAACTTAACCATCAAGCCTAAGGCTCAATTCTTGTTAAGTATAAACAATAATTTTTAAGGTATTATAAGTTCACTTCCCTATTCTTATTATACTTTAAAATCTTATTTTTTCCTTTTTATTCTAGCCCTAATTTTGGGATGTGACATTAGTTTTAGTTGTTTCCTGCACGCTTCATCAACTTATTAGAACTTTCTTAGGCTCAAATTGGCCTATTTGATCAGAAACACCATCAGAAAATTCATTTTATTCAATTAACGATAGCAACCAGATAGTTCTTAAAACTAATGAAAAATACTATATAAATACTTAGTTACTAGCTCTTTAAGTAGTGAAAAGAACCTAATTTTCCATACCAAATTTTGGCAGATCACTTGCCAAATAACATATGATATGAAAAACTAATAGAAAATGGTGTATTTTGTATATAGATATCTAAGTTATAAAAGATGGCATGTGAAGGATCATGTGAACCGATTAAAACGAGCCCTGAGGGCCAATATGGATATAAATTGAATCAATGGATTCAAGATGAAAATAAGAAAATGAAATGAGATTTTTGGCATGTTATGTTACATATGAGATGTGAGATGATGATAAATGAGATTATATGTTCATTTTTGACATGCCTAATGAAATTTGGTATGAGATTATGCACATGAGACTTGAAATGCAAACTTGATGCTAGTTGATAATTAGATCACAAATTGATTGTCTTTATTATCTTGCTTTCATTTTAATTATTGATTGAAATAATGAAAGCATCACTGAGCTCTATTGCTCAACATATGGTTTATTTACTTTCCTGCGTAGGAACCGTAGATCTTGAAGTTGCAAAGTGAATCAGTAGTATCCAATTTCAACCCTTTGACTCAGCATCCAGTTTCAACCATTAGATTTTAAGTTCAAGTTGTCATTTGGTATACATGATGTAAAATGGTTACATTTTGATCATAGCCGTATGTGTTTTGATGACAAGTATGTATGAACATCTAGTAAGTGAATGTTTATTTGCCAATAGGCCCTCTTATACTTATGACTGAGTTATTTCTCGCTTATCAAGTAAATTAATGCATTACATGCTAGTGATCACATATTGAAAGGTACTTGTTATGTCAAGTAAGGTAGTTAGGTATCTGAATTAATGCCTAAATTGTAATGTGTTAGGGTCATTTTGACCATTTGGTATTTGTGCTTAAAAAAATTAAGATGAATGAAGTAAAATTTGGGGAAAATTGCCTCCAAGGTGGTGACATTGCACTATTGGTGCCGTGACATTGAGTTTCTAATTCCGAGGTCGCTATTCTCTCCTGATGAGATCGCAACTTCGAATTCCCCTGTCCTCAAGGTCGTGACGTTCCCCAGCTAAAGTGCAACTTGAGCTCCCTATCTTCAAGGTCGCAACTTACCACGATTGAAGTTGCGATGCCATGCTTCTGCCCTCAGTGTCGCGACATGCCTCCTTCATGGTCGCGACATTACCCTATTATTTTAAAAATTTTACATTATGGTCCCTCACTTTTTACAAGTGTTGAATAAGAGCTTTTTTAGGCTCGTTTATGATCTAGATCTAAATATATAATGTGTTTTATTAAATATCAAAACAAATTTTATTATATGACTCGTTTGTTAAATATTAAAATAGAACTGTATTTGCTTCAACAACGAATATGACATCTCATATCTCAGATTCGACGATCGGTTCAGTATGGGGTGTTACAAAACTCATCGCCATCCATCCAATGGTGTAATGCCCTGAATTTTGGGCCTAGGAGAAATGGGCTTCGAGTATCGGAGCAATTGGATTTTAGTTGTGCGAGGAAATTTCACTAATTGCATGTTTAGTCTAGTGGCTAAGTGATTTGGGAAGAGTTGGGAGTGTTGGAGAAGTCCTGGGTTCAAACCAGAGCTCTAGCAAAAATTTTAGTTTTTCCTTAAAGGGGAGTTGGCGTTAGCTGGAAGGCCTTATAAATTTGTATGGTTAAAATATGACACAAGGAAGTGAGTGGTCTAGTGGCAAGGCGTCATTAAGGTTGCAATGGAGCATGGGTTCAAGTCTTGGCACTTGCAATTCATTTTGATTTCCTTTTAAATGAACTTAGACTTTGGCCCATAGGCTTATATTTAGTTGTGCTTGTTTTGTTATACAAAGATAGCTGCGGTGGAGTGGTTGTGGCGTCATTAAGGTGGAAGGGGAGCCTGAGTTCAAAACCCCTTGCATGCGAAATGTGACTATTTTGCTAATTTGGAATGGTTTTGGAGGATTGATGGAGGGATCCCACATCGGGAAGTTAGCATGAGAGTAGGCGAGAAGCTAGCTTTAAATAGAGCGATCTATGAGGAGAGTAAGCATACCTTGGTTGGCGTTTGGGCATAGGAGTGTTCGGAGCGCGGATTAACTCCAAATTCCTATCAGGTGTGTATTTCGCACTACTCTAGGCAGAGCGGCAAATGCCGAAATGCCTGGTCACACACGCAGATGGTGGTAGCCACACGAGCGTCTGGCGCGTGTGTGGGAGATTCGACGCGATAGTTGATGCCATCATGAGTGTTCTTGTGGGTTTGGGCTGTTTGGGCTAAATGGGCCACACGAGCGTGTGGGCCCATTTGGGTCGAGAATGGGCCCTAGGCCCATTCGCATCGTTATCTCTGTTTAGAATACCCTTGGTTTACAAAATTATTGAAATACCCTTGGTTTACAAAATTACTGAAACACCCTCGACTTGTAAAATTACTGAAGTACCCCCGATTTGTAAAATTACCGAAATACCCTCGGTTTGCGAAATTACCAAAGTACCCCTAATTTGCAAAATTACTGAAATACCCTTAGTTTGGAAAATTACCGAAATACCCCCGATTTGCAAAATTACTGAAATACCCTCAGTTTGTGAAATTACCAAAGTACCCCGATTTTGCAAAATTATCGAAACACCCCCGATTTGTAAAATTACCGAAATACCCCCGATTAATAAAATTACCGAAATACCCTCAATTTGTAAAATTACCGAAATAATTTGGTTTGTAAAATTACCAAAATACCCTCGGTTTACGAAATTACCAAAGTACCCCTAATTTGCAAAATTACCAAAATACCCTCGGTTTGCAAAATTACTGAAATACCCTCAGTTTTGCAAAATTATTGAAATACCCTCGGTTTGTAAAATTACTGAAATACCCTCGATTTGCAAAATTACTGAAATGCCCTCGGTTTGCAAAATTACTGAAATACCCTTAGTTTTCAAAATTACTAAATTACCCCTGTAGGGTAGAATTACTAAATTACCCCTGTAGGGTAGGATTACCGAAATACCCTTATAGGGTAAAATGACTATTTTGCCCCTGAGGGTAAATGACTGATTTTGTGCCATGACTTGGCTGTGATCATATGACTGTGTTTTAAGCGACTTGGTGTGTGTGTGGTGTGATATATGCTTGTAATATATGTTAAATGACTGTTACTGAGTATGGTCATTCTGCATACACCTATGATGATTGAGCATGACATACACGACATATTGCATGGGGTTGGGACAAAGTTACAGAGGAAGTGTACGGCCCATTGCCGTTCTGTACAAGGCTTTTAGCCTTTCTACAATATTTATGGCTTTTAGCCATTCATTTAACCGGCAGCGATGCTGCGATATTTATGGCTTTTAGCCGCTTACATTAGCAAACGGTGATCTTTGCGATATTTATGGCATTTAGCCATTCTGTTAACCGGCAGTGATGCTGCGATATTTATGGCTTTTAGCCGTTCTGTTAACCGGTATCGATGCTACGATATTATTGCTTTTAGCCGTTACGTCTCTGATGCTTAGAGCCGTTCTATTGACTTAGTGCATGGCGGTGCTAAGCTTGGTGTGTTAGGCCGGGTGGGTCGATTTTATCCCCCATGGTGTGTTGGTTGGTGCGGGTGGTGAATTGGTTGGATTGGGCTGGATTTACATGCGCATATCTCGCATCGATACTGGTTACGTAATGGGCTTAGGTCCACAGTTTACGCATTATGGGCTAAGACCCACGATCACGTGTCGTGATGGGCTCGTGCCCACTGCTTTTCGCATACCGTATATCTGACTGTTTGTATTATAAGGGATTACACACTGAGTTTTCGCAAACTCACCCTTTTGTCTAACTGTACAGGTAATCCCCGGCATTAGGAGGATCGGTGCTGCGAGGGACTCGGAGGCGACCACACAGCCACACATGTTTTTCTATTTCGTTCACTTATTTAAGCACTTCGGTTTTTTTGAGTGGGGTTGTAATAAGGCCTCTCTATCTTTAACTTTTATTTGGGATATTTATCTAAGTATGTTTAATATCTGCTAGAAGTAGGACACGATTTTCCAAAACAGTAACTGTTTTCAAACACTACGTTTCCGCAACACAATTTTTAATATCATGTTTCCATAAATCATTTATTTTAATTAAGCTTCCGCAATTGAAAAAGATTTTACAAAGGGATTAATAACATTTTGAAAAGGGAATAGTTCTTTTTTTTATAAACCACGTTTTGAAAATAAATGAACGCAAACGAAAGCACGGTTTTAGAGAAACACTTCAATGTGACACGCCAAATTTGGGCCTAACTTTTAGGCCGGGTTTGGGGTGTTACAAATGGTTTATGCCCTAGTTGTCACCCACTATAAGTTATTTGACCTATTTTACTTTACTCTTAATTTACGAAGAAATTTATTAGGAAATAATCTCCTTTTGTAGCTTTTTTATTCTTCATATTTCCATGCAAATATTAAATTCTCATACATGCAGTTTTTCTTTACTGGATTTACAATATTTTGTAATTTCTTTAATAATATATATTTACAACTTTAAAAGATAGAGAAAGAAACAATCACTATTATATTTGGATTTTGTGTTTTAATTTTGGTTGATGTTTTGTAAGAGTTGTATAAGCTTTTTTTATTAAAAAATGCATGGTATTTTCAGTTTTGCCAATTAACAAACCAAATTGATTAAAAAAAAGCCAAATTGATTTAGTCAATTTATGCAAAGATCATTTTGATTATGGTTTGAAAAAAAATATAAAGTTAGGTTTTAGTATTTTTTTACCAGAACTAAATGAACTAATTGATTGCTTACGCTTACTTGAAAAGGTTGTTGAAAAGCATGTCACACTTGGTCCTAGAAGGGATATGAGATTTGCACCATTGGATGGGATTTTTTTGCTTTTAACCAATTGTGAACATCTAGTAATAAGGCCTTTATTACCTTCATTGCATCCGTATACTTTTTCAAATAATTAGCTTTAGTAGCTTTCCATAATGCATCCTTTAATGATTTTTTTTTTTTTTTGGGTTTGGAATTGTAATTTTTGTACAAATAGGAAATACAATTTCTTTTTCTCGTACAACTTATGCACCACTAGTAGGAGCAAATCATGCCAACACACACATACACACACTACAAGCAAGCAATTCCAGCGACTTGAACCCATGATGTGAGTTATAAGGTGAATGCTCCTAACCAATGGGCCAACAACAAAGGTTCACAAACCTAATTTCTATGCTCTGCATTAGGAAACATTCCTATAGCGCATCCACAAGTCTCCATAGACAACATATGACAAGTTGTTAATAACCATTATAGACCTTAAACTTTTATATAAATAAGTCCATAATATGCCTTTTATTTTCAAAATTAAAAATGAAAATAAAATAAAATTTAAGAATTTATAATCTCTAAATCTTTTTGCATCAGGTCAAGGAACCATCACCTGAAGCATGGTTTTCACTCTCAAAAGTTGCATGAGCTATGATAATTACAACCATTGCATAATATCCCAACGGTTGGAAGTAAGTGACAACCATAGTATCTTTTTAAGAAACAATTATCCAGGATAATAATGGACGTACATCTAACTTTGAACCCATCTTTATGTACTTGTAGACTGATATACATTCTCTGCAATAACCTACAATTTAGGTAACATATACTGGTGTGGTCCCAAGAATGAAATACCTAAGCTCCATTGAGTATTTTTAAATCTTAGCATATTGTTCTTGGTGATGTCCTACAACAAGTTCAAATGCCTTGTGCTTGGCCTATTGCATTTAGCTAGTGGAAAATAAACTATAATTTTTCTTTCATATATTGTTGAAGGAAGGTTATGGAATAGTTGAGATTAATAAAAAAAATTCTAGATAATGATAACTCATCCACTTAGATGTTATGTTTCTATTTTTGTATCTTCCACATATGTTGAGAAACATAAGCCTTAATTTTCCAATTAGGGCAACTAGCTCTTTTACATTTAACGTTGATGCCGTTAATCTCCATTAACACACTTTACATTATATTTGTGTTTTCTCCTATATCACTTTATTTCTTATTTTAATATTTCCCTATATACAAACAACCACTTTTTCTATAACTCATGATTTCCCATGTCTACCCTACTACCGAACTGTAGTCATTTATAGTTTCTACTAGAACCATATGAGTCAAACTCATGTACACTAAGCAATGAATAAGATTTATCACCATTTGAACCATTGTCTACTACAGCAAATTTTCCAATATCTACCCTTATGTTAACTATGTTCAAACAGCTCAAATCATTTTTATCTCCCAACCCAACATATACCTAACAAGCTTCCTGATAAACCGTAATATATACATATTTTAATCCCACATTTAGCATACTTTTGGATGATTTAATCCCTTGAATTGTGGAATTTGATGCTCCTAATCCTTTAATTTCATGTTTTATACTTAGGAGAGCATCGGAGGATGAAAAGAACGAGAAACGGGCTAAAAACGGAGAAAATGGGCCAAAGTAAGAAATTCACACGGCCTGGAGTTCACTACACGGCCGTGCCACCTTAGCAGGCCCGAACACGACCTAGGCTCGACTCACACGGGCGTTCCACACGGGCGTGCCCCTGCCTTGACCTGTTTAAATTCCTTTCAGATTAGCGTACTTGTGGGCCAAGAAAGGCATTCCGAAAGCCTATATAAACACCCGAAGCTAGAGAGGGCTGAACACAGGAAATTACTCGAAGACAGCCAGTTGATTCATCCCAGAAGCCGAAATCACACTCAAGACGGAAGATCTTCCCTTCAATTTCCTTCAGGGGGTTTTAGGGTTTTTCTTGTGTTTTGTTATTTACTTTCTTCTAAGATGTATTCTTTATTAAACATGAACTAAACCCCTCAAATACCTGAGGGGGATAAAACCTAAGACGGATCTTGTTACTATTTTCTAAACTGTATGATAAATACTTGATTTGTTCTTAATTATGTGTTCTTAATTCTTGTTTTAATATTTTAGGATATTGATTCAAGTATTGATGTGCTTAGGCAGTGGAGCAAAAGTCCCTGTTTATTTAACATCTCTAACTGGTTTGATAGCCTGGTTATTGATCATCAAACTTTTTATTTAACATCTCTAACTGGTTTGATAGCCTGGTTATTGGGTCGAGGTTGTAGATATCGACTGCTTTTGTTGGCTTTGTCCTCATAACTTGCCACTGATAGTTAAATAACAAAAGCGGAGGCATGGCGAATCTTGAGTACCCACCCTACGAATATGGCATAGAGAACGAACAAGTCCACTATATGGGTAACTATTCTAGACCTCAAAATAATTTTTATAGTGACACTTATAATGTAGGTTAGAGGTACCATCCTAATTTCTCGTGGGATGATCAAAGTAGCCAAGGATCGGAACTTCCTCCAAATTTTCAACAACCACCTTACCAACAGGAAGAGGAGTCGAACCTCGAGGAGATGCTGACAATATTCATGGCAGCCACAGTTACCCGTCTCCAAAAACCTGAGACAACGCTTAATAATCAACAAGCATCGATCAAAGGGATCGAGAACCAAGTTGGGGAACTTACTAAGTCAGTTGGACAACTTGCAAAGTTAATTTCGAGCGACCGTAAGGGCGTCTACTAACAACAACACCAAACTAACCCAAAAGAGCAAATTCAAGCCGTAATGTGACTCATGACGGTGAAAGGTTAGTGGAATCGACCCAAGGCAAGAGCACAGTAGTAAGTGAAGGTAAGGTTGAGGTAAGCCATGATTTACCAAACCCGGTAATTACAGAGTACCAAGCTCATATGCCATACCCCAATGCGATAAAGAAAGACCACACAGAGGAATAATTCGGTAAATTTCTTAAACCTCCAAAGAAGTTTCTTATTAACTTGCCGTTTCTTGAAGCTCTTTCGCAGATGCCAGATCCTAGACCTCGTGTCAATAATGAAGAAATGCATGAGGAACAAAGGCTTCGGACCGAAGGACTAGACGAGTGGAAGACACACTTCAAAGAGAAATTAAAAATACACGAAAAAAATACGAGGCAACTCCACGACAAACTTGACGATGGGACAACCCAGCTTAAGATAGGAGATCAGGTATTCAAAATCTTCCCAGATGGAACAGTTGAGGTAACTAATCCTAAATTTAGCACTTCTAAGGTAAACACTACTCGACTTAAACTCTATATCCACAACCGAATTGATTGCATGAGAAAGGACTTTCACCTCCT
Organism: Gossypium sturtianum; assembly: GCA_025698515.1. Classification (NCBI taxonomy): domain Eukaryota; kingdom Viridiplantae; phylum Streptophyta; class Magnoliopsida; order Malvales; family Malvaceae; genus Gossypium; species Gossypium sturtianum. Next base: position 37,619,831 of record CM046949.1, read on the forward strand.
CAAACCACTATGACCATACGAATGGGAGGTAAAGTCTAGCTTAAGACTATAAACGAGCGCTTCTCGGGAGGCAACCCGAGCACTAACTCTACTAAATAGTTTCATTTTATTTCTTTTCATATTTAGGCGTAGGTTTCCACACCCACACGGCCTTGCACACGGCCGTGGCCGTGGCCGTGTGGACACCACGGGTAAGCACATGGGCGTAGACCGTATCTCTATTTAATTTACTTTTATTCCTATTTTTATTTTTATTTTTATTTTTACTTCCTTTATTATTTTTCTTTTCTCAATGGCATTTAGATTTAGCTTAGGATACAATAAAATCAGACCGGCTACTTTGAGGATTCAAGTTCAAACGGTTCGAGGCGCTTCCCCACGTTTACCTCCAATCCTATCCGATTTCTTTTCATTAACTCCATCCAAAATTCAGGAAGTTTCACTTCTCTCCCTATCTTATGATTTTATTATTTCGCTATCATCTATCTTTGTACATTGAGGGCAATGTACATCTTAAGTGTGGGGGGGTTAACTATAGTATTATTTGAAAATCCCTGAATTATATCTTGTTTCTTTAAGTAAGTTTCTCATATTATGATTAGAATGAAATTTCCATGATTTATGATTTTTATTGATATGTTTTAGATTAAGTCATTGATAATGGTGCATTGATAATTAAATTCTAAGATACTAGATAATTAAGCATGATAAGTCTATTTTTCAGAAATTAATTTTTTTTTTCTAGGTTGGTAACCTGAATTTGAATATTACTTTGAAATTTGAAATTTATGAGGTTTATATCAAAATACCCATAATTTTTTATGAGATTTTGAGCCTTACAAGAGCATATATTCTTTTTCATGCTCACTTTTTGATTATGAGTGTGTCAACATTGATTTGTTATTCTAGAACTTGCATCGATTATACATGTTGAGACCACATTTTTGATTTGATATACAGAAATGATAAAGGCACCTAGGATTTAACCCACTTACTCCATAAAAATCCTACCTTCATAATTAACCCCTAGTGAACCCCTTTTGATCCTAACAACCCTTTTTATTGACTCACCCACTAATATTAACCCAAAACCCTTTGTATTTGTTATCACCATCCTTTTTTACTACCCTTTTTGTCGAGATTTGATTTTGAGCAGTTGCCTAACTATGTTCTATATTTTAGTTGTTAAAGTACTTTCTTATTATTGTAAATATTTGATTATTTGTTCTAAAAAAAATCAAAGTATATTCAGTATTAGTATGATGGAAAGCGAGCTTGTACAGTTAACGTCTATTTATTGAAGAAGAAGCTCGTATTATTAGTTTCAAAGTTTCAATTCATGTAATTATTTATTTTTCAGTTTGTTGTTTCTGGTTAGGTAATTTTTTAGGTCGATCTCGATTCTAACCCTCTAATTTAGCCTTTATCCACACCTTAACCCAAGCCCCGTTACAACCCTTTCAAAGACCTTTTGATTTGTGCATTATCTCATATTACAGTGGTGGAGATTTGATTTTCATGCAAACCTATGGGATTAACTTTTCAGGTTTGACATTTGAGTGCTTAATTCTGAACCTTAAACACCTCGAGTGATTTGAGTGAATCTTTTGTGAGGATGTCAATCCTTGTAGGTTTTGGATCAGAGGTAATTATTTAGATGAGGGGAAACACCTATGTTTTGTGCTACAAATGTATGACTTATATTGTTTGAATCTTTAGGACTCTTTGAGTTAAATTATCCATGTATAAATTATCTATGAATTATGATGAGACATTGTTGATAGAAATATTGAATCATGGAAAGTTCGTTTTAAGTATAAGTTGAGAATTTTGCTTGAGGACAAGCAAAAGCTTAAGTGTGGGGGTATGTGATAAACCGTAAAAGTAACATATTTTAATCCCACATTCAGCATACTTTTGGATGATTTATCCCTTGATTTATGTAAAAAGGTGCTCTTAATCCTTTCTTTTCATGTTTTATACTCAGGAAAGCACCGGAGGATGGAAAGAACGAGAAACGGGCTTAAAACGGACCAAATTGGGCCAAAGTGAAAATCAACACGGCCTCGACTTGAGCCAACACGGCCGTGTCTCCCTGATAGACTAGAACACAGCCTGATCACGATTTACACGGGCGTGTCACCTCATTAAAAGTCCGAACACGGCCTAAAGACGATTTACACGGGCGTGTGCCATGGTTTGTGTCCTGTCGCAGAAGAGCAATTTCACTCGGAAAAGGATACTTAGGGCAAAGAAACCTATTTCAAAAGCCTATATAAACACCCTAAGTATAACCTAGAAGGGGGCGGTGAGCTAGGCCAAGGAGCCGAGCCGTAAAGGTCAGATTTATGGGAAACACTCGAAGATAGTCAGTTGATCCATCTCAAGAAACCGGAATTCTACTCAAGACGGCAGATCTCTCCTTCAATTCCTTCAGGGGTTTTAGGGATTTCTTATGTTTTGTTTTATCTTTTCTTCTCGAGATGTTTTCTTTTATTGTTATGAACTAAACCCTTGAGATACAGAAGGGGATGAAACTTAGATGAATCTTGTTATCGTTTCTTTGAACTATATGATAAATATTTGATTTGTTCTTAATTATGTGTTCTTAATTCTTGTGTTAATATTTTCGGGATATTGATTCAAGTTTGATGTGCTTAGGTGGAGGAGCAAAAGTCCCTGCTTAAGAGTAGATCTAGCATAATTAAGCGGAGTCGATTGCGCGCCTAGATATTGGGTGACGAGATTTTGCCATATTAGGGTGAAACCTAATATGGGAGTCCATAGATCGAGTTAATGCAATTTTAGGGGTTTTAATTAGAAAGAGATTTTAATTAATCAACCTAGGGTTAGACGTTATTCGCTTCGAGAGAGGGTTTAATATACATTTGGGAGTCTTACGGATCAAGTCAAGTGAATAAATCGTCTGGTTCAGAGTTAGATAACAAGTGAAGTCTAGGTGGATTCTTCCTAAGGGTATCGTCTTAATCAACTGAGCTTTTCCAATGGTATTCCCCCAATTCATTCTTTTTGTCTTCGCGTCTTTAGCTTAGTAGTTAGTTAAATTTAAATTAAATATCAACTTCACTTATTTTAGGCTAGATAATAAAAAGAAAGTTAGTATTAGTACTTTTGGTTCCTTTGGGTTCGACAATCCAGTCTTGCCTAAGCTATACTACCGTTCGATAGGTGCGCTTGCCTCAAATCGTTGTCATAGTTAGTTTCCAGGTTCGATCATTCTCATTATAAATTTAAAACTCTGAAATCACAGCGATCAACTCTTCATGTTTGACTTTGAGTGCTGAATTCTGAACCTTAAACACTTCGAGTGATTTGAGTGAATCTTTAGTGAGGATGTCAATTCTTGTCGATTTTGAATCAGAGGTAATTATTTAGATGAGGGGAAACACCTATGTTTTATGCTACAAATGTATGACTTAGATTGTTTGAATCTTTAGGACTCTTTGAGTTGAATTATCCATGTATAAATTATCCTTGAGTTATGATGAAACACTATCAATGACTATTATGAATTGAGAGAAGTTTGTTTTAATTATGAGTTGAGAATTTTGCTTGAGGACAAGCAAAAGCTTAAGTGTGGGGGTATTTGATAAACCGTTAAAGTAACATATTTTAATCCCACATTTAGCATGCTTTTGGATGAATTATCCCTTATTTTATGTAATTTGGTGCTCTTAATCCTTTGTTTTCATGTTTTATACTCAGGAAAGCACCGGAGGATGAAAAGAACAAGAAACGGGCTTAAAACGGGCCAAATGGGCCACATCATGAGATCGACACGGCTTGGACCCAAGACCACACGGCTGTGCCTCCTTAATAATCTCAAACACAGCCTGAGCCCAAGACCACACGGCCGTGCCTCATTAGTCGACCCAACACGGCCTGGCCACGATTCACACGGGCGTGTGCCATGGCCGTGCCCCTGTCGTGGCAAAGAAAAGTTTCATTCGGATTGGGATACTTAGGGGCAAAGAAACACATTCCAAAAGCCTATATATACACCCTAAGTATGACCTAAAAGGGGGGCCCAGCACCTTTGACAAGGGGCGTCTTGCTTGTAACACCCCTTACCCGGGTTCTACACCGGAACCGGGCCCGAGGCGTTACCGAACTCAAACCACTTGATCGCCACTTAGGCTCGTCATAACTACTCTCTGAAGTCATCTCAACAACCTCATTCTCGACTTACGAGGCCTCACTCATACACGCCCATGTTCACAAACCGTGCTTAAAAACCCAGCATTCTGCCAATGCCCCACGGCCAAGGCACACGCCTGTGCTTACCACCCGTGGTACACACTGACTACCTTAACACGGCCTAGAGTCTAGACACACGCCCGTGTGGCTAGCCCGTGGCCAACACTGATTAATCCCACACGCCCTAGACACACGCCCGTGTGGCTAGTCCGTGGTCTATTCTGATTTAAAATACTAACATGCAGGGGACGCACGGCCAAAGCACACGCCTGTGGGCTGACCGTGGATCACACATGGCCTAGGCACACGCCCGTGTGTCTATCCACATGGCCAAGAACAAAGCTATTTGCTAAGCTCTTCTCACCCTTATAGCTTACACAACTTGCACTCATACAACACATTCATAAATAACTCAAATTGAAGTGCGATCTCACATAGAAAACTACATCTTTCTTTCATATAATGTAATAGCCAACAACCATGGTATTATACAAAATACACTATCCATCTAAAGGCCAACACATCTTAGCCATTTACACCAAAAATTCACTAATTTGTCTAGTCCCTATACATGCCATATACAAAACATTGAGTCTAATGTACCAGAGTGTGCTGATAGTGTGGGCGATCTTCCAATTGATCCTCGTATCTCTATTCAACACTTTTACTCTATAAGACAAGGGAAAAGAAAGAGAGTAAGTGATCGCTGTGAAGTCAGAGTTTTAAAATTTATAAAGAGAATGATCGAACCTGGAAACTAACTATGAAAACGATTGAGGCAAGTGCACCTATCGAACAGTAGTATAGTTAAGGCAAGACCGGATTGTCGAACCCAAAGGAACTAAAAGTACTAATACTAACTTTCTTTCTATTATTTAGCCTAAAATAAGTGAAGTTGTTTATTAATCTAAATTAACTAATTACTAAGCTAAAGACGCAAAGACAAAAAGAATGAATTGGGGAAATACTTGGGAAAAACTCAGTTGATTAAGACGATACCCTTAGGAAGAATCCACCTAGACTTCACTTGTTATCTAACACTTTGAACTGATTTATTTATTCACTTGACTTGATCCGTAGGACTCCCTAACGTATATTAAACCCTCTCTCGAGGTGAATAACGTCTAACCCTAGGTTAATTAATTGAAATCTCGTTCCCATTAATAACCCCCTAGAATAGCAGTAAATCAATCTATGGACATCCCATATTAGGTTTCACCCTAATCCGACAAAATCTAGTCACCCTATCTCTAGGCGTGCGATCAACTCCGCTTAATTATGCTAGATCTACTCTTAAGCAGGGACTTTTGCTCCACCACTTAATCACATCATACTTGAATTAATATCCGTGAAATATCAACACAAGAATTAAGCACACATAATTAAGAACAAATCAAGTATTTATCATATAGTTCAGAAAACAATAACAAGATTCATCTAAGTTTCATCCCCTTCAGGTATCTGAAGGGTTTAGTTCATAACGATAAAAGAAAACATCTCAGAAGAAAAGATAAAACAAAACATAAGAAATCCCTAAAACCCCCTGAAGGAATTGAAGAGGAGATCCTCCGTCTTGAGTAGAATTCCGACTTCTTGAGATGGATCAACTGGCTATCCCTTGAGAGTTTCCCACAAATCTGACCTTTTCAGCTCGGCTCATTGGCCTAGCTGACCGCCCGTCGACTCCCCCTTTTAGGTCATACTTAGGGTGTATTTATAGGGTTTTGGAATGTGTTTCTTTGCCCCTAAGTATCCAAATCCGAGTGAAATTACTCTCCTCCACGGTAGGGGCACGGTCATGGCACACGCCCGTGTGAATCGAGGTCAGGCCATGTTGGACTCCGTTAGTGAGGCACGGCCGTGTAAATCGTGGTTGTGGCCGTGTTCTAGTATTTTGAGGAGGCACGGCCGTGTGGGCTTTAGTCCAGGCCGTGTCGACTTCTTCTTTGGCCCATTTTGGCCCGTTTTGAGCCCGTTTCTCATTCTTTTTATTCTTGGGTGCTTTCCTGAGTATAAGACATGAAAAGAAAGGATTAAGAGCACCTTTTTACATAAATCAAGGGATAAATCATCCAAAAGTATGCTAAATATGGGATTAAAATATGTTACTATTTCGGTTTATCAGTAAGCTTTGAGCTTAGTAAGTTTACACATAAATAATTAAGCAACATAGTATAAGCTAAGCAACAATTAGCATTATACTAACATAAGTAATTCAAAACTATGCTTACTCTTTCTATCCCTTACCACATTTCCAACACATCATGAGTCACTTACTCATAACTATTGACATACACCCCTGCATTCAACATCACATTTACACAATATACAACACATCATTATTCTCGATAATACATCCACACAGCTAATCCACACAGCTAATCCACACAGCTAATCCACACAACTAATCCACTCACTATCACATCCACACAGCAAATCTCTCGGTGGTTTCGCACTAAGCCCACCCCATTCAATTAGTAAGGTAGTATCGCAATTAGCCTACCAACAAGGTATTCATAGCGGTCTCGCACATAGCCCACTAAATAACATACCTAATGATAGCATCGCACATAGCCAGCTCATCGTCAATATGCATTAGGATGGTATCGCACTTAGCCCACCTTTTTGCATTATCACAACACATTCACAAATCTACTTACTTAATCATTCATCCATCCATTTCACTTGAACCACATAGGTTCTCAATCATTCTCAACCATGCTATACACTATCTAGCATTAACAATTTGTAAGTATGAATGCATTGTTTACGCATAGACTTACCTCGATACTCAAAAGTATTGAGACTTGCAATTTAGTCCACCACATTGCTTTTGCCTCGGTTTCGATCCGGGCTTCATCTTTCTTGATCTATAATGAATAAATCAGCTTATTCAATACATACATTGACTAAATTGACCCACATCTCATACTTTAGCAAAATTACTATTTTGCCCCTAAACTTTCTCATATTTACACTTTAGCCCCAAAGGCTCGTAAAGTGATTTTTATTCAACTTTCTAGTCTTTCACGCTTAGTCGAACCACTTATTCAACTAAAGCTATCATAAATTCTCACTAAAACACACATGTATGACCAAACTTAAGATTTTCACAATCAAGTCCCTACATGCATTTTCATGGAAAATCACTTAACAAAAGATGTTTCTAGTACATCAAACTTTCATAATCTTCCATAAAATATCATCATACATGCATGTCATACATGACCACATTTTTGAACATCCATTTTAGCTCATCAAATAGCTAAAAATAGCTTACTCATGCTACTAGGACTTCAAAAATACAAAGAATATAAAAAACGAGGCTAGATGCACTTACTAGCAAGCTTGAAAAATTTGAAGAACCTTAACAATGGCTTTTGAAATTTTCGGCAGCCGGTGAAGAAGATGAATGAATTTTGTCATCTTTTCTCCTATTTTAATCACTTATTTGATAATTGACCAAAATGCCCTTTTTGATAAACTTTCTATTTTAACTCATCCATGCCCAATTTTGTCCAAATATTAGAATTTGGATAAATTTCTATCTAAGGATCTCTAATTAATAATCTAAAGCTATTTCACACATATAGCTTCTAGAAACACACATTTTGCAACTTTTGCAATTTAGTCCTTTTTGACAATTCAACCGCAATTTCACAAAATTGCTTCATGAAACTTTTACACTAGCATGCATACAAGGCATAAACCTTAAAAACTCATTTATAACCCTCGAATTTGTGGTCTCGCACCACTGTTCCGACTAGGCCCTAAACCGGGATGTTACAACTCTCCCCCCTTTAGAGATTTTCGCCCCCGAAAATCTTACCAGTAAAGAGGTTTGGATGTTGTTTTCTCATAGCTTCTTTCGTTTCTCACGTAGCCTCTTCCACACCATGTTTCTGCCATAACACTTTCACTAGTGCTATGCTCTTATTTCTCAACTGTTTCACTTCTCGAGCCAAGATCTTAATCGGCTCCTCTTCATAAGACATATCCAGTCTTATCTCAATTTCCGTCGAAGGAATCACATGTGCAGGATCGGAGCGATACCGTCGTAACATCGACACATGGAACACATTATGAATCTTTTCCAACTCTACCGGCAAAGCCAACCGGTATGCTACAGACCCAATTCTATCTGTAATCTCATACGGCCCTATGAATCTTGGACTCAATTTCCCTTTTCGTCCAAATCTCATAATCTTCTTCCACGGGGACACTTTCAAAAACACTTTGTCGCCCACTTTAAACTCAATTTCTTTTCTTTTCAAATCTGCGTACGACTTCTGTCGATCCGAAGCAGCTCTCAGACTATTACGGATTACTTTCACCTTCTCTTTGGTTTCTTTCACTAGATCGACCCCATGGATCCGCTTCTCACTAAGCTCGGTCCAATACAAAGGAGTCTGACACTTACAACCATACAAAGCCTCATACGGTGCAATTTGTATACTCGACTGATAACTATTGTTGTAGGCGAATTCGACCAAAGGTAGATATCTCTCCCAACTACCTTCGAATTCTAACAAACAACATCGAAGCATATCTTCAAGAACTTGAATCACTCTTTCAGACTGACCATCGGTTTGCGGATGGAACGCAGTACTGAAATTCAATCTCGTACCCATGGCCTCTTGCAACTTCTTCCAAAATCTCGAAGTAAACCTCGGATCTCTATCCGATATAATAGACACAGGTACCCTATGTAACCTCACTATCTCTGCAACATACAACTCAGCTAACTTATCCAGTGAATAATTAACACGTACTGGAATAAAGTGAGCCGACTTCATTAGTCTATCCACAACCACCCACACCGCATCTCTCTTTTTTGGAGTCATCGGCAACCCCGTCACAAAATCCATGGTAACCCGATCCCACTTCCATTCGGGTACCAACACTGGCTGAAGCAATCCCGAGGGCACTTGATGCTCAGGTTTCATCTGTTGGCAAATCAGACACTTTGTCACAAACTCTGAAATATCTCTTTTCATACCCGGCCACCAATATAACTTTTTCAGGTCGTTGTACATTTTCGCATCGCTCGATGTCTTGACAAACATCCACTGTGGGCCTCATGCAAAACCTTTTGGATTAACTCCTCATCTCTAGGAACACAAATTCTGTCACGGTACATCAAACAACCATTCGAACCCACTCAAAAATCAGAATCAATTTTCGATCCACACTTAGCTCTCTTAGCTTGCATCTCATTGTCATTTCTCTGAGCCTCACATATTTGTTGAACAAATAGTGGCTTAGCTCTCAACTCTGGCAAAATAGCACCATCATCAGACAATGCTAAACTCGTCCTCATAACTCTTAGAGCATACAAGGATTTCCTGCTCAGGGCATCCGCAACCATATTTGCTTTTCCCGGGTGGTAGTCAATGACTAACTCATAGTCTTTCAACAACTCAAGCCACCGTCTCTTCGCAAATTCAGATCCTTCTGATCCATCAAATATCTCAAACTCTTGTGATCTGTAAAGATTCGGCATTTCTCACTATACAAGTAATGTCGCCAAATCTTTAACACAAAAACAATTACCGCTAACTCCAAATCATGAGTCGGATAATTCTTCTCGTGCGGTTTTAGCTGCCTCGAGGCGTAAGCGACTACCTTACCCTCTTGCATCAACACGCAACCGAGACCATTAAACGACGTATCACTATAAACCATGAACTCTTTTCCCGATTCTGGTTGAACCAAAACTGGCACCTCAATCAATAATGTCTTCAGTCTCTCGAAACTCTGTTGACATGTCTCAGTCCATTCAAACTTGACATCTTTATGCAACAACTTCGTCATCGGAGTAGCAATCACAGAGAACCCCTTTACGAAACGTCTGTAATGTCCTGCTAATCCAAAGAAACTTTTGATTTCAAACACGTTCCTCGACGGCTTCCAATCCACAACAGCTGATATCTTACTCGGGTTGACTCTGACACCATCACCTGACACCATGTGTCCTAGGAATCCGACCTCTCGGAGCCAAAACTCACTCTTGCTAAACTTAACATACAACTGCTTATCTCTCAAAGTTTGCAAGACAATTCTCAAATGCTCTTAATGATCGTTCTCATCCCAAGAATAGATCAATATGTCGTCAATGAAGATAACTACAAATTTGTCCACATATGGTCTGAAAACACGGTTCATCAGATCCATAAAAATCGCAGGTGCATTCGTCAAACCAAACGGCATAACCAAAAACTCATAATGGCCATACCTTGTCCGAAATGTAGTTTTCAACACATCTTGCTCTTTCACTCTGAGCTGATAGTAACCAGACCTCAAATCTATCTTGGAGAACATTGTAGCTCCCTTTAGTTGATCAAAAAGATCATCAATCCTTGGTAAAGGATACTTATTCTTAACAGTCACTTTGTTAAGCTGTCTATAGTCTATACACAATCTCATAGACCCATCTTTCTTCTTCACGAATAATACCGGAGCACCCCACGGCGAGTAGCTCGGTCTTGCAAAACCCTTATCTGTCAACTCTTGCAACTGAACCTTCAGTTCTTTCAACTCTACAGGTGCCATCCTATACGGAGCAATCGAAATAGGTACCATTCCCGGAACCAACTCAATCCCAAACTCAACCTCTCTCACTGGAGGTAATCCGAGTAACTCTTCCGAAAATACATCTGGATACTCACATACCACTGGCACTGTTTCAAACTCTACTCCAACTTCTCGAGTATTCAACACAAAAGCAAGATAGGACTCACATCCTTTTCTCAAACATTTCTCAGCCACTAGGGACGAAATCATCACTGGTAGACTATCCGATCCACCTGATTCAACCCGAACCACATCTCCACTATCACATTTCAATTCAATAAACTTACTACCACAGTTCACTAAGACACCATGGGTAGTCAACCAATCCATGCTTAGGATTAAATCAAACTCATCAAACAGCAACAACATAAGGTTTGCCGGAAAACAATGATTCTTAATCAATAAAGGACAATTCTTACACACTCTGTCCACTAACACATGCTTTCCTAACGGGTTTGACACCTTAACCACTATGTCCGTAGACTCAACGGTCATACTCAAACTAGATGCTAATCTCATACAAATATAAGAATGAGTAGACCCTGGATCTATTAAAGCAATAACAAAGGTGTCATAGAGAGAAAATGTACCCGTTATCACATCCGGGGAGGATTCTTCTTCGCGAGCGCGAATAACATACGTCCTCGCAGGTGCCCGACCCTTTGGTCTCACAGCAGAATCTCTGGGCGCACCTCTACCACTATTCTCGCCTCTCGGGTTCTTTGGTGGTCTACCCCTTGCAGACACATCACTAGGTCTCATCTCTTGCTTCTCTTCCTTATCATCCCTCTCGGGGTAGTTCCGGATAAAGTGGTCGGGGGAACCACACTTATAACAGTTTCGATTGTTACCCCAACACTCTCCGGTGTGATATCTACCATAACTTGGACACTCTGATTTACTCTTCGAATTGCCCACACTTTCCATCGAGGTAGCTTGGACTCTCGAACCTGAACGAGTATTGCCCAAGTCTCGATTCGAATAACCCACTGGTGCTGTCATCCGAGGATTTGCTTCCTTGGATCTTTTCAATTGGGCTTGGTACGACTTGCCCATCGGCCTCTTTCTAGCATCTCGGGCTTCACTCACAGCCCTCCTCTTTTCTGAACTCAGCTCTTCGGCCTTACTTGCCCTTTCAACCAACACTACAAATTCTTTCAACTCCAAAATGCCCACTAGGAGTTTGATGTCCTCATTCAGCCCATCTTCGAACCTCTTACACAAGATGGTCTCAGTCGATACACATTCTTGAGCCTATTTGCTAAGCTTAACAAACTTACGCTCATACTCTGCTACTGACATCCTTCATTGCTTCAACTCAAGGAATTCCTTCCTTTTCCGATCAGTAAATCGCTAGCTTATATACTTCTTCCGGAATTCTTCCAGAAGGAAGTGCCACGTCACCCGCTCTCTCAAGACTACCAACGTTAGTGTTTTCCACCAATGGTATGCCGAATCTCTCAGCAAGGATACGGCTCACTTCAAGCTCTCCTCAGGTGTACATGAGAGTTCATCGAACACCCTCATCGAGTTCTCCAACCAGAACTCCGCCCTCCCTAGGTCATCATCTACCTTAGCTCTAAACTCCTCAGCCCCGTGTTTCCTAATCTTATCCACCGGGGTTTTCGATATCCTCACTACATCCATACCTTGAAGAGCCACTGGATTTGGCTAAGGTATAGGAGGAGGTGGAGAAGGTTGAGCATTAGGGTTCACTCGAACATAGTCTGAATACCAATTACTCATCATCTGGAGAAAGGCTTCCCGTGCCTCTTCCCCTTGACCCCTAACCTCGGGTCCACTTTGAACAGGCACGATTCCTTGCGCAGAGCCAGGCGCATTTACTAGCAAACTTCATCGATCAATGGATCGGAATCCATATACTATATAAAACAAGATTTAGAAATCATCAGAAACCACCACACTATCATTGTACACTTATGGCATGTATAGCTAGACTCATACACCACTACGGTAGTCCTAGAACCTACTAAATGTAACATCCTAAAAATATTAGAGTATCATCTTGTTATCTGTATTAGCTCGGATATGATTGTTATTGTGTGCTTAGTATATTTGTGTGAAGGCTTGGAAATATTAGCTAAGCTAGAATAATTTTTAGTGTGGAAAATTTAGTGAAGTGGATTAAGTGAGCTTGACACTTAAGTTAATTTAAGTGTTAAATTAAAGCACATGAGGAGTTAGTGGCATAGTGGATAAGGAGCTTGAAAGGTTGCTTGAGGAAGTGGTTCGAGTAGCATGGAAAGCATATTGAGGATTTTATTTTTTGTACATCCTAGCATTAAGTGTCGGTCAACTATATATGTGGATAAGATGGACAATTTTCTTTTTATGGCAAGAAGACTTAAGGTTATGGTAAGCATGAAATAAGGGATAGAATTGCTAGATTTTGGGGATAAAATTTCTTCAACTTTGGGAATGTAGAGGATTTCAAGGCTTGGCTTAAGGGAGATGTTTTGGAAACTATTCCAAGGCCTTTAGTGCATGTATGTGGACGGCATGTATGGCTAGGGGGTGGCCTAATATTGATAGGAGGTTTGGGGAAGGATAGTTGGCCAACTTTAGCATTTGTGCACCTTTTGGCATTTGTTTCTTTTCTCTCCAAAAACTCCTTCTTTGGCCGAATGTACCTAGGCATTTTTGTGCAAATTTGCTTTGGATTTTAGCTCTCATTTTTGTGTTGAACCAAATACCATTCTCTTTCTCTCATTTTTCCTTTTGAAACCGAAACTACATTTGAACTTTGTGCATTTTTGTGCACTTTTCTTCTTTGGTAAAATAGGTGTTGGCCGATCTCTTAATCCCATTTTCTCTCTTTTCTTTCTTTTGAATATTGTTCAAAATCACAACATTTCTTTTACTTTCTTCTTGGCCGAATCTCTTTCTTCCCTTTCCCCTTGATTTTTCTTTCATTAGTTGCTAAAGCCTAATCATCCTTCTTCCCTTTTCATTTTTTTCTTTTCTTCTTTGCCATACTAATTCTTCATCTCTTTTAAGCCGAATATCAATTGTTTTCTTTCAAAATCATAGCCGAAACTCTCATATCCTATTTGATTTGTCTTGGCCGAATTTCTTCAAGGGTAGGACTTCATTTGGTTTTCTTCAAACGGTTTTGGAAGATAGGTAAGTGCTATGGCAGTTTTTTTTAGTCTTTTTATTGTTTCTATGTTGTTCCTCTTGTGGACAAAGGCCGAATTTTGGACAATTGTTGCAAGGTTCTAATCATTCTTAGAAACCGATTTCTTTTAGGCTCCTCGGGACGTTGGAAGCAATCAATCTAAGCCTCGTTTCTTTGTCAAATCATTTTGGGTAAGCTTTAGGTAAGACTTGGTATTTCAAGTGATAACTCATTGGGATTTAGTGGTATGGCGAATGGCCTTTGTTTATAATTTAAATATTGGCCGATTGTAGGACAAGGTGATCTAGTCTTGGTAGATCGGTCTTGATTTTAGTACTTGCGGTAGTGTCGGTGTGTACCTTACACACTTTATAACTTCGGTTATGTATATGTATATATAATTTCAATTTACTAATCATATTATCAAAGTGGAAAACGAAGAGATCTTGATATGATACTATGATGGTATGAATGAGGATTCAGTTAGTCCGTTTCTATATGTTGTTAATACATGTGGATTGAAATCATGATCTACGATTTATGATATATTTGTTATGTGTTTCATAATAAAGTATGTTGACATGATTTGTACAAATATTGCATTGGTATGGGAAATATGAGAGGAGGGGAAGATTGATATTCGTGTCTTCTGACACGGAGGTTTAGCACCTCCGGTGATTTGGTATCACATTTGTGTCTTTGGGACACCAGAGGTTTGGCACCTCATAGCGACTCGTCCCTGTGGATTAACACCACCGTGGGTTGGCCCCACTTTTAAGATATGGGATTGTTGCCATTGATTTGGTATCACAAGTGGGTTGGCCCCACAACTTGATTATTTGTGACTTTGGGTCACCAGTGATTTGGTATCACAATATTGAATATCGTGACTTTGGTCACCAGTGGTTTGGCACCACCAGTGGTTTGGTACCACACGGGGTAGAAAAGGAGTTATGGATGGCTAGGTTGGGTGCATCATATATATATACATTGCTTGGTTATAATTTGTGTAAGCATGTGGTATTTACCGGGAGAGGGAATATGCACTGAGTCTTGGTGACTCACCTTCTCCCTTACTTTTTCAGGTAATTCGTAAATTCGCGGATGAGGAGCCGGATGAACTCGAGGAGGCCATGCAATAAAATTTGGTTTTACATGAACTTCCATTTGGGTACTTTATTTTGTTTTCATCTTTTTATGGATTTGTAATAAGGCCTCTTTAATTATGTTTTTGGATTATTTATATGCTTTGGATTTGTTTTAAATATGGCTTATAAATTACATGGTTGATATAATAATTTGAGCACCAAGTTTTCTAAACTACAAAACGCGATGGTTTTTAAAACGTTATCATCGGGTAACATAAATCAATTGATAGTATTTAACAACTTAAGTATTTTTGATAACTCATACTATTTTCCAAAACTCCAGGTTTCAAATTTCTATTAGACACGGTTTTCAACCTAATCGCTTTAGTTTCTTTTCAATTTATAAAAGGTTTACAAATCTAAGCTGCAACTAAGTTTTAAAGATTTATTTTCGGGATTTCAAAGTAAATTATCAGTTTTAATTTATTATACACTAGATTTTCTACGAACTTAGAACAACAAAAAGTTTTTCACTAAAATTTAATCGTTAACTCTATTTTCTTTGAAACGTTTTCCTTCGTGGCATGCCAGATTCAGTCATGGCGTATTGACCGGGCTTGGGGTGTTACAAATTGGTATCAGAGCCAAGTTCAAAAGCTCGGCTGTGGGCCCGAGGCCCAAAATGATTTAAAGTATGGTATTAAAATGTTTTGTTTAAAATTATATGGTTAGAAAGGCATGGCACCGAGTCTCCGGCACCGATCCGCCCGGGTAAGTATCTCAAACTGTTGCTTTTGATGATATGATTATAATGATGATGGCATGACTGATTAGTAGTAGAAACTACTCTAGAGACCCAAACTATAGGTTGAATGTACTCGCGAAACAACTTCTTATTAAAATTATTCATAAAACTCTGTTTTAAAGAAAGTGGAATAATGACTAATGCATAACGCTTTTAAATCGGATAAGTCGAGACTTTTTAGACATGAGTACTCGAGGTCGGGTCGTATTACTCGTGGACGTGGTCGGGTAGGATGGTCGTGTGTTCCGAGCCGGTGAGGTCCGGTCAAGGATCCGAGAATGAGGTACCACCACCCCACCACCAGCGGTTGGAGTTGAGCATCGAGGATCAAACGGGGATGACACGGTGTCTCAGCGATGCTCGCGAGTTCTTGAGAGGGTAGCCGAATAGGTGGAGGCGCGAATTCAAAATCCGTGATCCGAGCGACTTGAGCCAATGGAGCTGAGGTATTTTGAGGTGTTTCTGTGTGGCTCCCAAGACGGCAGAGTATTGGTTAGAGGCGACGAACGAATCATGGATGACTTGGATCCGAGTTCGAGGGAAAAACGACTTTATGCCAAATTTAGTAAGTGCGAGTTACGGCTTAGGAGGTGACTTTCTTGGGTCACGTAGTATCACCGAGGGGATTAGAGTGGATCCTCGGAAGATTGAGGCGGTGTTGGATTGGAAGCCGCCTAAGTCGCTGGGTTGAGATTCGAGTTTTCTAGGTCCGCGGGGTATTACCAAGATTTGTAGAGGATTTTCTTTGATAGCAGCACCTATGACTAAGTTATTGAGGAAAGGAGTTCCATTTGTGTGGACCGAGAAGCGCAAGAAAGTTTCGACAAGTTGAAGAAGATTCTAACCTGAAGCTCGGTTTTGATTCAACTTTGAGGCGAGCAAGGAATTCACGGTTTCTTGTGATGCATCACATACTTTAGTTTGGGATGTGTCTTTGATGCAGGAAGGGAAGGTAGTGGCTTATGCATCTCGGCGATTGAGACCACATGAAGTTAACTATCCGACGCATGACTTGGAATTAGCTGCCGTGGTTTTTGCTTTGAAGATTTGGAGACACTATTTGTATGGAGAGAAGTCGATAGTCTACACGGATCACAAGAGTCTTAAGTATATTTTGACTCAGAAGGATTTGAACTTGAGGCAGCGTAGATGGATTGAGTTGTTAAAGGACTACGACTGTTCAATTGAGTATCATCCAGGCAAGGCTAATGTGGTGGCAGACGCGTTGAGCCGTAAGGTTGTCACTGACTTAAGATCGATGTTTGCTCGTCTTAGCTTATATGAGGATGGGAGTCTTTTGGCTGAATTGCAAGTCAAGCCGACTTGGTTAGAGCAAATCAAGGAGAAGCAGTTAGAGGATGATGGTTTAAATGATCGGAGGTTGCGGGTTCAGAATGGAGGTTTAGAGGATTATAGTTTGTCCAGTGATGGAGTATTATGTTTTAAAGGGAGAGCTTGTATGCCAAAGGATGTTGAGTTGAGACAAAGGATTCTTCGGGACGCACATAACAGCCCATACGCTATGCATCCTGGAGGTAGCAAGATGTATCGGGATTTAAGAGAGCAGTTTTGGTGGCCAGGTCTGAAGCGGGAGGTAACTGAGTTTGTGGGTAAATGTCTGACGTGCCAGCAGGTCAATGCGGAACATCAGTTGCCGTCTGGGTTACTTCAGCCGGTGAAGATTCCACAGTGGAAGTGGGAAAGGATCACTATGGACTTTGTCAGTGGATTACCCCTTACGCCAAGTAAGAAGGACTCAATTTGGGTGATTGTGGATCGTCGACTAAGTCGACTCATTTTATTCCTGTAAGGGTGGATTATTCGCCTGAAGTTAGCTAAGTTGTATGTGGCGGAAATAGTGAGGTTGCACGGTGTACCAAAGGTCGATCATCTCGCATGAGATCCTAGATTTACGTCGAGGTTTTGGAGAGCGTTACATCAAGCTTTGGGTACGCGGTTGGATTTCAATACGGCATTTCATCCACAGTTTGACGGGCAGTCGGAAAGAGTTATTCAGATTTTTGAGGATATGTTGAGAGGATGTGTTTTGGACTTTAGAGGCAGCTGGGAAGAGTTTTTGCCATTAGCTGAATTCGCATACAAAAGCAAGCATTAAGATGGCACCATATGAGGCGTTGTATGGTAGGAGGTGTCGCACACCTACATGCTGGACAGAGTTGGGTGAGCGTCAGATGTTAGGACCAGAGTTGGTTACAGAGACTGAGGATAAGGTTAAGATGATTCAGGCTCGTCTGAAGGAAGCTTCGGATAGGCAAAAGTCATATGCCGATCTCAAGCGGAGGGATATAGAGTTTGATGTAGGTGACAAGGTTTTTCTGAAGGTCTCGCCATGGAAGAAAGTGTTAAGATTTGGGAAAAAAGGCAAGTTAAGTCCAAGGTTTATTGGACCGTATAAGGTGTTGAGACGAGTGGGACCAGATGAGCCTATCAGCTCGAGTTGCCATCGAGCTGAGTCGATTCACGATGTGTTCCATGTCTCCATGCTTAGACGCTATCATTCGATCCATCGCATGTCGTGGCGAGAGAGGAAATAGAGGTGAGTCCAGTTTGACGATAGAAGAAGAACTGTGTGCGATTCTAGATCGAGATGTGAAAGTTTTATGCGTAGGAAGTCCGTTCCTTTAGTGAAGGTTTTATGGCGGAATCATGGCGTGGAAGAAGCTACGTGGGAACCGGAGGATGCGATGAGGCAGCAGTACCCTCAACTCTTTTGAGCAGGTAATTTCGAGGACGAAATTTTCTTAAGGGGGTAGAATTGTAACAGTCTAAAAATATTAGCGTATCATCTTGTTATCTGTATTAGCTCGGATATGATTGTTATTGTGTGCTTAGTATATTTGTGTGAAGGCTTGGAAATATTAGCTAAGGTAGAATAATTTTTAGTGTGGAAAATTTAGTGAAGTGGATTAAGTGAGCTTGACACTTAAGTTAATTTAAGTGTTAAATTAAAGCACATGAGGAGTTAGTGGCATAGTGGATAAGGAGCTTGAAAGGTTGCTTGAGGGAAGTGGTTCGAGTAGCATAGAAAGCATATTGAGGATTTTATTTTTTGTACATCCTAGGATTAAGTGTCGGTCAACTATATATATGGATAAGATGGACAATTTTCTTTTATGGCAAGAAGACTTAAGGTTATGGTAAGCATGAAATAAGGGATAGAATTGCTATATTTTGGGGATAAAATTTCTTCAACTTTGGGAATGTAGAGGATTTCAAGGCTTGGCTTAAGGGAGATGTTTTGGAAACTATTCCAAGGCCTTTAGTGCATGTATGTGGACGGCATGTATGGCTAGGGGGTGGCCAATATTGATAGGAGGTTTGGGAAGGATAGTTGGCCAACTTTAGCATTTGTGCACCTTTTGGCATTTATTTCTTTTCTCTCCAAAAACTCCTTCTTTGGCCGAATGTACCTAGGCATTTTTGTGCAAATTTGCTTTGGATTTTAGCTCTTATTTTTTTGTTGAACCAAATACCATTCTCTTTCTCTCATTTTTCCTTTTGAAACCGAAACTACATTTGAACTTTGTGCATTTTTGTGCACTTTCCTTCTTTGGTAAAATAGGTGTTGGCGAATCTCTTAATCCCATTTTCTCTCTTTTCTTTCTTTTGAATATTGTTCAAAATCACAACATTTCTTTTACTTTCTTCTTGGCCAAATCTCTTTCTTCCCTTTTCCTTGATTTTTCTTTCATTAGTTGCTAAAGCCGAATCATCCTTCTTCCCTTTTCATTTTTTCTTTTCTTCTTTGCCATACTAATTCTTCATCTCTTTTGAGCCGAATATCAATTGTTTTCTTTCAAAATCATTGCGAAACTCTCATATCCTATTTGATTTGTCTTGGCGAATTTCTTCAAGGGTAGGACTTCATTTGGTTTTCTTCAAACGGTTTTGGAAGATAGGTAAGTGTTATGGCCGTTTTTCCTTAGTCTTTTTATTGTTTCTATGTTGTTCCTCTTGTGGACAAAGGCCGAATTTTGGACAATTGTTGCAAGGTTCTAATCATTCTTAGAAACCGATTTCTTTTAGGCTCCTCGGGACATTGGAAGCAATCAATCTAAGCCTCGTTTCTTTGTCAAATCGTTTTGGGTAAGCTTTAGGTAAGACTTGGTATTTCAAGTGATAACTTATTGGGATTTAGTGGTATGGCCGAATGGCCTTTGTTTATAATTTAAATATTGGCGATTGTAGGACAAGGTGATCTAGTCACGATAGATCGGTCTTGATTTTAGTACTTGCGGTAGTGTCGTGTGTGTACCTTACACACTTTATAACTTCGGTTATGTATATGTATATATAATTTCAATTTACTAATCATATTATCAAAGTGGAAAACGAAGAGATCTTGATATGATACTATGATGGTATGAATGAGGATTCGGGTAAGTCCGTTTCTATATGTTGTTAATACATGTGGATTGAAATCATGATCTACGATTTATGATATATTTGTTATGTGTTTCATAATAAAGTATGTTGACATGATTTGTACAAATATTGCATTGGTATGGGCAATATGAGAGAAGGGGGAAGATTGATATTCGTGTCTTCGGACACCAGAGGTTTGGCACCTCTAGTGATTTGGTATCACATTTGTGTCTTTGGGACACCAGAGGTTTGGCACCTCATAGCGACTCGTCCCTGTGGATTAACACCACCGTGGGTTGGCCCCACTTTTAAGATATGGGATTGTCGCCAGTGATTTGGTATCACAAGTGGGTTGGCCCCACAACTTGATTATTTGTGACTTTGGGTCACCAGTGATTTGGTATCACAATATTGAATATCGTGACTTTGGTCACCAGTGGTTTGGCACCACCAGTGGTTTGGTACCACACGGGGTAGAAAAAGAGTTATGGATGGCTAGGTTGCGTGCATCATATATATATACATTGCTTGGTTATAATTTGTGTAAGCATGTGGTATTTACTGGGAGGGAATATGCATCGAAGTCTTGGTGACTCACCTTCTCCTTACTTTTTTTGGGTAATTCGTAAATTCGCGGATGAGGAGCCTGATGAACTCGAGGAGGCCATGCAATAAAATTTGGTTTTACATGAACTTCCATTTGGGTACTTTATTTTGTTTTCATCTTTTTATGGATTTGTAATAAGGCCTCTTTAATTATGTTTTTGGATTATTTATATGCTTTGGATTTGTTTTAAATATGGCTTATAAATTACATGGTTGATATAATAATTTGAGCACCAAGTTTTCTAAACTACAAAACGCGATGGTTTTTAAAACGTTATCATCGGGTAACATAAATCAATTGATAGTATTTAACAACTTAAGTATTTTTGATAACTCATACTATTTTCCAAAACTCCAGTTTCCAAATTTCTATTAGACACGGTTTTCAACCTAATCGCTTTAGTTTCTTTTCAATTTATAAAAGGTTTACAAATCTAAGCTGCAACTAAGTTTTAAAGATTTATTTTCGGGATTTCAAAGTAAATTATCAGTTTTAATTTATTATACACTCGATTTTCTACGAACTTAGAACAACAAAAAGTTTTTTACTAAAATTTAATCGTTAACTCTATTTTCTTTGAAACGTTTTCCTTCGTGGCATGCCAGATTCGGTCATGGCGTATTGACCGGGTTTGGGGTGTTACACTAAACCATAGCTCTGATACCACTAAATGTAACACCCCTTACCCGAGTTCTACGCCGGAACCAGGCCCGAGGCATTACCGAACTCAAACCACTTGATCGCCACTTAGGCTCGTCGTAACTACTCTCTGAAGTCATCTCAACAACCTCATTCTCAACTTACGAGGCCTCACTCATACACACGAGGGCTCTCGAGACTAAACCGGAACTTTTTCCAATCTTAAAATGTTTCTCTTTTGAACAGGGCTTACACGCCCGTGTGAAGTCACACACGCCCATGTTCACAAACCGTGCTTACCACCTGTGGTGCACACTGACTACCTTAACACGGCCTAGAGTCTAGACACACGCCCGTGTGGCTAGCCCGTGGCCAACACTGATTAATCCCACACGCCCTAGACACACGCCCGTGTGGCTAGTCCGTGGTCTATTCTGATTTAAAATACTAACATGCAGGGGACGCACGGCCAAACCACACGCCCGTGGGCTGACCGTGGGTCACACATGGCCTAGACACACGCCCGTGTGTCTATCCACATGGCCAAGAACAAAGCTATTTGCTAAGCTCTTCTCACCCTTATAGCTTACACAACATGCACTCATACAACACATCCATAAACAACTCAAATTGAAGTGCAATCTCACATATAAAACTACATCTTTCTTTCATATAATGTAATAGCCAACAACCATGGCATTATACAAAATACACTATCCATCTAAAGGCCAACACATCTTAGCCATTTACACCAAAAATTCACTAATTTGTCTAGTCCCTATACATGCCATATACAAAACATTGAGTCTAATGTACCAGAGTGTGATGATAGTGTGGGCGATCTTCCAATTGATCCTCGTATCTCGATTCAACACTTTTACTCTATAAGACAAGGGAAAAGAAAGAGAGTAAGCTTTGAGCTTAGTAAGTTTACAGATAAACAATTAAGCAACATAGTATAAGCTAAGCAACAATTAGCATTATACTAACATAAGTAATTCACAACTATGCTTACTATTTCTATCCCTTACCACATTTCCAACACATCATGAGTCACTTACTCATAACTATTGACATACACCCCTGCATTCAATATCACATTTACACAATATACAACACATCATTATTCTCGATAATACATCCACACAGCTAATCCACACAGCTAATCCACACAGCTAATCTACTCACTATCACATCCACACAGCAAATCTCTCGGTGGTTTCGCACTAAGCCCACCCCATTCAATTAGTAAGGTAGTATCGCAATTAGCCTACCAACAAGATATTCATAGCGGTCTCACACATAGCCCACTAAATAACATACCTAACGATAGTATCGCACATAGCCAGCTCATCGTCAATATGCATTAGGATGGTATCGCACTTAGCCCACCTTTTTGCATTATCACAACACATTCACAAATCTACTTACTTAATCATTCATCCATCCATTTCACTTGAACCACATAGGTTCTCAATCATTCTCAACCATGCTATACACTATCTAGCATTAACAATTTGTAAGTATGAATGCATTATTTATGCATAGACTTACCTCGATACTCATAAGTATTGAGACTTGCAATTTAGTCCACCACATTGCTTTTTCCTCGGTTTCGATCCGGGCTTCATCTTTCTTGATCTATAATGAATAAATTAGCTTATTCAATACATACATTGACTAAATTGACCCACATCTCATACTTTAGCAAAATTACTATTTTGCCCCTAAACTTTCTCATATTTACACTTTAGCCCCAAAGGCTCGTAAAGTGATTTTTATTCAACTTTCTAGTCTTTCATGCTTATTCAAACCACTTATTCAACTAAAGCTATCATCAATTCTCACTAAAACACACATGTATGACCAAACTTAAGATTTTTACAATCAAGTCCCTACATGCATTTTCATGGAAAATCACTTAACAAAAGATGTTTCTAGTACATCAAACTTTCATAATCTTCCATAAAATATCATCATACATGCATGTCATACATGACCACATTTTTGAACATCCATTTTAGCTCATCAAATAGCTAAAAATAGCTTACTCATGCTACTAGGACTTCAAAAATACAAAGAATATTAAAAACGAGGCTAGATGCACTTACCAGCAAGCTTGAAAAATTTGAAGAACCCTAGCAATGGCTCTTGAAATTTTTGACAGCCTTGGGGAAGAAGATGAATGAATTTTGTCATCTTTTCTCCTATTTTAATCACTTATTTGATAATTGACCAAAATGCCCTTTTTGATAAACTTTCTATTTTAACTCATCCATGCCCAATTTTGTCCAAATATTAGAATTTGGATAAATTGCTATTTAAGGACCTCTAATTAATAATCTAAAGCTATTTCACACATATAGCTTCTAGAAACACACATTTTGCAACTTTTGCAATTTAGTCCTTTTTGACAATTCAACCGCAATTTCACAAAATTGCTTCATGAAACTTTCACACTATCATGCATACAAGGCATAAACCTCAAAAAATCATTTATAACCCTCGGATTTGTGGTCTTGCACCACTATATCGACTAGACCCTAAACCGAGATGTTACATTACTAGGCCAGAAAAGGCAGATTTGTGGGGATTCGCTCGAGGATAGCCAGTTGATTCATCTCCAGAAGCCGGAACTATACTCAATACGGAGGATTTCTCTTTAATTTCCTTCAGGGAGTTTTAGAGATTTCTTATGTTTTGTTTTATCTTATCTTCTGAGATGTTTTCTTTTATTGTTATGAACTAAGCCCTCAGATACCTGAGGGGGATGAAACTTAGATGAATCTTGTTATCGTTTACTGAACTATATGATAAATATTTGACGTGTTCTTAATTATGTGTTCTTAATTCTTGTGTTAATATTTCGCGGATATTAATTCAAGTTTGATGTGCTTAGGTGGAGGAGCAAAAGTCCCTGCCTAAGAGTATATCTAGCATAGTTAAGCGGAGTTGATCGCGCGCCTAGAGATAGGGTGACGAGATTTTGCCGGATTAGGGTGAAACCTAATATGGGATTCCATAGATCAAGTTAATGCGATTCTAGGGGTTTTAATTAGAAAGAGATTTCAATTAATCAACCTAGGGTTAGATGTTATTCGCCTCGAGAGAGGTTTTAATATACATTAGGGAATCTTACGGATCAAGTCAAGCGAATAAATCGTCTGGTTCAGAGTTAGATAACAAGTGAAGTCTAGGTGGATTCTTCTTTGGGTGTCGTCTTAATCAATTGGTTTTTCCTCAAGTTATTTTCCCAAATTCATTCTTCTTTGTCTTAGAGTCTTTAATTTAGTAGTTAATTAATTTAGATTTAAAACAACAAATTCCCTTTATTTTAGGCTAAATAATAAAAAGAAAGTTAGTATTAGTACATTTAGTTCCTTTGGGTTCGACAATCCGGTCTTACCTAAGCTATACTACTATTCGATAGGTGCACTTGCCTCAATCGTTGTCATAGTTAGTTTCCAGGTTCGATCATTCTCATTATTTAAGTTTTTTAAAACTCTGACACACGATCAAAGCCTATGGGATTAACTTTTCATGTTTGACTCTTGAGTGCTTATTTTTGAACCTTAAACACCTTGAGTGATTTGAGTGAACCCTTGGTGAGGATGCCAATTTTTGTTGATTTTGAATTAAAGGTGATTATTTAGGTAAGGGTAAACACCTATTTTTCGTACTATAAAAACTATGACTTTGATTGTTTGAATCTTTAGGAACCTTCTGGTTAAATTATCAATGTATGAATTACCTATGAATCATGATGAAACATTATTGATGAAGGTTATGAATTGAGGAAATTCGATTTTAATTGTGAGTTGAGAATTTTGCTCGAGGACAAGCAAATGCTTAAGTGTGGGGGTATTTGATAAATCGTAATATATACATATTTTAATCCCACATTTAGCATACTTTTGGATGATTTAATCCCTTGAATTGTGGAATTTGATGCTCCTAATCCTTTAATTTCATGTTTTATACTTAGGAGAGCATCGGAGGATGAAAAGAACGAGAAACGGGCCGAAAATGGAGAAAATGGGCCAAAGTAAGAAATTCACACGACACAGAGTTCACCACACCAATGCGTGCCACACCTTAGCAGTTCGAACACGGCCCGGCTCGACTCACACAGGCGTTCCACACAGGCGTGCCCTCGCTTTGACTCTGTTTAAATTCCTTTCGGATTAGTGTACTTGTGGGCCAAGAAAGGCATTCCGAAAGCCTATATAAACACCCTAGAGAGCGACCTAAAAGGGGGCGAAGCCAGAGAGGGCTGAACACAGGAAATTACTCGAAGACAGCCAGTTGATTCATCCCAGAAGCCGAAATCACACTCAAGACGGAAGATCTTCCCTTCAATTTTCTTCAGGGGGTTTTAGGGTTTTTCTTATGTTTTGTTATTTACTTTCTTCTGAGATGTATTCTTTATTAAACATGAACTAAACCCCTCAAATACCTGAGGGGGATGAAACCTAAGACGGATCTTGTTACTATTTTCTGAACTGTATGATAAATACTTGATTTGTTCTTAATTATGTGTTCTTAATTCTTATTTAAATATTTCAGGATATTGATTCAAGTATTGATGTGCTTAGGCAGTGGAGCAAAAGTCCCTGTTTAAGAGTAGATCTAGCATAGTTAAGCGGAGTTGATCACAACCCTAGAGATAGGATGACGAAAATCTACCGGATTAGGGTCAAACCTAATATGGGAGTCAATAGATCGAGTTAATGCAACACTAGGGGTTTTAATTAGAAAGAGATTTTAATTAATCAACCTAGGGTTAGACGTTATTAGTCTCGAAAGGGATAATAATATAAATTAGGGAATCCTACGGATCAAGTCAAGTGAATAAATCGTCTGGTTCAGAGTTAAGTAATAAGTGAAGTCTAGGTGGATTCTTCCTCGGGTATTGTCTTAATCAACTGGTTTTCCCAAAAGTATTTTCCCAATTCACTCTCTGTGTCTTAGCATCCTTAGTTTAGAAATTGGTTAATTAAACATCGATTCCCTTAATACTTAGGCTAGATAATAAAAAGATAGTAACTACTAGTACTCTTGGTCCTTGAGGATACGATATTTCCGGTCTTGCCATAGCTATACTACCGAACGATAGGTACGCTTGCCTTATTTGTTGTCATAGTTAGTTTGGACACGATCGCTTCCTCTTCATCAAAACTACATTATTATCACTTTCACTAACTTTAGAATTAGAACCTTCCAAATTAAAGGCTTTTAAATCAATACCTTCCCTATCTTTAGTCTTTTTTCTTCAATTGATCTCTCCCTGTAAATTCAGACGGAACTGAAAAATGACTGTGAGTTTCTTTCATTTTCTTTGAAGGGGAGGAAAATTTTTTACCCAAATTCTTTTT
This sequence comes from Gossypium sturtianum, assembly GCA_025698515.1. NCBI lineage: Eukaryota > Viridiplantae > Streptophyta > Magnoliopsida > Malvales > Malvaceae > Gossypium > Gossypium sturtianum. The sequence goes on from CM046949.1 coordinate 37,646,661, forward strand.
ATCGGTATCTCAAAATTCTGAATCAGCCGTTTTCTTCTTATTACTAATATCTTCCATATTCTGAGCTCTTTCAGCTAACACAACAAATTCTTTCAATTCAAGAGCCCCAATAGGTAACTAAATTTATTCATTCAAGCCTTCCTCAAATTGAGTACACATGTTAGCCTCTATCAAAACTATTTCGCGAGCATATTTATTGAGTCGGACGAATTCCCTCTCATATTCAGCTACTGTTCTAAGGCCCTATTTTAACACGAGGAATTATTTCTTCTTGTCTAAATACCGCTGACTGATGTATTTCTTCTGGAACTCAATCTGAGAGAATTGCCAGCTCAATCGGTCTTTCGGTACCACTACAATTGATGTTACCAACCATTGATATACTTATTCCTTTGGTAACAAAACAACACACCTTAAGCAGTCTTCGGGAGAGCATATCAATTCATCTAATACCCTCGAGGTATTTTCTAACCAATACTCGACCCTTTCAGGATCATCATCTACTTTTTCATGGAACTTCTCAACCCCAAATTTTGAATTTTATCAATAGGATGCCTATGAACTTGTACCTGATGTAAATCTTGGGGAATAGGGGGTATCTGTTGTGGTACAGGAGGGGTGGAGGTTGCTAAGCCATTGGATTTGCTTGCATAAAATAGGTAAACTATTTAGTCATCATATGGAAAAAGGCTCCATACGCCTCACTTCCTTGGCCCTCAAAGTGGGCACACTCTGAGCAACCTCATGCTCCGAGGCCGAAACATTACTTTGACTTTATTGGAATTTGCTCGATTGGATTCACACTACCGCACGTTATAAGGTGGCATGTATTTCTAGTCTCAATACATGCTATGTTCAGTTTGAGAACCGACTAAATCGTAGCTCTAATACCACTAAATGTTACAACCCTCACCCGTCTCTATCGCTAGATTATGGTTACGAGATGCTACTATACAAAACAGAACGAAACCATGGGTTATCAATGTAAAATTTCTCATAACAATCAGTAATCATCAAACTTATAAAAAAAAACATGTTATTCATATATTTTCAGGGTTAAATCGAACTTACGAAAGCTCTAAAATAGTTTAATACAAAACAAGGACTCATGTGAAACATTTAAGAAAAACAAGGCAAAAATACAAAACAGAGGTCACAAAACCGTGTAATAGAATGAGGCTGTGTAAAGCTATGTGACATGGTCATTTTGTTCAACTGTGTGCAAGGGCTAAAACCATATAGGTGGAATCACATGACCGTGTCTTCAGACCGTGGAACAGATTATGGTCATGTGTGGGCTAAATTGTAAAACTATGCAAACTTTCACACGACCATGTGTCTGGGCCATGTAACTCACTGATGACATGTGTGCTAATTGTCATCTAAAACACACAGACCACACGACCATGCCATATGCCCGTGTATAGCACACGGTCATGTGACAGACCATGTATCAGCCCGTGTATACCTAAAAGACCCCTTTTTAAACAAGTTAACCATTCCTAGCTCACTTGTGCCACAAGCTACAACATACCATCATTTAAACTTGTTTAATGTGAAAAAAAAATGTCGGTAATGATAAATATATCGCAAAGAAAAGAGAAACAAAAATAAAGAACACACAGATTTTACGTGGAAACCCTTTCGGGGAAAAACCACGGGCAGAGGAGAAGAAAATTCACTATGTCGAATTCGAATCAATTTACAAGATGAATAGACTATGTCTATTTATAGGCTTGTAAAGCCATATTCTAATAGGAGTGTAGTAAGATTGAAACTCCTTATTCTAATCAATATCCAATAGATGGAGTTTAATAAGGTTTTAAAAACCTTATTTAAAATAAAATAAAAGAAGTGTAGTTCTATAGGGATTCTTCTTTTATTTTATTTTACCATTGTATTTTATTTAAATAAGGGTTGTGTCACTTAATTCTAACAATCTCCACCTTGACACGAATTCTAAATAAACAAGTTCTTCATCGCAAACTCTCAACGAACAAGTTCTCCACCTCTTCCATAAAACCCCTTAAGGGTTTAACTTCAACAATGAACACCAACCAAGTCTAAGCAATGCTCAAACTTGGTTATAGGAAGTGACTTAGTCATCATATCTGCAGGATTTTCATGAGTACTAATTTTGCTCACAATAATATCACCACGAGCAATAATATCATGAACAAAATGATACCGAACATCAATGTTTTTGTTCTCTCATGAAACATTTGATCTTTTGTAAGGAAGATGGCACTGATCGTCGCAAAATCGTGTCTTGATTTGAAGGTCTTCATTGAGCTCACTAAAGAGTCCTTCAACTAAATAGCTTCTTTACAAGCCTCGATGAATCGCCATGTACTCGGCTTCATGGTAGACAAAGCGATCTGTAGTTTGCAAAGTAGCTTTCAAACTGATTGCACAACCTCCGATTGTAAAGACATAACCAAAGGAGAGATCTTCTTCTATCAAGGTCTCCAGCAAAATCAGCATCAACATACCCAATGACTCCATCTCTAGTTCTTCCAAACTGTAAGCAAACATCAGTAGTACCTCGTAAGTATCTTAAAATCCACTGAACTACTTTCAAATGTTCTTTACCAGGATTCTCCAAGTATCTGCTAACTGCACTGACTGCATATGATAAATCTGGACGTGAACAAACCATAGCATACATGGGAGATCCCACTACACTAGAGTATGGAACATGTGACATGTACTCAATCTCATCATCTGATTGTGGAGACAAAGCCAATGAAAGTCTGAAATGGGCTGCTAAAGGAGTACTAACAGGCTTAGCACTCTGCATATTGAACCTGCAAAGAACTTTCTCAATATACCCCTTCTGACTTAGGTACAATTTACTTGCTTTTCTATCTCTAAGAATCTCTATACCAAGTATCTTCTTTGCTGGTCCCAAATCTTTCATCTCAAATTCTTCACTTTGTTGGGCTTTGACCTTTCTTATCTCTCCTTTATCTTTTCTTTGCTATCAACATGTCATCAACATAAAGAAGTAGATACACAAAAGAACCATCATCTGCTTTTTCTTAAAGTAAACACAATTTGTCAAAACTACTTCTTTTAAAATCATGAGAAGTCATAAAAGAATCAAACCTCTTGTACCACTTGCTTTGGTGATCATTTCAAAACCGTAAAGGGACTTTTTAGCAAGCAAACATAGTCCTCTTTTTCTCGAGATCAGAAACCCTCTCGATTGTTGCATGTAAATATCTTCCTCAAGTTCTCCATGCAAAAATGCAGTTTTTACATCTAACTGCTCAAGCTCCAAATCATGCATGGCCATAATACCAAGCAAAGCTCGAATCGAACTATGCTTCAGAACTAGGAAGAACACATCTGTGAAGTCCACTCCTGGAATTTGACTGTAACCTTTTGCAACAAGCCTTGCTTTATATCTGGGTTCTTCAACTCCTGGAGTCCCTTCTTTCTTTTTAAACACCCATTTACAGCGAACAACCTTTTTACCTTTAGGAAGTTTTACAAGATCCCATGTTCTGTTTTTATGGAGTGATTCCATCTCCTATTGCATAGCAAACATCCACTTTTTTGAGTTTTCACAGCTAATCGCCTCAGAATAATTAGACGGCTCTTGGTTTGCATCTATATCTTCGACCACATTTAAATCATAAGCAACTAGGTCAGCCTCGGCATACTTCTTTGGAGGTTTAATTTCTCTTCTAGTTCTGTTTTTGGCGATAGAGTATTGTGCTGAAGAAGCAACTCTATTCTCAATTTTTGTACTGGCTTGAAGAGTCGACTCTGTATTAATATGATGCTCCACCTGCTTTTGATTTTCTTTATTGGAAGAGTCTATAAGAGATAAGTTAGGTAGCGTAGTAATTTCATCAAAAACAACATCTCTGCTAATCACAACTTTTCTATTTTCAGGACACCATAACTTATACCCTTTTACACCAGCTTTATAACCAAGAAAAACACATTTAATGGATCTCGGTTCCAATTTTCCATTATCAACATGAGCATACGCAGGACACCCAAAGATCTTTAAATCAGAATAATTAGCATGATTACCAGACCATACCTCTTGTGGAGTCTTTTTCTCAATGGCAATGGATGGAGATCGGTTGATCAAAAAACATGTAGTAGAGGCTGCTTCGGCCCAAAACGACTTTGGTAAGTTGGCATTTGACAACATACATCAAACTTTCTCCATGATCATTCTGTTCATTCGTTCTGCAACGCCGTTTTATTGTGGAGTGTGACGAACTGTCAAGTGTCTCACGATCCCTTCTGACTTACACAGTTTATTAAACTCATCAAAACAAAACTCTAAGCCATTGTCTGTGCGGAGGTGTTTTATTTGTTTTCCCGTCTGTTCTTCAATCATAGTTTTCCAAGACTTAAATGCGAAAAACACATCGCTTTTTCGCGCGGGAAGAATGCCCAAACTTTTCTCGAAAAATCATCAATAAAAGTTAGCATATAATTAGCTCCACCTCTTGAAGGCACTCTTGATGGCCCCCTACGGATCGAAATGAATATACTCCAACGTTTCCTTCGTGTTATGGATTCCTCTGTGAACCGAACTCTCTTTGCTTCCCAAAAACGCAATGCTCACGTAACTTGAGTTTGCAAATTCCTTGCCCATCAAGAAGTCCTCTTTTGCTCAATTCTGCCATGCCATTCTCACTCATATGCCCTAGGCGCATATATGCCAAAGTTTAGTAATATCATCATCCGACAAGGAAGAGGAAGCGACAATTGCATCACCAATAATAGTAGACCCTCGCAAAACATATAACTTGGCGCCTTTTTCTCCCTTTTTCATCACAACGAGGAACCTTTGAAATCATCAAAATCCCACTTTCACACTGTATGTGTACCCTCTTGAATCAAGAGTACTCAACGAAATTAAATTTCTCTTCAATTCGAACATGCCGCACGCGTCACTAAGTGTTCGACAACTCCATCAAACATCTTAACTTTAATTGTTCCAACACCTGCGATTTTACACGAAGAATTATTTCCCATCAAAACAACACCTTCGGATTAATCGCTTTGTAATTTGTAAACCAATCCCGATTGGGACTCATGTGGAAGGTACACTGAATCAAGTATCCACTCCTCGCTCACTTTAGAATTGTTGTGAGCGACTAGAAGTTCACCATCGCCGTAGTCTTCTACAACATCACCTTCACCACCTAATTTTCTTGTTGTTTTCCCTTTTGATTCGCAGCCTCCCTTTTAATCTTGTTCTGTAGTTTATAGCACTCAGATTTAATGTGCCCTTTCTTCTTGCAGAAGTTACAAGTTTTACCTCTGTTTGAAGACTTCGATCTACCCTTAGATTTACCGCGAGGATTCCGTTCCTGTGTCTTTCTACGATCATCATCAGCATTCCTATCTTGTCTTCCACGAACAATGAGACCCTCTCCCTGAGAGTCGGGTTTAACCACAAGATGCTTCATCTTATCATACGAGGTCAAAGAATCATAAACCTCATCAATTGTGAGAGACTCGCGACTATATAAAATCGTGTCTCTGAAGGTTGAATAAGACGGGGGCAACGAACAAAGTAGAATCAACCCTAGATCTTCTTATCATACTGAACCTCTATGGCCTCCAAGTTTGAGAGAATTTTTTTAAACACTGTTAAGTGTTCGTGCACAGATGCACCTTCCTTCAAACGATGAGCATAAAGACGTTGCTTCATATGCAACTTGCTGGTTAGAGTTTTTGACATACATATTTGTTCTAGCCTCTTCCATAATGCCGCGGCGGTCTTCTCCTTCATCACATCTTGCAAAATTTTGTTAGAAAAATGTAAATGTAACTGTGTTAATGCCTTTCGATCCTTGCGCTTCTTCTCTTCCTCCGTCAATGTCGAAGGTATTTTATCTACCCCTAGCAGGGCTTCCTCTAAATCCATCTGTGCAAGAACTACCTGCATCTTTATCTGCCACAACTCGAATCTGGTGTTGCGATCTAACAGCGGAATTTCATACTTTAAGGACGCCATTACCGTGATTGACATGAAAAACCCGGAAGCTCTGATACCAGTTTGTGAAAAAAACATCGGTAATGACAAATATATCGCAAAGAAAAGAGAAACAAAAATAAAGAACACACATATTTTACATGGAAACCCTTTCGGGAAAAAACCAAGGCCAGAGGAGAAGAAAATTCACTATGTCGAATTCGAATCAATTTACAAGAGGAATAGACTATGTCTATTTATAGGCTTGTAAAGCCATATTCTAATAGGAGTGTAGTAAGATTGAAACTCCTTATTCTAATCAATATCCAATAGGTGGAGTTTAATAAGGTTTAAAAAACCTTATTTAAAATAAAATAAAAGAAGTGTAGTTCTATAGGGATTCTTCTTTTATTTTATTTTACAATTGTATTTTATTTAAATAAGGATTCGAGTCACTTAATTCTAACATTTAAAAATCATCAAAACATACCCAAAACAACATATAATTCATTCATCTTAAGTGCCTAACCAATATGCCACAATTGGCACTTCAATTAAAACATTTACAATTCAACATTCATCAACACTCAAGCACCATTCACATACTATACATATTTGCTCACTTTCAACTTCACATACCAAATCAACCTTAGGAAAATCAACCAAAAGACCAAAGTATATATTTCACTTCATCTCAAAAGATAACAACAACTTGAACTTAACATTACAAGCCATTTCAAACATAAACTTACACCTACATACTTGTAATCAAAATATCTATTTACATGCTACTTATAACCTATCACAAAATGATCAAAAGTCTACTGGGTCGTTGAATGGATAGTGTAAGCTTCAACTTGACTTCCAACTGACCGCAACTCCCGACGATCTATAAGAAACCAAAAAAAATAGACGTAAGCAACACAATGCTTAGTAAGTTCGTACAAAAATTAACTTAACTTGCCGTGTTTAATGTAACATAAACACTGAACATACAATTATATAATCAAGAACATGTGTCTGTTGATAGCTTATGCAAATCACAATCTCACAAGGTTAATTCTTTCACAAATGAAACATATAATTATTTCATGCTTATAAATCATATACAAGCAACCACACTTGGTACAAATATCATCTTTCACGTATAACACTTTGCCAATTCATATAACCAATTACAATATTAGACCTTCATATGTCATTTTATATATATATATATATATATATCCATTTTTCCATTCTATATATCTGTTTTCCACCCAATGAACTACGATGAAATAACATTGGATACGCAGGATAATAATGCTCACACGAGCTGTGAAAATGGGCTTGCTCAAACAAGCTGTGGGTTGGGATGATAAGGTGACAAGATGTTTCTCACACGAGCTATGAAGAATCCCAATAAATGCAGGACCTTAGTTATCGATAGGACATCCAAGACCAGCACACAAAATGCCCTAGTGACATGTCATTTGCATCCTAGCAGTTTGGTAAGTTCATACAAGCCTTGATTCATAACCATATGATTTAATTATGTAAGCATTAACACATTCACAAGAATTCAACCATATAATTTCCATTTTAAATTACACACCTCAATTATAATATTTTTTACTTTTTGATCCATCCAATGTTTAAGATTATTATACAAGTAAATTCAATCACAAGCATACACAACCATATTAAATAAAAAGGCAACAATTAAATCAATGACATCAAGGATTACTTAGTAATTTTTCCTTTTCCGCGTTTGTCTACTGGTTGATCTGTTTCTTGATCTATATGATAATTTAATTCAATTAACCATTCAAATACATTTAAACATTCAAACTCATGCATATGACCCCTTTATTAACATTTTACAATATTACCCTAAACTTTTACCTTTTATTTAATTTAGTCCCTAAAACCAAACTTGCACATTTTTCTCAATTTCAGGCCAAAAATTTTAAGTCGATTCCTATACCATCCTTTAATAGCTCACAATCAACTAAATATCAGAAAATTCATGAAATTTTTACATTTTAGTATTTTAGTCCCTACACTCAAAACTATCCAAATTCGCTTTACAAATTAATTCTATTTCTTAACAAAGTTTAACGTTCTACCATTTAACATAAAAAACATATAACAATCATTAATGAGAGGTTTCAAAACCTTTAACAGTTTTACAGAATAGTCCCCGGGTTAGCTAGGTCAAGCTACAACGATCTCAAAAATATAAAATTCACTAAAAACGGAAGTAAAAAACACTTACATGCAAGGAAGGACATGAACCGTATGCTCCAAGATTTTCTTTAAATGGTGTTTTGGTAAAAATTAGTAAGATGAAGAAGAAGATTATTTTTTCCTATTTTGTTTATGTTAACATTTACCTAATTACCAATTAACCTTAAGTCAAACCTTTAAATTTAATTAAACCATAGCCCTTAACCGTCCATTATAATTTCTTTGGTCTAATTACTATATAAGACCATCCAATTATGCTTCTTTAGTAAATTAACACATTTAAAGTAATAACAATTAAATTTTTTAGCTTTTACAATTTAATCCTTTTTACCTAATTAACCAACCAAACATCAAAATTATTAAACTAAACTATAATACGACACTCTAATAAACTCATAAATATTAAATAATTAATATTAACTGACTCACTGGTCGAAATTGTGGTCTTGAAATCACCATTTCAAACACCACTGAAAAACGGGCTGTTACATATCTCAACTTCAAGATGCCTCCTATTCTAAAACCAAAGGTTATTTATAAAGATATGTGAAAAGGAAAATGACAATACAAATGACTTGCTAGTAATAAATTGCTAGGCCCACTTCTTTGTCATCATTTGAGTCATTTTTCGTATGTTAATTGATGACTTCTTTTGTCTAAGTTAACATCTCCCAATGGGAAAAGTCTAAGAACGTTGATTGATGGTATGCATCTTGTAAATTTAGTATAGAAATTACAGCTCCAAACTCCAAGTATGTTAGGAGATATGATCCAAACACAGAAATGCATCAAAACTGTCCATCAATGTGAAACTTGTAACTTTCTCTTCACTTTTTGATTTCTTCCTGATGCACTTTGGTATTGGTGTTCCAATATTTGAATATATCTTCAAATTTCCTTTCCAACATTATAAAGTACACCTAAAATGGAGTCTTAGAGCTTGATAAACGATTGAAACACTAAGAAGTGCTTTGGTTGGAAGTTCTGAATGTGTCCAAATCACAGATTTTGAATCTTTAACCATTGGACTATTACTTAAAATTTTGGATAAAATTTAGGCTCTGTGCATTTAATCTCATAGTTCCATGTATTGACATCTTCTTCCCAAACCTGTTTTACCTGCAAATTCCACATGAAATATTTTATTGAAACTAAATGAGTGAAAAACACTAAAAAAATAGAGTATTTACAATAAAAAACATAAAAAATTGAAATCAACTAAAGTGAATCTAAAATATATAAAAATACTAAAGAAATTAAGCAAATTTAAGTAATATATAGCCCAAAATAATCATATGATGAGGACTCATCAGTTGTGAAGGTGTAATATCCCAAACTAAGCAAGTTGGGAATAGTATTAAATTCGAGAACATATGTGTGTGAATAGGCGAGGGCAATAAAATAAAAAGCAATGTTTAAAGTGAAGCTTAAGTGATATTAAAGGTAATTGAAAAGACTCATGTTTTGAGATAAATAAATCTAGGTTTTAAACTAAATTGTAAGAGAAAAAAAAGTATTGGGGAAAGAGTGTGAAAATTAAAAGTATAAATTATTAAATTGAAGAAAAGGGGAAAACAAAAAGGATTAGAAGAGTAAATATATCAAGTGATATGTGTAACAGCCCGGTTTAGACCCTAGTTGGACAGTGGTTTCGAGACCACAAATCCGAGTTAGAAAAATATTTTAATATTATTTTTGGTGTCTACATCATGTTAATTTATGTGTGATGTGTCTCTAACTAACTACGATCACAATAAAGGCAAGCGCACCTATCGAACTGTAGTATAGTTATGGTAAGACCGAAAATATCGTATCCACAAGGACCAAGAGTACTAGTAATTACTATCTTTCTATTATCTAGCCTAAGAATTGGAGTGATTTCTTTTTAAACTAAAAATTAATTAAAAGCACGACAGAGAATGAATTGGGAAAATACTTTTTAGACAACTTTATGAGATAGACAATACCCAAGGAAGAATCCACCTAGACCTCACTTATTACTTTTGATTCATACGATTTATTCACTTGACTTAATCCGTAGAAATCCCTAAATTATGTTAATATCTCTTTCAAGACTAAAAACAACTAACTCTAGGTTGATTAATTGAAATCTCTTTCTAATTAAAACCCCTATTTTTGCATTAACTCGATCTATGGATTCCCTTATTAGATTTGACTCTAATCCGACAGATTTTCATCTCCCTATTTCTAGGGTTGCAATCAACTCCGCTTAATTGTGTTGATCTACTCTTAAACAGGGACTTTTGCTCCACTGAATAAGCACATTCGACTTGGATTAATAACCTGAATTATCAAAACAAGAATAAGAACTCACAATTAAGAATAAGAAGAAGTATTTATCTTATAAATCAAATAATAATAAGATCTGTCTTAGGTTTCATCCCCTTAGGTATCTAAGGGATTTAGTTCATACTGATAGAGGGAAACATCATAGAATAGGAAAAACAACAAAACATAAGAAAACCCAAAAACTTCAAGAGAAATTGATAGGAGATCTTCAGTCTTGATGGAGATCCTTCTTTCGAGCTGTTCCCGATGGCCGTCTTCGAGTATTTTCTGCTTTCTATTCTGTGTCTCTTTTTAGGTCACCCCCTAGGGTGTTTATATAGGCTTTGGAACGCCTTTCTTGGCCCACAAGTAGCCTATTCTGAATAGAATTAAACTCGGGTTCGATAGGGACACGCCCGTGTGACACGGCCGTGGTCGATAGTCCAGGCTGTGTTCAATCCTGCTCATCATACACGACCGCGTGATCTTCCCGTGTGCGATGGGTTAGGCCGTGTTGGATTCTGCTCGTCACACACCACAGTGTGGTCTTCCCGTGTGCGGAAGTCCAGGCCGTGTTGATTTCCTAGGTAGGCCCATTTTGTCCCTTTTTGGCCCGTTTCTCGTTCTTTTTGACTCCCTAAGCTCTCCTGAGTGTAAAACATGAAATTAAAGGATTAGGAGCATCGAATTTATCAAATCTAATGAAAATACATCCAAAAATAAGCCAAACATGGGGTAAAAATAAGTATAAATTATGGTTTATCAAATATCCCCACACTTAAGCCTTTGCTTGTCCTCAAGCAAAATTCTCAACTCACAATTAAAATTAACTTCCTCAATTCATAATTCTCATCAATAATGTCTCATCATAATTCACAGGTAATTCATACATTGATAATTTAACTAAAAGAGTGCTAAAGATTCAAACAATCCAAGTCATAAATTTTTATAGCACGAAAATATAGGTGTTTCCCCTTACCTAAATAATCACCTTTAAGTCAAAATCGACAAGAATTGATATCCTCACTAAAGATTCACTCAAATCACTCAAAGTGTTTAAGGTTCAAAAAGTAAGCACTCAAAAGTCAAACATGAAAAGTTAATCCCATAGGCTTGCATGAAAATCAAATCTCCACCACTATAAAATGAGATGATACACAAATCAAAAGGTCTTAAAAAGGGTTGTAACGGGGCTTGGGTTAAAGGTGTGGATAAAGGCTGAATTAGAGGGTTAGAATCGAGATTGAATTGACAAATTACCTAACTAGAAAAATAAACTAATACTGAATAATTACAATAAACACGAGCTTCTTCTCAAAATGTGAAATTAACCTCTTAAGCTCAAATAATAAAGAACTAATGAACTTTTTTTTAAGAATAAGAACAAGTAAGAATTTAACAACTGAAATAGAGAATATAGTTAGGCAACTGCTCAAATCAAATCTCGACAAAAAGGAGCTAAAACAATTAGGAAAAATTCTCAATGAATCAAAAAAATGGGTCTTGGGTTAATATCAAGGGTAAATCAAGAAACGGTTTATTAAGATTCAAAGGGGTTCACTAGGGGTTAATTATGATGGTAGGCTTTTTGGGATAAGTGGGTTAAAACCTAGGTGCCTTTATCATCTCAGTATATCAAATCAAAAGTGTGGTCTCGACATGCATAATCGAAGCAAGTTCTAGAATAACAAATCAATGATGACACACTCATAATCAATAAAGTGAGCAAGAAAAGAATATGCTCTAAAGGGCTCAAAATCTCAGAAAAATTTTTGTTTTTGATGTCAACCTTGCAAATTTCAAACTTCAAAGTAATATTTAAATTTAGGGAAACAACCTATTAATATTTTTTATTATGAAAATAGACTTATCATGCTTAATTCCCTAATATCTTAAAATTTAAACCATTGATGCACAATTACCTATGACTTAATCCAAAACATATCAATAAAAATCATAAATCACTAAAAGTTTCATTCTAATAGTAATATGAGAAAATTACTTAAGAACAAGACATAATTCAGGGATTTTATGATAATCAATTAAATAACCTCCCCACACTTAAGATGTACATTGTCCTCAATGTACAAAGATAGATAATAGCAATATAGTAATAAAATCACAGGATAGGGAGAGAAGTGAAACTTCCTGAATTTTGGATGGAGTCAATGAAAAGAAACCTACTGAATGTAGCAGAGGTGAAGGTAGGGGAGGATACTCTGGTAGCACCTTGAACCTTTTGAAATTGAGTTTGATGAAGCAGTCGGCATGAACTTATGGTACCCTGAGCTAAATCTAAATGGCATGAAGAATAAAAACACAATAGAAAATAAAAATAAAATAAAATAAAATAATACATAATGAAAAATAGATATGAATCTAAAGGGGAAAAAGAGTGACCAACGGTGGCAAGGATGGTGGTTGGTGTGGTGGCGGTGCAAAGAAGGAAAAAGGGAAAGGGGGAAAGGAAAAAGAAGGAAGAAAGACAACGGGAAAAGAAAAGGGAAAAGGGGGTTTTCAGGCTGGGGAAGAAGGGAGGAGGGAAGAAAGTGGAGGAAGAGAGCAGTGGTCGGAAAGGGGTACGGTGGCTAGGGTTTGGGGGATGGAGATTTGGGGAAGAAAGTAAACAGAAGAAGGGGGTTTAAATAGAGATTGGGACACATGGTACCTGATCTCCAATCTTGAAGTGATTTGCTTCTCCTTTAAGCTTGTCATAGAGTTGCCTCGATTTCGCTTCGTGTTTGGCATGTGTCCTCCACTCGTCTAGTTCATCGATCTGAAGCCTTCGCTCCTCATAAGCTACTTCTTTATTGGCACGAGAACTAGGACATTGCTCATTTGTATATTTTCGAGGTGCTTCCTGAAAAGAGGGTTGAACCGAATGGTTATTAATGGAATTTATGTACTCACCTTTATTACTCGATGTCCTAGCTGAGTCACGAGCCTGAAGAGTGATCGTTTTGTCACCTACACGAAGTGTGAGCTCATCTGTACCAACATCAATTCTAGTATTAGCAGTTGCTAAAAAGGGTCGTCCTAAGATTAACGGTGCGTCACTGTCCTCATCCATATCTAGAACAACAAAGTCAACTGGGAATATAAATTTATCAATTTTGACAAGCACATCCTCAATAATTTCCTTAGGAAAGCTAATAGTCTTATCTGCGAGTTGAATACTCATCCTAGTTTGTTTAGGTTTCCCAAGACCTAGTTGCTTAAACATTTTATAAGCCATGACATTAATACTCGCCCCTAAATTAGCTAAAGCATGTTTAACATTTAAGCTACCAATTAAACAAGGAATAGTAAAACTCCCTGGATCCTTTAATTTATCGGGTAGTTTATTCTGTAAAATGGCTGAGCAGACTGCGTTTAACTCTACGTGCGACGCATCGTCTAACTTCCACTTGTTTGCTAGAAGCTCCTTCAAAAATTTGACTGAGTTGGGCATCTACGAAAGAGCTTCAATGAACGGTAAGTTAATATGTATTTTTTTTTAAAAGTTTAAGAAATTTACCGAATTGTTCATCTGTGCGGTCTTTCTTCATCGCGTTAGGGTATGGTACACGAGGTACATATTCTTTACTTACCGGTTTTTGTGTATTGTGGCTTTCCCCACCCTTACCTTTACTTACCACAGGTTCTTGCCTCGGTTCATATTCAGATTCTACTAACCCTTCGTTGTCACACACCGTGATGGCATGGAGTTGCTCCCTTGGGTTAGGTTCGGTGTTGCTTGGCAAGCTACCTTGTTGTTGTAACATCCCAAAATTGGGCCTAGTAGGATTGGGCCCAATGGGCCTTGAGCGTAGAAGCATTTTAAAATTTTGAGAACAAGAGAACGGCATTATTTCAAGTTGGACTTATTAAGAAGGTAATTTTGGAAAGTTACGAGGTTTCTATGAAGTTCCGGGTTCAAGTTGGGCCTTAGTAAAATTTTGTGTTTAAGCCTATTAAGGAGAGATAGTAAGTGGCATCAAGGCTTATGGAAATAAAAGAGTAAATTGCTAGCATAAATGAGCTATTGGTAAGAAGGTTAAGGCGCCACATGTAGTACCTTGAGGGAAGAGGTTCAAATCCCTTTGTGTACAAATTTGGACTTTTATTTTTGCACTCATCCATCAAGTGTCGGCCAAGCATGTTATTATGGTAAGTTAGACTTTCATTTTTATGGCAAGACGGCTAAAGAGATTAAGGGAAGGTTGAGGTTGGGGAAAGGAATCAATTAAATAAGGCATATAAGGGGAACAAGTGGCTTATTTTGTGGAGAATGCTATGGAAAGAATGGTTGGCAAAATTTTGACTCTTATGGCTTGAATGTGGACGATTTTTGGGGCTAAAGGTGTGAGAGGGAAATTTTGTTAGTGTTGGCAAGGCTTTAGTGCTAGTTTTGGGTCAAATTTCATTATGCAACTTTTGTGACATTTTCTCTTCTCTCCACATATCCCTCTTGCCGAATTTTCAACTTGGAGTGTGCATATTCTCTTCTTCTTTTCTTCTTGTTGCCGATTGTACACCAACAATTGAGACCAAAAGTTGTTCTTTCATCTTTCTTGGAAATCAAGCTAGTGAACCATTCTCCTTTTTCTTCCTTCTTTCTTTTTCGCAAAAATCCTTCAAGCATCTCTTCTATTCTAATCCTTTCCTCCATATCCGAATATTGTGCCCATTACTTCTCCATAGCCGAAACCTCTATTTCTTCATTAATCTTTCTTTTTCATTCGAATTGTCACTCACTCCTTGACCAATCAGTAAGTACTCTATTGAACTTTTTTTATTTTCTTTCTCCTAATGGCGAATCTATGTTTTGGTTTGGGATGGTCATATTGACCGAGACCATCATTTTATTCTACTCTCTCAAACGAGATCATTCTCCCTTTTTTAGTATTCTAGTGGGAGGCCGAACACCATTCTAGCCTTAAGTCGAACGGAGAAATCGGATCCAATATTAATAAGGTAAGGAGTTCTTATGGATTATTGATATTATTCAATATTCGATTGGTTGCTAACGGAGTAATAATTTGAAATAATCGACTATATGTTTTAGGGAAAAATCACCCGATATATTCCACCTTCGGACATAGTGGTAAGTGATTCAAGTGTAAGTGATACGAAATCTTTTGGAAATCCGAGGCTAACTTTTAGTTGGTATTGTTCTAGGTCATCGACGAGTGGTTCTTTAGGAAATCAAAATCAGGTGTGTAATCCCATACCTTCCGTATACATATCTGAAATGATGTGTAATCTCACACTTCTCTAAAAGTTTGTATGAAATATTCTATGAACCGGTCGAAATACCGAAGAAAACCGAAAACCGGCATCCGTGATCACTCGGGCATGCGTATGATCGTAGTGGTAATCGTATTTCGTAATAAAACAGTTTCGGTCAGGAACAGTGATGTGTATTTCAAATAACATGAAAAATAGGAGAAAATGAATTACAAAGTGAATAAGATATCAGATTAAAGCTTACTGTGTCTATTTTGATATGGAAGAAACGTAGAAGGAAAAGGAATTCTATATTCTGAGATATCTTAATTTTAGTGAGATTGGTTCTGAATGAATTCGTGGTTCCCTGATATGTCTTGGAAAAATCGTATAAAATTGTACAAAGTGAATTATGAGTTATAGTTTATATGTACAGATTCCTTAGTGAGTCTATTTTCAATAGAAACAAGTGGGACCAACATATAAAAACTGTACAGTGAGATATTTGAATTTTGGGTAAGAGAGGTCAGAATCATTGGTCAGTGAAACAAGGGAATCTTTAAGGAATAAACTGTACAAAATGGCTAAGTAAAAAATTCTGGAAAAATTATATTAAGAATATATATGAGTCTAGTCTTAAGGAAAATTTACGGAGTTAGATTTCGAGATTCCTAACTCAGGTTATAGTCATTTTAGTTAGTACGACGCAGATGGACAGTTTCGATTTTTATGCTCCACATTAGTAGTTAAGTCTAGGTTGCGAAATTTCCAAAATACCCTTAGGTTGCGAAATTACCGAATTACCCTTAGTGGGTAAATTATCGAAATTACAAAAATACCCCTATGGGTCAAAATTACGAAAATGCCCCTAAAGGGCCGAATTACGAAATTGTTGAATGGGCCAATTTGATATTTTGATAAATGGGCCAATCCGATATTTTGCTAAATGGGCCAATCTGATATTTTCATAAATGGGCCGATCTGATATTTTGCTATATGGGCCAATCTGATATTTTGCTAAATGGGCCAAATCTGATATTTTGCTTAATGGGTCTTTTGATTAATTGTTGTAATGGGTCATAATTTTGTAATAAATATCTGAATAAGTTGTTGTGAATGGCTATGCATTATATACATGATTTGCATGGGATGAGAAAATATGAATGAAGAGAAGTATAGACCGGTGGCATTGCCACAAATACCGATAATGGCTATGTGCCAATATAAACGTGATTTGGCTTTGTGCCATCGTGATTAAGGCTATGTGCCAATATAAACGTGATTTGGCTTTGTGCCATCGTGATTAAGGATATGTGACAATATAAACGTGATTTTGGCTTTGTGCCATCGTGATTATGGCTTTGTGCTAAACGTATTTACCGGGGCTATGTGCTTAACATATGAATTAACGACTACTGTGTCGATCATTTTTACCGAGGTCGTGTCTTTGATTATATTACCGTATATGATTACGGTGGCTCGCCACAAATATGAAAAATGGCGATGCCATGTAAATTCTGTTAATCTGTGGCTTGTCCACAAATTTGATATAATCGGCTTAATGCCTATGTTTGGTGTGTTAGCGGGTAGGTGACTAAAGCTCCCCACAGTGTGTCTTTGGTTGGTACGGGTGGTGTGTAGCGGATGGAAAACTAGGTTTGGTTTGGGAATTGCATATCATATGCATATTATATTTGATACATTATTTTTGTTGTAAATGGGCTGAGGCCCAAAATATTGCTAATTGGGTTCCGGCCCAATGAATAACGGTAAGGGGATTATACACTGAGTTCTTGTAACTCACCCCCCTTTCTCTTAACCCTTGTAGGTAATGCTTGATGATATGGACTTGGGCTATGGATGACTCGAGGGAGGCCATACTTCGAAAATGGTTTATTTGGACTATAGACTTCTTTCTCGTTTATTTTATTACTTTAATATTTTGGGTTAAATGTTGTAATAAGGCCTCTGGACTATTTTTATTTTTGCTTTTTGGTTGGGATGTTTTTATTATTTTTCTTAAATTGTTTAAAAAGGGGAATTTTCTAAAAACTTAAACAATGGTTTCCAAAATCGATTAACAAATGGATTTCAAAATAAACTTTTACAAATATTTTTAACACGGATATTTTCTCTCGAACTATTAACGATATTTTCAAAAGACTTGGATTCTCTTTCGAATTTTTAACGTCGTTTTCAAAAGTCACGGTTTTGTAAGATCATTAGTTTTGATTATCGATTTATCAAATAACCTCTCAAAATACTTGTATTTTATCTATGTTTCCGCAACGTTTTCAAAATGCTTCTGCAACTCCATTTATAAACGTCACATTTTCGTAAATTGTTTATTTCAAATATGCTTTCGGAAATGAAAAGGTTTTTAAAGATTATTGTGTTTTCAAGTAGTTAACAATTGCTTAAGTGTTTTTGGTTTTAACAAAGAGGCTATATTTCTCAAGCAAGTTTTTAATAATCGAAAAGATGGTTTTTACTTCCATGTGACACACCAGATTCGGGCCTAACTTCTAGGCTGGGTTTGGGGTGTTACAGTGGTCGTTCTGAGATCAACTTGGCAAGCTGACCTATTTGGTTCTCGAGCCCTTGAATCGACGCTTGCTGATTTTTGAGTGTTGCTTTGGTGTTTTGAAAACGAGTTTCTGACACCGAGATGAATTTTGTTAGCATCTCCTCAAGGTTCGGCTTCTTCCCCTGTGGGTAGGGTTGTTGTTGAAAGCCTGGAGGGGGTTGCTGTCTCTGATTTCTGCAACACCCCAAACCCGGTCTATGCGTTAAGGCCAGATTTGACATGTCACCTGAAATAAATATACATCTAGACTTTTAAAGATCTAAGTAAATCAGATTTTCAAAACTTTGACATGGAGTTTAATGAAAACTAAGGTTGATTGATAAATCAACCAATTTGAGATGTAAGAGTTTATAAATCGAAACTAAAAATTTAATTAATATTTCGAGAGGATTTAAAAGAGTTTGAAAGATGATAATAAAATGGATGATCATTTTAAAGAGAAAATTTTCTGAGTTTAAAAAAAATATTTATGAAAGTTATTACGAAACCCATTTTTTTGCATATCCAATTGAGAAAAACGTCTATTTATGTTTTTAGAAAAATCTCACTTTGAAGTAATTAAAGTAAATTATAAAACTCCATCAAACATAAAACAATATTAAAAATTTATCCAGAGGCCTTATTACAACTTAACTTAAATTAACCAAGAAATTAAAAGTACTTAAAAAGAAATCCGAGTTTCAAATAAACCATTATTCGTAGTATGGCCCCCACCTAGTCATCCATAGCCCAAGTCACCATCACTGATCGTTACCTGAAAAGGGTAAGGAAAACAGGGTGAGTTACTAGAACTCAGTGTGTAACCCACTTATCATTGTCCACTGAGCCAAAAAAACAATTAAGCATTTATTTGGGCCAAAGCCCATTTACAAAAAAAAAAAAGAAATCATATATAATATGCATGTGATATGCAATTCCCAAACCAAACCTAATTTTTCCATCCGCTACACACCACCCGTACCAACCAGTACACCTGTGGGGAGCTTTAGTCACCCACCCCGCCAACACACCAAGCGTAGGCATTAAGCCGATTATATCAAATTTGTGGACAAGCCACCAGATTAACAGAATTTACATGGCATCGCCATTTTTCATATTTGTGGCAGAGCCACCAGAATTATGTAGCAGAGCTACCAGAACTTCTCTTCATTATTATCCCATCCCATGCAAATCATGTATATAATGCATAGCCATTCACAACAATTTATTCAGATATTTCTTACAAACATTATGGCCCATTATAACAATTTATCAAGTTGGCCAATTAAGCAAATTATCATCTTGGCCCATTTAACAATTTATAACATATCGGCCCATATAGCAAATATCAAATGGCCCATATAACAATTATTTCAATTTGGCCCATATAGCAAATATCTCAGTCTGGCCCATATAGCAAATATCAAATGGCCCATATAACAATTATTTCAATTTGGCCCATATAGCAAATATCTCAATCTAGCCCATATAGTAAATATCAAATGGCCCTTTAAGGGTATTTTCGAAATTTTCACAGTCTTAATACCGATTTCATAGTCTTTACCAAAATAGTGATAACTATGTCATTTTACCCAATTTCACCAAAATGTGATTTAATCAAGCGATTTACCACTAACACGTTTTAAATATCTAACCCAGGAAATACGGTGTGAGATTACACACCTGATTACGGTAAGCACTACGCTTTCCTGATCGTCGACACCTAAAATATTATAACGCTCGATTAGACATTGCTCACTATTTAATAAATCTACTCTAAAACAAACGATCTAAGATTTTACCCTTGGGATCGCGAACAACTACGATTTGTCGGTTTTCCTCAGTTGACGGTCCACAACCCGGTGGAAAGTCCTGAATCGCTGATGCCTCACAATTGCGAACAACCTCGAATAGTTGATTTTCACCGGATGAGGGTCCGCAACCCGGTGGGAAGTCTCGAATCACCGAAACAGCCCTTCGTTTGAATTTAGAAGTAGAGATCATAAATCCGCTCCTTTTTTGATCACCAATCACTACCCCTTTTGATTCGATGTTGTTTGCCTCCATTGAAAACAGATATTAGTCCAAACTAATATTACGTTATTATGAACGATTGATCTTAGGAGTAAGGTTGACTTACCACAAAATCCGAGTGATTCACGAATAAATCCCTATAATATAATCGGTTGCTCCTTTCCATAATAATCATCTTAACTAATAAAGGATGATCATGAAATCCGTGAAGAACTCTTACCTTAGAGATTTTTGAACCAAATCCTAGCGATTGCGATATAACTTCGGAAGAATGATGGTTTGGCCTTCCACTATATCACTACGAAGAAGAAAGGGTTTTGTTTAAAAGAGAAATAGATGATGATTTCGGTCAAAAAGACCCCCCCAAGACATAATATAGATCCGGCAAAAGAGAGAAGAAAATGAAAAGAATTGAAAGAGTTCTTACCGATTGTTCAAAAGGTGAATGACAACCCAGATGAAAAAGAAAGATCAATGAAAGAATGGAAGATTCGGCTATAGAGAAATAGTGGACTCAATATTCGGCTGTGGTGAAAAATATTAAAGGAAAAGTGATGTTTGAAAGATTTTGCAAAAAGAAAAGAAGAAGAAGAACTAGAAAATATGATGGATTAGTTTCGGTTTTCAAGGATGATGAATGAACAAAGAAATGGTCTCCAAGTTTGTATGCATTCGGCAAGAAGAAAGAAAAGAAATGGAATATGCCTCTTCAAGGTTGCATGGATTCGGCAAGGAGAAGAAAAGAAGTTTGGGAAGAAAAGAAAAATGATGCCAAAGTTGTCAATAAAGAATTGGCCAAAACAACCAAAATTTTACCTATTGCAATTGACCAAATTCGTCTAGAAGAGGGAGTTTTGAGAGAAAAATACAATTGATGGTATTGGTATTTTGACCCAAAACTAACACTTTTGTTTTTACCAAAACATCAAGCACCAAATTTGCTATCATCCTATCTCCAAGCCGCCCACATTCATCCCCCCTAGGATAAGAGTTTAGCCACCCAAACTTTCCAAAACACCATCCACAAAATAAACCCCTTGTCCCCTTTACTTACCTATTTCTCTTGATTCCTTTCCTCAACTTCAACCTTGCCTTTTCCTTTTAGCCACCTTACCAAAAATAATGAAGTCCACCCTTGCCATAAATACTCCTTGACCGACACATTAAGGAAGGAAAGAAGAGAAAATAAAAATAAAAGTCAAAATGCACACAAAGTGATTCGAACTCCTTCCCTTAAGGTACTACAAGTGACGCCATAGCCTGTAACATCCTGAATTTTTGGGCCTATGCATTTAATGGGTGAATATGTGTAATGAGTTAATTTAAGCATTAGGGGTCCAAATTGGGCTCAGGATTGGGCTGAAGCCTTAGTTAAATTTTTGTTTGGGAACTATAGGGTTTAAAAGGTGGTATCTGAGTTTAAAATATCAAAATGGGCTTGCGGCCCAGTGGTCAGTGGCGCCACTTAGTGTAACATCCCAAAATTGGGCCTAGGAGAATTGAGCCCAATGGGCCTTAGGCGTAGTAGCGTTTAAATTTTTGGAGAACAAGAGACCGGCTTAAATGCAAGTTGGACCTATTGGATAAGTGATTTTGGAAGGTTAGAAGGCTTCTATGAAGTCCCGGGATCAAATATTGGCTTTGGGGAAATTTTGGTTTTAGGTGAAAAAAAAAAAAACTGGAAGTTGGCGGGTAGGCCTTAAGAATAAAATGTGGGAAAAATGACACAAGTGGAGTGTGTGGTGTAGTGGCAAAGTGACGCCACATAAGAGACAAGGGATGACGCCACAAGGGAAGGAAGGAGGTCCAAGGTTCAAGTCTTGGCTTTTGCATTTTGGTTTTCTTTTTACTTGGACCTCGAAATTTGGCTATAGTTTATATTTAGTTGCGCATGGTTTAAGACACAAGAGGAGCTTGTGGCCAAGTGGCTAGCAGCGTGGATTATGTTGCAAGGGAGCACAGGTTCGAATCTCATGAGAAGCAAGGGAGTATTTATTTTGCGATGCAGGACGGGAAGAGTTTCAGTTGAATTTAAACTCTCATCGACGAAGGGATCCCACATCGGAAAGATACAAAGAATGAAGGTGAAGAGCTAGCTATATAAGGAGCATCCTAGGAGGAGAGTAAACACATCTTGGAGGCGTTTGGGCACGGGAGTGGTCGGAGCGCGCGGATTAACACCAGTCCTATCGGTGTGTAACTCTCTACTCTAGTTGTAGAGCGGCAAATGCCGAAGTGCTTGGCCACGGCAATAGTAGCCACACGAGCGTGCGAGCGCACGTGTGGGGCTTCGATGCGATAGTTGAGGCCATAAGTAGTATTCTTGTGGGTTGGGGCTGCTTGGGCTGCGATGGGCCGAAGCGGGCCCAATGGGCCCGTAGGCCCTTATGAGTAAATTGTGCGATTGTGTAGTATATAGTGAACTAGACTAGGTGGAACTTATATACATGGCTAGATTTGTGCTAGGTGGGCCACACGAGCGTGTGGGCTCGAATGGGCCGGAATCGAGTTTTAGGCCCAATTGTCCGGTACGACCAGAAATGGTAGTTGGGTCGCTCGGGGCGACACTGGGCCTTTGGAAAGGCCATTCCAGGTACGAAATTACCGATATACCCTTGGTGGGTAAATTACAATAATGCCCTTAGTAGGTAAAATTACGATTATACCCTTAGAGGTTGATTAGCAAGGTAAGGGCGTGTTAGTTTTCTTTGTGCTATAGTTTTTGTCTTGGCCGAATGGCCTAAGTGTTCATTGTTTTTATGCCAAGGCCGATTGTAGGGAGAAGAGCCTATCATTGGGAACCTTTTGTAAGTCCGTTAGTCTGCAGTGCGAAGCGAAGTATAGCGTTTGGGTTTTGGTATCATTTAGGTGCGTAATCATCGCGCACTATTTCTGTGGTTTGGTTTGCTAACATGTTTATATGTGTATTATGTGTAATAGCCGTTTATAATGGCATAAGTGATGAGTAACTGGTGATGGTAAGTTAATCTTGATATACATTTATATATGTACAATGTGGTAGTGATAAGTGATAAATACTCATTCTATATGATATTCTTGCATGATTTATTGACACATGGGCATGGGATTGGATTGAAGAAGGAAGAAGTGTACACAGGATGTACGTGGTCTAATGATAGCTCAGGCTACATTAGCGCTTGAGGGTTAGCTTTGTGCTACCTCAAGGGAGGTGTTGGCTAGGTGCCCATCTCGGCGGTTGATTGCTATGTGCATCACCGTAGACAGATTACGATATTTGGATCACTTTGGTTGATCGGTGGCTCACCCACGGCCTCGGCAAATGAGAATGCCGAGGTAAGATTTATGGATCACGATGTGATCGGTGGCTCAACCACGGCCTTGTGCAAAGCAGTCCGCCGAGGTAACATATGTGGGATCACTCGGTTGTGATCGGTGGATTAGCCACGGCCTTAGGCGAAGTCCGCTAAGGTTGGTGTCACGGTTGGATAGTAGGTTGGGCTGAGATGCATTCTTGCATGATTTGTTTCGATGGCTGTGTGGGTATGGGCCAAGCCCATACGGATGGAAATATGTGTTGTGGTTATGCACTGAGTCAGTGGACTCACTCTTTTCATTAACCATTTCGTAGTGCATAAAGTCGGGCCCGGGATCGGAGAGGACAAGGTGGCCCATGCCGAGGAGGATGTTCAATTATTCCATGCTTAATTTTGATATAAGTACTTTATTTGAATTGTTGGGTTGTAATAAAGGCCATTTTATGTTTTTGGTATTACTTTAACTATGGTTTATTTAAATTAAATTGCTACGTGAAAATGATTTATGGTTTGCAACCTATTTATTCAAATTGGATATTATAAACTAAAGTTTTAGAAATGAATGAGTTTTATAGCAAAGTTTTATTCCAAAGATATGTTTTCCAAAATTCAAAAAACTACGATGTTTTATTTTAAGATTTTCAACCGTCTTTTCCCGGTGACATAACCGTTTCGGTCGTAGTGAATGGGCCAGTTTGGGGATGTTACTGATTTGGTATCGAGCCGGTTCAAAACTCGGCTTTGAGGGTTTGGGCCCAAAAACGTTTCAAAATGGGCTTTTCAAAAATATGGGTTTTTATGAAAAGGTTTTTCGAGTTAGGTGGCATGGCACTGTACCTCAGGACCGAAGTCCACGGTAAGTACCCCTTACTATTGCTTGTGAGTTATTGATGTGATCGGATGATTGCAATAGTGGATTACTTTAGAATCAAAACTTTGATTGCTCGAAAGAACGACTTCCGAAACTTCGTTCATAAAATTTGCTCGTGGATTAAACAAATGGAACAAAATTTCTAATGCATAAAACTTTTAATCGAGTTAAATCGCGACGCTAGATATGAGTTCTAGGGGACGTGTTGTCGCGGGCATGGTCGAGGTGGAATGGCGACTTTATTAAGATCAGTCTGCGCAAGAAGAGCGTAGTGTGGTAGGTTAGGATGTGCGACTGTTAGTTAGATGGAAATTTCGAGGACGAAATTTCTTTAAGGAGGGTAGATTTGTAACATCCCAAAATTGGGCCTAGGAGAATTGAGCCCAATGGGCCTTAGGCGTAGTAGCGTTTAAATTTTTGGAGAACAAGAGACCGGCTTAAATGCAAGTTGGACCTATTGGATAAGTGATTTTGGAAGGTTAGAAGGCTTCTATGAAGTCCCGGGATCAAATATTGGCTTTGGGGAAATTTTGGTTTTAGGTGAAAAAAAAAAAAAAAACCTGGAAGTTGGCAGGTAGGCCTTAAGAATAAAATGTGGGGAAAAATGACACAAGTGGAGTGTGTGGTGTAGTGGCAAAGTGACGCCACATAAGAGACAAGGGGATGACGCCACAAGGGAAGGAAGGAGGTCCAAGGTTCAAGTCTTGGCTTTTGCATTTTGGTTTTCTTTTTACTTGGACCTCAGAATTTGGCTATAGTTTATATTTAGTTGCGCATGGTTTAAGACACAAGAGGAGCTTGTGGCCAAGTGGCTAGCAGCGTGGATTATGTTGCAAGGGAGCCTGGGTTCGAATCTCATGAGAAGCAAGGGAGTATTTATTTTGCGGTCTGGACGGGAAGAGTTTCAGTTGAATTTAAACTCTACTGACGAAGGGATCCCACATCGGAAAGATACAAAGAATGAAGGTGAAGAGCTAGCTATATAAGGAGCATCCTAGGAGGAGAGTAAACACATCTTGGAGGGCGTTTGGGCACAGGAGTGGTCGGAGCGCGGATTAACACCAGAGTCCTATCAGGTGTGTAACTCTCTCTACTCTAGTTGTAGAGCGGCAAATGCCGAAGTGCGATCCACGGCAATAGTAGCCACACGAGCGTGCGAGTGCACGTGTGGGGCTTCGATGCGATAGTTGAGGCCATAAGTAGTATTCTTGTGGGTTGGGGCTGCTTGGGCTGCGATGGGCCGAAGCGGGCCCAATGGGCCCGTAGGCCCTTATGAGTAAATTGTGCGATTGTGTAGTATATAGTGAACTAGACTAGGTGGAACTTATATACATGGCTAGATTTGTGCTAGGTGGGCCACACGGCGTGTGGGCTCGAATGGCGGGAATCGAGTTTTAGGCCCAATTGTCCTGGATGCGACCAGAAATGGTAGTTGGGTCGCTCGAGACGACATCGGGCCTTTGGAAAGGCCATTCCAGTGCTGAAATTACCGATATACCCTTGGTGGGTAAATTACGAAAATGCCCTTAGTAGGTAAAATTACGATTATACCCTTAGAGGTTGATTAGCAAGGTAAGGGCGTGTTAGTTTTCTTTGTGCTATAGTTTTTGTCTTGGCCGAATGGCCTAAGTGTTCATTGTTTTTATGCCAAGGCCGATTGTAGGGGAGAAGAGCCTATCGCTGGGAACCTTTTGTAAGTCCGTTAGTCTGCGGGTGCAGAAGCAGAAGTAGCGTTTCGGGTTTTGGTATCATTTAGGTGCGTAATCATCGCACTATTTCTGTGGTTTGGTTTGCTAACATGTTTATATGTGTATTATGTGTAATAGCCGTTTATAATGGCATAAGTGATGAGTAACTGGTGATGGTAAGTTAATCTTGATATACATTTATATATGTACAATGTGGTAGTGATAAGTGATAAATACTCATTCTATATGATATTCTTGCATGATTTATTGACACATGGGCATGGGATTGGATTGAAGAAGGAAGAAGTGTACACAGGATGTACGTGGTCTAATGATAGCTCGGGCTACATTAGCGCTTGAGGGTTAGCTTTGTGCTACCTCAAGGAGGTGTTGGCTAGGTGCCCATCTCGGCGGTTGATTGCTATGTGCATCACCGTAGACAGATTCACGATATTTGGATCACTTTGGTTGATCGGTGGCTCACCACGGCCTCGGCAACGAGAATGCCGAGGTAAGATTTATGGATCACGATGTGATCGGTGGCTCACCCACGGCCTTGTGCAAAGCAGTCCGCCGAGGTAACATATGTGGGATCACTCGGTTATGATCGGTGGATTAGCCACGGCCTTAGGCGAGTCCGCTAAGGTTGGTGTCACGGTTGGATAGTAGGTTGGGCTGAGATGCATTCTTGCATGATTTGTTTCGATGGCTGTGTGGGTATGGGCCAAGCCCATACGGATGGAAATATGTGTTGTGGTTATGCACTGAGTCAGTGGACTCACTCTTTTCATTAACCATTTCAGGTAGTGCATAAAGTCGACCGGGATCGGAGAGGACAAGGTGGCCCATGCCGAGGAGGATGTTCAATTATTCCATGCTTAATTTTGATATAAGTACTTTATTTGAATTGTTGGGTTGTAATAAAGGCCATTTTATGTTTTTGGTATTACTTTAACTATGGTTTATTTAAATTAAATTGCTACGTGAAAATGATTTATGGTTTGCAACCTATTTATTCAAATTGGATATTATAAACTAAAGTTTTAGAAATGAATGAGTTTTATAGCAAAGTTTTATTCCAAAGATATGTTTTCCAAAATTCAGCAAACTACGATGTTTTATTTTAAGATTTTCAACCGTCTTTTCCCAGTGACATAACCAGATTCGGTCGTAGTGAATGGGCCGGGTTTGGGGATGTTACACTTAGGGAGCAAGGAGGTGACGCCACACAAGGGAGTAAGGGGCCCAAATTTAAGTTACATGGAGCCCAACTCTTTTAATTTAAGTTAGCTAAATTTCGGCATTAGGGTTAGGTAGAGTGGACGGCAACAAGGCTAAAAATAGGAGGATTTATGTGAATGGGATAATGTAGATAATATAGTTGATAATATGGAAGGAAAAAAAGGAGGAGAAAGATAGGAGCTATCTACAAGGCTAGGAGTTGGCCAAAATTCCATCACCTAGAGAAGTGAAGAAATTGGTTTCTTTATGGCAAAGGGGTGCGAATTTTCCCTTTTATTTGATTAATTTTTAGTTATCGGGAAGGGCACTTTCGGTTTTCATAGGTGAGTGCAGAAATTTCTATAAATAGGAGGGTTCTCTTCTTTATTTTTGGCATTTAGGGTTTCCACCTTTTCTTTCTCTTCTTTCTTCTAAAAGCCAAAAACCCCATTATTCTTTTCTCTTCTTTCTCTTAAAAGCCGAAAACTCCATTATTCTCTTCTTTCTTCTAAAAGTCGAAAGCCGAAAACTCCATTATTCCTTTCTCTTCTTTCTTCTAGAAGCCGAAAACTCCATTATTCTCTTCTTTCTTCTAAAAGCTGAAAACTCCATTATTCTCTTCTCTTCTTTCTTCTAAAAAGCCGAAAGCCGAAAACTCCATTATTCTTTTCTCTTCTTTCTGCTAAAAGCCGAATCTCTATAGATTTCTTCGAATCATCTTCTCTTCCTGATTTTTCGCAAAAAGCCGGAATCCTCTGGGAGTAGCCGAATCTTCTCTAGTAAGATCTCTTAGATCTAAAAGTCGGAAACACTAGTTCCTGAATCTCATATCACTTTTCGGGATTTCAAGGCAGATAGCGGTGGTGTTGGCTACGGTAGCGTCGACTTAGAGGGTCTCGTTCTAACGGTAATCAAGTGTGTAGATCTCTAACACACTAGTAATCTGTACTAAATATATGTTATGGGATAAAAGCCGGAAAAAGGCTGTATAGTAATCTGTACTAAATATATGTTATGGGCTAAAAGCCAAAAAAAGGCTGTATAGTAATCTATACTAAATATATGTTATGGGCTAAAAGCCGGAAAAAGGCTGTATAGTAATCTGTACTAAATATATGTTATGGGCTAAAAGCCGGAAAAAGGTTGTATAGAAAGTAGGATTACCCAAAAAAGGGTAGGCAAGGGATGCCAGGTACGTAATCATAGAAATCTCTATGTGTATCGAAATATATGAAAGCCTGTATGATGTTTTCTTTATGTGTGTAACACTCTCACACCATTTAGATTGCTTGATTAGTATGCATACAAACCTGTTATATTCTGTACATTCTGTTAAATGCCGAAATACCGGCATGGCTGTTGAAAACCCGAAAAGGGGTAAAGGCGAATCACCAGGTTAGTGATCTCTGTCATTCTAAAGTGAATGTTTCTGTTGAGATGATTTGTTTTATTTGTGATAGACTGTGAACTTTTAGGTAGTATATTGTTTTGATTCTGCATGTATGTATGCATGGGATGGGATTGATATGATGAAGGGGAAGAAGGTCGCATAGCGATCGGTGGCTTTGCCACATAGGTCACATAGTGATCGGTCTTTATGACAGGCAGCTCAGCTGTCGAAATACTACGATGTATTATTAAGGTCGCATGACAATCGATGGCTTTGCCACATAGGTCACACAGTGATTGGTCTTTAAGACAGGTAGCACAGCTATCGATATGGTGTGTAGCGGTTGGAGGGTTGATTGTAGAAATCCCCAAGGTGTGATGGTTGGTACGGGTTGGTGTGTAGAGGATGGATTTCTAGGCTGGGATGGGCCATGATGCATATATAGTTACCCTTGTATACGGGCCAAGGCCATAATGTGTTTGTGGGCCAAGCCTTTGATGTGTTTTCAGGATTTACACACTGAGTCTTGGTGACTCACCCTATTATTTTTCCCTAACTTTGCATATGAGCGGAGATCGTGGACATGGGAGCAAAGGCGGACTCGAGGGCCATCAAGTTTTTATTCCTATAGATTATTTCGGTTTTTCCTTAAGTTTTTAATTTTGGAAACATTTATGTAATAAGGCCCCATAGTTTATACTCACTACTTAGTTTTTAATATTTGCAACTTATGGAACTTTGTCAAAGGTTTTATTATTCAAAATAATAATAATACAAGGTTTTCTTTTCAAAAGTCACTTGTTTATTCGAATTTTGCCTAATAACTTATGATTTACTAAAACCAACTTAGCAAAAGTTTTCAACGTACAACCCGTAGCATACCAGATCTGGTCGAAACCTATGGGCCGGGTTTGGGGTGTTACATAGCCTCTTTACCAAATGCTCATTTATGCTAGCTATTTATTCAATTATTTCCATATGCTTTAAGGTCACTTACTCTATCTCCTCAAAGTGCTAAATTCCAAAAAAGTTTACTAGATCCAAATAAATCCTGAGCCTTCTCCGGACCTCCTCAACATACAAAATTAATAATCTAACTAGCTTAGCACCAAAATAATGCAACACATGAAATTCAAATTCTAGGATGTTACAATTTCCTTGACCACTCCATGAAAAATTGGGATGGTTCCTCCAACCTAGATTATAAGTGTTACGATAAGGGTTATTTTGAGGTCTAGAATTATTACCCATATAGTTCATTTGTTCGCTTTCTATGCAAGGGTTGTAGGATGGATATTCTGTGTTGTTCGTCCCTCCTCCATTTGTATCGCACTGCATTACTGGATGTACATGCGAAGAACCATACAAACCATCAATCTTTTTATTTAAAAGCTCTACCTGGTTTGATAGCATGGTGACTGCGTCGAGGTTGAAAACACCAGCTGCCTTTGTTGGCTTCGTCTCATAACTTGCCACTGATAGTTATTCAGTGACATCTCTTCAATGAATTCGTAAGCAGCCTCAGGTGTTTTGTTATTTAGTGTACCGCCGGCAGCTGCGTCAATAAATTTTCGAGTTGAGGGGTTCACACCATTATAAAAGGTTTAAACTTGTAGCCATAATGGTAACCCATGGTGAGGGCACCTTCTCAGTAGATCCTTGTATCTTTCCCATGTATCGTAAAGTGTTTCTAAATCCATCTGCACAAAATAAGAGATATCATTCCTCAACTTAACCATTTTAGCCGGCGGAAAATATTTAAGCAAAAATTTTTCGGTCATTTGTTCCCATGTAGTGATTGATCCTCGTGGTAACGAGTTCAACCACTGTTTAGCTTTGTTCCTCAATGAGAAGGGAAACAACCGAAGGCGAATGGCATCAACAAAAACGCCATTTATTTTGAAAGTATCATAGAATTCTAGAAAATTTGCTAAATGAGTATTTGGGTCTTCGTCCTGCAAACCATCAAATTGAACAAACTGTTGAATCATTTGAATAGTGTTAGGTTTCAGGTTCAAAATTATTTGCAGCAATAGCAGGTCTAACAATACTCAATTCAACCCCAGTTAAATTAGGCTTAGCATAATCATACATAGTACGAGGAGCAAGATTTTCGGCAACCACCGGGGGTAGCGGATTATTATCAGCCATCTCCTCGGTAGTATTAGTATTGTCCTCTTGCTCTTCCTCTATGTATTGTAGACTTTGCCTTATCTCCCTACGATTTCTGCGAGCGGTGCCTTTTATATCACTGTCGTAAATCAAAGGTCCTGACGGGTTTCTTCTAGTCATAAACTAGAGACACCTGCCAGAAACAAAGAAAAAGAAAAATTAGAAAAGTAACTATAAAATAAAAATAAATTGCAATAAAATAAAAATGACTAAAGTAATAAAAATTTAGTGTTCCTAATATCTTAGTCCCCGGCAACGGCGCCAAAAACTTGATGTGTCTCTAACTAACTACGATCACAATAAAGGCAAGCGCACCTATTGAACAGTAGTATAGTTACGATAAGACCGAAAATATCGTATCCACAAGGACTAAGAGTACTAGTAATTACTATCTTTCTATTATCTAGCCTAAGAATTGGAGTGATTTCTTTTTAAACTAAAAATTAATTAAAAGCACGACAGAGAATGAATTGGGAAAATACATTTTAGACAACTTTATGAGATAGACAATAACCAAGGAAGAATCCACCTAGACTTCACTTATTACTTTTGATTCATACGATTTATTCACTTGACTTAATCTGTAGAAATCCCTAAATTATGTTAATATCTCTTTCAAGACTAAAAACAACTGACTCTAGGTTGATTAATTGAAATCTCTTTCTAATTAAAGCCCCTACTGTCGCATTAACTCGATCTATGGATTCCCTTATTATATTTGACTCTAATCCGTGATTTTAGTAAGCCTATTTCTAGGGTTTCTGATCAACTCCGCTTAATTATGTTGATCTACTCTTAAACAGGGACTTTTGCTCTACTGAATAAGCACATTCGACTTGGATTAATAACCTGAATTATCAAAACAAGAATAAGAACTCACAATTAAGAATAATAAAAAGTATTTATCTTATAAATCAAATAATAATAAGATCCGTCTTAGGTTTCATCCCCTTAGGTATCTAAGGGATTTAGTTCATACTGATAGAGGGAAACATCATAGAATAGGAAAAACAACAAAACATAAAAAAACCCAAAAACTTCAAGAGAAATTGATAGGAGATCTTCAGTCTTGATGGAGATCCTTCTTCCGAAGTGTTCTTCCGATGGTCGCCTTCTTGAGTATTTTCTGCTTTCTACTCTGCGACTCTTTTTAGGTCACCCCCTTGGGTGTTTATATAGGCTTTCGAATGCCTTTATTGGCCCACAAGTAGCCTATTTCGAATAGAATTAAACTCGGGTTCGGTAGGTACACGCCCGTGTGACACGGCCGTGGTTGATAGTCCATGCCGTGTTCAATCCTGCTCATCATACACGGCCGTGTGATCTTCCCGTGTGCGATGGTTTAGGCCATGTTGGATTTTGCTCGTCACACATGACCGTGTGGCCTGCCCGTGTGCAGAAGTCCAGGCCGTGTTGATTTCCTAGGTAGGCCTATTTTGTCCCTTTTTGGCCCGTTTCTCGTTCTTTTCGACTCCCTAAGCTCTCCTGAGTGTAAAACATGAAATTAAAGGATTAGGAGCATCGAATTCATCAAATCTAATGAAAATACATCCAAAAATAAGCCAAACAAGGGGTAAAAATATGTATAAATTATGGTTTATCAATGTGTGTGAAAGTTTCGTGTGAAAATTTTATCGTTTGTGTGCTCGATTTAATTAAAAGGACTTAATCGCGTAAAATGCAAAATTAGCATGCTATATGTAAAGGTATCTATTTGCTATGGCTTTTATTATATGGAGTCCTTATGTTGTAATATAGCCATTGGAATCATGCATGGACAAAAATAGACAACCATTAATAGTTTCCTAATTAAATACTTAAGGTTAAAATGGTAAAATGTATAATAACATGAAATAAAATAACACAAAAAAATCAAAGTGGCCATGCATTCATCTTTTTATGGCCGAAAGTTCAAAGGAAAAATAAAGAGAAGAAGAAAACTAGGTTCGGCCCTTGTGTTCTTCAATTTAGGTATGTGTTTAGCTCGATTTTTTTTTTATTTTTACGTTTTTGAGATCGCTGCTTTGTGTTTTAGCTAGCCCATGCTTGAATTTTTAAATTGGTTATATATTTTATGATTTGCCATTGAAGATAGCTTGTTGTTTTTGTTGTTTGATGATGAAAAATAAATATATGTTGTTAGATTATCAAGATTAATTAAGTGATTTTTAGTAAAAATGCCTATTTGGGATTAAATTGTGAATTTTCTAAATTGAGGGGTTAAAATGTGAAATAAATGAAAGAAATGGACTGCTAGGGACCTTAGTGAAATTTGGCCAAGCATGGGTGTGGTGAAATTTTGAATATTTTGTGTTTTATGAAATAGGGACTAAATTGTAAAAAATGTGAAATATTAGGGGCAAAAGTGTAATTTGCCTATTTATGTGTTTTTGGATAAATTTGAATGAATATATGATTAAATAAGTCAAATTTGTATTAATTTAGATCAAGAAAAGAGGAAACCGGATTTAGACCGGGGGAAATCTAAAGTTGTTGAATAGTCGCTCCGGTTCGTTCGTATTTGTCCGAGGTAAGTTCATAAGTAAATAAATGTCGTTAAATTCGATTGTATATATTTTATTTGTGCCAAATTTAATTATTACTTGTATATATATGTTCAAGCCAAATTTGTATAAGTATGGGAGAAGTATTAGAAGCCTGAATCGATCGAGTTACGACGTCCAAAAGCCCCGTACGAACCTTAGGAATAGTTAGAATACATATGTCATGACATAGGATTTCTGATATGTTATTTCGTGTAAGACCACGTCTGGGACGTTGGCATCAACTTGTGATTTACGTGTAAGACCCTGTCTGGGACAGTGGCATCGATGTGTGATTACATGTAAGACAACATCTGGGATGTTGGCATTGTACGAGCTTTTCAACTATCCGAGTATCCTTTTTAGTTCCGAATGGTTCAACGGGCAATATCGAGTTAATATCGAATGTGAAATCGAGCTAAAAAGTCAGATATGTGCTAAGTTAAATGATTGGAAAAGTAAGGTAAGTATATACTTGAGTTGAATATATGAAATATGCATTATGAAAGTGAGAAATATATATGCTTATGAATATATGTGTATTCGGCCAAGTTAATATATTTTGATAATTGTTCATTGATGGTATATGAGTTTCAACCATGAAAAAAAAATGTGTATTTGATTAAAGATTGCTTGATTCGGTCTATTTGATTTTAATACTAATGCTCATTTAATAAATTAATTGCTTATGTAACATCCTGAATTTATGGGCTTGTGCATTTTGTGTGCTTAAAATATTAATTTGAGAGTTTGAGGTACAAATGGGGCTCAAATTGGGCAGAGGCCTTGTTTTAAATATTTTGTCCAGACACTCTAGGGGTTTAAATTGAAGTTTTAGTAGTTTAATAAGCATTTTGGGCTTGTGGCCTAGAGGAAATGGTGCTACTAGGAGGAAGAGGAGTTGGCGTCACTTGTTCATGAGGAAGGCCCAAATTATGGTTGCTTGAAGCCCAAGTTTTAGGGCTAAAATTCGACATTTAAATGAGCAAGGGGGGCGGCACAAGGATAAATTTTAGGGATTTTATTGTGTGGATAATAAGCAGATAAAGGCTATTTTTGAGGAGATAATAGATCAAAGATAGGAGCCATCTTTAAGTGTTTAATGCTAGCTGAAACTTTGAAGAATTTGAAAAGAAATGGGCATTCGGTTTTGGCTTAAGGTGTATGTGCCGAAATTGCTAGCAAGTTCTCATTATTCTTCTCTTTTCTCTGCCGAAATTCCTACTCCATTCTTGCTCTTCTCTCTTTTCTTTTTCTGACAGAAATCAAAGCTCTTGAAGTCTCAATTGCCAAAACCCTGCTATTCTTTTCTTTTGGCCGAATCTCTCTACCCATTCCTTGCTTTTATTTTTCCAATTTTTTGTTCTTCTAAAAGCCGAAATCACTAAGATCTCACCTCCTAAAGTTGTCGAATCTTCTTTAGTGGAGCTTGTTTGTGCCGAATTTTGAAGGAAGCAATAGAGGAGTCAATCGCGTAGATCTCTAAGTCATAAGTTCGGTAATACTTGAATCGTGGTACTTTCTGGATTTCAAGGAGAGGCCCTATTGTCACATCTTTTCAGCTTTTCGAGCAAAGTTGTAGATCGGTTTAGCAAGGGTATCGACATTAATCAGGTGTGTAACTTCTCACACCATTAGATTGAATGCTATTATGTATATATATATATATAAGTATAAATCTGCTATACTCTGTTAAATGCCGAAATCCCGGTATAACGTTTGAAAACCCGAGAAGGGTAAAGGATAAATATCAGGTTAGTGTTTTCTGCCATTCTTCAGTGAATGTTTCTGTTAAAAAGATATGTTTTGCATGTCGATTTCTATGTATGCTCGGGGTTGGGTGATTGATAAAAAGGGGAAGTGATCTGTTCTGGTGGCTTATGCCATTTTAGCCTGGTGACTCTGTCACAACTCTGTTTCTGGTGGCTTCTGCCATTTCAGCCTGGTGACTCTGTCACAACTCTGACGATGAGCAGCTAACTGCAGCATAACTGCCATCGATGGTGTGTAGCGGTGTAGGTTGATTGTAGAAATCCCCAATGGTGTAATTGGCAGGTAAGGGTGGTGTGTAGCGGATGGAAACCTAGGATTGGGTTGGGTTTTTATGTATGTTATCTCTTATATTATGTTCTATATTCGATCTGTGGGCTAAGGCCGGTCGATGGTGCACGAGGGTTGCTGCTGAGTCTCGCGACTCACCCTATTATTTTTAACAAATTTCGGGTAGCACTTAGTGCACGGATCGGCCGGAGAGGAGAGCAAGGTGGCCATGCAAAAGAACATTTGGATTCGGCAAAAAGGCTTTAATTTATTATTTTATATTTTTATTTAATGGGTTTTAAATCTCGTTGTAATAAGGCCACGAGCCACTAGACTATTATACTCTGTTTTGGGTTTTAGTTTGGGCTTTTATTACTGATAGACATTTAAATTTTAATTAAACTAAGGCATGTATTAAGGTTTTGGTTTTAATTCATGAAAACAACAAATGAACTTTAAATCTTACTTAAACTTATCAAGTTATTAAGTTTTACCCAAATTTCGGCATCTTTTACAAAATCTCTGAGTGACATACCAAATCACAGTTGTGTGTGTTTGGGCGGGTTTGGGGTGTTACAAGTTGGTATCGAGCCAGTTCAAAACTCACTTTGGGGTTTTGGGCTCAAAACGTTTTCTAAAGATGGGTTTTGAAACATGCATAACAGTTTGTTAGCTCGGCATGGCACTGTGTCTCTACGCCTAAGTCCGCGGTAAGTATTACGAACTCATTGTCTGCATTATATGTATGTGGGCTTGATGGGCTTTATGGGACGTAGATTAGTTAGATTAGAACTTGATGGACTCTAGGCCTAGCTGAAACAACTCCTAAAATCTCATAAGACTTAACTTCACTAAACAAACCCGTGAGCGAGCACATGAGACTAGGGTGTGTGTAATGGCATACGCATGTCTAGGATTGGATCTGGAAGAGTGCAGTATTTAAGCGATCCTAGTGACTCACCTCCTCTTATTTGGAATCCTGCAGTGCGTAGTATTGCTCACATTAGCCGAGTTAGGGTGTGGCAAACGGGCATACGCATGTCTAGGAGTGGATTCGGGAGAGCTTGGTATTTAAGCGATCCTAGGGACTCACCTCCTCTTATTTGGAATCCTACAGTGCGTAGTGACTTTTCACCCTAATCATGAGGACTTGTTGTGAGGCTAAACCTTATAATTAAAACTTCGGAAGGACCAGCCACCTTATTTTTACAAATTGCTAAAACACCCTTACTTGAAAACAAATACCAAGATACTCATGATTTGCAAATACACCCCGATTTACAAAGTCAACGAAATTTTCCTTAGCAAAGAAAAACTCACACAACACACGACAACAAACCCACAAACACCTGAACACTATTATTATTCATCTGAAATCAAATTCTCCAAGACACCCTGTTTTAAAAAAAACCCTGGATGTCGAATGCAAAAATACCCCGTATGTCAAAATTACCGAAATACCCCCGGGTTGCAAAATTACCAAAATACCTTTATTTCACAAAATCACCAAGGAACCCTATTTTGGAAAATTACAAAAATACCCCTGTAGGATAAAATGAAGAAAATACCCCTGGGTAGTGAAACAATGAAAACACCTTTATTTGATGAATGTAAGTTCATGGATGATTCTTTGTATGTTAATTGAGTGTATGTGTTTCCTAGAACTAGAGGGTGCGAACATGAGACTAAATTATGAATGCGAATTCGAAAGAACTACCCTTAAAACCGCTATTCATAAGATTATTCGTGGTTAATCGATGGAAAGAATTAATGATTCATAAAATTCTTAATCGGATAAGCGTCGATCGAAAGAATGAGTACAAGGGCGAGGAGGGCGTCGCCGCGTGGGCCGGTAGGGGTAGGAGGACCATGTCGAGCCGGTAGGAGTCCGCCACGGGTCGAGAAACGAGATGCCGATCTGCAGGGTGTAGAAAGGAGAATTTTGGGATGAGGCACCCGAGAGATGATGTTTGTATCTCGGCGATGTTGAGGGTTTTAGAGAGGGTTCTTTGGAGTAGGCATGGGCACGAGGCAAAAATCTATGCCGGAGCGGCTTAGGGCCAATGGGGCGAAAGTGTTTAGGGAGTTTCGGCGTAGCCTAACACACCGAGTATTGGATGGAAGCAATGGCGCATAATGGACGATTTAGATTTCACGGGGAGGAGAACTTGAAGGGGGTCGTGTCTCTTCTTGAGACGA
Organism: Gossypium sturtianum; assembly: GCA_025698515.1. Classification (NCBI taxonomy): domain Eukaryota; kingdom Viridiplantae; phylum Streptophyta; class Magnoliopsida; order Malvales; family Malvaceae; genus Gossypium; species Gossypium sturtianum. Next base: position 37,684,360 of record CM046949.1, read on the forward strand.
GGCTTACCAGTGGTGGCTCACGGTAAAGGAGGGCATTGCTACAGACCAGGATTGATTGGGATTTCTTTAAGGAGTCATTCCAAGAAAAGTATGTTGGGGCCAACTATGTGGATGCACTGAGAGGAGGCATTTACGAATTTGGTGCGGGGAAGTAAATCATGTGGTGAATATGAGGCGGAGTTCTGCGCTTGAGCCGATCTGCTCGAGGAATGGTAGCAACCGAGTATGAACGTTGTGTTCGGTTCGAGGATGGATTGCGGAATGAGTTAAGGGTTTTGATAGCACCGCAGAGAGAGAGAGATTTTCTTGTTACGGTGGAGAAGGTTAAGATAGGCCGAGGAGGTAAAGCGGATGAAAGACAAGAAAGAGATAAGGAGCGGGGAAGGAATAAGAGAAATTTTGGGCTGGCGGAGCATCCGGGAATTCGCGAGAAAAGGCCTAGGTGCGATGGGCCACTCGTGCTCAGACACTGGGGAACCAGAATCGATTTTGTAATTGGTGCGGGAAAGCACATTCTGGGGAGTGCAAAAGAATAACGGATGGATGTTTCAGGTGTGGATCCACAGAGCATATGATTAAGGACTGTCCACAGAAGGATCAGGTGCGACCCGGCCGGACAAGGTTACGATCGGGATGGGAGAGGTGGTCGGCCCGATGCAGAGGGTCGTGGCGTGCGGAGGTGGAAATAGATTCGATCGAGTCGTGGAGCACACGGTAGGGTGCAAGTAATGTAGATGCGAGGCGTAGGGTCTAGTTTATGCACTTTCGCCGACGGGAGGATGGTGACGCATCGGATGTTATAAGCGGTATGTTTTGATTTTTGATAAACCATTTCTTGCCTTGGTTGATATTGGGTCAACCCACTCCTATGTTGCATGTTCAAAGATCCGAGACCCTAAGTATAGACTCAAACAACCACTAGGAAGATGATCGTGGTTAGTCCCAGGACAATCTAGGGTAGTGGACAAGCTATTTAAGGATGTACCGTTAGAAACTCAAGGGTAGTGTTTCCAGATTTAATGGAATTGCCATTTGGAGAGTTTGATCTTATTTTAGGAATGGATTGGTTGATTAAGCATCGTGCCAAGTTGGATTGTGAGACCAAGCGTGTGGTGTTGAATACCCTTAGGCGGGGGAGGTGGTTGTGTTAGGAGAAAGAAGGAACTATTTTTCCAACGTAGTATCGACATTGAAGGTCATTAAGATGATTCGAAAAGGATGTAGCGCATTCTTAGCTTTTATTAGTGCGTTGGATGCTAAGGAGGTGACTGTCGATGAGGTTCGAACAGTCAAGGATTTCGCGGATGTCTTTCCGGAGGAGTTGCCAGGATTACCCCCGGATCGCGAGGTGGAGTTTGGAATAGAGCTACTTAGCATGCGGCCGGTATCCATTGCTCCTTATCGAATGGCACCGAAAGAGTTGGTGGAACTCAAAGCTCGAGATCCGTGGAGCTTTTGGATCGAGGAGTTATTCGACCGAGTGTGTCTCCATGGGGAGCGCCGGTCCTATTTGTGATAAAGAAGGATGGATCCATGCGTATGTGCGTGGACTATCATCAACTGAATAAGTTGACGATTAAGAACAAGTACCCATTGCCAAGAATCGACGACATTGTTCGATCGGCTTAAAGGCTTCGGTCTTTTGAAGATTGATCTAAGGTCGGGTTATCATCGATTAAAGGTGAAGGAAGGGGACATTCATAAGACGGCGTTTCGAACACGTTACGGTCATTATGAATTCTTGGTAATGCCGTTCGGTTTGACGAACGCGCCAGCAGCATTTATGGATATGATAAACTGGGTGTTTTAGCCATACCTTGATCGATTCGTGGTAGTGTTCATCGATGATATTTTGGTTTACTCCAAGTCCGAGGAGGAGCATGATGCACACCTTCGTGTGGTGTTGCAAATTTTGAGGAGAAGCGGTATGCGCAAAGTTCGGTAAGTGTGAGTTACGGTGAAGGAAGTGACTTTCTTAGGGCATGTAGTTTCCGCAGAGGGGATTAGGGTAGACCCTCGGAAGATAGAAGATGTATTAGATTGGAAGCCGCCGAAGTCTGTGGCGGAAATCCGAAGTTTCTTGGGATTGGCAGGGTATTACAGGAGGTTTGTTGAGGGTTCTCTGCAATAGCGGCACCTTTAACTAAGTTGTTAAGGAAGGAGTATTGTTTGTATGGACCGACAAACAACATGAGAGCTTTGAGAAGTCAAGAAGTTTCACGACGGAAGCACCAAAGTGTTAATTCGACGGAGGCGGGAAAGGAATTTACCGTTTATTATGATGCGTCACACACGGGGGTTAGGGTGTGTGTTGATGCAAGATGGAAAAGTTGTTGCATATGCGCCTCTGATTGAGACGCATGAGTTGAACTACCCTACGCATGATTTGGAATTGGCGTGCGGTAGTGTTTGCTCAAAGATTTGGAGGCACTACACAGCGGGGAGAAGTCGGTAATTTACACCACCATAAAAGTCAAAGTATCTCCTTACCCGGAAGGAGTTAAATTTAAGACAACGTAGGTGGATCGAGCTCTGAAGAACTATGATTGCTCGATCAAATACCATCCGGTAAGGCGAATGTGGTGGCGGATCGCGTAAGCCGTAAGGTAGTATCTCGAACTAAGGCGATGTTCGCCATCTTAGTCTGTATGAGGATGGTAGTTTGGTAGCCGAACTTCAAGTAAGACCTATGTGGACAAGACAGGATCAAGGAGAAGCAACTTTTGGATGATGTTTTGGGTGCTCGAATCCGACAAGTGCAGAATGGTGAATGAGAGGACTATAGTTTGAATGGTGATGGAGTTCTATGTTTTCGTAAGAAAGTTTGTATGCCAATGGATGTGGAGTTAAGGCAGATGATTCTTCAGGAGGCGCATAGTAGTCCTTACGCTATGCATCCTGGAGGGGTTAAGATGTACCGTGTGATTTGCGGAACAATTACGTGGCGAGTTTTGAAGCGAGAGGTAACAGAATTTGTAGGGAAGTGTTTGACATGTCAGCAAGTGAAGGCGGAACACCAATTGCCTTCGGGGTTGTTGCAACCGGTAAAGATTCCGCAGTGGAAATGGGAGAGAATCACGATGGATTTTGTTAGTGGGCTACCCCTTACGCCCACTAAGAAGGATTCAATTTGGGTAGTTGTGGATTGGCTGACGAAGTCCGCTCACTTTATACCGGTTCGGGTCGACTATCCTCTACAGAGGTTGGCTAAGTTGTACGTGGCCGAGGTTGTGAGACTACATGGTGTACCGGTATCAATCATATCCGATAGGGACCCTAGGTTCATGTCACGATTCTGGAAGGCTCTTCATCAGGCAATGGGAACCAGGTTAGACTTTAGTACCGCTTTTCACCTGGTGATGGTCGATCCGAGAGGTAATTCGGATCTTGGAGGATATGCTAAGGGGTTGCATCATCGATTTTAGGGGTAGTTGGGAGGAGTATTTACCTTTGGCAGAATTCGGATACAATAATAGTTATCAAGCTAGTATTCAGATGGCACCGTACGAAGCGTTATATGGAAGGAAATGTCGTACCCCCACTTGTTGGACGGAGTTGGGTGAACATCAGGTGTTGGGTCCAGAGCTAGTCTCAGAAACGGAGGAGAAAGTTAAGTTAATACGGGCTCGGTTGAAGGAAGCGTCTGATCGGCAGAAGTCTTATGCGGATCTAAAGCGAAAGGAGATGGAATTTGCAGTAGGAGACCAAGTCTTCTTGAAGGTATCTCTGTGGAAGAAGGTAATGAGGTTTGGACGAAAGGGTAAGTTAAGTCCTCGGTTTATTGGGCCTTATCAGGTACTGGAATGCGTGGGCCCATTAGCTTATCGTTTGGAGTTACCTTCGGAGTTGGAGCAGATACATGACGTGTTTCATGTCTCAATGCTGAGACGTTATCGTTCTGATCCATCGCATGTAGTGTCGGTGGAGGAGATTGAAGTAAGGCCAGATTTATCCTTTGAGGAGGAACCAGTGCAAATCTTGGATCGAGATGTAAAAGTGTTGAGAAGGAAGTCCGTCCCTTTGGTCAAGGTTTTATGGTGAAATCACGGCGCAGAAGAGGCGACGTGGGAACCAGAGGATGTTATGCGACAACAGTATCCCCATCTCTTTTGATCAGGTAAATTTTGAGGCCGAAATTTATTTTAGGGGGGTAGAACTGTAACATCCTGAATTTATGGGCTTGTGCATTTTGTGTGCTTAAAATATTAATTTGAGAGTTTGAGGTACAATTGGGGCTCAAATTTGGCTGAGGCCTTGTTTTAAATATTTTGTCCAGACACTCTAGGGGTTTAAATTGAAGTTTTAGTAGTTTAATAAGCATTTTGGGCTTGTGGCCCAGAGGAAATGGTGCTACTAGGAGGAAGAGGAGTTGGCGTCACTTGTGCATGAGGAAGGCCCAAATTATGGTTTCTTAAAGCCCAAGTTTTAGGGCTAAAATTTGGCATTTAAATGAGCAAGGGGGGACGGCACAAAGCTAAATTTTAGGGATTTTATTGTGTGGATAATAAGCAGATAAAGGCTATTTTTGAGGAGATAATAGATCAAAGATAGGAGCCATCTTTAAGTGTTTAATGCTAGCCGAAACTTTGAAGAATTTGAAAAGAAAGGGGCATTCGGTTTTGGCTTAAGGTGTATGTGCCGAAATTGCTAGCAAGTTCTCATTATTCTTCTCTTTTCTCTGCCGAAAATCCTACTCCATTCTTGCTCTTCTCTCTTTTCTTTTTCTGACAGAAATCAAAGCTCTTGAAGTCTCAATTGCCAAAACCCTGCTATTCTTTTCTTTTGGCCGAATCTCTCTACCCATTCCTTGCTTTTATTTTTCCAATTCTTTGTTCTTCTAAAAGCCGAAATCACTAAGATCTCACCTCCTAAAGTTGTCGAATCTTCATTAGTGGAGCTTGTTTGTGCCAAATTTTGAAGGAAGCAATAGAGGAGTCAATCGCGTAGATCTCTAAGTCATAAGTTCGGTAATACTTGAATCATGGTACTTTCGGGATTTCAAGGAGAGGCCCTATTGTCACATCTTTTCAGCTTTTCGAGCAAAGTTGTAGATCGGTTTAGCAAGGGTATCGACATTAATCAGGTGTGTAACTTCTCACACCATTAGATTGAATGCTATTATGTATATATATATATAAGAATAAATCTGCTATACTCTGCTAAATGCCGAAATCCCGGCATAACGTTTGAAAACCCGAGAAGGGTAAAGGATAAATATCAGGTTAGTGTTTTCTGTCATTCTTCAGTGAATGTTTCTGTTAAAAAGATATGTTTTGCATGTCAATATCTATGTTTGCTCGGGGTTGGGTGATTGATAAAAAGGGGAAGTGATCTGTTCTGGTGGCTTATGCCATTTCGACTGGTGACTCTGTCACAACTCTGCTTTTGGTGGCTTCGCCATTTCACCGTGACTCTGTCACAACTCGATAATGAGCAGCAACTAAGCTGCGCAGCATGACCGCCATCGATGGTGTGTAGCGGTGTGGGTTGATTGTAGAAATCCCCAATGGTGTGATTGGCGGTAAGGGTGGTGTGCGCGGGAAAACCTAGGATTGGGTTGGGTTTTTATGTATGTTATCTCTTATATTATGTTCTATATTACGATCTGTGGGCTAAGGCCGGTCGATGGTGCACGAGGGTTGCACTGCGAGTCTCGCGACTCACCCTATTATTTTTAACAAATTTCAGTAGCACTTAGTGCATCGGACCGGGCCGAGAGGAGAGCAAGGTGGCCATGCAAAAGAACATTTGGATTCAGCAAAAAGGCTTTAATTTATTATTTTATATTTTTATTTAATGGGTTTTAAATCTCGTTGTAATAAGGCCACGGGCCACTAGACTATTATACTCTGTTTTGGGTTTTAGTTTGGGCTTTTATTACTGATAGACATTTAAATTTTAATTAAACTAAGGCATGTATTAAGGTTTTGGTTTTTAATTCATGAAAACAACAAATGAACTTTAAATCTTACTTACACTTATCAAGTTATTAAGTTTTGCCCAAATTTCGACATCTTTTACAAAAATCTCCTGAGTGACATACCAAATCCGGTTGTAGTGTTTGGGCCGGGTTTGGGGTGTTACAGCTTATGACTTACTAAGCTATTCAAGCTTACGGTGTATGTGTTTGTTCATTGTTTTATAGATTTTGGAAGCTAGTTACGAGCTCGGGGATCGTCAGAGAAATCCGTCACACTATCGATCTCTATTTCGGTACTTTGTTAAAAGTTGAACTTTGAACCTATGAGTTGAACTTTGAATCTATGGCATGTATAGGCTAGCTTATGTTTTTGGTTAGTTTTGAAGCTGTATATATATAAAGCCATGCGAAAATGGCTAGAAGTGATGTTTAAGCTTAGATAATTCTGGGTTATGATATATATATGTATGATGTGCTTGGTATTATTTGCAATTATGGTTTGATATATTAGTTGAGTAATATGCATGCTATATGTGTGTGATGTGTTTGGAATATGCTTAAGGTTTAAAGTAATGTTATGTAATGCTCATGATTATTTATTGGGTAAATTTGATATATGTGGTTGATAAATATATTTAGGTTATGAATAGTTAATGATTTATTATTGAGATGCATAATTTGTAACATGAATTGGTTTGAACATTGCTTATAAGGTATTTATGTATTCGGTTATGAAATGAAATATATAGGTGATGGTTTAAAGCTATTTATAATTTGGTCATGGTGTTTAAATCTTGTCATCAAGTGTTTAGTTATATGTTAATGTTGGATTTGTGGTATTGGACATATGTGAATTAAGTTAGACTATGAAAATTGGATTAAGAAATGTGGTTTTTGTGTCGATTTGAAATGGCATGCTTAAATGGGTAACTTGGTTTAGAAATGATAATGTAAGTGTATATGTATATATGGCTAAGGCATTGGAACTATAATGGTAAGCATGAGATTTAGTTTATAGCATATTTTTATAAATATATTATGTATTGAATGTTATATAGAATGACTAAATATGAAATAATTTAGCTTGGTTGTGTGAATGAAATTTTGGCACGAATTAAAGCATATAAAATTAGCATATGAATTATGTGTACTCTTAGTTGTTATTTGTGCTTAAAATGGCTTAAGATAACAAGGTCATTGATAAACCGTAAAAGTAACATATTTTTATCCCACATTTAGCATGCTTTTGGATGAATTATCCCTTATTTTATGTAATTTGGTGCTCTTAATCCTTTATTTTCATTTTTTATACTCAGGAAAGCACTGGAGGATGAAAAGAACAAGAAACGGGCTTAAAACGAGCCAAATGGGCCACACATCACGAAATCGACACGGCCTGGACCCAAGACCACACGGTCGTGCCTCATTAGTCGACCCAACACGGCCTGGCCACGATTCGCAGGGGCATGTGCCATGGCTGTGCCCCTGCCGTGGCAAAGAGAAGTTTCATTCGGATTGGGATACTTAGGGGCAAAGAAACACATTCCAAAAGCCTATATATACACCCTAAGTATGACCTAAAAGTTGGAGCCCAGTACCTTTGACAGGGGACGTCTTACTAGGCCAGAGAAGGCAGATTTGTGGGGATTCGCTCGAGGATATCCAGTTGATTCATCTCTAGAAGCCGGAATTATACTCAAGACGGAAGATTTCTCCTTAATTTCCTTCAGGGGGTTTTAGGGATTTCTTATGTTTTGTTTTATCTTATCTTCTGAGATGTTTTCTTTTGTTGTTATGAACTAAACCCTCAGATACCTGAGGGGGATGAAACTTAAATGAATCTTGTTATCGTTTACTGAACTATATGATAAATATTTGACTTGTTCTTAATTATGTGTTCTTAATTCTTGTGTTGATATTTCGCGGATATTAATTTAAGTTTGATGTGCTTAGGTGGAGGAGCAAAAGTCTTTGCCTAAGAGTAGATCTAGCATAGTTAAGCGGAGTTGATCGCGCGCCTAGAGATAGGGTGACGAGATTTTGCCGGATTAGGGTGAAACCTAATATGGGATTACATAGATCGAGTTAATGCGATTCTAGGGGTTTTAATTAGAAAGAGATTTCAATTAATCAACCTAGGGTTAGACGTTATTCACCTCGAGAGAGGGTTTAATATACATTAGGGAATCTTACGGATCAAGTCAAGTGAATAAATCGTCTGCAGTTCGAGTTAGATAACAAGTGAAGTCTAGGTGGATTCTTCCTTGGGTGTCGTCTTAATCAATTGGTTTTTCCTCAAGTTATTTTCCCAAATTCATTCTTCTTTGTCTTAGAGTCTTTAATTTAGTAGTTAATTAATTTATATTTAAAACAACAAATTCCCTTTATTTTAGGCTAAATAATAAAAAGAAAGTTAGTATTAGTACTTTTAGTTCCTTTGGGTTCAACAATCCGGTCTTGCCTAAGCTATACTACTATTCGATAGGTGCACTTGCCTCAATCGTTGTCATAGTTAGTTTCCAGGTTCGATCATTCTCGTTATTTAAATTTTTAAAACTCTGACACACGATCAGTCATATGCGCATGATTTTGTGATTAGGAAAGAAGTATGTTTAGTCTTAAATTATATTAGTTTAAATGTAACCAATGCCGCATAAGTGAGTGATACTTAAGTTGTGTTATGGTTCATATTGTTTGGGTATAAATGCGCACTATGTTTGCTAATAATCAACAATATATTCGGCCATAATGTATAATAACCAAGGTTGCATTTTTGTGTGGATGTTAATTGGTTTTAATATGTGAACATGCTTAGATTATGAAATGTTATGTTTGATAATCAGCTTATGAAAAGTAGTTTCTATATGTCTGGTATATGTTGTGTAATTATATATATATATATATATATATACTGAATAATTTTTTTTAATAGTAATATAGTAGTTTTAAGTTCAAAATTGTATAAGATAAGTGTTCTGATGAGTTTAAATTACGAAGCAAGAAATGTAGTAAATGTCTGTTCTGAACTGTGCTATGTCTGGTAATGCCTCGTAACCCTAATCTAGCGACGGATAAGGGCTAGGGGTGTTACATTTTATTGGTATCAGAGCTACGGTTTAGTCAGTTCTAGGACTAACTTAGCACGTGTGAGTCTAGCTATACATGCCATATTTATAAACTGCGATAGTGTGATGATTTCTGACAATTAAAATGTGTTTTCGTATAGTAAATGGATCCTGATCGAGCCGTAGCAGATGACGTGGATAGTAATGCACCCGCTCCCACTCAAGGGGCAGTGCAATCTGTTTCGAGACCTGTTACAAGTAGCCACGAGCGAGAGGCTAAACAAGCCTTCTTCCATATGATGAATGAATGGTTCACACAGTATATCCGGATAAATTCGGCTGTTCAACAATCCCTACCCCCACCTAATCCTTCTCAGACACCTGTGATACCTCAAGTTCTTAATCCGATGAGATTAAATAAGCCACCGGTTGATAAAATAAAAAAATGCGGTGCGAAGAATTGAGCCACTATTAATGATGATCTTGAAAGCGAGCTGAATTACGCTCGATAATACTATCCGTGTGTTTGATGAGCTATCTGTACACACGAAGAGTGTATTAAATGTCTTTGTATCATTGCTTGAGATTCTGCGTATCACCGGTGGAATACATCTTTGTTTCGGTGGTTCCAAAAGAACGGGTTACACAGGTGTTCTTTGGTGAATTTGTAAGAAATACATCAGTCAAAGATTCATCGATCAAAAGTGCAAAGAATTCCTCGAGTTGAAACAGGGTCGTATGACCATAACAGAATATGAGCGGGAATTTGTGAGACTTAGCAGATATGCCCGAGAGTGTGTTTCGACAGAAGCAATTATGTGTAAAAGATTAGAAGACGGGCTGAATGAAGACATTAAATTGCTCGTTGGGATTCTTGAAATAAAAGAGTTTGTCGTACTTGTTGAACGAGCGTGCAAAGCTGAAGAGCTCGGGAAAGAAAAAAGAAAAGCTAATTTTGAAGCCAGAGATTCCCGTAAGAGATCATCGAGTAAGACATTTCAATCAGCATTAAAGAAATTTTGAGATGACTTTAGCCGTTCAAAGGCTATTGCGGGTTATTTTAGACGGGATTGAGATAGACCACCTGTGAGCTCGAGAGCTACCTTAGTAGCTAGTGTTGGTAACATCCGACCGAACCAACCTGAGTGCAAACACTGTAATAAACGACATTTCGGCAGTTGTAGATTGAATGATTGGGCTTGCTTTAAATCTAGATCGATGGATCACTTCATTCGTGAATGCCCTGAGTTGGTTGAGCAAGACATGAAGAAGAATATGAGGTTGAGTAACACAGCAGATCGTGGTAGACCATCCAGAAATACGGGTAATGTGAATGGCAGCCAGAGAGGAACTAAAGACATAGCTGTTAGATCGGAGGCTCGTGCAACTGCCAAAGCTTATGCTATTCACGTTCGCGAAGAAGCTTTGTCTCCAGAAGTGATTACTGGTATTTTCACTCTCTATGACACTGATGTTGCATTGATTGATCCTGGTTCGACTCATTCTTATGTATGTGAGACTTTAGTATCCAGTAAGACTTTGCCTCTAGATTCTACTGAGTTTGGGATTAGAGTATCGAACCCCTTAGGCCGGTGTGTTTTGGTTGATAAGGTGTGCAAGAATTATCCGTTGATGATTCGAGATTCATGTTTTCCGGCTGATTTGATGTTGTTTCCATTCGACGAGTTTGATATAATTCTGGGTATGGATTGGTTAACCTTGCACGATGCTATTGTGAATTGCAAACGGAAGACTATTGATTTGCGATGTCAGAATGATGAGATTATTTAGATTAAGTCTAGTGATCTGAATGGTTTACCGGCAGTGATATCTTCGATGTTAGCTCAGAAATATGTGAGAAAGGGTTGTTAAGCTTACTTTACTTATGTGCTCGACTCTAAACTGACCGAAAAGAAGATTGAATCAGTACCAATTGTGTGCGATTATTCGGATGTGTTTCCAGAAAAAATACCGGGTTTGCCATCGATCCAAGAGGTAGAGTTTGGTATTGAGTTAGTGCCGGGGACGACTCCGATATCGATAGCTCCGTACAGAATGGCAACGACTGAATTAAAAGAGTTGAAGACTCAGTTGCAAGAATTGACTGATAGAGGCTTCGCACGATCGAGTTTTTCTCCCTGGGGTGCATCGGTTTTGTTTGTGAAAAAGAAAGACGGAACTATGAGAATGTGCATCGACTATCGATAGCTCAATAAAGTGACCATAAAGAATAAATATCCTTTGCCACGTATTGACGATCTGTTTGATCAGTTGAAAGGGGCTGCAGTGTTTTCAAAGATTGATTTGAGATCGGGTTACTATCAGCTGCGAGTTAAAGACTCCGATGTGCCGAAAACTGCTTTCCGAACGAGGTACGAACACTATGAATTTTTGGTTATGCCTTTCGGACTTACTAATGCACCTGTTATTTTTATGGATTTAATGAATCGGATCTTCAAACAGTATTTGGATCAATTTGTGGTTATGTTCATAGATGATATATTGATCTATTCCCGTGATGAATCCGAGCATGCTGAACATTTGAGATTAGTGTTACAGACTTTGCGTGATAAACAGTTGTATGCGAAGTTCAGTAAATGTGAGTTCTGGTTACGAGAAGTCAGTTTTCTGGGACATGTTGTATCAGCATCGGGTATTTGGGTTGATCCGAGTAAGATTTCGGCAATATTAGATTGGAAGCCTCCGAGAAATGTATCCGAAGTCCGAAGTTTTCTGGGACTAGCTGGTTACTATAAATGGTTCGTAAAAGGTTTCTCTATGATTGCAACTCCGATGATGCGGCTACTTCAGAAAGATGTTAAGTTCGAGTGGTCAGAAAAGTGCCAGAAAAGTTTCGATCAGTTGAAAGCTTTGTTGACTGAAGCTCCAGTGCTAGTTCAGCTATAATCGGATAAAGAATTCGTTATCTATAGTGATGCATCTTTGAATGGTTTAGGCTGTGTTTTGATGCAGGAAGGCAAAGTTATAGCTTATACCTCAAGACAGTTAAAGCCACACGAAAAGAACTATCCGACTCACGATCTGGAATTGACAGCTATTGCGTTTGCGTTGAAAATTTGGCGCCACTATCTGTTCGGTGAGAAATGTCACGTTTATTCCGATCACAAAAGCTTAAAATATTTGATGACTCAGAAAGATCTGAATCTACTACAGCGAAGATGGTTAGAGTTGTTAAAAGATTACGAGCTTGTAATTGACTACCATCTAGGGAAAGCCAATGTTGTTGTTGATGCTTTGAGTCAGAAATCGTTGTTTGCCTTACGTGTGATGAATACTTAGTTGGCCCTATCCAATGACAGTTTGCTAGTAGCTGAGTTGAAAGCGAAACAGTTATTTATTCAGCAGATTTGTGAGGCTCAGAAAGTTGATAACGAATTGATAGAAAAACAGACTCAATGTGATGCGAATACTGATTCAGAGTTCCAAGTTGATACTGAACGTTGTTTGAGGTTCAAAGACTGAATGTGTGTTCCGAGAAATTCAGAGTTGATTCAGATAATTTTGAATGAAGCTCATAGTAGTCGGTTATCTGTTCACCCGAGTAGTACAAAAATGTATAATGATTTGAAACAGCTTTACTAGTGGCATGGTATGAAATGGGACATCTCTGACTTTGTTTCGAGATGTTTGATCTGTCAGCAAGTCAAAGCTAAGCATCAGGTTCCGTCAGGGTTACTTCAACCGATTATGATACCCGAGTGGAAATGGAACAGAGTCACGATGGATTTTGTATCAGGTTTGCCTTTGTCACCGAGTAAGAAAGATGCAATCTGGGTTATTGTGGATAGATTGACTAAATCGGCTCATTTTGTTTCGGTTCGTATAGATTATTCACTTGGTAAGCTTGTTGAGTTGTACATTTCTCAGATTGTGAGATTGCACAGAGTACCTATTTCTATTGTTTTGGATAGAGATCCGAGATTCACATCGCGGTTTTGGAAGAGACTACATGATGCATTAGGTACAAAATTACATTTCAGCACTACTTTCCATCCGCAGTCAGATGGTCAATCCGAACGAATCATTCAGATACTCGAGGATATGTTGAGATGTTGTATTCTTGAGTTTGAAGGTACATGGGAACGATACTTGGCACTGATTGAATTTGCGTATAATAATAGGTTTCAATCGAGTATGAAAATGTCACCTTATGAGGCTTTGTACGGTCGCAAATGTCGAACACCTTTGTATTGGACTGAGCTCAGTGAGAATAAGATATACGGGGTTGATTTGATCAAAGAGACTGAACAGAAAGTGAAAGTGATTCGCGATAGTCTGAAAGTCGCGTTAGACCGTCAGAAGTCATACGCAGACTTGAAATGTAAAGATATTGAGTTTCAGATCGAGGACAAAGTTTTTTCAAAAGTCTCACCATGGAAGAAAATACTCTGATTTGGTCGTAAAGGCAAATTGAGTCCGAGATTCATTGGGCCATATGAGATAATTGGGCGTATCGGGCCGGTTGCTTACAGACTGTTGTTGCCACCTGAGTTAGAAAAGATCCATAATGTATTTCATGTTTCGATGCTTCGACGATATCGATCCAACCCATCGCATGTAATTTCCCCGTCTAAGATTTAGATTCGATCTAATATGACATACGAGGAAGAACTGATCCGGATTTTAGATCGCGAGATGAAAGAATTGAGAAATAAGAAAATTTCTTTAGTAAAAGTCTTACGGAATCGACACGGGGTTGAAGAAGCTACTTGGGAGCCCGAGGATGCTATGAGAGAATGTTACCCAAACCTATTCGCCAGTAAGATTTTCGGGGACGAAAATCCCTAAGGGGGGAGAGTTGTAACAGCCCAGTTTAGACCCCAGTCGGACAGTGGTTTCGGGACCACAAATCTGAGTTAGAAAAATATTTTAATATTATTTTTGGTGTCTACAGCATGTTAATTTATGTGTGTGAAAGTTTCGTGTGAAAATTTTATCATTTGTGTGCTCGATTTAATTGAAAGGACTTAATCGCGTAAAATGCAAAATTAGCATGCTATATGTAAAGGTATCTATTTGCTACGGCTTTTATTATATGGAGTCCTTATGTTGTAATATAGCCATTGGAATCATGCATGGACAGAAATAGACAACCATTAATAGTTTCCTAATTAAATACTTAAGGTTAAAATGGTAAAATGTATAATAACATGAAATAAAATAAAACAAAAAAATCAAAGTGGCCATGCATTCATCTTTTTATGGCCGAAAGTTCAAAGGAAAAATAAAGAGAAGAAGAAAACTAGGTTCGGCCCTTGTGTTCTTCAATTTAGGTATGTGTTTAGCTCGGTTTTTGATTATTTTTACGTTTTTGAGATCGTTGTTTTCTGTTTTAGCTAGCCCATGCTTGAATTTTTGAATTGGTTGTATATTTTGTGATTTTCCATTGAAGAGAGCTTATTGTTTTTGTTGTTTGATGATGAACAATAAATATATGTTGTTAGATTATCAAGTTTAATAAAGTGATTTTTAGTAAAAATGCCTATTTGGGATTAAATTGTGAATTTTCTAAATTAAGGGGTTAAAATGTGAAATAAATGAAAGAAATGGACTGCTAGGGACCTTAGTGAAATTTGGCCAAGCATGGGTGTGGTGAAATTTTGAATATTTTGTGTTTTATGAAATAGGGACTAAATTGTAAAAAAATGTGAAATGTTAGGGGCAAAAGTGTAATTTGTGTATTTATGTGTTTTTGGATAAATTTGAATGAATATATGATTAAATAACTCAAATTTGTATTAATTTAGATCAAGAAAAGAGGAAACCGGATTTGGATCGGGGGAATCTAAAGTTGTTGAATAGTCGCTCCGGTCCATTCGTATTTGTCCGAGGTAAGTTCATAAGCAAATAAATGTCGTTAAATTCGATTGTATATATTTTATTTGCACCGAATTGAATTATTACTTGTATATATATGTTCAAGCCGAATTTTTATAAGTATGGGAGAAGTATTACAAGCCTGGATCGATCGAGTTACGATGTCCGAAAGCCCCGTACGAACCTTAGGAATAGTTAGTATACATATGTCATGACATAGGATTTCTGATATGTGATTTCGTGTAAGACCACGTCTGGGACGTTGGCATCGACTTGTGATTTACGTGTAAGACCACATGCGGGACGATGGGCATCGATGTGTGATTACATGTAAGACCACGTCTGGGACGTTGGCATTGTACGAGCTTTTCGACTATCCGAGTATCCTTTTTAATTTCGAATGGTTCAACGGGCAATATCGAGTTAATATCGAATGTGAAATCGAGCTAAAAAGTCAGGTATGTGCTAAGTTAAATGATTGGAAAAGTAAGGTAAGTATACTTGAGTTGAATATATGAAATATGCATTATGAAAGTGAGAAATATATATGCTTATGAATATATGTGTATTCGGCCAAGTTAATATATTTTGATAATTGTTCATTGATGGTATATGAGTTTCAAGCATGAAAAAAAAAGTGTATTTGATTAAAGATTGCTTGATTCGGTCTAGTTGATTTTAATACTAATGCTCATTTAATAAATTAATTGCTTATGACTTACTAAGCTATTCAAGCTTACTGTGTATGTGTTTGTTCGTTGTTTTATAGATTTTGGAAGCTAGTTACGAGCTCGGGGATCGTCAGAGAAATCCGTCACACTATCGATCTCTATTTCGGTACTTTGTTAAAAGTTGAGCTTTGAACCTATGAGTTGAACTTTAAACCTATGGCATGTATAGGCTAGCTTATGTTTTTGGTTAGTTTTGAAGCTGTATATATATAAAGCCATGCGAAAATGGCTAGAAGTGATGTTTAAGATTAGATAATTCTGGGTTATGATATATATATGTATGATGTGCTTGGTATTATTTGCAATTATGGTTTGATATATTAGTTGAGTAATATGCATGCTATATGTGTGTGATGTGTTTGGAATATGCTTAAGGTTTAAAGTAATGTTATGTAATGCTCATGATTATTTATTGGGTAAATTTGATATATGTGGTTGATGAATATATTTAGGTTATGAATAGTTAATGATTTATTATTGAGATGCATAATTTGTAACATGAATTAGTTTGAACATTGCTTATAAGGTATTTATGTATTCGGTTATGAAATGAAATATGAAACACCCCAAACCCGGCCCACGAGATTTGCCCAGATTTGGTATGTTCCTCAAGTAAACCGGTTTCAAAATTCTTTCGTTACCTAGAGAAAACTTGTGCGATTTAAAAAAAAAACATTGTTTGGGTTGGGCTTGTGTTGAAAACGAATTCAATTCTTTATATTAAAAATTTTACTTAAACTTTAATAGGTAAAACTCATAATCATAATAAATAGAAATAAATGGAAAACAATTCAACTATGGCCTTATGGCCTTATTACATCAAATAATTTCCAAGTAATTCAAGTACTTAAATAGAAATAGTAGTTCATAAAATAAAAACTTCATGTTGAGCATGGCCACCACAAGTTCTGCCGTCCCGGTCCATCACTGCTTCATCACAGAAACATGGTCCCACAACGGGGTGAGTCAAAGCGGACTCAATGTATACACGACACTAAGTCATAATAGAATCGGGCATACAGAGTTACACCTTCAAAACATAGAATACAAGTTATGATGCATTCCCAAACCCAAACCTAATTGTCCATCCGCTACACACCCCCGTACCAACCATGCACACCGTGGGGACTACTAAGTCGACCCTCCTTCCGCTACACTCCAAATTGCGGTCTTAGGTCACCGCATTCGTGGTCTTAGGTCACCACGTTCAGATTCTGTGGTCTTAGGTCACCACTTTCGATTCATCGTGGGTCTTAGGTCACCACTTTCGGATATCACGGCCTTAGGTCACTTTGTGTTCATGGTCTTAGGTCACCACATTCACTTCCTTTCAAACAAACCCATATGCCCCATATAATAATGATATGCATAAATATGCGAGATTTCACATTCTTATCATATTCTCATGTTACTAATGACCTTTTCATATTCTTTGTAGAAGTAGGAAACGTGCACAGTACTTAGTACCATAACATGGTACCCTAGCGACTTTCATATTCTTAATATCACATATTTTAATAAAACAGTCATGAAACATATTAAGAAGTAGTGTGGGGTACACACACATTTTGCTTAACCACTTCAACTGAAATGCCTAAATCGATCTCTGCCATAGATCTCAAGTTCCTACAATTGATTAATCACTTACTATTTAGCACAAAGCCTATTCGGCTAGAAAACCAAATCCTAGTAGGATTTGTATTCTTAAAGCTTACCTTGGTGTCGATTTGATGATTTAATCAAATCCCGAAACTCGTATTTTCCCATTTGAAATCGGCTAGTCACTAAATCCCTTGAATCGGTTAGTTTTCGGTTTAAAACACATAATAATAGATCTACTACTAAAATAGGCCTTGGCGAATTTACCTTTGTTCTTACCTTCCAAATCTTAAATCCCGAATTGGATCCTTGCTTCTTTATTCTTTGTCGAAATCCCTATGTACCCATGTTAGATCCAATCTAACATTAAATCATAATAATATAGCTTATGGCCGAATGGTATTCATAACTTACCTTAGATCTTAGAAGTTCAGAAAGATACCTTCTTGTAGTTGACAATTTCTTAAATCCAAAACACCCTTCCATAACTCGGCCAAAATCCATAATAGAGATTAGTCCCTAAATTTTAGATAGGTTTAAAATATAAAAGAATTGAAACCAAACTTTGGATCTTACCCTTTTAAGAAATCGGTAGCACCCTTGTTAAAAGCCCCTTAAAGAATCGGCCTTGATGACTAGATTATAAAGTTTGGCTTTTGGGATTTAATGGAGAAGTCGACTAGAGGTTCTCTTGGGGTATTTGGTTTCCACGAAAATAAGGAAAAGAAACTTGAGAATTTTGGCAATGGTGGACTATAGATTCGACTTGACAAAAGAAAAAGAGAAGAGAAGAGAGAGAGAGCACTCGAAATTCGGCGAGAGAGAGGAGGAGGAAGAAAAATTGATGAGTAGCCCTATTTCCTTCCTTTTATAGCCAAAAACTACTCCTCAGAATCCCTTACTTGGCCACCACTCTTCTTTATTTGATAGCTTTATCTCTTAATTTAAAATAATTAGAGAATAATCCTTTATTATCTCTTCAAAAATAATCCAAATTAAATCCCTTATTTATCACCTTATTAATCAAATATTAAAGAGAATAAAACTCCTCCTTTCTAGAAGGCTTGTGCTTTGTCCACCTCGGAGCTTCTAGAAGCAAAAATAAAACTTCTTTTATTTGCTTCCCAAGTGACTCGAACCCGGGCCCAACACCTTGCATGTGGCGCCATTTCCAGAAGGCCCTAAGTGGCATCTTGGGCCACTTTTCCAAGCTTTGTTTTTTGTGTCAAATTTCACAAACTTTTTCTTTTAAGGCCACCTTGCCTTAATTTCCTCTTTTAAACTTTAAAACTCGACATTTCTAAGTCATTTCTAAGTTTCCAAAAATTTTCGTTCGGCTCTGTAAACTTGACATTTTCTTATATTTCCAAGTTTCGAGAAATGTGCACTTTCCTATTTTGAATCATTTCCAAATCATTTCCATCCATTTCCAAGTTTCAAAAATGTTCACTTTCCATTTTTTTAACTTAACATTTCCATACATTTTCAGGTTTCCAAAATTGTTCAAAATTTATTCTTAGTACATAAAACATGTTACTTCGTACAATTAAACCGAAAATGCATAGGCCCTTTCGAGGATGTTCTGATTCTACCCCCTTAAAATAATTTTGTCCTCGAAATTTTCTAACTAAAATAATTGAGGGTATTGTTGTGCATTGCCTCTTACGGTTCCCACGAAGCTTCTTCCGATCCATGATTGCGCCATAACACCTTGACTAGAGGCCGACTTCCTCCGTAGCACTTTCACATCACGTTCCAATATCCGAATCGGCTCTTCCTCGTAGGATAAAGTCCGGCCTTAGCTCTACTTCTTGACGGTACCACATGAGATGGATCGATTGGTAACGACGTAGCATGGATACATGGAATACGTCGTGCATCTGCGCAACTCTGGTGGCAACTCCAATTGGTATGCCATTGCTCCAACTCGCTTCGCTTACTCGATAGGGCCTATAAACCTTGGGCTTAACTTCCCACTTGCGGCCAGAACCTCATTACCTTTTTCCAATGCGAGACTTTCGAAACACTTGGTCTCCCACTTCAAACTCTATTTCCTTCCGCTTAAGGTCTGCGCATAAGACATCCGCTATCGAGAGGCTTCCTTTAACCGTGCTCGAACCACCTCAACCTTCTCTTGATTTGACCACTAACTCGGACCCAAAACTCGGCGTTCTCTAACTCGGTCCAACAAGTAGGAGTTCTACACTTCCGACCATACAATGCTTCATATGGTGCCATCCGAATGCTAGCACGATAGGCTGTTGTTGTAGGCGAACTCAGCTAAAGGCAAATAGTCTTCCCAACTTCCTCGGAAATCCATCACATAGCCTCTCAACATATCCTCCAACACTTGTATAACTCGTTCAGACTGCCCGTCTGATTGTGGATGAAAAGCCGTAGTGAAGTCTAACTTAGTGCCTAAAGCTTGATGAAGTGCCCTCTAAAACTGAGACGTAAACCTTGGGTCTCTGTCGGAGATGATCGATACTGGTACACCATGTAACCTCACAATTTACGCCACATATAACTTAGCGACTTACAAGAGAGAGAATAGTCAACTCTTACCGGGATGAAGTGCGCGGACTTAGTCAAACGTTCCACTATCACGCATACCGAGTCCTTCTTAGTAGGCGTAAGGGGAAGCCCACTAACAAAATCCATGGTAATTCTCTCCCACTTCCATTGCGGAATCTCGATTGGTTGAAGCAATCCTGATGGAACTTGGTGTTCAGCCTTAACTTGCTGACACGTCAAACATTTCCCCACAAATTCAGTCACTTCTTGCTTAAGATCAGACCACCAAAATTGTTCCCTTAGATCTCTGTACAACTTAATGCCTCCGGGATGCATAGCATAAGGGCTACTATGCGCCTCCCGAAGAATCCTTTGTCTTAACTCCTTGTCCTTCGGCATACAGACTTTTCCTTTGTAACACAATACTCCTTCATCATTAACGCCATAATCCTTTAATTCCCCGTTCTGCACTTGCTGTAACTTAGCACTTAGATCCTTATCAACCAACTGTCACTCTTTCACCTCTTTCAGCCATGTGGGCTTGACTTGCAACTCTGCCAATAGGCTTCCATCATCGTACAAACTTAAGTGAGCGAACATAGCCCTTACATCTGACACAACCTTCTGACTTAGGGCATCAGCTACCACATTCGCCTTGCCCGGATGATATTCTATCGAGCGATCGTAGTCCTTCAACAACTCCACCCACCTTCGTTGCCTCAAGTTCAACTCTTTCTGAGTCAACAGATACTTAAGGCTCTTGTGGTTTGTGTAGATCACTGACCTTTCTCCATAGAGGTAGTGCCTCTAAACCTTAAGGGCGAAAACCACTGCTGCGCGGTTCAAGTCATGAGTTGGGTAGTTAACCTCATGAGGCCTTAGTTGCTTGAGAGGCGCATAGCGACTACTTTTCCTTCTTGCATTAGCACACATCCTAATCCCGTATGCGAGCGTCACGATTACACCACCAAATCCTTCCCGATATCTCGGTTTGAATTAACACTGAGCCTCCGTCAACACCCTTCTTAAGGTTGTCAAAGCTCATCTATTGCTTATCGGACCATTCAAGGGTACTTCCTTCCTTAGTAACTTTGTCAAAGCGCGGCTATTGACAAGAATCCTTCTACTGAACCTTCAGTAATAGCACTGCCAAACCTAAGAAACTTGAATCTCGACCACGGACCTAGGTGGTTTCCAATCCAACAACTGCTTGATCTTCCTAGGATCCACTCTTATTCCTTCTGCGGATACCACATGCCCTAAGAATGCCACCTCCTTAAGCCAAAATCCACACTTGCTGAATTTGGCATAGAGCTTCTTCTCCTTTAACACTTGTAGCACCACTCGGAGATGTTCATCATGCTCCTCTTGGACTTAGAAAACACCAAAATATCGTCGATGAACACAACGACGAACCTATCAAAGTAGGGTTGAAAAACTCGGTTCATCATATCCATGAACGCGGCTGGTGGGCGTTTGTCAATCCAAATGGCATCACCACAAACTCAAAATGGCCGTATCTTGTCCTAAAAGCGGTCTTATGGATATCTGCCTCCTTCACCTTCACCTTCAACTGGTGATATCCCGACCTTAAGTCTATCTTTGAGAATCTGCGGCCCCCCGGTGATCGAACAAGTCATCGATCCTTGGCAAAGGATACTTGTTCTTGATGGTCGACTTATTCAATCGACGGTAATCTATGCACATACGCATAGTTTCGTCCTTCTTCTTCTAAATGTAATCGGTGCTCCTATGGAGACACACTTTGGGTCGTATGAACCCACGATCCAACAACTCTTGGATTTGAGCCTTGAGCTCAACTAACTCCTTTGGCGCCATTCGGTATGGAGCGATTGACACGGAGCTGTTCCGGTAGTAAGTCTATTCCAAACTCCACCTCCCTATCTCGGGGTATTCACAGTAATTCCTCCGAAAATACATCTTCAAAGTCTTTCACCGTTCTAACTCCACGACACCTTCTTCCTTTCCACCTAACGCACTTACGAAGGCTAAGAACGCCTTGCACCCTTTCTTAACCATTTTCTCGGCCTTCAACGCCAGAAACTACGTTGGGCGGTAGTTTCTTCTCTCTCCGATCATTACTACTACTTCATCCTCCGGGGTCCTTAGTTCCATTCGTTTAGCCGCACAATCGAACACGGCTCGGTGCTCTACTAGCCAGTCCATTCCAAGTATAAGTTCAAACTCCTCGAAAGGTGGTTCCATTAAGTCACCCCGAAATGCCTTCCTTTGCTCATCGGTATACTGGTTCCCACATACTTCTTACGAAATGCTTCCTTAACATATTCCCGTGTCGGATCCTCGGTAGTGGCACCATCCCGAACAGTCAACCACCAGCGATCGCTTCATCGCGTAACGGTGCCACCATTCCTTTTAACTTCTCCTCGGGGTCAAGTCAAGCTCATCCATGATGTGCTCTGTTGCTTCCAACGATGACTCGGTGAACTGGTGCCACACGATACTCGAGAAACATTTGGCTCCATTAGCTCGGGCCGCTCGAGCACCTGAACTTACGGGTTCCCGAATTTCCTCTGCACTAGCCACCAACTCCAAAACTCGCGGCCACGGCTTGCGACACAAATCATCCCCACCGAGCTTGCTGCTCAACACCAACGGTGAGGTGGTGGTGGCGGTGGTATCTCATTATCGGACCCTTGACCCGATCTAACGGGTTCGGACACCGTCATCCTTCCTCTACCTCGTCCCATGACGACCCGTCCTCTAGAGCTCATTTCTAATGTCGTGATCTGATTAAGTTTTATGAATTAGTCTTTGCTTCACTTGATTACCCGAAAGAAATTTTATGAAAAGAGTTTTAGGAGTGGTTCTTTCGTATGCACACAGTCTTTCCATTCATTCATCCATACATCCATCAAACAACCATGAACTCTCATTCATTCGAGAGAAAGGTTGTAGTTTTCATTGTTATTGTTTTTTTCTTCCACTACCCGTGGGTATTTTAAATGATTACATCCTATAGGGGTATTTTCGTAATTTCTCAAAAGGAAAAAGTTCCTTGGTGATTTTGTCACAAAGTATTTTGGTATTTTTAAATTTTTGGGCTATTTTGAAAAATTTTGAAATCTAGGGGTATTTTGGTGATTTTGGACCTCGGGGGTATTTTGGTGATTTTTTTCCAAGCCGGGGTAAATTTGTAAAATCTTATAAATTAGGGATATTTCAAAGGTTGTAAAACTTTGAGGGTTCTTTTTGAGAATTGTACTTTTCAAAACGGTGATGTTGCAAAAAATTTAGAAATCAGGGTCATTTTGGTAATTTTATAAGTTAGGGGCAATTTTGAAATTTCCAAAATTCAAGGTATTTTTGATAATTTGCAAATTAGGGTTTTTGAACATTGATAAAATAATGAAATTTTGGCAAAACTGTTGGGTAGTTGGTCATTTTATAAACCAAGGGTATTTTGGTAAGTTTACCACTAGGAGCATTTTTGTATAAATCGGAAATCTTTCGGAAAATTTTGTAAAGATGGTTTTCATGAATTTAGAAGAAAGTTTTAAGAGTTCTAAAACTAGGGTTTTGTTGTTTTTATAAAAACACGGCTAATTCCCTTTCGGGTTTTAGTTATTGTGTTTAGCCTATGGCCAGAGTCCTCTTGGTCGGGGTGAACCAAAGCTACGCACCAGGCGAGGATTCGAGTGGAGAGGAGGTGAGTCACGCGGGACTGCTTAAATACCAAGCTCCCACCAAACCATTCCTAGACATGCGCCTGAGAGGTTGCCACACCTCACGAGCCCTGCAGGTTAGGGTGAACCAGAAGCTACGCACTGGTAGGTTTCTGCGAAGAGGAGGTGAGTCACTAGGGCTGCTTAAATACCGAGCTCTTACGGATCCAATCCTAGACATGCGCACGGGGGTTACCACACCCCAACTTAGTGACTTAGCCATGGGTTTGTTTAACGTTCCTTAAGTCTTATGTGTTTGTGTTTGAGTAGACTAGTCCTAGGGTTCAAGTTCCTATCTACGTTCCATTTCTTTTCTACCCTTCTAATATTCATTACACATAATCACACAAATAGTTAGGGGTACTTACAGGTGGATGGGGTCGAGACTTTAGGTGCCATGCGAGAAAAACTGCTTGTTTCATAAAATATTTTCAAAAAAACTCATTTGGGCTCGCTTTGAAAATGTTTTGGGCCTTGGCCCACAGTAGAGAGTTTTAAAGCTGGCTCGATACCAAAAATGAAACACCCCAAACCCGATTACGAGATTTGCCCAGTTTGGTATGTTCCTCAAGTAAACCGGTTTCAAAATTCTTTCGTTACCTAGAGAAAACTTGTGCGATTTAAAAAAAAAAAACATTGTTTAGGTTGGGCTTGTGTTGAAAATGAATTCAATTCTTTATATTAAAAATTTTACTTAAACTTTAATAGGTAAAACTAATAATCATAATAAATAGAAATAAATGGAAAACAATTCAACTATGGCCTTATGGCCTTATTACATCAAATAATTTCCAAGTAATTCAAGTACTTAAATAGAAATAGTAGTTCATAAAATAAAAACTTCATGTTGAGCATGGCCACCACAAGTTCTGTAGTCTCCGGTCCATCACTGCTCATCACAGAAACATGGTCCCACAGCAGGGGTGAGTCAAATGGACTCAATGTGTACACGACACTAAGTCATAATAGAATCGGGCATACAAGAGTTACACCTTCAAAACATAGAATACAAGTTATGATGCATTCCCAAACCCAAACCTAATTGTCCATCCGCTACACACCCCGTACCAACCATGCACACCGTGGGGACTACTAAGTCGACCCTCCTTCCGCTACACTCCAAATTGCGATCTTAGGTCACCGCATTCGTGGTCTTAGGTCACCACGTTCAGATTCTCGTGGTCTTAGGTCACCACTTTCGATTCTTTCGTGGTCTTAGGTCACCACTTTCGAGATATCACGGTCTTAGGTCACCGTGTTCGTGGTCTTAAGTCACCACATTCACTTCCCCTTTCAAACAAACCCATATGCCCCATATAATAATGATATGCATAAATATGCGAGTTCACATTCTTATCATATTCTCATGTTACTAATGACCTTTTTCATATTCTTTGTAGAAGTAGGAAACGTGCACAGTACTTAGTACCATAACATGGTACCCTAGCCACTTTCATATTCTTAATATCACATATTTTAATAAAGCAGGCCATGAAACATATTAAGAAGTAGTGTGGGGTACACACGATTTGTAACCACTTCACTGAAATCCCAAATCGATCTATCGCCTTAGATCTCAAGTTCCTACAATTGATTAATCACTTACTATTTAGCACAAAGCCTATTCGGCTAGAAAACCAAATCCTAGTAGGATTTGTATTCTTAAAGCTTACCTTGGTGTCGATTTGATGATTTAATCAAATCCCGAAACTCGTATTTTCACCTTTGAAATCGGCTAGTCACTAAATCCCTTGAATCGGTTAGTTTTAGGCTTAAAACACATAATAATAGATCTACTACTAAAATAGGCCTTGGCGAATTTACCTTTGTTCTTACCTTCCAAATCTTAAATCCCGAATTGGATCCTTGCTTCTTTATTCTTTGTAAAATCCCTATGTACCCATGTTAGATCCAATCTAACATTAAATCATAATAATATAGCTTATGGCCAAATGGTATTCATAACTTACCTTAGATCTTAGAAGTTACGAAAGATACCTTCTTGTAGTTGACAATTTCTTAAATCCAGAAAACACCCTTCCATAACTCGGCCAAAATCCATAATAGAGATTAGTCCCTAAATTTTAGATAGGTTTAAAATATAAAAGAATTGAAACCAAACTTTGGATCTTACCCTTTTTAAGAAATCGGTAGCACCCTTGTTAAAGCCCCTTAAAGAATCGGCCTTGATGACTAGATGACAAAGTTTCGGCTTTTGGGATTTAATGGAGAAGTCGACTAGAGGTTCTCTTGGGGTATTTGGTTTCCACGAAAATAAGGAAAAGAAACTTGAGAATTTTGGCAATGGTGGACTATAGATTCGGCTTGACAAAAGAAAGAGAAGAGAAGAGAGGAGAGCACTCGAAATTTGGCGAGAGAGAGGAGGAGGAAGAAAAATTGATGAGTAGCCCTATTTCCTTCCTTTTATAGCCAGAAACTACTCCTCAGAATCCCTTACTTGGCCACCACTCTTCTTTATTTGATAGCTTTATCTCTTAATTTAAAATAATTAGAGAATAATCCTTTATTATCTCTTCAAAAATAATCCAAATTAAATCCCTTATTTATCACCTTATTAATCAAATATTAAAGAGAATAAAACTCCTCCTTTCTAGAAGGCTTGTGCCGTCCACCTCGGAGCTTACGGAAGCAAAAATAAAACTTCTTTTATTTGCTTCCCAAGTGACTCGAACCAGGCCCAACACCTTGCATGTGGCGCCATTTCCAGAGGCCCTAAGTGGCATCTTGAGGCCACTTTTCCAAGCTGTTTTTGTGTCAAATTTCACAAACTTTTTCTTTTAAGGCCACCTTGCCTTAATTTCCTCTTTTAAACTTTAAAACTCGACATTTCTAAGTCATTTCTATGTTTCCAAAAATTTTCGTCCGGCTCTGTAAACTTGACATTTTCTTACATTTCCAAGTTTCCAGAAATGTGCACTTTCCTATTTTGAATCATTTCCAAATCATTTCCATCCATTTCCAAGTTTCCAAAAATGTTCACTTTCCATTTTTTTTTTAACTTAACATTTCCATACATTTTCAGGTTTCCAAAATTGTTCAAAATTTATTCTTAGTACATAAAACATGTTACTTCGTACAATTAAACCGAAAATGCATAGGCCCTTTCCAGGATGTTACAAAATATATAGGTGTTGGTTTAAAGCTATTTATAATTTGGTCATGGTGTTTAAATCTTGTCATCAAGTGTTTAGTTATATGTTAATGTTGGATTTGTGGTATTGGACATATGTGAATTAAGTTAGGCTATGAAAATTGGATTAAGAAATGTGGTTTTTGTGTCTATTTGCAATGGCATGCTTAAATGGGTAGTTTGGTTTAGAAATGATAATGTAAGTGTATATGTATATATGGCTAAGGCATTGGAACTATAATGATAAGCATGAGATTTAGTTTATAGCATATTTTTATAAATATATTATGTATTGAATGTTATATAGAATGACCAAATATGAAATAATTTAGCTTGGTTGTGTGAATGAAATTTTGGCACGAATTAAAGCATATAAAATTAGCATATGAATTATGTGTACTCTTAGTTGTTATTTGTGCTTAAAATGGCTTAAGATAACAAGGTCATATGCGCATGGTTTTGTGATTAGGAAAGAAGTATGTTTAGTCTTAAATTATGTTAGTTTAAATGTAACCAATGCCGCATAAGTGAGTGATACTTAAGTTGTGTTATGGTTCATATATTTTTGGGTATAAATGCGTACTATGTTTGCTAATAATCAACAATATATTCTGCCATAATGTGTAATAACCAAGGTTGCATTTTTGTGTGGATGTTAATTGGTTTTAATATGTGAACATGCTTAGATTATGAAATGTTATGTTTGATAATCAGCTTATGAAAAATAGTTTCTATATGTCTAGTATATGTTGTGTAATGATATATATATATATATATACTGAATAATTTTTTTTTAATAGTAATATAGTAGTTTTAGGTTCAAAATTGTATAAGATAAGTGTTCTGGTGAGTTTAAATTACGAAGCAAGAAAGGTAGTAAATGTCTGTTCTGAATTGTGCTATGTCCGGTAATGCCTCGTCACCCTAATTTGGCGACGGATACGGGCTAGAGGGGTTACATTTTATTGGTATCAGAGCTACGATTTAGCCGGTTCTAGGACTAACGTAGCGCGAGTGAGTCTAGCTATACATGCCATTTTTATAAACTGTGACAGTGTGATGATTCCTGACAATTAAAATGTGTTTTCGTATAGTAAATGGATCCCGATCGAGCCGTAGCAGATGACGTGGATAGTAATGCACCCGCTCCCACTCAAGGGGCAGTGCAATCTGATTCTAGACCTT
Source organism: Gossypium sturtianum (assembly GCA_025698515.1). Taxonomy (NCBI): domain Eukaryota; kingdom Viridiplantae; phylum Streptophyta; class Magnoliopsida; order Malvales; family Malvaceae; genus Gossypium; species Gossypium sturtianum. The sequence continues at coordinate 37,712,067 of CM046949.1, forward strand.
TTACAAGTAGCCACGAGGGAGAGGCTAAACAAGCCTTCTTCCATATGTTGAATGAATGGTTCACACAGTATATCCAGATAAATCAGGCTGTTGAACAACCCTCACCCCGCCTAATCCTTCTCAGACACCTGTGATACCTCCAGTTCTTAATCCGATGAGATTAAATAAGCCACCGGTTGATAAAATAAAAAAAATACGGGGCTGAAGAATTGAGCCACTTTGCAATAATGATGATCTTGGCGAGAGTGAATTACGGCTCGATAATACTATCCGTGTGTTTGATGAGCTATCATGTACACCTGAGGAGTGTATTAAATGTGTTGTATCATTGCTTCGAGATTCTGTGTATCACTGGTGGAATACACTGGTTTCGGTGGTTCCAATAGAATGGGTTACCTGAGAGTTCTTTCAGACTGAATTCTGTAAGAAATACATCAGTCAGAGATTCATCGATCAAAAGTGCAAAGAATTCCTAGAGTTGAAACAGGGTTGTATGACCGTAACAGAATATGAGCGGGAATTTGTGAGACTTAGCAGATATGCCCGAGAGTGTGTTTCGACAGAAGCAATTATGTGTAAAATATTCGAAGACGGGCTGAATGAAGACATTAAATTGCTCGTTGGGATTCTTGAAATAAAAGAGTTCGTCATACTTGTTGAACGAGCATTCAAAGCTGAAGAGCTCGGGAAAGTAAAAAGAAAAGCTAATTTTGAAGCCAGAGATTCCCGTAAGAGATCATCGAGTAAGACATTTCAGTCAGCATCAAAGAAATTCCGAGATGACTTTAGCTGTTCAAAGGCTATTGTGGGTTATTCTAGACGGGATCGAGATAGACCACCAGTGAGCTTAAGAGCTACCTCAGTAGCTAGTTTTGGTAACATCCGATCGAACCAACCTGAGTGCAAACACTGCGGTAAACAACATTTCGGAAGTTGTAGATTGAATGATCGGGCATGCTTTAAATGTAGATTGATGGATCACTTCATTCATGAATGCCCTGAGTTGGTTGAGTAAGACATGAAGAAGAATATGAGGTCGAGTAACACAGCAGATCGTGGTAGACCACTCAGAGAGGAACTAAAGACACAGCTGTTAGATCGGAGGCTCGTGCACCTGCCAGAGCTTATACTATTCGCGCTCGCGAAGAAGCTTCGTCTCCAGAAGTGATTACTGGTATTTTCACTCTCTATGACACTGATGTTGCATTGATTGATCCTGGTTCGACTCATTCTTATGTATGTGAGACTTTAGTATCCAGTAAGACTTTGCCACTAGAGTCTACTGAGTTTGTGATTAGAGTATCGAACCCCTTAGGCCGGTGTGTTTTGGTTGATAAGGTGTGCAAGAATTATCCGTTGATGATTCAAGATTCATGTTTTTCGGCTGATTTGATGTTGTTTCCATTCGACGAGTTTGATATAATTCTGGGTATGGATTGGTTAACCTTGCACGATGTTATTGTGAATTGCAAACGGAAGACTATTGATTTGTGATGTCAGAATGATGAGATTATTTGGATTGAGTCTAATGATCTCGAATGGTTTCTGCAGCGATGATATCTTCGATGTTAGCTCGGAAATATGTGAGAAAGGGTTGTGAAGCTTACTTTGCTTATGTGCCCGACTCTAAAGTGACCGAAAAAAATATTAAATCAGTACCAATTGTGTGCGATTATTCAGATGTGTTTCCCGAAGAATTACCGGGTTTGCCACTGATACGAGAGGTAGAGTTTGGTACTGAGTTAGTCCGGGATGACTCCGATATCGATAGCTCCGTCTGAGAATGGCACCGATGAATTAAAAGAGTTGAAGACTCGGTTGCAAGAATTGGTGATAGAGGCTTCGCACGACCGAGTTTTTCTCCCTGGGGTGCACCGATTTTGTTTGTGAAAAAGAAAGACGGAACAATGAGAATGTGCTTCGACTATCGACAGCTCAATAATGTGACCATAAAGAATAAATATCTTTTGCCACGTATTGACGATCTGTCTGATCAATTGAAAAGGGATACGATGTTTTAAAAGATTGATTTGAGATTGGGTTATTATCAGCTGCGAGTTAAAGACTCCGATGTGCCGAAAACTACTTTCTGAATGAGGTACAGACACTATGAATTTTTGGTTATGCCTTTCGGACTTACTAATGCACCTGCTATTTTTATGGATTTAATGAATCGAATCTTCAGACAGTATTTGGATCAATTTGTGGTTGTGTTCATAGAAGATATATTGATCTATTCCCGTGATGAATCCGAGCATGCTAAACATTTGAGATTAGTGCTACAGACTTTGCATGATAAACAGTTGTATGCGAAGTTCAGTAAATGTGAGTTCTGGTTACGAGAAGTCAGTTTTCTGGGACATGTTGTATCAGCATCGGGTATTTGGGTTGATCCGAGTAATATTTCGGCAATATTAGATTGGAAGCCTCCGATAAATGTATCCAAAGTCCGAAGTTTTCTGGGACTAGCTGGTTACTATAGATGGTTCGTAAAAGGTTTCTCTATGATTGCAACTCCGATGACGAAGCTACTTCAGAAAGATGTTAAGTTCGAGTGGTCAGAAAAGTGCCAGAAAAGTTTCGATCAGTTGAAAGCTTTGTTGACCGAAGCTCCAGTGCTAGTTCAACCAGAATCGGGTAAAGAATTTGTTATCTATAGTGATGCATCTTTGAATGGTTTAGGCTGTGTTTTGATGCAGAAAGGCAAAGTTATAGCTTATGCCTCAAGACAGTTAAAGCCACACGATAAAGAACTATCCGACTCACGATCTAGAGTTGGCAGCTATTGTGTTTGCGTTGAAAATTTGGCGCCACTATCTGTTCGGTGAGAAATGTCACGTTTATTCCGATCACAAAAGCTTAAAATATTTGATGACTCAGAAAGATCTGAATCTACGACAGCGAAGATGGTTAGAGTTGTTAAAAGATTACGAGCTTGTAATTGACTACCATCTAGGGAAAGCCAATGTTGTTGTTGATGCTTTGAGTCAGAAATCGTTGTTTGCCTTACATACGATGAATACTCAGTTGGCCCTATCCAATGAAGGTTCGCTAGTAGCTGAGTTGAAAGCGAAACCGTTATTTATTCAGCATATTTGTGAGGCTCAGAAAGTTGATAACGAATTGATAGAAAAACGGACTCAATGTGATGCGAATACTGATTCAGAGTTCCAAGTTGATACTGAACGTTGTTTGAGGTTCAAAGACTGAATGTGTGTTCCGAGAAATTTAGAGTTGATTCAGATAATTTTGAATGAAGCTCATAGTAGTCGGTTATCTGTTCACCCGGGTAGTACAAAAATGTATAATGATTTGAAACAGCTTTACTGGTGGCATGGTATGAAACGGGACATCTCTGACTTTGTTTCGAGATGTTTGGTCTGTTAACAAGTCAAAGCTGAGCATCAGGTTCCGTCTAGGTTACTTCAACCGATTATGATACCCGAGTGGAAATGGGACAGAGTCACGATGGATTTTATATCAAGTTTGCCTTTGTCACCGAGTAAGAAAGATGCAATCTGGGTTATTGTGGATAGATTGACTAAATCGGCTCATTTTGTTCTGGTTCGCATAGATTATTCACTTGATAAGCTTGTTGAGTTGTACATTTCTCAGATTGTGAGATTGCATAGAGTACCTATTTCTATTATTTCGGATAGAGATCCGAGATTCACATCGCGATTTTGGAAGAGACTACATGATGCATTAGGTACAAAATTACATTTCAGCACTGCTTTCCATCCGCAGTCAGATGGTCAATCCGAACCAATCATTCAGATACTCAAGGATATGTTGAGATGTTGTATTCTTGAGTTTGAAGGTACATGGGAACGATACTTGGCACTGATTGAATTTGCGTATAATAATAGCTTCCAATCGAGTATGAAAATTTCACCTTATGAGGCTTTGTACGGTCGCAAATGTCGAACACCTTTGTATTGGACTGAGCTCAGTGAGAATAAGATATACGGGGTTGATTTGATCAAAGAGACTGAACAGAAAGTGAAAGTGATTCGCGATAGTCTGAAAGTCGCGTCAGACCGTCAGAAGTCGTACGCAGACTTGAAACGTAAAGATATTGAGTTTCAGATCGAGGACAAAGTGTTTTCAAAAGTCTCACCATGGAAGAAAATACTCTGATTTGGTCGTAAAGGCAAATTGAGTCCGAGATTCATTGGGCCATATGAGATTATTGGGCGTATCGGGCCGGTTGCTTACAGACTGTTGTTGCCACCTGAGTTAGAAAAGATCCATAATGTATTTCATGTTTCGATGCTTCGACGTTATCGATCCAACCCATCGCATGTAATTTCCCCATCTAAGATTGAGATTCGATCCGATATGACATACGAGGAAGAACTGATCCGGATTTTAGATCGCGAGATGAAAGAGTTGAGAAATAAGAAAATTTCTTTAGTAAAAGTCTTACGGCATCGACACGGGGTTGAAGAAGCTACTTGGGAGCCCGAGGATGCTATGAGAGAATGTTACCCAAACCTATTCGCCAGTAAGATTTTCAAGGATGAAAATCCCTAAAGGGGGAGAGTTGTAACAGCCCGGTTTAGACCCCAGCCGGACAGTGGTTCCGGGACCACAAATTCAAGTTAGAAAAATATTTTAATATTATTTTTGGTGTCTACAGCATGTTAATTTATGTGTGTGAAAGTTTCGTGTGAAAATTTTATCGTTTGTGTGCTCGATTTAATTGAAAGGACTTAATCGCGTAAAATGCAAAATTAGCATGCTATATGCAAAGGTATCTATTTGTTATGGCTTTTATTATATGGAGTCCTTATGTTGTAATATAGCCATTGGAATCATGCATGGACAGAAATAGACAACCATTAATAGTTTCCTAATTAAATACTTAAGGTTAAAATGGTAAAATGTATAATAACATGAAATAAAATAAAACAAAAAAATCAAAGTGGCCATGCATTCATCTTTTTATGGCCGAAAGTTCAAAGGAAAAATAAAGAGAAGAAGAAAACTAGGTTCGGCCCTTGTGTTCTTCAATTTAGGTATGTGTTTAGCTCGGTTTTTGATTATTTTTACGTTTTTGAGATCGTTGCTTTGTGTTTTAGCTAGCCCATGCTTGAATTTTTGAATTGGTTGTATATTTTTTGATTTTCCATTGAAGAGAGCTTGTTGTTTTTGTTGTTTGATGATGAAAAATAAATATATGTTGTTAGATTATCAAGTTTAATAAAGTGATTTTTAGTAAAAATGCCTATTTGGGATTAAATTGTGAATTTTCTAAATTGAGGGGTTAAAATGTGAAATACATGAGAGAAATGGACTGCTAGGGACCTTAGTGAAATTCGGCCAAGCATGGGTGTGGTGAAATTTTGAATATTTTGTGGGACTAAATTGTAAAAAATGTGAAATGTTAGGGGCAAAAGTGTAATTTGCCTTTTTATGTGTTTTTGGATAAATTTGAATGAATATATGATTAAATAAGTCAAATTTGTATTAATTTAGATCAAGAAAAGAGGAAACCAGATTTGGATCGGGGGAAATCTAAAGTTGTTGAATAGTCACTCCGGTCCGTTCGTATTTGTCTGAGGTAAGTTCATAAGTAAATAAATGTCGTTAAATTTGATTGTATATATTTTATTTGCGCCGAATTGAATTATTACTTGTATATATATGTTCAAGCCGAATTTTTATAAGTATGGGAGAAGTATTACAAGCCTGAATCGATCGAATTACGATGTCCGAAAGCCCCGTACGAACCTTAGGAATAGTTAGTATACATATGTCATGACATAGGATTTCTAATATGTGATTTTGTGTAAGACCACGTCTGGGACGTTGGCATCGACTTGTGATTTACGTGTAAGACCCTGTCTGGGATAGTGGCATCGATGTGTGATTACATGTAAGACCACGTCTGGGACGTTGGCATTGTATGAGCTTTTCGACTATCTGAGTATCCTTTTTAATTTCGAATTGTTCAACGGGAAATATCGAGTTAAAATCGAATGTGAAATCGAGCTAAAAATTCAGGTATGTGCTAAGTTAAATGATTAGAAAAGTAAGGTAAGTATACTTGAGTTGAATATATGAAATATGCATTATGAAAGTGAGAAATATATATGCTTATGAATATATGTGTATTCGGCCAAGTTAATATATTTTGATAATTGTTCATTGATGGTATATGAGTTTCAAGCATGAAAAAAAATGTGTATTTGATTAAAGATTGCTTGATTCGATCTAGTTGATTTTAATACTAATGCTCATTTAATAAATTAATTGCTTATGACTTACTAAGCTATTCAAGCTTACTGTGTATGTGTTTGTTCGTTGTTTTATAGATTTTGGAAGCTAGTTACGAGCTCGGGGATCGTCAGAGAAATCCGTCACACTATCGATCTCTATTTCAGTACTTTGTTAAAAGTTGAACTTTGAACCTATGAGTTGAACTTTGAACTTATGGCATGTATAGGCTAGCTTATGTTTTTGGTTAGTTTTGAAGCTGTATATATATAAAGCCATGCAAAAATGGCTAGAAGTGATGTTTAAGCTTAGATAATTCTGGGTTATGATATATATATGTATGATGTGCTTGGTATTATTTGCAATTATGGTTTGATATATTAGTTGAGTAATATGCATGCTATATGTGTGTGATGTGTTTGGAATATGCTTAAGGTTTAAAGTAATGTTATGTAATGCTCATGATTATTTATTGGGTAAATTTGATATATGTGGTTGATGAATATATTTAGGTTATGAATAGTTAATGATTTATTATTGAGATGCATAATTTGTAACATGAATTGGTTTGAACATTGCTTATAAGGTATTTATGTATTCGGTTATGAAATGAAATATATAGGTGATGGTTTAAAGCTATTTATAATTTGGTCATGGTGTTTAAATCTTGTCATCAAGTGTTTAGTTATATGTTAATGTTGGATTTGTGGTATTGGACATATGTGAATTAAGTTAGACTATGAAAATTGGATTAAGAAATGTGGTTTTTGTGTCGATTTGAAATGGCATGCTTAAATGGGTAAATTGGTTTAGAAATGATAATGTAAGTGTATATGTATATAGGGCTAAGGCATTGGAACTATAATAGTAAGCATGAGATTTAGTTTATAGCATATTTCTATAAATATATTATGTATTGAATGTTATATAGAATGACCAAATATGAAATAATTTAGCTTGGTTGTGTGAATGAAATTTTGGCACGAATTAAAGCATATAAAATTAGCATATGAATTATGTGTACTCTTAGTTGTTATTTGTGCTTAAAATGGCTTAAGATAACAAGGTCAAATGCGCATGGTTTTGTGATTAGGAAAGAAGTATGTTTAGTCTTAAATTATGTTAGTTTAAATGTAACCAATGCCGCATAAGTGAGTGATACTTAAGTTGTGTTATGGTTCATATTGTTTGGGTATAAATGCGCACTATGTTTGCTAATAATCAACAATATATTCGGCCATAATGTATAATAACCAAGGTTGCATTTTTGTGTGGATGTTAATTGGTTTTCATATGTGAACATGCTTAGTGATCGCTGTAAATTAGAGTTTTAAAATTTATAAAAGAATGATCGAACCTGGAAACTAACTCTGACAACGATTGAGGCAAGTGCACCTATCGAACAGTAGTATAGTTTAGGCAAGATCGAATTATCGAACCCAAAGGAACTAAAAGTACTAATACTAACTTTCTTTGTATTATCTAGCCTAAAAATAAAGAGAGATTGCTTATCTAATCTAAATTAATTAACTACTAAACTAAAGACTCTAAGACAAAGAAGAATGAAATTGGAAAATAACTTGGGAAAAACTCAGTTGATTTAGAAGATACCCTAGGAAGAATCCACCTAGACTTCACTTGTTATCTAACCCTGAACCATACGATTTATTCACTTAGTTTTATCCGTAAGACTCCCTAACGTATATTAAACCCTCTCTCGAGGCGAATAACGTCTAAACTTAGGTTAATTAGTGGAACTCTCGTTCTCTTATAATATCCCCCTAGCATAGCAGTAAATCGATCTATGGATTCCCATATTAGGTTTCACCCTAATCCGGAAAAATCTCGTCACCCTATCTCTAGGCGTGCGATCAACTCCGCTTAATTATGTTGGATCTACTCTTAGGCAGGGTCTATTCCTCCTCCACCTAAGCACATTAAATTTGGATTAAGCTCACATAATTAAGAACAAACTAAGTATTTATCATATAATTCAAATAATCAAATAACAAGATTCATCATAGGTTTCATCCCCTTCGGGTATCCGAAGGGTTTAGTTCATAACAATAAAGGAAAACATCTCAAGAGAAAAGATAAAACAAAACATAAGAAATCCCTAAAACCCCCTGAAGGAATTGAAGAGGAGATCCTCCGTCTTGAGTATAACTCTGGCTTCTTGAGATGGATCAACTGGCTATCCCTGAGTGAATCCCCACAAATCTGCCTTCTCTGGCCTAGCACGACGCCCCTAGACGATGGCTTTCGGCTCCCCTCGACAGAGGGTTTCTGTCGAACTCCCCTTCTAAGTTGCTACCTGGGGTGTTTATATAGGCTTTGAGATGTGTTACTTGGCCTCCAAGTATCCTAATTTGAGTGCAATTCCTATTTGGGAGTTTAAGTAGACTTAGGAATGTGTTTCTTTGCCTCCAAGCATCCAAATCCGAGTAAAATTCCTCTTTCCCGCGGCAGGGACACGACCATGGCACACGCCCGTGTGAATCGTGGCCAGGCCGTGTTGGACTCCGTTGATGAGGCACGGCCGTGTAAATCGTGGCTAGGCCGTGTTCTAGATAATTAAGGAGGCACGGCCGTGTGGCTTGAAGTCCGTGCCGTCTTTGATTTCTTAACTTGGCCCAATTTAGTCCGTTTTAAGCCCGTTTCTCGTTCTTTTCGTCATCGGGTGCTTTCACGAGTATAAAACATGAAAAGAAAGGATTAAGAGCACCTTTTTACATAAATTGAGGCTTAAATCATCCAAAAGCATATTAAATGTCGGCTTTAAATATGTTACTTTTATGGTTCATCAAATACCCCCACACTTAAGCTTTTGCTTGTCCTCAAGCAAAATTCTCAACTCATAATTAGAACAAACTTCCCTCAATTCATAATAGTCATTGATAATGTTTCATCATAATTCAAGGATAATTCATACATGGATGATTCAACTCAAAGAGTCCTAAAGATTCAAACAATCTAAGTCATACATTTGTAGCACAAAACATAGGTGTTTCCCTTCATCTAAATAATTACCTCTGATCCAAAACCTACAAGGGTTGACATCCTCACTAAAGATTCACTCAAATCACTCAAAGTGTTTAAGGTTCAAAATTAGGCACTCAAAAGTCGAACATGAAGAGTTAATCCCATAGGCTTGCATGAAAATCAAGTCTCCACCATTGTAATATGAGATGATACACAAATCAAAAGGTCTTTAATTAGGGTTGTAACAGGGATTAGGTTAAAGGGTGTGGATATAGGCTGAATTAGAGGGTTAAAATCGAGATTGAATTGACAAATTACCTAACTAGAAAAATGAGCTAATAATTACATCAACTAAAAACTTGTAATACTAATAATACGAGCTTTTTCTTCAAGATGTGGAATTTTAATATGTAAGCTCACTTAATTTGTAGGACTAATAAAACTAATAATGAATATACTTTGTCTCTCTTTTTTTTTTTTAAGAACACATATCATTAACTATTTACAATAATAAGAAAGTACAACTGAAATATAGAATATAGTTAGGTAACTGCTCAAAATCAAATCTCGACAAAAAGGGTAGTAAAAAAAAGAATGGTGATAACAAATACAAAGGTTTTTTTGGGTTAATATTAGTGGGTGAGTCAATAAAAATGGTTGTTAGGATTAAATGGGGTTCATTAGGGGTTAGTTGTTAAGGTAGGCTTTTTAGTGGAGTGAGTGGGTTAAATCCTAGGTGCCTTTATCATCTCTGTATATCAAATCAAAGGTGTGGTCTCGACATGTATAATCGATGCAAGTTCTAGAATAACAAATCAATGTTGACACACTCATAATCAATAAAGTGAGCAAGAAAAAAAATATATGCTCTATAAGGCTCAAAATCTCACAAAAATTATGGGTTTTTGATATCAACCTCGTAAATTTTAAACTTCAAAGTAATATTCAAATTCAGGTAGACAACCTAGAAAATTTTTAATTCTGAAAAATAGACTTATTATGCTTGATTCTCTAGTATTCTTAGAATTTAATTATCAATGCACAATTATCAATGACTTAATCTAAAACATATCAATAAAAATCATAAATCATTAGAAATTTCATCCTAATTAGTAATATGAGGAATTTACTTAAAAACAAGACTAAATTCAGGATTTTGAGAATAATGAAAAAGAATTAGGCACGTCTAAGATTCACCCCCCCACACTTAAGATGTACATTGCCCTCAATGTACAAAGATAGTCAATATCAAAATAATCATAAAATCGTAAGATGGGGAGAGAAGTGAAACTTCCTAAATTTTGGATGAAGCCAATGAAAAGAAATCAGATAGGATTGGAGGTGAACGTGGGGAAGCATCTCGAACTGTTTGAGTCCTCGAAGCAGCCATCCTAATTTTATTCTATCCTAAGCTAAATCTAAATGGAATGAATAATAAGAAGAAAATAATAAATAAAATAAAATAAAATTAAAAGAAATAAAAATAAAAATAAAAATAAAAATAAAAGTAAAAGTAAATAATGGAAAATGAAAAAAAAAGAAAAACAACTGGAAAAGAAAAAGGAAGAAGGGGTTAAATAAAAATTATGGATCCGTGGTTGCCCAGCCGCTTGTGTACCTTCTGTGGTGGCCACACGCCACGCCACGGCCGTGTGTAAGGCCGTGTGGTCTTGAAATCTGCACTTTGGTTAGTTTATAGTTAGGTGCTAAAAAGGAAAAATAAAAGTAAAAGAATAATTAAAAAAATGTAAAAATTAATGGGGTTAGTGCTCGGGTTGCCTCCTGAGAAGCGCTCGTTTATAGTTTTAAGCTAGACTTTACCTCTCATTTGTATGGTCATGGTGGTCTGAGGAGGTGAAAATCCTTTCTCATGCGATCAATTCGGTTTTTGATAAATAGTTTAAGTCGAGTAGTGTTTACCTCAAAAGTGCTGAATTTAGGATTGCTTACCTCGACTGTCCCGTATAGGAAGACATTAAGTACCTCAAAAGTGATTTCTTCGGTTGTCTTGAGGTCTGAATTGGCGATTCGAGGGTCTTTCTTATTCAACAATACATGATCCCCTATTTTGAAGTGATTTGTTGTTCCTATCAGCTCGTCTGGGGTTTCCTTTGGTTTCACTTCGCGTATTCCTAGTTTCTTTTTAAAGTGTGTTTTCCGCTTGTCTAGTTCCTCGACCTGAAGCCTTAGTCCTTCATGAATTATTTCTTTATGGGTACGAATTCTAAGATCTAGCTCAACTAGGTGATTTCGTGATGCTTCCTGTAAAGAAGGTTGAACCAAATGGTTATCAATAGAATTAATGTTTGTACCTTTATTACTCGATGTCCTAGCCGAGTCAAGAGCTTGAAGAGTGATTGTTTAAATGCGCCTACACGAAGTGTGAGTTCACCGACTTCTTCCTCTGTGTGGTCTTTCTTTATTGCATTGGGATATAGCACACGAGGTTGGTACTCTGTAATTACCGGTTTTGATATATCATGGCACACTTCAACCTTACCTTCGCTACACATGTTCTTCCCTTGGGTTTGGTTCGTCTAACCCTTCACTATCGTAAATGGCTTGTTTTTGCTCACTCGGGTTAGTTTCGATGTTGCGTGGTAAGCTTTCTTGTGGTAGTTCTGAGATCAGCTTAGCAAGTTGTATAACTGACTTAGTAAGTTCCCCAACTGACTCAGTGACTTCCCTAACTTGGCTCTCGATCCCTTTGATCGATGCTTGTTGGGTCTCAAGGGTGGTTTCAGTGTCTTGGAGACGGTCATCGGTAGCTGCCATGAATTTTGTCGACATCTCTTCAAGGTTCGACTCCTCTTCTGTTGGTAAGGTGGTTGTTGAAAATTTAAAGGAAGTTCTGTCTTTGGCTACTTTGATCATCCCACGAGAAATTAGGATGGTACCTCCAACCTGCGTTATAAGTGTCACTATAAAAATTATTTTGAGGTTTAGAATAGTTACTCATATAGTGGACTTGTTCACTTTCCATGCCATGTCCATAGGGTGGGTACTCAGGATTCGCCACGCCTCCGCTTGTTTCATACTGCATAACTGGATGTACCTGCGAGGAACCGTATAAACCATTAAATTTTTTATGTAACATCTCTAACTGGTTTGATAGCCTGGTTACTGGGTCGAGGTCGTAGATATCGGCTGCTTTTGTTGGCTTTGTCCTCGTAACTTGCCACTGATAGTTATTCAGTGCCATCTCCTCTATCTGTCAAAATCAAATAAAAGAAAATTTAGCAAAGTAATAATAATAAAAATAATAATAATAAAATAAATTGCAGAAAATAAAAAAAATGGCTAAAGTAATAAAAATAGAGCTTTCTTAATATTTTAGTTCCCCGACAACGGCACCAAAAACTTGATCGCTATAAATCAGAGTTTTAAAATTTATAAAAGAATGATTGAACCTGGAAACTAACTCTGACAACGATTGAGGCAAGTGCACCTATCGAACAGTAGTATAGTTTAGGCAAGACCGGATTATCGAACCCAAAGGAACTAAAAGTACTAATACTAACTTTCTTTTTATTATCTAGCCTAAAAATAAAGAGAGATTGTTTATCTAATCTAAATTAATTAACTACTAAACTAAAGAATCTAAGACAAAGAAGAATGAAATTGGAAAATAACTTGGGAAAAACTCAGTTGATTTAGAAGATACCCTAGGAAGAATCCACCTAGACTTCACTTGTTATCTAACCCTGAACCATACGATTTATTCACTTAGTTTGATCCGTATGACTCTCTAACGTATATTAAACCCTCTCTCAAGGCAAATAACGTCTAACCCTAGGTTAATTAGTGGAACTCTCGTTCTCTTATAATAACCCCCTAGAATAGCAGTAAATCGATCTATGGATTCCCATATTAGGTTTCACCCTAATACGGAAAAATCTCGTCACCCTATCTCTAGGTGTGCGATCAACTCCGCTTAATTATGTTGGATCTACTCTTAGGCAGGGTCTATTCCTCCTCCACCTAAGCACATTAAATTTGGATTAAGCTCACATAATTAAGAACAAACTAAGTATTTATCATATAATTCAAATAATCAAATAACAAGATTCATTATAGGTTTCATCCCCTTCGGGTATCCGAAGGGTTTAGTTCAAAACAATAAAGGAAAACATCTCAAGAGAAAAGATAAAACAAAACATAAGAAATCCATAAAACCCCCTGAAGGAATTGAAGAGGAGATCCTCCGTCTTGAGTATAACTCTGGCTTCTTGAGATGGATCAACTGGCTATCCCTGAGTGAATCCCCACAAATCTGCCTTCTCTGGCCTAGCACGACGCCCCTAGATGATGTCTTTCGGCTCCCCTCGACAGAGGGTTTCTGTCGAACTCCCCTTCTAAGTTGCTACCTGGGGTGTTTATATAGGCTTTGAGATGTGTTACTTGGCCTCCAAGTATCCTAATTTGAGTGCAATTCCTATTTGGGAGTTTAAGTAGACTTAGGAATGTGTTTCTTTGCCTCCAAGCATCCAAATCCGAGTAAAACTCCTCTTTCCCGCGGCAGGGACACGGCCATGGCACACGCCCGTGTGAATCGTGGCCAGGCCGTGTTGGACTCCGTTGATGAGGCACGGCCGTGTAAATCGTGGCTAGGCCATGTTCTAGATAATTAAGGAGGCACAGCCGTGTGGCTTGAAGTCCAGGCCGTGCTGATTTCGTGGCTTGGCCAAATTTAGTCTGTTTTAAGCCCGTTTCTCATTTTTTTCGTCATCGGGTGCTTTCCTGAGTATAAAACATGAAAAGAAAGGATTGAGAGCACCTTTTTACATAAATTGAGGCTTAAATCATCCAAAAGCATATTAAATGTGGGCTTTAAATATGTTACTTTTATGGTTCATCACTTAGATTTTGAAATGTTATGTTTGATAATCAGCTTATGAAAAATAGTTTCTATATGTCTGGTATATGTTGTGTAATGATATATATATATATATATACTGAATAAATTTTTTTTAATAGTAATATAGTAGTTTTATGTTCAAAATTGTATAAGATAAGTGTTCTGATGAGTTTAAATTATGAAGCAAGAAATGTAGTAAATGTCTGTTCTGAACTGTGCTATGTCCGATAATGCCTCGTAACCCTAATCCGGCGACGGATACGGGCTAGGGGTGTTACTATATGAATCATGGATGGAATTGTATAGAAAGTTATGGGGTAAAATGGTCTTTTCTCAAATATATTTTTTAAAAAGTTAATTATTAAATGAATTAGATATTTTGGGTAGAAAAATGTAGAAAACTTACCATCTTTCTCCCATTCTCACGCCACCCTCCTCTCTTCATCCTTTGAACTTTTGTTTCTATTGCGTTTAAGTCTTTTTCACCATTTTCAACCATTTCAATTTTCAAGCTTAATTCCTTTAAAATTTTTCATGGATTCTTAGAGAAGTCAATAGAACAATAACAAAGCAACCTGAGTTTCAAGTGGGAAAAAGTATGTTCTTGTAGGAAAAGAGAAAAATTCAAGACTAATTGAAATCTTAAGGGTTTAAGGTAAGAATGATAACATTACTTCTTGAATTTTATGTTCATTTTATACAAAGTGCATGGAAACAATATTTGATTATTTTCTTTATGTTGAAACATGTATATTTTTATATGAAAATGAAGAGAATGAGAAGAAAGGTGAATTTCAAGTAGGTAACAATGGAAAAGAGGAAGCTAAGGAGTAAAAGAAGAAGAAGAAAATAAACTTGTTCCAAGCCTTTGGTTGTAAGTAAAACAATAATTTTTACTTTAACTAATAAAATTTAAGTGTAAAAATATCTTAGAATAGCTATATTAATAATTATGTGAATAATTTATTTATGATATGTTAATATTTAATATGAAATTCATTAATGAATGTACTGATATTAAATATGTTAGATTAGCTATAAAGTATGGAAAAGGGACTAATTTGTACAATATGTAAAATTGATATGGAAATTAAATATTATGTTTGAGCATATAAATGAAGTGATATATGATAGTGAATTATATATATAGTAATGTTGAAGTGTTATAAAAATGGTTATGGAATTCCATGATGATGAGGACTAAATTGTAAAGAATGTAAAATTTTATAAATGACTATTTTGAAATGTAAAAATGATACTAAAAATGTTTTAATTTCCCAAGTAGACAGTATGTGAATGTAACACCCCCAAACCCGGCCCACAAGTCCCGACCGAATCTGGTTATGTCATTGCGGAAAGACGGTTGGAAATCTTTGACTTTAGAATAAAACTTGAAAATTTATTATCTCTGAAAATCATGTCCATTTAAAATTTAATAATTAATATAAGCTTGTTGAAAACTTCCGAATTAATACATTGTTATAAATTACTATAATATGAACCTTTTGAAAAAAATATTTCTGAGTGTAGTGTAAACTTCAATATTAATAAATAGAGTACTTTAAATCAAAGAGGCCCTTATTACATCAAATAAAATTCCAAAATACTGATAATATAAAATACTTAAATAAAGTAAAACATCTTCTGCATGAAAATCTCTTTCTGCATGGGCCACCTTGTATCTACTCCAACCCGGTCCGATCAACATGTCTCCTGCGATGTTTGAAAATAATTGGGTGAGTCATAATGACTCAGTGTATAATTAAACCACTGATATCCACCCACATGTTAGCCACATAATATCCCAATTATCAAATGCAACAAGTAATATATATATATTCATTTTAACACTTTCCACAATCTGAGCTTGGCCCACATTCAACTCATACTCAAATACTAGGCTAGGCCCATTTCTCAATAAACCACATATCAACTGGGCTTGGCCCATTTCCACGTATGTTCCCAAAACATACCCAACCACATGTCATATTGGGCTTGGCCCATTTCCATATTATTACAAAAATAATGCAACATGACTCCCAACCCAACCTAGGGTCCATCCGCTACACACCCCCTTATCCAGCCTACCACACACCAGGGGACTATCGAGTCACCCTCTCCTTTTCCTCCAAAAAGCAACCAATGCCATCCACGATGTAGCGTATAGCTAACATTAAACCACGATGGAGCACACAACGAATCCATCAAGCCACGATATGGCATAAAGCCCATATCAATCAAGGTAACCACGCGAACTAAATCGCAAAGATCCACAACGCGACCTCAGTCAGCGCCAATCCACGATGTAGCACAAAGCTGACATCAACCACGTACTCGAAGTACACCCGTACCTTCTTTTCATAAACCCACCCATGCACATGTAACATAATATAATGCGTAGATGATGCATGTGCATGCTATTCACAATCATAGGCATACTCACATATTGAAAATCAATTATCACATATTAGTCGATTTGCTACTAACCTGGTCATCATCATACCCCCTTCAAGGGTATCATTCCCACATATCTTTGCACTTGTTAGCAACATATAAAACAGGCAAATATCACGCAAATCCCGGAAACAATGGCTAACTACACACCTTATTACTTGGAGTTCTAGACTCTCGATCCTTGACGCTATCGTCTAGCGAAACTACGGCTTTTTGCTAACGTTTTTACATTCTTTGGCCCACACCACGTGGCCAATCTCGTCTGCCAGAAACGGATCTCTTCTTGAACTTTGGGATGGGAGCTTTCCCTTGCCCACTTTGACCGTATTCGCATCCACGTCCATCGTAATCACTTAATCGAATCCTTTGGTTAAACGTCATAATACAAGATCTCGGTGAATAACTACAATTTAACTTACTTACCAAAACGATCTAAAATCTCAAAGGCTCCTCTCAGTATACACCGATTTGCCCCTAAAAAGAACATAGCCACTCTTCGGTCAACACAATATTACATAATAAGGCCTAAGGCCGAATACCTTACCACTCTTACCTTGATGAGTCCAAACAATTCGAGACCTTCCTTTAGACTCCTTGGCGCTCTACAAACAAGCAAAACACATCACTTATAACCTATAGAGCATTCGGCCAACCAACACTAAGGCCAACCATTCGGTTTGGCCACCAAAACAGAGAGCTAGCACACTTACCCACAGGCTCTAAATGTCGACAGCACTACTCTTCACAGGTTCGGCACCAAGCTTGATAAAGTAGAAGAGAGATGGAGGGCTAAAGATTTCGGCTATCAAGGGATTAAAAGAAAACAAAAGAAATATTTGACTACAAAGGCCAAAGGAGAAATCGGCACACCAAGAGGGAGAGGGAGAGGTTTGGCAAAAGACTTGAAGAATAAATGGCACTCTACCCCCTATTTATAGCATTCGGCCACCCCCTAGAAGACTCAAGATTCGACCAACTAATTCAAATCAATTTGAATTAGTTCAATTCAAAAACAATTTGAATTGTTCTACTATTATCCTACTTATCAAAAATAAATTATCCCACACTTCTAAATAACTTAATAGATAAATAAAAATAAAAAAACACATTATCCTCATCTAATAAGAGTCTTCTAGCCGTCCAACACCTTCAAAATTGCTGCAAAAAGGAATAAAAATTAAACTCCAAAACGCAGCTCTCTTGGTTCGAACACAGGGACCGGTCTGCGCACACCTTGCCCCAACGCCTGTGCCACTCGGCCACTTTGATTTTATGCTAGAAACCCCCAACGTTTATTTTTAAACCCTTCTTATCTCCGCCCATAACCGCACAAAAATAAAAACGCCACTCTGCGGCTCCAGCGCGCTCGAACTGCGCCTTGCTCTCCTCCAGCGCCTAAGTGGCGCATGAGAGCCACTCCACCAGCCCATCTTTCTTGTCCGAATTCCTCGCCATATATCTTTAAGGCCTTACAAAGCCCAACGCCCAAAACAAAAATAAAACGCCAAATGCTTCTCCGGCCCCTCGAAACCGCGACCTCCCTCTCTTCCAGCGCCTAAGTAGCGTCCAAGAGCCACTTTGCCAATTGGACTTTCATGTCCATCAACTTGGACATTTATTTTTAAGGCCTACTTAGCCCAGTCCCTTCACGCAAAAATAAAACAAAATTGCTGCCGCTTGACTCGAACCCAAGCCCCCACCGCGCTACTTCCACCCCTAAAGCGCGCATGAAGCCACTTTGCGGATCCTTTCTTGTGCCTTAAACGCCTAATTAATTGTTTTAAACCCTCAGAAACCAAGCCCCCTCTTTATTACTTAAAAATCCAAAATTTTCCACAGCTTCCCCTATTATCCGAGCATTCTCAAAACCTCTAAAACACCTCTAAATACACCCAAAACCTACCAACACCCGAATTACACACAACCTGCATAGCCCCTAAACCAGGGTGTTACAATTCTACCCTCCTTAAAAATAATTTCGTCCTCGAAATTACTTTACTAACAAACGTCCATACAACCTTTCTTACCACCTTACGCTTATGCTGCGCAACTCTGATCTTACTAAGGCTATCGTACCTACACAATCTCTAAGTTCGCGCTCAAAATTCGAAACACCTCTCTTAGCAACACAGAATAGGTTAACTCTTAAGCAATCAAAGTAATTAAAGCATGTACCAAAGCAAAGGAGCTTACCTAACATCACATCCTTGGTTGACTCTGACTAGAACCATTCCTTCCATGACTTGAACCACGACCCCTCGTCGCTCGAGGACAATTCTTAACTAGATGTGCCTTAGATCCACACCGAAAGCATTCTTTACTATTTCCCCAACACTCTCCTGTGTGAGGTCTTCCACATCGAACACAAGAACGATTCCGATCCATTGGTACAAGTGCACTTACAGGGTTCTCGGTCCTTGGTCTTTTCTGGGCATTACCCAACGATACTGATGGTCCAGCATTTCTCTTATTCTCGTTCCTATTCTTTTCTCGGTTTTCTCTTATAGTCTTCTTAACTTCTTCAGCTATACGAGCTTTCTCCACTAGCACCGCGAAGTCTCTCTCCCTCTGCGGAGCAATCAGCATTCGAAGTTCATCTCGCAATCCGTCCTCAAACCGGACGCACCTCTCATAATCAGTGGCCACAATTCCCTTAGCATACTGGCTTAACCGCACAAATTCCGCTTCGTACTCAGCTATCGACTTACTCCCTTGTACTAGGTTTAGAAACGCTTTCCTTTGTGAGTCCAAATAACTGGTTCCTACGTACTTTCCTTCAAACTTTTCCTTAAAGAAATCCCAATCCAGTCGATCTGCCGGTACACCTTGTTTGACAGTGAGCCACCAACGATACGCTTCATCCCGAAGAAGCGAAACAGCACCTTTTAGCTTTTCCTCTGGGGTACAATCCAAATCGTCCGTGATTCTTTCAACTGCTTCTAGCCAATACTCCGCTACGTTCGAGCTACTCGAATATTCCTCTAAAGATCTCACTCCGTTCAATCTAAGCCTTTCCGATACCGACTTTCGAGTTCCATTTCCTCTACTAGCTCCTCGCTACACGCTAAAAATTCGTAACATGGCCCGCGACACACTGCGTCATCTTCTCCTATCCGATCTTGCCCTTCTACGTCCACACCGGCGGCACTTCACTTTCGACTCATGGCGGACCTACGGGTTCCGAAACTGCCATTCTACCTCTACCGCGTCCCCTAGAACTCATCTCTATCGTCGCGATTTAATCTGATTAAGGAGTTTTATGCATTAGTATTTGTTCCACTGTTTAACCACGAACAATTTTATGAAAAGAATTTCTAGAGGTAGTTCTTTCGATCACACAAATTTTCAGTTCAAGTTCCCTATTCTATTTCAGAATATCACGTTCATCCATAAGGACACATCCATTTATCAACAAAAACACATTCCTTCCTCATTAAAGGAACATTCAGTGGTATCCACCACACACATTCACTATCCAGACATCTCTGCCTGTTTCTACCCCAGGGGTATTTTCGTCATTTTCCTATAGGGGTATTTCGGTAATAAACCAAAGCGAAAAAAAACTTTAATAGGTCAGGATCTTTTTGATATTCCCAGAATTGAAGAGTATTTTCAAAAATTCCGCAAATTAAAGGTATAACAGGATTTTGGTAACCAGGGGTATTTTGGTAATTTTGTTAATCAGGGTAATTTTGTGAATTTCCAAAGTCAGGGTTATTATTTTTGCCATACAGAAAATTGGGTACTTTTGCAAAGTAAGAAAATTTTATTAAACTTGGGGTTAAACCGGAAATTTTAAAAGTCAGGGGCATTTTAGTAATTTTCAACATAGGGGTATTCTTGTAAATTTTAAAACCAAGAATTTTTTTTTTTTTTTTTTTTTAAAAACAGCAAGGCTAATCCCTTTCGGGTTTTAATAATTGGTTTAGCCTATGAACAAGTCCTTTTGGTTAAGGTGAACCGTAGCTACGCACCAGGTAGGATTCCAGCGAAGAGGAGGTGAGTCACGAGGATCGCTAAGTACCAGGCTCTTCCGGATCCACTCCTAGACATGCGCACAATGGTTGCCACACCTTAACTCGGCGACTTAATCATAGGTTTGTTTAGTAATTTCAAGTCTTATGTATATGTTTGAGTAGACTAGTCCTAGGGTTCAATAGATCCTAGTTCACTAATCTACGAGCCCAACTAAGCCCATAACAGTTCATATAACAAGCTACTTCACAAGTCTGAAGTACTTACCTGGCGGACTCGGGTTGAAGGTACAGGTGCCATGCCAGAATATCCTGAAAATATTTCCTAAAAATCCATATTTTTGAAAAGCCCATTTGAAAACGTTCTTGGGCCCAAAACCCTCAAAGCCGAGTTTTGAACTTGGCTCTGATACCAAACTGTAACACCCCCAAACCCGGCCCACAAGTCCCGACCGAATCTGGTTATGTCACTGCGGAAAGACGGTTGGAAATCTTTGACTTTAGAATAAAACTTGAAAATTTATTATCTCTGAAAATCATGTCCATTTAAAATTTAATAATTAATATAAGCTTGTTGAAAACTTCCGAATTAATACATTGTTATAAATTACTATAATATGAACCTTTTGAAAAAATATTTACGAGTGTAGTGTAAACTTCAATATTAATAAATAGAGTACTTTAAATCAAAGAGGCCCTTATTACATCAAATAAAATTCCAAAATACTGATAATATAAAATACTTAAATAAAGTAAAACATCTTACAGATGAAAATCTCTTTCTGCATGGGCCACCTTGTATCTACTCCAACCCGGTCCGATCAACATGTCTCTGCGATGTTTGAAAATAATTGGGTGAGTCATAATGACTCAATGTATAATTAAACCAACGATATCCACCCACATGTTAGCCACATAATATCCCAATTATCAAATGCAACAAGTAATATATATATATTCATTTTAACACTTTCCACAATCTGAGCTTGGCCCACATTCAACTCATACTCAAATACTAGGCTAGGCCCATTTCTCAATAAACCACATATCAACCGGCTTGGCCCATTTCCACGTATGTTCCCAAAACATACCCAACCACATGTCATATTGGGCTTGGCCCATTTCCATATTATTACAAAAATAATGCAACATGACTCCCAACCCAACCTAGGGTCCATCCGCTACACACCCCTTATCCACCTACCACACACTAGGGGACTATCGAGTCACCCTCTCCTTTTCCTCCAAAAAGGCAACCAATGCCATCCACGATGTAGCGTATAGCTAACATCAAACCACGATGGAGCACACAAAGCAATCCATCAAGCCACGATATGGCATAAAGCCCATATCAATCAAGGTAACCACGCGAACTAAATCGCAAAGATCCACAACGCGACCTCGATCGGCGCCAATCCACGATGTAGCACAAAGTGACATCAACCACGTACTCAAGTACACCCGTACCTTCTTTTCATAAACCCACCCATGCACATGTAACATAATATAATGCGTAGATGATGCATGTGCATGCTATTCACAATCATAGGCATACTCACATATTGAAAATCAATTATCACATATTAGTCGATTTGCTACTAACTCGGTCATCATCATACCCCCTTCAAGGGTATCATTCCCACATATACTTGCACTTGTTAGCAACATATAAAACAGTGCAAATATCACGCAAATCCGGAAACAATGGCTAACTACACACCTTATTACTTGGAGTTCTAGACTCTCGATCCTTGACGCTATCGTCTAGCGAAACTACGACTTTTTGCCTAACGTTTTTACATTGCTTTGGCCCACACCCCGTGGCCAATCTCGTCTGATGCGAGAAACGGATCTCTTCTTGAACTTTGGGATGGGAGCTTTCCCTTGCCCACTTTGGTAGTATTCGCATCCACGTCCATCGTAATCACTTAATCGAGAATCCTTTGGTTAAACGTCATAATACAAGATCTCGAAGCGAATAACTACAATTTAACTTACTTACCAAACGATCTAAAATCTCAAAGGCTCCTCTGTATTACACGATTTGCCCCTAAAAAGAACATAGCCACTATTCGGTCAACACAATATTACATAATAAGGCCTAAGGCCGAATACCTTACCACTCTTACCTTGATGAGTCCAAACAATTCGAGACCTTCCTTTAGACTCCTTGGCGCTGGCTACAAACAAGCAAAACACATCACTTATAACCTATAGAGCATTCGGCCAACCAACACTAAGGCCAACCATTCGGTTTTGGCCACCAAAACAGAGAGCTAGCACACTTACCCACAGGCTCTAAATGTCGACAGCACTACTCTTCACAGGTTCGGCACCAAGCTTGATAAAGTAGAAGAGAGATGGAGGGCTAAAGATTTCGGCTATCAAGGGATTAAAAGAAAACAAAAGAAATATTTGACTACAAAGGCCAAAGGAGAAATCGGCACACCAAGAGGGAGAGGGAGAGGTTTGGCAAAAGACTTGAAGAATAAATGGCACTCTACCCCCCTATTTATAGCATTTGGCCACCCCCCTAGAAGACTCCAAGATTCGGCCAACTAATTCAAATCAATTTGAATTAGTTCAATTCAAAAACAATTTGAATTGTTCTACTATTATCCTACTTATCAAAAATAAATTATCCCACACTTCTAAATAACTTAATAGATAAATAAAAATAAAAAAAAAACACATTATCCTCATCTAATAAGAGTCTTCTAGCCGTCCAACACCTTCAAAATTGCTGCCAAAAAGGAATAAAAAATTAAACTCCAAAACGCAGCTCTCTTGGTTCGAACCTGGGACCAGTCTGCTGCACACCTTGCCCCCAACGCCCAGGCCACTCGGCCACTTTGATTTTTATGCTAGAAACCCCCAACGTTTATTTTTAAACCCTTCTTATCTCCGCCCATAACCGCACAAAAATAAAAACGCCAACCTGCAGCTCCAGGCGCTCGAACCTGCGCCCTTGCTCTCCTCCAGCGCCTAAGTGGCGCATGAGAGCCACTCCACCAGCCCATCTTTCTTGTCCGAATTCCTCGCCATATATCTTTAAGGCCTTACAAAGCCCAACGCCCAAAACAAAAATAAAATGCCAAATGCTTCTCCGGCCCCTCGAAACCGCGACCTCCCTCTCTTCCAGCGCCTAAGTAGCGTCCAAGAGCCACTTTGCCAATTGGACTTTCATGTCCATCAACTTGGACATTTATTTTTAAGGCCTACTTAGCCCAGTCCCTTCACGCAAAAATAAAACAAAATTGCTGCCGCTTGACTCGAACCCAAGCCCCCACCGGCGCTACTTCCACCCTAAAGCAGCGCGCCATGAAGCCACTTTGCGGATCCTTTCTTGTGCCTTAAACGCCTAATTAATTGTTTTAAACCCTCGAAACCAAGCCCCTCTTTATTACTTAAAATCCAAAATTTTCCACACTTCCCCCTATTATCCGAGCATTCTCAAAACCTCTAAAACACCTCTAAATACACCCAAAAACCTACCAACACCCGAATTACACACAACCTGCATAGCCCCTAAACCAGGGTGTTACAGTGAACTAGTAGAATATAGATGACATGCCATTAGGAAACAATCAACGCCGTGCCTTCTATTATAGCACTTTGGTGCAACTCTATTATGGCACTTTGATACAACTTTGTTAAGGCACTTCAATGCACCTTTGTTATATTAACTCTTCGGGGCACCTCTGTGATATTTTCATATATCTTTCGTTTTTAATTAAGTCTACATTGGGCTCCAATGAAAAGATAGTTAAGAATCAAAATGGAAATGCTATATGAATGTGATATGCAATTGGTAAAATGTCAAGTAAGTAATAGCTTTAGTGTCACATCCCGAAAATCAGGTTAGAAGAAATTGGGTTAGTGGAAATAAGAATAGTCACGCCTTGATTTTTGAGTTGTGAATGTTTTATAGAGTGAATTAATTTGGTTTAATGGTTAAGTGTTATGTTTGTGTGTGTGAGGTCCTGTGTTCAAATCCCTTTCCTTTAAAATTTTTCTTCAATCTTTATTTTTTGCTTTTTTTTTTGCCATTTTGTTTTTGTTATTTTGTCTTTTCTGTCATTAATTCTTCTATAACCATGGTGAGGGCTTTCCCATATGCATTTTACGGTCTAAAAGCTGCAGTTCAGGTTCATAATTCACTGCTTAATAAAGTTATTAATGTACCTATCCAATTCTTTGATCAAACCCCAGGTTGACGAATAGTTAATAGGTCTTTTTCCTACTTCTTTTATTTCCATTTTGGTACATCTATAACAAGTTGCAGTTCTTCTACAGGTCGACATCTAAAGAACTGCGAAGATTGGGTAGAGTCTCACACTCTCCAATTTATGCATCCTTTACAAAGACACTTAATGGGTCATCAACTATACGAGCTTTCAACTATGAGGGGAAGATCGTGAGACGGCCGATCATCTAACGAATTAAATTCTCGTTTAAGTTGTTGATTCATACAAGGGCAAGTAGTTTCGCTGTGGTAAGAGTTATTTTGTATTGTAAATAAGGTTCGTTGAATGAAGGTTGTATCGATTTGATCAATCGGGTTAGAAAAAATATGTTAATTAATTTGTGTGAGTTGTCGGTTTAGGTTATTGGATTGCTTGTTCGTGAATCTTCATTGAGACCAAATCAGGTGTGTGTTTCTAACTCGAAACCACTATGAAAATTTTGGAAAATCTGTAAAATTTGAAGGAATTTTCGAATCTACATTTTGTCACACGGCCGTGTGTTTGGCCGTATGGCAGATCTTGTGCACCACACGGTCATGTGGCTGGCCGTGTATGGGTTGTATGGGTGCACAAGGGTGTGTGCGATTTCACGGGCATGTGTAAGGCCGTGTGGGCCACACGGGTTGGCCAGTTGGATCGTGTGGGCTTATTTTTTGAAAATTTTCCATTTAAGCCTGTTTGACCTAAAAATGCATAATTAGACCTTCCTGGGGTCTGTTTGTCTTAAATATGACTCGAAACGTGGCATCTGTCAAGATGTCTTAGTATGTTTTATGGTTAAGGTAGGTGAAAAACTTATGTACGATCTGTGTTTCGATAACTCTGAAACTACAATTACGTGTAAAAATGTGCGTGACACCTGTATGTAAAATAACTGTTAGTATAAGCAATATGATATGCTATGGTTTGTGTAAGTTATGTGTTGTATTATGCTTCGTATAATATCTGTTTATGTATGCATGCCATACAACCCATGTGATATGTATGTATGTTAATGTGATTTTGCATATGCATTGGAGTGGGTTATGATATGATGGATGAAGTGTTATATGACAGTTTTTACTTCAATTATGGTGGCTAGACTGCAAAATTTCTGTCTGGCAGCTCAACTACATATATATAAGTGGCACACCGTCACATATTGGTGTGATTAGATGGATGGACTCTTGTAGTCTTATATGGTGTGATTGGCTGATCGGAGATGGTGTGTAGCGGATGGGAGTAGGACATGATATGGTACGTTGTGATATGATAAGATATGTTCTAGTATGAAATATTAAAAGATATGCTCTGATTTGAATTCTGATATGCTATGACATGATCCGATATATGATGAGCTCCGATATGTTATATGATATGCTCTGATATGTATTATGATATGAAATTATGATTTGGTTTTGCATATGCTAAACTCATAAGAAAATTTTGTTTGTGGGTTGGGTCATACACCGGGCTTCTAGCTCACTTGTTTGTTTAATACGTTTCAGGTGAACTTCAGACTTAGGAACAGATGGCGTGTGGGAGCTCAGATTGTTTTCTCCACTAATTGAATATGGTGATTTACGTTAGTAATTTTTTTTTTGGACTTTTGGGACTGTAATATGTTGTTGGGATGTGTTTTCAATTTCGTTTTGTTCGTCGGTTTTTGATATTTTCAAACGTAAAACTGCAAAATCACACAGATTATCAAATTGGATTCCGATTTTCAAAACTAAACTCTAAAAAAAATTCTGTTACAAATTAAGTAAACCCTTAAGTGTTTTTGTGTAAATAATGAAATAGTTTTTAACAATATTAACCAGAAAAGATTTGCTCAAAATTAGTATTTTCGAAGCAAACGAATTTGAATTAAATTTCAGGATTTGATATAAGTGTTTTTGAACTTAAACTTTTCTAAACGTTTGTGAGAGTTTTGCCAAGTTTTATGCTTTTGAAACGCACAACTAAGTTTGATTAAAATAAAAGTTTTTAAGAAAACTATAGTAATTCCTCCAGATTCGGCCATAATGTCTAGGCCATGTTTGAGGTGTTACATTTAGAAACTCTACTTAAATTATTACTTAAATTTTTATATCATACTATAGATTAATGGTGTTATAATGTAATATTATATGAGTAAGGTAAGTTTAATTCTCGTTGTAATTACTAAGCTTTTATAAGGTTAACGCGTAGGTGATGATTGGTTGAAAATATCTTTTGAAGTGGCCATCCTTAATCGCATCTCATCACTAAGGGAGAGTTTTAAGAGTATGGGTCTTATTTGTTTTGGTAATAGTATGGCATGTACATAGGCTTAGAACCATGTGTATCATTGTAGTAAGATAACTAAGTAGTTCCAAAACTAAGTCATACATGTTTGATAGTATTTTCTACCTAAGGATGATCTTTTTTTGGGTTGATATACACATTTGTAGTATGAGGTTTTGAATAATATTTTGATATATGTTGAAGCCCAACAATGTTTAGAAATGTTATGGCATGATTGGAGATAGTTTTAACTTAGTTTTAGGTGTTTCAGTCATGTTCTAGGCAAATTGTCCCCAATGTTGTGACATTCACTTGCCAAGGTTGCAAAATTATGCAATTCTGGTCTCAGTGTCATGACACCACTAGCCAATGTCGCGACCCTGGGGTATTTTTCCCCCAAACTTGTGACATTCACTTACCAATGTCGCAACATTAATCTTGTTTACCTTGATTTGCTTCGAGAATATCCCAAATGACCCCCAAATGCAACCAAACTTTCAAAGAAGCCTAGAAATAACTCAAATCACTTCAAATAAGCTTAAACTTGTTAAAATGAAGTGTCAAATATGTAACACCCCATACCTGACCTGATCGTCGTGTTCAAGCTATAAGATGTTAGATTCGTTTCCAAAGCTACTACAATCAATTACCATACAATGTAACCATTTATGTATACTGATAAGTGTATTACACATTCACAAAAAGTTATATGATCATTTTCTAGGTCATATATGAGCTTAAAAAAGCTCTATTTCTAACCTGAGGTCGAATAAGAACCAATTTGTAAAGTTTTCAAACTATCGGGTTGACATCGCGACTTTGGGGGTTCCAGGTCGCGACGTAACTCACTGACTTGATCCTTTCATGACATTAAGGGCCCGACGTCACAACATGACTGTCTGTTTTCAAAAGGTCCAAATGGTACAATTTTATAACACCTGCACAAACAATCTATACCTCAATTCAACCATTTCAGCAGGATACATGCTTTCAATTAGCTCAAATAAGACCATTTCATCAACATTTTCATTCAAAACACCTAACTAACCATTCAACTTAAAATTGAGTCATCATATGCTCTATTGCAAAGTTTCAACCATTTTAACCTTTTCAAATACTTATGCTAAACTCTTATACGCATATAACAAGTTATAAACATTAAATTCACATGACATTACCAATTTGAGATCCAAAATGACCATTTGAGACAAAACTGATTCAAAACCTAGTTACATGTCATTTATCAAAACAAAAGGAACTATACAAACATTGTTGAGTAAAGTGTCGCTTTCTAGATTTTGGATCACTTCTCATAACCTTAAGATTCACTTGTGCCTATGCATGAAATAAACAAATTGTATGTTGAGCGATAAAGCTCAATGGTACTTCCATGATTCAAGTCATAAAATGAGTATGATCGCAAGTAGATTTCAAGCAATATATGTTATGATACAATCATTTCAAATTACATGTTCATCACACAAGTATCAATTTCATATGCAAGCTCATTTTTTATCAATTGAACAGTCTTTACTGTACTTTCTATACCCAAGGATACAATCCAATTTCATCTCAATTTCACACACACACAAACATACATATAACACTATGATACTAAATTTTCATTTTTCAATTAATGGCATCTAATCTTTCATTTTTCAATTTTGTTCACACACACACACAAAAAAAAGTCTATTGACACGTTCAATCAATTTGGCCCCCAAGGCTTATTTTTAACCGATCCACATGGTCTTTCACATGTTATCGATAATCACATATCTTATATATGCATTTGTAATACCATTTTGTACTATCAAATCATTTCAAATATCATTTAACAGATGCACATTTTAATATTCCCTATTAACCTTACTCGAACTCGAACGGATACACAGATTGTCCAACCAACACACCAATCTAGCACCCAGTGCCTCATCAAAACATTTGAATCATATAAATTGCGCCCAACGCTCATTACTCACTCGTCACTCGTCAACGACTCTCACTTTTTATTTCCCTCTCGATGGCCCAACATCGTCTTTAGCTACATTCGGCAAATAAATAAATAAAACAATATCATATTTCATTCAATT
The DNA here is from genome assembly GCA_025698515.1 of Gossypium sturtianum. Lineage (NCBI taxonomy): Eukaryota > Viridiplantae > Streptophyta > Magnoliopsida > Malvales > Malvaceae > Gossypium > Gossypium sturtianum. The sequence continues at coordinate 37,741,144 of CM046949.1, forward strand.
CACATCCAAATACAAAGCCAAACATATTTTATATTTTATTCAATTTAGTCCCAATACTCGAGATATGCATATCTTTTGATATCTAGCATTAGATCAAAATTTGATTTGACATTATTTCATTAGGGACCCTATACTTTCTATTCATTGCATAATTTCATGATAGGTTTTCAATTTATTCAATTTGGTCATTAATGTTACAAAGTTATCTGACAAGCTTAATTTGCTTTACAATTTAGTCCTTATCATGATCTAAGTATTAACTATCAAATTCAAACCTAATTCATCAATTTCTCTATAATGGTAACTTGCTATAAACTTAAAAATTTGAAAAAAAATTGATACATGGGCTAGCCGAATGAAACACTCATGATCATAAATCTATAAAAATTGAAGAAAACTAGCTTAAAGACTTACTTGAAATAATGGTCAAATGGAGCTTTCAACAATGGAAGTTTTTCTCTTTTCTTTTCTTTTTGTTCGGCGATGGAAGAAGATGAATTGATTTTCATCTTTCTTTCCACTTAATTTAGTTATTTATACTTGGATTAAGACGTGGTTAATTTAGTTAATCATGGTTATTACTTTAATTAATTTAAATTATATTCTTTAATCCTAATTACAAAAATTAAATGGCCATCATCATCAAAGTCCACTAACATTAAAATAACAATGGTTTAATAACCATTTGAGTTCTCTGGATAATTGATATCTAAGTCCCCAAGCATTTTCTTAATTAAAACTCAATAACGATTAGACTTTTACAATTTAGTCCTTGAGTTTTAATTAACCATTTTATCGGTTAAATTACTTAACCAAACTCAAATATATCTTCACAATAACTCTGTAAATATTCTTATTTTATATTTATGCACTCGGTTTATGGAAACGAGCTTCCAAAACTACATTTTTCGACATCACTGGTCTTTGTGGTCAAATGTGATAACCCTTGCTTGAGATATATTGGTTCAATTAGATTTAGGGGTGTTATAAAAGAAAGCTAGGAGATATAAGATTTAGGCACAAAAAGTGGTCAAAAGGTCTAAGAAAGTCTAGTGAATGTTAACTTTTTAAAATCTTGCGATTAATCTCGAACTCTTCACGAGGAATTGTAGTAAAATATGAAAAGACTAAATTCTCAACCATATCATATATTACAATCATAGACATATCATAAACATTACAAATATCAAAGCAATCAACCTTCCTACTAGTACATTTCATAGTTAGTGTATTCACAAAAAGCCATCATGATAATTATTGTAAAATAATTTGATTTTGGTTTTATAGAATACAATATACAAGATATTAGTTAACTCAACAAACACACAATCTCTAAAACCAACACATTAAATTTCACTAGATATTACTACACGTGGTCCAGAAGCACATGAATCTAGCATGGCATTTTTTTTTTTTTTTTACTTTGGAATTAGAAAACAAGCATAAATAATAAATAAACCAACAATATTCTATTACCATATGGATGGGTTGGTAAAGAATTTGATGGTTGAAAACAATAACAACCACAAGGCAATAGAAAATAGATAATCATTCAAAGAGAAAACATGAATCCAACTTCTTGGAGGGACTAGAGAGGTTTCTAATTAAGCCTTTGTACAAGCTAAGAGAGTTTTAGTTAAGTCATAAAAAACTAAGGAGAAGGTTTTATCTTGACCTTTGAAAAAATATAGGAATTACAAAGGTTATACCTCTTCCTTAAAAGGTAACAATTCAAGTATAATGAACTGGAAAATCCTTGGTTGAGGTATACTAAGGTAGTGGAGGTAGGCAATTAGTGTTGAACCACTATAAATCATTTGTGCAAGCTTTCTTTCCCTTTCCTTATCATTTAGAAAAATTTGTAGATAATTTTCAAATACCAAATCACCTCCTCTTAGTATTTTCTAGCCTAAAAGTTGGTATCAAAGTTAGTTCACCATCAAAGTTTTCACCTCCAGAAGAAGCAATTTAAAGCAAAAATACCAGGCTTGAATATGACATAAAATTTCGGCTTAACTTGTTCGGATGAATGTCAATCCATTATGAGACCTTCTTCCTTCAATGGAGAGAACTATGCATATTGGAAGACAATGATGAAACTCTTCATTCAAGAATGTGATTATTATACATGGAGGATAATCTCAAATGTTGACTTGAAGATGCCCAAGGCTGAAGATGGGTGGGAAGGCTACAAGAAGAAGGCTCAAGTTAATGTGAAGGCTATGCACACCTCTTTTATACATTAAAGCCTAATGAGTGCAATAGAGTGTCCAAATGTCAAAGTTCTAAGGAGATTTGGGACAAGTGTGAACAAGCAAAGTCAAGGAATTAAATATTAGTATTCTAACACTTAATTATGAGCTTTTCAAGATGAAGTCGGGAGAGAGCATAAAAGAAATGTCCAGTAGATTCAATGACATCATCAATGAATTGAAGGTACTTAGGAAGGCTTATTTTAATAAGGAAATGGTAAAGAAATTGCATAGCCTTAGGAAGGCTTATTTTTCTCTTCAAGAGCTTTGATCAAGTGTCAATATAATATAATCTTTATTATTTATCTATTAGTTATTTTAAATTAATTAAGAACAATAACATGCTGTCATTATTTTTAACGCATGACATAACACTTTATAATCAATAAAAAGCTATTCGTTTACGATAAATGATTAATTTAATTTCAAATTTAACATAAACAGATTACTGCCTGATAACATAGTCCAACAAATCAGTTTTATACGAGCGGCATCAAGCCATTGACGTGGGAGACGCATACCTTTGATTAGCCTATGGACGGCAGCGATGCCACGACCATAGTCTATTAGTCTCGACTCAGGCCATACGTGGCGCCATGTGTCACCACAAATGAATCCCTCCAATCACGTGCGCCACCACAAGCCTCTCCCCCCTTGTCCTTCTCTATATAATTTTACACCTTTCACCTTTATATAGATAGATAATCCAAATAAGCACTTGCTTACGAAAATCAAGTTTTAATGCTATCGTTCCTTTTGTTGCTACTATCCGCAAGTCAAACTGCTAAATTTGTTTGTTTCCTTCTATTATTTTAGCCAAGGATAGACCAAGTTATCTGCATTTTGGCCCTGATTTCCCATCTTGACTAGCTGGTGGTGGCAGTTACACATAGGGAGATGGGGAGGGCGCCTTGTTGCGAAAAAGTGGGGTTGAAGAAGGGGAGATGGACGGCGGAAGAGGATGTGTTATTGACCAAGTATATTCAAGCTAACGGTGAAGGCTCCTGGAGATCATTACCCAAGAATGCAGGTATAATTTGCGTTTTTCATGTTGTATTTCTATATTTTTGCTACCTTTCATTTCACTTTTGGAATGTTGGGTATTGATTGTGTACGGGTTTGGCATTTGAAGGATTACTGAGGTGTGGGAAGAGTTGCAGACTAAGGTGGATTAATTACTTGAGAGCTGACTTGAAAAGGGGAAACTTTACTTCCCAAGAGGAAGAAGTCATCATTAACTTGCATGCTACTTTGGGGAATAGGTGAGTGCGCGGCATTGTTTTTCCTCCTTTAAACAGATCCTAGAAAACAAAATGTGTAACTAATCTTACTTGAGGGATGGTAATTTTCCATACTTGACTAAAATATACATCCGTGTGAAGCGTTTGTGTGGGTGAAATGGGTTTGTACTAGCTGTCATCCCGAATAATTTACTTCTCCACTTTTTGTAAACATTTATTTCTTTCAGCTCTTTTCGCTGTCTCTTTCGGTCTATTTATCAGCTCAGCTTTTAGGTCATTTAATATATATATATATTTGGCCGCATTATGAAATTACATTTTATCTTTGTATATATAAATCAAAACAAAAAAAATACGATGTCAGTATCAGGTATTATGTTTTTTATTTTATTAGTTGATAAATTAATAATTTAAGTAACATTTTTGAGTTCTGAAAAATAAAAACCTTAAAAAATTTGACATCAAATCAGGAGCAAAGCCAGAACAACTTTTTAAGGAGCTGGATGAAATTTTAATTTTTTATAATTTATATATTTATAATTTGTAAGAATTAAATTAAATTTTTATAATTTTAGGCGATTAAAATGTAATTTTACTTTTACTAATTTAAAATTTTTAAAAAATTTTAAAAACTTAAATAATAATTTTATATTTTAAGCGGGACGAAACCCATGCCCCCGGGCTTCGCCCCTGCATCAAATTAATGATTAAGCAAATTAATGAAGAGGTTCCTTGCTTCATTCTATAGTTTCCACAGTTTCAGGCATTCCAAGTCCATTTTTAATGTATTCGTTTGCTGAAATTTGTCTTCTGGATTATCGCACAGTTTTGCCGTGAAATGAATACTCTTCCTTTTTCTTGCTCCTGTTGTCCTGCAGGTGGTCTTTAATTGCCAGTTACTTACCAGGAAGAACAGACAACGAGATTAAGAACTATTGGAACTCTCATTTGAGTAGAAAAATCCATAGCTTTAGAAGGCCATTAACTCAAAGCATGCCAGTCATCATGGACCTCACCAAGACGGCCGTGATTGCTAAGCGGAAAGGAGGTAGAAATAGCAAAGGGTCGATGAAGGAAAACAAAAGCCGCAGTACCCAGAAAGATACTGGAAGTTGTTCAAATAAACCTACTGAAAACGTTTGTGTTAATGAAGTTGTGCCATTCCCATCCACTCCATTGTTAGAAAAAGAAACCTTGTCCACTACTGCCATTGAAGATCGCATGGTACTGGATCAACATGGAGAAGATAAGGAGAGAACAACCCATGTTGTACCCAGTCCTTTCCAAGACACCGTTGTTGAAGGAATGTTGGGTTCAAGCGAGGAGAGAGAGAGCCTGGTCAGTGAGGAAGGAACCATAGAGAATTCAATGCAGTGCCCTAGTGGCAACGCTGAGAAAGGGACTGGTATTTTAGCACCACATGAGAGTATTGCTAGCAGTGAGATAGAGTGGTTTAATGATATCCTGGATAGTGAATTGCTACAGCCAAGTGGGGATTTGACGTTTACTGAACTAGGAGAGGACAGTGGTAATGTGAAAACACACACGACTGCAGCTAATAATGAGGAAATAGTGAGTAGGAACTGTAGTGCAGATAGTGGTGGGGACTTGAGTTCATGTACTTCAACAACATTTTACTTTGTTGATGATTGGGAGTGGGAAAATGTTGTTCCAAGAAGTGAGCTTTGGGATGAGAAGGAATACATGTGTTCTTGGCTGTGGGAGCCAAGCGACTATAATGGGAAAGGAGAAAGACATAAAGTGGATGATAATGGCTTTGAGGGGCACAATCCCATGATTGCTGCTAATGCTTCGCTTTTCTCCTAATGCTCCTCCTTGTTCCTCCTGCTTTAGTGTCTAGCTACACTTCCATGTCAATATTTTATCTAGGTAGACAGTGTGAACATGTCCTGCCGTTTTTTTTTTTTTTTTTTTTTTTTTTTACTTTAAGATTTTGCTTCTCTTTTCAATTCTGATGCTTTGTTTTCTTTGTAAAATGATTTGTGATGAAAAAAGATTGAAGAAAACATTTTCAACTGTTTGACCCTTTTTTTTTTCTAAATCATGTACTGCCACCATTAATGTTATCTGAAAGTAAAGATTTGTGAGCCAATCTTGTGGCACAATGTGGACCTGCATGCAGGGGCGAATCCAAGGCCACTTCTTATAAAATGGTATAACTTTATTTTTAGTCCCTCTAAAAAGTTATTAAATTAATTCAAGTCTTTTTAACATAAAGCATTTACTTTTAACCCATAATAATCTCTAGTTTTATCTTGACCCCTAAAAACAATTCTTAACTTCGCCCTAATTGTTTGTTTGGATTGAGAAGAAGTATTGGACATCTGTTATTGCCTTAGCTCGGTCTTTCTCCTTGTGCCAGTTATTACTCATCTCATGACATGAAAACTTGATCAATTATAGTATTATGGGTGAAGAAAAAAAAGAATGCCTTGTTTATTATTAATAACATACATTCTATTTATACAAGAAATTCAAAGACGTGATAATGGAAGTACATAACCAAAAAGAAAAGAAATAGACAGCTAGATGATTAAAGAGAATAAATTCAAAATAGGAAAAGAAAAAACATCGACCAACCTTTGACTTACAAGCTATTGGAGCTGAAATATCATATCCCTTATTAATATAGCAATCATCCTTTGATGGAATATAGCAATCAAGATCTAAAATCTTGTTTCCTTATTATTGCCCCTCAAGATGATGGGACATGAGAAAACACCATTCATGACACAATTCTATTCAAACGCACATTAAGGTAAAACACTTAGTAATATGTCATTGAAATGATACCATTTACTCTTTATTTGAGAATGATTCCAATATCTATAAGTGAAGTTTCATCATGTATGAGTTATATACCCAACGTACCAAACTTTTGCTTATTACTTCGAGATGTATAAGTTTTTATTGTATCTAAGTATGTAAGCCATACATATATAGTCTTTAATTTACTTAAGTATGTACACAATGAATGTCACAAGTGAATCATTCCATAAACGAATTTAGAATTGATTCATCTTAGTCCAGTCCAATTTATTGTCAACCTAAACAATCACATCTATGTTATATCTTGGAAGTCAATCATTCTCTGATACCCAAGATAAGTTATCTCCCCAATTGGACTTATAGACAACATAGTAATCCTAACATGAATCATTTGCTCATAGTGATCCCATGGACTATGGACTTAATTTAGATTACCCACTAATATAAATTGTCTTCCGCATTACAAAACATTCTTTGTTGTGCAACTTATCATTAGTTTAAAACCATTTGTAATTAGTGAGACGATATTTGCTTTACATGCATTAATTGAGAGATGAAACATGTGCATAGATTAAAGAGTAATAAATGGAGATTTATTGATTAATCAATTCGAATAAGTACAAATCTTAAGGGCACAATATCCTAATAACCATCCCCAATCAATAATGGAGTAGACATGGAAAGACAAAGAAGAGTGATGGCTAAAGAACAACCAACTTGTTGAGGCAAGTTTTTGAAGCGGGCTACCAATTGCCCGTCAAAAGTGGCCATTTCCATCGTCTATGCAACAGTATGCTAACTTGCCATATTTGGAGTTGGTAATGTATTAAAATAAAATCTTTAGGATTGAATTGTGTTAATATTGTGGATGTGTGGAAGCCTGACTTTGAAAACCAATCATTTAAAGTAACTATCCTTGAAGATTGGATTAGTCCGGATCAAATAAATAAACCCCTTGGATTATGGAGAACTGGTCGGGACCACGTTGGAGATATTTTTGAAGAATGAATCTCTATTAGTCCACTTTACATTATACTTTATTAGTTTTTTACTTCTGTTATTTTGTAGCTACTATACTAAGAGAGTGATAGAACTCCATTCACTTGTTTTATTGTGGCTTTAAGATAATGGAATTACTCACTAAGTTATGCTCTATAGAGGTAGGTAAATCGAACAATGTAAACAATCTTGTGTGTTCATTTTTATTTCTTTATAACAGTGGTAACTGAAGTGGCCACTATAGTTAGGCACTTCCATTCAGCATTTGATTTATAAGGAATTAGTAACTATTAGGTTTCAACATTTGATATAAGAGCTATCTACTTCACATAACTAGCGATGATTGTTGGTGTTGTTGATTGCTAGAAATGGAAGGATCTTTGACTACCCATCCCCTTATGTTGGAAAGTGGTAACTATCCCTACTGGAAAGCAAAAATGAAGGACTACATCAAGTCTATTGATGAGAGAGCATCATGTTCAGTGCTCACTGGTTGGCAACCCCTTATGGTTGAGTCTGAAGGTGGTGGAGTTCCCAAATCTGAATTGAAGTGGATTATCGAGGAAGAATGTGTTCTAATGCCAACTCTAAAGCACTATATGTCATATTTTATAGTACTGACCTATAAGAATTCAAGAGGATCTCTAAGTGTACTATTGCAAAGGAAGTTTGGGATATTCTCCAAACAACTCATGAAGGAACCAACACAGTCAAGAAATCTAAAATGCAAATGTTGACTACCAAATTTGAGGGCTTGAGAATGTAGGACTAAAAAACCATTGGTGAATTTTATGCTAAATTGTGTGACCTATCAAATCAAGCATTCACCCTTAGAAAGGAATATTCCAACATATAATTAGTAAAAAAAGTTTTGAGATCCCTGGCTAGAAGGTTTTTGATCAAATTGACTACTATCGAAACTGCCAAAGATCTTGAAATTCTAAAGAATGATGAGTTAATAGAATCTTTTTACACTTTTGAGATGAATCTGGATAAAACCAAGCAAAGTAGGTACAAAGGCAAAAGAAGTATTGCACTACAAGTGACAGATAAAGCGTCTTCTTCAAACATTACTGTGATTAAGGAATTTTAAGAACATATTTCTCTACTTACTCAAAACTTCAGTAGAGCCTTCAAGAAGCAGTAAAAAAGATTCAAAAAGATAGAGGTCTCCAAAAACAATCACAAGGCCACAAACAAAGGAGTTGTTATCAAAGAATAAACTGAAAAAGAGAAGAAAAAGGGAATCGAGTGCCATGAGTGTCATGGTTGTGAACATATCCAGGTTGAGTGTGCTAACACTTTAAAGAAGAAAAAGAAGAAGAACTCTCTGTGCATGGCCTAAAGTGATGAAAGTTCTTCAAGCAACTCTGAACCTGATAAGGATTACCTAAATAATTATGTGCCTTTTACAACAAGTGTGTCAAAAGATCAAAAGTGAACACAGATGAAGAATTAAATGGATGAGCTTCTGAAAACCTAGAAAACACCAATATGTGATGTAAATGCTCAATTGTTACAAGAAAACATGCAAATGAAAAAGGGAAACTCTAAGTTGACCAAACATATAAAAGCCAAAGAATCATTGCTTGCTGAAGGATTGGACAATCCGGTGAAAACTTAAAAGGAGTTGGCAACTACCAAACTAATACTTGAAAAGTTCAATACTATTAGTGGCAAGCTTAATGAAATACTTGTTACTAGAAGAAAAAAATCCAATCAAAAGAGACAATGACTATGTAGACAAAGGAAAAACAATCATGAAGAGCCAAACTATTTTTGTAAAAGCCTCAAGTTGCGAAGAACTAGGTGAATGTTCCACCAAACCTGTGTTGATAAAGTCAGATAAGAAGTTAACAACTCACCACGATATTATTTTCCATTACTATAGTACTCTTGGACACATAATACCATGGTGTACCAAAATATTACATGATCTGAGATAGTGACGCATAGTGCCAGTTGAAGTACCCACTTCACGTGGCTCATTGCCTGTGAAGAAGCAAAAGTTTGTTTAGAAGAAGAATGAGCCAAAGTGTTTGCTTGTATCTAATTAATCTTTGAAGACTTCTTTAGATGATGTGTGGTACTTCAATAGTGGATCCTCTAGACACATGACAGATAATTAAAACTACTTATCTAACTTTGAACATTGCCATGTTGGACGAGTCACCTTTGGAGATGGCAAGAAGGGGCACATACTTGGTAAAGGCAAACTTGATGTCCCAGGATGCCAGAACAAAAGAATGTGTTTTTTGTGGATGGCCTAAAGTCTAACCTTGTGAATATTAGCTAGCTGTGTGACCAAGGCATGTTAGTCAACTTCACAAAAGATAAATGTCAAGTTTCATCCAAGTTGAATGAGAAGATCATGAAATGTGCTTAAAGTTTTGACAATTTCTATAATGTATTTCAATCTTTCAATTGTAGCAAGGCTAGTATGTCTAATTTGGAATTTTTGCATGAAAAGCTCGACCATATCACTAGAAAGGGCTACAAAGACTAGTATGATATGAAGTTGCTAAAAGGATACTAAAGATTAGTGAAGTTGTTCCTAAAGTATGCAATAGTTGCTTGAAGAGAAAACAACACAGGGAGAAACATCAGAAAGTACCTCATGTTCAAACATCAAGACTACTAGAGCTTTTACACATGATCCCGTTAGTCCTATGCAAATAGAAAGCATAGGTGGATACACTATGTGTCTGTGTGTGTGGACGATTTCTAAAGGTATACTTGGGTGAAATTTCTCAGAGACAAGTTGATAAACCATAATTTACACATATTTTAACCCCATGCTTGGCTTATTTTTGGATGAATTCTCATTAGATTTGATGAATTCGATGCTCCTAATCTCTTAATTTCATGTTTTACATACAGGAGAGCTTAGGGATTCGAAAAGAACGAGAAACGGGCCAAAAGGGGACAAAATGGGCCTACCTTAGAAACCAACACGGCCTGGGTTATCAAACACGGCCGTGTGTTACGAGCAGAATTGAACACGACCTGGATCAATGTACACGGACAGACTCCACGGCCGTGTGTGCCGAGCAGAAGCGAGCACGGGCCAAGACTATCGTACACGGGCATGTCACACAGGCGTGTCCCTGTCGTATCAAAGATTAATTCTATCCGGAAAAGGTTACTTGTGGGTAAAGAAAGACGTTCCAAAGCCTATATAAACACCCTAGGGGGTGACCTAAAAGAGGACGTAGAGTAGAAGGTAGAAAACACTCGAAGACAGCCATCGGGAGCAGCTCGGAAGAAGGATCTCCATCAAGACTTAAGATCTCCCATCAAGTTCTTTAGAAGTTTTTGCGTTTTCTTATGTTTTGTTGTTTTTCCTATTCTATGATGTTTCCCTCTATCAGTATGAACTAAATCCCTTAAATACCTAAGGGGATGAAACCTATGACAGATCTTATTATTATTTGATTTATAAGATAAATACTTGTTCTTATTCTTAATTGTGAGTTCTTATTCTTGTTTTGATAATTCAGGTTATTGATTCAAGTCGAATGTGCTTATTCAGAGGAGCAAAAAGTCCATGTTTAAGAGTAGATCAAAACAATTAAGCGGAGTTGATTGCAACCCTAGAAATAGGGCGACGAAAATCTATCGGATTAGAGTCAAATCTAATAAGGGAATCCATAGATCGAGTTAATGCGATAATAGGAATTTTAATTAGAAAGAGGTTTCAATTAATCAACTAGAGTCAGTTGTTTTTAGTCTCGAGAGAGATATTAACATAAATCAGGGATTTCTACGGATTAAGTCAAGTGAGTAAATCATATGAATCAAAAGTAATAAGTGAAGTCTAGGTGGATTCTTCCTTAGGTATTGCCTCCATCACATAAGTTGTCTAAAAGTATTTTCCTAATTCATTCTTTGTCGTGTTTTAATTAATTGGTTTTAGTTTAAAAAAAAATTACTCCAATTCTTAGGCTAGATAATAGAAAGATAGTAATTACTAGTACTCTTGGTCCTTGTGGATACGATATTTCCGGTCTTACCATAACTATACTATTAAACGATAGGTGCGCTTGCCTTTATTGTGGTCATAGTTAGTTAGAGACACATCAAATTTTTGGCACCGTTGTCGGGGACTAAGATATTAGGAACGCTAAATTTTTATTACTTTAGCCATTTTATTTGCAATTTATTTTTTATTTCTATTCACTATTTTTTCTTTGCTTCTGGCAGGAGTCTCTAGTTTATGACTAGAGGAAACCCGCCAGGACTTTTACTTTACGATAGTGAGATTGAGAGTACAGCTCGTAGAAACCAAAGAGAGATAAGGCGAAGCTTACAATACATACAAGAAGAGCAAGAGAACGATATCACTAATACCGAGGAGATAGCTGATCCCCAGAATAATCCGCTACCTCCTGTGGTCGCTGCAAATCCAGTAAATCAGAACCCTGCTCCTCGCACTATGTATGATTATGCTAAACCTAATTTAACAGGAACTGAATCAAGTATTATTAGACCTGCCGTTGCTGCAAATAATTTTGAACTGAAACCTAACACTATTCAGATGATTCAGCAGTTTGTTCAGTTTGATGGTTTGCAGGATGAGGACCCAAACAATCACTTGGCAAATTTTCTAGAATTCTGCGGCACTGTTAAGATTAATGGCGTTTCTGATGATGCCATTCGCCTTCGGTTGTTTCCCTTCTCATTGAGGAACAAAGCTAAACAGTGGTTGAACTCGTTACCACGAGGATCAATCACTACATGGGAACAAATGACCGAAAAATTCTTACTTAAATATTTTCCACCGGCAAAAATGGCTAGGTTGAGGAATGATACCTCTTCTTTTGTGCAGATGGATTTAGAAACGCTTTACGACGCCTGGGAGAGATACAATGATTTGTTGAGAAGGTGCCCACACCATGGGTTACCTCTATGGTTAGAAGTTCAAACCTTTTACAACTGTTTGAACCCCTCAACTAGGCAATTGATTGATGCAGCCGCCGGTGGAACCCTTAATAACAAAACACCTGAAGCGGCTTACGAGTTTATAGAAGAGATGTCACTGAATAACTATTAGTGGCAAGTCATGAGAACAAAGCCAACAAAAGCCGTCAGCATTTTTAACCTCGACGCAGTCACCATGTTATCAAACTAGGTAGAGCTCTTAAATAAAAAGATTGATGGTTTATGTGTTTCTATGCAGGTAGATCCGATGATGCGATGTGACACAAATGGAGGAGGGATGAATAACTCAGAATGTCAACCCTACAATCCTAGCGTGGAGAATGAGCAACTGAATTACATGGGTAATAATTCTAAACGTCCAAATAACCCTTACACTAATCCAGGATGGAGGAACCACCCAAATTTCTCATGGGGAAATCAAGGGAATCAAACACCACAACCTCCTCCAGGTTTTTAATCACCTTACCAGCAAGAGAAAAAACCGGGCATGGAAGATATGCTAGCAAAGTTTATTTCGGTGTCAGAGACTCATTTTCAGAATACCGAAACGACGTTGAAAAATCAACAAGCATCGATTCGAGGGCTTGAGAATCAAATTGGACTGCTGGTTAAGTTAGTTTTCGAAAGGCAACCAGGAAGTTTACCTAGTAACACCAAACCTAACCCAAAAGAGCATGTGAAGGCAGTTACACTAAGGAGTGGGAAAGAGTTGGTTGAAGCTGAAAAGAAGATGCCACAAGAAACTGATAAAGAAAAGGGTGAAAAAGTAAATGAGAATGTAACACCGGTACTTAAAGAGTATAAACCACCGATCCCATATCCGACAAAGTTGAAGAAAGACCACATGGACCCACAATTCGGTAAATTTCTTAAAATTTTTAAACAATTACATATTAACTTACCTTTTGTTGAAGCTATTTCGTAGATGCCGACATACGTAAAATTCTTAAAAGAGCTTTTAACAAATAAAATGAAGTTTGAAGAGCTATCAACCGTGGAGCTTAACGAGGAATGTTCAGCTATTCTCCAAAATAAGCTACCAACCAAATTGAAAGATCCAGGAAGTTTCACTATTCCCTGTTTAATTGGTAGTTTAAATATTGAGAAAGCATTAGCTGATTTAGGTGCCAGCATTAATTTAATGCCTTATAAAATGTTCAAGCAACTTGGTATTGGGGAACCAAAACCCACTAGGATGAGTATCCAATTAGCCGATAGATCTATTAAATATCCTAGGGGAATTATTGAAGATGTTTTGGTTAAAGTTGATAAATTCATATTCCCTGTTGATTTTGTTGTGCTTGACATGGATAAAGACGTTGAGGTGCCTTTAATTTTCGGACGCCCATTTTTAGCTACTGCTAGGGCTGTTATTGATGTAGGTGATGGTAAACTTGTGTTGAGGGTAGGTGACGAGGAAATTATTTTTAAAATTTATGATGCTATGCGATATTCTAGAGAGCAAGATGATTCCTGTTATTTTATCGATGCTATTGATCATTCTATTCAAGATTCTTTTCAGGAAATCATACATAAAGACACGTTGGAACTGTGTCTTGCCCAAGGTGAGGAGGCAGATGACGATACCAATAAGATGGGGGAGTTAAAATCTAATACTTCTTCCCCAAGACAAAAGTAGTATGAGGGCATTGAAATAAACGACGAACTAAACCAAAAACCCTCAATTGAATAGCCCCCCAAATTGGAATTGAAACAGTTATCAAATCACTTGGAGTATGCATTCCTCAGAGATAATTCCACACTACCGGTAATTATTTCTTCAGAACTAGAACCCAATGAGAAAGACGAGTTACTACAGGTACTAAAATAGCATAAAAAAACCATAGCTTGGAAGATTTCTGACATTAAAGGGATAAGCCCATCGTTTTGCACCCACAAAATTTTAATGGAAGATGAATATAAACCATGTGTGTAACCTCAAAGACGATTAAATCCCAACATGAAGAAAGTTGTTAAAGCTGAGGTAATTAAACTTCTAGATGCTGGAGTTATTTATCCTATCTCTGACAGTACTTGGGTAAGTCCTGTGCAGGTTGTTCCAAAGAAGAGAGGCATGACTGTTGTAGCCAACGAAAAGAATGAATTAATTCCAACAAGAACAGTCACAGGATGGAGAGTCTGCATTGACTATAGGAAGTTGAACGATGCCACAAGGAAAGATCACTTTCCCTTACCCTTCATTTATCAGATGTTAGAAAGGTTATCTGGGCATATGTACTATTGCTTCCTAGACGGACTCTCTGGCTACTTCCAAATCCCAATAGCTCCTGAGGATCAAGAAAAGACAACATTTACATGTCCATATGGTACGTTTGCTTATCGTAGAGTGCCTTTTGGATTATGTAATGCTCCCGCTACTTTTTAGCGATGCATGCTAGCCATCTTTGATGACTTGTGGAGGATATTATGAAGGTATTTATGGACGACTTTTCAGTATTTGGTAATTCTTTCCACCTTTGCCTTAAAAATTTAAAAAGAGTTCTAATGAGATGTGAGGAAACGAACCTTGTGCTTAATTGGGAAAAATGTCACTTTATGGTTCGAGAAGGGATTGTGTTAGGTCACAAAATTTCTAGTAAAGGGATTGAGGTCGATAAAGCAAAAATTGAAACCATAGAAAAATTTCCTCCTTGATAAACCATAAAAGTAACATATTTTAATCCCACATTTAGCATGCTTTTGGATGAATTATCTCTTATTTTATGTCATTTGGTGCTCTTAATCCTTTGTTTTCATGTTTTATACTCAGAGAAGCACCGGAGGATGAAAAGAATAAGAAACAGGCTTAAAACGGGCCAAATGGGCCACATCACGAAATCGACATGGCCTGGACCCAAGACCACACGGCCGTGCCTCACCAATAGACCCAACACGGCCTGGCCACGATTTACACGGGCGTGTTCCATGGCCGTGCCTGCCATGCCAAGAGGAGTTTTTCTCGGATTTGGATACTTGGTGGCAAAGAAACACATTCCAAAGCATATTTAAACACTTAAATAGGAATTTAACTCAGATTAGGATACTTGGAGACCAAGTAAGGCATCTCAAAGCCTATATAAACACCTTAGGGGGCAACTTAAAAGGGGAGTTCGACAGAAGCCCTCTGTCGGGGCGTCCAACTAGGCCAAGGATTCGAGCTAGAAAGATCAGAATTGTGGAAATTACTTGAAGAAAGCCAGTTGATTCATCTCAAGAAGTCAGAGTTATACTCAAGACGGAGGATCTCTCTTCAATTCCTTCAGGGGGTTTTAGAGTTTTTCTTATGTTTTGTTTTATCTTTTCTTTTGAGATGTATTCTATTATCATTATGAACTAAACCCTCAAATACCTGAGGGGGATGAAACCTAAGATGAATCTTGTTATCGTTTGCTGAACTATATGATAAATATTTGATTTGTTCTTAATTATGTGTTCTTAATTATTGTGTTGATATTTCCGGGATATTAATTCAAGTTTGATGTGCTTAGGTGGAGGAGCAAAACTCCCTGCCTAAGAGTAGATCTAGCATAATTAAGCGGAGTTGATCGTACGCCTAGAGATAGGGTGATGAGATTTTTCCGGATTAGGGTGAAACCTAATATGGGAGTCCATAGATCGAGTTAATGCGATTCTAGGGGTTTTAATTAGAAAGAGATTTCAATTAATCAACATAGGGTTAGATGTTAGTAGCCTCGAGAGGGGTTAATATACATTAGGGGGTCTTACGGATAAAGTCAAATGAATAAATCATCTGGTTCAGAGTTAGATAACAAGTGAAGTCTAGATGGATTCTTCCTTGGGTATTGTTTTAATCAATTGGTTTTTCCCACAAGTATTTCCCTAATTTCATTCTTTTTGTTTCATCGTCTTTAGCTTAGTAGTTAGTTAATTTTCTAGATTAAACCGATTCACTTCAATTTTAAGGCTAAATTTTAGCTTAGTAGTTAGTTAATTTCATTCTTTTTGTCTCATAGTTAGTTTTTAGGCTCGGTCATTCTCATTATAAATTTTAAGACTGTGACATACCGATCAAGTTTTTGGCGCCGTTGCCGGGTAACTGAAATATTAAGAACACTCAATTTTTATTACTTTAGCCATATTTTATTTTTGCAATTAAATTTTATTTTTATTTTACTAATTTTTCTTTTATTTGCTTTTGACAGGTAATTTTAGTTTATAGAGGAGATGGCACTGAATAACTATCAGTGGCAAGTTATGAGGACAAAGCCAACAAAAGCAGCCGATATCTACAACCTCGACGCAGTAACCAGGCTATCAAACCAGTTAGAGATGTTACATAAAATATTTGATGGTTTATACGGTTCTTCGCAGGTACATCCAGTTATGCAGTACGAAATAAGCGGAGGCGTGGCGAATCCTGAGTACCCACTCTACGGATATGGCATGGAGAACAAACAAGTCCACTATATGGGTAACTATTTTAGACCTCAAAATAATTTTTATAGTGACACTTATAATGCAGGTTGGAGGTACCATCCCAATTTCTCATGGGATGATCAAAGTAGCCAAATACCGGAACTTCCTCCAAATTTTCAACAACCACATCACTAACAGGAAGAGGAGTCGAACCTTGAGAAGATGTTGACAAAATTCATAGCAGCCACAGAAACACGTTTCCAAAATATAGAAACAAAACTTGAAAAATAGGAAGCATCGGCACAGGAGCTCAAGGATCAAATTGGGCAACTTACTGAGTTAGTTTTTGAAAAACAATCAGAAAGCTTACCTAGGGAAAATGAGCAAATTCAAGCCATAACAGCTCAAGATAGTGAAGAGTTAGACGAGCCCAATTTTAGGCAAGAGCCTGTAGTAAGTGAAGGTAAGGTTGAGGTAAGCCATGACCTAATAAACCCAGTAAGTACAGAGTACCAACCTCGTGTGCCATACCCCAATACGATAAAGAAAGACCACACAGAGGAACAAGTCGGTAAGTCTCTTAAACTTCCAAAGAAATTTCATATTAACTTGCCATTTCTTGAAGCCCTTTCGCAGATGCCAGATCCTAGACCTCGTGACGATAAAAAAGAAATTCATGAAGAACGAAGGCTTCGGATCAATGAACTAGACGAGTGGAAGACACACTTCAAAGAGGAACTAAAAATACACGAAGCAAAAACGAGGCAACTCCACGACAAACTTAACGATGGGACAACCCAGCTTAAGATAGGAGATCAGGTACTCAAAATCTTCCCAAATGGAACAGTCGAGGTAACTAATCCTAAATTCAGCAATTTTAAGGTAAACACTACTCGATTTAAACTATATAGAAAAAACTGAATTGATTGCATGAGAAAGGATTTTCACCTCCTCAAACCACCCTAATAATGCGAATGAGAGGTAAGTCTAGCTCAAGACTTTAAACGAGCGCTTCTCGGGAGGCAACCCGAGCACTAACCCTACTAATTAGTTTAGTTTTATTTATTTCCATGTTTAGGCGCAGGTTTTCCATACTCACACGGCCTTGCACATGGCCGTGGCCGTGGCCGTGTGGGCACCATAGGTAAGAAAAAGGGTGTGGCCGTAGACGTGTGACAAAAGGACAAAAAAAAAATTCCCAAAACACGGGCTGCATCTCTATTTAGATCCCCCTTCTTCCTTTTTCTTTTCCAATTGTCTTTCTTCCTTCATTTTCCATTATTTACTTTTATTTTTATTTTTATTTTTATTTTTACTTTCTTTATTATTTTCTTCTTATTCTTCATGCCGCTTAGATTTAGCTTAGGATACAATAAAATCAGGCTGGCTGATTCGAGGATTCAAATTCAAACGGTTCGAGGCGCTCCCCTATGTTCACCTCTACCAATCCTATCTGGTTTCTTTTCATTAACTCCATCCAAAATTCAGGAATTTTCACTTCTCCCCCTATCTTATAATTTTATTATTATCTTGCTATTATCTATCTTCGTACATTGAGGGCAATGTACATCTTAAGTGTGGGGGGTTAACTATAGTATTATTTGAAAATCCCTGAATTATGCCTTGTCTTAAAGTAAGTTTCTCATATTATGATTAGAAAGAAATTTCCTTTGATTTATGATTTTTATTGATGTGTTTTGGATTAAGTCAGTGATAATTGTGCATTGATAATTAAATTTAAAGGATACTAGAGAATCAAGCATGATAAGTCTATTTTCAGAAATTAAAATGTTTGCTAGGTTGTCTACCTGAATCTGAATATTACTTTGAAGTTTTAAATTTACGAGGTTGACATCAAATACCCATAATTTTTGTGAGATTTTGAGCCTTATAGAGCATATATTCTTTTTCTTGCTCACTTGTTGATTATGAGTGTGTCAACATTGATTTGTTATTCTAGAACTTGCATCGATTATACATGTCGAGACCACACCTTTGATTTGATATATAGAGATGATAAAGGCACCTGGGTTTTAACCCACTTACTCCACTAACAGCCTACCTTCATAATTAACCCCTAGTGAACCCCTTTTAATCCTAACAACCCTTTTTATTGACTCACCCACTAATTTTAACCTGAAACCCTTTATTTTTGTTATCACCATTCCTTTTGACTACCATTATATCGAGATTTGATGTGATCAGTTGTCTAACTATGATCTTTATTTCAGTAGTTAAATTCATCCTTTATTATGTATTTGACTTGTTCTAAAAAAAAAATCAAAAGTATATTCATTATTAGTTCTGTGATCAAGTGAGCTTATACATCTAAATTCCAATTGATGAAAAAGAAGCTCGTATTAGTAGTAGTATTATTATTACAAGTTTTCAATTGATGTAATTAATTATATTCAGTTCATTGTTTCTAGTTAGGTAATTTGTAAATTCAATCTCGATTCTAACCCTCTAATTCAGCCTTTATCCACACCTTTAACCCAAGCCCCGTTACAACCCTATTAAAGACCTTTTGATTTGTATATCATCTCATATTATAGTGGTGGAGATTTGATTTTCATGCAAGCCTATGGGATTAACTCTTCATGTTTGACTTTTGAGTGTTTTTTTTCAACCTCGAGTGATTTGAGTGAATCTTTAGTGAAGATGTCAATCCTTGTCGATTTTGAATCAGAGGTAACTATTTAGATGAGGGGAAACACCTAGGTTTTGTGCTACAAAGGTATGAATTAGATTGTTTGAATTTTTAGGACTCTTTGAGTTGAATCATCCATGTATAAATTATCTTTGAATTATGATGAAACACTATTGATGAATATTATGAATCGAGGAAGTTCGTTTTAATCATGAGTTGAGAATTTTGCTTGAGGACAAGCAAAAACTTAAGTGTGGGGGTATTTGATAAACCGTAAAAGTAACATATTTTAATCCCACATTTAGCATGCTTTTGGATGAATTATCCCGTATTTTATGTCATTTGGTGCTCTTAATCCTTTGTTTTCATGTTTTATACTCAGGGAAGCACCGGAGGATGAAAAGAACAAGAAACAGGCTTAAAACGGGCCAAATGGGCCACATCACAAAATCGACACGGCCTGGACCCAAGACCACACGGCCGTGCCTCACCAATAGACCCAACACGGCCTAGCCACGATTTACATGGGCGTGTGCCATGGCCGTGCCCCTGCCGCAGCCAAGAGGAGTTTTTCTCGGATTTGGATACTTGGTGGCAAAGAAACACATTCCAAAGCATATTTAAACACTTAAATAGGAATTTAACTCATATTAGGATACTTGGAGACCAAGTAAGGCATCTCAAAGCCTATATAAACACCTTAGGGGGCAACTTAAAAGGGGAGTTCGACAAAAGCCCTCTGTCGGGGCATCCAGCTAGGCCAAGGAGCCGAGCTAGAAAGATCAGAATTGTGGAAATTACTTGAAGAAAGCCAATTGATTCATCTCAAGAAGTCGGAGTTATACTCAAGACGGAGGATCTCTCTTCAATTCCTTCAGGGGGTTTTAGAGTTTTTCTTATGTTTTGCTTTATCTTTTCTTTTGAGATGTATTCTATTATCATTATGAACTAAACCCTCAAATACCTGAGGGGGATGAAACCTAAGATGAATCTTGTTATCGTTTGCTGAACTATATGATAAATATTTGATTTGTTCTTAATTATGTGTTCTTAATTCTTGTGTTGATATTTCTGGGATATTAATTCAAGTTTGATGTGCTTAGGTGGAGGAGCAAAAGTCCCTCCCTAAGAGTAGATCTAGCATAATTAAGCGGAGTTGATCGCACGCCTAGAGATAGGGTGACGAGATTTTGCCGGATTAGGGTGAAACCTAATATGGGAGTCCATAGATCGAGTTAATGTGATTCTAGGGGTTTTAATTAGAAAGAGATTTCAATTAATCAACCTAGGGTTAGACGTTAGTCGCCTCTAGAGAGGGGTTAATATACATTAGGGAGTCTTACGGATCAAGTCAAATGAATAAATCGTCTGGTTCAAAGTTAGATAACAAGTGAAGTCTTGGTGGATTCTTCCTTGGGTATTGTTTTAATCAATTGGTTTTTCCCACAAGTATTTCCCTAATTTCATTCTTTTTGTCTCATCGTCTTTAGCTTAGTAGTTAGTTAATTTTCTAGATTAAACCGATTCACTTCAATTTTAAGGCTAAATAATAAAAAGAAAGTTAGTATTAGTACTTTCGGTTCCTTTGGGTTCGACAATCGGTCTTGCCACTAAGCTATACTACTGTTCGATAGGTACACTTGCCTCAATTTTTCTAAAATAGCTAAGCCTTTAACGAAACTACTAGAAAAGATGTGCCTTTCAATTTTGATCAGGAATGTTTAGATGCATTTAATACCCTCAAAAATAAATTACTAATGCTCCAATTATAATTACACCTGATTGGAATTTACCCTTTGAACTAATGTGCGATGCGAGCGATTTTGCAGTAGGTGCGGTTTTGGGACAGCGAAAATACAAGCATTTTCAACCGATTTATTACGCTAGCAAGACATTGACGGCGCACAAGAAAATTACACCACCACGAGAAAAGAGTTGCTAGTGTGGGTTTTGCATTTGATAAATTTAGACAATGATTTGATCTTTTCTAAAGTTGTCGTTTACACTGACCATTCAGCTCTTCGATATCTTTTAACTAAATCTGATGCAAAACCTCGACTCATAAGATGAATTTTACTCTTACAGGAATTTGATTTGGAAATCTAGGATAAGAAAGGAGTCGAAAATCTTGCGTGCAGACCATCTTTCTAGACTTGAAAATCCACATATCAAAGAACTCAATGAGAGTGAGATAAATGACTCATTCCACTCAAGAACAAATCTTGTCTATATCCGACTCAGGTACCTTGGTTTGCGATATTGCAAATTACTTAGCTGCTAACATCCTACTGGGGGTTGACACATCATCAAAAGAAGCGATTCTTTGCCGATGTGAGAAACTATTTTGGAGGACCCTTTTCTTTTTCGTATATGTGCAGATCAAGTAATTCGGAGATGCGTTACAAAGGCAGAAGCAAGCAAGATCCTAAAACATTGTCATTCAGGACCAACAGGAGAACATTACAGTAGGACTAGGACAGCACATAAAACGCTCGAATCAGGTTTTTATTGGCCCACTCTGTTCAAGGACACCAATAGGTATGTTACTTCATGTGATAGATGTCAGAGAACAGGTAATATCTCTAACCGCGACGAAATGCCTCAAACGTATATGCTATCATGTGAAATATTTGATGTATGGGGTATTGATTTTATGGGTCCATTCTCTAGCTCATTTGGGAATAAATACATCTTAGTAGCGGTTGATTATATGTCAAAATGGGTGGAAGCTCAAGCTTTACCTACTAATGATGATAAAGTGGTAGTGAGATTTCTTAAGCGACTCTTCTCTCGATTTGGAACACCTAGAGCCATTATTAGTGATAGGGGTACTCATTTTTGTAATACGCAATTTGATAAAATCTTAAAGAAATATGGAGTGCACCACAGAACAACTACCCCTTATCACCCTCAAACCAGTGGACAAGTTGAAGTAGCCAATCGAGAGCTCAAGCTTATTCTAGAGAAAATTGTAGAATCAAACAGGAAAGATTAGGCATTAAAAGTAGACGACGCTTTATGGGCCTATAGAATCACTTTTAAAACTCTCATAGGAACATCTCTATACAAACTTGTTTACGGGAAAAGTTGTCATCTACCATTCGAATTAGAACACAAAGCATTTTGGGCTATAAAATTCTTAAACTATGATCTTAAACTTAGAGGTGAGAAAAGATTGATGCAATTGAACGAGCTAGATGAGTGGCGAGTGAATGCCTACGAGAACTCACGTTTATACAAAGAAGCAACAAAGCGACGCCATGATGCTCGTTTGAAGCAACCTAAGCAGTTTGAAGATGGAGATCTTGTTCTACTATACAATTTGAAACTCAAAGTGTTCCCTGGAAAGTTGAAATCAAGATGGTCAGGTCCATTCGTAATCAAAACCATTTTTCCCTATGGCACAATCGAGGTAACTCATCCGACTCATGGCACATTCAAGGTAAACGGTCAACGTTAAACTATATAATGGTGAGGATTTTAGAGATATTAGAAAGGAGCTTCAGCTCCGTGAACCTCCATAAAGAGCGGATACAAGGTAAGTCTAGCTTAGGACTCTAAACAAGCGCTTCTCGGGAGGCAACCCGAACACTAACCCCATTAATATTCATATTTTCAATTTTTAGCACCTAACTAAAAACTAACCAGATTAATGAGCACATGTTTCTCTACCACACGGCCTTGCACATGGGCGTGGCCGTGGCCGTGTGGCGACCACGAGAAGGTACATTGGCGTGGCGGAGACCGTGCGGGCCAAGGACAAATTTTTTTCCCAAAACACGGGCTACGATAAAATGCCACGGCCGTGCGACGCGGCCGTGGTCAAACCTGCCTAAGGAACACGGGCAATGATAAACCCACACAGGCATCCCTTAAAATCATGGGCAATACTGAGTAAGAGACACGGGCGTGAGACACGCCCGTGCCCAGAAGCCGTGGTTGAAACTGAATGAGTCACACGGGTGTGCGACACGCCCGTGCCTATGGACCATGGTCGACACTGACTAATTAACACGAGCGTTTGAACCCGCTACACGGGCGTGGGAGAAGCGAAAGAAGCATCACACGGCCGTACGATTTGGCCGTGTGACCCAGCACGCCCAGGGAACACGGGAGTGGGCCACGACTCAGACGCGCCTTGAATCAAAATTTCAAAACATACGGGCTAAATAAAGGGCACACGGGCGTGGCCCTCGACCATGTGCCCCAATTTCTATTTAAACCACCCCACTGTTCATCTTCTCCCCAAATTTCCCCCTAAAAACCCTAGCCGCTCTCCACTCTCCCTACTCTGTTCCCCTATCCCGGCCACCACCGTCGACTCCCCCTCCTCCCTTCTCCTTTCCTTTTCCTCTTTCCCTTCCTTCTCCACGCGTACAGCACGCAGTCCACGCCCGTGTAAGTCTGACACACCCGTGCGCCACCAGCACGACCGTACGCCTCCTCCCACCACCTCACCGTCGGTCACCATTGTCTTCCCCTCCATTTTTATTCAGTTTTCTATTATCTATTCTCTTAATTATTATTCTCTTCATCATTACTTTTAGCTTGATTAGATTTTTTTTTCATCGATTGTGTTAATTTTTATTCTCTTATTCTATATTTATTTTCTCTAATTCTTAATGCTTAGTATTCTGATATTTCTATTTCCTAAACAAGTTGTCTTATTATTAGTTAGCTAATTTCTCTTTTCTTCATTGCCTTCTCTTTATTAGGTAGAATCAGGTGTTCTTATTAGGATTATTAATTTTTTATTCTTGTTACAAGAATATAATGACTAGTAGGATCCTACATCCTTGGCTAGTAAATGGTACTTGATTATTGTACATCTTTTGAATTTTTAGGTACATAATGACTCCCCCACGTGGGAAGAAGACCGTCGTTCCCGCTTCAAAAAAACGAAAGGGTGCCAGTGCGACCTCCTCACGCGCCTCTGCCGAAGTACGCCACTTGTTCCTACAATTTCCTTCAGAACCCCAGGAGGAGCTCTTTCAGTTACTTCGTGCGCGACCCCTCGGCGTGGGGAGGTACATTGATTGGGCCGCCTTAGAGCAGGTCCAACTAGCAGACGCCATCTAGGCCCTCCTGACTACCGACCATTGGGGGCACTTCTTCAGGATTGTCGAGCTGACATATTTAGAGCTCATTCTGGAGCTCTGTTCTACATTCCACCTTCAGACGGTGATGACCAACTTTGACGACCCAGGCACGATCCAATTCCATCTTGGGGGCCTCGTACGAGAGATGAGTGTCCCAGAGTTTGGGGTCGCCTTGGGACTTTACACCGATGAGTTCATGGAGGACGACGACTTCGAGGATCTCCACGCCATATCCAACACTCCCCTTCGTCATGTTGGAATGATTTGGTCCCTGCCTCAGCAACATTTGATACCAGTTGCTCTAAGGCCTCCGCTCTTGCCCCATCATTGAGGTACTTACACGCCATCCTTGCTCATACTCTGACAGGTAGGCGAGAGAGCATCGGCGTCGTCAACACCCACGACGCCTATTTTTTATGGTGTATGGCATAAGGGCACGTGCTCGATCTTGCTTACTTCATCGCCCTCGCCATTCAGCAACAGACGGAACGACACCGGAGAGAAGTCATATCCATGGGCCCCTATGTGACAAGCCTGGCTCGCTATTTTGGGCTCCTCAACACCGCAACTCAGTCCTCCTCGCTCACGCTCATAGGACAGATGGCCCCACAGGGTATCGCGACGATGATTCATATGAGGATGATTGAGTGTTGCTGTGGGTTCGATCCCCCTCAATACCAATTTTTGATGGCCACTAATCAGGACACTTTAGAGGACATTACTGATGATGTCCCTCCACACCACGAGGAGCCACCGTCTGCACCACCACCATCCCACCGACCAGTTCATGCGGCAGCTTCACTGAATGACATATCTGAGCGCCTCACTCGGTTCGAGCAATACTGTACTCAACAATTTAACGACAACGCTCGACGATTCAACAGCATCGAGGCGACCCTTCACCAGATTTGTCAGCACTTCCACATATCGCCGCCACCCCCACCTCGCGACGCATCCGACGATGAGGACCTTTGAGTCCAATTCTTTTATTTTTATCTTTATTTTTTTATTTCTATTTTTATTTTCC
Organism: Gossypium sturtianum; assembly: GCA_025698515.1. Taxonomy (NCBI): domain Eukaryota; kingdom Viridiplantae; phylum Streptophyta; class Magnoliopsida; order Malvales; family Malvaceae; genus Gossypium; species Gossypium sturtianum. The sequence continues at coordinate 37,766,520 of CM046949.1, forward strand.
TTTTATTTTTATTTCTAGTCTATTTCCCTTTATGTTTCGTATTATAATTCCAAAAGACTTATCTTTTATATTTTGAACTTTATTTTAGTTTTTATAATTATTCCTAATCGAGTAATCCCGTAACCTTCTTCCACAGTTGTGTTTATTTTCTTAATAGTTACTCAGAATTATGCATTTCACTTTGTTATATCTACAATTCCGAGTCAACTATTCCATGGATTTCATCCAAAATTCAAGAAGTTTCACTTCTCTCCCTCTCTTATGATATTCTTATTATTATATATCCTTGTACATTGAGGACAATGTACATCTTAAGTGTGGGGAGGTTATTTAATTGATTATCATAAAATCCTTAAATTATGTCTTGTTCTTAAGTAATTTTCTCATATTACTATTAGAATGAAATTCCTTTTGATTTATGATTTTTATTGATATGTTTTGGATTAAGTCTTAGGTAATTGTGCAGTGATGATTTAAACTTTAAGACACTAGAGAATCAAGCATGATAAGTCTATTTTCATAATCAAAAATATTCTAGGTTGTTTACCTAAATCTAAATATTACTTTGAAGTTTGAAATTTGCAAGGTTGACATCAAAAACCATAATTTTTGTGAGATTTTAAGCCTTTCATTGCATATTTGTTTATTGCTCACTTTATTGATTATGAGTGTGTCAATATTGAATTGTTATTCTAGAACTTTCTTCGATTATACATGTCGAGACCACACCTTTGATTTGATATACTGAGATGATAAAGGCACCTAGGATTTAACCCACTTACTCCATTAAAAGCCTACCTTCATAATTAACCTCTAGTGAACCCCTTTGAAGCCTAATCAACTATTTCTTGATATACCACTAATATTAACCCGAAACCCAGTTACTTGATTTGTTATCCCCATTTTTCTTGACTACCCTTTTGTCGAGATTTGATTTGATCAGTTGCCTAACTACATTCTTTATTTCAGTGGTTAAATTCATCTTTTATCTTGTTCTTGTTCTTAAAAAAAAGTTGGAAATTTATTCATTATTAGTTCTTGGTTATTTGAGCTTAAGCAGTTAATTTTACATTTTTAGAAGAAGCTCGTGTTATTATTGATAAATTTTCAATTATTGTAATTAGTCAGTATTAGTTTATTTTTCTAGTTAGGTAAATTATCAATTCACTCTCGATTTTAACCCTCCTTTTCAGCCTTTATCCACACCTTTAACCCAAGCCCCGTTACAACCCTTTTTAAAGACCTTTTGATTTGTGTATCATCTCATTTTATAGTGGTGGAGATTTGATTTTCATGCAAGCTTGTGATAATAACTTTTTATGTTTGACTTTTGAGTGCTTAATTTTTGAACCTTAAACACTTTGAGTGATTTGAGTGAATCTTTAGTGAGGATGTCAATACTTGTCGGTTTTGAATCAAAGGTAATTATGTAGGTAAGGGGAAACACCTATGTTTTCATACTACAAAAATCTATTACTTAGATTGTTTGAATCTCTAGGACTCTTATAGTTAAATTATCAAAGTATGAATTATCTGTGAATTATGATGAGACATTATTGATGAGAATTATGAGTCGAGGAAGTTAATTCTTATTGTAAGTTGAGGATTTTGCTTGAGGACAAGCAAACGCTTAAGTTTGGGGATATTTGATAAACCATAATTTACACATATTTTAACCCCATGCTTGGCTTATTTTTGGATGAATTCTCATTAGATTTGATGAATTCGATGCTCCTAATCTCTTAATTTCATGTTTTACATTCAGGAGAGCTTAGGGAGTCGAAAAGAACAAGAAATGGGCCAAAAAGGGACAAAATGGGCCTACCTTAGAAACCAACACGGCCTGGGCTATCAAACACGGTTGTGCGTTACGAGCAGAATCAAACACGACCTGGATCAACGTACACGGAAAGATCACACGGCCATGTGGGGCGAGCAGAAGCGAGCACGGCCCAAGACTATCGTACACGGGCGTGTCACACGGGCGTGTCCCTGCCGTATCAAAGATTAATTCTATCCGGAAAAGGTTACTTGTGGGCAAAGAAAGACGTTCCAAAGCCTATATAAACACCCTAGGGGGTGACCTAAAAGAGGACGCAGAGTAGAAGGTAGAAAACACTCGAAGATAGCCATCAGGAGCAGCTCGGAAGAAGGATCTCCATCAAGACTTAAGATCTCCCATCAAGTTCTTTAGAAGTTTTTGGGTTTTCTTATGTTTTGTTGTTTTTCCTATTCTATGATGTTTCCCTCTATCAGTATGAACTAAATCCCGTAAATACCTAAGGGGATGAAACCTATGACAGATCTTACTATTATTTTATTTATAAGATAAATACTTGTTCTTATTCTTAATTGTGAGTTCTTATTCTTGTTTTGATAATTCAGGTTATTGATTCAAGTCGAATGTGCTTATTCAGAGGAGCAAAAGTCCATGTTTAAGAGTTGATCAACACAACTAAGGGGAGTTGATTGCAACCCTAGAAATAGGGCGACAAAAATCTGCCGGATTAGAGTCAAATCTAATAAGGGAATCCATAGATCGAGTTAATGCGATAATAGGGGTTTTAATTAGAAAGAGATTTCAATTAATCAACCTAGAGTCAGTTGTTTTTAGAAAGAGATTTCAATTAATCAACCTAGAGTCAGTTGTTTTTAGTCTCGAGAGAGATATTAACATAAATCAGGGATTTCTACGGATTAAGTCAAGTGAATAAACCATATGAATCAAAAGTAATAAGTGAAGTCTAGGTGGATTCTTCCTTAGGTATTGCCTCCATCACATAAGTTGTCTAAAAGTATTTTCCTAATTCATTCTTTGTCGTGTTTTAATTAATTGGTTTTAGTTTAAAAAGAAATTACTCCAATTCTTAGGCTAGATAATAGAAAGATAGTAATTACTAGTACTTTTGGTCCTTGTGGATACGATATTTCCAGTCTTACCATAACTATACTATTAAACGATAGGTGCACTTGCCTTTATTGTTGTCATAGTTAGTTAGAGACACATCACATGTCTAATACATTTGAAGAATTCAAAAAACTATGCAGAAGTCTCATGCAGAAGAGTAGCATGGTCAATAGTTTGGAAATGAAGACATCATTGACTTCTTTGATGAGGAAAGGATCAAACACAAGTTCTCAGTTGCTAAGATGCCACAACAGAATGGAGTTGTGGAACGTAAGAATTGAATTGTGTAAGAAATGACAAGGGAAATGCTCAACATCAAAGGCATTGCTCACAAGTTTTGGGCTGATGCTGTGAACATTATTACCTATGTGATCAATGGGATCCTCATCATTCCAAAGACTCGTATGACACCCGATGAGACGTGGAAAGGAAGAAAGGCAAATGTTAAGTATTTATATGTTGTTAAAGAGTATATATAATAATATCTAATATGTGTATAGAGAGATTATAGAATATTATGCAGCAGGTTTGTAGGGATTTAGGTTTAATTAGATTATATTTTCTTTACTTGTGGAACAAGCAATAAAATGTATATATATGCGTTCTTTGATAAAGTAATATACATAATAATTTGATCCTCTCATTCTTTATTTTTCTTCTTCTTTCATCTTATAATTTTATTACATGGTATCAGAACCTCTTTGGTCAATTTAGTATCTTTATTTTAATTATTTTGAACATGAATCATTAAAGTTTTTTTTTGTTATCTTTTCAAAGTGGTCTTTTGCATACACTGTTGACACAGGGAGGTGTTCCACCAGCTCAAAAGCCAAATTGTAGTTTCTAGTGTCCATGGGTACACATGTGAGTGTCACGCATTTCTAAAAGATTTAGGTACTCTCTCCACATGCCAGCGCATGAGGGCACGTGTTGTGTCACTTGGTCACCACATTTTTCTTTCAATTTTGACTTAAGGTTCTGACCTATTCCATGAGATAGGGTATTTGGTTGAAGGTAATTTTAGAGGATGTTCATTTTTTTTACGAGTTTAGTACTATTTCAACACTATTTATTGATTCAAAACTAATTCTATAAATTATTTTGTTGTGGTTTATTTTACTTGTGTTTTGGGTTATTGTAGTACTAAGCTTTCGGGTTCCCTAGTTCGTGTGAAATATGACGATTAACACAAAAGCGGCAATAAGTTAAATGATTCCCAAAATGTCTAGAATTTTGGATCATAAGCTAAATGGGTCTAATTATTTTGATTGGAGCAAAACTATTTGAATTTACTTAAGAAGCATTTGTAAGGATCACCAAACCAGAAAACCCACCGACCGATGAGACTCGACAAGCTTGGCTGAGAGATGATGCACGATTGTTTTTATAGTTCCTAAACTCAGTTGATGATTAGGTGATTTACTTGAATAATCACTGTGATTTTTTTTAAAGAATTAATGAATTACTTGTATTTTTTGTATTCTGGAAAAGGGAATATTTCTTATACATATAAGGTGTACCATGTGTACTACCGTTCAGAAAATCAAGGCAAGTCTGTCGCAACTTATTTTATAGATTTCAAGAGAGTGTATGAACAAACCTAACTGGAGCAGATAGAATTTATGAGTTTTGTATATGGTCTTCCTTCAGAATTCAAGGTTGCTAAATCCCAAATTCTCTCTTGTTTTGAAATTTCATTGTTACAAGATGCTTTCACAAGAATACTATGGACTAAAAACTCACATTCAATCCAAACTTATGGTAATGCATTAGTGAGCCGTGATAATAGGACACAAGGATCAAACAACCATGATAGTGGCAACCAGGAGACAAGGGGGATCGTGTGCTATTATTGTAATGAGTGTAACACCCTCGACCCAATAATTCACTGGATCCAAATATTGGGTGTTATGCTCTCTTACCGTCATTAGTTAAACTTGTTCATGCAAAATTTTCATACTTATACATCTTTTTCATTAATGTTTCCCAGCCAAAAAATCATCTGAGTGTACAATGTATACTTACAACCATTTAACAATACTTTTCACCCAACGAGAACTTACAAGTATAAATATATGACACTTATCTTGCCCTTAAACAATATCACTAGCATCACTTATTTGGCCAACACATTTTATCTACATTGCTAGGCTTACGAATAGTTTTCCTAGCCTAATCATAGTATTCTTATCATACTCAAACACGTCGCTTTACTCGCTCTGTATGCCTAATAGCCCAACGTACCCCTCATTGGGAATAGCCCTAGCTCCGTCCCTTTTGGCTTAGCCTTGATCGACTTACCTGTGACATAAGAACACAGAGGTAAGTTTAATAGAACTTAATGAGTAAGCCCTCATTTACTTGGGTCTCATATAAGAACTCTTTTATCTAACTCATTATCTCTTATTCTTCAAACTTAACTCTGGCGGATACATCCCTTAGATTCTATTTATTATACCATGGGTGTCACGCTTTGCACTGAGGTCCTATCCTGCCTGTCATAAATTCTGTACCACTCTTACGTTACTCGCCTTATTCTTTCTTGATTCCTTAACCATTACTGTTGCAGAGGGCCTTGCAAAGAGAATGTTTTAGGTTCGCCACATACTTTGGCACACTCTAGTCTCATTTTTCTTACCATGTTACTATACTGGTTTAGCCATAACACTTCTTATGAAGATTTTCTTTGCAGAATACGCCATACTTATCGTTCTTTCAGAAGACTTTATATGACATTTTATCAGAGTTCGTCATGGGTTCCTTTCTTTTTGTTTAGAGCCTACAACAAAAACGTTTCTTTGAAATGATTTTCGCAAGGGTCATTCTTTAGATAGTGCCACAAAGGCATTCTTTTTTAGAGATAGCCACAAAGGCTTCCTTATCCAGAGATTGCCACAGAGGCATCCTTTTCATTAAGTACTCACCACAAAGGCTTTCCTTACAGAGTCTCGCCACAAAGGCGTCCTTTAAGGGGTTCGCCACGAAGGCTTACCCTTCCAAAGTTTTGCCATAAAGGTTGTCCTTTAAAAAGTTCGCCACAAAGGCTTACTTTTTCATATTTTTTCCATAAATGCGTCCTTTTACTGGTGTTTTAAATGATAGGGATTTGTCCAAACTCACACTTAATGAGGCTTTCCCCTCATCATTCTAGAACACACAAAGAACCATGTTAGGTAATAACCTTCTTTTAGTCCTTCCCATATGATGTCATAACCCACCAGTTACGATCTTACACGATATGGTCTTCTTTCTATATGATGTCATAACCCACTAGTTACGATCTTACATGATATGATCTTCTTTAGTGACATGGCCATGGACTTGTCCTTTCAGATATTCATGTTTTTAGCCCCATCAGTCCCCTTTGATGACTCTAGAGATAGATATAGACTCGTCATGCATTGACTCACTGATGATAGACATTCTTATGCATACTAGACACACATGCACTTGCTATTAGACTCGTTCTTACTTCATACATAAGCACACCATAGCCATTTAGATTCATAATTTTTACATTTCTTACCAGATTCATCATATCACATTATACTAATTTGAATCTCATGCTTTGGCCACTTAGCACAGAAGTTTCTCGATAAGCCTAATACACATGCATGAGTGAATCTAGGGACTCACCTGGTTTTTACCTCTTTTTCAGCTTCAAACTCCAGATCCAAACTTCCTTGGAACAATCAGCTTCAACCACTTCTTGGCATGAAGCTCTCATAGGTGGAGATCTAGATCAGCACCTCAACTTTTGTGAAGAAAGGAAGCACTCTAGATTGCTTCAGATATAGACCAAAGAAATTATTACAGAAGAAGGAGGAGGAGGAAAAACTCTTCTTCTTTCCCATTTTTGATTATCTAATATACCACCTTTATCCCTATAAGAACTTGACACGCATCAAAATCCTATCCTATTTTTCATATAGGTGGTTTACAACTGTAAAAAAACGTGTACAACAATCCCCGGTTATATGTATAAATAAATATTTCCGATTCAAATCCATCATTCATTCCTAACCATCTTGTTAGAATATAACTAACACCTTAATTGCCCAAACTTGGCTTACAACGCCCTTCAATGATATCCTGATTCTTCTTGAACTTTCCTAACACTTCACTAAGATCCACTCTTCGAGATGTCTCACTTTCTGATACATTTTCACTTTTTTCCTCAATGTTAACTGTTCACCTAATCTATATGCCAAAGTATCATTTGGGGGAAACTACGCTACTTCTTTCCTCTGACTTGTTCGCCTAATCAAGAACTCACCCAAGGGTACATCCGTAGACTTCAACCCCTTGGTTAATTCCAAAACTTAACTCACTCAGAACCTATTCTGAAATTCTTACTCCTAAAACAACACTCAAGCACTAGGGCTTCACCGGGTGGGACGTTACAATGAGTTAGGTCATACATAATATTATTTTCAAAAGTTTTAGAATAAGGCTAGAATATCACAATCGACACATGTACAACAACAAATATTGAGCCCATTACATCTTCTAAGAAGGTCACTCCTATTCACTATTATTCCTGAGTCAAGTACCTTCATTAAATGCCTCATTTCTTCATCATCCAACTAGGTCTTTTACTCTGTTGCTATAGATCACATGACAGGTAATCCAAATTTTTTCTCTACCTTTAAACCAAATAAAAATACTCCTAAAATTATTTTAGCAATTGGGTCAACCTTTTATGTCATTGGATCAAGAACCATTAACCCTACGGTATTTATTTCTCTAAATCATATTTTCTAAATCATATTTTAAACCTCTCTAATTTCACGTTTAACCTATTATCTATTAGGAAGCTTACTCTTGATCTAAATTGCTTTGACTCGTTCTTTCATAATAATGGTCTCTTTCAAGATATTATGAAAAAGTAGATTATTGGTAGGAAACATGAATCTATAGGTTATTATGTTCTTGATACACAAGTTTCGAGATTTATTGCTTGCTTTAGTATGCAATCACCTTTTAAGGTACATTGTCAATTGAGTCATATTGTGTCCTTAGTTTCAAAATTTGTCATCATTAGATTGTGAGTTGTGTCAATTTGCTACACATCATTATCTTCCTTTAGTTTCTAGAGTTAATAATAGAGCTGAGTTTTTGTTTGGGTTGTCCATTTTGATGTTTGGGGTCTGATCCTATTATCTAAAAGTTTGTGTTTCATTATTTTGTTACTTTTGTGGATGATTATTCATGTGTGACTTGGTTATATTTGATGAAAAATAGTTTTGAGCTATCTTCTATCTTCTGTACTTATCGTGCTTAAAGTTTAAAAAACCAGTTTAATGCTTCTATTTGCATTTTACACAGTGATAACATAAAATAATATTATTCTGATGCTTTTGGAACCTATATGAATCAAAATGATATTATTCATCAAGCTTCATGTGTTGGCACTCCTTCTCCAAATGGTGTGGCCGAATGAAAAAAAAATAAGAACCTTCTAAAAGTAGCCAGAACTCTCCATTTTCAAATGAATGTCCCAAACACTTTTGGGATGATGCAGTTTCAGTAGCTTGTTTTCTTATTAACTGCATGTCATCTTCTGCCCTTAATGGCAATATTCCCTACCATACTATTTTTCTTTCAAGATATTTTTTTCCTTATTGAGCCTAAAAGATTTTATAGCACATATTTTGTTTGTGATGTTCTTCCACAAGTCACAAAATTAGACCCAAAGTCTCTTAAGTGTGTGTTTCTTGGTTCTTTTCAAATTCAAAAGGGTTACAAGTGTTATTCTCCTTATCTTAAATGGTATCTTGTGCCTACTGATATTACCTTTCTTTAAAATACACCATTTTTTCCTTCATCATCTGTTGGTACTAGTTCTAAGGAGGATGATCCATTAGTTTACATTGTGAGCCATCTGATTAGTTCCCAAAAATAAATATGTTTGATCAAGCTATAACTCGCCCACTCATTATTCATGTTTACCCAAAATGAAAAGATCCTCTAGATGAATGTTTGTTACCAATCTCTCTGATGGAAGATCTTGCTTATAACCAACCTGATTCTAGTATTGATCTTCCTATTACCCTGTGAAAATGTAAACCACAATATACTTATCCTATTTCATCCTTTGTTTCTTATGACCATTTTTCACCTATAATTAGCTCTTTTATTGCATCATTAGACTCTATTTTAATTCTTAGAACTATTATAGAAGCTCTGTCCCATTCTGGCTGACGAGATGCAATGATAGAGGAAATGGTTGCTTAAGATGGTAATGATACTTGGGAATGGGTGGATCTATCCATTGCTAAAAAGCTATTAGGTGTAAGTGGGTGTTTACTATCAAATTTAATCCTGATGGGTTTGTTACACGTCTAAAGGCTTGACATGTTAGTAAAGGTTATGCTCAGACTTATGGTGTTGATTATTCAGATACTTTCTCTCAAATGGCTAAGTTGGCATCAATTCGATTATTTATATCTATGGAGGCTACATATGATTGGCCTTTATACCAACTTGAAATAAAAAAATGTCTTTTTACATGGTGATCTTCAAGAGGAAGTCTATATAGAGCAACCACCATGGTTTGTTGCTTAAAGGGAGAGTGTGAAGGTTTTTCATCTTTAAAATTTTGTATATGGTTTAAAACAGAGCCCGCAAGCTTGGTTTGGATAGTTTAGTAAGGTGGCCCAAGATTTTAGTTTATAGAAAAGTAGTTGTGATCAATTGATTTTTTACAAACATTTAGGGCTGGCGTGATCTTATTAGTAGTTTATGTTGATGATATTGTAATTACTGGAAGTAATGATGCATGTATTTTGGCATTGAAGTCCTTCGTTCATACTCAATTCCAAACAAAAGACTTGGGACACTTGAATATTTTTTGGAGTTAAAGTTAAAAGAAGTAAGAAATGTATATTTCTATCTAAGAAAAAATATGTTGTTGACTTGTTAGTAAAATCTGGTTAGGATGTAAGTCCTGCAGTACACCAATAGATTCCAATTTGCAACTTATGAATGAAGATAGTGATAGTTGAGGACCTTGACATTGCATGTTCGGTGAGTGTTGTCTTTACCAACAATTAAACATTGCACAACATTCAGTCTGTAGTCTTTTATATAAGAATTATGGGCATACAAATATTGAGTGGGCATGCAAATATCAAGTACTTTACAAATGCAGATTGAACAGGATTTAAGATGGATAAGAGGTTTACTACTGGATATTGTGTATTTGTTGAGGGAAAATCTAATCTTTAAGAAAAGTAAAAAGTAGAATATAGTATCATGATCATGTGTAGAATCATAATACAAAGCAATGGCACAGCTTGTGTATGAGGTTATGTGGTTACAATAAATATTGAATGAACTAGACTTTTGAACGTTGTTGCCAATGAAGTTGTGGTGTCATAATCAAGTTGTTCTTTATATATCTTTTAATCTAGTATTTCATGAACGGAACAAGCATATTGAATTTCATTGTGATTTTATTCGTGAGAAGATTCAACAAAAACTTGTGTTAACAGGCTTTGTCAAAACATGGGATCAGTTAAGAGATATCTTTATAAAAGCCTTGAATGGACTGTAAATTGATTATCTTTGTAACAATATGGGCATAACCAATATCTATGCTCCAACTTGAGGGGCAGTGTTAAAGAATACCTAATATTTTTATAGAGAGATTATAGGAGATTATTTAGTAGATTTGTCACACCCGGATATCCCAAACACCCGAACTTAAGGAAGAGTCAGGATCTAATTGAATAGGAGTAGAAATTCGCGGGAACTAACTTATAAAATTAAGTGGCTAGTTGATGAATAGTTGAATCTCAAAACCAGTTTGGTTAGATTAGAATTGGTTGGTTCCAAAGGGGATGACACAATAATTAGGATTAAGTGGTAGCAACTGTATTTGGAGATCGTGCTAATAGGGTATAAATAGGACGAGTTGGAAACAAAATTCTTCATAAATTTGTTTACCTATCTTCTCCTTCTCTAAACCAAGTATCATTATCTTCGTAATAGGCTTTGCATGTTGTTATCATCATGAGAAGCCAAGTCTGGTAATAGAGGAATAAGGAACTACAACCTAGAGGAGGGAAACTATGGCAAAGTTGACAAGTTACGCTACCAATAATAAGCAATGTGAGATTCTAATCTCCAATATTGCTGGTAAGATCTCTGTCGGGTCAGTAGGATATGTATGCTTCATAACATAAAAAATCGTCGTTGCATGTCAATATACATGAAATAATCATGGTATGATTTAGGGGTATGTGGTTCTTCATGCCTTTGTGTTGTATGACAATGTGTGCATGCTTGCATGATAATTTTGGGAAAACCTCAAGAGGGTTAGGTGAAGATAGAAAGGGAAATCGGGAGAAAACCAATTAATACCGCTTTGGTCAAAGCTTCGGGTCTTGCGAAGGAAACACTATAGTGTTCGAGCATCAAGGTTAGGTGGTGTAAGGAGGTAATGGGAGGAGGATTCGGGTAATATGAATTATGGAGTGGTATTTACCGCGACGACAGTATCGACTGGTCCTTTGGTATGACACCATGACGACGGTATATGGTGTACGAAAATAGATGAAAGACGCTATAACAATCTGGTATGTGGTACGTAGCGTGAGACCATGGATGAAAGAAGCAATGGAAGTATGGTATACAGTAAAGATATATGGCATAAGACCATGGATGAAAGATGCTAGGGCGGCCCGATATGAGGTATAAGGTGTAAGATCATAGATGAAAGATACTATGACAACCAAGTATGATGAGTAAGACCATGGATGAAAGACTCCATGGCATCATAAGATAGTATGCCAGGATGGCGGATTAGTGTAAAACCATGGGAGAGAGGTTCCATGACATCCACAGAGGTAGTCCGGTGGGACAATAAATATAGAACGAATAGCTCGTTGGGGCAATAAACACAAGGTGGACCACCAGGACCAAAGGAACACGTGGTGAGAAGGGTGTAAGACCTTAGTTCAGTCAGGGCATCCAACGGGAAGTCTGCTGGTAAGCAATCACAAATAGTCCGTCAGAAAGTGAAATATGAGGAATATATTGAATCAAACCATGTGGTATGATGTTATGACATTATGAGAAGTATGTCAGAACGGTGATGCGGGAAGGTCCACCAAGAAGTAATATATATGCATACGCGAGGTGCATTGAGGGGTGTGGATCTTCGAATCAATAAAGGGAATTTACAAATGGAAAATGCAAAGTAAGGCCAGGAGTATGATAATCAAGTCTGCCAAAGCAACAGCAGATCTATGATAATCAAGTCTGCCAAAGCAACAGCAGATCTTATGAAGGGATCCGCAGGTGATGGTCACAGGGGCGAAAAAAGTCCGTTGACAATTTCACTTATAATAGTTCGCCAAGAATATCGAAGAACAAATAAAAGGTAGCGTTAAGATAAGGCAGAGTTAGATGTATTAACCCGCAGGAAGACTTAAGCATGTGTTGCTGTAAGATTCTACCAAATTGGACGAATTATCTGATAGGTCGACATTATAGAACAAGGAACATTAAGCGCTGGCTATACTAGGGAACCCATGTGGCTTCCGATGATATACAGGGAATGTTAAATCTTGCATTTCATTTCTTATCTCTTGGAATTAGAGAAGATTGTATGACCTTACTGAATAAGATCTCACTAAGTTCATATGAACTTACTTTTAAAATGCATGGTTGTAGGGTCAATGGTTGACTTGAGGATCACGATGGGGGATCAAGCCAGACATAGCCAGACCCAAGTGAATTAGTGCAATTGTTTCATGTGTATAGAGGGGCAGCCTTCAAGGCCGCACCTCAGGGATTAGTTGAATTTATTCAAAGCAAAGTCATAAGTCTTATTAAGTTGTAGTAACTATTGAGTCTATGGACTTGGAAAGGCAACACGACCTTAGTGTATGTATGAAATATAAATTAATTCACTATTTAGAATGAGAATTTATTATCATTACTCATGAAATGGACTAAAGTTATATAATCTGTTTGGAATGCAAAAAATCAGTTTGGTGCTTATTAAGTAATAATGGGTATTTGTGGCATTTAGTACCCGAACTAAGCGACTGGGTTGGGTATAGAGTGTTAGAAGATTTGTAAGGATTTAGATTTAATTAGATTATATTTTCTTTACTTGTAGAATAAGCACTAACTGGTATATATATGTGTTCTCTAATAGAATATTTATTATACACAATAATTTGATTCTCTCCTTCTTTATTTTGTTTCTTCGTTCATCTTATAATTCCATTATACGTGTTTGGAAGTACATGCTACATTATGAAGGATCAAGAATACCAAGGTAAGTTTGATTCCAAGTTAGATGAAGAAATCTTCCTACGATATTCAACAAAGAGCAAGTTCTTTCGAGTCTACAACAATAGAACTTAGAAGGTTATTGACTCCTTAAATGTAGTAGTAAATGATGATGGATCTAGTGAAAATAGAAAAGATGAGGATGTTCCAATGCAACTTCTAGTGGCTACTGAAGTGCCCACTTCCACTCGTAGTGGTGAATCTAATAGAGGAATACCGGGGCCTTGGCATCCAAAAAATAAAAACAATCAATTGAGTTCTCTTATAAATAGAGAAACTATAAATTAATATGTAGTGAAATTTCATTTTGGCCCCACAAATAAAAATTTTCAATTCAGTCCTCTTATAAATAAAGAAATTATAAATTAATATATAGTAAAATTACACTTTAACCCCTCTAAAAATTAAAAAAATTTTGTTTAGTCCCTTCAAAATGATGAAATTATAAATTAATACATATAAACTTATATTTTGATCTATAAAAAATTATAATTAAATTTCGACCCCTGCTAAAAAAATTTCTAGATTCGCCCATGTTCACTGGCACACTTCCACTAACACTTCAAAAGGTGCTGAAGAGCCTGTTGATGAGAATAATGAAGTAGATTTTGATCCAACTGATGATCAAAATGTAGATATTGAGCCACCTCAACCTTCACCCAGAGTCAGAAAGAAACACTCAACTAATGATATCATTAGGGATATAAATGATGAGGTTTTAACTAGAGGAAAACCAAGGAAAAACTATCAAGACATGGTGAGACTTGCTTGCTACACTTCATAGTTTGAGCGTAAACATGTTAAAAGCCCTAAAGGATGTAAATTTGATTCAAGCTATATAAAAGAAACTCCAGAAGTTCGAGAGGAATGAAGTTTGGCATCTTGTACCTAGACCTGTTGATTGTAATATCATTGCACTAAGTAGATCTTCAAAGACAAAACAGATGAACATGGGCATATAATTTGAAGAAAAAAGAAAGACTTGTGGCTTAGGGATACATTCGAGTTGAAAAAATAAATTTCGAGAGGATATTTACACCTATGGCAAGACTTGAAACCATTAGGATGTTGTTTGTTGCAACCACCTACCTCATCATCAAACTATAGCGAATGGATGTTAAAAGTGCCTTCCTAAATACCTTTTTCAATGAGGATGTGTATGTGGCTCACCTTGATTATGTGTACATACTTAGCAATGTATTATATGGTCTTAAACAGGACCCTCGGTCCTAGTACAAGAGGTTACTTTAGTTCCTGATTAGTCAAAGTTTCCAAAAAGGATTTGTTAACAAAACATTTTTTATTAAAAGACCTAGAGGCACAACCATACCAGCTCAAATCAATATGGATGACATGATTTTTTGTGCAACTTCAACTATTGCAAAAGAAATCTTTGTGAAGATGATGCAAAGTGAATTCGAGATGAGCATGGTAGGAAAATTTTCATACTTTTTTAGGTTCCAAATTAAGAAAATGGAATATGGTGCTTTCCTTTAAAAAGAGAAGTATGCCAAAAATTTTGTGAAAAAGTTTTGCATGGAAAACTCTAAGCCTACTAGAACACCTATGTCGATAGGTGAGAAGATTTTCGCAGATATAACAAGAGTGCCCGCTTTCGAGACCACTTACAAAAGCATGATTGGAAGTTTATTGTACCTCACATTTTAGGCTGTCAAAAAGATCATTAGATATGTTCATGGAACACCAAACTTGGGAATTTGGTCCCCGAAAGATAGTGCAATAAACCTTATAGGTTATAATGATGTTGATTAGGTTAGAAACATTGATGATCAAAATAACACATCAAAAGGATGCTTCTACTTGGGATCTAATTTAGTGTCTTGGTACAATAAGAAGTAAGCTTCAATTTCACTCTCAACAGTAGAAGTAGAGTACATTGCTACTGGGAGTTGTTGTATTCAGTTTTTGTGGAAGATTTTAGAGTGGAATTGCCAGTGACCATTTCCTACTATGATAATTTGAGTGCTATAAACATCCTAAGAACCCATTGATACACTCAAAGACTAAATACATTGACATCAGGCACCATTTCTTTTGAGAGTTTGTTGAAAATGGTTCAGCGAAGCTAATGTTTGTGGCTACTTAGAATCAATTGGCTGACTTGTTTATTGAGGCATTAAACTTAGCCAAGTTCAAAATCTTGAGGAATTCAATTGGTGTTTGTTGATAAATCTTTCATAACAAAAGAAAAGGGTGAAAGTTCAACTAAAACATTATTATCATAACACAACTATTAAAAACAAACATGATTTAGTTTCATACTAAAAAACAAAGAACATTATTGAGGGTTAAAGGGCGAGTAGAAAAGGTAAAAGATATGGAACCAATATGAGTTATGGGTAGAATATTACTATTACCTAAAATGACATCCTTACCATCATAATATTTAGCATGTAGCTAAAAGTTCTGCAAATATGAGGGCATATGATTTGATGCACTTGAAGTAAGCAGCTAAGTAAAGGAATGTCTAGATTTGACAATAGTAACATTTACTCAGTATCGTTTGTTTAGAGTTTTCAGACTTGGAGAGGATATGGAAAACCATGGGAAAGCCCCGAGAAGGTGTCAACAAGTTTTCCTAGGGTGACTAAGATTGTTGCACAATTGGTAAACAACTCTTGAGATTAAATGCGAATTTTTTTTTTAAGTAAGACATTACTAATTTTTATTTTTGAAACTACCTTGTTTGTTTTTGTGAGAATTCTTGTTCAAGGAGTTGCCTTGTTGTTAAAAAAAAATTCAGTTATGGCAACTTTCTTTTGGTTCAATCAAGATTCAAAATTAACAAATTTTTGGTGTAGTTTTTTAGTCGAAATTGAAGTATTCCTTGCTTCAGTCACAACAAAATAATATCATTCTTTGCAGGTAGAATATTTAAAATGTGTAGCATAAGATTATCATGAGGCATAGGAGATCCAAAACTAGTTGATTGATTAGAGAGTAAGTATATAGTTTGGATATAAGCTGTGCTAGATAAAGTATCTTTTTAAGATTTGGCAATGCTATCTCATAGACTTATAAGACGAGACATGTTTGGTGTAGCATACATATGCTTAACTGTATTCCAAACTGCATAAGAATTTTTGGTAGCAATTATAAAAGGTACAATCTCTAGTGAAATAGTAGAAACAATTGTTATTCACAAGAGATGATCTTGTTGGAAAAACGGGTTCAGAAAATGCAACAGAAAATAAATTTAGGGAAAAATAAGAGTTTTAAAAAAAATTTCAAAACAAGATCTTGGTTGTGATATCTAAAATAATAAACACTTAATCAAAATTGTACCTTTTCGATTCGTCTAGGATGAACGCTTCTACCGAGTAGTCTTCTTCGCTATCCTCTAGCTCACGTCTGCCGAGTATGGGCTCGCTTTGAATTAGAAATTTTTTCACAAAAATTACTAGTGGGGTAATTTTGAAATTTCTCTAAATTTTTGGGTCAAGTTGTAAATTAGAAAAATATCTCTAGAAATTTTCGAGAATAATCTCTTCAGAGAATTTTCTCTCTACAACTTTCTTTTGATTCAAGTGTGTGTAAATAATGATCCAAGACTCTCTTTATATAGGGAGAGTTTAGATAGTTCAACTATGATCACTTTAATATTAAATTAATATAATATTTATCAAGATAAATATTGAGATAAGTATATAATTTAATTTAATATTAAACTATTAAAATAATATTATTTTTGGAATAATTAATTTGGAATCATCTCTGGTAGAGTCACAGTAGGAGTGTAACTCTTCCACTGCTCAACCACCAACGACCAACCGTCGTCGACCACCAAGACGTCGCCGTCGCAGCCATCGGCATCGCCGTGTCCGATGATGCAGGTGCGACACCCTTACGGCACCCCGAGTTGGTTCGGTTACTGTCGGTTCAGTCCGGGTCAATGACGACCCAACCGGTTCGATTTAGCCACCGGTTGGACCGTCGACCTAATATCATATACCGGGCCCGATTAGACCAATTTTTGGGTCTTAGTCTCGGTTTTTGGCTCCTTGGCCCAATTTACGATCTAATGTCCAATTTTCAAATTTAATTACCCATTGGGCCAATTATCTAACTTGAAAATTAATTTCCAGAAATATCATATTAATTTTAATTGATTTGATTAATTTAATTTTACTTGATCAAAATTATTTTTTCCAAAAATAAATTAGATTTTCCAAACTAATTTTTAAAGAAAATTCTTTAATCAAATTCTCTAGTTGAACAATTCTCACGACCACCTAATTTAATTCTACATCGAATAAATCGACTCAATTAAATTATTCCCAAAGTCGTAGAATTTTCTTCTGATTGAAATGCAGTCCGATCGAGCTTTTGTTGAGCTAGGGGAGGGACCAATCGGGCATATACAATTAGGCTCTAGTGATTGCAATTATGTCCAGAAGCATTGTTCCGATAATTCGCAATTACTTAATCATGGAATCAGTCCACAAGAAGTACCATGATTGAAAACTCCTTATTGTATACTCTTTACGAAAGCAATTCATCCAACTGCTTTGTCCAATAACCTCGTCATGTGTGTGCTACTCTCATATGATATCCTTGATTCCTTTGAGTTAAATCCGTTCACTCAATACAATCCTATTTTATCTCATTGTCACCATTGTGTCTTCTTAATGATTATGTAACACCCCAAACCCGGCCTAGAAGTTAGACCTGAATCTGGTGTGTCACATTGAAGTGTTTTTCGAAAACCATGTTTTCATTGAAAACCCTTCTTGTTTAAAGGCTTAAGTAAAATCCCAAGTACGTTAGTTTATTTTTAAAACGTGGTACATTGAAAAATTATTAATTTTATTCCAAAAATATATTTTTAGTTGCGGAAGCAAATTTTGAAAAAAATTGATTTACGAAAAAGATTAAGTCGCGAAACCATTTCGAAAATGTTGCGAAAATGTAGTATTGTTTAAAAACAGATAACATTTTGGAAAATCGTGATTTACTTCTAACGGATATAATTCAAACATAAATAAAACCCAAAGTTAACATCCAGAAACTTAAAGAGGCCTTATTACAAAAATTAAAACCCAAAATAGAATCTAAAGCATAAATGAAATCCAAAGGAAGTCGTGTGGCCATCTCCGAGTCCCTCGCAGCACCAATCCTCCTAAAGATGGGGATTACCTGTACCGTTAAAAACGGGGTGAGTTTGCGAAAACTCAGTGTGTAATCCCCTCCTAACTAAAATAGTTAGTAAAATGGCATGTAAATCATAATCGATGCGGTAGAGCCCAAGCCCACCATGTGAGAACAATATGTGTGGATCTAAGCCCAGTACAATTTCACTTAGGTCTCAGCCTCTATCAGAACCAAATGGGCCTAGCCCATATCAGAATCAATTCCATATGTATAATGTGTGATGCATCCTAACCCATGCCATCCAACCCTGCACTTGTCTCCGTCCAACCCTGCACTACCTGCGGGGAATAAATCACCCACGCCATCCCTACACTCCCAATGTTAGCACCGATTGCGGCACTAGCCAAAATCGTAGCATAGCTGCTAGTATTTATGCGGCTTTAAGCCTTCAGTAACGGTCTCATAATTGGCAAGTAGCCATCGGTAATTGTAATAAGACCGGCACATAGCCATTAGCTACGGTAATATAACCGGTACATAGCCACGGGTAAATATGATCGACATAAAGTCATCGGTATATATGTTAGGCACATAGCCACGGGTAAATATGATTGGCACAAAGCCATAATCAAGATGGCACAGAGCCATATTTAGGTTGGCACAGAGCCATAATCAAAGTACGCGGCTTTAAGCCGTCCGTCGGTCCACAGTCGTCTCATGCGATCCGTGCGACCTTAACAGATCAATACTGGATCCACAGTCGTCATGTGACCCGTGCGACCCTATCAGATCAATACTGGATCCACAGTTGTCTCATGCGACCCTATCAGGTCAATACTGGATCCACAGTCGTCTCATGCGACCCGTGCGACCCTATCAGATCAATACTGGATCCACAGTCGTCTCATGCGACCCGTGCAACCCTATCAGAACTTCATCCGTATCAATGTCCCAACCCCATGCAATATGTCGAGTATGTCATGCTCAATCGTTACACGTGTATGCAAAATGGCGATGCTCAGTAACAAACATTTAGACATATATTAAAAGCATATCAGTCATACAACCACCGTCAAGTCAGTTAAAACACAGTCATACAATCCCAGTCAAATCAGTCAAATCATAGCACAAGTCAGTCATTTACCCATAAGGGCAAAACAGTCATTTTACCCTCACAAGGGTATTATGGTAATCCTACCCTACAGAGGTATTTCAGTATTTCTACCCTACAGAGGTATTTCAGTAATTCTGCCCTACAGGGGTATTTCACAAATCAGGGGTATTTCGGTAATTTTACAAATCAAAGGTATTTCGGTAATTTCACAAATTGAGGATATTTTGATAATTTCATAAATCGAGGGTATTTCGATAATTTTCCAAACTGAGGGTATTTCAGTAATTTTGCAAATTAGGGGTACTTTGGTAATTTCACAAACTGAAGGTATTTCAGTAATTTTAAAAATCGGGGGTACTTCGGTAATTTTACAAGTCGAGGGTATTTCAGTAATTTTGTAAACCAATGGTATTTTAGTAATTTTGTAAACCAAGGTATTCTAAACAGATATAACGATGCGAATGGGCTTAAGGCCCATTCTCAGCCGAAATGGGCCAACACGCTCGTGTGGCCCATTTAGCCCAAATCTAGCCACAGATATGAGATTCACATAGTCCAGTCCAATATTTACTACACAATCATACAACTTATCCGATTTGGCCCACATGGCCCCTTTCTGCCCATCGTGGCCCAAACAGCCTAAACCCACAAGAACACTCATGATGGCCTCAACTATCGCGTCGAAGCTCCCACACGTGCGCTCGCACGCTCGTGTGGCTACCATCGCCGTGTGACCGGCATTTTGGCATTTGCCGCTCTACAGATAGAGTAGTGCGAAATACACACCTGATAGGAATCTAGAGTTAATTCGCGCTCCGAACACTCCTATGCCCAAACGCCAGCCAAGGTATGCCTACTCTCCTCATAGATCGCTCTATTTAAAGCCAGCTTCTCGCCTACTCTTATGCTAGCTTCCCGATGTGGGATCCCTCCATCAATCCTCCAAAACCGTCCCAACTGTAAAATAAATATCCCTTTTTGCTTGCAATGGGATTCGAACCCTTGCCCTCTCCTATGCTCCAGACGCTACATGCCACCACAGCACAAGCTCCTTTTGTGACTTAAAACATGCGCAAATATTTATAAAACCTATGTGCCAGTGTCCAGATTCTTATAAGAGCCAAAAATTAAAGAAATTCTGCAACAGCCAAGATTTGAACCCAAGCTCCCTTACACCCTTAATGATGCCACAACCACTAGGCCACATGCTTCCTTGTATCATTTTTTTTTTCAAAATAATCCTACATCTAAGCATCCAGGGTTTTATTCACTTAAAACCAAAATTTTTGCTAAAGCCCAGGTTTGAACCCAGGAATTTTCCAACACTTCTCAGGACCCTTAACCACTGAAGCAGACATTTAATTGTGTCATTTCCTTGCACAATCAAATACCTATTTGCAGCCTCCTTACGGTCCTATACTCAAAGCCCAATACTTCTAGGCCCAAATTTGGGGCGTTACAGATTAATATGACCACTGTCAACAAATGATTGTGATAAATTGCTCGTTCGAGAACAAGAAACTCGTGGTCACGTTTCATATTTATCAATCCACACAATGCCAATGAGAGGATATCATTAATTCTTTAATTGAGCTATGAATTCCACTGTTGCTAGTAAAGCCATGTCATACACAAATAATGTACCCAACATACCGGCTATGGGCTTGATCATCTTTATAGCATAAGTCTCCACTTATATCAAAGCACATGATTTGCATACGTATGATCAGTGACTAACTCAGGATTTAAGTAAATCACACCATGAACGTCATAAGTGAATTAATTCACAAACGGATTCAGAATTAATTCATCTTGGGTCTAGTCCAATATATCATTCTACCAATGAATACATCTATGTCTCTACTCGTGGAGTCAACTGTTCCAATAGCCAAGACTAGCCATCTCCCCAATTGGAATTGTAGACGACATAATAATCCTTCTCAGTATTTGAATCAAATTCTCACTTTAATTCTTTTACGGGATTACAGACTCATTTAGATTATCTACTAAAGTAAGTTGTCTTTCTCGCAATGTAAACTTTCTTTACAATGCCACTTATCTTCCGTCTGAACTTTAGACAATCAATGATCTAATATTTGTTTGTCACAATTTTGCTATGTATGCAAAATATAAAAGACATAATAGTGAAATATGAAATTAACTTTATTTATTTATTCATCGTTCAAATAAATAAAAAAAACTGCATGTTTACTACAATATGGACACATTTATCAACAGATCTATTCTTGGCAGACCTAAAATGATATAGTTGGTGAATCTAGTGGTGGAGTGTTAGTGTAAGATTGAAAAGCATACACAACAAAAAGAGATTACAATTGGGTATACCAAGATAAATAATTGGTGGAAGTGAATTTCAGTAGAACAAGAGTGTTAGAATTAAGTGACCCGAATCCTTATTTAAATAAAATACAGTGGTAAAATAAAATAAAAGTAAAATCCATATAGAACTACACTTTTTTATTTTATTTTAGAATAAGATTTTTTTTAAACCTTATTAAACTCCATCTATTTTATATTGATTAGAATAAGGTGTTTCAATCTTACTACACTCCTATTAGAATATGGCTTTACAAGCCTATAAATAGACATAGTCTATTCCTCTTGTATTTATTTGAATTCGACATAGTGAATTTTCTTCTCCTCTGCCAGTGGTTTTTCCCCAAAAGGGTTTCCACGTAAAATTTGTGTGTTCTTTATTTTATTTTTTATTTTATTTCTATTTTATTTTTCACAAATTGTTATTCGAGCTTCCGAGTTGTTCATCTCGATCACAGTAATGGCGTCTTTGAAGTATGAAATTTCGCTGTTAGATCGCAACACCAAATTTGCGTTGTGGCAGATTAAGATGCAAGAAGTTCTTGCGCAGATGGATCTAGAGGATGCCCTGCTAAGGATAGATAAGATGCCTTCGACATTAACAGATGAAGAGAAGAAGCGCAAGGATCGAAAGGCGTTAACACAGTTACATCTACATTTTTCTAACAAAATTTTACAGGATGTGATGAAGGAAAAGACCACCGCTGGATTATGGAAGAGGCTGGAACAAATATGTATGTCGAAAACTCTAACTAGCAAGCTGCATATAAAGCAGCGTTTTTATGCTCATCATTTGGAGGAAGGTGCGTCTGTGCATGAACACTTAAAAGTGTTTAAAGAAATTCTCTCAAACTTGAAGGCCATGGAGGTTCAATATGGTAAGGAAAATCTAAGGTTGATTCTACTTTGTTCATTGCCCCTGTCTTATTCAACCTTTAGAGACACGATTTTATATAGCCGCGAGTCTCTCACAGTTGATGAGGTTTATGATTCTTTGACCTCGTATGGTAAAATGAAGCATCTTGTGGTTAAACTCGACTCTCAAGAAGAAGGTCTCATTGTTCGTGGGAGACAAGATCGGAATGCTGATGATAATCGTGGAAGGACGCAGGAATGAAATCCTCGCGATAAATCTAAGGGTAGATCGAAGTCTTCAAATAAAGGTAAAACTTGTAACTTCTGCAAGAAGAAAGGGCATATTAAATCTGAGTGCTATAAGCTACAGAACAAGATTAAAAGGGAGGCTGCGAATCAAAAGGGAAAATAACCGAGAAAATTCTCGTGAAGGCGATGTTGTAAAAGATCAGCAATGATGGTGAACTTCTAGTCACTTCTGTCAACAATTCTAAAGTGAGCGAGGAGTGGATACTTGATTCAGGCTGCACCTTCCACCTGAGTCCCAATCGGGATTGGTTTACAACTTACGAAACAGAGTCTGAAGGTGTTGTTTTGATGGGAAATAATGCTTCGTGTAAAATAGCAAGTGTTGGAACAATTAACGTTATGATGTTTGATGGAGTTGTCAGAACACTTAGTGTCGTACAGCATGTTCCAGAATTGAAGAGAAATTTAATTTCGTTGAGTACTCTTGATTTAAAAGGGTACAGATACACAGCTAAAAGTGGGGTTTTAAATATTTCCAAAGGTTCCCTTGTTGTGATGAAAGGGCAGAGAAAGACTGCCAAGTTATATATTTTGCAGGGTTCTACTGTTACTAGCGATGCAGCTGCTGCTTCCTCTTTCTTGTCAAATGATGATATTACTAAAATTTGGCATATGCGCCTAGGGCATATGAGTGAGAATGGCATGGCAAAATTGAGCAAAGGAGGACTTCTTAATGGGCAAGGAATATGCAAACTGAAGTTCTGTGAGCACTGTGTTTTTGGAAAGCAAAAGAGAGTTCGATTCACCAGAGGAATCCATAACACGAAGGGAACGTTGAAGTATATTCCTTCTGATCTGTGGGGGCCATCCAGAGTGCCTTCGAGAGGTGGAGCTAATTATATGCTAACTTTTATTGATGATTTTTCCAGAAAAGTTTAGGCGTTCTTTCTGAAGCAAAAAAGCGATGTGTTTTCCGCATTTAAGTCTTGGAAAATTATGATTGAAAAATAGAGGTAAAAACAAATAAAATACCTCCGCACAGATAATGGCTTAGAGTTCTATTCTGATGAGTTTAATATACGTGCAAGTTAGAAGGGATCGTGAGACAATTGACAGTTCTTTATACTCCACAGCAAAATGGCATTGCAAAACGAATGAACAGAACGATCATGGAGAAGGTTCGCTGTATGTTGTCAAATGCCAACTTACCAAAGTCGTTTTGGCCAGAAGTAGCCTCTATCGGTTGCCATTGAGAAAAAGACTCCACAAGAGGTATGGTCTGGTAATCCTGCTAATTATTCTGATTTAAAGATCTTTGGGTGTCCTACGTATGCTCATGTTGACAATGGAAAATTGTAATCGAGATCCATTAAATGTGTTTTTCTTGGTTATAAAGCTGGTGTAAAAGGGTATAAGTTATGGTGTCCTGAAAATAGAAAAGTTGTGATTAGCAGAGATGTTGTTTTTGATGAAACTGCTATGCTACCTAACTTATCTATTAAAGACTCTTCCAATAAAGAAAATTAAAAGCAGGTGGAGCTTCAGATTAATACAGAGTCGACTCCTTAAGCCAGTACAAAAATTGAGAATAGAGTTGCTTCTTCACCACAATACTCTATCGCCAAAAACAGAACTAGAAGAGAAATTAAACCTCTAAAGAAGTATGCCAAGACTGATCTAGTTGCTTATGCTTTAAATGTGGCTAAAGATATAGATGCAAACCAAGAGCCATCTAATTATTCTGAGGCGGTCAGCTGTGAAGACTCAAAAAAGTGGATGTTTGCTATGCAAGAGGAGATGGAATCACTCCACAAAAACAGAACATGGGATCTTGTGAAACTTCCTAAAGGTAAAAAGGTTGTCCATTGTAAATGGGTGTTTAAAAAGAAAGAATGGACTCCAAGAGTTGAAAAACCCAGAAATAAACCAAAGTTTGTTGCAAAGGGTTACAGTCAAATTTTAGGAGTGGACTTCACAGATGTGTTCTTCCCAGTTGTGAAGCATAGTTCGATTCGAGCTTTGCTTGGTATTGTGGCCATGCATGATTTGGAGCTTGAGCGATTAGATGTAAAACGCATTTTTGCATGGAGAACTTGAGGAAGATATTTACATGCAACAACCAGAGGTTTTACAATCTCGAGAAAAAGAAGACTATGTTTTCTTGCTTTGAAAAAGTCTTTTTGATTTTGAAACAATACCAAGACAAAGGGAACAAGAGGTTTGATTCCTTTATGACTTCTCATGATTTCAAAAGAAGTAGTTTTGACAGTTGTGTTTACTTTAAGAAAATACGATGGTTCTTTTGTGTATCTACTTCTTTATCTTTGATGACATGTTGATAGCAAAGAAAAGATAAAGGAGAGATAAGAAAGGTCAAAGCAAAACTAAGTGAAGAATTTGAGATGAAAGATTTGGGACCAAAGAAAGAAGATACTTGGTATGGAGATTCTCGAGAGATAGAAAAGCAAGTAAATTGTACCTAAGTCGGAAGGGGTACATTGAGAAAGTTTTTTGCAGATTCAGGTGTCTGCAGAGTGCTAAGCCTCATTAGTACTACTTTAGCAAATTTCCCATTTCGCACTTTCATCGGCTTTGTCTCCACAATCGATGATGAGATTGAGTACATGTCACATGCTCCATACTCTAGTGCAGTGGGATCTCTCATGTATGCTATAGTTTGTTCACGTCCGGATTATCATATGCGATCAAGTCAGCTTAATGTGATACATGGCGAATCCTTGAAAGAACATTGGCAAGTAGTTCAAAGGATTTTAAGATACTTACGAGGTACTACTGATGTTTGCTTATAGTTTGGAAGAACTAGAGATGGATTCATTGGGTATGTTGATGCTGATGTTGCTGGAGACCTTGATGGAAGAAGATCTCTCACAGATTATGTCTTTACAATCGGAGGTTGTGCAATCAGTTGGAAAGCCACTTTGCAAACTACAGTCGCTTTGTCTACCACTGAAGCTGAGTACATGGCGATTACTGAGGCTTGTAAAGAAGCTATTTGGTTGAAGGGACTCTTTAGTGAACTCAATGAAGACCTTCAAACCAATGATGATTTTGTGACGATCGAGTGCAATCTTCCTTACAAAAGATCAAATGTTTCATGAGAGAACAAAACACATTGATGTTCGGTATCATTTTGTTCATGATATTATTGCTCGTGGTGATATTGTTGTGAGCAAAGTTAGTACTCATGAAAATCCTGCAGATATGATGACTAAGTCACTTCCTATAACCAAGTTTGAACATTGCTTAGACTTGGTTGGTGTTCATTGTTGAAGTTAAACCCTTAAGGGGTTTTATGGAAGAGGTGGAGAACTTGTTCGTTGAGAGTTCGCGATGAAGAACTTGTTAATTGAAAATTCGTGTCAAGGTGGAGATTGTTAGAATTAAGTGACCCGAAATTTTATTTAAATAAAATACAGTGGTAAAATAAAATAAAAGTAAAATCCATATAGAACTACACTTCTTTTATTTTATTTTAGAATAAGGTTTTTTTTAAACCTTATTAAACTCCATCTGTTTTATATTGATTAGAATAAGATGTTTCAATCTTACTATACTCCTATTAGAATATGGCTTTACAAGCCTATAAATAGACATAGTCTATTCCTCTTGTATTTATTCGAATTCGAAATAGTGAATTTTTTTCTCTTCTACCCGTAGTTTTTTTCCCGAAAGAGTTTCCACGTAAAATCTGTGTGTTTTTTATTTTATTTTATTTCTATTTTATTTTTCACAAAGAGAAATGTATTGATAGAGAGCAGTTGGTTGAATAAGGTTCAATTTGGAGACAATATTTTCTTAGCTTCGGCCCTCTTAACATTTTCGAAATAACAATTTTGAGTTAATGAATTTAATTACAACTATTAAGACTGAATTTTCAATTTTTTAAAAATAAATAAACTGAAAATATCTAAGCTAAAGAATCTAAATCCACGTCTTACATAAGGATTGGTAATAAAATTTGACACATATATAATTATAAAACCACATGAATCATATAAAATAATATTTTACAAGTCGATAGGCAGTGATGAGCAGGCTGTGTGTGGGTGGAGCCAAACTGGGCCAACGCACAGTTAATGTAGAATCTTCCCATCACCTTTGAACGATCCTGTCATGACAGGAGTGTGATTGTGCATCTCCCACGAATTAAAGAACGAAACAAATTGATGAATCCTTCAAACATAGGACCCAAAAAGTACCCCAATACTCCAGAAAAGTTACAAATGAGTTATAAGCATTTGGACCTTTATAATATATATTATTAATAATACTTGGTAGTTGATAGTTGTTTAATAATTTTAAATAGAAACCACATCTTATTTAATATTATTTATTATGTCTTACAACAGGGTATATCCCTGGCATGTTATGGGTTTTTTATAAAAATTATATTAAAAATAATTAATTACAAAAATAAATATTGGATCTAGATTTTTTATAAAAATAAAGTATTTTTATAGTAACTTTGGATGTCGTCTAACATATTGGCGGTACAATAATTTTTTTAAAAAAATAATCTCTCAAGAAAAAGAAATATATATTTTTTAATTTGTGTCGTTAATGTATCAAGCGACACCCCTAAATTAAATTTTTAAAAAAAAAGTTGATTTCCTCTTCTTTTTTTTCTCTTCCTTTCGTCTGGAATGCAAGTAAGAAAGGGGAGATGTATATAGAAATGGAAATGCAAGGAAAAAACATTAAAACCCTGGATGTAGAAGTGGTTTTAGGGAAAGTAAAGTGAGTGGATTTTAAGGATGTGTTGTCGAGTTGCCATTGGCTACTTGTCTGGTGTTGGAACAATAACTTTATAGGCCGCGGCAAAATTAGGGGGGCTGGCAATGGCTCTGACCCCTTTAAAATGAAAAATTTTTCATATGATACTTTTAAAATTTTTAAAATTTTAAATTAGTATAAGTAAAATTACATTTTGGTCTCTCTAAAATTATAAAAATTTGATTTAATCATTTAAAAATTATAAAGATATAGTCTATTAAAATTGTGGAATTGCATTTTTTCTATTGTAAAAATTATAATTTAATTTCGGCGCCCTAAAATTTTTTCTAATTTCGTCCCTGTTATAGGGTTAAAAATTAAGTTTTTTTTAATCAAAACCAGCTTTTTTAAAAACAAATTTCATTTTTTCTATTTTTTAAAATTTACATGTGCCGTCAATGTCTTAGCGATACTAATTTTTTTTTTCAGTTTTTCAATTTTTATTTTGTCAGACTTTTTTTTAAATAAAAATTTACCAGTATCACTAATATGTCAAACAACATCCAAAATTATTATTATAAAAAGACCCTATATTTGTAAATAATTTAGATTCAATATCCTATATATATATATATAGCAGTTATTTTACTTAAGCGATCCAAGTGTTTGAAATCTTGTGGTTGAGTGAAAGATTGAAGGAAAAGTCTCTTATAACTTTGATTCCACATTTATATATCTGATTTGGAGGGAAGGAAATTATAGGCAAAAAAAGATACTGTATGTATTAGACGTATAGAGAAAAATATTAATAGAGTTGATCTTGTCAACATGCAACTTTGTATAAATTGGAATATACTATATTTACTTTGTATAAAGAAAAACAAATATCGAATATCTAAATTGTTTAATTTTGATAACCTTAATATCTTATTTTTTTGTTCCGTTATAAATTTGTTTCAAAATTTTTTTTAAAAAAATTAAAATAAATCTGAAAGTTTTATATTATCGAAATCTTTTTGTTCCTAAAACTTGTATTACATGGAGAGAAAAAAAAAAGTTGCTATGCTCTTTATTTTAGTGAGATAAATTATCTTAAATTTAAGACTTAGATTTATTCATTTTGATCTACAAGTTAAAAACAATTTAATTTTCATTTCAAGAGTTCTCACTGTAATTACCACAATTTACACATAATATAATTTTGTAATTAAAACATATTAATTGATAAATCAAATAGTGAAAAAATAATAAATGATTATAATAGAATTTTGTGCATGAATATTGTGTAAAAGATATCAAATAATTTATTTTATTAATAAGATAATCGATAGAGGATTACATTAAAATATAATCCTTATTACTTATTTTTGTTGTATAAAATTATAAATTATTGTAATGAATTTAACGTATGGAATTAAACTGATAACTCATTTCTAAATATGAAAATAATACTTATTTTGTTAGTTTGTTAGGTTTAATAGTATAAAAAGTTTTTAATTTTTTTTGAAAAAAAAATTAAGTCCTTATGATCTTTTTACATTCAATCGAGCCCCTGAATTAATAAAATTAGTCAAATAGGCCCTTTGACCAACGTTGATCGTTACAGCTTTGACGTGGCCGTTAATGGTGCTGATGTGGCGCTTTATGTCAATGATAGTTGTTGTAGTATCACTTCAGCAAAAAATAAAAAATTCAATTTTTGTAAAAAAATTTATTAAATTTTTTTTATAAATTTGTAAAGCATTATTAAAATTTATAAAAATATTAAAAAAGTTAAAAAAATAAAAATTATGTTTGATTTTGCACACTTGTTGATTGTAGGAATGGTCAATTTAGGAGTTTAATGCAACCCAATAGTGAATACAATGTTGCAACATTGTGCAATGTCATAGTTTGAAATTAAAAAAGAGGATTAACTTTGACCTCAATATTGTGACCTTGCAGGATTTACGTTGCAACATTGAGGTTGAAATTATCAAATTAAGGATGGTTATCAAAGGGTAAAATATGGAAATTTTCATCAACATTGTGACATTGTGCTTCAAAAAGTTGTTTAATGAAAGGCAATTGAGACATTTTGCTACTCTAGAGCTTATGGTATAAATATCATGTCTTCTGCAATAAAGAAATAGCAAAGTTCATTTTTTTAGATTAGACTTTGGGTTAGCAACTTTTTTAGAGAGGATTTGCATTTCATTTGTTTCTCTTTTTATTTTCTTTTGTATTTGAATTTGGATTCCCAATGAAGTTGAAGATTTCAAGCTTAGGCATGGATAACTTTAGCTTTTAAAAAGCTAGAGATTTGGATGGATCTCCTCATCACTTTTGTTTGAGAATTTCTCTCTTCTTCTTTAATTTTTTTTTCTTTTGAATTGTGATACAATGTTATATTTTAATGTGTTTGCTATTTTTTTCATGATTGGGTAATGCTGGTAATTGGTCGATTGTGAACTCTATGAGATATTGTGAAGTTGGAATAATTGTTGATTGGATGATTTATGTAATTGTTTGTGTTGATTTATGTGCTTAATTTGGCTATGATTAACATCCTTAGGAAAAGTCATAGACTGGGGAAAATGAGGACTAACTCTAGTCGAAATAGGTTAGCTAGGGAAAACAGAGACTAACTTTAGTTAACTAGACCAATCAACCATGTCAAGCATTGTTGAGTTCAGAGACACAATGTGTGCTAGGGCCTAGAAGCGAGAGCTGCATTTCTAGTTGTGAACCATGGGATTCAACATGGGTTGAGAGACTAAATTGGAGGCTAAGTTTAGCAATCACATAAGGAGTCTAGTTAGCATGTTGTTTGCTAGTAAATGGGTGGATCAATTAGCCAATACTTGAGCTTGTTATTGAAAGTATCGTTGAGAATTGATATTGTTAGGGTTAGTGTTTTTAGTTAAGTAGCTTAGTCTTCAATTCAATGAATATGGTTGTGCTAATAATCTTTAATCTAGTTAGATTAGTAGTTGATTAGCTAGTTGAGAGTATTCTAAATGAACAAAAACTCAATTCTACAATTAACTTTCTGTAGAGTATGGTCCTTAAGAATACTTTCGAGTGAGTTTTCTCATTATAATTTTCTATACAATAACTTGGTTGTTGTACACTTGCAACATAAAACTCATTTTGTATCTAATAAATTTTGAATACATAGACCGAGCAAGACAATCTATACCTACAAAATGCAATCCTCACCATCCAAAAAAGCAAACTTATAATAACAAGTAGCAAATAAGCAACCACAGCTAACATCTGTATCAATCACTCTTTCTTATTATTCATTTTCATTATTCTGATTTTTCTTAAAAGCCCAAAGTGTAACACCCCTAACCCGTATCCGACGTCGGACTGGGGATAAAGGCGTTACGGGACGGATCGGAAACTTTAACAGACAATTTCATAAGATCATACATCAATTACAATCATAGTGTCCCTTAAGTAGGTCATTGAAACCTTAAGTATGCTCAGAAATAGGGTCGGGACTAAACCGGAACACATACAGAATCTCATGGAAAAATTTAAACTTTTCTAAAATACAGGGGAGACATGCCCGTGGGAGGAGACCGTGTGCCCTCCACGGCTTCTAGACACCCCCGTGTGTCCATCCGTGTCTATATACTGACTATATCAACACGGTCACTAGGCACGCCCGCAGTGCCATGGCCGTGTGCTACTAGGCCATATACTTGACTTCCCCACTACGGCCACCAAGCACGCCTGCAGCCATGGCCGTGGTGCTCTTAGCTAGCTATCGACTTGCACACCACGGCTAGCCGACACCCCGTGTCGAGGCCGTGTGCTACTAAGCTACATTCTCGCCAATTCACCCACGGTCTTTAGGCACGCCAGTGTGCAAATCGTGTAACATTATAGGCCATTTACAAGGCCAAAATGTCACCCATAAGGGTCAAACCTACAAGCAACATATATCATCCCATTTCATTCACATATAACCACCAAAATATACCAAATAGCCATCCCAAATCATGCATATTTGACAACTAAGGAAATCACACAATAATACATTCAATATCCATTCTATCTTTACATTCAAAACCAATTCCAAACATACCAATTTGCATGACCAAATCACAATTATGCCCAAACACCATTCACCTATATACTTACCATATCATAACCATTTCATATATCAACTAATCTTACCAAAACAACTTCACATATCACATTCCTTTAAGCATATTACCAAAACATAACTAGCCAAATCACATGGCTAAGTTCACATAACAATTCATACCAATGACTAGCCTATACATGCCATATCTAGCCATATACATTTTCAAAGTGTACCAAAATAAGTTTAATAGTGTGATGACGATCCACAACGGTCCCGAGCCTTCAGTAGCTATTACGACCTATAAAACAGAGAAAACGCACACAAAGTAAGCTTTCCAAAAGCTTAGTAAGTCATAATACCAATAAACTTAGCATATAAACACTCAAAACATATAATCAATCTAAATTCACTAATGGCTCAATTTCACCATCATAATTCTTCTTAGTACATTCACTTAGGCCTTTCATTCTTCAAACCTGTATATTAGTACACACTTTTATTCCCATATTCAAATACATAATTCATCTAGGTAAGTTTAAGGAATTACTTACCTTCTTATACAAACATAGTGTACTTATCAAACATACCTGAAACAAATATACAATTTACATATTCCTTGCTTCTCGAACTTGACCATTGAACCGTTTGTAATCTAATAGAATAGGTAAAGTGCCCGAATAATAATACAATGCCAACGTCCCGGATGTGGTCTTAAAAGTAATCAAATATTGAAGCTCTATCGTCCCGCATGTGGTCTTACTCGTATTCGATATTGATGCCACTCGTCCCAGCATGTGGTCTTACTCGTATTCGTGATATTGATGCCACTTTGTCCCAGCACAGGTCTTACTCGTATTCGATATTGATGCCACTTTGTCCCGCATGGGTCTTACTTGATAACACGTAATAGATACCTTTGTATTCCTAAGTTCGTACGGGATTTCTCAGACTTATCACTATATCGACCTTATCCCAAAATTCATATACATAGCATCTCATAAGCATTCATTATCATTTATAGTCATGGAAATAAACTCAATTCAATACAATAACATTTATTTGCAATATGACTTACCTCGAATTCGGTTTATCGGAATGGATACGGCTACATGGTTATTTTCGCTTTCCCGCGATCTAAGTCTGTTTTCCTCGACTCTTGATCTAAACATATTCAGAATTTAACCCTTTTATTTAATAACACATTCAATTCAACCCAAAAATACTTATTTCGGGTAATTTGCAAATTAGCCCTCATATTTGCATAATTTATCAATTTAGTCCATTTTTCTCAAAACATCAAATTCACAAAATCAATACACAACCAAGCTTAGCCGAATATATATATACATCATACAAGCCCATACTTTTCATCAAATTGACAATTTAGTCCTCCAAAATAATATTTTCTTAATTTAGCCCTAATTAACTAAATTCATCCAAAATTCAAGAACAAAGTATGTTCATCAAATACATATCTATCATTTAACACCACAAAACATCACAAAGCTCAACATAGCATCAATGGCATTTTACACAAACATCACCAATTCATGAAATTAATACATGGGTTTTGTAGCTCTCAAAACAACGATTACAAAAACGTAGAAATTATCGAAAACCAAATTAAAACATACCTCTAATTTGGCTCTCAAATGGTCGAATATGTAAAACTCAACCCTTGCTTTCTTTTTCTTATTTCGGTAAAAGATGAACTAAAATGGCCATTTTGTTATGTTTTATCCAATATAACATACATAATAATTCATTTACATATTTAGCCTTTCATTAAACAAATAAAACAAACATGTAATAAGGGCATGATTGTCTTTCATTCATCCACTAACTATAAGTTGGCATAATAACAACATAAGGACTCCACCTTAACAAAGCCACAACACATTAATACTTTAGCAAATAGCAAGTAAATTTCACATTCAATGCAATTTCATCCTATTTGTCAATTAAACACACAGACGGACAAATTAACTTACGGAAATTTAACACATGCTTAGTCACTTATCAACGGCACAGAAAATAATATTAAAATATTATACAGACTCGGATTTATGGTCCCAAAACCACTGTTCCGACTAGGGTATAAACCGGACTGTTACAATTCTCCCCCCTTAGGGATTTTCGTCCCCGAAAATCTTACCGTTAAATAGAATCGGATATTATTGTCTCATTGAATCTTCGGGCTCTCACGTTGCCTCTTCAATTCCATGTCGATTCCATAACACTTTCACTAATGGAATCTTCTTATTTCTTAGCTCTTTCACTTTACAAGCAAGAATACGGATCGATATCTACGGAGCATTGAAACATGAAATACATTGTGAATCTTTTCTAATTCAGATGGCAACATTAATCTATACGCAACAGGCCCGACACACTCAATGATCTCATATGGTCCGATGAATCTCGGACTTAATTTGCCTTTCCGTCCGAATCGAAGCACTTTCTTCCACGGAGACACTTTCAGAAATACTTTGTCGCCGATCTCAAATTCTATATCTTTACGGTTTAAGTTCGCATAAGACTTCTGTCGATCAGATGCTGCTTTCAAACAATCTCGGATCAGTTTCACTTTCTGTTCTGAATCTTTTATCAAATCAACCCCGTATAACTTATTCTCACTGAGTTCGATCCAATACAGAGGTGTACGACATTTACGTCCGTACAAAGCTTCATAAGGTGCCATTTTAATGTTTGACTGAAAACTATTATTATACGCAAATTCAATCAACGGCAAATACTGTTCCCACGAACCATTAAATTCAAGAATGCAACATCTCAACATGTCTTCGAATCTGAATGATCCGCTTCGGATTGACCATCCGCTTATGGATGAAAAGTCAGATCGAAAATGCGCTTTCGTGCCTAAAGCTTCTTGCGCTTTCTTCCGAATCTCGATGTAAACCTCGAATCTCTATCTCGATATAATGGATAGTGGCACCCCGTGCAATCTCACAATCTCTGAAATATAAAGCTCGGCTAATCTATCAAGTGAATAATCAAACCTTACCGGAACAAAATGGGTAGATTTCGTTAATCGGTCAACTACGACCCAAATCGCATCCTTCTTTCTCGGAGTCTAAGGCAAACCAGAAACAAAGTCCATCGTTACTCTATCCCATTTCCATTCGGGAATCAGAATTGGTTGTAGCAAACCAGACGGA
Organism: Gossypium sturtianum; assembly: GCA_025698515.1. Taxonomy (NCBI): domain Eukaryota; kingdom Viridiplantae; phylum Streptophyta; class Magnoliopsida; order Malvales; family Malvaceae; genus Gossypium; species Gossypium sturtianum. Next base: position 37,801,397 of record CM046949.1, read on the forward strand.
ACCTGATGTTCAGCTTTCACTTGCTGACAGATTAAGCATTTCGAAACAAAGTCAGAAATATCTCGTTTCATACCAGACCACCAATAGTGTTGCTTCAGATCATGATACATTTTAGTATTTCCCGGATGAACAGATAGACGATTATCATGTGCTTCATTCAAAATCAATTCTCGAAACACAGATACGATCCTGAAATCTTAAACAATCATCAACAATTTGAAATTCAGATTCGGAATTCACTTCACACTGAGCTCGTCTCACTAGCAATTCATTATCAGATTTCTGAGCATCACATATTTGTTGTAAGAACAACGACTTTGCTTTTAATTCAATTATTACGTAAATCATTGTATCACCAAATCTAACTAGACATTCGTAGTATGTAAGCGCAAAACAATGATTTTCGACTCAACGCATCAGCAATAACGCTTAAGCTTTACCCGATGATAATCTATCACAAGCTCATAATCTTTTAACAGCTTCCAACCATCTTCTTTGACGCAGTTCAAATCTTTCTTTTCACAAATAGAACAGAGCACCCCAAGGTGAAAAACTCAGTCTTCTTGCAAAACCTCTCTCCGGGTTAATTCTTGCAACTGTGACTTTTAACTCTTTCAATTCTATTGGTGCCATTCTATACGGAGCTATCGAAATAGGGGTCGTACCAGGAAACAACTCAATACCAAATTCAACTTCACGTATCGGAGGCAAACCCGATAATTCTTCCTAAACACATCAGAATATTCACAGACAACAGGCACCGATTCTATTTTCTTTTCAGACACTTTCGAATCAATCACATAAGCAAAATATGCCTCATAACCCTTTTTCACATAACTTTGAGTTTTCAAAACCAATATCACAGCAGACAATCCATTCATATCATTAGACTCAATCCGCACAATTTCATTACTCGAACATCTCAAATCAATAGTCTTTCTTTTACAGTTCACCACAGCATCATGTAAAAAAAAACAACCAATCCATACCCAGAATAATATCGAACTCATCAAATGGCAAAAGCATCGATCAAGAGGAAACAGATATTTCAAACATTAACTGACGCTTCTTGCATACTTTGTCAACAAGAACACTTTTACCTAAGGGGTTCGATACTTTTATAGCAAACTCGATGACTTTACAGCAAAGTCTTATCAATACTAAGTTCATGCATATATAGAAATGAGTAGAACCAGGGTCTATCAAAGCAATCACAAAAGTATCATAAAGTGTAAAAGTGCCCATTATAACATCCGGAGATGAAGCTTCCTCCCGAGCTCGATAGTATACGCCCGGCAGCGCCTAGCTTCCGATCTCGCAACAAAGATTCTAATAGTTCTCTCGACTACCACCGACATTTCTTGTATTTTGAGGAGATCTACCTCTCAATAAAACATTCTCGCATCTCGGGTTCGAATAATCTCTTGTTCAATGCACTGGGGCGCCTCTCGGATGAAATGGTCTAATGATCCACATCTAAAACAAGCTCGGTCACTTAATCTGCAAATTCCCGAATGCCTTTTTCCACAATGCTTACATTTAGGTCGCTTGAATCTGACATTTCCAATACTAGTCATTGAAGTTGTTGGAGCTTTGAAGCTTAACTGTGATCTAGCTCGATCTCTACTCGAATGCCTCACATTAGCCTTTGAACGGCTATGTTCATCTCGGAATTTCTTCGAGGCAGACTGAAATGATTTGCTCATAAATCTCTTTTCATATCTCTGGCTTTAGACTCAGCTTTGCATGCTCGATCAACTAGCACTACGAACTCTTGTATCTTCAAAGTACCAACTAGCAATTGGATATCTTCATTTAGGCCATCTTCGAATCTTTTACACATTATCTCTTAGTTGAAACGTATTCCCGAGCATACTGACTTAATCTTACAAACTCGCGTTTGTACTCAGTAACAGACATGTGACCTTGTTTCAATTCCAAAAATTGTTTTCGTTTCTGATCAATGAATCTCTGAATAATGTATTTCTTTCTGAACTCAGACTAAAAGAAATCCCATGTGATCCGTTCTTTAGGAACAACCGAAATCAAATTTTTCCACCACCGATAGGTCATCTCGTAACAAATAAACAACACACTTTATACATTCTTCAGGAGTCGCGACATCTCATCAAATACTCGGATAGTGTTTTCTAACCAAAACTCTCTTTCTTTCAAATCATCATCATTAGTAGCCCTGAACTCTTCAGCCCCATACTTGCGGATCTTGTCTACCGGAGGCTTATTCAATGATTTATACCCATCACCGGAGGCACAACCGAGGTTTGAGGGGGATTAATCGGGGCCGGGGATTGTGAAACAGTCGGGTTATACTTTACAAATTGAGTGAACCATTCACTCATCATCTGAAAAAAGCTTGTTTAGCTTCTCCCTCCTGACCACTAGTAATCGGTCTCGGACCAGAGGGCGCTGTCCCTTGCACGAGCAGCGCGCGCATTACTTTCTACGCGTCCTCTCTACGGCTCTTTCGGGATCCATTACTATACGTAAATCACATTTTATACGTCGATTCATCACACTATCACAATTCAGAAATATGGCATGTATAGCTAGACTCTAACATGCTACGTTAGTCCGAGAATTGGCTAAACCGTAGCTCTGATACCAACCAAATGTAACACCCCTAACCCGTATCCGACGTCGGACTTGGGATAAAGGCGTTACCGGACGGATCGGAAACTTTAACAGACAATTTCATAAGATCATACATCAATTACAATCATAGTGTCCCTTAAGTAGGTCATTGAAACCTTAAGTATGCTCAGAAATAGGGTCGGGACTAAACCGGAACACATAGAGAATCTCATGGAAAATTTTAAACTTTTCTAAAATACAGGGGAGACACGCCCGTGGGAGGAGACCGTGTGCCCTCCACGGCTTTTAGACACCCCCGTGTGTCCATCCGTATCTATATACTGACTATATCAACACGGTCACTAGGCACTCCCGTATGCCATGGCCGTGTGCTACTAGCCCATATACTGACTTCCCCACTACGGCCACCAAACACGCCCGTGTGCCATGGCCGTCTGCTCTAAGCTAGCTACTGACTTGCACACCACGGCTAGCTGACACCCCTGTGTCGAGGCCGTGTGCTACTAAGCTACATTCTGCCAATTCACCCACGGTCTTTAGGCACACCCGTGTGCCATAACCGTGTAACATTATAGGTCATTTACAAGGCCAAAATGCCACCCATAAGGGTCAAACCTACAAGCAACATATATCATCCCATTTCATTCACATATAACCACCAAAATATACCAAATAGCCATCCCAAATCATGCATATTTGACAACTAAGGAAATCACACAATAATACATTCAATATCCATTCTATCCTTACATTCAAAACCAATTCCAAACATACCAATTTGTATGACCAAATCACAATTATGCCCAAACACCATTCATCTATATACTTATCATATCATAACCATTTCATATATCAACTAATCTTACCAAAACAACTTCACATATCACATTCCTTTAAGCATATTACCAAAACATAACTAGCCAAATCACATGGCTAAGTTCACATAACAATTCATACCAATGACTAGCCTATACATGCCATATCTAGCCATATACATTTTCAAAGTGTACCAAAATAAGTTTAATAGTGTAATGACGATCCACAACGATCTCGAGCCTTCAGTAGCTATTACGACCTATAAAACAGAGAAAACGCAGACAAAGTAAGCTTTCCAAAAGCTTAGTAAGTCATAATACCAATAAACTTAGCATATAAACACTCAAAACATATAATCAATCTAAATTCACTAATGGCTCAATTTCACCATCATAATTCTTCTTAGTACATTCACTTAGGCCTTTCATTCTTCAAACCTGTATATTAGTACACACTTTTATTCCCATATTCAAATACATAATTCATCTAGGTAAGTTTAAGGAATTACTTACCTTCTTATACACACATAGTGTACTTATCAAACATACCTGAAACAAATATACAATTTACATATTCCTTGCTTCTCGAACTTGACCATTGAACCGTTTGTAATCTAATAGAATAGGTAAAGTGCCCGAAATAATAATACAATGCCAACGTCCCAAACGTGGTATTAAAAGTAATCAAATATTGAAGCTACTGTCCCAGACAGGGTCTTACTCGTATTCAGATATTGATGCTATTGTCCCGCATGATGTCTTACTCGTATTCGAGATATTGATGCCACCGTCCCGCATGGGTCTTACTCGTATTCGAATATTGATGCCACTTGTCCCGCATGTGGTCTTACTCGTATTCGAGATATTGATGCCACTCGTCCCGCATGTGGTCTTACTCGTATTTAATTATTGATGCCACTCGTCCCGCATGCGGTCTTACTCGTATTCGAGATATTGATGCCACTTTCCCGCATAGGGTCTTACTCGTGTTCGATATTGATGCCACTCGTCCCGCATGTGTGTCTTACTCGTATTCGGATATTGATGCCACTATCCCGCATGTGGTCTTACTCGATAACACGTAATAGATACCTTTGTATTCCTAAGTTCGTGCGGATTTCTCGGACTTATCACTATATCGACCTTATCCCAAAATTCATATACATAGCATCTCATAAGCATTCATTATCATTTATAGTCATGGAAATAAACTCAATTCAATACAATAACATTTATTTGCAATATGACTTACCTCGGATTCGGTTTATCTAATGGATACTGCTACTCGGTTATTTTCGCTTTCTCGATCTAAGTCCTGTTTCCTCTGCTCTTGATCTAAACATATTCAGAATTTAACCCTTTTATTTAATGACACATTCAATTCAACCCAAAAATACTTATTTCGGGCAATTTACAAATTAGCCCTCATATTTGCATAATTTATCAATTTAGTCCATTTTTCTCAAAACATCAAATTCACAAAATCAATACACAACCAAGCTTAGCCGAATATATATATACATCATACAAGCCCATACTTTTCATCAAATTGACAATTTAGTCCTCCAAAATAATATTTTCTTAATTTAGCCCTAATTAACTAAATTCATCCAAAATTCAAGAACAAAGTATGTTCATCAAATACATATCTATAATTTAACACCACAAAACATCACAAAGCTCAACATAGCATCAATGGCATTTTACACAAACATCATCAATTCATGAAATTAATACATGGGTTTTGTAGCTCTCAAAACAACGATTACAAAAACGTAGAAATTATCGAAAACCAACCAAAACATACCTCTAATTTGGCTCTCAAATGGCCGAATATGTAAAACTCAACCCTTGCTTTCTTTTTTTCTATTTCGGTCAAAAGATGAACTAAAAATGGCCATTTTGTTATGTTTTATCCAATATAACATACATAATAATTCATTTACATATTTAGCCTTTCATTAAACAAATAAAACAAACATGAAATAAGGGCATGATTGTCTTTCATTCATCCACTAACTATAAGTTGGCATAATAACAACATAAGGACTCCACCTTAACAAAGCCACAACACATTAATACTTTAGCAAATAGCAAGTAAATTTCACATTCAATGCAATTTCATCCTATTTGTCAATTAAACACACAGACGGACAAATTAACTTACGGAAATTTAACACATGCTTAGTCACTTATCAACGGCACAGAAAATAATATTAAAATATTATACAGACTCGGATTTGTGGTCCCAAAACCACTGTTCTGACTAGGGTATAAACCGGACTGTTACGCAAAGAATGTGTTTATTCCTGAGAAGTCGTAGGTGGATCATACCAACTAAAATTTGATGTGAACTACGATCTTCCATCTAGATCATCATTTGGCAAAGTTTTTCATAAACCACCTAGCAATCCATAAGAGCAAACAAAATTGAATTTGATACATTCATGGTTAGACAAACAGTGAATGAAATGAAATCTCAAATCCTTAAAATGAATTCTTTTTAAGGTTAGAGAAATTTATTTTCGAAGGATGTTAGTTGGGAAAAAATAGTCTATTTAGATGTCCACGTGGATAAAACAATAACCACATCAGCCAATTATTAGCTACTTAATGGTTAACTGGCCTAAACATTCAATGTCACTAACTTTAGTGACCAATATATAAATGCTTTTGTATTTGAGTGACCAAAATCAAAGCTACGTAGTAATTAGGCTACCATTAAAATATTTTAACCTTTTTTTTATAAAATTTTGAACGGTTGTCTTTAGCCTTCAAAAATGAAAATTTTTGACCTAATTCAGAAGGGGTTATATTGGCCACCGAAGTGGCCAAAAACGGATTACTGATCGAATTTCTAAATTCCTTTTCGAAAATCATTTTTCTTCTTAAGTTTAACAAAATTTAATTAAAGCTCATTTTTCGTTTCGCAAACTGTGGTTATGTAACACCCCTAACCCGTTTCATTACCGGAATAGGGTTACGAGATATTACCGATCAATACATAACACATAGCTTACATTTATCAACCTCAAGAAATTATCCTCATACATCATTCAATACAATCACATTGTCCCTTATGTGGGCCTACGAGGCCTTAAACATGCTTTAGAAATGGTTCGTGACTAAACTGATAACATACGAAAATTTCAGAAAACTTAGAAATTTTTCAATCGTATAATGGTCACACGCCCGTGTGAACAGGCCGTGTGCCTCACACGGCTAGCAGACACGCCCATGTGGAAACAGGGCATACATACTGACTTGCGTCATACGGCCGAGGACACGCCCGTGTGCCAGGCCGTGTGAAAACTGGAGGGTATACTGACTTGGGTCACACGGCCAACCACACGCCCGTGTGTCCAGCCCGTGTGCCCTTTGAAATGGCCACACACGTCCATGTGCTAGGCCGTGTGCCATTTAGGGGGTATACTGACTTATACCACACGGCTAGTCACACGCCCTTGTGTGAGACCGTGTGGAGCATACAGACTTAACTTAAATTTCAACACCAGGGGACACAGAGCCGTGTAGCATGACCATGTGTCGCACATGGTTGAGCGCACGCCCGTGTCTCTGCCCGTGTGGACAAAAATAGGCATTTGCAAAGCCAATTTGCCACCCTTTTTGCACATACCTACATAAGCTCAAATGGCATCATTTTAAGACACAAATATGCAGCCAAAAGTCATCAACCAATACACAAACATCCCTAATCCATTTCAACTACATTCAATACTCAATTCCATGCCATTTACCTATTCAAATACTAATCAATTTATCTTGCTTTTTTAAGCATAATTCACATGTATAATTCATTTAGCATAACTAATCCAAACATTCATAACTACTTCAATCCCATTCATTCATTATGGTCTATTACCAAACATTAAAAGTAGAACCATATACACATTCATAAACATCATCAAGTTCATCATCTTATGCCAACTCAAATGGCCAAATACATATCCATCAAACATACCAAAATGACATAAGCCTATACATGCCATATACCATATATACATGTCTCTAAAATTACCAAATTAGATGATCGATAGTGCGATGAAGTCTCTGACGGTTCCCGAATCCGAGCTAGCTTCGTAGAACTATAAAACATTGAAACAATTAAACAAAGTAAGCTTTAAGCTTAGTAAATTCGTATGTGAACATGAAATAATCACAACATTCATATAACAAATCAAAATAGATAATATCATTAACATTTAAAGCATCAATTCCTGAATTAACATAAAACTTATCCATGTCCTCATTCATGAGTTCTCAACTTCATCTATTTCAATACTTGAATAGTTTTTCGTACATACCTGTATCGATACATTTCTATTTCTCATCAATACTCTTATCAAACCACTCCGGTTTACAAATGCTTTCGATACCGTTTCATCGATTTTTCTGATGCCACAGTCCAACTATGGTCTTTTACATATATTTCCAAGGCCCTGCCATGGTCTTTCATTCACATGCCATAACCCGGTTATGGTCTTATTATTTGATTGCCATAGCTAGCTATAGTCTTATTCGGCAACTTGCCTTACTCAATCCGTACATTTCATTTAATAACTCAACATTTAATCAATAGAATAATTACTATATCAATTTCATTCATCAAATAGATAGGTACACATATAAGTTCAATTATACGAACTTACCTCATATTCGGAATTAACGGATAGGATCGACTATTCGACAACCTTGCTTTCCCCCCGATCTAAATCTGAATTCTTTCTTTCTTGATCTATATGAATTCAAAATTGACTTATTCAATCATATACTCTTTCAATTTAGTCCAAAACATACATTTAGGCATATTTGCACTTTAGCCCCTAAACTTTCACACTTTTAACAATTTAGTCCCTATTTCACAAATACACAAAATTAACATAATCTCATTATACTCTAGCTTAGATGAATTACCTATAGGTCCCTAGCAGACCACTTTCATTTATTTCACATTTAAACCCCTCAATTTACAAATTTCACAATTTAATCCCTTTTTGAAATTTTTGTCAAAAATCACTTTACAAAACATGTAAAACTATCATCAAGCTTTCATATTCTATCATCAATCATCAAATTACTCAATTATTCAACAACGGCAACTCTCAAAATCTTTAACAATTTCAAAATCTAAGGTACGGGCTAGCTAGAATACAAAGCAACGATTCAAAAACGTAAAAATCATCAAAAACCAAGCTCAAACCGTACCTTAATCAAGCCTATTGTGTGCCGAACCCTAAGTGTTCATCAATGGCTTCTTTTATTCTTCCATATTCGACTAGAAGAAAGAAAAGATGGACAAAATTTTATTTTGTTTTTATTATAATAACTTATTAGACAATTTACTAATTTACCCTTAATGATAAAACATTAATATCATCATATTAATGCCCATTAATGTCCACTTACCTTTAAAATGGTTTAATTACCATTTAAGGCCATCATAATTAAAAACCAAAGCCAATTAACACCTTTAACAAATAGAATGCAACTTTTGTATTTTACGCGATTTAGTCCTTTTTCTCAAATCGAGCAATTAAACGATAAAATTACTTCACGAAAATTTCACACATTCATACTTTCATGCTATAAACACATAAAATAATATAAAAATAATTTTTCTACATCAGATTCGTGGTTCCAAAACCACTATTCTGATTTAGCTAAAACTGGACTGTTGCAGGTTACTTGTAGTTAAGATTAAAATAAAACCAAATTGGTAATCATTATTCAGTTCGCAAATAATTCAAGTTTTGCTATTCACTAACTGAAATTTCAAAATCAATGAAACAACAGAAAGCCCATCATTTTTTTTTTATCAGAAACCATAAAACATCTCTTGAAAACTAAGTAATTTTTTTAAGAAAATAGCAAATCGGTTAGCTAAAATCCATGCATGGAAGCACAAATTTAGTTCAGAAACCAAAACCCAAAGTTTAACGAAAGTCCAAAATTCAAATTCATACCACAGTTCTTATAAAATTTATTTACAAATCCAACTGGAAACTTATTAACTTTACAAAAAATTGTTTAAAACCAAACCGAAATAAGCAATTCTGAGACCTCCGATTTGCCGAGTCCAACATCTAGTCTCGAGGGTTACCTGAAAAGATGAAAACTAAGGAAGTGAGCTACAAAGCTCAGTGTGAGACTAAAACAAATGCAAGTAGGCAGTTGCGGAACATCACCAAAAAAAAGCTAATTAACCACACAAACTATCAATAGCGAAAACTCGAAACACAGACAGATAACACATTAAAATAACGCATAGCATCAATAAGACATTTAACATATATGCATAACTAATTCAGATGAATTGTGGTACAAAATCCCCACCTAACCAACCGCTACACACCAGCTCCGTAAATCCCATAAACACACCAATAAGGGTATACTAAACCCTTTCCAATCTCTACGCACCAATATTGGGTTATGGTGGACCCATCCAACGATACACACCATAGAGTGGTTGTATGCCACTTGTATTATTGCGGGTTTACCATTAATTATGCAGTTCAATTACCACAAACAAACTTTCTTCTCTTCATCATCAACTCCCAACCCAAGAATGCATATGCAAACCATATCGTACATACAGAATTATAGATTCGGACATACTCATCCTCAATTTCCATAATCAATTACATATTGGCAAACAGTGTAGAATCAAAATCTAACATTCACATATATCAGAGTTTCCATAGCACAATCATATTCATAACTTATACAATTATCAGAACTACACCTTACGAACGATTATAAATAATTTATTCAAATAGTAACACGCCTACCATAAACAAATTTCGTGTTCCAAACACCTCTACAAAGGCTTAAACATGCACGAAATCAGTCAAGGACTAAAACGAAAAAATTTGCGAAACAAAATTAAAAACTGTAAAAAACATCACCACACGGTCGTGTGGCTAGACCGTGTGGGAAGGTCTAGACCGTGTGATAGGGGTACATGCCCGTGTGACTGAGAGACGACCGTGTGACTAAAAGACATGGCCGTGTGGAAGGCCCTGTAACTCTCTGAACCGTGTGATTACATTTACAACATAGGAGCAAGCAAGACATGGTCGTGTGGTTGAATGACACGCCCGTGTGACTGAGAGACACGGTCATGTGTTTAAAGGACACGTCTGTGTGTGATCGAAAATATCCCTACAGGGGTCACACGGCCATGTGGCCGGTCCGTGTGACTCGAAAATTAACCTATTTCCTACCGTGGCACACAGCCATGTGAACCGCCCATGTGGCTGCCTGTGTGGCCCCGAAACCACACTCAAATTTGCAGCAAAACACAAATTTCAGCAGTAAAAACAATCCCCAATCACATATGTTTAAAATCACACACCTGAAAGGCAATTCCCACGCACTAATGATCAATCGAAGCCCTCAATTAAACCAATCTGAAAACTCAATTTTACAAACACACTACCTATAAGAAAATCGATCTAAACCATATATAGAAAATCAAAGAAACCGATGTAAATCTTAAGAAAACAACCCTTACACTTACCGGATTCGCAATTGACTGAAAAAAAAAACCAATTTGGAGAACGGCAAATGTCAAGAATGATGGAACAAAAATAAAACGGCTAAAAATTACTAGCACTTTGATTTATAATGACGATAGAACCAAAAGGTGATCAAACAAAAGAAAACAAAATAAAAGGTGGAAAACAAAGAATGTTGAAGCATCCAGAATCAAAACTGGATATTGAAACAAATTGAGAAAAATGAAAAATGGGACGTGGAAAGGAAAAATAGAACGTGGGTGAAGTTGGGATTCTTTTCTCTCTTTTTTTTCTCTATAAAAGTTAAACAAACAAATAAATAAATATAAAGTAAAATAATTTAATTAATATTTAACAAAACCAATCAGATTTATTTTTAAAGGAATTGAAACCAAAAACAAAACTACAAAACTAAAATAAAAATAAAAATAATTCCTACAAAGCACATATAAGGATTCAAACCCGAAACTTAAAAGAAAACTGACACTTAACCACTAAATCACTAGGCTCATCATATCCTTAGACACAAACGAAAATATAAGAATCTAACCGAATCCCCTTAACTCAACCAACAGACTTAATACTTCTAACCCAATTTCGGGGTGTCACACTCTCAAATGCCTCAACCTAATTCTATACAAATATATGAATATATAAAAACGTGATTATTTAATGAATATAAAAGTAATGATAAACTTAAAAGTGCATTTGTTAATCGCAAAATCACCTAAAAATCAAATTTGATGTTGATTTAAAATGTTAAAAGATACTTTTGAAGATCAAAAGAAATGCTATTTCTTTCCTCCTTAAAAAATGTTTAGGATTTAACTTTGTTATCAAATTCATCATTAAAAAATGTTTACAAATTATAAAAGGTGATGTTTTAATCAATTCAAATCATTATAAATTTGTATTTGACACGTTTTATGATAATTAAATAACAAAAAAAATAATATTAAAATATGAAGTCGGAGAAACCAAACTGATCTGACAATTCGTATTTACTTATGAGTCCGAAAACGTAAGTCTGTAGCTCTCATGCCACTGTAAATCTGTAATGTTTCAATCAATGGCCTGTTGGGCAATATGTGTTAATCGCTCTGCCTACATAGCAGGCATAAGAACAACACAAATTAATGGGCAAACGACCGATCCCTAGCTGCACCATTTTAAACCATTCATATCATATTTAATCATTTCATATTTATTTACGAGAAATTATTTACTACGTTTAATAATTTTAGACAAGAGACTGATAAGTACCTTATAAAATAAACTTTTAATATATCAAATACTAACCCTTTATTTATTTAGTTTGTTAATATTTGAGAAAAAGGGTCAAACCAAATTTGACTTATTTTTTTACTCTTTTTTTTTTTTTTTACAATTGTGATTCGAATCCAGGTTAATTTGAGAAAGAGAGTAAACTGCATTTAACCTATTAAATGTTTGTAGTGCGGTCAAATTCTATTATTAGTCTATATATTATATTTAAGTTATGGGTTTAATTCATATACTTTAATTTAGAGGTGTTCATCGGTCATGTTGGATTTGGGTCAGGCCTAAGTATGATACTAACATTCTTTATATTTGCCCAAACCCAGCTTGGCCCGAAATATGGACTTAAAAGTTTGCCCAAATCCGTCCATATTTGCAAAAGACTAACCCAAACCCATCTTAAGCCTCCCCATATTATTTTTCAAGTTTTTTAAAAATATTATATTATATTGTATTAATATTTAATAAAATATTATATATTTTTTTTTATTTATTCAAAGTTTTTATATAGTGATCTTAATATTATTTTAATGTTTATATTAGAGTAGTATTATATATTTAATATAGGTTTATTTTTTTAATGTATTCTAAATTACATAATATATGAAAATAACCTAATATAAAGTGTCAAAACCATTTTAAAATCTAGATTTTAAAAACAGGGATCGACTTTTGAAAACGAAAATGGGAGTCGCCACCAATCCCTTCTTACTTAGGTGTGATTGGATCACCTTATAATACGTTTCATTTTAAAACATTTGGTTTTGGTCTACGAAAAACGAGAAAACGGGTTCGGGAGTCGGTTACGTATGAGGAAGGATTAGCACCCTCATAACGCCCAAAAATTAGTACCTAATCGATAAAATCATTTCCTAATGTTGAAACTTTAAAAAAAATTTAAAAATGAACCTTTTATTTGAAGAAAAAACCCAGACTTACTTATCTCAATGAAATAAAACATCATACCCAGTAAGTTAGGATATAGCATCTCATGACTTTAAAACTAAGCACGTCTTTATTTTAGAAAATTCCTACCTCGATACGCAAAACGTCGAACCCAATAAGTTAAGGCACAACGATCCGAGTTCCCAATAATAGGTTTTTTTATTTGAAATTGGTAAATCTCAGTTTTTTTAAGAAAGAAGGGATAGGTAATACCTAAAATTTTACGAGAAAAATCGAACCCAATAAGTTAGGGCAAAATTCTTCTTGAAATACTTCAAATATCACATATCACCGTATTTTAAAAATATTTGAGTAAAATGCTTTAATTCGAAAGATATTTTTATAAAAAGGCTTGAGTAAATCATACATTACAACATATATACCAATTGCAATTATTATATAAAAATAAGAATATAACATGAATAAATAAATTATTAGAAAAAAGTTAAAGCAATAATATACGAATATAAAGATACAAATAAATGTATATAATAATTAATAAAAACCATAACATATGATAAAATAATATAAAATAATTAATAATAAGATATAAGAATTATACATAATAAAAATAATCAGTAAATAATAGATATAATAATTTTAAATAAAAACATATATATACATAATATATTAATCATAAAAATTATATATGTAATAAACAATATAAATAAAATAGGTAATATATTATAATAAATTATATATATATATATATATATATATAATATAATATAATACTATATAATATACAAGTTAAAATCTAATATAATAGATAATAGATAATAGATAATATATAAATTATAAAATAATATATAAATTATTTAAACCAAGTAAAATAAAATATAATAATAATTAAATATATAAAAAAATAATACATATAAAAATATATATATATAGATTTTGTAATATTAATAAATAAATATAAGGAAATAATATTTAGTATTTAATAAGGTAAAATAATTAAATATAATATAAAATAAAAGGATAAAAAAAACAAAGAAACAAGGATTAAAATAGCAATTAAAACAGATTAAAAGAACTAAATTAAAACACTCATTAAATTACAGGGGTTTAAATTGCAATAATGCCAAATTTCAAAACGGTACCGTAATAGACTTAACCTTTAAAGAGCCCGAGAATTAAAATGAAACAGCATGTAAATTTTAGGGCCAAATTGTAAATACGGAAAAATGCATTTGGACATAATTATAAATTTGAAAAAATACGGAAGGACCAGATCCGCAAATAGACCATTGACCAAAAACACGCGGATCCTTCGGGTCGAATCGGGTCAGATTTCGAGTAAAATCTAAATGGCGCCGTTTTGCTGCTTATTGCCTTAAGCCAAAACGACGTTGTTTTAATATTACCATATAAATCAAATTTTGACTAAAAAAAATCATTTACCCCACTAAAAAGCTTTAAAAAATGCTCTCTCTCTCTCTCCGATCCCATACGATTTTCGGCAGTCCTTCCGGCGAGGCTCTGGTGTCCGACCGCCATACGCGCCTCCTCTAACGGCGATCAGAAAACCCTAAAACCTCCTTTTTCGACGCCAAATCAAACGGTAAACTCTTTTCTTTCTTTTTTTAGTGATATATGTATACAAAAACGCATGAACAAAAAAATAAAAATAAATAAGACGGATATTAAAAAAGCACCTCTGTTTTTTATTTGCTTGTATTTTGTCTTGTTTTTGTGTTCTTTGTGTGTTACAAATTCTTGGGTTTTTATAACCCGAAAATAAAAAGGAAACATATTTTTTCTATATTTGCTACCACTTCTTTCCTTTTTGCAGGCAATTGATGAAGATCTCGGCGGCGATAGAGTGATTTGGCGCGGATCGCGGCGCTATCGAGGGCGCGAGGGTTGCGGCGCGATGGTAGGTGGCCCTGCGCGCGACGATTGAGTTTCGCCATTGCGGCGCCTAGGCAAACCCTAGGGTTTGGGGTTTCGAGCCGGAAACAAGTTAGGCTATTTGGGCCGTGTACTTTGTTGGGCTAGTGGGTCACAGATTTAGGCATTGGGCTCGGGTGTAATGGGGTAGTTGGGTAAATTAAATTTGGGCTCTATACATGGACTGTTTGGACATTTTGATTTTTTTTATCTATTTTGATTTTTTCTTTTTTTTTGTCTATGTGGGCCCGGGCAAAATGGGTTCCTACAGCTGCCCCACTTTGCTCATTATCGTGTAACGAGAATAGAGCAAAGACTCTAAAAGGACCAATTTTGCCGGTTTTGGCCGAGCTTCGACTTCTTTTATCCTCATCTTCTTCAAATGACTCCAAATCCACTGCAACTTCACCGTTATTAGAACTTCATCTTGATTTCAGTAAGTTTGATAGCTTCAACTTCATGAAGGCAGTATCCACTATCTTTTGATCTGCTCCACTGTAAACTCAGGGAGACAAGATCTGATGTTTTCGATCTGCTCCTGCAACTTCAGGATTGCCAGATCTGCTATCTTCAATCTGCTCTTGCAACTTTAGGATTGCCAGATTTGCTATCCTCAATCTGCTCCTGCAAACTCAGGGAGGTAAAATTTGATGTCTTCGATCTGTTTCTGCAACTTCAGGAATGCCAGATCTGCTATCTTCGGTCTGCTCCACTGCAAACTCAGGGATGCCAGACTGGTGGTTTAAATCTGTTCCACTACTGCTTAGGGAGACAAGATTTGTCATTCGATCTTGGTCCACTACTGCTTAGGGAGACAAGATCTACAATCTTTGACCTATTCCACTGCTAGTCAGGGAGATAGGGCTGGTAGCTTAAATTTGTTCCACTACTGCTTAGGGAGACAAGATTTGTCGTTCGATCTTGGTCCTCTACTGCTTAGGGAAACAAGATCTACAATCTTTGACCTATTCCACTGCTGGTCAGGGAGATAGGGCTGGTGGCTTAAATCTATTCCACTACTGCTTAGGGAGACAAGATTTTTCGTTCGATCTTGGTTCCCTACTGCTTAGGGTGACAAGATCTACAATCTTTGATCTATTCCACTGCTGGTTAGGGAGATAGGGCTGGTGGCTTAAATCTGTTCCACTACTGCTTAGGGAGACAAGATTTGTCGTTCGATCTTGGTCCTCTACTGCTTAGGGCGACAAGATCTACAATCTTTGACCTATTCCACTGCTGGTCAGGGAGATAGGGCTGGTGGCTTAAATCTGTTCCACTACTGCTTAGGGAGACAAGATTTTCCGTTCGATCTTGGTTCCCATCGCTTAGGGTGACAAGATCTACAATCTTTGACCTATTCCATCGCTGGTCGTGGAGATAGGATCGATGTCTCCGATCCGCTCCCCGCAACCTCGTGATTGTCGATCTGCTATTTTAATCGCTCCCGCAAACTCGTGGATACTAGACTATTGTCTTCTACCTTGCTACATAACCTCGTAGAATGGGTATATGTTTATGTCCAATATTTAGGATGCTTTGATCGAAATGCATCGATGCTCCTATTTAGCCATGTCATGAAAATGTTATGAAGATGATTCTTGTTTCAAGGATTAGGATGCAATGATCGAAATGAATCAAATGCTCCTAATGAAATTTACAAAAAATTTATGAGTATGATTCCTATCCTAGGTGTTATTACTCATTTGTTTTTCATTCATGTTCTACTCAAATAATTTGCCCCATGGTAATTCTGAGTCCTCTCTACTTGAACCTTGGGACATGAATTGGTATCTCCTATCGCAACTTCAGGGGAATAACTTTTAATTTCTTCCATCTTTCATTACCATTCGTGAGGTACAGTAACTTGTACTACTTTCAATCATTTACATCATTCCACGGGTGTAATGACCAGATGTATGAATGCAGGGTATCTTGTCAATGATCCTCTTCACACTTGGATTGACCTTGTTCGTCATTTGCCGATGTGGTATCACCAACGAAATTGTCTTATTCAATAAAAATCTGAAGAGATAATCATTTTCCAATGTTTCCAATCCCTTAGACTTGGTGAGTTCTGAACAATAGTCCTGTTTCAAATTATCATATTATTTATAAGCTTTTAGAGTAATATGAGAAACTCCTTTTATGAAAGTGTTATTAGTCCATAAATTGTTATTTCAATATAAAATGCTTGAAAAAGGTCACAAAAATGGACGAGAAAGAAATTAGTCAGGAGCATAGCTTTGAGAAATAATTTAATCAAAGATAACCCAGGCAATAAAAGAAAATTGATTTAGGCGTATCTCAAAAAAGAATAAAGCAATCAAAGATAACGAATTTCAAAATTGGGTAAGAATGAAGCTAGATGCCCCAGATATCGCAGCCTGAGCTTCTTTGTTCCAACTTCTTGAGGACCATTTTAAGCTCAATATGTGTTTAGGGGATCTGGAGTACTTTGTCGATGCCCCAAGACGTAATATACTTCCTCATTGCTAATTCAGACGTACAAAGACTACTGTATGCCCCTTTTTTAGTCAAAATTTGAGCTGCCCTTTTCGGGTTTTCAACTCAAATCCCCTTTGGTCTCAAAGCGCCCTTTGCGGGTTTTCGCTTTGGCCTCTCCTTTTTTTTTTGTTTATCTTTTGTTTTTTGTTTTTTTGTTTTTTTTTGAGGCACCATTTTCGGGTTTTCACCTTAATCTTTCCTCTTTCAGGTAAAATATCTCTTGACCAAACCTGAATTCAACGGATTGGGCAAGTCTTTGCCATCCATCTCTATCAATATCAATGCTCCTCTAGAACAGGCCCTATATAAGTCCTTCCCAGTTTGGCATATGCTTTCCTCTAAAATCGTTTTGTAGAGGAAAATTTTTTTTCAACATCGGGTTCCCTTTGTGGAATTCTCTTGGATGAACCTTTTTTTCGTAAGCTCACATCATCCGACCGTGATGGATAACTTTTAACCTCTTCTTCGATTAGGTTCAATTGGAAAAAATGCTTCAATTCCATAATGGGCAAGATGTTGCCCCAGTGAAGGTTCTAGCCAACGTTTGATAATCATAGAGAGTAGTGATAGCTTCTTATGCCAATCTTTACAAGTCTTACCCACCTTTTATTTCTTCTTCTTCTTCTTCTTCTTTTTTTTGGCAACTTTTGTTGCACTATGATATGCTGCATGATCTTTGGACAAACTGTAAACTTTGACTTTGTACAGTTATGCGTTATTAAATATGATCCTTTATGGCATTCTTTGCTGACATTTGATTCCCTTTTTTTTTTTTTGAATTTGATGACTTTCGACTGTGTAACATTGGCATATAAAGCTACTTCCACCCTCTTGGTGAAATAAACGACAACCATGACAGTGAATCGATGTCAACTAGAAGCATTTGACAAGATTGGCCCCATAATATCCATGCCCCACATATGAAAAATTTGTGAAGAACTAGAGCAAGCACATGAATCTCGTCTCCTTAAATATGGCATAGCTGATACCATCTCTTTCTCTGTAGATTGGCAGTGCCCAATCCTCATGTTTAGGGCGCATCTTATAAGCCCAAGCATGTCCTGATATAATTATGTGAAAATATATTTGAATTCTCGAAAGTAACTCAATAATATCTCGCCTTATCTTCGTGGTGAGCTAGGCTTTGATCTTGACTCCTTTCTTAGGCTTGCAACATCCATTGACCTTATGTAAGGTAGGGTCTATTTTTCATCTTGTTAAACCACTCTTAACAAATCAAAAGATATGTTACAATCTCTGTTATCTTCAAAGTCCTTAGATCCCCTGGACCCATATCTCATTCAAAAAGGGAGTCAGTAACAACGTCGCTCATGTTATTGATATCTGGGTACCTAAGTACGAAGGTAAAAATCTAAAGAATAAATGATTCTAAGGATGGCTATTTGTATAGTCATGAATGAAGAATGAAAGAATATTCTAAAAACAAAAGAATGTACAATATGAAATAGAAAGAATAAAAGAATATTTACTTAAAAGGATGCATTTTATTGAAATAAAAATTCTGGACACAAGCCCATTTCACAAAAGGATTCTTATTACTTCTGGGCTTAAAGCAACAAGCATGTTTTGAATATTACTCTAGATTAACCCTAAAAATACAGGGATCCCTTCCACAGTCCCATTGTTTAAAATCTTCCCAAGTATGTAAGGGCTTGGAAACTTTTATTCCCGATTCCTCTTCTGATATGTCATTGGTGTTTTGATTCCCGATTGTTAGGTTTCGATGACTTCTTCAAGGAATCACAACTCTCCTGCCCCTCCTTCAATTATCATCGCTCCGCTCGACTCATCGAACTTTATAACCCCTATTTTAATAAGCCTTTCGACCAATTTCTTAAATGCCATGCAGTTATCGATTGAGTGACTCGCTATTCCTGCGTGATACTCACATTGAGCATTCAAATCATACCATTTGGGGTACGGGGGTTGTATTAGTTCCATGTAATGAGGAGCCACCACATGTTCATCAAATAGACTTTGATACAACTCCCTATATGTCATTGGAATTGGTGTAAACTGGAGTTGCTCATTGCTTTGCCTTATGCCAGATTCTTTCCTTGATGAACCTTGATACCCAAAGAGTCACTGCTTTTTGGTCGTTTAACAAAGAATCGACTTTGAGCACCCCATGCTTGTATTATCCACTTCATTTTCTCTCTTCCTTGTGGCCATTCTTTTGTTACTTTCTCCCGCCTCGATCTTTCCACTTTTTATGGCATTCTCGATCATTTCTCCCGTCATTACAATGTCCGAGAAGATCTTTGTAACACTTCCTAGCATATACGTGATAAATGGGGCCTTCAGTGTATTAATAAAGAGCATTGTAGTCTCCTTTTTCTAGGAGTGGTGGCTGAACTTGCATGGCAACCTCTCTCCATCTTTGCGCATATTGCCTGAAGCTTTCATTTGCCCTTTTTTCCATGTTTTGCAACATGATTCGGTCAGGTGTCATGTCTGTGACATGGTTGTATTGCTTCATGAAGGCTTGAGCTAAGTCTCTCCAGGAGCTAATATTAGCGCGGTTGAGTTGATTGTACCACCTAGACGCTGCTCCCCACCAAATCTGCTTGAAACAATGAACCGTGTTGATCATTGTTCACGTAACTAGTCATCCGTCTACAAAACATAGTGATGTGGGCTTCAGGACAACTAGTCCCGTTGTACTTCTCAAACTCTGGCATCTTGAATTTATGAGGAAGCACTAAGTCTGGAACCAAATTTAAGTCCTTAGCGTCAATACCCTGATGATGGTCAGCATTTTCCAAAGCCTGGAACTTTTCTTCCAACCATCTGCAGCGATCCTCCAATTTCCTTGAAAATTCAATTTTTTTTCCCTCTTTTTCTGCTATGTCCAAATCAGGGATAACAGGATTGGCAGGGTTATCTCCTGTTTTGGATCCTGAACCCATTTGGAAGTTCATAGGTGGTCCATTATCAGCTTGCCCCTGTTGAGGCCCAATCGTGACAGGTGGTCTTTGGGGATACTCTTCCGGTTGTACATGCGGTGGGTGGAATCTCGAAGAAAATCTTCATTGTCATCAGCATTTATTATGAGACCCTTTCCATTGTCCATTGCCCCACTCAGCATCTGGGTCATTTGGGCCATCATGTTCTTTTGGGCTTCCAACATCTGGTCTCTCATCTCTTGTTGAAGCTTTGCCATCTGTTCCTGCATCTGGTCTTGCATATTTCTTTGGAATTGCTCCATTCTCTGGTCCATTTTCCTTGACTTAGCTCGTGTACCGTGAGGGTGTTCTGTTCCTAGATTTTCTTTCTCTCTCTCTCTTATAATTTAAACTAATTAGACTCTCTCTATAAATTTGAATGCATCTGATGTTATGTAATGCAAATGCATGAATGCAAAGAAAGAGAGGCGTTGATTCTGAATTCAGTTACATTAGAAAAACTTTTCTAGAAAGCAAATTTCTTTACATAAAACGGATCGCATACACGACCTTATCCTCATAGTCCAAGTGAAAACATGAATCCCTTCTTCGCAAAAGTCAAGTCTTGCAAACTTCTAATAGATGCCTCCTCTAGCTCCTTTTTGCTTGATCTGGGACGCGACTCACTGCTCCATAATACTTGTTAGCTTCTTCAAGAAAGTCGAGACGTGGTGATTCTCGATTTGTCTTTGTCAACTTGAATCCTTGGGTAATGTATTCCTTCGCCAGCTATCAGTTTTCTCTTGTTGTGTTCACTTAGACTATATTCGGACGAGACCGTATTATAATCCACTTTATCAAAAAAACCCGTTTTCTTATGACAAACTTTTCTATTTAGCAATTGAATTTGAAATCAACACCTCTTTTCTATGATATGAATGCAATGCAATCAAAACAAAAGAAAACCCATTAGCATAGGAAAAATAAATAACATAGAACACCTATCAGGGTGACCACTAGGGTTTGACATAGTTCTACCTAGGGTAAGCCCTTAGGTTTTCTATATGTGGTTTAGCTCTAAAGTTGAGGTACCTGAACCAGTAGATTCCTCGATCCTCACCCATTATAGGCTCATATGGACCGAGTTTGGTTCAGGGGAATACATTTCCCTATGGCTGCACGGAGGTGAAAACCTCACGAAGACATAGGTACGGATGTATCCCGAAAGCGATTCACTATCCTGCACGGAGGTGAAAACCTCACGAAGGAGTAGCTTCTCACTCCCACTTAAGGGTGTGACCACGACGGTCATGCAGTGCAATGCATAGCAATATATTTAAGACCACATGCAATAAAAGGATCATATTTTTAAAATCGGAATTTTAAATTCGAACAAAAGGGCATGAAATTATCAATTTTACGGTCTGACTCTCTTGTGTCCCCAGTGGAGTCGCCAAGCTGTCGAAACCATTCTAAAATCGGGTTTTAAAAAACGGGATCAACTTTTGAAAACGAAAATGGGTGTCGCCACCAATCCCTTCTTACTTAGGTGTGATTGGATCACCTTGTAAAACGTTTCATTTTAAAACATTTGGTTTTGGTCTACGAAAAACGAGAAAATGGGTTCGGGATTCGGTTACGTATGAGGAAGGATTAGCACCCTCATAACGCCCAAAAATTGGTACCTAATCGATAAAATCATGTCCTAATGTTGAAACTTTAAAAAAAAATAAAAATGAACCTTTTATTTGAAGAAAAAACCCAGACTTACTTATCTCAAAGAAATAAAACATCATACCCAGTAAGTTAGGATATAGCATCTCATGACTTTAAAACTAAGCACGTCTTTATTTTAGAAAATTCCTACCTCGAGACGTAAAACGTCGAACCCAATAAGCTAAGGCACAACGATCCGAGTTCCCAAGAATAGGTTTTTTTATTTGAAATTGGTAAATCTCAGTTTTTTTAAGAAAGAAGGGATAGGTAATACCTAAAGTTTTACGAGAAAAATCGAACCCAATAAGTTAGGGCAAAATTCTTCTTGAAATACTTCAAATATCACATATCATCGTATTTTAAAAATATTTGAGTAAAATGCTTTAATTCGAAAGGTATTTTTATAAAAAGGGCTTGAGTAAATCATACATTACAACATATATACCAATTGCAATTATTATATAAAAAAATAATATAACATGAATAAATAAATTATTAGAAAAAAAGTTAAAGCAATAATATACGAATATAAAGATTCAAATAAATGTATATAATAATTAATAAAAACCATAACATATAATAAAATAATATAAAATAATTAATAATAAGATATAAGAATTATACATAATAAAAATAATCAGTAAATAATATATATAATAATTTTAAATAAAAACATATATATACATAATATATTAATCATAAAAATTATATATGTAATAAACAATATAAATAAAATAGGTAATATATTATAATAAATTTTATATATATATATATAAAATATAATATAATACTATATAATATACAAGTTAAAATCTAATATAATAGATAATATATAAATTATAAAATAATATATAAATTATTTAAACCAAGTAAAATAAAATATAATAATAATTAAATATATAAAAAATAATACATATAAAAATATATATACATAGATTTTGTAATATTAGTAAATAAATATAAGGAAATAATATTTAATATTTAATAAGGTAAAATAATTAAATATAATATAAAATAAAAGGATAAAAAAAATAAAGAAACAAGGATTAAAATAGCAATTAAAACAGATTAAAAGAACTAAATTAAAACACTCATTAAATTACAGGGGTTTAAATTGCAATAATGCCAAATTTCAAAACGGTGCCGTAATAGACTTAACCTTTAAAGAGCCCGATGATTAAAATGAAACAGCATGTAAATTTTAGGGCCAAATTGTAAATACGAAAAAATGCATTTGGACATAATTATAAATTTGAAAAAATGCGGAAGGACCAGATCCGCAAATAGACCATTGACCAAAAACACGCGGATCCTTCGGGTCGAATCGGGTCATATTTCGGGTAAAATCTAAACGGCGCCGTTTTGCTGCTTATTGCCTTAAGCCAAAACGACGTCGTTTTAATATTACCATATAAATCAAATTTTGACTAAAAAAAATCATTTACCCCATTCTTTAAAAAAAAACTGAAAAGCTTTAAAAAATGCTCTCTCTCTCTCTCTCCAGTCTCATGCAATTTTCGGCAGCCCTTCCGGCGAGGCTCCGGTGTCCGACCGCCATACGCGCCGCCGTACGCGCCTCCTCTGACGGCGATCAGAAAACCCAAAAACCTCCTTTTTCGACGCCAAACCAAACGGTAAACTCTTTTCTTCCTTTTTTTAGTGATATATGTATACAAAAACGCATGAACAAAAAAAAAGTAAAAATAAATAAGACGGATATTAAAAAAGCACCTATGTTTTTTATTTGCTTGTATTTTGTCTTGTTTCTGTGTTCTTTGTGTGTTACAAATTCTTGGGTTTTTATAACCCGAAAATAAAAAGGAAACATATTTTTTCTATATTTGCTACCACTTCTTTCCTTTTTGCAGCCAATTGATGAAGATCTCGGCGGCGATGGAGTGATTTGGCGCGGATCGTGGCGCTATCGAGGGCGCGAGGGTTGCGGCGCGATGGTAGGTGGCCCTCTGGCGCGACGATTGAGTTTCTGCCATTGCGGCGCCTAGGCAAACCTTAGGGTTTGGGGTTTCCAATTTCTGGAAACAAGTTAGGGCTATTGGGCCGTGTACTTTGTTGGGCTAGTGGGTCACAGATTTAGGCATTGGGCTCGGGTGTAATGGGGTAGTGGGGTAAATTAAATTTGGGCTTTGTACATGGACTGTTTGGACATTTTGATTTTTTTTATCTATTTTGTTTTTTTTTTGTTTTTTTTGTCTGTGTGGGCCCGGGTAAAATGGGTTCCTACATAAAGTATTATAAACTTAAAAACGGACTTAATTTTTTTGGCCAAACCCATTTTTCGAACCTAATATTTTTGCCTAAATCCTCTCAAATTTCAAGTGGATCTTCGGGCTTGGACGAGTAACTCGTCCCATGAACAGATTTACTTTAATTTGGTTAATTTAATTTTATACATTTTTTTTTAATTTTTGAAGTTTTAACCATGATTCAAGCAGTAGCTATTAAATCTATAAATTAAAATAACATGATTTTTTTTTTGGTAGAAACTTTACCCCCTTATTTAAATAGAATAATTACAATTATAGCCTTCGGAATAATTAATCAGTTAATTTAAGCTGTTTAACTTTTTTATTAATGGAAAAATGACATTTTTACCCCATCCCATAATTAATAATCCAATTTAAACCCTTTAACAATATTTTCTTAGCTTCGGCCCTCTTAACATTTTCGAAATAACAATTTTAAGTTAATAAACTTAATTACTATCATTAACACTGAATTTTCAAAATTTTAAAAATAAAGAAACAAAAAATATCTAAGCTAAAGCATCTAAATCCACGTCTTACATAAGGATTGGTAATAAAATTTGACACATATATAATTATAGAACCACATGAATCATATTAAATAATAGTTTACAAGTTGATAAGCAGTGATAAGCAGGCTGTGTGTGGCCGTGATTGGGTGGAGCCAAACCGGGCCAACGCACAGTTAATGTAGGATCTTCCCATCACCTTTGAACGATCCCGTCATAACTGGACTATGATTGTGCATCTCCCACGAATTAAAGAATGAAATAAATTGATGAATCCTTCAAACATACCACCCAAAAAGTACCCCAATACTCCAGAAAAGTCACAGATGAGTTATATATTAATACTTGGTGGTTGATAGTTATTTAATATTTTTAAATTGAATCCACATCTTATTTAATATTATTTATTATGTTTTAGAACAGGGTATATACCTGGCATGTTCTGCAGGGCGAAGCCAGGGGTTGGCCCCGCTCCCTCTAAAAGGTAAAATTATTATTTAGGCCTTTAAAATTTTTTTAAAATTTTAAATTAATAAAGGTAAAATTACACTTTGACCGCCCTAAAATTATAAAAATTCGATTTAATCCTTTACAAATTAGAAAGATATAAACTATAAAAATTTAAAATTTCATCCGCCCCCTAAAAAATTGTCCTGGCTTCACCCTTGATGTTCTGTGCATGTTATGGATTTTTTTATAAAAAATATATTAAAAATAATTAATTACAAAAATAGTATTGAATCTAGATTTCTTATAAAAATGAAGATTTTTTATAGTAATTTTGAGTGTCGTTTGATATATTGGTGACACAGTAATTTTTTTTAATTTGACAAGAAAAAAGAAAGGCTGAAAATATGAATATATATATATATATATATAAATTGATGCCATTAATATGTCAAGCGAGAGCCCTTAATTAAATAAAAAGAAGTTTATTTTCTCTCTTTTCCTTTTCCTTTCGTCTAGTTTGGTAAATGCAAGTGAGAAAGAAAAAATGTATATAGAAATGGAAATGAAGGGAAAATGCATTAAAAACCTAGAAGTAAAAGTGGTTTTAGGGAAAGTGAGGTGAGTGGTATTTTAAGGATATGTTGTCTAGTTGCCATTGATTACTCTAAATGTTCCCTCGTTTTTGTCTGATGTTAGAACCACAATTTTATTGGATTAAAAATTGGATTTTTAATAAAACTAAATTTAAAAAAAAAACATTTTTTCAATATTTTTTACCTATCAATTTTTTTTATAAAAAAACCCCTATTTTTATAAATAATCTAGATCCAATAATCTCTATATATACCAGTTTTTTTACTTAAGCCATCCAAGTGTTTGAAATATTGTGATAGGGTGAAAGATTGAAGGAAAAGTCTCGTATAACTTTGATTCTAAAGCTACCCTTGGCCACATTTATAAATCTGATTTGGAGGGAACGAAATTATAGGCAAAATAAAGCTTTAAGCTCGTGTGAACAAGATTTACTGAATTGCATAAAAGATTAATAGAGTTGATTTTATCTACATGCAACTTTGTATAAATTCGAATAGGGAAAAATTTTAATTTTATACATTAATTTTGATTTAATGTGTAATTGTATACATGAATTTTAATTTGGTGCAATTATACACATGAAATTCTAATTGTGGTTGAAATGTATGATTGAAACTTTAATTTTAAATTAATCATATACATTTAAAGAAATAAATACATCAATTTATTATTATATTAGATAAATATAATTATTTATGTATGCAAATATAAACATAAAATAATCTTATATCAATAATTATGTTAATAATTTACAAGAATTTACAACGAGATTGAAAATGGAAGAAAAAAAATTGTTTTAGATTATGTTATAATCAAACATAAAAAATTTGGGTAATCTCTTAGTTTTAGATTTATTTTTTTAAAGAAAAAAATGGAAGCAGATTTACAATGAGATTAAAAGAGACTACGGTTATTAAGATTAAGCAATTTGAATATTTGATATTTTTTCTTTTGGTATTTGAGATTGTTTTTCTTGGTTGATGAAAAGCACATAACGAATTTAAAAAATACAATTGAGTATAGGATGCCCAAATTTTTAAAGTAAAAAAAAAAAAAAAAATCAAATACCCAATTTGTTTAATTTTTGAAAATCTTAATCTCTTACTTTATGTTCCGTTACAAATTTGCTTCTAATTTTTTTTCTTCAAAAAAAATAAATCTAAAAGTAAGAGATTATTTAAATCTTTTTGTTCCTAAAACTTGTATTACATGGAGAAAAAAAATTAGGTGTTGTACTCTTTATTTTAGTCAGATAGATTATCTTAAATTTAGGATTTAGATTTATTCATTTTGATCTATAGGTTAAAAATAAATTGATTCTCATTTTAAAAGTTTTCACTATGGTTGCCATAATTTACGCATAATATAATTTTAAAATTAAAACATATTAATTGGATAAATTAAATAGTGAAAAAATAATAAATTTTTTTAATAGACTTTTGTGCATGAATATTGTGTAAAAGATATCAAATAATTTATTTTATTAATAAGACAATCGATAGAGGATATATAATCCTCATTACTTATTTTTTGTTGTATAAAATTATATACTATTGTAATGAATTTAACGTATGGAATTAAATTGATTAATTCATTTCTAAATATGCAAAATAATACTTATTTTTTAGGTTTAATAGTATAAAAAGCTTTTAATTTTTTTTTTGAAAAAATTAATTAAGCCTCTACGACCTTTTTACACCTAATTGAGCCCTTGAATTAACAAAACTGGTCAAATAGACTCTTTGACCAACGTTGATCATTACAACACTAATGTGATCGTTAATGACGCTGACGTGGTACTCCATGTCAACGACAACTGCTCTAGGTTCATTTGAAGCGGAGGCAATTTGGTCATAGGAGGAAATAAGGTATGCCCGTTTCGTTAAAGAGATGTTCTCTTTTGGATGCAGGTTTTGAAAAGTTAGGGCACTGTGTTCGTGAAAATCTGACCCGGGTTAGTTTTGATTTGGCAGTGCACAAGTCGAAGGCTAGAAGTCTTCCAGCTTCTAAGCACAAATTCGACTCAGTTAATTCCCTGCATAGTTCAAGATAGGCCCGTGGCGGGCTTTGGCAAAGATAGCATTGTGGAAATACGAGTCAAGGTGGAGATTTGTTGAGTATGCATCATATTTCAATCAAATTTGAGAGATAATCTTCCAGTTAAACTCTGTTTATTTGTTTCAGTCGAACTCTAATTAATCTAAATTATTTTTTATTATTTGACTTACGAATTTAGCCTATAAATAGGCTATTTTACAATGTAACACCCCAAACCCGGCCTAGACGATATGGCTGAATCTGGCGATGTCACATGGAATGGGATTTGAAATTGAATTTATCAAGTTAAGACCGTTTTCGTGTATTAGCTTCTATTTATCCCTCGTCAATTTCAAAATTATTTTCTCATTAATTTGATTTGTTTAAAAAACATATTTTATAGCGGAAGCTTTAAAAATCGTGATATTTAAAGAAAACCGTTCGCGTTTAGGAAAAAACGTTGTTTTTAATTAAATCGAGTTTTTGTTGAGTTTTGCAGTTTAAAAGTCCTTGAAAACAGTAAAAATCCAAAATAAAGGCAAACAGTCCAAAAGTCCCAAGTTACATAAAAAATACCTCGAACAAAATAGGAAATAAAAACCATCAATGAATTTAAAGCAGTTCAATACACATGTGGTCTCCGCTGAGTCCTCCACTGCACCGACCAGTCTAAGTCTGGGGATTACCTGTACAGATAAAACAGAAAGGGGTGAGTTTACGTAAACTCAGTGTGTAATCCCCACAGAAGACATGCACACAGTCAAACAACAGTTATCAGTCAAATGCAGTCTGGGGCCTAAGCCCATTACAGATTCAGATACGGTTTAGGCCTCAGCCCATTCAGATAAAGTTTCAGATATTAATTAGGGCCTTGGCCCATCTCAGATACAGTATGCATACAGTAACAGAAATTAGCATCCTACCCACCAGCCTCTACACACCATCTCCGACCATCCCTACACACCATGTGGGGTTTAAAACACCCACCCAGCCCTACACACACAGTCGTCGCATCGAATGCGGCACATATCAAGATTATTGCAAATGAGCTGCGGATAATAGGCATGAAAGCCTTTCAAAGACACTTCCTCTAATAATCAATCATCCCACCCCAATGCGTATGCAACTAAACATGCTAAATGCGTATATACAAGATATTACATGTTTACATGCTAAAATCCAGTTATCAGTCATACATACAGATCAGTAAACATGCATAAATTTAACATGCTCAATACATACATTATATATTCAGGTCACACAATTTAGGGTCTAAGTAGCGCTTACCGACCCTACAGTAGGTTCACAATCGACTTGGGCGACCTCGTGCAACCCTAAGAAACATTTTAGCTAAATTGGCCCACATGCCCAGATTGGCCTTGCCCGTGTGGATCACACGGCCTGGCCCAAATACCATACGCCCAGTTCAGTTTAGCCCGTGTGACCTACACGGCACACCCCAGCCATCACACGGCGGTGTCTTGCACACGGCCTGGCCTTCGTCGATCACACGGTCGGGTTGTCGCACACGGCCTACCACATGGGTGACCACACGCCCGTGTAGCGTCGATAGTGGCCTTTTTCGGCTTTTTCCAGAAGCTCGATTTCTGCGTTTTGGGTACACACCTGGTACGATTTTGATGCTACTGCAACTATGAACACTCCAGAACCTAAAAATCAGTATACCAACGCTCAAAACAGACTTATAACTCATTTGAATCGAAATTTCCAAAACTGATAACAACATCAAACCACCTTCAGACACTTACCCTCACCCCCGAACGATTTTGATCACGTTTCTGTGCAAGGAGAGCCCCTCACGTCCTGATTTGCTGCTGCCAAAATAGCGTATAAGATTCCAACAAAATGAATCAAAAATTCAAGAACCAATTAAAAAGGAACCCCTAATCGAGCTGAACAATCTATGCCTACTTACCAACGTTCAATACCTTGAATCGAACACCGAGATTAAAACTCAATTTTACCCAAAACGAAAGAAAGAAAGATGAGAGAATACACGAGAAAGAAAAGAAAAAGATTGCAGAGAAAGAGAGGGAGAGACATCAGTTTTTTTTTCTAGGAGAAGTTTTTAGGAAACAGATTCACCCAAATCCCACTACCTCATAATCGCAACCACCCACTACTCAGAATTCTACTACAACTAGAACTCTATCACAGAGCCGAGCAAAAATAATACCCACGCTCACGCAGGGATTCGAGCACAGGACCTCCACACCACACATAGACTCCCTTACCACTCGAACCAACAGGCTCATTCTGATATGAATTTACAGATAATTAAATATAAGCCCATCGAACAGAGATAGGTCTTTATTCCAAAAATAACAAAATTTGCTAAAGCTAGGGCTTGAACTTGGGACCTCTCACACATACCTAGAACACTTAACCACTGAAGCAGATACACACTTGTGTCACATTTTCACAAAAGCCGAAATAAGAATTTTGGGACGTTACATACAACCTCAAAAAATACATCCATTAAAGATTAGAACTCATAACACTTTTCGAGAATTTTGTGTTTACGTTTTGAGGGTTCTTTGTTTTCGGGTTTCATGGGTTAGTTTTTATCTCTATCTTTTGTACTCTTCGTTCTTTTGCTATTATAGTAAAATTATCTTTGCACGTGGTTTTTTATCCTATTTGGAGAGTTTTTCCACGTTAAATTTGTGTGTTCAAATTCTCAATTTCTTCCGCTATTTTTACTTATTCGTTGCTTAATCAGGTCGATCCCCAACACCAACAATGAATACAATGTTGGAACATTGAAGGGCATAATTAGGGGTGAGTGTTCGATCGAATCGAGTGAAATTTTTTTGAGTTAATCAAGTTGACGAGTCCTGTTTTATCATTCTAACTCGATTTGAATTTTTTTTGAATCGGGTTGAGTAAAATGAAATTCGAGTCGAATTGAATCGAGTGAAATTGTTTGAGTTAAATTAAAAAATTAAACATGTCAAATTAAAATCTTCTTACAGTATAACTAATTCCATGTTGGAGCACATAAATTTGAAACCATATATATTTGAAAACTTTTTCAAAGAAAAAAAAAAAGAAGAAGAAGATACTTTAGTATGATAAACTTGAATCATTAATTAACTTATTTAGATCCCAAAATTATTATTTTAGAAAAATTTTAAAATTTTAACTTTCTTTATATATTCTTTAATTTTTTTAAAAAAAATTATGAAAATTTTTTAAAAATATAAAAGTTTGAATTTTAAAAATTATTTTGAATTTTTTTTTGTAATTTTTTGTTGAGAAAAAGACCAATTAGCTTATTTTCAAAATTGACAGGGACCAAAGGGGTATTTACACTTATCTATTATTTGAATTGTAAAATTCAACTCGACTCAAACTCGAAACTCGAATTACTTATTCGATTCGAGTTGACTTAAATAACTTGATTCAATTAACTCGAAATTCAAAGTTGTTTTCGATTTTTTCAAATTAAATTGAGTTGTAACAACCCATTTTCAGTGAAATCGGAACAGTGGTTTCAAGACCACAAATCCGAGGCCGAAAGAAAATTTATTTTAATATTATTTTATGGTCTACAGTATGATAGAAATATCGTATGAAAATTTCGTTAAGAAATTTTACTATTTACATGTTTAATGTGATAAAAAGGACCAAATTACATAAAGTGCAAAAGTTAGATTCTAGTAGCTAAAAGTATCAAATAGCTATGGAATTTAAAATTTGAGATCCTTATATGGGAAATAGACCATTTAGATGAGTTAGTAGATAAGGATGATTATTCATCATTGGAAATTAAGAAATTATTAAGGTTAATTTTGGAAAGATGATAAAATAATGATGATAAATGAAATAAATAATTAAATTATTATCATTTTCATCATCTTTCCTAAAACAAAAACATGGAAACCCTAGCCATGAAAATTTAAGTTCAAGCAAGCTTATTTTTCTTAATTAGGTGAGTATTCTTGTCCCGTTTTTAATTATTTTTATGTTTCCGAGATCGTAATAACTTAATCTAGCTATCTCGGGGATTTATTTACAAAACCATTAAAGTATTAGGGTTTTTCCATGACTGAGTATAGTTTAATTTTGAAGTTTTATGGTAGAAAATGAAAGGTTGTTGTTAGATAAACAACATTTGTAAAGAGAATTTTGATGAATTTATCAATTAGGGACTAAATTGAAAAGATGAAAAATTTATGGAAAAATTCTGAATTTTGTGAAATACATGGGCTGCTATTAATATGTATGAAAATTGGCTAAGCTTGGAATAAGGATTAAATTGTATGAATTTCATTTTTCGAGCCTAGGGATAAAATTGTAATTAATTAAAAGTATAGTGGCAAAATAGTAATTTTTCCCAAGATGTGTGTTGGATTGAATTGAATATGAATTGTATTAAATTGAGTTAAATTCATTCGTATAGATTCGGATAGACCTGATACGGAGTTAGATCGAGGAAAATAAAAAGTATCGGATTAGTAGCCTACGAAATTACGAACACTTGTCGAGGTAAGTTCATGTAACTAAATTGTATATTTGTATGATTTGAATTGAATATTATTGTGTGTGTGATTTGTATAAAATGTCATGTATATTATTGATCACATATCCGACAAGTACAGAATCTCGTTTGAACCTTAGAAATTCGATGGATACAAATGATATGTCATTAGGGTTCCTGGATTAGTTGTGGTCCTACATGTGTTGCGGACACACCACAGCTCTTCTGAGCATCCTGATATTTGGCTCTCACGAGCTTCTCGATTAATGGCTCTCTTGAGCTTCTCGATAATTGGCTTGCATAAGCTTCCCAATTTATGACTCTTATGAGCTTCTCGATATACAGCTCGATTGAGCTTTCCGTTATACAGCTCACATGAGCTTCCGATTACATGGCTCGAAAGAGCTTCCCGTTTACATGCTCGTATGTGCATACCTGTCTATGAATTGACGGATTACAGATTTGTACACCTCGTGTGTACTACCCATGTATCCAACGATATTTAAAATGGTTCAACGAGCTAAGTTCTGATATGAGATATTATGAGTTCGAAACGAACTATTACCGGTATATACTTAGAAATACATGGAAATGATATTACATGATATATTGAAACATGAGAGGGATGATACATATATGTGAAACTTGCCTAGTGATTATGTACATCCATGTTTATTGGTTATTGAAAGTGTTACATGGCTAATATGTTGAGGATATGTGTTTAGGCTTTTGGCCAAAATAATTTGGATAAGTTTTGTATGCTTACCTTAAATGCAATTGAATGGTAAGTTAATTTTCATGTTATACGAATTTACTAAGCTTAAATGCTTACTCTGTTTTATTTCCCATGTTTTATAGTAAATCGGAAGCTCATTTTGGTTGGAAGCTGGTTAAAGCAGATTCACACTATCCAACGACCCATTTCGGTATAAATAGTAAATTAATTTTGGTTATAATGGCATGTATAGGTTAATTTGGCCAATGTTGGCATATAAACATTTTGTTGAGAATAGTCATTTGTATGGCTTGTATTTGGTATATATATATATATATATATGGCCTTGTCATGTTTGATATGTGTTGATATGGTTGAACGATGGTGAAATTATATGTATGTTGATGATTGGTTTCATATTGAATGTTTGGTATAAATTTGCATATATGAGTATTTGGTCAATTTGGTAAGTATGGATTCTTGGATATAGTGGTGTTACACAGGCGTGTGTCTCAGCCGTGTGTGACACATGGCCAGGTGACACGGCCGTGAGTCCTCTATATCTTTTAATTTGCAAAATAGAATGCTCACACGGCCTAGCACACGGGCGTGTGGCTTGGCTGTGTGACCCAAGTTAAAGAGCTCATAAGTTTGGACATGGGCTGGGACATGGCCGTGTGTCCCTATTTCGAATGCCCACACGGCCTGACCACACGGACGTGTGTCCCCTACACCTTTGAAAAATTTTAATGTTTTTCGAAAAATTCTTTGAGTACCCGATTTAGTCCCGATTTGTTTCTAATGTGTATTTTGGGCCTCGAGGGCTCACATAAGGGACATGCTTTATTTCGATTGGTTTTTGATATGAATGCTATATGATATGAAATATCTTTTTAATTGTTCTGTAAATTTTGGTAATGCTCTGTAACCCTGTTTCGGCGATGGATACGGGTTAGGGGTGTTAACGTTAGTATTTTTAATTGAGTATCTTAATCTTCAATTCAATGAATATGGTTGTCACATCCCAAAAATCGGGTTAGTAAAAATGGGGTTAGTGAAACCTAGAGTGGTTACATACTAATTTTGAGTTAAGATTGTGAAAATTTTGACAAGTGAATTAATTTGGTTTAGTGGTTAAGTGTTGTGCTTGTGTGTGAAAGATTCTGAGTTCGAATCCGTTTCCTTGAATTTTTTTCCCAACCCCTATCTTCGAGTTTATGCACATCTGTTGACAAGAATGAGCCTGTAGGTTCAGTGATAAAGTGTCAGCTTACCCTTTGGTCCTGTGTTTGAATCCCTGTGCGTGTAAACGAAAATATTTTTGTTAATTTCCTGCTTGTGTCGTCCATGTGGTGAGTGTTTGGGTCAAATTTAAACTCTGGTTAATTGATAAGTTAACAAAAACAAATTTGATAAGTTGGGATTTTCTTTTAAACTTTATTTTCTTTTTATTTTTTTATGAGAAAATCTCTCCCCAAAATACTCCCCCACTCAACCGCCCACATTTCCACTTTTCTCCATTCTTCTCATTTGTTTCACGTCAACTGCTATCAGAAAAAAATACTCTCTTATTTTTCTTCCTTCTTTTCTTCTTTGTTGCTGCTGTGAATTAACAACTGTGCCAAATTTGTGGTTACTCCCAAAGTTTTCTTTTGTCATCTTGTGTCGTTTTGCTATGGTGATATCGTTGGGTTTGCGGTGCGTATTTTAAGGTTCGATAAGGTTTTGAATATTTTGATGTTAGTATGCCATTGTTTCGTCGCAAAGGGACTGATTTGTTAGCCTAATTATTTTTCATGCGCTATTAGGAGAAGATCGTAAGGTGTTCGACGTTTCTCCAGCAAGTTAGGTGCTTATATCGTTGTTTCTGTCAATGGTAAATGATTAATGTCTGCATTTTGGGGCTAATTCATTTGGTTAAGGTTTTTGGATAGTGGTTGTGGTCCATTTTGTGGCTTGAAATTAGTATATCGATGCATAATGTTTACTTTTAATTGACAGTTTAGGTACTGGAATTCTTGTTGTGGTGTTCACATTAGAAATCGAAGGTGTGTGACTCGATTTTGTGAAAACAGCGAACAATGTAAAGGCAAAAAGCATTCTATCAATGTCACACGGCAGTGTGGGTCACAAGGCCGTGTGGGCCATACGGGTTGCGCCAGTTGGGTCGTTTGGGCCATACGGGCGTGTGAGGGTCCATTTTTTGGAAATTTTCACCTTGGCCCATTTAAATCTGATATTCATCATTAGACCTTTTGTGGGGTTCATTTGGCTTAAATAAGACTTAAAATGTGACATCTGTCGATATGTGTCTGTATGTGATGTAGGTAAGGTATGTGAGAAATACATGTACGTTTTGTGTTCTAATAACTCCAAAAGCATGATTACGTAAGAAAAGTATGCATGACATCTATTTATGGAATATATGTGTTAGTTTATTTATACATGTGCATCAGGGTGGGTTTGATATGTGGTGGAAGAAGTGTATTCTAGCGCAATTATATCAATTTTTATGTTAAACCGCAACATCGTGTGGTATATACCACCACCTTTTTTAGTGGCATACCACCACGACCCAATGTGATTGGATGGATGGACTCTTGTAGTCCTAATTCGTGTGATTGGTTGGACGGATTTGGTGTGTAGCAGATGGGGGTAGGATTTTTTCTTATTTGATATATGTTTTTGGAAATAAGATATTCTAATATGATGTTTGCATATGTGTACATTATAAGTAAAATTATGTTTGTGGGCTAAGTCATACACTGGGCTTCTAGCTCACTCGTTTGTTTATTACGTCGCAGGTGATCCTCATACTTAGGATTTGGCGGTGATTATGGAGCTTAGTTCAGACATTTTGAATTTTAAGTATGTTTTGGATTTAATTTTGGACTTTACAAACTTTCTGGCTTTTTTTATTTGTTTTGAGACTTAAATTTTGGTTTTGATATTTATTTTGCAAATGTACTATTTATAACAGACATTTTTAACAAGACGACTTAACTGATGAATACTATGATTTTATAAGTTAAGAACTCTAAAGTGTTTTCCGCTGCAAGGTTTGAAAAAAAAATACGATGCTAAACTATACAAGTGGATAAGCGAATGGGTTTGTTTTAATAAAATCAATAAAACAAGGGTTTTCATCAAAGTGCTTTCACACGATTTTCTGTAAACTTATGCTCTTGATAAATTAATCAATTTTGTTTTCTCTTGAAATAAAATTAAGTTTTACAAGAATTAACAGGCAATGTTTTACGTAACGATGTAACCTTCATGATCTGACCGTAACATCTAGGCCGAGTTTAGGGTGTTACAATGGTTGTGCTAATAATCTTTAATCTAGTTAGATTGGTAGTTGATTAGCTAGTTGAGAGTATTCCAAATGAACAAAAACTCAATTCCACAATTAACTTTATGTAGTGTATGGTCCTTAAGAATACTTTCAAGTGAGTTTTCTCATTGTAATTTTCTATACTATAACTTGGTTGTTGGACACTTGCAACATAAAACTCATTTTGTATCTAATAAATTTTGAATACATAAACAGGACAAGGCAATCCATACCTACAAAATACAACCCTCACCATACAAAAATGCAAACCAGGCCCGGCCCTGGGCCAGGGTAGGTGGGGCCCCTGCCCAGGGCCCAACAGAAAATTTATTAAATTTCATTAAAAAAAATTAAAGAAAATCCAACTTTCCTCACGCGGCAGAGGAACATCTTCCAGAGCAACATCTTCCTTCTTTCCTCTTCCTTCTTCAGACTTTCCTCTTTCAATTTTCCACTTTCCAACACCAAAATTAAAACTTTCCTCTTTCCCATAGCAAAATCCAACTAATCTAAGAAACACTTTGCTCTTTCCTCTTCATCTATTCCAATTTTTGGCTCTTCATCTACCCTTCACGCCTGAAATTATGTCACTTAACAATGAAGATAACGGTTATCCCATTCAATTAACAACGGCATGCTTGGGTTGTAGTATAGATTGCTTCATTTGTTATCACCCTTATGTCTCAATTTCAATTACATTGAATTTTCGGCATTTTCACTCTTCAATTTCTCCTTATAATTTCCTTGAGTTTTGCATATTGAATAATAAAGAAGAGCATTTTCGATTGGGATTAATTGAGGTAAGTTTCTACAATTTTAGTCTCTTATTTTGTGCTTAGTTTTTCTTAGTTAATTCTGATTTTCGATTTTTTTCGTTTGAAGATTTCGATTTTTTGAATGGGAAAAATTGGGAGTTTTTGTTTGAAAATATCTAATTGGGAATTGGGAATTTTCCCTTATAAAAATCTCTAGTTGGGAAAGTAGGAATTTTTCCTTATAAAAATCTTGAATTGTTAAATTCAGAATTCATTTTAGTTGATTTATTTCATTTTTCCTTTCGAAAACTTACTGGATTCAATTGAAAAAATTCTATTGTGGGTATTTCTTGATTTTTCTTTAATGGGTGTTGGATGATTGTTGCAGATATGAAAGGTAGATATTCAATGGAGTTCTAATTTGATTGTCTTGAAGATATGCTAGTCAATTACAGGTTAGTCATTATCTAATTATCGGCGCTTTACATTTTTCATTTTTGAGATGATTTGATTTTTTTTTCTAAAAATTGACGATTTGATCTAGTTTTTTGTAGTTTGATTGTGATTATTTGTTTTTGGCTTTGTTTAATTAGTCAATTTTATTGGCAGGAACCTTGGCTCATCATTGCAAATTAAGAACGCTAAGGATTAAGCTGATTATTTGTTCAATTCTACAGCCCTACAGGTGCCATTGTTCTAACCTATATTAGTTTTATTAGCTATTAGTTATATTGCTAAATAATGTTGCCTAAATATTTGTCTGGAAGTGAGAAAAGAAAGAAACGAAAACAAAGAGATGAGTTAGTAGAATCACAAAGGGGATCTCTTGATAGATATTTTAAGAAAAAAATAGGAGAGACTTCTGAAGGAGTGGAAGTAGACAATGTGGACCAATATAATGAAAATTTAAATGATAATGCTATTAATTTGGATGATTTGAATTATGACTATGACCGTGCCAATGTGGTTGAACTTGATCCAAATGAACATAATAATTCTCCAAATCATATCAATGAGGAATTTGCTACTGTGAATGACCCTAATGATGTACAAAATGAGTCAAATGTTGAAGATGTTAGGGATGATCCACATTTTATTCCTCCTTTAGACATTTACGATCCTAGAAATTGGGGTATCCTTGATAACAAGTCTAGAGATATTTTAGTTGAAAAGGGGCCTTTAAGGGAATTGAATCTTAAATTTCCCTTAGATGGTAATTCTAGGCATTTCTCGTATGCTTATTTTTCTAGAAAGTTGATTAATGGAGAGATCAAGTATAGAAAATGGTTAGTTTACTCTAAACATGTAGATAAAGTTTTTTGTTTTGTTGTAAGTTATTCACAAAACTAAATAGAAAGAGTTACTTGGCCACTGATGGTGTGAATGATTGGAAACACTTGAGTGAAAAACTCAAAGAACATGAGAATAGTTTTGACCATATGACTAACATGAATGTTTGGACTGGATTAAGAGTGAGATTGAAGACTAATCAGACTCTTGATAAAGACTTGCAACAAGGAATCTCAAAAGAGAAAGAACGTTTGAGACATGTTTTCTTGAGAATACTTGCTGTAGTTAAATGTCTTGGTAAGAATAATTTAGCTTTTCGAGGATCAAATGAGAAACTTTATGAGGAGAATAATGGTAATTTTTTGAGCCTAATTGAAATGATTGCCGAATTTGATTTTTCAATGCAAGACCATATTAGACGCTTTCAAAATGAAGAAATACATTATCATTATCTTTGTCACAAAATTCTAAATGAGCTAATTTCTATATTGGCCCATAGTGTTAGAAGTTCTATTTTGAAAATCATTCAAGAGGCAAAATATTTCTCTGTTATTCTTGATTGTACCCCTGATGTGAGCCATCAAGAACAAATGACTTTAATATTACGATGCGTTAATATGTCAAGTGACAAAGTAAAAATAGAAGAATGCTTTTTAGAGTTCTTGAAAGTGGATGATACATCTGGGATGGGGCTTTATAATGAGTTATTAAATGCGTTAAAATCTCTTGAGCTTAATGTTGATAATGTGAGAGGCCAAGGATATGATAATGGTTCTAATATGAAAGGAAAACACCAAGGTGTTCAAAGGAGACTACTTGAATTAAATCCAAGAGCTTTGTATATGCCGTGTGCTTGTCATAGTCTTAATCTCACTCTTTCTGATATGGCACATTCTTGTACAAAAGCTATTTCATTTTTCGGTATTGTGCAACGTATATATACATTGTTCGCAAGTTCTACCAAAAGGTGGAAAATTTTGCGTGATAATGTTTCAGAAACTGTGAAATCTCTATCGGATACTCGATGGGAAAGTCGAATTAAAAGTGTTAAAGCTATTAGATTTCATGCTTCCAAGATAAGATTAGCTTTGTCAAAATTATACGAATCTTCAAGTAATGATGCTAAAATGAAAAGTGAAGCAGAAAGTTTGGCTAATGCACTTCAAAATTTTGAATTTTTACTTGGAATTGTTATTTGGTATGATATCTTGTTTTCAATTAACAAGGTGAGTAAAAAGTTACAATCCA
The DNA here is from genome assembly GCA_025698515.1 of Gossypium sturtianum. Classification (NCBI taxonomy): domain Eukaryota; kingdom Viridiplantae; phylum Streptophyta; class Magnoliopsida; order Malvales; family Malvaceae; genus Gossypium; species Gossypium sturtianum. The sequence continues at coordinate 37,841,306 of CM046949.1, forward strand.
AGACAATGTGCATTGATACTACGATGAAAGAAGTGGAAGGTATAATATTATATTTTGAAAATTATAGAAAAGAAGGGTTTGAAGCTAGCATTAGTGTTGCCAAAGATCTTGTGTTTAGTATGGATATAGATCCAAAATTTTCAACTAAACGTCCTATTTTTAGAAAAAAACAATTTGGTGAGGATGGTCATGATGAAGATTTGCAATCACCTGAGGAATCTTTTAGAGTTAACTACTTTTTGGTGATTGTGGATATGGCAATTACTTCTTTGAAAGAAAGATTTGATCAATTAAAGATTTTTAAAAATGTTTTTGGATTTTTAATTGACTCAACAAGGTTGAAGTCTTTAGAAAGCAATAGATTAAGAGATTGTTGAAATAACTTCAAAGATACATTTTCTCATAATAATTTGTCAGATGTTGATGCTGATGACCTTTATTCTGAAATGAAAGTGTTACAAATGACTTTACCAAATGAGTCAATGACAGCAATTGATATTCTTGAATTTGTCAAAAATAAAGATTGTTATCCTAACGTTTCCATTGCATATCGGATCCTATTGACGATGCCTGTGACAGTAGCTTCCACGGAAAGAAGTTTTTCGAAGTTTTTCGAAGTTGAAATTATTGAAAAATTACTTGAGATCGACAATGTCGCAGAAGAGACTAAATTGTCTAGCAATGTTATCTATTGAGAGAAATATGTTAGATAAAATTGATGTAGATATGATCATAAATGACTTTGCATCAAGAAATGCTCGAAAGAAATGCTTTTTATAAGTATAATATGTATCTTTCATATACATTTTTTAAATTTATATGGGATGTAACGAATTTTTATATCTTTTTATATGACTTAGTATTTCAAAGAAGAAGTGCGTTAGGGGCCCATTTTTTTCAGTTCGCCCCGGACCAAAGAAAATTCAGGAACGGCCCTGATGCAAACTTACAATAACAAGTAGCAAATAAGCAACCAAAACTAACATCTGCATCAATTACTCTTTCTTATTATTCATTTTCATTATTCTGATTTTTTTTTAAAAGCCCAAAAAAATATATTTATTCATAAGGAGTTGTAGGTAGATGATACCAACTAAAAATTGACATGAACTATGGAACCATAGTTTTTGCACAAAAATAAAACATCTTCCGTCTAGATTATCATTTGACAAAGTTGTTCATAAATCACCTAGGAATCCATAATAGCAAACAAGACTGACATTTGATATATTCATGATTAGACAAACAGTGAATGAGATGAAATCTAGAATCCTTGAAATGAATTCTTTTTAAGGTTAGAGAATTTTATTTTCGAAATATGTTAGCTGACAAAAAATAGTCTATCTAGATGTCCACATGGATAAAACAATAACCACATCAGCTAGTTGTTAGCTACTTAATTGTTGAATGCCCTAAACATTCAATGTCTCTAACTTTAGTGTCCAATATATAAATATTTTTGTATTTGAGTGACCAAAATCAAAGCTCCCTAATAAATGGGCGAACCTTTTTTTATAAAATTTAAAAGGGTTGTCTTTAGCCTTCAAAAATGAAAATATTTTCTTATAGTTTGTTAAAAAAATAGAAAAAATTTAAATTAATTTAATGGTAAATTAAATTTAAATTTTAGTTTTGGCCCCTTCAAAATAAAAAATTTATAAATTTTATATTAATTTAATAATAAAATTGTGTTTTAACTTCCTAAAAAATTATAATTTAAATCAAAAAATAAAAGTATTTGAGAAGGTAACATTTTTGCTATGTAGGGTATACCTATTTTCATTTACTGATATTTAGAAAAGAATAGAAACTGTAACCGTTTTGAGACATGTTTGTCGGCTTTGAAGTTGAAGGTCTGATTTTGTTGAGTGGGCTACTACTGCTACAGACTATTGTTTCCATGAGGTCAAGTGTCATTTATGTGAAGGAAAGAAAAGAAAGAATGAGACATGATTCTATTAAAATTAGACATAATGATGTCGGTCATATTATTAAATAAAGAAGAAGTGAATATTGAGATAGTTCTGTGTCTGCAAAAACAGTAATTAATATTAAATGATCAATATTATTATTAGTATAAAAGAATATGGATTCGAGTACGTTGAAATATATTTTTTTATTTAAAAATAAAAAAAAAGTTATAAGTTATTTTTAATATCGTATAAAAGAATATTTCTCCCACCGTTATTTTCTTTGTTTCCAAATTCATACTGTTTACTGCCAACTATTGAAATATGATGTATGAATAAAATCAAAAGACTGGTTAGTTTAAGTACTCTATCTACCATTCCAAACTTGCCTATTTTCATGTATAGAGATAGTGCATGAAATTTTTTGATAAGAAAAAAGTAGAATAATTGATTATCTTGTCGTATTTTTTTTTTCGTAATTTAGAAGTTTATCTTATCTTCTATTTAAAGGATATACGAATATAAATAAACAATTTTGTGGTTATCATCCCAAATTCTAAGAATACCAAAATCACATAATTTTACTTTGGGAACACAAAAATATATATATTAATAAAAATAATAAAGTTAATATACTAAAAAAGATAGAATTTTTTTTTTAATTTCCAAATCACATATGGTTTTACTTTGTCATTCTACGGCATTAATAATTTAGCATAAAAAATCAACTAGTTTATTACTTTAAAAAATATTTTTACTTTCTAGTTAAATTTTAAAGCTTTAATGAATAAAAATAAAAAATAAAAAAATTTAAGTGATTAATTAATTATAAGTATAAGATTTTACATGAATAAAGCATATTAGTTTAAAGACTTTTAAAAGTATATTAGAAACATACTAAAACAAAAGAGTTTCTACTTAATAAATAAATCGGGGATCTCCAACAGCCAATATCCGAAATTTTTTCACTCAAATTTTTAATCTTTTTATTCTCTATCCTTGGTAAATATTAATTTTTATACTTAGTTAAGTATATGTGGTCTATATGCTTTAGGTTAACAGTCCAAATTCTTCCATGTGTATGTGATTTATATAATTAATGTTACACATTATATTAACATCTCTCGTTTGAACATTGCAGATCGTATTTCTACTAACTAAAGTGCTCTCTCTCCAAGAACCATTTAAGATTTTTGATGAAAGAAGGAAACAATGACAATATCTACAATTGTTTTCATTTTATTATCATTAATATAATATATTAATTAAAATATTTAAATAAATATATTTAAAAATGTGTCAGTATATTTTTCTAATTATATATTAATTTTTCAAATAGTTATAACTTCAGTCATATAAAAATTGGTTTAATTTACTATTTAACCCTTAAAATATTATTTTTTCCACTTTGATACATACTTTTTTGTCCAATTAAATACCTAAAGTATAACAACATTATGATTTTTTTTTCCTATTTTTTAAATGGGTTAAAAAAAATTCAGCAAATAAAAATGCACCACGGGACACATCATCTCCGATTAATCTATGTATATATGCTGAAAAAAATTATTTAAAAATATCTTAAAATTTATTGATCTACGCTATTTTTGGATAGAGAAAGGAAAATGCGCCACGCGTCCTACAGGACGTGTTTTCACTGCCACATCAGTGAAAATGCGCCTTGTAGGACGTGTTTTCCTTTCAACGGTAACTTTTCCAACGACTAGTAGGGGTCCAACAGCCATAAGAATTCCTAGATAAGCCCCTCAAACTTTCATTATTTTCAACTAAATACTCCATACTCATTATTCCTTCCTAAATTCTCAATCTTCAATCCTCAATCCCATTTTTCAATTTTATATTTTCTATCTTCAAATTTTAATTTTCAATTTTCAATTTTTAATCCTTAGTTATTTTTTAAATTATTTTTTGAATTTTATTATCTTCGATTTTATTGTTTTCTTATAAATTTTAAATGGCAAATCAACTTATTCGTTTGGATGACAAGCATATCTCCCACGTTCAATTACAAATGGTAAGGAAATTTGTTAAATTATTTAAATTTCAATAGTTAATTATTATGTTGTTTAGATTATTATTTTTTTATGTTTATATACTCAGCCTGAAGATCGGATTTTGGAGACGTACATAAACAACTTAAGCGAAGCTACACCGAAAGTCATTCATGGGCACTTGCGAGACGCAGGCTTTTTATACACGACTCGCATGCTTGGGGGGTGGGGTGGGGGATTAAATTGGATTCCTCACTCATTAGTACTTTGATCGAGAGATGGAGACATGAGACGCACACGTTTCATCTTCCCTGTGGTGAGTGTACAATTACACTCGAGGACGTCAGCTTACAACTCAATCTACCAGTGGATGGGGATGTCGTTTCGGGGCCAGTTGTTATTTTCGATTGGAGTGCAACATGCGAGCAACTACTAGGGAAGGTGTAGAACAAGTTTAAGGGTAGTTAGATCGAGATGAGATTGTCGGAGGATAACTTCCAAACTATCGAGGATTCAATGAACGACGCCTAAAAGGAGCAATTCGCACGTGCATTCATTTTGAGATTGATTGGGGGTCTGCTAATGCTAGATAAATCTCGCAATCTGGTGCATTTGAGGTGGCTACTACTAGTAGCTGACTTCAAGGAATCGAGACGATTTAGTTGGGGACCAGCGGTGTTGGCGATATTGTACCGAGAAATGCGTTGAGCGACAATATCGGATAAAGTCAAAATCGACAGTTGCATGCTCCTTCTCAATCGTGGACATGGTATCGACTACCATTTTTACGCCCTCGAGTGGAACTCCCTCACGAATTCCCACTCGTCATATGGTAAAATTCATTCCACAATATCATTACCGTTTTTATTTTTCATTGTTGTAATTTTGAAATAACATATTATTTGAATAGGTGGAACAACACTGCAAGACACAACAGTATACCGATCGAGCTCGAGGATATCCGACTAGCTTTAAATCAAGAAACCGAATAGGAGGTTAGCTTATGAATTTCAAAGTTATATAATATGTATTCTAGCACTTAAAATTAAATATTACACACGTTCTAAAAAATATAAATTCGTAATGCAGTTTGTATGGATGCCATATGTGGATCCAAGGATTCAAGAATGTGCTTCGGCCGAATTTTTGGCCAATCACAACATCTGGCATGTCAAAGTGCCATTGGTCATTTTTGCAGCGATCGAGATGCACGAATCCAACCGAGTCATACAACAGTTTGGGTGTACGCAACGTATTCCGTCACCACCCGAGGAGCTTGATGACCTCCACAAGATCGACTTGCGGGGGAGACTCAAGGAAGATTGGCTAACATTCCACAAGAATTATATCGAGATGTGGGAGCATAGGTACGATTTCTTGCCAACGCGTGAACCAATTCTCACACCGGAGTTAGCGACGTCTTTGGATTACATGGATTGGTTCAGGCATAATTGCAAGTTGTATCTACTGCCAGATTCAAAAAAGAGTGAGCAACGTTGCTATAAGAGGCCAAGACAAGGGCCCACCAATTTTAGGTCAGGAGATGGAGACGCGACGGGATCGACATCTGCTTCATCTGCATCGAATGACTTGATTGTCGTGCAACCTCTCGGTCAGTGTAGTTCATTTAATTTTTCTTCTAACCCATTTTTTTGTCACAACCATCACAACACACACACACTCATTCTCCGCATCATCACCTTTAGTTCCGGTTTATTTTACACAACCACCACAGGATGCACAATCATTCCATGCATCAACACATTCAGCACCAGTTTATTTTACACAAGCACCACAATACGCCCCACCATTCCCTGCATTAACACATTCTCCAAGGATATATTATGCAAGACCATCACCTACCGTGCCATATTACATGTCGATCCCGCTAACAACACTGAAGCATCTGGTATCGCCTTCAGTACCCACCTTCTATTTGCAATCAGGCCAGTCGATACAATATAGTGGCTCGCTGATAATGTCGCAAACACCCCGAGCATCATTGTTCTACCGAGGTGAGTCATCCTCGCAATCGCTGACTCAACCTGAGGGGACCCACTATGGGTGGCTAGGACATGATCTTGTTCAACCAAGAAGGAAGGAGACGAAGTTAGCGATCAACCACGACATGCATGCCAAGGTGAAGTCGAAATCGAGGAGCAGTCGCCAAACGCAATAGTGCGACAGAACCCCAGTCGTGCCAATGCCCACTCGATTGTGGTACACATTCGGGATGCCCATGATGACATTATTTTATAATTTTGTAATTTTTTATATACTTTGTTTTACATCCAAAATATACACTTATTTACAATGTACGAAACAAATTTATTAAATTGGTTTGGTTTGTATGCAATCATGCTGTGAGTTTAAATTTTACAATTTGAATAACATATTTTATATGTAAAATTCTAAAAATTTCAAAAAACAAATCCTAAAAAATATATAAAGAAAGTTAAAAAATTAAAAACTTTCTAGAATGATGATTTTAGGGACTGAACTAAGCTAATTAATTATTCAAGTTTGTCATACTAAATCATTTTTTTATTTTGATTTGGAAAAGTTTTCAAATATATATGGTTTCAAATTTATGTGGTCTAACATGGAATTAGTTATACTGGCATAAGATTTTAACTTGACATGTTTAATTTTTTAATTTAACTCCACACTTTCACTCGATTCAGTTCAACTCTACTCGAATTTCATTTTACTCGACTCTATTTGAAAAAATTTCAAGTCGAGTTAGGATGATAAAATAGGACTTGTCAACTCGATTAACTCGAATTTTTGTCACTCCATTCAATCGAGTTAGGATGATAAAATAGGACACGTGCAATTTTTACATTTTCCTCGATCAAGTTCATCCTAGGAATCCCAGGTTGCAGGAGCTCAGAAGCAATCAAGTTTTGTAGTTGAAATGGCCTGAAGGAAAATGCTCCCTGCAAGAGGCGTTTTCATCTGACATGGCAGTGAAAATGCTTTCTACAAAATGCATTTTCAAGTCACATGTCTGACATGTCAATGGAAAATGCCCCCTGTAGGAAGTGTTTCCACTGCCATGTCAGATGAAAATGCCTTTTGTAGGAAGCGTTTTCTCTCTGGCCATTTCAACCACCCTAGCTTGATTGCTTCTAAGCCCTACAACCTGGGATTCCCGGGATAATTTTTTTTCGGTTTATACCCTGCCCCAACCCCTATATAAATGCTCATTCTTTATCCCCTACTCACCACATCTCAATCTACTCTAAATTATTTCTTCTTCTTCTTCCGTGTTGAAATTTTTGAGTTTAAAAATTTATTTCTCTCTCGCTTTAAGGGAGACGTAGTCATAGATTTAAGTTGTGTTTAGGTTCACAATGATCTCATGGAGCTTGGTAACCTACAAATTTCACTTGCCGTGTGAGTATGACGCCATCACTTGAGAAGTCGGATCACTTTGCAACTCGAGGTCCAAGTTGGCAGTGATTAGACCGTCTCGGGTTGAAGTGTAACTAAGGCTTCAAGTTTATAAAGGTTATGTTGTCAAGGGATAGAGCATGAATGGGGCCGTAATTGGTAGTGCTAATGCGGACACGACAACGAGTCTTCTCATCAGAAGAGCAAGTTTCATAATACTCAAACATAGGTACGAGGAAGGAAAACACAATGGGTCTTCCAGTACAATTAAGTTATTCGTGTTGTCCATCTCCACCGAAGGTGGTGACCTTGTTAGTATAACTTGGTACACCCCAATATTGTCACAGGTTATAATAATGGGGTCACTGTGTTCGGTGGTGGTGGATAAGACGCATCACTTAATTAAACTGAAACGCCACTGTTTTTTTCTTCATTGTATTTATGCTTGAGTTTTATAAAGCAGCCTCTTCTGATGAGAAACTTGTTGTTGTGCTCGCATAACCATCGTCAACTACGACCCCATTTATGCTCCATCCATTGATAGCATAACCTTTGTAAACTTGAAGCCCCAGTTATACTTCAACCCCAGACCGTATAATCACCATCAACTGGGACCTTGAGTTGCAACACTATCCGGTTTCCCAGGAGATGGCTCCATACTCACATGGCAAATGAAATTTGTAGGTCACCCAGCTCCACAAAAATTCAAACATTCCTTAAAACTACAATCATGTCTATCTCAAGCATAGATAAAAATAAATCTACAGACTTCTAATTTCTAATCGCAAAAAAGAAATTACCTAAGTGAAAACGCATCCTGTAGGATATGTTTCCACTTCTCTCTCCAAAAACAGTACATATCAATAAATTTTTAAGATTTCTCAAATAATTTTTTTTCGCCATATATACGTAAATTAACCATCATCTCCATTTTGATAGGAAAAAATTAAACTAAATATTTGTTTAAAACCCAGTCATTCTCTCTCCATTTTTTCCTTTGATCATATCCAATCAAAATATTTTCTTTCATCCCCTTCCACCAATCTAACTCCTCATAATTTATTTTCTCTTTTCCTCTTTATCTTCCTCACTACAACTCCATCTTCTTTCTGCTTTGTTTGGTCACCAAGAAAATATAAAGCCAGCCAAAAGAACTATTAAAAATGGACTGAAAAATGAAAGAATAATTGTGAGGTTAGCTTACTTTACATTCTCGGTAATAAAATCATTGTGGAATAAAGCAGCGAATAGAATGTTAATACAAACTTCATGCTTTTTAAATTCTCCTATACCTGTAGAAAACCAAATCCATACCCTCTGCATATAGCATGGCTCAAAGAGCTAAAAGTTGTGTAGGAGATGAATTCTCAGGCTTGTAAGCGTGATTGTCAATCGAAGTTTTGCTTCTACGAGTCATATAATCAGAATTTGACTTGTTTTAATTGCCATGAAAACCTTTATATAATATATGCAAATCCACAAAGCATTCAACCAAAACTTTCTTCAGTCTATTCACTCCCTCGCCATCTCTTCGTAATTTCTTTAACAGAAGAATTTTTTTCATTGCTTTTTCGGTTAATCTGCTTAACTTGTCACTGGGAAAACTAATTTAATTTTACACTAATTCCTCACATACATATACCTCTAATAAATAGCAATAAAGCAAAACCCATATTTTACGTGCATTCTTAAAGAAAAAAGGTGGGGTTAGCTTATCGAGTGGCGTGAATTCCTTAAATATCCCAATTTTTAGGAAAGATTATGAGAGAATGCCTTTTTAAAAAAAAAAAAAAAAATTATTGAAATAGAACGATTTTGAAGAGAAAGTGTGAAAATAAATTTAATTGGATGTGTTTTCAGTGGATTTTACAAGAAAACGTTTTCAATTGAATGTGTATTCAGCTTTGGTTAGATGGTTAAATGTTAGTATTTTTATTCTTGAATTCCGAGTTCGATTATTTTCTTATTCACATTTATATTTTTTATTTCATGTTGCTTCAAGCTTTTTTTTTATTTTTAATTAATACTTTTAACATATTAGCTCCTTTTGTTAGATGGTTAGATAATTGCGAATGAGGTTCCATTATTTTTATAAGCATATTATGTATTTTTTTTCATATTGTTTCAAATTTTTTTATTTTTAATTAAAAATACATTAATATGCTTATAAAAATAATAGAATCTCAAACTCAAGGATGTAGTTTCAATTATCTAACCATCTAAAAAAAAAAAGGGGAGTCTGATTGATAGAAGGAAATGAAGAAAAAGACTTTGCTTGATGATGAAATGAAAGAAATGGAGAGAGTCAGTTTTTAACAAATATATATATATATGTATATATATTATATATATTAATTTTTAAATTTTTATTTATTTTTTAAGGTTTTTATTGGAGCGAGTCTAATAACTAATTTTCCGCATTCTGTAGACTCATTAAGAAGGTAAATGTTATTTTAAATTTTAATTTTAATATAATCGGTAATAATGCTTTTTAATCTTTTTCAATAAAAATGAAAAGAATAGATCACGTCCCACATTTGTATGCTTTAAGTATTTAATTAAGTAAAAAAATTTAGGTAATAAAATGAAAAAATGATATATTTTAAGGGTTAAATCGTGAATTAAGTTTATAATATTTAATCTATTGTTTTTAATAGTTATATTGTATTGTTACAATAATTTATTTTATCGCTGTCACAACGTTTTTATCTAAATACATATTTTACTTTTACTTTTAAATTTATAGTTACAATATCTAATTTCACCATTATAATAATTAATTTTACTATTATTGTTGATTTTAATTTGATCAAAATTAATGTCAATGTCCTTCCAAATGAATGTTTAATACGTTCATGACACAAGTATTAACGTTGTATTAGTTGGTTTGCCCGTATTAAATCACATAATTATGCAGCATATAAACCTAATTGAACTCGTTTATTATATTATTCATGTTGAACAAATCAGTTATATCTAAATGTGATATCTGTTGTCTATCATGTCATATGATTTATATAATATATGTTGTGTGTTGTGCATTTTTAAAAGAACACAATTTAGAATTCAATGCTTGAATAATTCCTAACCTGTTCTTTATGAAAAAGATTTTAACTAGGGAAAATTCATTTATTTTATCAACGGGATTATATAATTCGAAGAAAAAAAAAACAGGATAAGTTTCGTCATCATAACAAAGGCTTCAACTTTAGCATTAGTAGAACATTATGATACATTAACAACCGACTCTGTGACAACTCAAGCACGACATATCTGAAGTGATTGCAATCATTTAACACGATAAGGAAATTAACTCTAGATGGTCCAAAGCGATAGGCAAAATCGACAAAAGAACCAATCATCAACCAAGTTAGAGAGGACCGCGACAAAACCATTCCTAAAATCACTTGCAAAAGCAAGACTATATGCATAAGTAAGACTAAAAAACTTGTACAATACAAGACAAAAACTTCCAAAAATGAAGACTTATTAAACAATGAAAAAGAAACAAAAAAAAAACTTGTAATACTTAAGACAACACGAGTCCAAATCGACTCGTGAAATCATTTTTTATTCTAAAATACTCTCAAAACATAAACATATTAAGAAGCCGACGAAGAGCCACCATTTGAATATCTACGACCAAGCCACTTTTCAAGAGAAACTGCAGGTGGTTAGTGGAGGTTCAGTAGCAACAAGCAGAGAATATAACTACAAAACAGATCTGCAAACTGAAAAGAAAGAAGACATGTGGAGGTTCAGTAGCAACAAGCAGAGAATATAACCACAACACAGATCTGCAAACTGAAAAGAAAGAAGACATGTGGAGTGAATGAGGACAAAGAAAGAGAGGGTTAATAGGAGAAAGTGAGAAAAAGGTCGGCGGTAGCCAGGATAGCACCATTGCTGGACAAAACAAGGGAGAAAAGCAACCTTAAAAAAATTGACATGTGTTCTTCTTCTTTTTTTAATATTTTACTATATCTCTATACGATACTTATCAACTCTTTGACTTTGCTTGTACCAAATAATTTCGTTATATATTTTGTATCATTCCTATTCGGTAATATATTTTTTAAATTTTGTAAATTTTGGATATGAGATTTGATCCAAATTTTCTCAAAGGTGTAGTGGGCTGGACTTTAAACTCCAAATTTTTGGTAGGTGTAACAGAGGATTAAGGAAGACGTCAGAATATTTTGGGCCATACCCTTTAAATGAGGATCTATCTGAAAAGCCCAGAGCAAACTTTTTGATCAATTATTTTAAGCTCCCACAACAAGAAAGCTACCCTACGTGGTCACAAATATAAAGTCACCATTCTTTATAACAGTCACATTTTATGATAATAATCAGATTTGTTATAAAATTATTTTTTATTTTTTTATTTTTACCATTTATAATAGAAATTTATCTCAAATTTAGTAAAATTAGTTTTATTCGGAAGTGAAATAAAAACAAAATATTATTTTAATAAAATGCTTAAATTTTATATAAAAAAACTATTAATCATATTTTATAAAATAAAAATAAATTTTAATAAATGAAATTGCATTTGTAAATTTTATTAAAAACATAGTCTAAATCTCACTAATTAATATTATTAATATTATTAATATATTATAGTTTTTTTAATCAATTTTTTAAAATAAAATATAATTTGAATTTCAAATGTTGTTATAAGTGTACAACAATCACATCTCTGTAACATCCAAAATTTTGACAAACAAATATAATTGTTATAAAGAGAATTGACGTACCTTTTTATCCAAAAATTGCTACTTGTGAAATCAAATGTTAGAAGCCCTAAAAGTTGAACCTATCATGGTGTAGGGGAAAAAATAGTCACAGAAGACTATTGTCAAACAACTTATATGCAAGGGAAATACTAAATTGGAAAATTTAAGAAGAAAGAAAAGCTGAACTCAGAATGACTGAAGTTGTTGTATTATTCACACCCAAAATGAAATAAACGTAGGCCTATAAATAGCCTTTACACCATAACAAACTAACGTAAAAAATGTGCAACACTATTGCACGAACATAACAAAAAATCAGAGAAATAAGAAAATAACAAACTAAGCACAGCAAAACCAAATCTAAATTTAGAAAAACTGACTTTGAATCATTCTCCAACACTCCCCCTTGATTCAAAGTTGCAGACACCAAGCTAAAGTCTGAAGTAAACATGTTTTTCTCTAGGGTGAGACTTCGTTAGAATATCTGCCATTTGCTCGTTTGTGTTGCAATATTTCAGAATAATTGGCCCATCAGACACAAGATCACGAATGAAGTGTACCCGAATATCTATATGCTTTGTTCTTCCATGAAAGGATAGATTTTTGGACATGGAAATTGTTGCTTGATTGTCACAGTAGATTACAGTTGCTTCCTTCTACTTCATATTAACATCAGCTAGGATTCTTCTTAACCATAAGGCTTGACAAGCTGATAAAGTTACAGCTGTATATTCAGCTTCTGATGAAGATAGAGCTGTTGTTGCTTGTTTTTTGGAACTCCAGCAGATAGCAGCTGATCCATAACCAAAGATATAACCTGACGTGCTTCTTCTATCTTCCAAACATCCAGCCCAATCACTATCTATATAACCACTCAGCTTGAACTCTGAGATATTATCATCCCATAGCCCAAAATCAAGAGTTCCGGCAATATACCGTAAGACTCGTTTTGCAGCGCCAAAGTGATGCCTTGATGGACAATGCATGAACCTGGAAATAACTCCAACAGCAAAAGAAATATCAGGTCGTGTATTGGTCAAGTAAATCAAGCCACCAACTAGAATTCTAAAGCTCCTTGCATCTATTGCTTCAGTACCATCATCATTTTTCAACTTTTCATTCAAATTCATAGGTGTTGTTGTAGTTTTGCATCCCAGCATGTTGAATTTTTTAAGTAAATCAGCAGCATATTTCTTTTGCGACACAAAGATGCCATCTTCAACCTGCTTCACCTCAAGCCCAAGAAAAAATTGCAATACTCAAAGATCCGTCATTTCGAATTCCTTTTCCATACAAGCTTTGAATTTATTTATCAGACAAGAGGAACCCATGTAGATCATATCATCAACATAAAGGCAAATAATGAGGAAATCATGGGTACCTTGTTGTTTAAAATAAAGATTGGGCTCATACTTGCTTCTCTCAAAGCCAATTTTGAGAAAGTATGCATCGATTTTGATGTACCATGCGTGCGGGGCCTGTTTCAGTCCGCAGAGAGCTTTTCGTAGCTTGTACACTTTTTCTTCTTTGCCTTTGATTGTGAATCCCTCGGGCTGAGCAACATAAACCTCCTCTTGTAATTCGCCATTCAAAAAAGCCGACTTAACATCGAACTGATACATGATCTTTTTCAAATGTGCAGCCAATGCCAAAATAATTCTAACAGTTTCAAACTGTGCAACCGGAGAGAAAGTGTCGTCAAAATCTACACCTGGTTGTTGTGAATACCCTTTTACCACCAGACGTGCTTTGTGCTTTAGAATGGTTCCATCTGCGTCAAACTTGGTTCTAAAGACCCATTTGACACCAATGATTTTTTTGTCTTTAGGAAGATCTACAAGCTCCCATGTCTCATTGCGTTATATTGCTGCAATTTCTTCTTTCATTGCAATTTGCCATTCCTCTTTGTCCGCCGCTTCTTCGAAAGTTGTAGGATCAGCAACAAACAAGGCCTATGTAGATGCATAGATCTCAGCCAAAGATCTGAAATTCTTTGGAGGAGTCTCATTATCAGATGAACTACTACTATTTGGAGATGCACTTGATGAAGTTAGAGGAGATGACAGATTTGGAGAAGGGGGTTGTAACACTTCAGTCTGTAGAGCTGCATCTTCACTCGCAATTTCAAATTTGACATCACCTGCATTTTCTTCCCAAAACCAACTTGCATCTTCATTGAAAATCACATTCCTACTGATTATTATTTTTCCATTAATAGGACTATACAGCCTGTAAGCTTTGGACTAAGAATAATAACCAACAAAAATGCATTTTGTTGATTTTTCATCAAGTTTGTTGCGTTTATGTGAATCAACTAAAGTATAAGAAACACAACCAAAAACCTTTAAATGGCTTACCCAAGGTCTTTTTTCGTACCAAGTCTCATATGGAGTTTGGTTGAGGACAGCCCTTGTTGGTGACAAATTCAGCAAGTAGGCTGCAGTCGCTACAACTTCTGCCCATAATTGATTTGGAAGTCCTTTGGCTTTCAACATGCTTCTTGCCATTTCTACAACCTTCCGGTTCTTCCGTTTAGCGACACCATTCTGCTCCGGAGTATATGGAGCAGTCAGCTCTCTTCTCAAGCTGTGTTCATCACAAAAATTATTAAACTCTTGTGATACAAATTCATCGTCTCTGTCTGTACACAGTGCCTTGATGCATTTTCCAGTTTGCTTCTCCACAAGTGCCTTGATTTTTTTGAATTTTTCAAATGTTTCTGACTTGAACTGTAAGAAGTACACCCAACTCATCCGGCTACAGTCATCTGTAAATAATAAAAAATATCTACTTCCACCAAATGATTAAGTTTTCATAAGACCAACCACATCAGCATATACAAGATCAAGGCACCTCATTGCCCTTCTAGACTTCCCCACAGGAAATGGTTTTTTACATTGTTTCCCATATATGCACCCTTCACACGTATCTAAAGACTCAATTCTGGGCAATCCAAAAACCATTTCCTTTTGACACAACAATTTCAGACCTTTGACGTTTAAATGCCCATACCTTAAATGCCATAATCTTGACTCACCAGTTTCTTTGACAGCGAGTGCATGGTTCTCAACATCAGAAATAACAAGTGGGAATAACTTGTTACTTGTCATGCGAACATCAAAAATAGTTTGATCTAATTTTTTATCTTTGATCACACACGAGACATCATCGAACATGATAGAATATCCAGTAGCTATGAGTTGCCCTACACTCAAAAGATTTTGTGACAGACTAGGAATGTAATAGACATCATAAAGAAGTTTCACATTACTGGAACTGCTTTTGACTGCCACATTACCCTTCCCTTCTACTTGAATCTGCTTGTTGTCTCCAAGTGTTACTTTTTGTTTGAAGGTTTCATCAATTTCGTTCAACAATGACTTCACACCAGTCATGTGGTTCGAGCACCCACTGTAACAGCCCGATTTAGGGCCTAGTCGGAATAGTGGTGCGAGACCACGAATCCGAGGTGAATTTGTGAGTTTTTAAGGTTCATGCCATGTTTGCATGTTAGTGTGAAAGTTTCATGAAGCAATTTTTCTAAATTAAAGTTGAATGGTCAAAAAGGACCAAATTGCAAAAGTTGTAAAATATGAGTTTCTAGAAGCATTTTGTATGAAATAGCTTTAGAATAGCAATTATAAGTCCTTAAATAGCAATTTTCCCAAATCATAATTTTTGGACAAAAATGGACATGAGTTAGTAATTTGTAAAATTTTAAAGAGAAGGGCATTTTGGTCATTTAGCAAATAAATGATTAAAATGGGAAAAGATGATAAAAATCTTATTCATCTTCTTCCCCCTTGTGCCGAAAATTTGGGAGACTCCATAGCTAGGGTTCTTCAAATTTTTGAAGCTTGCAAATCAAGAAAAACGAAGCCCGGATCGAAACCGAGGCAAGAACAAGGTCGAGGACTAAATTGCATACCTAGCTACATTTTGTATATTGAGGTAAGTTTGTATGATTTCTAAGCTTTATGATTATATCATTAAATTGCTTAGTATAATGTACAATGTTATTATGAAAAATGTTTAATGTTATGTTAAACAAAGAAATTAATGAGATCAAGCATGAGAAAACCCCGATTGAAGTTGAATAACTTAGGATACTCGATCTACCACATGAAACAAGAAAGTCCATATAAGACCAAGCCGAGGCATGGCATCGGCAAGCAAGCAAGATATCATGTAAGTCCAAGGCAAGCTTGGCATTGGATAAGATATCATGTAAGTCCAAGGCAAGCTTGGCATTGAATAAGTTATCATGTAAGTCCAAGGCAAGCTTGGCATTGAGTAAGATATCATGTAAGTCCAAGGCAAGCTTGGCATTGAATAACTTATCATGTAAGTCCAAGGCAAGCTTGGCATTGAACAAGTTATCATGTAAGACCAAGGCAAGCTTGGCATTGAACAAGTTATCAAGAGAAAGAGATCCCATATAAGTCCAAGTTAAGGCATGGCATTGGTGAGAACAAGAAAGACTTCGTATAAGTCCATGTTAAGTCATGGCCTCGAAATTTAGATGAGATTTAGTATCCTCGGTTATTCATATAAATTCATCGGGCAAACGAGTTAAGCTCCAAAGAGATAACAAGAAGCTAAGTAAGTAAGGTTATTATCAAGTGAAAAAGAATATTATTCATGTTATGAATGATGAATTAGAAATTATGAGTATTATGTTCAAGTATGCTGATCAATGTGATCTAGTGATACAGGTATTTTGTTTGCCCATCAAGTATGAGACTAGTAAGTTTCAGGAGTTATGTAAGAATCAAGTATGAGTAAGTAAGCTTTATATAGCTGAATTTATGATGCCATTGTTTATATCAAATGGTCTATATTAAGTAAGAATGTTGCTATGTGTATTATGCAAACTTACTAAGCTAAATGATTATGTCTTTCGTTCTTTCTTTCCATGTAGTCCCGCCAAGCTAATATCGAGGATCACCGTCATCGGAGCTCGGAGCACACTATCAATCGCTATTTTGGTATAGCCAAGTTGTTTTATTAAGTATGGCATGTATAGGTAGCATTACATTTTGAGTAAATGTTTTAAGAAGAGCCAAAGTATAGGCTATTAAGTTTGTTATTCTTTTGTATATGGTTAAGTGATTGGCCAAGTGTGTATGTTTATAATTATCAATGAAACATGTAGTATTATTCATGAATGATGTAGTATTGAGTTGTTGAAAATGAGTATGAATTGGATCTTAATTTCAGGGTGGCAATTGGCTTGGTAAATAGCCTCTAAGTGCCCACACGGTTAGACACACGGGCGTGTGTCTAGGCCGTACGTAAACTGCACCTTAGTCTTATAAGTAAGGATAGACCACGGATTAATCCCACGGCCGTGTGTTAAGGTTGTGCATGACACACGGTTAGAACATGGGCGTGTGCCCCGGTCGTGTGGAATAAGTCAGCATATCAAGATGTAGTACACGGTCTAGGTCCACGGGCGTGCCAGGGCCGTGTGGAAATTGGCAGAATACTGAGTTTTTAGGCATGGTCTGAGGACATGGGCGTGTATGCCTATGCACGGGCGTGTCTTATATTACACGGGCATGTAACCCCTGTTTCAAAGAAAAGTTTTTCGATAAGGTTTCGAAAGTTTACCAGTACAAGTTTAAGGCCTCGTAGGCCCATGAAATGTACGAATTGTTTAAGAATGAGAAGTTTTAATTTCGGAACGAAATTTTATAGCCCGTAATGTCATGATTAAGTAAGTCAAGCATAGTAATGTCCCGTATCCGGTCTGAGCCTCGGACTAGGGTATGGGGTGTTACATTTAGTGGTATCAGAGCTACGATTTACTCGGTTCTAGGACTAACGTAGCATAAGCACAAGTCTAGCTATACATGCCATACGTAAGAATGTTTTTATAATGATAGTGTGACGACTCCTGACGACTTAAATTATGCTTATATATATAGTAAATGGATCCTGAAAGAGATATGGCGGATCACGTAGAAAATAATCTGCCTAGCTCAGCTGAAGGGACGGTGCTGTCGAATGAGAACGAGAATAGACCCACTACGGTGAGTCAAGGAGGAGGAGAAGAGGCTAGAGAAGCCTTCCTCCATATGATGAACACATGGTACACGGAGTTCGTTCGTACGAACCCGAATGCACAACCCCTTCAACCCCCACCTTTTCCTTAACCTATCCCAATAACCCCTCAATTAGTAGAGGTGGTAAGAGGAGAGAAGCCTCCAGTTGATAGAATCAGGAAACATGGGGCAGAAGAATTCCGGGCTAGAAAAGATGATGATCCGGAAAGAGCTGAATTCTGGTTAGAAAATGCCATCAGGGTATTTAATGAGTTGTCATGTACACCTGAAGAGTGCATGAAGTGCGTAGTTTCTCTTTTAAGAGATTCTGCCTATCAATGGTGGAACACCTTGGTATCAGTAGCCCAAGAGAGAAGATCTCGTAGGAATTTTTCCAAGAAGAGTTCAAGAAAAAGTATATCAGTCAAAGGTTTGTGGACTAGAAAAATAAAGAATTCCTAGAACTGAAACAAGGCAAGATGTCTGTAACTGACTACGACCGTGAGTTTATAAGACTCAGCAAATACGCTCGAGAATGCGTATCCACCGAGGCCATCATGAGTAAGAGATTTGAAGATGGGCTAAATGAGGACATCAAACTGTTTGTTCTTTGTCTTAGAATCAAGGAATTTGTTGTGCTAGTCGAAAGGGCTTGTAAAGCCAGAAGAACTAGTAAAAGAGAAGAAGAAATCAAATGGAGTCTCGTGACTCTAGAAAGAGGCAATGGAACAAGTCATTCCAATCTTCATCCAAGAAGTCAAGAGATTTCCCACCCGATCGACTACTTCCACTGGATTTTCTAGGAAGGACAAGAGTAAATGATGTTCGGAAATAAAGCACGACTACTTGATCGCTAGTGTGGGAATGTTCGATCGATGACCCGAATGCCCACATTGTGGCGAGCGTCATTTAGGAGAATGCCGAGCACAAGAAAATGCTTGTTTCGGATGTGGTTCCCAGGACCAATACATAAAAGATTGTCCAGAGATGATGAAAGAGGACAGAACTTAGAACCCAAGATCCGGGAGTATGGTCAGAGGAAGGCCGCAGAGGAACCCCGGAAGTGGGTCAAGTGGAAGAGGTAACCCTAGAGAGCAGGCCGTGAGACCCGAGGGTAGGGCACCTGCACGGACTTATGCCATTCGCGCTCGCGAAGAGGCATCTTCCCATGATGTTATCACGGGTACCTTTTCTTTTCATGATGTTAAAGTTATTACTTTAATAGATCCCGGATCTACACACTCTTACATTTGCATGAAATTGGTATCCGATTTGAGTATGCCTATAGAGTTTACAGAATTTGTGATTAGAGTATCTAATCCTTTGGGCAAGAGTGTGTTAGTGAATGAAGTATGTAGAGAATGTCCATTAATGATTAAAGGTCATTGTTTTAAAGCAAACCTTATGTTGTTACCATTTGACGAGTTTGATCTCATTCTCGGTATGGACTAGTTAACTGCCCATAATGTAATAGTTAATTGTGGGAAGAAATACATTAAAATGAGATGTGAGGATGGGGACACCCTTCACATAGAATCAGATGAACAGAATAGATTGTCGAAATTGATTTCTCACGTGTGACACGAGAGATACATGAGAAAGGGGTATGAAGCATATTTGGCTTTCGTGATGAATGAAAAAGAAATAGAGTTAAGGATTAAATCAGTGCCAATAGTATGTGAGTACGTGGATGTGTTTCCTGAGGAATTGCCAGGACTACCACCAGTTAGAGAGATTGAGTTCAGCATTGAGCTAGCTCCTGGTACTGTACCAATATCTATTACTCCTTACAGAATGGCTCCGACGGAGTTGAAGGAGCTGAAGTCGCGATTACAAGAGTTGACAGATAAAGGCTTTGCAAGGTCAAGTTGTTCTCCCTAGGGTGCTCCGGTTTTATTTGTGAAAAAGAAAGATGGCACTATGAGATTGTGCATAGATTACCGTCAACTTAATAAAGTATAAAACATGAAATTAAAGGATTAGGAGCATTAAATTCCACAATTCAATGGATAAATTATCCAAAAGCATGTTAAATGTGGGATTAAAATATGTATATATTACAATTTATCACTTTCTCCGGCTCATCATTCTCTTTGATAGCCGAAAACAAAGATATCTTTGGGTAGTTCTTCATTATATGAGGTCCATTACAAAGGTAATATCCCATCTTGCTCCTATTCTCTTTAAGGTTGTTAGGTCTCCACTTCCCATTTTTTGGTTTTCCATTACCACCATCTCTACAACTACCATTACCATTATCTTTGTGTTCCTCTTCATCTTCCTCATGGTCTCCCCCACCATTTCCCTTCCCATTGGGTTTGGAAGACTCGAACCTGTTTCTTCTCGGAATAAGTTCAACTAAGGACCCCGCTACCATCATGGCTTTGGTAAGTTTTTGGACTCCTCTGCGTTACAACTCTTGCTTCACTCATGGTTTCAACCCATCCATGAAGGACAAAAACTTTTCCTTCTCGCTCAAATTAGAAATTTGGAACATGAGTTCACTAAAATCCTGCACATACTCCCTAACTGTGCCTCATTGCGTAAGCCGCTACAACTTTTTTCGAGCTTCGCCCTCGACATTCTCTCGATAAAACTGTGCTTTGAATTCCTTTTGGAACTCGACCCAAGTCCCAATCTTGGTCCCACCACGTATCACATATGTGGACCTACAACGCCACCATAACAAAGCAACGTCAATGAAATACATATCAGCAGTATTTACCTTAGTAGTATCATCCTTGATGCTCATCGCTCAAAAATACTGCTCCATTTCCCAAAGAAAATTGTCTATTTCGCTTGCGGACCTTAATCATTTGAACTCTTTCGATTTTGGGCACATCCATTGCTTGTTGCTTAGGTCTGGAAGCCAACATTCCATTACCCAAGACAACCTTGTAAATATTGAGCTCCCTCTTAAGCTCAGCCATCTCTTCCTTCAAGGCTATCACCATAGCCTCGAGAGCATCATCCTTTCTTGTTAGCTTGTTCTCCAAGGAGCCAAGAGAATCCTACACATAATCCTTAAGCTTTTCCTTCATAGATTGCAACCCTTCGGTGAGTTCTCCCTCTACTTCTCCAAGTGTCTCTTTCACGTCCCCCATGGGCTTCTCGAGCTCGACCACTCGAATTTCCAAAGCTAACAACATGTCCGTCGATTGACTTACTTTTCTAGCCCTCCCACAGGTCTTCACTGGCTCACTCTGATCGACAACTTCTTTCAACATCTCAACGGTGCCTTTGCAACCCAAGCTCTGATACCAACTGTCACTGACTTAGATTTTTTGCCTTACAATCCGTGCAGCCTTAGACGATCCTTTCGTTTCAAACACGTCTAAGTCAGCCTAACCACCAAACAATTAATGATTTACAAAGAATTCATCCAATGCACCAATTTATATAGCGAAAGTAACACAAATAAAAAGAAGACTCAAAAGAACAGAATAGCCACAGAAAACAATGCACGAAAGGTGCTTGAGTAAATGCTCTCACTTCAGTATTCACAACTAAAGAATGAAATACAATGGATGAATGTATGGTTTACAAGTGAGGGGGAGGCTCTCTATTTATAGTTGAACTCCCCCAAACCCAACAGTCTAGCTACATTTACATTGAAGAACAAGATTAAACCTATCCCTACAATCAAGGGATTACAAGGTTATATAATCAAATCTAATCTAATCTTATCAAATATGATTCCCCTCAATCTTCTAAGATTAGTTTCTCTATTTACCAAGGTAGCCTATGTTTCCATATCTGCATCATTGGGTCACCCAGGCTTTTCCATCAATTCTTTGAATCGGGTCAATTCTCGTGGGTCAAATGATCCCCATCTAACTGATAGACCTCTTTGGGACACATTTTGTGCAATGGTCACGGGCTTTGAACTGCAGCCCGTGACATTAGCTTAAGCTTAAACATTGTCTTTCTTCTCACCAACCATTAAAAAATTTCCATGCAGAGCTCTATTTCTTTACTCAAAAATTGAATTTCCTTTTCAATTAAATACTTTCTAGAATTATTAATTTTATTAAACCAGAAATTTTTAAAAAAATAAAAAAATAATTAAATCATATAAAAATGAAGGAAGATGAGAAAGGAGAAATAAAATAATATTAAAAAAATTTGAGTGCAATATAAAAGACATTGCAGTTCTAAAAAGAACACGCAAATTTAAACCTTAAAGACAATATTGTTAGGAGAAGCAGTCATGAATTCTAAACATAGACTGTAAAACTGACATTAAGAATATTAAAAAAACAAAAGATATTGATGGAAAGGTAATGACATGTTTAATTTTCAATTTGACACTTGAATTCCTTATTATTAATAGATTTTTTTATTTTGCCACATGATAAACTTAAGGAAAATGTTAACATCATTATTAATTATTATTAATTGCTCATTTTCGAAATTAATAGGAATTAAATGTTGTTGTTTTTTTAAAGAACTAATTTCCTCATTATTAAAATTAAGAGGGACTAGAGAGACATTTTTACTTCTCCAATTTCACTTTTTTCTTATTAAAAAAAGAGAGTATATTAGTATTTGATATAATGCCTAGAACTACCCATAACCCTTTCTCAACTCTTAAATAGGAGGATAATGCACTTCAACTCATGTCCTCCTACATTAATAAAAATATCAATGCTAATTGAACTAATACTCAATCGGAAAAAGAGTAAATACTACTATATATATATTAAAGTATGGCATTTGATATTAGTTAAATGTGATTATATTAAAAGTTGCATGTAATTACTTGAAAAAGAAAAAATTGACATGGAAATGAATTAAAAAAATCAATATTATGAACTAAAAACTCGACCCAAATAATTGAAAAACCCACCCCAAATATTCAATTGACCCAGCTTTTCTCAGCTTAAAACAATCGAAAGAAAAAACCTAACCCACGATGAGAACCCTTCAACCATAACCATTTGAGCTACCGTCGAAGCTAAACCCATCATTGACCTGAAATCACCGGCCATTCACCTTCACCACTGTCAACCTCATTTTGTTGAAAAGTTCCAACACCCCATCTGAAAATTCAATCTCTGAACTTTGAATGCGTAAGTGGTGATGTGGTTCTTATTATGAAGTTTTAGTTGTCTTTCTTTTGAGTCAATTGTTTTTTCTTTGACGAGTATAGAAAGAAATGATTAATGGTGAAATAAAAAGTGACTAGTGATCAAAGTGGTTTCAATATTTTTTTATCATTATAAAGTTGAGAGAGGAAGAAAGGGTGAACTCATCATGTTATATGAGTGCAAGATAAAAATTTTAATCATTGTCCCTAACAAGCCATCAAAAGTATTTTCGATACAAGGTTTCATTTTTTGTTAGGATGTAAATCTCCAGTGTCTTGATTAAAGAAATAAATGAAATACAACAATTTTTTTTTTAAAGAAATACTCTATAATGAGTAAGTGGGTAATGGGTAAATTAATAATAGGTTAATAAAAATATATAAAATATTTCCATTTATCCTACTCGTCATTCATTTCCATGTTACTTATACTAAATAATATATATATATATGAAAAAGCCCCATCACCATTTAATGGCAAAAATAATGAAAAATTATTTTACTCATTCTGAGGGATAAGAATTGATATAAAGAAAATTATTGAGAAAAGGATTTTTAGGAATTCCAACAAAATAATCCTCGTCTCTTGTATCATTACACTATTTCCCCACCTTTTGTGAACCCTAACATCATGATTGCTTGACCTGAATGTGAATTCTATTCAACTCTCGTTCTATTCACTCAGGTAAAGCAAATGTTTGATCGGGTATTTCTACCTTATTACATGCAAGGCTGTAATAGGCATTCTTTGAGTCCTAAGAATGGCTATTACGGGTTTCCACCAACATACAGTTTTATCTTCATAAAAAACACAAGTCGCCAACCCAACAGAAAAGGATGGAGGAAGGAAAGAAAAGGAGGTTGGCACTATCACTGGAGACAGTGATGCTGGAACACAACTCACTTGAGAAAATAATAAAAAATTTAAACATCATAAAAATCACCAAGTCTCTTAAAACACAAGCATGTTCATAAAAACACAAACTCCCATCTGGTGTTAATCAATAGTTATGGGGTCTTGTAGATATGATATCACAATTTTGAAAGCCATTTGTGCAAAGAGAGAGAAATAGTTAGATGATTCATATCTTAAATTTTTGTAAAAAGGATAGTCAAATGAAGGGGAAAATGTATTTTTAGATGTTTTCTGGAAACAGATGATAAAGAAGATGAACAAATATGATAAAGTAGAAAGAGGTGTAAAAAAATTAGAATGACGTTTGGGGGAATAATGAAGAGAGAAGATTTAACATAATTTTCAACATATTAGATATTTTTAACATAATTTAAGCATTTGGAATTAATAGAGTTGATTTAAGCATTTCAAAACAATTTTTTTTTTTCTAAATTTCCTACATATTACAATTTTCTACATATTAGAGTATTTGAAATAAACAGAGTTGATTTTAGCATTTCAAAATAATTTAATTAAATTATTGTTTTTTCTAAATTTTTAGTAATTAATTATCCTTTTAACTGTTATCAACATGACATATTTCTATTTTTTTTTAAAATGAATTAATAGAGTAAAACTTTTGAAATCTTTGGAGTTAATGGGGTGATTTAGGTATTTTCAAATAATTTAATTGAAATTTTAAATTTCAGCATTAGATAAAAATTATGCCATCAGTTATTATTGAAAGTTTCAGATTTCATATAATTTGATTAATCTAAAAATAACTTTATTATTTTTTAATATATTTACAAATTATTATTACATTTTCTATATCTATATACTATCGCAATTTTGGTAACTAAAATAAACATTTTCATTATTTCATTGTCTCCCTCCCAAAAATAGGTTTAGAAAAATAGGAGTAAAATTAATTTTTTTTTTTAAAGCATAAGCTATAAAAAACTCAGAATGATTTAAAAATCATTTTTGTTAAAAAATTAATAAGAATGAGTTTGCTAGTTCAATAGTAAGGCATTAGCCTACTCTTAGGTCCCAATGTTGAAACCCCTAGTAAGCATTTAGCCAAAATATTTTATTTTCTCATTTTTAACCCATAAAAATGTCGAATTTACAAAATAACCAAGCACAATTTTTTTTTTCAATTTAATCCTTAATTCAAATTAAACCCTAATTTTAAAATAACTCTTAATCCTGTTACAACTAGGACAAAAGAGTTTACAAATATCCAAAGTTTTTCAAACCTAGAATTTTATTCAACAAAATTTTCAACAACAAACTCCCAAGTTCATCTTTTCTTCAACAACACCAAATCAACTTTTAAACAAAAGGAGTCAAAGTTTTCAAAATCATCCCTCTCCCTCAAGTGGATCTTCAGCCTCCTCTTCCAAATTAAGGTTTTTTTGTTTTCTCAAATCAGGTGTGAGATCTAAACTTAAATCTTTGTGTATAATTGAAAATATTAGGAAGTGGAGAAATTAGCAGGTGTGAACCCCCTAGTATAAGAGAACCCCCTATATGAAGCGAGCCCTTAAATATGTTAGCCCCTGTATGTGCGAGCCGTGTGTGAGAGAATGTGCGAACCCCCCTTAGGCAAACCCTTGTGTGCGAACCCCTATAAGCAATCCCCCTTTGCATGTGAACCCTATAGGCGAACCCTTGTATGCGAACCCCTATAGACGATCCCCCTTTGCATGTGAAACCCTATAGGGGAACCCTTGTGTGCGAACCCCTATAGGCGAGCCCTTGTATGCAACCCCCTATAGGCGAACACCTAGTTGCGAACCCATGCACAAAACTGTATAGGAATAGATAGTGAGCTCATTGAATAAACATGTGAACCCTAAACTGTTGTTACATGCGAACCTAGGTCTTAGCCCTACAAACCTTACATGATAATTTAAGCGAACCCTATATATATAAATATATGTGCATGCGAACCCTTCTTATTGTTACATGCGAATCCCCCATGATTGTTACATACGAACCTGTGTTTATACATGCGAACCATTTTTATGCAAACTGTAGTATGCAAACCCTAGCATGAAATCGTATGCTAGCCCTTATGTGCGAACTACTTGTGCGAACCCTAGGTACTATATGAGCCTATATATTATACGAACCCTAGGAAATATACGAACCCTGTAGGTTTATGATAAACCGAAATAGTAACATATTTTAGGCCTACATTTAGCATACTTTTGGATGATTTATCCCTTGATTTATGTAAAAAGGTGCTCTTAATCCTTTCTTTTCATGTCTTATACTCAGGAAAGCACCCAAGAATAAAAGGAACGAGAAACGGGCTCAAAACGGACCAAAATGGGCCAAAGAAGAAGTCGACACGGCCTGGACTAAAGCCCACACGGCCGTGCCTCCTCAAATATACTAGAACACGGCCTGATGTCGATCTACACGGCCGTGCCTCACTAACGGAGTCCAACACGGCCTAACCACGATTCACACGGGCGTGTGCCATGGCCGTGCCCCTGCCGTGGATGAGAGTAATTTCACTCGGAAAAGGATACTTAGGGACAAAGAAACACATTCCAAAAGCCTATAAATACACCCTAAGTATAACCTAAAAGGGGGAGTCGACGGGCGGTCAGCTAGGCCAAGGAGTCGAGCCGAAAAGGTCAGATTTGGGGAAACTCTCAAGGGATAGCCAGTTGATCCATCTCAAGAAGCCGAAATTCTACTCAAGACGGAGGATCTCCTCTTCAATTCCTTCAGGGGGTTTTAGGGATTTCTTATGTTTTGTTTTATCTTTTCTTCTGAGATGTTTTTCTTTATTGTTATGAACTAAACCCTTCAGATACCTGAAGGAGGGATGAAACCTAGATGAATCTTGTTATTGTTTTCTGAACTATATGATAAATACTTGATTTGTTCTTAATTATGTGTGCTTAATTCTTGTGTTGATATTTTGCGGATATTAATTCAAGTTGAATGTGCTTAGGTGGTAGAGCAAAAGTCCCTGCTTAAGAGTAGATCTAGCATAATTAAGCGGAGTTGATCGCGCGCCTAGAGATAGGGTGACGAGATTTTACCGGATTAGGGTGAAACCTAATATGGGAGTCCATAGATCGATTTACTGCTATTCTAGGGGGTTATCAATGGGAAAGAGATTTCAATTAATTAACCTAGGGTTAGACGTTATTCGCCTCGAGAGAGGGTTTAATATAAATTAGGGAGTCCTACGGATCAAGTCAAGTGAATAAATCGTCTGGTTCAGTGTTAGATAACAAGTGAAGTCTAGGTGGATTCTTCCTAAGGGTATCGTCTTAATCAACTGAGTTTTTCTCAAGTATTTCCCCAATTCATTCTTTTTTATCTTTGCGTCTTTAGCTTAGTAATTAGTTAATTTAGATTAATAAACAACTTCACTTATTTTAGGCTAAATAATAGAAAGAAAGTTAGTATTAGTACTTTTAGTTCCTTTGGGTTCGACAATCCGGTCTTGCCTAAGCTATACTACTGTTCGATAGGTGCACTTGCCTCAATCGTTGTCATAGTTAGTTTCCAGGTTCGATCATTCTCATTATAAATTTTAAAACTCTAACTTCACAGCGATCAAGTTTTTGGCGCCGTTGACGGGGAACTAAAATATTAAAGAAGCTCTATTTTTTATTACTTTAGCCATTATTTTTTATTTTCTGCAATTTACTTTTATTTTTAAGTTTAAATTTTAACTTTGCTAAATTTTTCTTTCTTTCTTTTCCTAGCAGATACCTCTAGTTTATGACTAGAAGGAACCCGAGAGGACCACTAGTATACGACAGTGATATTGAAGCTACCGCTCGTTGAAATCGTAGAGAAATTAGGCGAGCCCTAAATTACCAAGAAGAAGAGCGAGAATACGGATCCAATCCTACTGAAGGGATGGACGAAAATAATCCACCACCACAAGATGTGGCAGAAAATAATGCTCCGCGTACTATGTATGATTATGCTAAACCTCATTTAACAGGAGCAGAATCTAGTATTGTTAGGCCTGCTATAGCCGCTAATAATTTTGAATTAAAGCCTAACACTATACAAATGATTCAACAATTTGTTCAATTTGATGGTTTGCAGGACGAAGATCCAAACACTCATATAGCTAATTTTTTAGAGTTATGTGATACCTTCAAAATGAATGGCGTTTCTGATGATGCCATAAGGCTTTGGTTATTTCCCTTTTCATTAAGGAATAAAGCCAAACAGTGGTTAAACTCGTTACCACGAGGGTCAATCACTACATGGGATCAAATGATCGAAAATTTTTTATTAAAATATTTCCCACCAGTCAAAACGGCCAAATTACAAAATGATCTCTTCTTTTGTGTAGATGGATTTAGAGAAATTATATGACGCATGGGAGAGATATAAGGATCTCTTGAGAAGGTGTCCACACCATGGTTTACCCTTGTGGCTCCAAGTCCAAACTTTCTATAACGGTGTAAACCCCTCAACGAGGAAACTAATTGATTCAGCCGCCGGTGGAACCCTGAACAACAGAACTCCTGAAGCAGCCTACGAGTTTATTGAAGAGATGTCACTGAATAACTATCAGTGGTAGGTTACAAGGACCAAACCAACAAAATCAGCCGGAGTTTTCAACATAGATGCAGTAACCATGCTATCAACACAGGTAGAGATGATGAATAAAAAGCTTGATAGTTTGTGTTCTTCGCAGTACATCCATGTGCGCAAAGGCGACGCAAGTGGAACCGTGGCGAATCCTCGAGTACCCACCCTACCAACCGAGCAGGAGAGCGAACAGGATGAACTATATAGGTAACAATTTCAGATCTAATAATAACCCATATAGTAATAATTATAACCTAGGTTGGAGGAACCACCCAAATTTTTCGTGGGGAGGTCAAGGAAATCAAAGAAATCAAAGACAACAACCTCCTCAAAATTTCCAAAATCAGCCCTATCCACAGGAGAAGAAGCCGAACCTTGAAGAGATGCTGACAAGATTCATGGCATCCACAGAAAACCGTCTCCAAGACACTGAAACCACCCTTAAGACCCAACAAGATCAATAAAAGGGATCGAGAGCCAAGTTAGGGAAGTCACTAAGTCAGTTGAGGAAGTTTCTAAGTCAGTTCGACAACTCGCAAAGCTGATGTCTGAACGATCGCAAGGGCGTTTACCAAGCAACACTGAGATTAATCTAAATGAGCAAATCCAAGCCATAACAGCTCAAGAAAGTGAAGGATTAGATGAACCCAGTCCAATACAAGGAAACGAGGTAGAAAAAGGTAAAATTGAGTAACACAAGAAAAACCAAAACCGGTAATCAATGAGTACCAACCTCGCATACCATATCCCGAAGCATTAACGAGAGACGACACAGAAGAATAGTTCGGTAAGTTTCTTAAACTTTTAAAGAAATTACATATTAACTTACCGCTACTTGAAGCTCTTTCACAGATGCCAGATTCGAGGAAATTTTTAAAACATCTCTTGACGAACAAACACAAATTAGACGAGGATCCACATGTGGAATTAAACGTAGTATGCTCAGCAATGTTACAGAGTAGACTACCACAAAAGCTAAAAGATCCAGGGAGTTTTAAAATTTCATGTTTAATTGGTAGACTAACTGTTGATAATGCGTTAGCTGATTTAGAGGCAAGCATAAATGCCATGACTTATAAATTGTTTAAACAATTAGGTCTAGAAAAACCCAAATAAACTAGGATGAGCATTCAATTAGCTGATAAAACTGTTAGAATTCCTAGGGGTATTATCGAAGATGTTCTTGTAAAAATTGACAAATTCGTTTTCCCAGTAGATTTCGTTGTCTTAGACATGGATGAGGATAATGCGATTCCCTTAATTTTAGGAAGACCCTTTTTAGCAACTGCTAGGACTAAAATTGATGTTGATGCAGGAGAACTCATACTTCGTGTAGGTAACGAGACAGTCACCCTCAAGGCTCTCGACTCAGCCAGAACATCAAGTAATCAAGGTGAGAACGTAAATTCTACCAATAACCATTCGGTTAACCCTTATTTTCAGGAAGCACCACAAAAGAATACAACTGAACCCGATCCTAAACCCCATGCCAACAAGGAAGTAGTTTATGAAGATCGAAGGATTCAGATCGATGATCTAGATGAGTGGAAGACACACTTCAAGAAAAATTAGGGTTACACGACGAAGGACCGGAACCACACAAGGTAAAACCGAAGGAGCCCCTAGAAGAGATCATAGGAACAACAAACCACCTCAAAATAGGAGACCAGGTACTGTTAGATAAGGCAGATCCTCGAATATCTCCTCCGGACCCTAACACAAACAAAGAAATACCTTTTAGGGTAACCAGTGTTTTCCCATACGGAACAGTCGAGGTAAGTAATCCTATTTTTGGTACTTTTACTATAAATACATCTCGACTTAAATTTTTTCACGAGGATAAAGCTGATAGCATGAGGAAGGACTATCAACTCCTCAAACCACCCTGATGATGCAAACGAGAGGAAAGTCTAGCTTAAGACTATAAACGAGCGCTTCTCAGGAGGCAACCCAAGCACTAAACCCATTAACTTTTACATTTTTATTTTTCTTATTTATTCTATTTTACCCTTTCTTTATAGTATCTAGCTTTAAACTAACCAAAAAGTACAGATTTTTAGGCCATACGGCCTAGCACACGGCCGTGTGGATGCCCCGGATCGCCGTACTGACATGGCAGATGTGGTACGAGTCGAGAGAAATCAAATCTTGAAGTCACGGACTCCAACCACGCCCCACGGCATCGACGAATGCCACGGCGGTCTGGCGACGCCGCCGTGGACTACACCGACTTATCACCAACCAGGCGTGGCAATCGGTAAAATGGGCGTGGGTGAACCAACACACCTAGACACACGGCGTGCGTGTAACACCCCAGTTTAGGGGCTATGCGGGTTGTGTGTAATTCGGGTGTTGGTAGGTTTTGGGTGTATTTAGAGGTGTTTTAGAGGTTTTGAGAATGCTCGGATAATAGGGAAGTCATGGAAAATTTTGGATTTTTAAGTAATAAAGAGGGGCTTGGTTTCGAGGCCTTAAAATAAATTAGGGCGTTTAAGGCACAAGAAAGGATCCGCAAAGTGGCTTCATGCGCACGCTTTAGAAGTGGAAGTAGCGCCAGATGGGGGCTTGGGTTCGAGTCCAAGCGGCGATGATTTTGTTTTATTTTTGCGTCAAGGGATCAGGGCTAAGTAGGCCTTAAAAATAAATGTCCAAGTTGATGGACATGGAAGTCCAATTGGCAAAGTGGCTCTTGGGCGCTACTTAGCGCTTGGAAGAGGGAGGTCGCGGTTTCGAGGGGGAGAAGCATTTGGCGTTTTATTTTTGTTTTGGGCGTTGGGCTTTGTAAGACCTTAAAGGTATATGGTGAGGAATCGGACAAGAAAGATGGGCTGGTGGAGTGGTGCTCGTGCGGCACTTAGGCGCTGGGGGAGTGATAAGGCGCGGGTTCGGCGCTGGAGCTGCTGATTAGCGTTTTTATTTTGTTGGTGGTTATGGGCTTGATTAGAAAGGGTTTAAAATAAAATGTTGAGGGTCTCTAGCATAAAAATCAAAGTGGCCGAGTGGCCTGGGCGTTGGGGGCAAGGTGTGCAGCAGACTGGTCCCAGGTTCGAACCAAGAGAGCTGCGTTTTGGAGTTTGAATTTTTATTCCTTTTTGGCAGCAATTTTGAAGGTGTTGGACGGCTAGAATACTCTTATTTAGATGAGGATAATGTGTTTTTTTATTTATTTTTATTTATCTATTATTTATTTTTGATAAGTGGGATAATAGTGGAGTAATTCAACTTGTTTTGAAGTGAACTAATTCAAATGGAATTGAATTAGTGGCTAGGAAGGTGTTGGCCAAATCTTGGAGTCTTCAAGGGGGGTTGGCCGAATGCTATAAATAGGGGAGGGTAGAGTGCTAATTCTTCATCAAGTCTTTTGCCTCTCCCTCTTGGTGTGCCGATTTCTCCTTTGGCCTTTGTAGTCAAATATTTCTTTTGTTTTCTTTTAATCCCTTGATAGCCGAAATCTTTAGCCCTCCATCTCTCTTCTACTTTATCAAGTTTGAAGCCGAACCGGTGAAGTGTGGTGCTGTCGACATTTAGAGCTTGTGGGTAAGTGTGCTAGCTCTCTGTTTTGGTGGCCAAAACCGAATGGTTGGCCTTAGTGTTGGTTGGCCGAATGCTCTATAGGTTATAAGTGATGTGTTTTGCTTGTTTGTAGCCAGCGCCAAGGAGTCTAAAGGAAGGTCTCGAATTGTTTGGACTCATCAAGGTAAGAGTGGTAAGGTATTCGGCCTTAGGCCTTATTATGTAATATTGTGTTGACCGAAGAGTGGCTATGTTTTTTTAGGGGCAAATCGACGAAGTACAGAGGAGCCTTTGAGATTTTAGATCGTTTCGGTAAGTAAGTTAGATTGTAGTTATTCGCCTGAGATCTTGTATTATGACGTTTAACCAAAGGATTACGATTAAGTGATTACGATGGACGTGGATGCGAATACCGGTCAAAGTGGGCAAGGAAAGCTCCCATCCCAAAGTTCAAGAAGAGATCCGTTTTGGCAGATGCGAGATTGGCCACCAGGATGTGGGCCAACAACAGGAAACGTTAGGCAAAAAGCCATAGTTTCGCTAGACGATAGCGTCAAGGATCGAGAGTCTAGAACTCCAAGTAATAAGGTGTGTAGTTAGCCATTGTTTCCGGATTTGCGTGATATTTGCTGTTTTATATATTTGCTAACAAGTGCGATATATGTGAGAATGATACCCTTGAAGGGGGTATGATGATGACCAGTTTAGTAGCAAATCGACTAATATGTGATAATTGATTTTCAATATGTGAGTATGCCTATGATTGTGAATAGCATGCCCATGCATCATCTACGCATTATATTATGTTACATGTGCATGGGTGGGTTTATGAAAAAAGAAGGTACGGGTACTGCCGAGTGCGTGGTTGATGTCGACTTTGTGCTACATCGTGGATTGGCGCCGATCGAGGTCGCGTTGTGGATCTTTGCGATTTAGTTCGCGTGGTTACCTTGATTGATATGGGCTTTATGCCATATCGTGGCTTGATGGATTGCCGTGTGCTCCATCGTGGTTTGATGTTAGCTATACGCTACATCGTGGATGGCATTGGTTGCCTTTTTGAGGGAAAAGGAGAGGGTGACTCGATAGTTCCCCGGTGTGTGGTAAATTTGGATAAGGGGTGTGTAGCGGATGGACCCTAGGTTGGGTTGGGAATCATGTTGCATTATTTTTGTAATAATATGGAAATGGGCCAAGCCCAATATGACATGTGGATAGGTATGTTTTGGGAACATACGTGAAATGGGCCAAGCCCGGTTGATATGTGGTTTCTTGAGAAATGGGCCTAGCCCAAAGATTTGAGCATGATTTGAATGTGGGCCAAGCCCGGATAGTGGTAATTGTTAAAATGAATATTACTTGTTGCATTTGATAATTGGGATATTATGTGGCTAGCATGTGGGTGGATTTCAGTGGTTAACTTACACACTGAGTCATTATGACTCACCCAATTATTTTCTAACATCGCAGTGACAGGATGATCGGACCGGGTTTGGAGTAGATACAAGGTGGCCCATGCAGAAAGAGATTTTCATACAGAAGATGTTTTACTTTATTTAAGTATTTTATATTATCAGTATTTTGGAATTTTATTTGATGTAATAAGGGCCTCTTTGATTTAAAGTACTCTATTTATTAATGTTGAAGTTTACACTACACTTAGTAATATTTTCGCAAAAGATTCATATTATAGCAACTTATAATAATGTTTTAATTCTAAGTTTTCAACAAGCTTATATTATTTATTAAATTTTAAATGGACACGATTTCCAGAGATAATAAAATTTTCAAGTTTAATTCTAAAGTCAAAGATTTCCAACCGTCTTTCCCAGTGACATAACCAGATTCGGTCGTAGTGAATGGGCCGGGTTTGGGGATGTTACAGTTTGGTATCAGAGCCAAGTTCAAAACTCGGCTTTGAGGGTTTTGGGCCCAAGAACGTTTTCAAATGGGCTTTTCAAAAATATGGATTTTTAGGAAATATTTTCAGGTTATTCTGGCATGGCACCTGTACCTTCAACCCGAGTCCGCCAGGTAAGTACTTCAGACTTGTGAAGTAGCTTGTTATATGAACTGTTATGGGCTTAGTTGGGCTCGTAGATTAGTGAACTAGGATCTATTGAACCCTAGGACTAGTTTACTCAAACATTGAATACATAAGACTTGAAATTACTAAACAAACCTATGATTAAGTCGCCGAGTTAAGGTGTGGCAACCATTGTGCGCATGTCTAGGAGTGGATCCTAAGAGCACAGTACTTAGCGATCCTTGTGACTCACCTCCTCTTCGCTGGAATCCTACCTGGTGCGTAGCTACGGTTCACCTTAACCAAAAGGACTTGTTCATAGGCTAAACCAATTATTAAAACCCGAAAGGGATTAGCCTTGCTGTTTTAAAAAAAAAAAAAAAAAAAATTTCTTGGTTTTAAAATTTACAAGAATACCCCATGTTGAAAATTACTAAAATGCCCCGACTTTTAAAATTTCCTGGTTTAACCCCAAGTTTAATAAAATTTTCTTACTTTGCAAAAGTACCCAATTTTCTGTATGGCAAAAATAATAACCCTGACTTTGGAAATTCACAAAATTACCCTGATTAACAAAATTACCAAAATACCCCTGGTTACCAAAATCCTGTTATACCTTTAATTTGCGGAATTTTCGAAAATACTCTTCAATTCTGGGAATATCAAAAAGATCCTGACCTATTAAAGTTTTTTTTCGCTTTGGTTTATTACCGAAATATCCCTATAGGAAAATGACGAAAATACCCCTGGGGTAGAAACAGGCAGAGATGTCTGGATAGTGAATGTGTGTGGTGGATACCACTGAATGTTCCTTTAATGAGGAAGGAATGTGTTTTTGTTGATGAATGGATGTGTCCTTATGGATGAACGTGATATTCTGAAATAGAATAGGGAACTTGAACTGAAAATTTGTGTGATCGAAAGAACTACCTCTAGAAATTCTTTTCATAAAATTGTTCGTGGTTAAACAATGGAACAAATACTAATGCATAAAACTCCTTAATCGAGTTAAATCACGACGGTAGAGATGAGTTCTAGGGGACGGGGTAGAGGTAGAATGGCGACATCGGAATCGATAGGATGCAGCCATGGGTCGAAAAATGAAGTACTGCATGGCGGTGGGCGTAGAGGGGCAAGATCGAGACGGGGAAGATGACGCATGATCGCGGGCCATGTTGCGAGTGCTCGGCGAGTAGCGAGAGCTAGTGTAGGAAGCGGAGCTCGAAAGTCGATGATCGGAAAGGCTTAGATTGAGCGGGTGAGATATTTAGAGGAGTATCCGGAGTAGCTCCGAGCGTGAGCGAGTATTAGGTGGAAGGAGTCGAAAGAATTATGGACGACTTAGATTGTACCCCGGAGGAAAAGCTAAAGGTCTTTGTTTCGCTTCTTCTTGGGATGAAGCTTATCGTTGGTGGCTCATTTGTCAAACAAGGGGTACAGCGGATCGACCGGATTGGGAGTACTTTAAGGAAAAGTTTGAAGGAAAGTGCGTAGGAGCCGATTATTTGGACTCGCAAAGGAAAACGTTTCTAAATCTAGTACAAGGGAGTAAGTCGATAGGCCCGAGTACGGCGGAATTTGTGCGGTTAAGCCAAGATATGCTAAAGGAATTGTGGCCACCGATTATGAGAGGTGCGTCCGGTTTGAGGACGGATTGCGAGATGAACTTCGAATCTTGATTGCTCCGCGAGGGAGAGAGACTTCGCGGTGCTAGTGGAGAAAGCTCGGATTGCTGAAGAGGTTAAGAAGACTATAAGAGAAAACCGAGAAAAGAATAGGAGCGAGAATAAGAGAGATCTTGGACCATCAGTATCGTTGGGTAATGTCCAGAAAAGACCAAGGACCGAGAATTCTGTGCGTGCATTTGTACCAGTGGATCGGAATCGTTCTTGTGTTCGATGTGGAAGACCTCACACAGGAGAGTGTTGGGGAAATAGTAAAGAATGTTTTCGGTGCGGATCTAAGGCACATCTAGTTAAGAATTGTCCTCGAGCGACGAGGGGTCGTGGTTCAAGCCATGGAAGGAATGGTTCTAGTCAGAGTCAACCAAGGATGTGATATCAGGTAAGCTCCTTTGCTTTGGTACATGTTTTAAGTGCTTTGCTTGCCTGTGAATTAGTTTTGGTGCTACTAAGAGAGGTGTTTCGAATTTTGAGCGCGAACTTAGAGATTGTGTAGGTACGATAGCCTTAGTAAGATCAGAGTTGCGCAGCATAAGCGTAAGATGGTAAGAAAGGTTGTATGGACGTTTGTTAGTAAAGTAATTTCGAGGACGAAATTATTTTTAAGGAGGGTAGAATTGTAACACCTGGTTTAGGGGCTATGCAGTTGTTGTGTGTAATTCGGGTGTTGGTAGGTTTTGGGTGTATTTAGAGGTGTTTTAGAGGTTTTGAGAATGCTCGGATAATAGGGGAAGCTGTGGAAAATTTTGGATTTTTAAGTAATAAAGAGGGGGGCTTGGTTTCTGAGGCCTTAAAATAAATTGGGGGCGTTTAAGGCACAAGAAAGGATCCGCAAAGTGGCTTCATGCACGCTTTAGAAATGGAAGTAGCGCCAGGGGGGGCTTGGGTTCGAGTCCAAGCGGCAGCGATTTTGTTTTATTTTTGCGTCAAGGGATGGGCTAAGTAGGCCTTAAAAATAAATGTCCAAGTTGATGGACATGGAAGTCCAATTGGCAAAGTGGCTCTTGGGCGCTACTTAGGCGCTGGAAGAGGGAGGTCGCGGTTTCGAGGGGCCGGAGAAGCATTTGGCGTTTTATTTTTGTTTTGGGCGTTGGGCTTTGTAAGACCTTAAAGGTATATGGTGAGGAATCGAACAAGAAAGATGGGATGGTGGAGTGGTGCTCAAATGCGGCACTTAGGCGCTGGGGAGTGATAAGGCGCGGTTCGGCGCTGGAGTCTGCAGATTAGCGTTTTTATTTTGTTGGTGGTTATGGGCTTGATTATAAAGGGTTTAAAATAAAATGTTGAGGGTCTCTAGCATAAAAATCAAAGTGGCCGAGTGGCACAGGCGTTGGGGCAAGGTGTGCGTGACAGACCGTCCTCGTGTTCGAACCAAGAGAGCTGCGTTTTGAGTTTGAATTTTTATTCCTTTTTGGCAGCAATTTTGAAGGTGTTGGACGGCTAGAAGACTCTTATTTAGATGAGGATAATGTGTTTTTTTTATTTATTTTTATTTATCTATTATTTATTTTTGATAAGTGGGATAATAGTGGAGTAATTCAACTTGTTTTGAAGTGAACTAATTCAAATGGAATTGAATTAGTGGCTAGGAAGGTGTTGGCCAAATCTTGGAGTCTTCAAGGGGGGTTGGCCGAATGCTATAAATAGGGGAGGGTAGAGTGCTAATTCTTCATCAAGTCTTTTGCCTCTCCCTCTTGGTGTGCCGATTTCTCCTTTGGCCTTTGTAGTCAAATATTTCTTTTGTTTTCTTTTAATCCCTTGATAGCCGAAATCTTTAGCCTCCATCTCTCTTCTACTTTATCAAGTTTGAAGCCAACCGGTGAAGTGTGGTCTTTGTCGACATTTAGAGCTTGTGGGTAAGTGTGCTAGCTCTGCTTTTGGTGGCCAAAACCGAATGGTTGGCCTTAGTGTTGGTTGGCCAATGCTCTATAGGTTATAAGTGATGTGTTTTGCTTGTTTGTAGCCGCCAAGGAGTCTAAAGGAAGGTCTCGAATTGTTTGGACTCATCAAGGTAAGAGTGGTAAGGTATTCGGCCTTAGGCCTTATTATGTAATATTGTGTTGACCGAAGAGTGGCTATGTTCTTTTTAGGGGCAAATCGACGAAGTACAGAGGAGCCTTTGAGATTTTAGATCGTTTATGTAAGTAAGTTAGATTGTAGTTATTCGCCGAGATCTTGTATTATGACGTTTAACCAAAGGATTACGATTAAGTGATTACGATGGGCGTGGATGCGAATACCGGTCAAAGTGGGCAAGGGAAAGCTCCCATCCCAAAGTTCAAGAAGAGATCCGTTTTCAACACATGCGAGATTGGCCACCAGGATGTGGGCCAACAACAGAAACGTTAGGCAAAAAGCCGTAGTTTCGCTTGACGAAAGCGTCCAAGGATCGAGAGTCTAGAACTCCAAGTAATAAGGTGTGTAGTTAGCCATTGTTTCCGGGATTTGCGTGATATTTGCTGCTTTTATATGTTGCTAACAAGTGCGATATATGTGAGAATGATACCCTTGAAGGGGGTATGATGATGACCAGGTTAGTAGCAAATCGACTAATATGTGATAATTGATTTTCAATATGTGAGTATGCCTATGATTGTGAATAGCATGCCCATGCATCATCTACGCATTATATTATGTTACATGTGCATGGGTGGGTTTATGAAAAGAAGGTATGCGGGTGTACTTCGAGTGCGTGGTTGATGTCGCTTTGTGCTACATCGTGGATTGGCGCCGATCGAGGTCGCGTTGTGGATCTTTGCGATTTAGTTCGGCGTGGTTACCTTGATTGATATGGGCTTTATGCCATATCGTGGCTTGATGGATTGCCGTGTGCTCCATCGTGGTTTGATGTTAGCTATACGCTACATCGTGGATGGCATTGGTTGCCTTTTTGAGGGAAAAGGAGAGGGTGACTCGATAGTCCCCGGTGTGTGGTAGGTTTGGATAAGGGGTGTGTAGCGGATGGACCCTAGGTTGGGTTGGGAATCATGTTGCATTATTTTTGTAATAATATGGAAATGGGCCAAGCCCAATATGACATGTGGATAGGTATGTTTTGGGAACATACGTGGAAATGGGCCAAGCCCAGTTGATATGTGGTTTACTGAGAAATGGGCCTAGCCCAGTATTTGAGCATGATTTGAATGTGGGCCAAGCCCAGATAGTGGTAATTGTTAAAATGAATATTACTTGTTGCATTTGATAATTGGGATATTATGTGGCTAGCATGTGGGTGGATTTCAGTGGTTAACTTACACACTGAGTCATTATGACTCACCCAATTA
The DNA here is from genome assembly GCA_025698515.1 of Gossypium sturtianum. Lineage (NCBI taxonomy): Eukaryota > Viridiplantae > Streptophyta > Magnoliopsida > Malvales > Malvaceae > Gossypium > Gossypium sturtianum. The sequence goes on from CM046949.1 coordinate 37,880,489, forward strand.
TTTTCTAACATCGCAGGTGACAGGATGATCGGACCGGTTTGGAGTAGATACAAGGTGGCCCATGCAGAAAGAGATTTTCATACAGAAGATGTTTTACTTTATTTAAGTATTTTATATTATCAGTATTTTGGAATTTTATTTGATGTAATAAGGGCCTCTTTGATTTAAAGTACTCTATTTATTAATGTTGAAGTTTACACTACACTTAGTAATATTTTCGCAAAAGATTCATATTATAGCAACTTATAATAATGTTTTAATTCGGAAGTTTTCAACAAGCTTATATTATTTATTAAATTTTAAATGGACACGATTTCCAGAGATAATAAAATTTTCAAGTTTAATTCTAAAGTCAAAGATTTCCAACCGTCTTTCCCAGTGACATAACCAGATTCGGTCGTAGTGAATGGGCCGGGTTTGGGGATGTTACAGTGCGAGGCAGCCGTGTGAATCGACACGCCTAAGAAGCACGGGCGTGGGATGGTACCAGGTTTGAAAATCTATTTAAACCCCCTCCCTTCCCTCTTCTCCTACTAACTTTCAACCTTCAACTTTTCATTTTCTTTCCTACCCCTTTTCTCTATACCCTTGAGCTACACCAAAACAATGCCAAAGAAGCGAAAGAAGCCAATCATAGTCACCCTCACGGAGACCGATCTACATAAGTTCATGCCGGCCACTTCAATCACTCGCCAAGCCAAGGGTCTTTGAGACCAATTATCTGTTCTTTTATTTTTATCTTCTCCTTTATTTTCCTTCTCTTTAACACTCTTATGCTTAATCTAGTTTATTTTATCTTAGTTTCTTAATTTTAGGTTCTAAAGGCTGCTAGGGAATCACACCATTTCCGCCACCACTAGCACCTCCGCAGCCTTAGAGGTCACACCCACCTTGCAAACCATCCAACAATAAGGACACTACGGTCCATTAATTTTTCTTTTAATTTTATTTTAATTTTCAATTTATTTCACTTTAGCATATTTTTCTTTAATTTTATTAGTATAGTTTTAATTATTGTGTCTTAATAATCCCTGACTAATCCTGCATGAGCTACCCAATTTCTTCATCTAGCGCAGGATCGTCATCCAGAACGACCCCTCCAACGTATTTTCCACATCCTCCAAGGATTTCATCCATAATTCAGGAAGTTTCACTTTCCCCATATCTTACGATTTCAGCATTATATTTATATTATCTATCTTTGTACATTGAGGGCAATGTACATCTTAAGTGTGGGGGGTGAATCTTAGACGCGCCTAACTTTTTTTCATTATTCTCAAATTTCTGAAATTAGGTGCCAAACTTTTTGCATTATTCTCAAAATCCTGAATTTAGTCTTGTTTTTAAGTAATTTCCTCATATTACTAATTAGGATGAAAATTTCTAATGATTTATGATTTTTATTGATATGTTTTAGATTAAGTCATTGATAATTGTGCATTGATAATTAAATTCTAAGAATACTAGGGAATCAAGCATGATAAGTCTATTTTTCAGAAATTAAAAATTTTCTAAGTTGTCGAACTGAGTTTAAATATTACTTTGAAGTTTGAAATTTACGAGGTTGATATCAAAATACCCATAATTTTTGTGAGTTTTTGAGCATTATAGAGCATATATTCTTTTTCATGTTCACTTTATTGATTATGAGTATGTCAACATTGATTTGTTATTCTAGAACTTGCCTCGTTTATACATATCGAGACCACACCTATGATTTGATATACAGAGATGATAAAGGCACCTAGGTTTTAACCCACTAACTCCATTAAAAGCCTACCTTCACAATTAACCTCTAGTGAACCCCTTTTAATCCTAACAACTCTTTTTATTGACATAATCACTAATATTAACCCAGAAACCCTTTGTTTTTGTTATCCCCATTCCTTTTGACTACCCTTATATCGAGATTTGATTTGATTAATAGCATAACTATATTTTTATTTCAGTAATTTATCCTTTGTTATGTATTTATGATTTGTTCTTAAAAAAAAATCGAAGTATAGTCGTTATTCATTATTAGTTTTGTGATTAAGTGAACTTATACGTTTGAATTCCAAATATTGAAGAAAAAACTCGTATTATTAAGGTTTCAATTCATTATGTAATTATTCAGTTTATTGTTTCTAGTTAGGTAATTTATCAATTCAATCTCGATTCTAACCTTCTAATTCAGCCTTTATCCACACCTTAACCCTAGCCCCGTTACAACCCTAATTAAAGACCTTTTGATTTGTGCATCATCTCATATTATAGTGGTGGAGATTTGATTTTCAGGCAAGCCTATAGGATTAACTTTTCATGTTCAACTTTTGAGCGTTTTTTCCTGAACCTTAAACACTTTGAGTGATTTGAGTGAATCTCTAGTGAGGATGTCAATCCTTGTCGGTTTTGAATTAAAGGTATTGAGCTACAAATCTATGACTTATAGATTGTTTGAATCCTTAGGACTCTTTGAATTGAATTATCCATGTATAAATTATCTATGAATTATGATAAGACATTGTTGATAGGAATTATGAATTATGGAAGTTCGTTTTAATTGTAAGTTGAGAATTTTGCTTGAGGACAAGCAAAAGCTTAAGTGTGGGGGTATTTGATAAACTGAAATAGTAACATATTTTAGGCCCACATTTAGCATACTTTTGGATGATTTATCCATTGATTTATGTAAAAAGGTGCTCTTAATCCTTTCTTTTCATGTCTTATACTCAGTAAAGCACCCAAGAATAAAAGGAATGAGAAACGGGCTCAAAACGGACCAAAATGGGCCAAAGAAGAAGTCAACACGGCCTGGACTAAAGCCCACACAGCCGTGCCTCCTAAAATATACTAGAACACGGCCTGATGTCGATCTACACGGCCGTGCCTCACTAACGGAGTCCAACACGGCCTGACCACGATTCACACGGGCGTGTGCCATGGCCGTACCCCTGCCGTGGAGGAGATTAATTTCACTCAGAAAAGGATACTTAGGGGCAAAGAAACACATTCCAAAAGCCTATAAATACACCCTAAGTATAACCTAAAAGGGGGAGTCGACAGGCGGTCAGCTAAGCCAAGGAACCGAGCCGAAAAGGTCAGATTTAGGGAAACTCTCAAGGGATAGCCAGTCGATCCATCTCAAGAAGCCGGAATTCTACTCAAGACGGAGGATCTCATCTTCAATTCCTTCAAGAGGTTTTAGGGATTTCTTATGTTTTGTTTTATCTTTTCTTCTGAGATGTTTTTCTTTATTGTTATGAACTAAACCCTTCAGATACCTGAAGGGGGGATGAAACCTAGATGAATCTTGTTATTGTTTTCTGAACTATATGATAAATACTTGATTTGTTCTTAATTATGTGTGTTTAATTCTTGTGTTGATATTTCGCGGATATTAATTCAAGTTGAATGTGCTTAGGTGGTGGAGCAAAAGTCCTGCTTAAGAGTAGATCTAGCATAATTAAGCGGAGTTGATCGCGCCTAGAGATAGGGTGACGAGATTTTGCCGGATTAGGGTGAAACCTAATATGGGTGTCCATAGATTGATTTACTGCTGTTCTAGGGGGTTATTAATGGGAAAGAGATTTCAATTAATTAACCTAGGGTTAGACGTTATTCGCCTCGAGAGAGGGTTTAATATAAATTAGGGAGTCCTACGGATCAAGTCAAGTGAATAAATCGTGCAGTTCGGTGTTAGATAACAAGTGAAGTCTAGGTGGATTCTTCCTAAGGGTATCGTCTTAATCAACTGAGTTTTTCCCAAGTATTTCCCCAATTCATTCTTTTTGTCTTTGCGTCTTTAGCTTAGTAATTAGTTAATTTAGATTAATAAACAACTTCACTTATTTTAGGCTAAATAATAGAAAGAAAGTTAGTATTAGTACTTTTAGTTCCTTTGGGTTCGACAATTCGGTCTTGCCTAAGCTATACTACTGTTCGATAGGTGCACTTGCCTCAATCGTTGTCATAGTTAGTTTCCAGGTTCGATCATTCTCATTATAAATTTTAAAACTCTGACTTCACAACGATCAGTTTACTATACAAACCCTAAATGTTTTTATGCGAACCCCTGTGATAATAGTATGCAAACCCATAATATGCAAACCCCAAACTTGTGAACCCTAAGTGCAAACCCTGCATTCGCGAGCCCTACATGTGAACCTGTATATGTGCTAGCTAACTAGGCCTAACTGTACGTATTGTGGTAAATACCACTCAAGCGAGTACTGAAAAAAGTTGGGTGCTTGTTTGAGGTGTGGGTTGACAAAACACAAGATTAAAGATTGTCCTTATCGAGTCGACCGGATGCAAGCTCTGGCCCAGAACTAGGCCCAAAACTAAAGATCGGGTTAGTTACCTCCAGGGGCCAAGGTCGAAATAGGGCCACAAATACCGTAGCAATTGGTGCGAATCGAACTGAGGCTAGACAACTTGCCCTTATTTATGTCGTTGGAGGTCGTGAGGATAGAGATGTATTCGATGTCATCGTAGGTATTTTTACCTTTCATTTTTTCCCATAATTTGCCTTGATAGACATAGGATCCACCCATTCATATGTTGCTTGTAATATGTCGAATAAACTGGGTGTCGGGTAGAGAAAACCACTACTGATGTTACCGTAGTAAACCCTTTATGACGATCATCACTGGAGAACAAATTCAGGATGGTCAGTTATTGTTATTTATTTTGGAGTGTCGAGCAATGTTGAGGGCAGATAGGATGGACGAGTGGGAATGTAATCCATAAAATAGCATTGCATCATACATAAATTAATTACACTATGATTTATTATATGTACCATGAAGAATGCTTAGTTCATTACTATGCTATGACTTGTATGATTTACCGTTTTACAATTATATATAATGATTTATAAGTTAGACTCATACTGAGCTGTTGTAAGCTCACTCCCCCTTTTCTTTACCTTCAGGTAACGCAGAAAATTAGGACTCGTGATGGCATCGGAGAACCCTCGGATTAGCAAGTTTGTTTTAATTATTATTATTTTAAAGCTCTTATTAAAGTTTTCTTTATTCCTTTTACTACGGGTTGTCATTATTAATTATTTCTCATTTTTATATATTAGGTTAAAATAGACTAGCTCATTTATTTTAAAGCATGATATTTAGTTAATACTCTGATAATTGCATGCTATTTTGGTTTAGAAAACTACTATTTTAAATATATATTTTCCGCTTCTTTTCTAGACACTTAAAGATTTTGATAAAATCTCTCATCGAAAACCTTAATCGTTTTTTTTAAAACAACACGATAATAATAATGTAATTGAATCACTAAGTAAAGCCGACCTAAAAATTAATGAATGTTTTCTTAAAAACAAAAGTGCGATTTCCTTTCAAAACAACGCAAGTAAAAAGTGTTACTTTTCAGGATCACTTCGGTGATCGAATGTAACACTTTCGACTTAGCCGAAACTCCTAGGTCAGGTCGGGGGTGTTACATTAAGTGGTATCAGAGTCAAGTTTTTCTATACATGATTTTAAACTTTTGAATGAGTGTACATGAATAGGAGTAAACTGTTTTCATGATATAATAAGTTTTTACTGAAAACTAGTTCGAGGAAATCCGATGCCAAGTACTGTAGGATACTTTCTAAGTAGTAGACAAACTTTAGATAGAAAGGAAGCATAAACTGAAAACTCAAATTAAGTACTAATTGCTTGAAATAATAGAAATATCATAATGAACACTCAAGGCAGACGGAGTAGGGGTAGTCCTCGTAAGGCTATACTCGTGGAACCGCCCATAGTTTAGGGAGAAAATCCAACCCAAGAATACGTAGAAAACTCTACTGTCAATAATGGCGAAGGTTGCGATAACGAAGATATGGGAATGGGAAATCAAAATAATGGAACCATGGGAGACGATGCTGTGACACAAGTTATGCTGAGAGCTCTCTGAAGGGTCATCGGATTAGGTAATGGAAACAGAAATAAGGTCGTCGAAAAACTCAAATCGAATGGGGCCGAATTGTTCAAAGGAGTTGTCGGAACAACTCCCATTGTAGTGAAATACTGGATGGAAACAACAGAAAGAATTCTGGAGGACCTAGACTACACTCTAGAGCAAAAGTTAAAAGAAGTCGTGTCCCTACTGAGAGACGAGAAATATAGATGGTGGCAAGTCATTGTTAGGGGAACGCTTGTGGAATAGATAACTTGGAATTATTTCCAAGAGGCTTTTCATAAAAAGTATATGGGTCCTCTTTATGTTGAAACCCGCAGACATGAGTTCATAGAATCACTACACCAAAACAGACTTTTAGCGGCGTTTTTAGTGGCGTTTTAAAGAAAAACGCCGTAAATATTACACATTAGCGGCCGCAAAAAAATGAGCAATAGCGGCGTTTATTTCCAAAACGCCGCTAAAAAGGATAAATAGCGGCGTTTTTTCCTCAAACGCCGCTAAAGGTCTGAGTATTAGCGGCGCTTTTGAAAAAACGCCGCTAAAGGTCAGAGCATTAGCGGCGCTTTTGAAAAAATGCCGCTAAAGGTCAGAGAATTAGCGGCCCTTTTCTAAAAACGCCGCTAAAGGTTTGAGCATTAACGACGCTTTTTAAAAAACGCCGCTAAAGGTCTGAGCATTAGCGGCGCTTTTCAAAAAATGCCGCTAAAGGTCTGAGCATTAGCGGCGCTTTTCAAAAAATGCCGCGAAAGGTCTGAGCATTAGCGGCGCTTTTCAAAAAATACCGCGAAAGGTCAGAGCATTAGCGGCGCTTTTTAAAAAACGCCGCTAAAGGCCTGAGCAATAGCGGCGTTTTTTCACAAACGCCGCTAAAAGTTTTTCATATTTTTTTCTTATTCTTGCTTTGAATTATATTTTATTTTGATAAATTCACTTATAAGCAATGAGAAAGTTTCATTTTAGTTACTTAATTATGAAAAGTTACAAATTGCTAACTAAACAATTTAGAAGTTTTCATTTAAGTTACAAATTAAGCTATTAAAATTGATTTAGGGTTTAATGTTTAGTATGTTAATTTCATGGTTTAGGGTTTGTTATTTTGGTGTATGGGTTTAGTGTTTTAAAGTTTTTTATTTGGGTTTATTGTATAGTGTTTAATATCTTAGTGTTTACCGGTATTAAGGTTTAAGTGTTAGTGGTCAGGGGTTAAGGTTTAAGGTTAGGGGTTTAGGGGGAAATGGTTAATGGGTTAGGGTTTTGAGCTTAAGGTTTATGGTATGGTTTTAGGGTTAGGGGTTTAGGGGGAAATGGTTAATGTGTTAGGTTTTTGAGTTTAGGGTTTATGGTTTAAGTTTAGGATTTTAGGGTTTAGGGTTTAGAGTGTTAGCTATATGACCCAAAATCCCAAAACTGAAATCCCTCATGAGTGATTTATGGTTAATGTATTAGCTATTAAAATATGTGTTTTGTACTACACTAACATTGGCCACATGAATTCCCAAAATGTTGGTCTCGGATTATGGTTTAAGGTTTATGGTTTAGAGTTTAAGGTTCGAGTTTTATGGTCTATGATTTATGGTTTGGGGTTTTGAGTTTGGGGTTTATGGTTTGGTGTTTGTGGTTTATGGTATAATATTTAGGGTCTAAAGTTTATGATTTAGGGATTAATCTTGGATTTTTTAGAATATAAATCAAAATAAGATAAATGTAAATTATTATTTTAAAAAAAATATATATATCAAAATGGGTTAAATCCCAAAAGCATACATGAACAATGGGATACTGTTTGAAAACTGAAAAAACATTTGGAATTTAACTGAGGTTCATGCCATTTTGTACTACACCCATATTATTTAATATAAGAATATAAAATGTATGTTTTGTAATACACTAACATTGGCCACATGAATTATAATTTCACATCTAGAATTACACATTAAACCAAAATTCATATATAATTTTGAGATGTATCTATATCAAAATTTAGGTGTATACATATAATTAAATGTCATTTATATAAAAATCTAAACAACTAATGCAGACCATACTTAAAACAATAATGTTGATGTAAAAAGAAAGAAAAAAGAAAATCCTAAAAGAGTTGATAATGGTAATTAAATTTTTAAAATTTAATAATAAAAAATTTAAAAATTTAAAACTTAAAAACTTAAAAAATTAATATTTAATATTTTAGTTATAAAAGTTCAATACTTAAAATATAATAAAAATAAAAATTCAAAAAAATGATAATCTCAGTACAAAAATTTTGAAAGAAAAAAAACAAAGAAAAATATAGGTTAGAAATGAAAAAAAAAATTTAAAATTGTGTAATAATGGCATTTTAGTAAAAAACCCCACAAAAAATAGAGTTATAGTGGCGTTTTTAGTAAAAACGCCGCAAAAAATAGAGTTATAGTGGAAATAAGCTATCCTGGCGTTTTGCTAAAAAACGCCGCAAAATTTCTTGTAAACCCAATTTTTATTTTTCAAACCCTAAATTTACTAAGTCCCCCAAATTTGTATCGTTGCTTCTCATCAGCAGCATTTCTTTCTTTCTTTTGAATCACAAACCCAACTAACCATGTGGAAATTTCTACAAGCGAACCAAATTTGATATTTTCTTGCAATAAGTAACGAAGTATAAAGTGAGAGATTTTATATATATGATTCTTGTAAGGATTTATACAAGATTTGTTTCAAAGTGAGAAGAAGATTTGACAGGGTTTGGGTTTGGGTTTGTCAGAGGAGGAGACTTTCGGCGATTCTCTCTCACTTTCGGACTCTTTTCAACGTTTTCCTGTCATTCTTTTTAGCTTTGGGTATCCACAGCCATAAAAACTCACGCTAGAGTAGGAAGAGAGTTTTCTGAAAGAGAAACCCTAAGTTTTCTCTGGCGTTTCGGTTTTGTTATTTTGAAATTATTTGCTTCAACGGAGACTCATTTCGTGTATCAATCTCTTTTTAGTTTCACTCCATGCTTTTTACTTGTATTTCAAAGGGTTTTTCTTAGGGTTTTTGGTTTTCACTTTAGAAATCTTTGTTTGCCTTCGTCTTTCGGATCTATAGATATTGGTCTTGTTCTTCATTTTTGTTTGTTTATCGTCTACTATACGTTGTTCTTTATTTTTGGATTGTTTGTTTCCCTCTGCTTAATATTATAGCTTTTGTGTTATTTTTATTTCCTTTAAATCTTTGCTTAGCGAGAATACTAATTGCCTAAACAAAAGCATCCTTATGTAAATTGTTTACTGCATCTGTGTTGGCTTGATTTTAGTTCTAGGAACCGGGTGAGAGTTGTGATGCATGTAGAGTTTATTTGGTAGTTTTTCTGGATGGTGATAACATGTCTTGTACGGTTCTCTATTGGTTATTTTCTATCAGACTTGGCAATGGTGTTTTGGCATTTCCCAGCTTTAGGAGGTCAAGAGTATGTAAGTAGAGAATCATGCCTGATGTTATTTATATTACTGCTCTGAATTGGTCCCAGTTCCCAGAAGCAATTTGATTTAAAGCATCTACTTAACCAATAATTTTGTTTCTTCAAATAAGTAGTTGTACCTCAATGTTCTTGATATTATAAGAATCTCTCTGTTATGAATTAATGATAATCTTCCCTTCCTGCGTATGAAATGGGTACTGAATTTGGCATTCATTAACTAGTATTTCTAATTATTGTTTTTTTTTTCAGTTTTGTTTGTTTTAAAGGGAATTATTTAGCATTTCGATGTATAAGGGAGAAGTAAGTTAATATTTGCAATTAAGAAGATCAATGGGTTTCTCTTTTCTGTTTAAGAATTGTTATTTGATTTACTTTGTTCTTGATGGTGCGAAGAATTGGATTTAATGTCGAAACAGATGCGAGATAAATAACATCAAATTTCAAGTGTGGGATTTAGGTATGCGATCACTACTTCTTGATTTGGATCTTTAACATGTATAGTAGATTTTTATAGTAATGTCCTGAAAGTCCGATAATATTTTCTTATCGATTTGATTGTTTGAAGGTAAAGAGATGGCGAAGTTCATAATTTCTTATATCAAAGGCTTGAGATAGTGCTCATTATTGTAAATCACAACCGCATAAAGTAGCTTTAATCTGCAACTTACATGATTCTTTTACCTCTTGTCGATATCTTTATATATCCTGTTCTTGGTGTTTCTTCCATAAAACCATCATAGTAGCAAACTTTAAGCAAATTTACGAGCCCGATCACTCTTTATCATCAAAGCTTTACTTTTCCAATCTTCGGATGAAATATGATATTATGTGGGATATTCTGTCTCTAGTCGCCAATCCAAAAGCTATTTCTGCAAACTTAAGGTTCTTCTTTTTTGATTCCAAGTTCGTTGTTATTCAAAGCCACTGAACTTCGTCGAAATCATTTTAATCCATTTTAATTTAACTTACAAACATTGGGAAAATGCTTGCATTGGGAAAATGCTTGCATTGGGAAAATGTTGTGATGATTTTTATTTTCAAATATATGAGTTCTGTACTTATTTAGTTTTTTGAATGGTCTGATTGCATTTATTTTTTGATTGCTCGTAGCTGACTCTTTGGAACAACCTTTTCATTTAGGCAAAACTTCAGGTGATGGTTCCAATGCCAAGGATAAAGATAGAAACTACCATCTTTTACAAGAACTTCATCATTACCTGAAATTTCTCGTCTTGGCATTCAATTAATTTATATCACCAGTATTGCTTAGTGAAAATTGAATCAGTTAAATAACAGATTCTTTCTTGTCTTAGCCATTTAGGAACTATTTATAGCTTGTGAAGTTTAAATTTTTCTATAACTCTCTGCTAGACAATCGAAAATGAAAACATGGTAGCCTCATTATCTGTTCCTTTTCTTTTGTGATATTTATATAAGATAAAATCTGGTTACAACTACGAGCTCAACTTAGGATCATTTTAAATCGGCTTGTGGCGAGCATCTCTTCCATCTGTTTAATTTCTTTTTATCGATATGACCGCTTGTGGAAAATCCAAATGAAAATGGTGATACGATAGAACGAATTCATCCAAATCGAGGTCACCAAAAAGCTAATGGAGTTCATGATGATCATCATTCTGTTTAATGCCTTTGTGGTTTTACTTATTTTTCTCTCTTGCTGAATATCAATATTCTCTTTTACTCCTTGGACATGTAACTTCTGAATTGGCATATATCATTTTGTAATGGGAAAGTCCCTTCCGTTGGGGAGATCGGATGTTAGTGTCTTTTTACATTGTTCATAATTTAATAATGCATTATGCATGCTATTTCCCATTGATAGTACAAAATTCTCGTCTTCCATCGACTTATTATCATCCATAAACTTATATTCAAGGATCCATTAAAAATTTAGGTTTTAAAATTCTTTAAGTTTTATATGGATTTTTTAGGGAAAATAAATAGTTGAGAGTTTTAATTAAAATAATTGCAATAAATAGTTTGTTCGTTTTTCTTTTCTTTTCGTTTGTGTTTGGATAGTTCATTTAAGGTTCGAATTGTTGTTTATTACATTTTTTAGATGAAGATTGAAAATGGGTACTTCCTGTTTTTGTTTTTCGGGTTGATTCATTTTGAGGTTTCTATTGATTTTTTTTTTCATTCTTGGCATGCGCATAGCAAATGGATATATTACTTTGGTGTGTATAAATTGATTATGTTTTGTTTTTAATGGCAAATTAGTTAGCATTCGGCATTCTAAATTTCTGTGTTTATTAATAGTTGGACTATCTAACCATTATTGTAAAGGACATGAAGACAATATACATATGTGTATGTATAATAAAAGTAATAGGTATTTAAGAAAAAGTGATATAAAATAAGAATACTAATTTGAATATATGTGTAATACATATACATATATTTGTATAAAATTTCATACTAGTGTTTAATAATGTATGTGAATAGACTTTTGTTTTAATAAATTTCATATGTATTTGTTCTGAGATTGTATTGAGAAAGGTATCCGTACTTTGAAAGTGAGTAGAATTGAAGAGGACTTAGATCGACTTCTTGCTGGTAATAACTTTACAGGTATGAAATCAATATTATTCTTATTTATATTCATTTTGCTGATTTATATTAATTTGTGAAAAAACATTAGATATCCAATTGTTTTGTTCTATTGTTGTCCAAAAATGCCTAGAAGTTATTACTAAAGAAGAAGTCGATCTTCTAGTGTACTTGCAGAAAAATGCCTAGAAGACGATTACGAGATTTAAGTATTGTCCACAATACTCCAAATTCGTAAGAAGCAAATAGTGAACAACAAAACAGCGATTTGTTGGATCTTCTAGTGTGCTTTGACATAGATGACGAGCTGCAGAAGTTCGAGTAATGTTAATTTATTTTACATGCATGTTGAGTTTTATTATTGATTCATTTTGCAATTTTAATATAATAATAATATATCATTTTCCAGCTGAAGGTGGTGGGACGCGAAGAGGTCGGGGACGTACACTCCTTAAAGATTTATACGACTTAGAGCCTGTCGAGCGTGTTAAAGTAAGGAGAAACAATCATGGCCAGCCTGTTGGATCTGAAGCTCGACTGTTAGTAGGCTATTTGGGCATTCTAGCATGAAATGCCAATATGTTGCCCATTAACTACGAATCATGGCATCACATGCCTGATGCCAACAAAAATCAGGCTCTCGATAATATTAAGGTAAAAAAACGTGAATGTAATTTATAATACTTTGGTTTAACTTTCATTTATTATTTACTTTTTAAACTTATGTTTTTTCAGGAGAGATTTGCTTTAGAGGTCTCCGATGACTATGTTAAGAAGACATTGGGTAAAAAATGGAGAGACAATAAAAGCACGTTGAAAAAACAATATTTTAAGAAAGACATCAGCCTCGACAAAAAATTAAGAAATGTCCCGCCGGGAATGTTGAGGTACCAATGGGAAGATCAAGTTAGATTCTGGAATTCAAAGAAAGGAGAGGTATTACGTACTTCTAAAGTCTTATAAATTTTTCGGTTTATGGTATTTACTATATACATAATTCAAATTTCATTATGTAGGACCGTGAGCGAGTTGGAACAAGCAGCAGACAGAAACAAAAATTCACGCACAAGGTAGGGTCCAGAAGTTTTGCTTGTGTAACTGAGGCCCAGGTATTATAATTTATTAATTCTGTCAAATATTAATGACTTTATACTATTAAATTATATTCTTTCTGCTAAAATGTAGGAAGCCTCGTCTGGTCAAAAAGTTGGACGCCTTCAGTTTTTTGACATTATGCATAGGAAGAAGGATGGATCTCCGATGACATCCAAGTCATAGAAATTATGGTATATTTACTTAATAAAATTTGATTTAATATAAATATTTCTAATGTTTAATTATAATAGTTTAATTCATCGTTGTAGTTTTAAATTCTTCAATTACAAGTTATGTTGCATTCTTTCTTATTATATATTTCGTTTCTAACTCTTTCATTGATTTATTAGGATAAACTAAAGGAGAAGAAGGCGGAGTATGAAGCGCTACTTCCGATCGATAGTTCTGTTAATCTTGAGGAGATTGATAACGAGTAATTATTACCGAAGTTTTGGGTCCCGAGAGGTACGCATCGCTTGACCGATAGTTCTGTTAATCTTGAGTATATTTATAATAGATTTGTCACGATGTTTTTGGTTTTGAAAGGTATGGTCGGATGCGATTACAAGGATCTGGTGTTACCCCGACCCAATATTTCGGATCCGGCTCCAAAGAATACATGCCTTCCGGAGTCAATCTCGTCTTTGAGTTCGAGGCTAAAAGACGAGATAGCTCGGATGCAAGATAGCACGGCTTGAGCAGAGGCGAAGAAATTGCGATGTTCAAAGAAAATATGAAGAACTCCAAAGAACGAGTTAGAGCGGATCGCGAGCGCAGCAGCCAGCGGGGAGGCAGAGGCGACATCGATGCTAGCGAGCGAAATAGAAAGTACGATGAGCTCCACTACGGCTTGACAAATGATGCAGAGATGTTTCAAAGAATCGCGAAGCCGCCATCTTAGACATTTACTTTCTCGTTGTTTGATTATTTTAACATTATTACATTTAACATTATTATAAGAATATTTTCAGTTATAATTCATTTAATTTATTGAATTTCAAGTATCATTTACAATTAATGCATTTGGTGTGATTTTTATGCTACATTTGCTGTTTTGGGTTGGAATTATATGCTATATTTACTGTTATTGGTTGGTTTTTAGTGCAGGAGGGGTATGATATAAAACAAATTGAACATTGTAAATCTGTACAAATTAGCGGCGTTTGTTAAAAAAGCGTCGCTAAAGGTCATGACTTTTAGCGGTGTTTTTTGGAGAAGCGCCGCTAAAGGTCATGACATTTAGCGGCGTTTTTTGGAGAAGCGCCGCTAAAGGTCATGATCTTTAGCGGCGTTTTTTTCCCATAAACGCCGCTAAAGTTTGCGGCGTTTGTTTTAGCAGCGTAAAAAAGCGCCGCAAATACTTTTAGTGGCGCTTATAAACGCCGCTAGAGGCAAAAAAAAACGCCGCTAAAAGTCTATTTTCCTGTAGTGAATTAAAACAGGGAGATATGGATTTTATTAAAACTATGTTAGATATCACTTTTCCATCGCATTATTACGTAAATGAGATTTGAAAAACTTATAAATCAAAAATCACTCTCCGCAAAGTTAATCATGAAAATCAATTGGTTTTTGAAAGATATTGTAACTTTTGAGAACACACTAAATTTTCTACTAAAATTAAGCAAAAGTTTTAAATTGACTGTTTATAAAATTTCGTTAGCTTACTAGGCCATTTCGGTGGCTAGTGTAATCTTTCGAATTCGAGCTTCACATCTAGGTCTGGTTGGGGAGGTTACATGATGTTTATTTTTATTGTTATTTTTATTAGTAATCGTATTATCAACTTCTTTTTGGTCATGTATTATCAATTGCTTTTTTAGACTAACATAATACACATGATGATTTAATTTTAGTTTTTGTTACTTGTTTAGAAATTATTTTTATCATACTTACAAGTTCTTATAATAATTAATATTTTTTAAAAAAATATAAATCATTTAACTATGTGATTACAATTTGTATTACTAAACATGACATAGAAAATTACGATATAATTACATTTGTCTATCAAACACATCTAAAAAATTACAATTTTTTTTATAATTACATGATAGTATAATAAATTAATTTGTATTATCCAAACAAATCCTATATCAGTGGCGAAATTAGAGGGCTAATAGGGGCTCAGCCACCCTAAAATGAAATTTTTTTCATATGGCCCTTTTAAAATTTTTAAAAATTTAAAATAGTAAAAGTAAAATTACACTTTACCCCCTAAAAATATAAAAAAAAGTAATTTAATCATTTAAAAATTATAAAGATATAATCCATTAAAATGATAGAATTATATTTTTTGATTGTAAAAATTATAATTTAATTTCGAGGCGTAAAAAAATTTTCAGATTTCACCCGAACCTAAAATATACTATTCGCGTAGAATGGAGTTGAAGATATAGAGGTTGCATAGCAGTGTGCAGAATACCCAATTTAGTGAACCAAACACGCTGTTATTTCCCTATTCTAATCTCGTCAATTAGACAATTCAATATCTATTTTATTCTATTCCAACAAACCCAAAATGTTAGAAAATGATTTAGTATTTCTAAATTGGCTCTCCCAGGGCCTTAATTGAACGGAGAGAAGAATGATCTCTAGTAGAAAAATAAATAAATAAAATGAGTTGAAATGTGCTTAACACATTAATAATTACACTTCACAAAAGTCGTAAGAATCCATTGATGAAAGCCCTGAATGAGTCTGGAGGCTGGATGGTCAGGTCTTTTGCATTATTTTATTTTATTAACCATGATTAGGCCACTTGCAGTTGTGATTACATAAATTTAAAGCCAATGATATGATTGATTATTCGTTGTGAAAGAAAAGAAAAGCACATGATTCCATCACGTGCCGTCTGACACTGACATATCATATCCGGCCGCCTGCCTGGCCACCACTTCCCCTCTTCCCAATGTTCCCAACATTCAAACATCACGTGTTCTATTTTATACCCTTTCCTTCCATTTTCGCTTACCAACTCTCCCAAATTGCATGCAAAAGTGGATGCTCTCCAATAGGCTAAAGACGAAATTAAGCAGAGCAAAAACATTTGAGTAGCATTGAATAAAAGAGCAGAACTCACTTGCAAGGAAAGCTCTCTTAAGCTTTTTTCTTTTATAAAGTTGAACATGATTATTTAACTAATTTGGTCCTGAGTGAGAAACAAACTCACATCAATTGTCGATCATTGAAAACATATAATCTGCCAATCAAAGGAAATAATGGTAATTCACAATTCGTGTGAAAGAAAAAGGATGTGGTTTAAGTGAGTACACTTGCTCACTTTGGTTTCATATTCGCTCAATCATATTTTATCATTAGATAAAATAAATAATTATAATTATTATATCTTTATTGGGTTTGAGTTTAGGATTTAAAGTTTATATCACATTTCAAATTTTAAATTTAGAGTTTATTTTTAAATAAAATTATTAGTATTTATTAATCAATGTATTGTTCTCAATGTTTTGAGTTTAGAATTTATGGTTTAGGGTTTATATCGAGTTTTTAATTTCAAGTTTTAGATTTTGAATTTTTGATTTTAAATTTATGTTTAAATAAAGTTATTACTATTTATTTAAAAGTACCTTACGATTTTTTATTTCATCAATGAAGGTGTCGTGTTGTGCATGAGATTCATGCACTCACAATACATCATATTTTTTATGTTTCAAATTTAATTTTGTTGTAAAATGAATGCATGGATTAAATTTTTAATATGTTTGGTTTTGGTTTCCAAAATTAAATTTGATGGTTAAAATTTCAATATTTTAAAGGCTTAAGTGTTAAAAATTATTCTTTAAAATGATAAAAAATTCAATCAAATATTTAATTGATAATTGCAATAAAATAAGCGATCTTCATTAAAAGTTTACAATCAATTGAGACATTGAACCGACTATGAAAAAAATTGATGATATGACATGACAATTCACATGGCGTTTGGCTTGAAAAAAATACTAACATGGAGAGCTTAATTTATTTTTAATTATTTTACAATGGTTTAATTTATTTTTAATTATTTAAGCCTATTAAAATATTATAAAATTAGAAATTTATTAAAAATTATAGAATAACTATAAAAGTTACAAAAATATTATACAAATTTACAAAAAAATATAAAAAATATTAAAGACTTGTTAAAAAATTATAAAACTATATAATTTATTTTTTGTTATTTGAAGGTTTGAAGTATTTGGTTTTTGTAATAAGAAAATGAAGAGCTTGAAGTGTGATGGTGATCGAACTTGTATGGGTGTCGGGGGCTTGAGAGACAATGAGTTTAGTGTTTGGTTGCTTAAGGTGAGTGATGAGTAATTGTTTTGGTTGAGAAGAGGTGATGCAAGAGAAGTTGATAAGGATGAATTGAGGTATGATATAGGCGATCTATGAGGGAAAACAAAAGGTAGTAATTTTCTGTTAAAAGATTTTAAAAATTATTAAAAATATTAAAATATTATGAAATTTTCAAAAATAATAAAAATATAAAGTTATAGAAAATTTTATATAAAATATTTAATGTTTTTAATAATTTAAAACATACTAATGCTTTTATGATTTTAATAATTTTTAAATAATTTTTATCATTTTAATATAATTTTCTATGACTTTTTATAGTTTTTTTAATAATTTTATGATAATTTGTTTTATTATAATTTCTAAAAATCATTTTAATACTAACGTCAACATTTTTTTCATGCCAAATGTCACATTTGCCGCCATGTGATCACTTTTCCACACTAGTTACTAAATAATCATTTTTCCATATCAGTTGCCATGCCATCACTTAACAACCCATCAAGGGCTTTGACAAAATTTATATTCAGAGACTCGATTAATTACTAACTTTAGATTAAGTATTTAATTAGTCGCAATTTTAATTAGGGCTTAATTAATTTTTAATTTTTATAGGGCATCTTTAGTACTTAAAGCCTATTCTAAATTATTATATATTATGGGTTAACTCCACTAAAATGTCTCTAAAGTTTAAATTTTAAA
The DNA here is from genome assembly GCA_025698515.1 of Gossypium sturtianum. NCBI lineage: Eukaryota > Viridiplantae > Streptophyta > Magnoliopsida > Malvales > Malvaceae > Gossypium > Gossypium sturtianum. The sequence continues at coordinate 37,898,502 of CM046949.1, forward strand.
TTAGTCTCTAAATTTTAAAATATTCTAGTTAAGTTCTTAAAGTATAAATATTATATCAATCAGGTCTTTGTATCAGTCTAACTATCAATTTAAGCATTAAATGCCAATTCAAATCTAACAAGAAGTATATGTAAAATACGTGGACAAATTGTAAACATGTGTGACATGAGCAACCAAGATCTAACCTCGTATGTATGTATGTATGTATGTATGTATGTATGAGTTTAGAGAATTATTTTTGTGTGAATAACAAACTGATAAATTAATTACACTATTAACTAGAAATAATCAGCGGATTCTCTGCAAATAGCTATAGCCCTTCAATCCTGTCGAAAGCTAGTTTAGCGATACCATATGCTTCTATGTTCTATTCTTTAGGAATATGTTCAAATTCCCAAATATATGTTTCCAACAGAAGTTGATGAATACGTTTGATTAGTGTTGAATGAAATGTTTTTGAAAATGCTTCCTAAATTTCCTGAATAACCTCCAAGCTGTCCGTCCGAATCAAAACTCTATCGTACTGTCTACTCTGAAGAAGAGTCGAGTCATCTAGAATACCCCAAAACTTAACGTTAAAAACATAACACTGGCCCAACCGTCTAAATTAACATTTATTATATTATTAACTTAACATTTTAATAACTTTTGAAGGGAAGAAAATAACTTTCATTATTTATCATATTACTAAATTAATATTTTAATAATAATTTATTAACATATCACTAATTATTATGTGATAATAATAAAAGTAATATTAATTAACTATTAATTTATTGATTATAATTGGATAAATTAAAAATAATCAAAATCCTTAGGTATATGATACAGACATATTACATGTATTATTAATTATTATATAGCAACAAAAAAAATCTAATCATCCATGTAGTTTTTTAATTTTCACCTTTATTTTCAAATAAATATGATATATGGTTACTAATATGAAATAATAATTATAATTATTTTGCTAATAGTATTTTTATATAAAATATAAAAATAATTTTAGTTATAGTTATTTTATTAATAAATTTTTCATATAGTTAGTATTACAATTATTGTCATTTATTTTGACTTTGAATCCATATTATTAAATTATATTAATTATTTTAAATTGATTAACATATAATTATATATAAATTAAAATTAAGATTTAGCACTATAAATAGATACATTATCAATATATTTCATTTAAGTAGCATTTAAAAAATTATCTGGAGAAAATAATTTTTTATCATTATTTAATAGATTTTGTATTTTACTTAAAAAAAGTCTTTGATTATTATTTGATATTAGTAATATTTTTTGTTGTGAAGTTGAATGGAGAAACAAAAGTCAAAATGCAATTAATTGCATTGGAAATTAAACCAAGTTAGAATAAAACCTCTTTGATACAAGATGATGATGAGAATAATAAATTGAAGAAGAATATGAATGTTGAGAACATGAAAATATTTTTATAATATTATTAATATTTATTTTTCAAATTAAATTTTATTTTTATTATTTTGACGAAGTTGAATGTTTTAATTTGTCTTTATTTTGATTTTTTTTAGGAATTTGGGTTTTTAAATTTTATTTAATTTATTACATATGATTTATTTTTAAACTTTTAAAATTTAATTATGGTTTCTATTTCGGTAATTGTTTAAATTTGATTAAATGATAATGTTTTAGAATTAAATAAATTAATAGTTTTACCAATTCTGTAAAATCGCTCATAATTCATAATGTTGTGTGTTACAATGTATTGACTGTTCAAAATTTATAATTCCATTTTTATAGAAATTATAATTTTATTTCAATATAATATAGTAGATAATTTTTTTATCAAAAGCTATAAGTGACAAAATCACAGTTAATTTTTTTTATCATATAAAGTTTACATATCTTTAAAATATTTTAGGCATAATGATAAATTTAACCATCAACGTTTATATATATACATTGTCAATTTGGCTCTTATTCTTTTTTGAATTAAATTTGGCAATTAACTTTTCAAAAAAGAGTTAAATTGTTGTTCTTTAACGAAAATACCGACTAAAGCATTAATTTTTCATGATATTGGCATAGCATGGCAGTCTACGTGTACTTCTTACTGACATTACACTATTTGTCATATATGTCACACCAACAAGTAATTTAAAAATATAAAAATTTTCAAAAAAATAAAAAATAAAAAGTTCATAAAATTCAAAAAATTAGCATAAAGTACACGTGGCTTGTCATGTGGGTTACCATGTTTGAAAAATTAATGCTTTAATTAGTATTTCTTTTAAAAAAATCAATTCGACTATTTTAAAAGGTTGAGAGTCAAATTTAGTTCAAAAGAAGAATAAAAGTCAAATTGAAAAAATATGTAAACATTAAGGGCTAAATTTATCATTATACCAGTATTTTATTATTATGTTATTAATTGTTAAAAGTTTAAATACATAAAAACATTAAATATTTTTAATATAAAACACAAAATGTACTTTGATAAATTTTAAAATAATAAAAATCCAATCTCAGTTTATTCTCCAAAAAATGTCAACAACTTATTTCATCGATAGCTTATTTGACTCCAATTTTTTTATCGTATTTAGGGTATTCACCGCCGGTAATAATGACTAATCTCCCAGTTATGGGTGTTATCCGAAAAGGTAAATAAATAGTCATGAAGTGTATTCCATTTCCATGAGCAGGGATCAAATCACCAGCTACATAGTTAAGGGATGAGATGAGCAACCATCACCCGCTCATAGTTGATTTGAATTTCTTAATAGATCTTTCTCTACATTCATGTTCTATGTTGAGTAAATACGATAAAAAACACTATTAATATAATGTTTAAACTAAAAACTAATTTTATTAATAATATTAATTCAAATAACACGTTGAAAAATAACTTTATATTTGATCCTACCAAAGCAAAAAATATTACTTAGCTCTTACGGCATAGAAATTATTTATTTCAGAACTCAAAATAATAATAATATTACTATTATTAAATGTATTTATAATATAACTAATTTATTTACATAAGTTTTTCAAATATCAAAATAACATATCGAGTTAAAGTTCAATTAGTATGCGTATTGTTGTTAATACAGGAAAACGTGGGTTCAAGTGCGCTGAATCGCATTATCCTTTTATTTATGGGTTGAGGAGGGGTTATAGATAATTTTAAGGATTATGTAAGAAAAAAAAAGAGATATGATCAAATTCTATAATTAAATTGTTAAAAAATATATATCAAAACAACAAAAATTGGAGAGTGGATCTACATGTTCATATTTTAAGCATTATATAAATATAATTTTTTTATAAATTACGTTGAATAATAATTTTTTATATTAATTATATAAAACTAAACTATTTTGTCAAAAATAAAATTAATGTGCACGTGACGTTAAAAAACTAGTGTAATAAAAATATAGTGTGAATAAAGTTTAAGACCATATAATTTTTTATTTAAAAAAAACATAATTTTAACACCACCAATTAAAATTTTGATTTGTATACGATAATGATCCAATTATAACACCAAAATTAGCGGGATTTGAATTGATGAGCCTTTTCTTACCCACACAATCATAGGCAATCATGGACATTGGAGGCTTGCAATGGAGAAATAGTGTTTGCATGGAAAAGTAGACAATGCCTAGAAGGGCACAAATCATGGCAAAGTGTAGCTTCAATTTCTTTTTGTATTTAGTGTTTTCATTAGACACCCCCTTTTTACATTAACCTTTTTCATTTTTCACCAGTTGATGACGATGCTGCACTCAAAGCCACAGGAACACAAAGAAGAAAGCCTCTAATCGTTAAAGAATTTCAAGTAAAACCATGAGGTGGAGCTAGCAATTAAAATATATCTAGTGGAATGTCAGACAATGTCAGTCCGTGGATAAACAAGGCAGAGAAAAATTAAATGCCAACAGATAAAGACAGATAAAAGAAGCCAAAACTCTAGCTTCTAACTCAATTTTATTTTTTCTGGCCATATCGCAAGTACTGTTTTGTGCCAATCTCGTGGATTAATATCAACTGAAATCGGAAAACAATGGCGTTTACAATGGCGTTTAGGCTAAGGATATGTACCCCAAAAGTAGGATAGGAATAGGATATTCAGTAATGAAAATTTATTTCTGTACAGGTAGTAGAAGGCAGAAGAGAAAGAGGATGACAAAATTTTCCGGCAGATAACACTAACAATATATATTTGTACAAACAAGGAAAATGAACCACAGATTCTTCTGCCGGTAAACATCACAAGAAAATCAGCAGCTGAGTGCCTCATATTTCACTTGGAGTGGACGATTGAACCCAACCTGTGATAATAGATTCCCAACTGCAGCTAGATCCCTGCAAAATACACCTTGAAACACGTTTGTGTTGGAACTAACTGCGTTGGTCTTGCTTTCACTGCCGTTACCCCTGTTATTGCAACCTGATGGATTTGTTGAAGAAGTGGGACTAGTTTCAGGTTCCAATTTAGAGTTACAATACTGGGTTTGCTGCACATGAATTGCTGCCTGTGCTGCTTGTAAAGCAGCTGCAGCTTTCTTCCTTTGCCTTTCAGCCGATTCTTCATCCATAATCGTGGACATAACGCTGGCATAACCTTTTTGAAGCAACCTGTAAAGAAGCAAAGCCGACATCTTGGCTCTGTCTTTAACCGAGTCGAGGTCACGCTCATCGGCGAACTCACATCGATCAACGAAGTTGGTAGCTTTATCTGGTTTGTGTCTTAAACAGAGTAGCAAATGAGCCCTCTCTAATTCAGACCTTGAGCATCCACGCCTTAAACCAATCAAGGCATGGTAATCAACGTTTCCGGTCTCCCCAGAAGCAACCCTTTGTTTCAATTGTTGAATTTTAGTGGTTAATGCACAGAGTTTCCCTGGAATCTCCCTGTATCTCACATTGTGACGCTTCCAGGCTGGACCTGGGAGCTTCCTGTCTCGCAAGATGGAATTGTAAAGCAGTTTCAAGTGTTCAAAGTCGTGCAAACAGTCGGGTAAACAGCGGATGGTTTCCAAAAGCGATGCCCTGGTGTCAAGGGCTTGGATGCTAGTTGGATCAAGAGCAAGCGTTTTGTTGCAATCCGAGATTGACTCAGCTATGCGACCTGAGGCCTTGTAAGCGTAGGCTCGATGCAAATAACACTCTGCAAGGAAGCCCTGAGGGGCAGGGCGGCGACTGTCTACTATTTTGGAGAAATGGCGGATGGCTTCGGAGTATAGGCCAGCATCTAAGGCCGCAATGGCAGCAGTTCTACGGCGGATGAGGAGCTTGATGTGGGATAGAAGCTGGGAAATGTTTTCGGATTCGGAGAAAGATGTAGGATTGCGTGGGGGCGTGGAAGGAGGTGTTGTGGCAGCAGAGGAGATGTCTGAAAGAGCAATAGCGGTGGGGAGGGAGAAGCTATCGTCGGACCAACAAATGCTCTCACGGCGGAACGCGGCGGATGCGAGGCGTTTGCCTGTTTGGAGGAGAACCATGGCGTCCTCCATTAAGCCTAGGTGGCAACATGCTTGGCCTAGAACCAAGTACCTGTACCACAATTTTCAGTTCAATCGAGTTAAAACACATGTTAACTATTATTAATTCAAGCCTCCAATTACCCTAAAATTATTACTATTAAACTTGGGTTGTGAAAATTGACCTCCATTTGCCTTCTTTGTCGCAGCTTTTACACAACCCCGCCATGACTTTCTTCTTCAAGTCCGAAACAGAAAAGCACTTGAAAGATGGGTCACGACTCGATGAGTCAGAGGACGAGTCATTAGAAGGTAAAAGCTTGACTCGCTCCCTGGAGAGCTGGTGAGAGGAGTTATCAGAGGAAACCGAGCCAGAGTCGTCGGTTGAGATTTTGTGACTGGGAATATAGTCTTGAAGCATGTCAACAACATCCCTAAAACGCCTTAGGTAGAGCAAAGATCTCGCTTTGAGTTCAAGAGCAATCTCCAAACGAGGCGAAAGAGCCAAAGCTGCATCAAGAAGATTGAGAGCTGAAGCTACCTCGTTGTGTTCTTGCGTTGCAATGAGGCACCTTGCATCCTTAATGTACTTATCTACAAGCTGCACAGATCAAAGGCAATGAGTTTAAGAAAAAAAATGGAACTTCGTTAAAAGACAGACATAATCAAAGATCGAGGCTTTTAAAGCCCTTCTTTTTCTACCTTTCTATTGGTAAGCCACCAGTGTTTCTTCTGATCATTACCACTCAAACATGGAGACACAGCCATGGGTTGTTTTTGTTCTTTGCTATATCCTTGTTGAGGGAGAATAATCAGAATCAATCAAATCATTAACCTCTTTCTTTTCCTTTCTTGCACTCAAAGTATACATATAGAGAGAGAGAGAGAAAGAGGGAAAATGGGAACTGAATGGGGGGAGAGAGAGAGAGACTGTATGAGAGGAAAATGGAGGAAAGAGTTGATATTTAAATCTGCAAATGATACAAAGAAAGAGTAGTAAATAAGGGAAAATTGCCAGCTTTGACCTCAGAGAAAGCTTTGATTCTTAAACTTGATAGCTGGCAAGGCACCATACCATTTTAGATTCTCTCTCTTCACTATGCGCTATTATGTGGCTTCTGAAAAACCAAAGTTATAAATTCGATAAACTGGTTTATCCAGTAAATGCATGAATCTAACCGGAAAAATCCGGTGAACCGTCACGGGTCCTCGGGTTCAACTACAAGGTGGTCAGGGGAAAAAGATAAGACGGCAACAAATTCCCCCACCCCAGCCCCCAAAAAGTAAGTTAAAAAGATAGTGTAGAAACCTCTTCTTCCACCACTTATTTATTTTCTGATCGCATTGGAAATGCCTAAAAATCCTCACCTTTTTCTAATTTGTTTTAGAGTGCTTTTCACCACCGAATCGCATGATTTGTCATTAACATTTTAACACGTCATGGTACATTTAAGGCTGGCGGGCGGTGCCGCACTGCTCACCACACATTTCTCATATTAATGCCTGCTACCACCAACACTACTACTCCATGGTGAGCCACTTTGTAGTTCGGTAACTTTTAAGGTTTTTCCCTTCACTTACTGTTTTTTCTTCAACGATTTTAATCCTTCAACATTGTTTAATCACCATATTAGACGTCAGTTTATTAAAGGAAACAAGAGGGGTAAAAAGAAGATGACCCTTCTTTCCTAAGCCACATGAAAACAAGAATCATGCTTTATTTTTTTTTATTTTCTTTTGGGGGGGAGGACTTGGTTTTCTTTTAATTTCACCCACATTGATTAATGAATGCAGATGAAGATGGATAGATGTGCCACATGGGTTTGTCTTAAAGGCTATATGATCTCCTTCTCCATCTCTAGCTTTAACTTCTGTTTGCCCCCACAGCAAAAAAAACAACAGCTCCTGCAATCTCGTGCATCCCCATCCCCCTTCTTCGCCATGTCATCCCATGTTGCTCTCCACCTGTCATCCTTCTTTATATATGTGCCCCCACATTACTTGGCTTCCATGTCACCCAAATCTTAAGGCAACCAATTTTTTACAAATTAAAATGCAATATTATTATTTCCTTTTAAAGGTAGAGATGTCATGTTAATTAAAGATTTCAGACTAATATCTTTTCATAATCACAAGTGTTTATTTATTTATTTATTTATTTTATGGTATGAGATTAATATGTTGAAGCCAAAGCTCGGGGAAACATCTTTCAATAGTGATAACTTTAGGGTTTAAAATATTTGGAGGAGAAATTCTCTCTTTTTCTTTTAACAATTTATTGGTAACACAAAGTTTTTTATCATTTCATCGGTGGTACAATATTTATTATGTATATTAATTAAACTAAGATTTTTATGCAAAATAGGATATAATCATAGATAGGTGATGGGTTTCATTCATCAATACGTTAACCTTTTATAATATTAAAATAAAAATTAAGATGGACCACTAATCATAATAAATAATATTTTTTTATCTATTTTTGGAATTAATTTAATTTTATCATTTTATTTTGAGATCAATTCCATTTGATTTTTTTACATTATTATAAATGGATGTCTCATTTTTAGCAAATATTTCTATAGTTTGTAGGTTTTTAATATTTAGTGGCACCACTTCAGTTTTTAATCTACTTTTTGTTAGTTTTGTAAAAATTTAATTTCTCCTAGAATCAAAATCATTTTAATATAAACTATTAAGATTTTAAAATTAAACATATATGTTATTATCGTGTTTTAATTTTATTATATTATTTGTAAAAATTCTATATATATATTTAAAAATAATTAAAAATATTTTAATTAATACGTAGAATTAATTCATACATAGTACAAATAAAAAAGACTAATTAATATATTATGCATAATAAAAGGAAGATACATAACTAGCACTATTAGATGTGTTTAGTCATGTATCTAGCACGTGTTCTACAAATAAATTTCATAAATTTATTTTTTATAATTAATTAAACTTATTAGTTTTAAAATATTATTATATTTTGAGTTCTCATGTTTGAGTTTTACTTTATGTAAATAGATGCAACGGCGTAGTTAGGGGGCTAGCAGGGGCTCCGACCCCCTCTAAAATAGAAATTTTCTATTTAGGTCCTTTAAAATTTTTAAAATTTTAAATTAGTAAAGATAAAATTGCACTTTGGCCCCTTAAAAATGATAAATTTTTTTTGATTTAATCATTTAAAAATTATAAAGATATAGGCCATTAAAAAGGTGAATTTGTATTTTTATTATCGTAAAAATTACAAATTAATTTCGATCCCTAAAAAAAATTTCTAACTTCGCCCCTAAATAGATGGATTCTCCCCCAAATTTATTATAGCTAGCTAGTTTGAGTTGATTTATTCATTTTAGTGCTAATTATTATTGATTTTTATTAATACCCAAATAAAATATTCATTTAATAGCTCAATTATGACCCCAAAAGAGCTCCATCTCAAAATAAAGCAAAAGCTCAAGACCTAAAACTTTGCAAAGAGCCTTCACACTAGTGTTAGCCCTTAACATGTGTCACACCAATGCTCCTCCTCAAATAGAAAATTCTACACCATTTAAGAATCTCACACCAATGCTTCTTCCCAAATTTTCTAGCTTCGCCCTTGAATAGGTGGAAACATTTGGTCAAGCCATAAATCAACTATAAATACTAAGTTTTATTCTCACATGTATAACCTCTCTCTCTCTCTCACACACACATTACTATATTATCATCTACAATTTTGCTTATTCGTTACCAGAATATTAACTTAAGCATTGAGAGTGTTTCGGAGCATAAACTCCAACACTTCTTAGCTCACCCATGTCTTGTAGATTATTGGCTACAAAACCCAATTAAGTGGCCACTATAGAGAGCTCTTTGATGGAGAGAGGAAGTGTTGCAAACAAGTGAATGAGATGTACCGAAAGAAGGCGAAGAGGAGGGCTAGAGCAGATCCGATAACACTGAGTGCAACAACATGTGGTGGTCGATAAGGTGGAGAAAGGGAGATATGGCTGATGATAAGGCTAAACAAAGAAAATAAGTTGAGAGAATTTTAGGGAGAGAGCTTTAAGAATCAGAATGTTAAAGTGCCAAAAGTCCTTTCACCAGTTGTGTAAAGCTCTTATTATAGTGATTCAAGAATAGGAGCTACAAAGCTGATGATTAATGAGAGTAACGATAGATATTTTCCAGTTACAAATGTGTTAATAGTTCTTTCTATTATGAAAGGATTTTGTAGGTGATAGTAAATTGTAAATAAAAAATCACTATGTTTTTGAAAGAAGGGAGAAATACTTAATATTACATGAAAAGGTTAAAAGAAAAGCCTCTTAACTACCTCTATGTTTGATCCACCAAGCTAAGCTCTCCGGAACATCCCAAGAGTGAAGATAACCCGAGAACCTTGCCATATTCTAGGGTTACTTCCATTTTTTCTACTTTGTTAAAATGGTACCGTGTGGAACATCTTTCTTGGAACATCTCTTGAAATGCCAGATAATGGTTGTTCTTGGATGAGAGTTATTCTTGAATAATGGCTAGTTTGACTTGTTCCAAATGTTAGTTGTTCTCAACATAGTTGTTCTCAATATAGAGATTGTTCTGAATAAGAACTATTCTATGGTGATGATTTTCTTGGTAGAGCTTGTTCTGAATAAAGGCTTTTCGGGAAAAAAACACAATTGTTCTAAATACAAGTTGTTCCAAAACTTGGTTGTTCTAAACATAGTTATTCCTAAAACGTCATTATTCTAAACAAAAGCTATTCCAAACTTTAGTTGTTCTCAACAAGAGTTGTTTTCTAATAACAACTACACTGGATGACAGTTTTTCTAACTAAAGCCCTGTTCTGAACATAACTATTCTTGACATTAAAGCACCCCTCACTCGGCCCGATCGTCGAACCTGAATTACGGGGTGCTACTACAGTTATCGAAACATTTCACATTCAAAAACTGAACAAAAATTCATTCAATCCTCATTTCTTAACATCAATGCATGCATGACACGTTATACCAGTAAAATAGAAAACTTAATTGAGCTTACAAATGCTCCAAAGTTGACCCAAGCATGAATATTGACCAAACTGAAAATTTTTCAAAGTTTGAGCAAGGGTATCGATACTCAAGTCCAGTACCGATAACATATTTTTAATTTCGATGTTTTAAAAGTCAAGTTAGAATACGCAAGTATCAATACTCAAGTTAGGTATTGATAAACCTTAATTTATACATATTTTAACCCCATGCTTGGCTTATTTTTTGGATGAAATTTTCATTAGATTTGATGAATTTGATGCTCCTAATCTCTTAATTTCATGTTTTACACTCAGGAGAGCTTAGGGAGTCAAAAAGAACGAGAAACGGGCCAAAAAGGGACAAAATGGGCCTACCTTAGAAACCAACACGGCCTGGGCTATCAAACACGACCGTGTGTTACGAGCGAATCAAACACGGCTGGGATCAACGTGCAGGCGGACCACACGGCCGCAGTGTGGCGGCGGCGTGCGAGCACGGCCCAAGACACGCTCGTGTCCCTGCTGTATCAAAGATTAATTCTATCCGGAAAAGGTTACTTGTGGGCAAAGAAAGACGTTCCAAAGCCTATATAAACACCCTATGGGTGACCTAAAAGAGGACGCAAAGTAGAATGCAGGAAACACTTGAAGACAACCATCAGGAGCAGCTCGAAAGGAGGATCTCCATCAAGACTAAAGATCTCCCATCAAGTTCTTTAGAAGTTTTTTGGGTTTTCTTATGTTTTGTTGTTTTTCCTATTCTATGATGTTTCCCTCTATCAGTATTAACTAAATCCCTTAAATACCTAAGGGGATGAAACCTATGACAGATCTTATTATTATTTGATTTATGAGATAAATACTTGTTCTTATTCTTAATTGTGAGTTCTTATTCTTATTTTGATAATTCAGGTTATTGATTCAAGTCGAATGTGCTTATTCAGTGGAGCAAAAGTCCCTGTTTAAGAGTAGATCAACACAATTAAGCGGAGTTGATTGCAACCCTAGAAATAGGGCGATGAAAATCTGCCGGATTAGAGTCAAATCTAATAAGGGAATCCATAGATCGAGTTAATGCGATAATAGGGGTTTTAATTAGAAAGAGATTTCAATTAATCAACCTAGAGCCAGTTGTTTTTAGTCTCGAGAGAGATATTAACATAAATCAGGGATTTCTACGGATTAAGTCAAGTGAATAAATCATATGAATCAAAAGTAATAAGTGAAGTCTAGGTGGATTCTTCCTTAGGTATTGCCTCCATCACATAAGTTGTCTAAAAGTATTTTCCTAATTCATTCTTTGTCGTGTTTTAATTAATTGGTTTTAGTTTAAAAGAAATCACTCTAATACTTAGGCTAAATAATAAAAAGATAGTAATTACTAGTACTCTTGGTCCTTGTGGATACGATATTACCGATCTTACCATAACTATACTATTAAACGATAGGTGCGCTTGCCTTTATTGTGTTCATAGTTAGTTTTAGACACATCAGGTATCGATACCATTTTAACATTCTGCCAATTTTAAATTTTGAAAAGAGACAATTTTATCGATACCTTTATATGTATCGTTCCTTGGGAAAATAAATATCTGTACTTATATGGATATCTGTTGTGCGAAAGCGTGTAAAAGAGTAAAATTATTGTACTAAAAAAATCACACTAAGTTCAATTCCCAGGAAAGAGAGGTGGATCACAAGGATCGCTTAAGTATTAGGTCTTTCCTTGCCAGAATATCCCTCTATCGTAATTTAATAGCACAATAAATCACTACAATCACACTCACAAAATATGCAAAATAATACAATAAAGAACACTAGAATTTTAACGAGGTTCAGCAAATTTTGCCTACGTCCTCGGGCACTACCAAATATATTTCACTCCAAAATACAAGTGAAGATTTACAAAGAAAGAGAACAATGCCTTAAGTAGAGAATGGCAAATGTGGGTTGATGAAAATGAGAAATGGTTAGGCCTATTTATAGTTGAGGTTCAGGGATCAACTTGCAAAGTCACTTTATAATTAGGGACCAAAAAATTGCAATTATCTCATGCCAAATCTCAATCCCACTTTTGGTGCCTTAAATCTCAGATTTCTAGTGCCAACATTTTGATACCCATATCTTTGACTTCCAAAGTATGGATGATTGCCAATAATCTCCACCTTGAAGATTTGATTAGGATAATCTTATCTTCACACAATTCTTTCTTCCTTTGTCAACAATACTTGATAGTGCCTTCTTCAACTGTTAAACTTGCAGGATATTGATCAAGTTCAAACAATGTTCGAACTTGGTTGTTGTTACCACCTTGGTCATCATATCTGCGGGATTATCTGCAGTCTTAATCTTCTGAAGATGAATTTTCCCCTTATCAATAATTTCCCGCACAAAATGGAATCGTACGTCGATATGCTTTGTACGTGCATGATAGACTTGATTCTTTGCTAAATGAATAGCACTTTGACTATCACAATACACGTTAATATGCTCCTGAACCTATCCCAAGGTTTTAACCATACCTTGTAACCAAATAGATTCCTTCTGACCTCTCATTACTGACCATGTATTCGGCTTCGTGGTTGACAACGCAATCAGAGATGCAGCAGTAGACTTCCAACTTATTGGTCCTCCAGCAAGTGTAAACACATAACCGGTGGTTGATCTTCGTTTGTCCAAATCACCGGCATAGTCAGAATCAACGTACCCAATAACACCTTTACCAAGTGTAGTATCCTGCTTGAAAAGTAATCCAACATCCACGGTCTTTTGAATATACCGTAGAATCCATTTCACAGCTAGGATTATGCATATACCTGCTTACTATACTAACTGCCTGTGAAATGTCGGGTCTTGTACACACCATTGCATACATCAAGCTACCTACTGCATTAGAATACGAAACTTGTAACATGTATTCTTGTTCCGTATTCGTTGAAGGAGATATTTGTGTAGAAAGCTTGAAATGAGAAGCCAACGGGGTACTTACAGGTTTTGTCTGCTCGTTCATGCCAAACTGCTGTAGTACCTTCTTCAAATATTGCTTCTGAGACAAGCTAACTCTGCCACGAGCTCTATCTCTACATATTTCCATGCCAAGAATCTTCTTAGCTTCACCTAGATCTTTCATATCAAACTGAAGGTTGAGTTGAGTCTTCAATCTCTCAATTTCAACTTTACTCTTAGATGCTATCAACATATCATCAACATATAAGAGCAAGTATATGAAAATTCCTTCTTGTGGCTTTTGAAAATACACGCAATTATCAAATTTACTTCTTGTGTACCTTTGCCCTTTCATGAACTGATCAAATCGCTTGTACCACTGCCTCGGAGATTGTTTCAATCCATAAAGCGACTTTGTCAGTTTGCAAACCTAATTTTCTTTATCAGCAACCTTGAATCCATCTGGCTGAGTCATATAGATTTCCTCTTCCAAATCACCGTGTAAAAACGCGGTCTTCACATTGAGCTGAACAAATTCAAGATCATATTGCGCAACCAAAGCTAGTAAAATCCGAATAGACGAATGCTTCACAACTGGAGAAAATACTTCATTGTGGTCTATTCCTTCTTTTTGAGCGTAAACCTTTGCTACTAATCTAGCCTTGTATCGAATTTCATTTTTACTAGGAAATCCTTCTTTCTTTGCATATACCCATTTGCATCCAATTGCCTTCTTTCCTTTGGGCAGTGTCACCAGCTCCCAAGTCCTATTTTTATGAAGAGACTACATTTCTTCATTCATAGCTTGCTTCCACTTTACACCATCAGGGTTACTTCTTGCTTCTATGTAAGTAGAAAGAACATCATCATCTGCAATTAGAAGTGCATAGGCCACCATATCATCAAAGCGAGCAGGCATACGAATCTCTCTTCTTAGCCTCCTATATGCAATTGAATCTTGTTGCTATAGAAGTTCTTGGGTCGAAACTTCATCATCATTTATTCCTTCAATATTAGCTGGATCATCATTAACCTTTTCAAGCTCCACCTACTGCAAAGTACTATTGGTTTTGTCATCCTTTTGTGAATCCTTGTTCTTCATCATGGTTGATTCATCAAAAGTCACATCTCTACTGAAAATAAATCTTTCTTGTATCAGGACACCAGAGACGGTATCCTTTTACTCCACCAGTTATACCTACGAATAATGCTTTCTTTGCTCTTGGGTCTAACTTAGATTCTTTTAGATGATAATATGTAGTGGAGCCAAAAACATGTAAAGAATCATAATCAGTAGCAGGTTTACCAATCCACATCTCTATAGGAGTTTTTCCATTTATTGCAGCTGATGGAAACCGGTTAATTAGATGGCACGCATATGTAACTGCCTCAGCCCAAAATTTATTGCCCAATCCAGCATTGGACAACATACATCGAACTTTCTCCAGTATAGTCCGATTCATATGTTCTGCCATCCCATTCTGCTGTAGTGTATCCCGAACAGTGAAGTGTCACACAGTGCCCTCATCTTGACATACTTGTAGAAATGGATCATTCTTGTACTCAGTACCATTGTCTGATTGAAGTCGTTTGACCTTTCGACCAGTCTGAGTCTCCACCATCTTCTTCCATTTCAAAAATGCATCCAAAACTTCACTTTTTCTTTTCATTAGATACACCCATACTTTTCTTGAATAATCATCAACAAAAGTAACAAAATAGTGCATACCTCCCAAAGAAGCCACTTTGGTAGGTCCCCACACATCACTGTGAATGTAGTCCAGGATTCTTTTCGTATTGTGAATTGCTGAACCAAATTTTACCCTCGTCTGCTTGCCCAGAACACAATGTTCATAGAATTCCAATTTGTAAGAATTTGCACCTTTCAACAAGCCTTGCTTCGCCAAATTCTGCAAAGCTTTTTCACTAGCATGTCCCAATCGCATATGCCATAACCTGGTAGCCTCTGAATTTACATCTTTCGCAGAAGCTGTTGATGTTGATCCAATAACTGTACTTCCATTTAAATAGTACATGTTATTCCTTCTTGTGCCTTTCATCACCGTCAATACCCTAGCTACTACCTTTAGTAATCCATCTCTCAAAGTGATTGTGAGCCCTTTAGATTCTAGAACCCCTAATGAGATGAGATTTTTCTTCAAGCTAGGTACGTAGCGAACATTTGTCAAGACTTGGATTGAGCCGTCGTGATTCTTCAATTGGATTGTACCTATTCCCATTGTCTTACAATCGCTGTCATTGCCCATAAAAACAACTCCACCTTTTAGTTCTTTAAGACTAGAAAACCAGTCCTTATTAGGACACATATGGTAAGTACATCCCGAATCCAAAATCCACTCATCTGTATGACATGCCATTTCCATGCCAACCAAGCTAAAGTTTGACTCCTCATCATGCTCCGCTACACATGCATCAGAAATAGCCTTGCCCTTTTGTAACTTAGGACAATTCTTTTTCCAATGCCCTTTCTCACGACAAAAAGCACATTCATCTTTGGCAGGTCTCCCTTTGGACTTACTCCTTCTACCAGATTTGTTACTGTGCGAACAGCCTCTTATTGTTAAGACTTCTGCAGTTGTATCTCTAAGATCTCTTTTATCTTTCTTTCGAGTCTCAGATATATACAACGCACTACAAACTGCATCAAATGTGATCGTATCCTTCCCATGAAGCAATGTGGTGGTAAGATGATCATATTCATCAGGAAGAGAATTCAACAACAATAATGCCTTGTCTTCATCTTCAAATTTCTCATCCAAATTTAGCAAGTCTGCTAAAATTTTATTGAATGAGTTCACATGGTCATTCATCGGCATACCGGGTGCATACGTGAATCGGTAAAGTTTATTTTTCATATAAAGCCTATTTTTAAGACTTTTCGTTAGAAACTTTTCTTCCAGTGTATCCCACAACTTCTTCGCTGATGTCTCCCTCATGACGGAGTACTTCTGCTCTTTGGCCAAACATAGGCGGATTGTACCACACGCCTGTCTATTGATCTTGGCCCACTCCTTGTCATCCATCTTGTCAGGTTTTTCTTCAAGGGCTATATCCAGCTCTTGCTGACATAAGACATCCAGGATCTCACATTGCCACAAACCAAAATTATTGGTACCATAAATTTCTCTACTTCAAATTTTGCATTGGTCACAATTAGTCTTTGCTGATGACGATGCCTTTGCCATTTTTCTCCTCAATCCCAACTACTGTATACGTGAACAGTACCGTCAACGTGAATAGTGTCGTGGATGAACAATACCGTATACAAAAATAGTATCGTAAACGGTCGTATTCCCCAAGTACGAATCTAGCGCTGATACCAATTATTATGCAGAAGCGTGTAAATGAGTAAAATTATAGTACTAAAAAATCACACTAAGTTCAATTCCCAAGAAAGAGAGGTGGATCACAAGGATCGCTTAAGTACCAGGTCTTTCCTAGCCAGAATATCCCTCTATCGTAATTTAATAGCACAATAAATCACTACAATCACACTCACAAAATATACAAAATAATACAATAAAGAACACTAGAATTTTAACGAGGTTCAGCAAATTTTGCCTACGTCCTCGGGCACTACCAAATATATTTCACTCCAAAATACAAGTGAAGATTTACAAAGAGAGAGAACAATGCCTTAAGTAGAGAATGGAAAATGTGGGTTGATGAAAATGAGAAATGGTTAGGCCTATTTATAGTTGAGGTTCAGGGATCAACTTGCAAAGTCACTATACAATTAGGGACCAAAAAATTGCAATTATCTCATGCCAAATCTCAATCCCACTTTTGGTGCCTTAAATATTAGATTTCTAGTGCCAACATTTTGATACCCATATCTTTGAATTTCCAAAGTATGGATGATTGCCAATAATATCGATACCAAATTGGCATTCTGTTGATTTAAAATATTGTTCATTTGGTAAAGTACCGATACTTCATTCAATAGTATCGATACTTTTTGCTAGAAGGTTAAAAAATCTCATGTTTTGGTACTCTTTCATGATTAAAAACTAGAGTAAACATAATAGACTCCTTAGACACAATACAACTTGCATAAAGATCAATTCAAACCATGCTAACATATTACAATCGTCCATTTCTCACTCCATAATTTCATCATGTTCTAAATTAGCATTCAACATATACATTACCAACACCATTCGTACCAACTTATCTATGTTTAATTCAATACATGACAAATTCACTTGCCAAATAAACATACAATTGCCCATTCACAAGATTAATCAACCATTGAGCCTCAATTAGGTACATGAAAACCATATCAACTTAAAATAATCATCACTTACATAAACATTTAATACACTTCACTTTCATCTAATACTCAAGCATTCCATCACCAACCATGTTAATGTATACCTCAACCATATTTAGCACATAGCCATCATGCATATTTATATACACAACATGCTTCCAAAATTAAGCGTATCACTAATTCAGACTCATAAGTATTCAATGTAAACATATATGTAAAACATCTCCTATATATGCCACATAATCGGGTCCAAAACGATAAAAAAATATCAAATAGAAGGCTTGATAGCGTAAGCTCTGAAGTAATCCGATCACCTCGTTTCGCAAAAGACAACTAGAAAACATGAAACGTAATCGAGTAAGTATTTCAAATGCTTAGTAAGTTCATAGGTTAAATAAACAATGAACTCACATCAATTTACAAATAACAATACAAATAGCTAACTACGAAACTTTCTTGTTTTCACATTTCACAAACATAAGGTGAGTATATCACATACACATAATATAACATCTCAATCTATTTCTTAACAATACAATACAATTCTATTCCATCAGAACTATCAATTATATATGTATATATACATAATCCATATAAAGTCAATCACTTATATTTAAGTCTATTCACATTCATTCAATTATCTTTTCTTTTAAACCAATTGGCATAACGAACTATGAATAACATATATGGATACACAGGTAACCACCAGTACACACCAAATTTGTCGTTTGAGCGATAACTCCAAACACACTGATAAGTGATAAAAGTAACATATTTTAATCCCGTTCTTAATACGTTTTTGGATGATTATTTATGTAAATTGGTGAATTTTATGCTCCTAATACTTTGAATTCTTGTTTCTATACTTAGGAGAGCATTTGG
Source organism: Gossypium sturtianum (assembly GCA_025698515.1). Classification (NCBI taxonomy): domain Eukaryota; kingdom Viridiplantae; phylum Streptophyta; class Magnoliopsida; order Malvales; family Malvaceae; genus Gossypium; species Gossypium sturtianum. The sequence continues at coordinate 37,917,103 of CM046949.1, forward strand.
GAGCAAAAAGCGCGAAAAATGAGTGAAAATCGGACAAATAGAGTAGATTTCAAGAGCCACACGGCTATATGCCAGACCGTGTCGATTTCGCGACTTGCATTCCAAACACGCGGAAAAATGCAATTTTTAGGCTTTCTGGGCATTCTAAAGTCTATAAATACCAAATAGAAGAAGAGAAGGAGCCAACAGAGAATATTAAAGAAAACAACTTGAAGAACACCACTGGAGCTAACTCTGAAGCAGATTTCCATCAAGATTGAAGACCTCCTTGTAATTTCTTTTGAAGTTTTTATGAGTTTATTTATTTCTTGTAGTTATTCTGTCTTTAAGATGTTTTTATTCACAATCATGAACTAATTTCCTAGATACCTAGGGAAGATGAACCTTATGATGAATTATATTATTTGATTTCTGTTTTACACGATAAATACTTGATTCTTGTTCTCAGTTATGTGTGCTTATCTCTTGTTTTAATATTTTCGGGATATTAATTCATGTTTAATGTGCTTAAATCAGAGGAAGAAAAGTTCATGTTTAAGAGTAGATCTAGCATAATTGAGTGGAGTTTCATGCAATCCTAGAAATAGGACGACCTAAATCTATCGGATTAGAGTCAAATCTAATAGGGGAATCCATAGATCGAGTTAATGCTATAATAGGGGATTTAATTAGAAAGAAATTTCAATTAATCAACCTAGATTCAATTGATCTTACTCTCGAAAGAGATATTAGTATAATTTAGGTATTTCTATGGATCAAGATACCAAGTGGATGAATTTTTTAATTCAGATTCATAATGATAGATGAAGTCTAGATGGACTTTTTCCTGGGTATTGTCTCGCTTATTGGTTATTATTCAATTATTTTCTTGATTTATTCTCTGTTGAGTTCTTTAGTTAAATTAATTTAGTAATCTTAGTTTAAAACAATCGCTCTAAGTTGTCGGCTTAATAATAGGAAAACGATAATTACTAATACTTTTAGTCTTTGTGGATACGATATCTCTACTCACCGTAGCTATACTATTTATCGATAGGTGCACTTGCCTTTGTCGTATTTTTAGTTAGTCTCGGGATACATCACACACGTTAGAATTGAAGTGCTAAGCCCATAGGCATCATCTGTCCTAAGATAATACATCCCTCTAGAACACACTAGGGTCTCCATAGAGACAATCAGTAACAGTGGTCTCCGTAGAGATAAGACTCGGTAATCCACAACAAATGATGGATTCTGATTTAAATAGTGAATTCTCCGTACGTCATTATCGTCTCATATCATAAACCGTACAGTGCACAAATAACTCTATTGGCATGCCAATTGTATCCTATCCCATCTTAAGTTTATTCAAGCACATGTAACACATTAGTTCATTTCTTTACAATTCAATCTATTTCTCACCTTTTGTACTAATTTGCATACAATTCAAATCAGATTCAAGGTATATAAATTCATAATTCAAACACATACATTACATTTACATATATATATCATATGAACTTACCTGCAAAAAAAGCTAACGAGTTGAAGTGTAAGGACTAATCAGTAATTTTTCCATTTCCTCGATTATCTACCGGTTGATTCAAATCTTGATCTATATGGTAATTCATTTCAAATTAGAATTTCAATTACCTTAGAACAATTTATTTTATGCATATGACAGTTTCATTTCATTTTACAAAAATTCCTTGAAGTTTTACATTTTATTCAATTTAGTCCTTAAAACCAAAACTATCATAACTTTCACATTTGAGCACCATTTTACAATCCAATTTTACAATTTATTCATTTTAGTCCCTATACTCAAAAGTTAGCATTTAACTTTACAAATTAGATCTTTTTTCATTTCTAAGCTTATCAACTAACATATTAACACAAAAAACTTCCAAAATCATCAATGACAATATATAAATTCTTTAACAGTTTCGAAAATTGACACATGAGTTAGCTAAACCGAGTTTCAACAATCACAAAAACATAAAATTCATGAAAAAGGGACTTTGGGAGACTTACCATGCAAGGCTGAACCTTTAAACTCTCCCAAGCTCTCTTTCAATGGTGGAATCCGATGGAAGGGGAAGATGAACACACTATATTCTCTTTTGTTCCACCTTTAACTAATTGTTTTCTTTTAATTATTGTTATTACTTTTAAATTATACTAATTTTAACACATTTTAATTCACTAAAGTCTACCCAATCGTCGACAATTATAAAATATGGCATAATTGCCACTTAAATCCTCAAACAATTACCATTTGAGCCTTTTTAACTAATAAAAATAAATAGTGATTAACTTTTATAATTTTTATGATTTAGTCTTTGTACCTTAATTACTAACTGTTCAATAAAAATTACCGGATCGAAATTTAATATAACTTTATAATAGACTCGTAAATATTAATAAATAATATTTACTAACTCTATTATCGAAAAATGGGGTTCCGAAACTACCGTTTCTGGCACCACTAGAAACGGGCTGTTACAAACAATTATTCTTAAACAAACAATTGTTTTGAACAACAACTATTCTAAACAAGAGTTGTTGCTCCAGAAAAGATATTTAAGTGGAACGACAATGCTAATTGTTCCACACTTAGTAGTACAATTTTTTTGAAATATAATATTATTAATCTTAAGAAAGTGATAAAATGTTAGTAGCCAAAATCGAGTATCTATAGCCACAAAACTCAATTTACTTTATTTTCCAAACTCAACAAAAATGACATTAACAATTGATACCTTCTATGTGAAATGAGCAAATATTCATGACTCAATCCCCTTGCAGTTATTTCATCTTATTCTTTGGGTTTCATCTCTCTCATTTTATTTGGAATTTCCTCTGATGTTCTTTTTGGGGTTCTGTATTGCTTATTTTATTTTTAGGTTTCTTATGTATTAACTTTCTCCATTTTTGGGGTTGTTGAACTCAACAAATCTCATATTTATTTTTGGGCTTTTTTGTTTCTTATGTATTAACTTTCAACTTCTAGTACCTCAAATTTAAATTTTGGCTTTGTTTTTGTTTCTTTCAATTCTCTGCAGTTTACTATAGCTTATTACAGCCCGATTATTTTATGTTTTTGGGTGCACATATTTTACATATTCCTACAACTTTGTGCACACATTACAACTCTAGTATCCTTTGCAACTATGCTTTGCAAATCTTATTTTGTAGCCTCTTTAGATTTGTTTTGCAAACCCCATTCTACAACTTTTGTAACTTTTCTTTATAGATTATGCTATGCAACCTCCACAGCTTTATTCAATATATATGTTATGTTGGTTTATTTCTTTTCTTCGGAACTCGCACCACCACCTCTACAACTTAGCCTTGTAGATTTATTATCTTTGTTTTTTCTCCTATACTATTTTGGTACTTGTCTCTACTTTACATTCTTTGCAACTTTACGCTGTAAACATCTTATTTTGATATTTTCTAGCTTTTTGTAGTTCTCTTCAACTTCCTATAACCTCTATATTCTTGTAACTTTCTACACATATGTTATATTGATTTCCTCAAGCTTCTCTTGACTTATTATAGCTTTGACTTTTTGCCATGATTTTTCGAGTTTTTATAGCTTATAATGTTGCTTTACTCATAATTCTACAACTCAAATTCTATGGTCGCGATACTGTAGTTTAGATTCCATGGTGGCAATTCTATAACACAATGATTCAATGGCCATGACTCTACAAGCATGATTTTGTAGCTCCAGTGATGCAATCTTCATATCAAGTTAAGTTTCTTTAAGCTCCCTACAACTTCGGCTTTGTTATCTTTTTGTAACTTCATGCAAATTTGACTCTTTTTTTGTGTACATATGGTCTAATATGCAATCTATGTAGCTCTGTCCTACAATTTATACCTCATATAGCTTATTGTAGCTTTGTACATCATCTTTAGCTGCATACATGTTGCCTTCTACAACTTTATATAGTTTCTTGCATGTTATTTTTGGGCACATATATGCTTTCTACAACTTCTATAGCTTCTTGCAACTTTGCTCTATAAATTTCGCTCCATATCATAAATTCCCACTCCACAAATGATAAAATCTTGCTTTATGCAACCTAGACATTTGCTACACGTAGCACATTAAAGCTTTATGTAAGTAACATAGTTGCACTTAAGTAACAAATACAAGCCCCATGCTTAACCACAAAATGCTTCGACAACAATAACACTTAGAACTTAACTTCAACAAAATTCTCTCAAGGGATATAAAAATCCTTCAAATGATATAATTACGCCAAAAAAATTGGCCTCTATAAAGTACTCCAGCCATAGGGTTAGAACTTCTACTTTGGCTTCTACAATTATCACATCAAATCACATAACTTGGTGGAACAAAAATGCTACTACTCAACAGTAAAATCTTGCTCTCATATAATTCATTAAGCGCAAATTCTCTAAAAGACATGACTAAATTTTCAACGCTTTCCACATCCTTTTTTTAATCCTTAATTTGTTCATTTAGTGGTATATTTTGCTTGCCTTGGTCTTCCACAGGTCACTTTGAAACATGTTTCAAACCGGTAAGGAAGGGAGACTATCCATTTAATATCCCATCTAAGGCCCAAAGGAGCTCCATCTCAAAATAAAGCAAAAGCTCACATAACTTAAAAATTTGCAAAGAGCTTATACACTAGTGTTAACCACTAACTCGTGGCACACAAATGCTCTTCTTCGTATAACACACAGAAGATTTTACACCATTCAAGAAACTCATATGAGAGAGAGATTCTAATAGCTCTTAACGACTAAGATTATTACCTCGGCTAAAAATCACCAAAATAATGGATTTGAGTAGTCAACAAGTAGCATTTGGTTAGCCTCCAAATAAACTATAGATATTAAGTTTTATTCTCATCACATGTATGACCTCTTTCACACATACTTTTATTCTATTATTATATACAAACTTATTTCCTCTCTACCAAAATATTGACTTAAAGTTAAAGAGTGTCTTAGAGTACAAACTCTGGCACCTCTTAACTCACCCATATCTTGTAGATTACCGACTACAAAACCTAGTTCAATGGCACATAACCCAACTTATTCCATTTTTCAAGCTCAACAAAAGAAACATCAACAATTCTAATTATAATTATCGATATAGTTCCACTACAGCAAAACAGACTTTTAGCGGCATTTTTTTGGCCTTTAGCGGCGTTTATAAGCGCCATTAAAAGCGCCGCAAAAAACGCCGCTAAATCAAACGCCGCAAACTTTAGCGGCGTTTATGAGAAAAAAATGCCACTAAAGGTCATGACTTTTAGCGGTGCTTTCCCCACAAACGCCGCTAAAGGTCATGACTTTTAGCGGCGCTCCCCCATAAACGCCGCTAAAAGTCATGACCTTTAGGTCATGACCTTTAGCGGCGCTTTCCCTAAACGCCGCTAAAAGTCATGACCTTTAGCGGCGCTTTCCTCACAAACACTGCTAATTTGTACAGATTTGCAATGTACAATTTGTCCAATATCATACCCCTCCTACACTAAAACCAACCAATAACAGTAAAAATATCATATAATTCCAACCCAAAACAACAAATGTAGCATAAAAATCACACCAAATGCATTAATTCTAAATGATACTTGAAATTCAATAAATTAAATGAATTATAACTGAAAATATTCTTATAATAATGTTAAATATAATAATGTTAAAATAATCTTACAACGAAAACTAAATGTCTAAGATGGCGCTTCGCGATCATTAAACATCATCTGCATCATATCTTTGGAGTCAGTAGTTGGAGCTCATCGTACTTTCTGTTCTGCTCTGCTAGCATCGATGCTACCTCTGTCTCTCTCGCAGCTGCCGCTGCCTCCCTCGCTGCTGCCGCTTCCGCATCTGCTCTAAGCTGTTGCTGGAGTTCTTCATATTTTCTTTGAACATCAGCAATTTGCTGCCTCTGCTCAACCGTGCTCGCTTGCATCTGAGCTATCTGGTCTTTTAGCCTCTGAATTTCAGCACGAGATTGACCCCCGGAAGGCATGTATTGCTGGGAGTCGGATCCAAAATATTGGGTCGGGGTAACACCAGATCCTTGAAATCTAACTCGACCATACCTTTCAAGACCAAAAACATCAGTGATAATTCTGTTATAAATATACTCAAAATTAACGTAACTATCGATCAGAAAGCGATCGTACCTTTCGGACCCAAAACATCGGTAATAATTCTCATTATCAATATCCTCAAGATTAACAGAACTATCAGTCGAAGCAGCCGCTTCATACTCCGCCTTCTTCTCATTTAGTTTATCCTAATAAGTCAATGAAAGAGTTAGAAATGAAATATATAATAAGAAGGAATGCAACATAACTTAACATTATAAATTTAAAACTACAAACGATGAATTAAACTATTATAATTAAACATTAGAAATATTTATAATAAATCAAATTTTATTAAGTAAATATACCATAATTTACTGCAAACTTGGATGTCATCGGAGATCCATCCTTCTTCCTATGCATAATGTCAAAAAGTCAAGGCGTCCAACTTTTGACCGCACGAGACTTCCTACATTGTAGCGAGAAAAAATATAATTTAATAGTATAAAGTCATTAATATTTGATGAAATTAATAAATTATAATACCTCGGCCTCGACTACACAAGCAAAACTTACGGACCTGCGCCAAATGCGTGAATTTTTGTTTCATCTGTCACGCTTGTTCCAACTCGCTCACGGTCCTACATAATGAAATTTGTATTATGTATATAGTAAATACTATAAACCAAAAAATTTATAAGACTTTAGAAGTACGTAATACCTCTCCTTTCTTTGAATTCCGAATCTAACTTGATCTTCCCATTGGTACCTCAACATTCCCATGGGACATTTCTTAATTTTTAAATCGAGGCTTATGTCTTTCTTAAAATATTGTTTTTTCAACGTGCTTTTATGGTCTCTCCATTTTTTACCCAATGTCTTCTTAATATAGTCATCGGAGACCTCTAAAGCAAATCTCTCCTGAAAAAACATAAGTTTAAAAAGTAAATATAAATGAAAGTTAAACCAAAGTATTATAAATTACATTCACGTTTTGTTACCTTAATATTTTCGAGAGCCTGATTTTTGTTGGCATCAGGCATGTGATGCCACGATTCGTAGTTAATGGGTAACATATTGGCATTTCGTGCTATAATGCCCAAATAGCCTGCTAACAGTCGAGCTTCAGATCCAACAGGCTGGCCATGACTATTTCTCCTTACTTTAACACGCTCGACAAGATTTAGCTCGTATAAATCTTTAAGGAGTGTGTGTCCCCGACCTCTTCGCGTCCCACCACCTTCAGCTGAAAAATGATATATTATTATTATATTAAAATTGAAAAATGAATCAATAATAAAATTCAACATGCATGTAAAATAAACTTAACATTACTTTGAAAATCTGCAGGCTCGTCATCTATGTCCGGCACAGTAGAAGATCCAACAACTGTTTGTTGTTCACTATTTACTTCTTCTGAATTTGGAGTATTGTGGACAATACTTAACTCTCGTAATCGTCTTCTAGGCATTTTTCCTGCAATACACATAAAATAGTGCAAAATTTTAGTAACAAATAACAACAATAATAGTACATTTAAAATAGTTAAATTATATAACATGACCAATATTAAAATTATAATATTACATATAAATAAAAAATCGTAAAATCTTACTACATCATATTTCATAAATATCTTCGTCCACATCCTGACGAACCCATTGAAATTGTTGACTAGTACTAAGGATATTTTCATTCAAGTTTTGTTCTGGAAAAGGCAAAGTTTTTGATCTTTCGACTATGTCATCTCTACTTCTATTGCCCATGTATTATGTAAGTTTTGAAGTTTGATCTTAAAATTATGTAAGTTATTATATTTGATCTTAAAATTATGTAAGTTATGTATTATGTAAGTTATGTAAGTTATCTGAGTTATGTAAGTTATGTAAGTTATGTATGTTATGTGAGTTATGTCAATTATGTAAGTTATTTAAACAATGATCGTTGTTATTTTAAATTACATAATATTATATTATTTTATACACAATTATGTATGACAAAACCTAAGTAACCTACCCTGCTTTCGATACCATTTATACTCCAATTCAACAAGCATTTATACTCCAATTTGTACGTTCCAATTAACCATTCATTCCAACAAGTTTAAAACGAAGGTTATATACCAGTTGAAACAATATTATAAACAGCAATTTGGACAGAAATTTTTTAAGATTCATCATACGTGGCATTGTTACACCTGGGGAGGATCCATTATATCTTACAATGAGATATAAGGCAACCCGTTAGGTTTCCAGCCCATATACTTTGAATCTTTTTTTTTTGACTAATTATATAATAAACAGCATATATACCAACCAAGCAGGATATTAAACAGCAATTTGGACATCAAGTTGGACAGAAATTTTTTAAGATTCATCATACGTGGCATTTTACACCTGAGGAGGATCCATTATATCTTACAATGAGATATAAGGCAACCCGTTAGGTTTCCAGCCTATATACTTTGAATCTTTTTTTTTTGACTAATTATACAACATAAATGGCGGCAAATTAAATATACATACCTCTTAGAAATTTAGCAAATTAAATATACATACCTCTTAGAAATTGTAAATTGGATGGTAGAGTCGATTCTAGCAACTACTGTTGTGCTGAGCAAAGGACGCTAACAGAACTGAAATAAGAGAACTGCAATATCAAGTACTAAAAAAGTGAAAGGACTATCCCAAGATAAGTAAAATAGAAAAGGACAGTATCAAGATAACTTTACCAATAAAAATGATAAAAAGACAAAGGTGAACACAGTCTCACTGATGTAGGCTTTATCTTGCCCAAGCTCCTAAATTTACAAGATAATTAAATATAAGAATGCATTTCGCCAAATAATTGGCAGATAATAGAGATAATCAAAGAGCAAAAACAAAAACAAAAACAAAACTAGTTCTTCTTTGGAAGAATATAGAACCCAAGATCCTGAAGTGTTGGCCCCGCCTATGAAGGTAATGAACTCATCAGGCAACTAGACCATGAATATCTCATGGAGGTGAAAAATGCACATTTCAGACCCAGAACAGAAGACACAATCTAGTTATGAAATGACCATGAATTAAGCATACTTTTTTTTGGAAAGTAAAAACACTAAGCTAGAATATATGTTTAATCTTCAAGTAGTAATGGTTGAAAATTGATAAAATATATATCAGTATATAGTAACTATAGTGGCTGGAATATATGTACTCATTGTGTAAATTGAAAGAAAATATATGGCTTGAAATAAAGAAAAAATAGAAGCATAGAATCTTAAAAACATTTTAATTTAAACTGAAAAAATCTTGAAAAAATATATCATTGAATTACTGAAATGGACCATATTAATTTAAACTGAAATGGTGATTCCATGCACTTAGTTAAAAAAAGTCAATAAATGGTTCTTTAGTATTCATGCATATTTTGTTTTAATTACAACTGCTCAGGTTTATTGAATGTCCAACCAATATTTGATAGCTTAGAATGATTGTCGAGTCAAATTGCTCTTAAATTGCTCTTGTTTTGGGTTTAATTCTCTATTGGGGTGGGTTCATTCTATGTGGTTCAAGTTCTAACAAGGTATTGGAATTCTCTATTAGAGTAGTAAGGCCCCTAATCGTCATCACTCATAGGCTGAATATAAAGGATGCACAAGTAATTTGCACACCCAGTGTTTTGGCAGCCTATGTAGAGAGGCATCACAAAGACCTACCTACTTGACTCCTATTTGATTAGGAAAGAAAGGAAGAGAAGGCAATTTTAGCTGATATAGTTAAAATACGATTGATAATGTCAATATTAGTAGACCCAAAAACTTAGCAAGATTAAAAGAAAAATAGGACAAATTTTTAAAGAACAAAAAACATAAAACTGTACATACATATTAGTAGGATAAGGTAAGTGGTTAATTTTGGAAAATGAACAAAGCAGAACCATTTTGAAGGCTACCATGCAAGCTTCTTATTCCTTCTTCTTCTTCTCTTATTTATCACTTCTTTATTTGGTATTGAAAATCATTGTACGTAAAAATAAAAAATAAAATGGTTATTTTTATTAAATCTAGTTCCCTCGTACGTAAAATTTCTTTCATTTGCTGCGTGATTAAAATATTAATTATTATACAAGTTAAATTTTCTAACTTAATAAATAACTTTGATTATCCCAAACAGTTATTATAATAAAAAAATAGAACAACAAAGTTCCTAAGAGAGTGAGAACAGTACTGATGGTAAAGTATAACAATCAAACATCTAATTGAAAGAGAGGACATCTGGTGGGCTATGATAAGGGGTGAGGTGAGTTTCAAATAGGTAAGTAGAATTTTCTCATATTATATCAATTCATCCTATTTACTCAAAACAAGCTCAAATTTATAATTTTATTGTAATGCCCCCAAAATTTAATCTTTGATTTGATAAAATTCATCATTTATAATATCACCGCTATTTTGGTGTTATTTATTTCTCAATATGAGAGCGATAATACTCAGATCCAGTTTCGACAGAATTCTCAATACTATTAGTTACTTTCCATGCACTAAAAATCCCCACAACCACAAATCGATACCAAAAAAAAAAGAAAAGATTATTAAGATCCAAACATCAATTTAAACAGAAAAGAGCAATTTTTTTGTGCATGCACCATGAGTAACTTAACCAAGTTCTCTTCCATACTACCTTTTTCTGAAGAGGAAATGGTCATGCGCTGCCTGGGTTATGTGAATACCAATATAGCAGTAGTACCCGATGTTTCACCTGTAGAAAAAAAAATCAATAAGGGCGGATAACACCACTGTCATCTAAATGTACAGAAGAAACAATTAGAGAATAAAATAATTGGAAAACAAATTCCATGCCTCAACTCTAAAATTCCTTGTCGGTTTTCACAAATCCGGCAACTAATGCCGATGGATTGGTGCCGATCGGTGAAAGATATGGTGGTGGCCGATGGGTGTTGGAGTGGAGAAGGGGAGAAAGGAATTGGTCATTAGGGATTAGAAAATGGGGAGTCGTAGAAGAGGGAAAGAAGAAAGGCGATGGCTAATTAAAGCGGTGACGTTTAGGTTAGTTAAATTTTGTGGCGTTTATAAAAAGTGCCACTAATTAAAACGGCAGTGTACGACCCAATTTTTGCCCGGGCTCGCTAAAGCCCGTCAAGACTAAAAATTAGAGCCCATTTTACAACCCAATTCCCAAAATCAGATAACCCAGTGACCAAACCAAATTTCAAATGCCCAAACCTAATTACAAAAAAAACTACACTCCCCAAAGCAGTAACCCAATTCAGAAACCAAATTCAAAAGCCCAAACCGAATTAGCCCAAAACACCTAAAACAAAAAAACCTAACCCTAATTTTCCCTAACCCAAGTGGCGCCGCTCTGGGCACTGTCATCGCCTTTCCGACCGACTGTCACGTCCACCGCCACTGGTCTCCACCGCCAGCCACTTGCGCCGAGTACCTGCAAGCATTAAAAAGAAAAGACAGAAAGCAGTGTAAACAGTAGAAAAAATGGCTAAAAAAGCCGATCCGAAACTATTGTAAAGAGGAGGATTCTTTTTTTCAATAGAAACAGATTCGAGAAATTTCAAACACAAATACAGAGATCCAAACACGAATGTGCAGAGAAAATATTAAAAACTACAAAAAAAAAAACGAAACAGAGTCCCAAAGAAAATGTGATCTTTTTTTCTTTGTATTTTCGAAACTTTCCATTTTTCTTTCTGATATACATATACATATATATATACATATATATTGTTATTATTTATCTAAAAAATATATATAATTTTTTACCTTTTTCGGCCACCGTGCACGGTGGCCGTGGCTTTGGCGGCGCGACGAGCCCATGGCGGCGATCGCCGGACTTCTTGCGGAGACCCAGGCCCTGCAGAGAAAAAAAAGGGGGTTAGGGATTTTTTTTTAAAACAGCTGAAAGAAATGAATTTTTTTGGTTTTTTTAAACTTATATAGGCCATGTAAAACGATGTCGTTTTGGCCGGCGTCCATAAGCCCCAAAACGACGTCGTTTAGCCCCTCTGACCCGAGATCCGACCCGCTCCAGGACTAGGATCCGAGGGTTTTTGACGGAAGGGCTAATTGCACTTTTAGCCCTTCCGCCTTTTTATTTATTTGCAATTAAGTTTATTTTATTTTTCAATCTCGCCCTGTAATTATTTTGGTTTTCAATTTGGCCCCCTTATGCTGCGCGTTTTGGAGGAGAAGGGAAAATTTCCCTTTGAGTCCCTCCATATTATTCGCGCGTTCAAGAGGGTCCTCTTCCTCTTTTATTTATTTCAGATTTGCCCAGAATTTCTGTTTTAAGTGCAGCTTAGTCCTTTTGATTATTTTTGCTATTTTATTGTTAAAATTTGATGTTCTTCTTCTTCTTATTATTTATTATTATTATTATCATTTAATGTTATTATTATTATCATTACTTTATCACTATTATTTTTATTATTTTTATTCCTTTTTACTATTTTCCCTATTATTATTATTATCACTATTATTTGTTTTTTTTTTAATTTCTTAAGCTATTATATTATACATTTATTATCATTTTTATTAATTTTATTTTTATTTTTGTTAATATTATTATTTTCTTTAATGCTATATTATTATTATTATGTTTATTACTATTATTTATTATTATTGCTTTCAATATTATTATATCCGCCGTTATTTACCATTTTTATTTTAATATTATTATTACATTATTTTTACTTTATCAATATATCTATTTTACCTATTATTATTTATTTTATTCCTAATATCATTGCTACATTGTATTTATTTTTTTTGTATACGCTATTATTATATTTATTGTTTATTATATTTCCTATCATCATCATTTTATTATTATTTTTACTATTACTAATATACTACTATTATCATCTATATTATTATGTTTATTTATTATTACTATTAACTTATTAGTATCACTCGTATTAGTATATTATTCGAATTTCATATCGTTATTTTATTATTATTATTCTTTTCACACGTAACATCGTATTTTCATATTATCATTTGTCAAACTAATCTTTCTCGATACATCGGGTTTTAAAATAACCGATATTTCGTATTAAAGATTCGAGGAAATCGAGCCCTAACTTACTGGGTTCCGGTTTTTCTCATTCAATCTGAATAACGGAATATCCTTTTTAAAAATTGCAATACAAGTTTTGAATAGAATACTTGTTCTCGAAAATCGAGGTGTTGTGCCCTAACTTACTGGCTATGACATCTAGATACCACGAAATAAGTTTGTTTTAAAATAAAGGCAATGTCCCGTATTTGGAATTTCGAGAAATCGAGCCCTAACTTACTCGAGTTCCGGTTTCTCATCGACAAATAACGGAATATCCTCTTCAAATTTAAAACCGAGTTTTAAAATCAAAAGGCAAGCTCAGTTTTGGGAGCCCAAAGTATCGCATCCTAACTTACTGGGTATGATACTTTATCTCTTCGAAATGAGAGGGTCTTATCATTCATCTCGATTCGTTCAAGTTTTAAAAAATAAAAGAGGATCGTATTTTCGAATCTTTTCAAATTTTTAACATTAGGACATTAATTAATAAATTTGGTACCAATTTTGGGCGTGACGAGGGTGCTAATCCTTCCTCGCGCGTAATTGACTCCCAAACCCGTTTCCTCAAATTTCGTAGACCAAAAGCACTGTTTTAGTAAACCAAAACATTTTATTAAAACAAACGTGATCCGATCACACCTAATAAAGATCGGTGGCGACTCCCTTCCTTTTCATTTTAAAAAAAAATCGAGTCGACCATGCGTGCCATCTCTTTTTTATCAAAAAAATGGTTACGACGACTTGGCGACTCCACTCGGGACAAGTTCGTTGAGAGTCAGGCCATAGATTGATTGATCCTTGTCCTTTTGATTAAAATAGGAAAATGGTTTCGGAATTCATGTTTCTTTAAATGCACTTTCAAATGTTAAATTGGATCTCTTGAATACTTTGGCATTGCATTGCACAACCATTGTGGTCACACCTTAAGTGGGAGCGAGAAGCTATGCCTTCGTGAGGTTTTCACCTCCGCATGGGCTAGTGGATCGCCGGGATACATCCGTGCCTATGTCTTCGTGAAGTTTTCACTTCCGCATGGCCATAGGGAAATGTATTCCCCTGAACCGAACTCGATCCGTATGAGCCTATAATGGGTGAGGATCGAGGAATCTGCTGGTTCGGGTACCTCAAACTTTAGAACTCAACCACACGTAAAGAGCCTAAGAACCCACCCCGGGCTGAACTATGCTAGACCTTAGTAGTTGCCCAGATAGGTGTTTGTTTATTTCACTTGCTTTATATTCCATGGTACTAACTTTTTGTGTTTTATTCTTTTTGTGCATATCATTTCATATTTTAAGAGGCTTGATTCACGATCGGTTTCTGAGTTAGAAAGCTTGGTTATGGAAAGCGAATTCCTTGATAAAGTGGAAGACAATGCGGCCGCCCGCACATGGTCAGAGCAAAGCCAATTAGAAAAAGGGGATAGCTTAGCTGAGGGATATGTGTCGGAACTACGTGATTTCACCAATATCAGTGTCACGCAGAATGAACTCCAGGAGTTGGAAGAAATATGGACCCAAAGTGGGATGACGCGAGGCAAAGCGGTTGTTCTATAGTACCTACGGTGATCTACCATACCGCTGATGTCAAAATAGATAAGCATCTATTCCGAGCAATGACTCGATTACGGAATGCCGCTTATAAATATGCTTTCTCTTTCGAGAAAGTAGATTGGTTCCCACGGTAGAGGAGTACACGACCTTGCTACGTTGTCCGAGAATTCAAGTTGATAAAGCTTATTCTAAAGCAGTTAATGGCCCGACTTTTGCAAAGAAATTGATGAATATCACGGGAACGAGCGAACAATAGGTCTCAGCTAGAATGCAGAAAAAAGGCGAGGGTAAATGCGTACCTTGGATATGTTTGAGGGACCTGATCCTAATGCATCCCAATGTAACGAAAAAGATTGACGTCTTGGCCTTGTGTATTTACGGTTTGGTGATCTTCCCAAAAGCTCTAAGACACATTGATGAAGCAGTTATTGATCTATTCGGCAGATTAGACAAAGGGGTCACGCCTGTTCCTGCCATCTTGGTCGAAACATTCAGATCCTTGACTGCATGTCGAAGAATGGGTGAGGGCAGGTTTATTGGGTGTGCGCAGTTGTTATTGGCCTGGTTCCACAGTCACTTCTGGAAAGTAGAGAAAGCGTCTTATCGGTTTTTGTCGGAGAATTACTCCCCGTTGGACGAGATAGTAGATACGCCTAGGAAAGAAGACGTGTCCGAAGAAAACTGGATAGCACTCCTTCAAAACCTTCAAGAAGACGACATCAAGTGGAAGGCTCCTTGGATGATTTCCGACAAGATCCTTTATCGTTCTGAAAGCTTCGACTGGGTTCCTCTACTGGGAATTTGGGGTGCCGCTACATATGCCCCTTTGCTGGTCCTAAGACAGTATGGTTCAAGACAGTTCGTACCGACGACCTACGGGCTGGCTCAGTGCGAGTTCTCATACGAAGGGGGAGCTATAAGAAAAAAGGTTAAGGAGATCTCCAATGCCTGGAATCGGATTCATAGAATGAAAAGATTATCCGCAGGCCCGATGACGACCCCGGAGTACAGTGAATGGAGGACTAGGAGGATCAATGATAACATCCCCGAGACAAATCTAGAAGGCGCCCGGTCAAGAGAGGAATATTTGCGAGTAGTCCCATCAGAACTGGAAATCGTGAAACAAGATTTTGAAAGGATGAGTTTGGAACTCGAAAGAAAGATAGAGATACTGGAAGAAGAGAAGATGCTCCTCAAGTTAGACGTAGATGGACAAAAGTCGGAAGCTGAAAAACTAAGAAAGGAGAAAGGAAAAATAGAGGAAGACCGAGATGATCTGAAGACGGAATATAAGAAGATGCGTCTGACAATGAAAAACGCTGGATTAGGAAAAACTCTGGGGCAATGGCGACGCGAGATCCGAGAGGAAAGAGCCAAAGCTAGCAGTTGGGAGAAAAAGTTCCAGGAAATGCAAACACAAAACGAGGTTCTGAGAAAAGACATGGCAGAAAGCCAAAAAGAAAAGAAAGGGCTAAAAGCTAAGGTGGCTGAGCTTGGACGGTCCCTGCATCACTACCAAAGTCGCAACTCGGAAAGCAAACTGAGATCAAGTCTAAACAAGATCGAGGAAATGAAGGGTAAGATTGAAGAATTAGAATCAACATTGCACAGTTGTGAACTTCGGATTGAGCTTCTGGAAACAAGAGAAGGGCGTTGGGAAGAAGAACTTCACCATTCTAATGATCAACTTAGAAATCGGGATTACCTTATGGGCGAAGCGATAGTTCAGATTCGAGAGGTAACCGATCATCTACAAACTTTGGCAAAGACACAGTAGATATGTTGAGCATGAAATATGAGTCGCAATCGGTCGTAGTCAAGAGCTAATCTCTTTGCTCGGGAAAATCAAAACTTTAGGCCTTAGGGCGAAAGCATATTTGTAGTTCGCTTTATGTAAAGATTTTGTTTTCTAATAAAGTTCTCTAAAATGAAGTTGAATCTGAATCGATGCCTTCTTTTTGTATTCATGCATTTGCATTACATCACATTACATGCATTTAAGTTTATAAAAAAGGGGCCTAATTAGTTGAAATTATCAGAGAGAGAAAAAAGAAAGTGAAAAGAGAAAATCTGGAAGCGAAACATCACTACGGAACACGTGCTAAAACCAGGAAAATGGATCAAAGGTTCGAACAATTCCAGAAAGAAATGCAGGAACAAATGCAAGAGCAAATGTTAAAACTCCAGCAGGAAATGAGGGACCAAATGTTGGAAGCCCAAAGAGACATGATGGCCCAAATGGCCCAAATAATGAACGGGGCAATGGATAAGGGGAAAGGTCCCATGTCGCCGGTCGAAGAGGATAGTGATGGCGTCCCCCCGAGCTTTACCCTGCCGCACGCGAGAACACAGCCTGAGGAATATCTTCAAAGGCCACCGGTTACAATCAGACCCCAGCAAGGACAAAATGACATTAGACCTCTCGTGAGCTATCACGTAGGCTCGGAGATCCCACTGGCGATAGCCCTACCAACCTCATTGTGCCCGATCTAGATGCGATGAAAATGGGGTCGAGAATAGAATCCTCAAGATAACTGGAGGATCGTTGCAAATGGCTGGAGGAAAAATTCAAAGTGCTGGAAAGTATCGATCATCATCAGGGGATCGACGCAAAAGATTTAAGTCTAGTTCCCAATTTGGTACTGCCCCATAAGTTTAAAATGCCTGAATTCGAAAAATATAGTGGGACTAGCTGCCCGGAGGCCCACATCACCATGTTCTGCAGGCGAATGGCTGGCCACGTGAGCAATGATCAACTCTTAATCCACTGTTTCCAAGAAAGTTTGGTGGGCGCAGCAGCTAGATGGTATAACCAGCTTAGTCGGGCTAACATTAGTTCCTGGAGAGATTTGGCTCAAGCATTTCTGAGGCATTACAGCCACGTCACAGACATGGCACCGGACAGAATTACTTTGCAAGGCATGGAGAAAAGACAAAATGAAAGTTTCAGACAGTATGCGCAAAGGTGGAGAGAGGTCGCCATGCAGGTCCAACCACCCCTCTTAGAAAAAGAGACTACCATGCTCTTCATTAACACCCTGAAGGCCCCTTTCATAACCCATATGATAGGGAATACGACTAAGAGCTTTGCCGACATAGTAATAGCAGGGGAGATGATTGAACATGCCATACGGGGTGGCAAGATCGAGGCAGGAGAAAGCACTAGGAGGGCCGCTCCTAAGAAGAAAGACGGTGAAGTAAATAACGTGAGTACATACAATAAGGGGTACTCGAAGGCGATCACGATTAATCACCAAAAGCGATTCTGATCGGACAACAAGGACCGGTAAGACAGAATCGGGAACCGTCGAATCATCGAAAGATTCAATTCACGCCAATTCCAATAACGTATAAGGAGCTATACGATTTTGTTCAACGAGCACATCGTGTCCCCGTTCTATTTGCAACCACCGCAACCCCCATACCCTAAGTGGTACGATGCTAACGCTCACTGCGATTACCATGCAGGGGTGGCAGGGCATTCGATAGAGAATTGCCTCGCCTTTAAAAGGGTAGTCGAGAGGCTAATAAAAATAGAGGTTATAACACTCGACGATATGGTAAAAAAGGGGAACCCACTACCCAATCACGAAGATAGAGGTGTAAACGCGATTGGTGAGGCAGTGGTGAGGAAGATCAAGAAGGATGTCACGAAAGTGAAAACCCCATTGCGAATAGTCTGGAGGGAGATGGCGAAAAGAGAATTGGTAGATTCAGATCCTGCGAAAAACGGGAGGCATATGAAGAATTACTGTGAACTCCATAAGAGGATGGGGCACGAGATTCAAGAATGTGCCGAGTTTATAATTTTGGTGCAAGGCCTTATGGACGACAAAGAACTGGAGTTTTATGAAGAAGGAGTAGAGGAAGAGAACATTTGTGCGACCGAGGAAGAACTGACAAAGCCTGAAGTCAATTACCTGAGAATCATCATCTCGCGAAACACGGAAGGCAGGGTACAGGGAAGGCTGAGGATTATAATTCAGAAACCTACTCCTTTTCCCTACAAAGACAGTAAAAAGGTACCCTGGAACTACAATTGTAATGTTACGATACCAAGGGCGGAAAGCTCCACTAGCATTTCTGAGGAAGCTAAGAATGAAGGATCCTATACGCGTAGTGGAAAGCGTTATGATCCTGAAAACAAAGGAGTGGAAACAGTGAAGCCGAAGACTGTGCAAATTGGGAGGAAAAAGGAACCCGAAGCCCCTATCAATGAACCCGTAAAAGAGGAAGAGGCCAAAGAATTTTTGAAATTCTTGAAACACAGCGAATATAGCGTGGTGGAACAACTGCACAGACAACCAACCCGTATCTCCGTGTTAGCCCTACTTCTAAGCTCAGAAGTGCACCGCGAAGCATTGATGAAAGTACTAAATGAGACCTATGTTACTAAGGATATATCCGTCAACAAGTTGGACCGTCTGGTTAGTAACATAAGCACGGACAATTTCATCTACTTCAGCGATGACGAAATCCCACCCGGAGGCATGGGATCAACGAAGGCCTTACACATAACTACCCGCTGTAAAGGATACACTCTGCCAAGCGTGCTAATAGATAATGGGTCAGCGTTAAATATCCTACCACTAGCTACACTCAAGAGGTTGCCAATAGACAGTTCTCACATGAAGGTATGCCAGAACATAGTGAGAGCGTTTGACGGCACGGAAAGAAGAGTGATGGGGAGAATAGACATACCTTTATTGATCGGGCCTAACACTTACGAAGTGGACTTTACGGTCATGGATATCAAGCCCTCTTACAATCAAGCATCGGGAGGCCATGGATTCACTCGGCGGGAGCCGTACCCTCATCGCTACACCGGCTAAATCGTAATGAGAAAATCGGCCGGTAACTATAAACGCCAAGAAGATATCATAGCGACCGCTACCAATGAAGCGCCATATCTAGAAACGAATGAGGAGGCCATCGAATGTTCCTTTCGATCCTTAGAATTCGTAAACGCGACATTCATCTCGAAAGGAAATGAAGTTCCGATGCCCAAGCTATCCAAGACCACCAGGATGGGATTACAAATGACGATGGGAAAAGGAGCCCTACCCGGAAGAGGTTTGGGCAAATATCTCCAAGGGAAAGTCCAGACCCCGATGCTGAAGGAGAAAAGAGACCGCTTTGGTTTAGGTTTTAAACCAGATGCTAAACGAATGAACAAGGAAATAGAAAAGAAGCAAGAAAGGAGAAGGGCCCGGCTGAATGGAGAGGACGTTAAGTGGGAACCGATGACATCCCCCCACATATCTCACACCTTCGTATTAGGAGGAATGATTTACCCGGGAAAAAAATCTCCTAGAGATGAATATCCTCACATCAATGTTATACATGATGAGGAGACTAATCAAGAAATCTGCTGGGCATTCGCCCGCATGAACCCGGGAAGCACTTTAGACAATTGGATCTGCAGAGAGAATTTTCTCAGTAGTTTTTAGAGATTATACTGAGTAATATTCTAAACACACTTATTGTTTTTAAGCCTAGAAACAATGAGATTTCTTTTATGAAATAGGCTCATGTTCGGACATTTTGTTTTAATGAAATACATCTTGAATCTACTAAACATTCTCTCATTTTTACATTTTTATTATTTATCCTTTGTCTCATTCATATCATGTGAATAGTTGTCTTCAAATTCATTTGTTCTTTGTACACCCTTTGACACCCATCACAGTCTCTAGACATCAATGATGTGAGCAACGATACTACTGATTCGTAAGTCCGCTTTGAGCAAGACATGTGTTGAGAGGAATCTCGGGATTTTGAAAATGACACGAATGCGACTTGCCTCCGTTTGTTGAGAATGGTAGAGCAAGAAGAAAAAGCAGATCCTACCCCATAAAGAGTCGGTAGAAATGGTGAACCTAGGAGAGGGGCAAGAAGTGAAGATTGGAGCCCAGTATTCTGCGAAACCAAGCGGAACCTCATCGAATTACTCCATGAATTCAAGGATGTGTTCGCGTGGTCGTACCAAGATATGCCCGGACTAAGTACTGATATCGCAGTACACCGATTGCCCATAAGAGAAGAATGCAAGCCAGTCCAACAAAAGCTCCGAAGAATGAGACCGGACGTCTTGTTAAAAATAAAAGAAGAAGTCGAGAAACAATTTAACGCTGGGTTCTTGCAAGTAGTTAAATACTCAGATTGGGTAGCTAATATTGTCCCGGTCCCCAAGAAAGACGGGAAAGTACGGATGTGCGTGGACTACAGAGACCTGAAAAAGGCCAGCCCAAAGGACAATTTCCCGTTGCCTCACATCGACACCTTGGTAGACAATACAATAGGCTATTCATTGTTCTCCTTCATGGATGGTTTTTCGGGATACAACCAAATAAAGATGCATCTTGAGGACATGGACAAGACAATGTTTATAACCATGTGGGGGACATTTTGCTACAAGGTAATGCCATTTGGGCTAAAAAATGCGGGGGCGACATATCAGAGAGCCATGGTAACCTTATTCCATGACATGATGCACAGGGAAATTGAGGTTTATGTCGACGATATGATCGCCAAGTCCCGAACTG
Organism: Gossypium sturtianum; assembly: GCA_025698515.1. Lineage (NCBI taxonomy): Eukaryota > Viridiplantae > Streptophyta > Magnoliopsida > Malvales > Malvaceae > Gossypium > Gossypium sturtianum. The sequence goes on from CM046949.1 coordinate 37,938,345, forward strand.
AAAAAGAACATGTGCAGGTCTTGAGAAAATTGTTCTTGAGGCTGAGAAAATTCCAGTTGAAGCTTAACTCACAAAGTGTACCTTCTGAGCTCGGTCCGGGAAGTTACTCGGATTCATAGTCAACAAAAAGGAATTGAGGTTGACCGGATAAAGCCAAAGCCATACAAGAATTACCTCCACCACGTACCCAAAAAGAAGTTAGAGGTTTCTTAGGAAGGCTAAATTACCTCGCCTTGCTCATTTCACAACCGACCAGAGATGTGACCCCATATTCCGTCCCCTCAAGAAACACAACCTGGCATGTGGGATGAAGAATGCCGAAGACCTTCGAAAGGTAAAACAATACACGCCCCATGCCCCAGACTAACGCCGCCTCAACCGCATGCAAGCCATTAATCCTTTACTTGACGGTGCTTGATAATTTGATGGGATGTGTGCTGGGTCAGCATGATGAGTCGGGGAAGAAAGAAAAGGCAATATACTACCTTAGTAAAAAAATTACTGAATGTGAAACGAGGTACCCGCCAATCGAGAAATTGTGCTGTGCCTTGATTTGGACAACTCGGAGATTAAGGCAGTATATGCTGTATCACACGACATGACTCATCTCGAGGCTAGATCCTCTTAAATATATGATGGAGTCTACCGCCTTGAATGGAAGGATGGCCGGATGGCGATTCGCTTCGAATTCGACATCGTCTATGTGAACCAAAAGGCGGTAAAAGGGAGTGCAATAGCGCAGACTTTCGGCCATGAGAGCCCTTGAAGACTATGAGCCTTTGGACTTTGATTTCCTAACGAAGATTTGATGTACGTGGCGAGCCATTGGAGAAGGTGCCACCAAAACCATCCTCGAAACTAAATTTTGACGGGGCATCAAACGCCATGGGCAATGGAATTGGGGCGCTTCGATATCCCCAAAAGGAGACTATTATCCATTTACTTGCAAACTGGATTTCGATTGCACTAATAATATGGCTGAATATGAAGCTTGCATCATGGGTCTTCACGCCGCTATCGAATGCAAAATCGAATATTAGAAGTATATGGAGATTCCCGCCTACGTAATCTATCAACTAAAAGGGAATGGGAAACCGAGGATCTAAAGTCGGTCATCTACAAAAGATCGCCCAAGATTTGATCGAGAGTTCGACGACGTCACTTTCCGTTATTTACCCAGAGACGAAAACCAGATGGCTAATGCTCTGGCCACCTTAGCCTCCATTGTCCGAATAAACGAAAATGAGGATATGAAACCCATACAAATGAGCATTCATCAGGACCCAGCCCATTGCTACGATGTCGAGGAGGAAGAGGAAACTGGCCCACCATGGTACCACGATATACTGCGGTACGTGAAGTACCCGAACCAAGCGACTGAGAACGATAAAAGGACGTTGAGAAGACTAGTCTGTGACTACGTCCTGGACGGAGAGGTCTTATACAAGAAAAGGAAAGATCAAGTGCTGCTGAGATGTGTAGATGCCACCGAAGCTAAGTTAATCCTGGAAGAAGTCCATGAAGGCGTCTGTGGAACTCACACCAATGGTTTCACGATGGCCAGACAAATAATGAGGTTTGGATATTATTGGTCCACCATGGAAGAAGATTGTATCAACTATGCCAAGAAATGCCATAAATGCCAGATTTATGGAGACAAGATTCATGTGCCCCCGTCACCTTTGCATGTTATGACTTCTCCATGGCCATTTTCCATGTGGGGCATGGATGTCATTGGCCCAATCTCTCCGAAAGCTTCGAATGGGCATCGGTTTATCTTTGTGGTTATCGACTACTTCACAAAATGGGTAGAGGCTACTTCGTATGCTAATGTCACTAAATCAGCGGTTAGTCGGTTTTTGAAAAAGGAGATCATTTGTCGATACGGAATGCCTGAAAGGATCATATCAGACAATGCACTGAACCTAAACAACAGCACGATAGCAGGGGTTTGCAGCCAATTCAACATCAAACACCACAATTCGTCGCCATATCGTCCAAAGATGAATGGGGCAGTGGAAGCAGCCAACAAAAACATCAAGAGGATAGTGGGGAAGATGACCGAGACCTATAGAGATTGGCATGAGAAGTTACCATTTGTACTCTATGCTTATCGGACATCAGTTAGAACCTCTATCGGGGCAACACCTTTTTCGTTGGTCTATGGGATGGAGGCAGTCCTTCCTATTGAAGTAGAAATACCTTCTCTTCGAGTTTTGTCAGAAATAAAGCTGGATGAAGCTGAGTGGATCCAGGCTCGATATGATCAGTTGAACTTAATTGAAGAAAAGAGATGGAGGGCTATTCGTTACGGTCAAATGTACCAAAAACGAATGATGCGAGCTTATGACAAAAAAGTTCGCCCAAGAGAATTCCACGAGGGGGACCTTGTGCTGAAAAAGATCCTTCCCTTACAAAAAGATTACAGAGGAAAATGGATGCCGAATTGGGAAGGACCATATGTGGTGAAGAAAGCTTTCTCAGGAGGTGCACTGATTCTGACTAAAATGGACGGGAAAAGCTTACCCAATCCCGTGAACTCGGATTCGGTTAAAAAGTACTTTGCTTGAAACGGAGAGGCCAAGGTGAAAACCCGCAAAGGGCACTTTGAGACTTCAAAAAAAAAAAAAACGGAGAGGCCAAGGTGAAAACCCGCAGAGGGCGCCTTGGGGCCAAAGGGCTTTTGAGTTGAAAACCCGAAAAGGGTGGCTCGAATTTTGAATAGACACGTGGCGGTCTCGCAGCGCTAGAATCAACAGAAGAGGAAGCACGTTGCATATTGGGGCATCAACAAAGTACTTTGAGTCTTCTGAACACATGCTAAAGCTCAAAGCAGCCTTCATGAAACTTGTATAGAAGCCCAATCGGCGGTGTCTAGGGCATTTGATTTATGTCTTGCTCATTTTCACTATTGTTGGATTCTTTTTCGCAAAAAAGGGATATGTTCCCAATCAAATCGTTGATAATTCATTTTTAACTCTCTTTGAAGTCAATCTATTGTTACCTATCATTCATAAACATGTTGCATTGAAATAATAATTGATGAACTGATAATTTCACAAAAGAAAGTTCTACGTATTACTTTGGGAATCTCTAAGATAAAACAAGAAACTGAAACTAACAATTGTTTAGAATTTCCACGTACATAGATTAAAGACATTGGAGAAAGAGGGGTCTTAATGGAAATCATTTCTTCAAACTTCCTCGTCCGATTCGATGTCGTGGCGGGTGAATAATATTACCTAGTCACCCAGAAAGGTACACAGGCCAATTTTCGACAAGGAAAGATTCAAAACCCTAAATCACTGTGGAACGAATCCAAAACAAACCAAGTCAAGTACTCTTGAGTAGGAGTTGTGATTCCGGGAAGACAGGTTAGAAGTCAATGCGGACCCGTGTCCCAAGCCTAAAAGAAAGGGGCCTTAAAATTTCTACAGGGGCAAGTCATTCATACAAAACAGTTCTTTGCAAAGAGAAACGAAGATGAAACGTGACGGATAAATAGATGATAACACCTCAAATTGGAAATCGCACTCATAACAACATTCGACTCATCATACTCATGGCATCCTAATCATTGGGCATAAGCATGTACTCATTCTACGAGTTATGACCTCAAAAGGACACTATGGCGAGAATAGATTAAAGAATAGCGATCCCTGTCTCCCCGAGTTGGCGATGGAGCGGATCAAAGATAGCGAGATTTGACCTTCTTGAAGTTGCGGGAAGCGGATCGAAGACATCAGTCTAGTGATCCACGAGTTTACAGGATCGATTGAAAATAGCAGATTTGACCTTCCCGAAGTTGCGGGAAGCGGATCGAAGACATCGATCTAGTGATCCCCGAGTTTGCGGGATCAGATTGAAAATAGCGATTTGACCTTCCCGAAGTTGCGGGAAGCGGATCGAAGACATCATCTAGTGATCCCCGAGTTTGCGGGGATCGAGTTGAAAATAGCGATTTGACCTTCCCGAAGTTGCGAGCGGATCGAAGACATCGATCTAGTGATCCACGAACTTGCGGGGATCGATTGAAAATAGCAGATTTGACCTTCCCGAAGTTGCGGGAAAGCGGATCGAAGACATCGATCTAGTGATCCCTAAGTTTGCAGGGATCAGATTGAAAATAGTAGATTTGACCTTCCTGAAGTTGCAGGAAGCAGATCGAAGACATCAGTCTAGTGATCCCTGAGCTTGCGGGGATCGATTGAAAATAGCGATTTGACCTTCCCGAAGTTGCAGAGGCGGATCGAAGACATCGATCCTAGTGATCCCCGAGCTTGCGGGGATCGAGTTGAAAATAGCGATTTGGCAATTCCTCGAGTTTGCGGGAAGCGGATCGAAGACATCGGTCCGGCAATCCACGAGTTTGTAGGGAGCAGATCGAAGATATCAGATCTGGAATTCCTGATATTGCAGGAGTAGATCGAAGTTAGCAGATCTGACATTCTTGATGTTGCAGAAGCAGATCGAAGATAGCAGTCCGGCATTCCCGAAGATTCGGGAAGCGATCGAAGGCATCAAATCTTATCTCCCGAGTTTGCGATGGAGCGATTGAAACTACTGAGTCCCATCCTCTGAAGTGGCGGTTGTGCGAGTCAAAGCAACAAGATGCGGTGGACTGAAATGAGACTACACGAAGAAAAGGAGCACCGAAGAAGTCAAGACTCAGCAAGACCGGGCAAAATTGGTCTTTCTTGAAAGTCTTTGCTCCATTCCCGTTACACGACAATGAGCAAAGAGAGGCAAATCAGACCCCCATTTTTGCGCGGGCCCGCTAAAGCCCGTCAAGACTAAAAATCGAGCCCATTTTACAACCCAATTCCCAAAATCGAGATAACCCGATGACCAAACCCAATTTCAAATGCCCAAACCCAATTACAAAAAAAACTACACTCCCCAAAGCAGTAACCCAATTCAGAAACCAAATTCAAAAGCCCAAACCGAATTAGCCCAAAACACCTAAAACAAAAAAACCTAACCCTAATTTTCCCTAACCCAAGTGGCGTCGCTCTGGGCACCTCTGCCTTCTGACCGAAGTCACGTCCACCGCCACTGGTCTCCACCGCCAGCCACTTGCGCCGAGTACCTACAAGCATTAAAAAGAAAAGACAGAAAGTAGTGTAAACAGTAGCAAAAATGGCTATAAAAGCCGATCCGAAACTATTGTAAAGAGGAGGATTCTTTTTTTTCAATAGAAACAGATTCGAGAAATTTCAAACACAAATACAGAGATCCAAACACGAAAGTGCAGAGAAAATATTAAAAACTACAAAAAAATTGTGTAACAAATTTGCGGCATTTTTCTGTAAAAACGCTACTAAAACCGCGATAAAATGGCACTGTTTTGCAAAATTGTGTAACAAATTTGTGGCGTCTAAAACCTCGATAAAACGGCAGCGTTTTGTGAACTTGTGTAACATATTTGCGGCGTTTACCAAAAACACCACAAAAAACCATTTAAAAACTGCGCCGTTTTGCGAAGTTTTGCAAACTTTACCTCACCTTTTTTTGTGGCGTTTTCTGTAAACGCCACTATTGATCAATTTTAATTTTTTCATTTTTTACATATTTTTTTCTATTTTTTTCTTTCAAAATTTTTGTGATGATATCCATTTATTTTTTGAAATTTTTATTTTTTGAAAATTTTGAATATTGAACTTTTTAACTAAAATTTTAAATATTAAATTTTTAAGTTTTTAATTTATTAATTTTTTATTATTAAATTTTAAAAATTTAATTACCATTATCAACTCTTTTAAACCCTAAACCCTAAACTCTAAATCCCAAACTCCAAACCCTAAACCATAAACCCCTAAACCCGAACCCCTATCCCCTAAACCTTAAGCCACAAAACATAAGCCAAAAATCCTAAACCCTTAACCCCGTAGTCACCTAACCATTAACCTGAACCCCTAACCACTAACACTTAAACCTTAATACTGTTAAACACTAAGATCTTAAACCCTAAATAATAAACACCAAATAACAAACTTCAAAACACTAAACCCATAACCCAAAATAACAAACCCTAAACCATAATATTAACTTACTAAACATTAAACCCTAAATCAATTTTAATAGCTTTATAACTTAAATGAAAACTTCTAAATAGCTTAGTTAGCAATTTGTAACTTTTCATAATTAAGTAAATAAAATGAAACTTTCTCATTGCTTATAAGTGAATGTATCAAAATAAAATATAATTCAAAACAAGAATAAGAAAAAATTATGAAATTTAAATCGGATCAAATCGAAACGAGTCCCTACACAAAAATGGCAGCTCAACTTTTGGTGGCGTTTGTATAAAAACGCCGCTATTGCTCAGTTTTTTAGCGGCGTTTTTACAAAAACGCCCCTATTGCTCAATTTTTAGCGGCGTTTATGCAAAAACGCCGCTATTGCTCAGTTTTTTAAACGCCGCTATTGCTCAGTTTTTTACACAAACGCCGCTATTGCTCAGTTTTTTTGGCGGCGTTTGTGTAAAAGCACCGCTATTGCTCAATTTTTAGCGGCGTTTGTGCAAAAGCGCCGCTATTGCTCAGTTTTTAGCGGCGTTTTCGAAAAAAAGCCGCTAATGTATAATTTTTGCGGCGTTTTTTGTCTAAACGCCGCTAAAACCCTGTTTTGCTGTAGTGAATTCTAACTTTGAAATAAAATCAAATAAACTTTTTCTTTAAAAAAACAAATAAACGTTTAAATAACTCATTATAATATAATTTTAGTATGATAGGATTAATATTTTGAATTCTTCTAATAATTAATGCTCTCAAATCATAACATTCAATCTAGAAAAACAATCAAAAAAAAAAAGAATAATGGTCCCGCGTATAACTAATGGAATTCTGTGGTATGCCTTATAATGAAATGAAATATATATTAAAAGAATTATTCAAAAAAAATAAATACATATTAAAAGAATAACGAATGTAATCTTCTTAGTCATAATAATTGGAATAATGTGTTTTTTTTTTTAATTTTGGTGAATTACAATAACAAGGTAAAGTTCGAACAACAAACGCGACTAGCGCGAGTCGAATCCAAGTCACACCTGGAACAGTGAACATCCTTAACTTTTTTTTTTTTACCAAAACAGACCATAAAAGGCCTAGCTTTCATTAATAGCATCCAAGATTACAAGATCATGAATCTCTTTTGGATAATTCACATCGAAATTCCAAATACAATTATTACTTAACACAAAATTGCAAATAAAATCAGCAATCTTATTTCTGGATCTAGGCGCCCACTTCATGACAGCTTCCTCAAAGGATCTCAGCTTCTTATAAATGGTTTGAGCATGCTGACCCAAGAACGTTATATCCTGGTCCCTCCTATTAATTTTATTCAAAATGTTTGCACTGTCAGACTCAAATTGAACCCTCTTCAAATTCAAGCTTTTTGCTAGGTTGACTCCTTCCTCTATTGCCATCATTTCCGCCCACTCACTGTTAAATGTCAGATCTTTAACGCAGCCATACCCTCCCAAGACGAACCCATCTTCATCCCTGATAATCACACCCAGCCCCATTTTCCCCTCTTCAATGGCAGCATCTACATTTACTTTCATCATCCCTCGGGGCGGTTTTATCCATTTACGACCAGTAGGTTGACAAGGGAGCATCGGTTTTTCGCTTGAGTTATGGACCCTGAAGTCGTTGCTTAACGTCAAAGCTCTGTTCCATATAGTACTCGCATTCTCCTCATTACCATGAAAAGCAAAGTTGTTTCTGTTATTCCATGAGTTCCAAATAAGGGTGATGAAGTTATCCATAGCTTTTTTATCAAGGATTCTCAAAGCCATCTCCAACCAGTCGATACAACGATCATAAACACTACTGACCAATCTGTCGTCAAGTCCTCCACATTTTAGTGTCTCCTTCGCGGTTGGGCAGTCCTTTAGAGCATGAATGAGCGTTTCTCTAACAGCCCCACAACGCTGGCAAGCCGGGTTCACAGAAGGTTGAATGGTCGCAATTTTTGAGTTTGTAGGCATAATTTCATGGCCCACTCTCCATGCAAAAATGCGGATCTTTGGAATGATTTTGAGCTTCCAGATCATTTTCCAGAATAAACGATGAGGTTCTCATATGTTTTTATTTAATAAGGCTAACCATGAATTTCACAAAATTAAATTTAAGATTCTCTTCTCTATTAAATAATGCCCCTTCTCATAACGTATTTGCAAATTGGCATACATTTATTTGTTTTATTTATACTCCAGTTACGTCGAGATTCAAATAATTAATTAAATAGTATAATTTTAATTATAAATAAAGGCTATTTAAATATTTTTTATATTTTAATATTTTAGGTAAATAATTTAAAATTAAACTTGAATGATAATTATTGATTTTAAATATAAGGTAAATTGAGATCGAGAAACACAATAGGATGCCATTTAAATAACATAATTTAATATTAAAATTAGAACAATGAAATGATACTAAGATAAATTGTTTAAAAAACATGAAGACTTTTTTTTTTCTCTAAATCGAACACATTAAATTGGTAATATTTTCTAATATGGTCCCTAAACTTTATTTTTCATATTAGTTCCAAAATTTTACAGTTGTTCTCCATTTTGATCCCTGAACTTGGATTTTGTTAAGATGTACAGACATGACACTCTAAGATTGTATGATGTCAAATGTCAACACCAAAAAAAATTAAATATATATAATCTAAAAAATAAAATATGATTTTTATAATTTAAAAAAAAATCAAGTTATGACATGACATAACTTAATGGAATTTAAGTTCAAGGACCAAATTGAGAAAAGTTACCAAAATTTGAGACTAATGTAGACTAAAAAAAAATTAAGAACCTAATTGTAAGAATTTGTCAAGTTTAGAGACTAACTATAACATTATTCCAATAATTAATGCATGATATAAACACAAAATTAGATGAATAAGAAAATAAAGACATTCATATCAATAAATCTAAAATATTTTACTAGTATACCATTTGGTAACTTATATTTGGTTTTAGTGTTAAATTTGTTATATGAGTTTTTTTTGTCCTAAATTGGTATTCAAGTTTGACTTTAATATTCAATTTGTATCGGAATTAAACAAAATTATGTGATCCAATAAATTTGACATGTGTGCTCTAGTAAAAAGACATAAGTATGTAATTGGGACAAAGAAAAACCAGATACCAAATTAAACATTAAAGTCAAACTTAGATACTTGTATGGGACAAAAAAAAATTCAAGTATCAATTTGAAAAAATTCAGGTACCAAATTAAATATTAAAGTTAAACTTAGATACTAAATTAAGACAAAAAATTAAATACCAAAATGAACATTCAAACTAAATATAAGTACCAAATAGTATATTAACTAACACAAAACAAGAAAAAAAAAAATCTATTTTTCTTCCTTTTCCTCATTCCTTTATACTCTTTCTTTCTTTTCTCACCCACCGTCCCATGCTAAAAATGAAAAAGCCAGATGTTTAAAATCTCAGGCCTCATATCTACAGTGTCCTATGTTTACTCTTTTCATATATAGTTATAGATGATATAAATATTTGAACTCTGTTTCAAAGTTATATGTACTAACATTGTTACAACTCGATGATTTTGGACCACAAGAAAATGACCATTAATACATTTTATCACCCAAATAGTTTAGGGATTGTTTGGGGGTTAAATTTTACATTTGATATCATTTTTTTTTTACTATTTTATTTACAATTTAATCGATTCAGACCATAATTTTTTATTATTTACAATAATAATAAAATTTTAAGCCTGTTTAATTTCAAATAAAAACAAAATTGTTGCATTGAATTTATGGGGTCGACAAAGTTTTGGTCATTTATGAATCAATTGAAGTTGGCTTTTACCAGTTTAGATCATCAACAAGTATTATTATTCTTTTTTGGTACATTAGACATTTTCATGATTTGAATTTTAAACTTAAATGCCAAAGCAGTGCTCTTAATCACCGGCTATTTTAGGATGTTCGCCCTTTAACTTAAAAAAAAATTATTTTATTAATTTTTCATTTATTTTAATTCTTAAATTTGTGCCATTTATTAAATTACTCTAAAATAGATAATTTTTTTTTTAAAATACTAACTTTACTAATGTGGCATACACATAGATTGCCACGTGGATGTCACATCACAAATGAATTAATTTTTAAAATTATTTAAAAAAATTAAAATTTATTAAAAACATAATTTTTTAATATTTTAAAAAATAAATAATTGCTAACATGGACTGCCACTTCAACAAAGTTGACAGACGTAAAGTTTTTCATCCATTTTAAGTTGATTTAACAAATAGTGCAAGTTTAAAGGCTAAAAGAGATAAAAAATTAAATAAAAAGTTAAAATGCCATTTTTTGTAAAGTTGGAAGACTAAAGAAATCATTACACCTAATATTTACCATAATTGTGATAGGTATATGTATATTTATAATTTAATTTACGTATTTTAAATATACTCCGAATTATATTTAAATCAATATTTAATGCTTAAATTGACAACTAAACCAATGCCGTAGAAGTAACATTGTTGGATATAAGAAAAACTGAAAGGTCCTACAAGAAAAATAAAAACACATGTTAGCTTTTGTCGTTGGTGTTGAATGTTTTGTTGGTCCCAAAAGCATCGGACCCAAGGGACAAGTCAAGGTGTAGTAAAAGGGGTTGGGTTGCTATCAAAAACATGGTTGCCATGCCAATGCATGCAGCTCTTGTACAGCTAGCTCGGGACCCTCTTATCTGCACGGAATTCAGGGCATCCTCTTCCAGTGTTTTCTCTTAAGGTAGAGACCCTTTTTTTGCCTAGCAGATGCCAGCAGCAGCTTCTACTACTGTTTCATATTCCCCTTAGGTATATTTAATTATTTTTATTATGTATGTATATGAATGAATCTTAACTAACCAGCACTAATCAGTTTTGCTCTGGGATAGGTATCTTATGATGTGTATGCTTGTTTTTATGTATGAAAATGGGCCAACAATCATTATTGATTGGCTATTATTTTACTATTTTTCTACACTAATTAAAGGGAATTGTTGACAGCATTTTCAAAATTGGAGCCAACAACTTATCATGTACACTATTACACGTTCCGTGTCTCACCATTCTTTATAAATGGAATTGAATATAACAATTGTTATATTCAACTTGATTTTTTTTTTTTGAGTTTATTAATGTATTTATTAGAGCGAGTTTAAAGTTTTGATTAATGTAGTTGAGCACTGTTCATTTTTTGTTGAGGAAATAATTGACTGTTTTAGGTAAAAGTATTATGGAAGTCTTTGTAGTAGGTAGTAGGAGTCAAATTGTATTTTGCTTTTTCAACTCAAAAAATAGATAAATTAGTCATTGTATATTAGATTAAAGAGTTAATTGATTATTTTGTTATAATTTATGCAATATTAGGGTTTTGATTTACGTAGTATCAAGCTCATAAAGTATTTGCGTATGGAATCATGAACCTGGTTTAAAGAATATATGATTTTCATATAATCTCACGAGTTAAATTGATTTTCTATTGAATTTTTTCCGTATCTTATGATTTAATCCTTTATGACATTGTTATAACATGTTTTTGGATGTTATTGATGAAGCTTCGTGGTTGGAAGTTTTGCTATCAATATGGGCTCATGCTTATTATTATTATTATTTTGAGGCAAGGAAAACCAAATTCATTAACAGAAAAAAAAGAAAGAAGAGAAATCAAACCATAGAAGGGTAAAATCTAATCTCGAGCCAACAAGCTCACCCCATACACCCTGTCCTAAAGCCTCATCCTTATGATTTGAAACAGAGACAATATCAGACATAATAAGAGATTGAATATTTGTGGAAGAACATCCCTGTAACACCTTGATACTTGACCCAATTGTCGGGTCCGAGCTACTAGGTTCCACATTCGTTTCCGGAGCAACTACAATCAAATTACATCCGATATATGTGATTAAACGAATAATTTCAAGAAAGATATGCATATAATATGATATACATTCATTTTTGGGTCTCATACGAGCTTATGAAAGCTCTAAAACTAAGTCGAGGTCGAACTGGGACTAGTTTGTAACATTTGTAAATTTTGAGTTGTCGTCGCGACGTCAGGGGTTCCTCGTTGTGATGTAACTCAATGAGTAGGCCTCGTAGCAATATGGAGAGACTTCGTCGCAACGTGAATTATAAGTCATTTCTCGTCGTGATGTTGGGTGCTCTTTGTCGCGACGTTACAAACCGTTTCAACAAAAATCAACCTGGTACAAGTTCAAGTGACCTGAAAACCTACATTTATACTTCCCCAAAGCCAATTCAACAACATTCCAAATTCATTCAAGCCAAAATATATCAAAATTTATACTCCAAAATAACTTCAATCTGTCAAAATATAACTTCGACTATTTACAATACAAAATTGACCAAAAACTTAGGTACTTGCCACATTTGGTTAAAACATACATTACAAACTTTGCTGAGTCGAAGAATCGATCTTCAGATGTTGGAATGAATCCTCGATATTCCGAGGATCTCCTAACCTACGTACGGAGAAAACAAATTGTACGCTGAGCAACAGGACTTAGTGGTACATATACAATCCAAAGTATATAACATAAGCATTAATAATTCAACTCAAAACCTATTCATGTATTTCTATATGCACATATCATCCATTTACTTACAATTTGTAATCATCAAACCTTCTATCATCAACCTAAACACATTATTAGCATAAAACACACACCAAATCATCTCAATTCAAATACAACATGTATGAACTACTCTCTTACTTATAATTAGCCACAATTCAAACATACCAATTATAAGTCTTGTCTTGATATAACACTTATAATATCACATATTTACCTTATTTCTGAAGTCTTCCGACTCATTCATATTTGTTTCGGCCCCCAGGTTTGATTGCATTTGATTTGCATATTTGATCTCCCACAAATTAATGTGTCAAATTGGGCCCTGTTTGTCACTTAACAAGCTTGTTTTCAAGTGTTTTTAGTGTCTTTTTAATAGTTTTACGTAATTTTAATTTTACAAGTAGATTTGTGAAATCGCCTCTTCTTTCTCGTTTTCGATCCAAAATGACAAATTATTCCATTGGGGACCCTAATGTGTGTTTAAGTGTTGTAAGAACATGTAGGCGACCCAAATGGAGTGTAATTCATGCCAAAAGTAGTGGTATTGCGATATCGGAACTATTGTATCGCAATACCATCGACAGACTCGAAATGGAGAAGATTTGGGATCGAGCTACAGGGGTATCGCGATACCCCTTAGGGTATCATGATGCCCACCTCATGACAACTCCCCTTGTGTATTCTGACTAGGGTATCGCAATATCCCTATCGTATGGGGACAAAAAAATGACATCAGGGGCAGAGTTTGTCTACTCAAATCACCAATCAAAAGCCATCGTTTAAGGACACTTTAGGCAACATTTTTGGGTCAGAAATCAGCTATTAAAAGCCACTCTTGGTTGAGAAAGAATGAGGAGGTTGTAGTTTAGGTTTAGAAAGCTCTTTAGTTTAGGTTTTCTTTCATATTTTAGTTTAGTTTTAAAGTATTTTTCTTTTTCATAGCTTAGGGTTTACTTTTCTTGCAAATTTTCTTGTTCTTCTTAGTGTTAATGGTTGTTAGTTAGGTTAATGATAAACCATAAATGTAACATATTCTAATTCCATGCTTGGCATATTTTTGGATGATTAATGATGAGAATTAGTGAATTTGATGCTCCTAATCCCTTAAATTCATGTTTCTATACTTAGGAGAGCATTTGGGAGCAAAAGGAGCGAAAAAGGGGCCAAAATCAGAGTTTTCAGGATCCACACGGGCTGGGCACACGCCCATGTCCCGGCAGTGTCGATTTCACACCTGCCTCACTTACATTCTGCTGAAAAACCCAATTTTTAGGGTTTCTGAGCATTCTAAAGTCTACAAATACACACTAGAAGAGGACCTAAGGGGACGCAGAGTAGAACAAAGAAATTACTCGAAGGAAGCCATCGGAATCATCTCGGAAGCAGATCCACTCCAAGATTGAAGATCTCCAGTCGAATTTCCTTCGAAGTTTTATTGGGTTTTTCATGTCTTATTGTTATTCTTATTTTGGGATGTTTTCCTCTATTAGTATGAACTAAACTCCCTAAATACCTAGAGAGGATGAAACCTACGATGGATCTTATTATTTAATTGTCTGAATTACATGATAAATACTTGTTCTTGTTCTTAATTATGTGTTCTTAATTCTTGCTTTAATATTTTCAGGGTATTAATTCAAGTTTGATGTACTTATTCAGTGGAGCAAAAGTCCCTGTTTAAGAGTAGATCCAGCATAATTAAGCGGAGTTGATTGCAACCCTAGAAATAGGATGACATAAATTTGCCGGATTAGAGTCAAATCTAATAAGGGAATCTATAAATCGAGTTAATGCGACGATAGGGGTTTTAATTAGAAAGAGATTTCAATTAATCAACCTAGAGTCAGTTGTTCTTAGTCTCGAAAGAGATATTAACATAATTTAGGGATTTCTACGGATCAAGACAAGTGAATAAATCGTTTAATTCAGAGTTAGAATAATAAGTGAAGTCTAGGTGAATTCTTCCTTGGGTATTGTCTTTATCATTGGTTTATTCGATTATTTCCTTCACTCTCTGTCGTGTTCATAGTTAATTAGTTAGTTTTAAATTAAAAACAAATCCCCTTAATTATTAGGCTAAATAATAGAAAGATAGTTATTACTAGTACTTTTAGTCCTTGTGGATACGATATTCCGGACTCACCATAGCTATACTACTGTTCGATAGGTACGCTTGCCTTTGTCGAATTATTAGTTAGTTTAGAGACCATCAAGTTTTTTGCGCCGTTGTCGGGGACTAAGATATTAGGAACGCTTAATTTTTATTACTTTAGCCATTTTTATTTTTATTGCAATTTATTTGTGTTTTTATTTTTATTTACTAATTTTTCTTTTATTTGCCTCTGGCAGGTATTTTTAGTTTATGACTAGAAGGAACCCGTCAGGACCATTGCTTTTTGACAGTGAGATTGAAAGTACCGCTCGCAGAAATCATAGAGAAATAAGGTGAAGTCTACAGTATATAGAGGAAGAGCAAGAGGACGATACCAATATTACCGAGGAGATGGCTGATAATAATCCGCTACCCCCGGTGGTTGCCGCGAATCCTGCTTCTCGTACTATGTACGATTATGCTAAGCCCAATCTGACTAGGGATGAATCGAGTATTGTGAGGCCTGTTGTTGCTGCAAATAACTTCGAGCTGAAGCCGAACACTATACAGATGATCCAACAATGTGTTCAGTTCGATGGTTTACAGGATGAGGACCCAAATACTCATTTGGCCAACTTCTTAGAATTCTGTGACACTTTCAAAATTAATGGCGTTTCTGATGATGCCATTCGCCTTCGGTTGTTTCCTTTTTCATTGAGGAATAAAGCTAAACAGTGGCTGAACTCGTTACCACGAGGTTCCATCACTACATGGGAACAGATGACTGAGAAATTTCTATTAAAATACTTTTCGCCGGCTAAAATGGCAAAGTTGAGGAATGATATCTCTTCTTTTGTGTAGATGGATTTAGAAACTCTTTACGATGCATAGGAGAGGTATAAGGACTTATTGAGAAGGTGCCCTCACCATGGGTTACCTCTATGGTTACAGGTTCAAACCTTCTACAACGGTTTGAATCCTTCAACTAGGTAACTGATTGATGCAGCCGCCGGTGGAACTCTGAATAACAAAACACCTGAAGTGACTTATGAGTTTATAGAGGAGATGTCACTGAATAATTATCAGTGGCAAGTCATGAGAACAAAGCCGACAAAGGCCGCTGGTGTTTTCAACCTCGACGCGGTCACCATGTTATCAAACCAGGTAGAGCTCTTAAATAAAAAGATTAATGGTTTATGTGTTTCTGCGCAGGTACATCCGGTGATGTAATGCGACACAAATAGAGGAGGGATGAACACCACAGAATATCTATCTTACAATCCGAGCACAGAGAATGAGCAAGTCCACTATATGTGTAATAATTCTAGGCCTCAGAATAATCCCTATAGTAACACTTACAATGCAGGTTGGAGGAACCATCCCAATTTCTCATGGGGTGGTCAAGGAAATCAGAGACCACAACCCCCTCCAGGCTTTCAAAAACAACCCTACCAGCAGGAGAAGAAGCCGAACCTTGAGGAGATGCTAACAAAATTCATCTCCGTGTCAGAAACCCATTTTCAAAACACCGAAATAGCGCTAAAAAATTAGCAAGCGTCGATTCAAGGGCTCGAGAACCAAATAGGTCAGCTTGCTAAGCTAATCTCAGAATGACCACAAGGTAGCATGCCGAGTAACACCGAAACTAACCCAAGGGAGCAACTCCATGCCATCACTGTGCGCGACGAAGAAGGGTTAATAGAATCTGAATTTGAACCGAGGCAAGAAATTGTGGTAAGTAAAGGTAAGGTTGAGGTGAGCCACAGTGCACAAAAACCAGTAAGTAAAGAGTATACACCTCGTGTACCATATCCCAACGCGACAAAGAAAGACCGCACAAATGAACAATTCGGTAAATTTCTTAACCTCTTGAAAAAGTTACATTTTAACTTACCGTTTATTGAAGCTCTTTCGCAGATGCCCAACTTAGTAAAATTTTTAAAGGAGCTTCTAGCAAACAAACGGAAGTTAGATGATGCATCGCAAGTGGAGCTAAATGCAGTGTGCTCAGCTATCTTACAAAATAAACTACCCAAAAAATTGAAAGATCTAGGGAGTTTTACTATTTCTTGTTTAATTGGTAGTTTAAATGTTAATAATGCTTTAGCTGATTTAGGGGAAAGTATTAATGTCATGCTCTACGAAATGTTTAAACAACTAGGTCTTGGGAAACCTAGACAAACTAGGACGAGCATTCAATTAGCAGATAAAACCATTAGATTTCCTAGGGGTATTGTTGAAGATGTACTCGTAAAAATTGATAAATTCATATTCCCAGTTGACTTTGTTGTCCTAGACATGGATGAGGATGGTGATGTCCCTTTAATTTTAGGATGCCCTTTTTTAGAAACTGCTAAAACTATCATTGATGTTGGTACAAGTGAACTCACACTTCGTGTAGGTGATGATACGATTACGCTCCAAGCTCGTGATTCGGTTAAGACATTAAGTAATATAGACGATTCTATAAATTATGTTAATAAGACTAATCATGGGATTCAACCCCCTTTACAGGAAACTCTTTCGAAAAACACAAATGAGCCACGTTCTGGTTCATGCGCCAATAATGGAACCATCCATGAAAGACGAATGCTACAGATAGATAAACTAGACGAATGGCGGACTTATGTCAAAGAGGAACAGAAGCAACACCATGTCAAGCTTAAGGATAGAACCAATCAATTTAAGGTTGGGGACCAGGTACTGTTAGATAAAATGGATCCTCGAGTTGTCACTTCAAATCCTAATGCAAACGAAGCAACTCCCTTTACGATACTAAATGTCTTCCCATACGGTACAGTCGAGGTAACTCATTCTAAATTTGGTAATTTTAAGGTAAATAGTACTCGACTTAAACCTTATTTTGATGTTAGAACTGATAGTAGGAGAGAGGAGTTTCAGCTCCTCAAACCACCATGACCATGCGAATGAGAGGTAAGTCGAGCTTGGACTCTAAATAAGCGCTTCTCGAGAGGCAACCCGAGCACTAGCCCTGCTAATTAGTTTATTTTTACTTCTTTTCATGTTTAAATGCAGGTTTTTGACCCACACGGCCTAGACACACAGGCGTGTCCTTGGCCGTATAGAAATAGGGCTAAAATTTTCCCAAAAATCGACAGCGACACGGCTTTAAATTAAACCGCACGGGCGTGCGACACGGCCGTGTGGACCACACGGCCTGGACACATAGGTGATCGTGTGTCGAGAGTCTTAATATTTATAAAATGAATGATCTAACCTAGAAACTAACTATCACCACGATTGAGGCAAGCGCACCTATCAAATAGTAGTATAGCATAGTGGCAAGGCCGGAATGTCAAACCCAAAGGAACCAAAAGTACTAATACTGACTTTCTTTTTATTATTTAGCCTAAGAATTAAGGGATTTGTTGTTTATTCTAAAAATAACTAACTACTAAGCTAAAGACGCTAAGATACAGAGAATGAATTGGGGAAAATACTTGTGGGAAAAACCAATTGATTAAGACAATACCCAAGGAAGAATCCACCTAGACTTCACTTGTTATTTAACTCTGAACCAGACGATTTATTCACTTGACTTGATCCGTAGGATTCCCTAATTTATATTAATACCTCTCTCGAGGCTACTAACGTCTAACCCTAGGTTGATTAATTGAAATCTCATTCTAATTAAAACCCCTAAGATTGCATTAACTCGATCTATGGACTCCCATATTAGGTTTGACCCTAATCCGGCAGATTTTCGTCATCCTATCTCTAGGGTTGCGATCAACTCCGCTTAACTATGCTAGATCTACTCTTAAACAAGGAATATTCCTCACTGCCTATGCACATCAATACTTGAATCAATATCCTGAAATATCAAAACAAGAATTAAGAGCACATAGTTAAGAACAAATCAAGTATTTATCATATAGTTCAGAAAACAATAACAAGATCCGTCTTAGGTTTCATCCCCTCGGTATCTCGAGGGTTTAGTTCATAATCATAAAAGAATACATCTCGAAGAAAATATAAAACAAAACATAAGAAAACCCTAAAACCCCCTGAAGGAATTGAAGGAGAGATCCTCCGTCTTGAGTATGATTTCGGCTTCTTGAGATGAATCAACTGGCTTTCTTCGAGTAAATCCCACAATTCTGACCTCTCTGGCTTGGCTCCTTGGCCTAGCTGGACGCCCCCTCAAGGTTGGCCTTTAGAGTGTTTATATAGGCTTTTGGAATGTCTTACTTTGCCTCTAAGTACCCTATTCCGAGTGAAATTCCTCTTTGTCACGGTAGGGACACGCCCATGTGAATCGAATCCAGGCCGTGGTCGAGCCTGCTAAATGGGCACGGTCATGTGGCTTGGGCCCAGGCCGTATTGATTTCCTACTTTGGCCTATTTGGTCCGTTTTTAGCCTGTTTCTCGTTCTTTTCATCCTCCTGTGCTTCCCTAAGTATAAAACATGAAATTAAAGGATTAGGAGCATCAAATTCCACAAGTCAAGGGATAAATCATCCAAAAGTACACTAAATGTGGGATTAAAATATGTATATATTACGGTTTATCAAATACCCCCACACTTAAGCTTTTGCTTGTCCTCAAGCAAAATCCTCAACTTGCAATTAAGAGCTAACTTTCCTCAGTTCATGATTCTCATTAATAATGTCTCATCATAATTAATAGATAATTCATACATTGATAATTTAACCAGAAGGTTCCTAAAGATTCAAACAATCAAAGTCGTAGTTTTTATAGTACGAAAAATAGGTGTTTCCCCTTACCTAAATAATCACCTCTAATTCAAAATCGACAAAAATTGACATCCTCACTAAAGGTTCGCTCAAATCACTCAAGGTGTTTAAGGTTCAAAAATAAGCACTTAAGAGTCAAACATGAAAAGTTAATCCATAGGCTTGCATGAAAATCAAATCTCCACCACTGTAAAATGATATGATACACAGATCAAAAGGTCTTTTATGGGTTGTAATGGGGCTTGGGTTAAAGGTGTGGATAAAGGCTGAATTAGAGGGTTAGTATCGAGACTGAATTGATAAATTACCTAACTAGAAAATTGGGCTAATGCTGAATAATTATATCAATTGAAAACTTAATACTAATAACACGAGCTTCTTCTAAGATAATGAAATTAACAGTTTAAGCTCAAATAACATAGAACTAATAATGAATATACTTCGTTTTTTTTAAGAACAAATCATATAATAAAATATAGATTCAACTACTAAAATGAATAAAATAATTAGGCAACCGATCAAATCAAAAATCAATATAAGGATGGTCAAGAAAAATGGTGATAACAAATACAAGATAGGTTTTGAGTTAATATTAGTGGGTGAGTTAAGGAATGGTTTGTTAGGATTCAAAGGGGTTCACTAAGGGTTAATTAAATGGGTAGGATTTTTAGTGGAATAAGTGGGTTAAAATCTAGGTGCCTTTATCATCTCTGTATATCAAATCAAAAGTGTGGTCTCGACATGTATAATCAAAGCAAGTTCTAGAATAACAAATCAATTTTGACACACTCATAATCAATAAAGTGAGCACAAAAAGAATGTATGCTCTAAAAGGCTCAAGATCTCACAAAAATTATGGGCTTTTGATGTCAACCTTGTAAATTTCAAACTTCAAGGTAATAATTAGATTCAGGTAGACATCCTAACAAAAATTTTTAATTCTGAAAATGGACTCATCATGCTTGATTCTCTAGTCTCCTAAAGTTTAAATCATCACTGCACAATTAACTATGACTTAATCCGAAACATATCAATGAAAATCATAAATCAAAAGAAATTTCATTCTAACAGTAACATGAGGAAATTACTTAAAAACAAGACATAATTCAGGGATTTGAGAATAATGCAAAAAGTTAGGCACTTTTCAGATTCACCCCCCCACACTTAAGATGTACATTGCCCTCAATGTACAAAGATAGATATAGATACAGAAAATTAAAAGATAGGGAGAGATGTAATGCCCCGAATTTTGGGCCTAGATGAGTTGGGCTTTGGGCTTTGGGTCTCATAAAAAATTTTTTAAAGCAAGAAAATGACAAATGACATGTTGGCTTTAAGGGTTTAATAAACTTGGAGTGTCTAGGGGTGTTGGAGAAGTTCTGGGTTCGAACTTTGAGGAGAATGAATTTTTAGTTAATTATTAAAGGAACCAGAGCGGTGAGTAGTTGGGCTTTTAAATAAAAATAGGGAAAAATGGCATCAAAGAGCCTAGTGGTGTAGTGGCTAAGTGACGCCACTTAGGGTATAGGAAGGTGGCGTTATGGGCTAGCAAGGAGATCCTAGGTTCGAATCCTAGCTTAGTTTTTTTTAAGAGTTTAATTTTGGCCTTCTAGAAGGTTGGAAGTGGTGTGGTGATGGACTCTAAGGAGAGTGATCAGAAGAGAAAATTTAGGAAAAGGGTTAGGGAGTTATCAGGGAGAAAAACGAGGAGATGAGATAGGGAAGAGTTGGGACTTTGGGGGGGCAGACAGAGTTTTGGTATTGTGTATAAATAGGGGGTGCCGAATTCCCTCTGTGCTATTTCAGCAATTGGAATTCCCTTTGTGCTATTTCGGCAACTATAGTGCTCTGCCGAATTCTCCTTCACTTTTTATGTTCTAAACCTCGCCTCTTCCTTATGTGTTTTCTTTTATTCTCTCCTAAAGCCTTAAATCGAATATCATTCTCTTCTTTCTCCATTGCTTGTGCCGTCCCACCTTCATCTCAATTGTTGGGGACCAAATATTCGTGACTTCAAAAGCCGAAAACCTTTGCTCTTGAAGCTGATTTCTTCATCGCCCCAAACCTTGTGCCAAATACTCTAGTGACCAAATCTATGTCGTGCTGTCATCATTCCTTTGATTTTTGGTGGATTGGATCTTGGAAAAATCATAATCAAGCTTGGATCTACAAGTCTCTGCCGAAAAGCTATCCATACGTTTCGGCTTTTGGGTAAGTGTTCTTGATTTTGGGATAAGTTGGCCGAATAGTCTATAGTAAGGGAAAGGGTGACTTAAGTGGATACAAGTCACCTATTATTTTGTCTTTAACGATTAAGATTGATGCAGATCTAGGGGATATTCGTGAGTAGTAGCTAAGAAAGGGCTATTAGGACTGGTGGCACACGGTAAGATTATGGTAAGACTTCGGTTTTTGGTAAATATTGTGGTTAAGTGGGTGATTGATTTGAGGTTGGTATTGGTTGTAGGTTCAAGGCTGAGGATAGTGTAACACGTCTCATTTTCCAGGTGTGTACATACACTTCACACACGACAAATCGGCAAAAGCTGAAATATCAAAAAACTGAAATGCCGAAAAGCCAAAAAGCCAAAAGGTTGGCGCCGGCAACCACACGAGCGTGCGAAAATCTGTGTGGGAACACCGATATGATTACCGGGACCAAGAGAGCGATCTCATGGTCTCGGACCACTGTTTGGCCAATCGGGCCAAAAAGGGCTAAATGGGCTTGCCGAGCTCGTGGGCCCAAATCGGCAAGAGTTGATATGTGAAATTGAATGATGGATTGATATGGATGGTTGTATGATTTGATTATGATCGGGCCTAATGGGCTACATATACATGATTGGGCTTAATGGGCTATATGGATATGATTGGGCTTAGTGGGCCTTCTAGGATTTTAGAAATGCATGCTAGGGTTTTAATGGACTCTAGGCTTAGTTCTGATGAATTCTTAAACAGTATAAAACTTAACTTAATAATCAAACATGTCTGTGGACAAGTCGCTAGGGTAGAGTGTGGCAATGGACATATGCATGTCTAGGATTAGATCTAGGGAGAGCTTGGTACTTAAGCGATCCTAGTGACCCACCTCCTCTTCTCTAGAAACCTACCTGGTGCGTAGTGTCTGTTCACTTTAACCGCGAGGACTTGTTGACGGGCTAAGGTTCGTAATTAAGACCCATACTGTTAAGAATTACTGAAATACCCCTGTAGGGTAGAATTACGAAAATACCCCTGGGTAGTGAAATGACGAAAATACCCCTATGTGACGAATATGAGTTTATGGATGTTACTCGTGTGTTTGATGCATTCATATGATATTCTGCTTATGATGCATATGGGTGGGAATTATGGTACGGAGGAAGATTTGAGGATCGCATAGTCGTATGGCCATGGATCCACCGGAGGCTTTAAGCCTATTATATGATTAGTAGCTTTGTTTGCAACGTTCGTAGTAATCCGCAACCGGGCTACCTTTGGTGTGTAGAGGATGGGTGGGTTGATTCGAAATCCCCACAGTGTGTAATGGTTGGAAGGAAATGGTGTGTGTAGCGGATGGATTATTGGGATGGGTTTTGCATTAACTTGTTTGTATATGATACAATATGATGTGATATGAGGTCATGGTGGGCAAAGGCCCAAGACCACCGATTTTGATAGGGCTTAGGCCCAATGTGAATATTTGTATGTGATTTGATTGCCAAGGGTTGTACACACTGAGTTTTGAAACTCACACCCTTTAATTTAATGTTTCGTAATCCCGAATAGACGGCTCGACGTGGGAGAGGACTCGGAGATGGCCACACTACAAGCTGATCAAATGTTTTAATTTGTTCAAATAAATCTGTTTTTAATACTTTGTTTTTTTCATTGGATTGTAATAAGGCCATGTAACTCCTAATTGACTTTAGATTTTGGGTTTATTATTATTATTGTTTCAACTATCTGCTTAATAAATTTCATAAAATTATTAAAGTTAACCTGGTTTTCGAAATAACTTAACATATGAATGTTTTCCTAAAATGTGGGCTTTTCCTCTTAACTTAACAAGTAACAAGGGTTTTAGACTTTTGGGCCTTAAATTGTTAAATTATAAAATCATTTTGGAGTGTGAATTTAATGTGACATTCCGGACTCGGGCCTAACTTCTAGGCCGGGTTTGGGGTGTTACAAGAGAAGTGAAACTTCCTAAATTTTGGATGGGTTCCTTGAGTTGAAAGTGTGGAAACTTGATTCGGAGGTGAAAGATAAGTTGGAGGAGGCGTCTCTGGTGGTGGTATGGTGGCTGCCCACAATCGTTGCGCTAGATGAAGAAATTGGGTAGCTCGTGAAGAAAAAGCCAGGAAATAATAAGAAAAATTCAAAATAGACTAATTATGTATTTAAGAAAGATAAAGAGAAAGAGTGTACAAAGTAAAAGACAATAAAAAGAAAAGATTAATGGACTGAAAAGTCCTTATCGTTAGACGATTCACGAGGTGGGTATGATATCTAAGGCCGTGGTGTGGTGATTCCTAAGCAGCTTTTAGAACCTAAAACCAAGAAACTAAAATAAAATAGAATTATTTAAGCACAAGTGAGATAAAGAGAAGGAAAATAAAGGAGACGTGAAAAGAAAAATAAAAACTAAATGGCCTCCAATGTCCTCGGCTTGTCGAGTGAATGAAGCGGCCGGCATGAACTTATGTAGATCGGTCTCTCACAGGGAGACTGTGCTCGGATTCTTCCGTTTCTTTGACATGGGTAAGGTGTAGATCAAGAGTTTTGAGAATGAAAAAAGGAGGAAAAATGGAAGGGGGAAGGGTGAAAGGGTATGAAAGGAAGGGAATCAGTGGTAGGTGAGAAAGGGAGAGGGGTGTTCTTAAATAGAGATTTCAGATCTGGTACATCCCCACGCCCGTGTGTCATGGGCGTGTTTAGTCGCACGGCCGTATCGCACGGCCGTGTGGGGGTTTGTTTGCTTCTTCCACGCATGTGTGCAGGTCGCCACGCCCGTGTTGATAAAATAGTGCCGACCACGACTGTGTCGCACAGCCGTGGTGTTTAGTCGGGGTCCGTGGCTTGAAGATATTTTTCGTCCTTAGTTCGTACTACCTCTGCCATGTTAGTACGAAAATCCGTGGTGTTCACACGGCCACAGCCACGGTCGTGTGAAAGGCCGTGTGGTATGGAAATCTGTGCCTAAATATGGAAAGAAATAAAACTAAACTTAATTATTAGGGTTAGTGCTCGGGTTGCCTCCCGAGAAGTGCTCGTTTAAAGTCTTAAGCTAGACTCACCTCTCATTCGCATAATCAGGGTGGTTTGAAGAGTTGAACATCCTTTCTCATGCTATCAGTTCTACTATCATGATAAAGTTTGAGTCGAGTAGCGTTTACCTTAAAAGTGCTGAATATAGGATTACTTACCTCGACTGTTCCGTATGGGAAGACATTGAGTACCTTAAAAGGGTTTTCTTCGTTTGTATTACGGTCTGAAGGAGATATTCGAGGGTCTCTTTTATCTAATAATATCTGATCTCTGATCTTAAATTTGTTTATCCCATGGAATGGCGTTGGTTCTGCTGCGTGTATCCCTAATTTCTCTTTGAAATGTGTCTTCCACTCGTCTAGCTCATCGATCTGAAGACGTCGTTCCTCGTGAGTTATTTCTTTGTTGTCATAATGTCTAGGATCTGGCTCAGTTGTGTGGTTCTGTGGTGCTTCCTGAAAAGAAGGTTTAACTGAATGGTCATTAATAAAATTAATTTTCTCACCTTGATTACTTGATGTCCTAGCTGAGTCAAGAGCCTGAAGACTGATTGATTCGTCACCTACACGAAGTATGAGTTCACCTGTACCAACATCAATTTTAGTTCTAACAGTTGCTAAAAAGGGTCTTCCTAAAATTAAAGGGATCGTATTGTCCTCATCCATGTCTAAAACAACAAAGTCTACTGGGAATACGAATTTATCAATTTTCACGAGTACATCTTCAACTATACCCCTAGGAATTCTAATAGTTTTATCAGCTAATTGAATGCTCATCCTAGTTTTTTTGGGTTTCCCTAGACCTAGCTGTTTAAACATTTTACAAGGCATAACATTTATACTTGCCCCTAAATCAGCTAAAGCATTATCAACAGATAAACTACCAATTAAGCATGGAATTGTAAAACTCCCTGGATCTTTTAATTTTCGTGGTAGTCTATTTTGCAACATTACTGAGCACACTGCATTTAGTTCCACATGTGACTCTTCGTCTAACTTCCGCTTGTTTGTCAAAAGCTCTTTTAAAAATTTCCTTGAATCTGGCATCTGCGAAAGAGCTTCAAGGAACGGTAAGTTAATATGTAATTTCTTTAAAAGTTTAAGAAATTTACCGAATTGTTCGTCTGTGTTGTCTTTCTTCATCGCATCAGGGTATAGTATACGAGGCTGATACTCTTTAATTACCGGTTTTAGTTTGTCATGGTTCACCTCAACCTTACCTTTCTCTACCACATTCTCTTGCCTTAAATTGGGCTCATCTAACCCTACACTATCATGAGTCATTATGGCTTGAATTTGCTCCTTTGGGTTAGTCTCGGTGTTGCTTGGTAGGCTTCCTTGCGGTCGTTCGAGATCGACTTAGCAAGTTGCCCTAATCGGTTCTCGATCCCTTGAATCGATGCTTGTTGATTTTTAAGTGTTGTCTCGGTGTTTTGGAAACGAGTTTACGACATTTGCTATGAATTTTGTCGACATTTCCTTAAGGTTCGGCTTTTTTCACGTAAGTAGAGTACATTTGTTGGAAGTTTGGAGGGCTTGTTGTCTCTGATTTCCTTGACCACCCCATGAGAAATTTGGGTGGTTCCTCCAACCTGGATTATAAGTATTACTATAAGGGTTATTTTGGGGTCTAGAATTGTTTTCCATGCCATGTCCGTAGGGTGGGTACTCAGGATTCGCCACACCTCCACTTGTTTCGTATTGCATTACCGGATGTACCTGCGAAGAACACAAACCATCAATCTTTTTGTTTAACATCTCTACCTGATTTGATAGCACAGTTACTGCGTCGAGGTTGAAAACTCCGGCTGCTTTTGTTAGCCTTGTCCTTGTAACTTGCCACTGATAGTTATTTAGTGACATCTCCTCTATAAACTCGTAGGCTGCTTTAGGAGTTTTGTTATTCAGCATTCCACCAGTGGCTGAATCGATCAATTGCCTCGTTGAAGGGTTCACACCATTGTAGAAGGTTTGAACCTGAAGCCACAAAGGTAGCCCATGGTGAGGGCACCTTCTCAATATATCCTTGTAACTCTCCCATGCATCATATAGTGTTTCTAGATCCATCTGCACAAAAGAAGAGATATCATTCCTCAACTTGGCCGTTTTGGCCGGTGGAAAATATTTTAACAAGAATTTTTCGGTCATTTGATCCAATGTAGTGATTGACCCTCGTGGAAGAGAATTCAACCACAGTTTGGCTTTATTCCTCAAAGAAAAGGGAAACAACCGAAGACGAATGACATCATCAGAAACGCCATTTATTTTGAAGGTATCACAGAATTCTAGAAAATTTACTAAGTGTGTGTTAGGATCCTCATCCTACAGACCATCAAACTGAACAAACTGTTGTATCATCTGTATAGTGTTAGGTTTCAATTCAAAATTATTTGCAGCAACAGCAGGTCTAACAATACTTGACTCAGTTCCTGTTAAATTAGGTTTAGCATAATCATACATAGTTCGAGGAGCATGATTTTCGGCCAACTCTGGAGGTAGCGGATTATTCTCGACCATCTCTTCGATAGCCTTGGTTTCGTCTTCTTGCTTTTCTTCTATGTAATTTAAGCTTCGCCTTATTTCTCTACGATTTCTGCGAATGGTACCTTCAATATCACTGTCGTAAATTAAGGGTCCTGTCGGGTTCCTTCTAGTAATAAACTAGGGGTACCTGCAAGGAACAAATAAAAGAAGAAAAATTAGCAAAGTTAAAAACAAAATAAAAGTAAATCGCAAAAATAAAAATGGCTAAAGTAATAAAAATTGAGCGTTCTTAATATTTTAGTTCCCTGGAAACGGTGCCAAAAACTTGATCGTGTGTCGAGAGTCTTAATATTTATAAAATGAATGATTTAACCTAGAAACTAACTATCACCACGATTGAGACAAGCGCACCTATCGAATAGTAGTATAGCTTAGTGGCAAGACCGGAATGTCGAACCCAAAGGAAACAAAAGTACTAATACTGACTTTCTTTTTATTATTTAGCCTAAGAATTAAGGGATTTGTTGTTTACTCTAAAATAAACTAACTACTAAGCTAAAGACGCTAAGACACAGAGAATGAATTGGGGAAAATACTTGTGGGAAAAACCAATTGATTAAGACAATACCCAAGGAAGAATCCACCTAGACTTCACTTGTTATTTAACTCTGAACCAGACGATTTATTCACTTGACTTGATCCGTAGGATTCCCTAATTTATATTAATACCTCTCTCGAGGCTACTAACGTCTAACCCTAGGTTGATTAATTGAAATCTCTTTCTAATTAAAACCCCTAAGATTGTATTAACTCGATCTATGGACTCCCATATTAGGTTTGACCCTAATCCGGCAGATTTTTGTCATCCTATCTCTAGGGTTGCGATCAACTCCGCTTAACTATGCTAGATCTACTCTTAAACAGGGAATATTCCTCCACTGCATAAGCACATCAATACTTGAATCAATATCCTGAAATATCAAAACAAGAATTAAGAACACATAGTTAAGAACAAATCAAGTATTTATCATATAGTTCAGAAAACAATAACAAGATCCGTCTTAGGTTTCATCCCCCTCAAGTATCTGAGGGGTTTAGTTCATAATCATAAAAGAATACATCTCAGAAGAAAATATAAAACAAAACATAAGAAAACCCTAAAACCCCCTGAAGGAATTGAAGGAGAGATCCTCCATCTTGAGTATGATTTCGGCTTCTTGAGATGAATCAACTGGCTTTCTTCGAGTAAATCCCACAATTCTGACCTCTCTGGCTTGGCTCCTTGGCCTAGCTGGACGCCCCCTCAAGGTTGGCCTTTAGGGTGTTTATATAGGCTTTTGGAATGTCTTACTTTGCCTCTAAGTACCCTATTCCGATTGAAATTCCTCTTTGTCACGGTAGGGACACGCCCGTGCAACACGCCCGTGTGAATCGAATCCAGGCTGTGGTCGAGCCTACTAAAGAGGCACGATCGTGTGGCTTGGGCCCAGGCCGTGTTGATTTCCTACTTTGGCCCATTTGGTCCGTTTTTAGCCCGTTTCTTGTTCTTTTCATCCTCCTATGCTTCCCTAAGTATAAAACATGAAATTAAAGGATTAGGAGCATCAAATTCCACAAGTCAAGGGATAAATCATCCAAAAGTATGCTAAATGTGGGATTAAAATATGTATATATTACGGTTTATCAACAGGCGTATCCTAGGTCGTGTGAAACCTGGAACAAAATTTTTTGAATTTTAAAACAAGTCAGAGAGTTACACGGGCAAGGCATACGGCCGTGTGCGAGACACGGCCTAGCCACACGGGCGGGTGGGAGGTCACACGGGCGTGGGAGAAGCGAAGGATGATATAAATGGCCGTGCGACTCGGCCGTGTGAACCACACGGCCTGGACACACGGGCGTGTCCGAAGCCGTGTGAAGACTGGGCTTTTTTTTTCCCTCGACGAACACGGGTTGAAAACAAGCCACACGAGAGCGTGACACGGCCGTGTGGCCCAACAGGGACCTTCACACAACCGTGTCACCCCATAAAAACCTTAACCCCTTTTCTCTTTTCTTATTTTGTCTTCTTGTTTTATCTTATTTTTATTTTTATTTTTATTTTTATTTTATTTGTCTTTTATGTTTCTTATTATCTTTTAAAGACTTGTCTAATATATTTTGAACTATATTTTAGTTATTATGGTTGTTCCTAATCTAGTAATCCTTTAATCTTCTCCACCAGTTGTGTTTATTTTCTTAATAACTTGCTCAGAATCATGCACTACATTTAGCCCTCTCTACAATTCCGCTAGTCACTAATTTGAGGGCTTCATCCAAACTTCAGGGCAGTTTCACTTCTCTCCCTCTCTTATGATATTCTACTTATACTGTCATTACATATATTCATACAGTGAGGACAATGTATATCTTAAGTGTGGGGAGGTTATTTATATGATTATTAGAGAATGCCTGAATTATGTCTTGTATTCAAGTAATTTTCTCATTTTACTATTAGAATGAATTCTTATCGATTTGTGATTTTTATTGATATGTTTTAGATTAAATTCGTAGGTAATTGTGCATTGATTGTTTAAACTTTAAGACATTAGAGAATCAAGCATGATAAGTCTATTTTCAGAATAAAAAAATTGCTAGGTTGTTTCCCTAAATTTAAATATTACCTTGAAGTTTGAGATTTACGAGATTGACATCAAAAACCGTAATTTTTGTGAGATTTTGAGCCTTTAGAGCATATATTTTTCTTGCTCACTTTATTATTGGTTATGAGTGCGTCAATATTGATTTGTTATTCTAGAACTTGCTTCGATTATACATATTGAGACCACACCTTTGATTTGATATACTGAGATGATAAAGGCACCTAGGTTTTAACCCACTTATCCCAAAAAGCCTACCTTCATAATTAACCCTTAGTGAACTCCTTTGAGCCTAATAAACCGTTTCTTGATCTACCCTTAATATTAACCAATAACTCATTCTTTTTGATTCATTGAGAATTTTTCCTATTTTATTGACCCTTTTTTTTCAATATTTGATTTGGTCAGGTGCCTAACTATGTTCTTTTGTTCCAGATGTTAAATTATCTCTTTTATCCTTAACTTAAAAAAAAGTGAAAAAAAAGTAAAAAAAAAAGTGAAAAAAAATATATGTACATTTATTTTAATTATTACTAGTTCTATGTTATTTGAGCTTAAACGGTTAATTTCACATTTTGAGAAGAAGCTCATGTTATTATTGATAAGTTTTCAATTGATTTAATTATTCAGTATTAGTTTATTTTTCTAGTTAGGTAAATTGTCAATTCGATCTCGATTCTAACCCTTTATTTCAGCCTTTATCCACACCTTTAACCCAAACACCATTACAACCCTTTAAAGACCTTTTGATTTGTGTATCATCTCATTTTATAGTGGTGGAGATTTGATTTTCATGCAAGCCTATGGTAATGACTTTCCATGTTTGACTTTTGAGTGCTTATTTTTGAACCTTAAACACCTTGAGTGATTTGAGTGAATCTTTAGTGAGGATGTCAAATCTTGTCGGTTTTGAATAAAAGGTAATTACTTAGATAAGGGGAAATACCTATGTTTTCATGCTTTAAAAATGTGTGACTTGGATTGTTTGAATCTTTAGTGCTCTTTTAGTTGAACTATCAATGTGTGATTATTTGTGAATTATGATCAAACATTATTGATGAGAATTATGAATTGAGAAAGCTTAATTTTAATTGTGAGTTGAGGATTTTGCTTGAGGACAAGCAAATGCTTAAGTGTGGGGATATTTGATAAACCATAAATGTAACATATTTTAATTCCATGCTTTGCATATTTTTGGATGATTTATGATGAGAATTAGTGAATTTGATGCTCCTAATCCCTTAAATTCATGTTTCTATACTTAGGAGAGCATTTGGGAGTAAAAGGAGCGAAAAAGGGGCCAAAATCGGAGTTTTCAGGATCCACACGGGCTGGGCACACGCCCATGTGAGCCACACGGGCTGGCCACATGCCCATGTGCCAGCCCGTGTCAAATCCGCACCCTGCTTCCCTGTTACGCGAAAAAAACCCAATTTTTAGGGTTTCTGAGCATTCTAAAGTCTATAAATACACACTAGAAGAGGACTTAAGGGGACGCAGAGTAGAACGAAGAAATTACTCGAAGGAAGCCGTCGGAATCATCTTGAAAGCAGATCCACTCCAAGATTGAAGATCTCTAGTCGAATTTCCTTTGAAGTTTTATGGGGTTTTTCTTGTCTTGTTGTTATTCTTATTTTGGGATGTTTTCCTCTATTAATATGAACTAAACTCCCTAAATACCTAGGGAGGATGAAACCTACGATGGATCTTATTATTTAATTGTCTGAATTACATGATAAATACTTGTTCTTGTTCTTAATTATGTGTTCTTAATTCTTGATTTAATATTTTCAGGGTATTAATTCAAGTTTGATGTACTTATTCAGTGGAGCAAAAGTCCCTGTTTAAGAGTAGATCCAGCATAATTAAGCGGAGTTGATTGCAACCCTAGAAATAGGATGACATAAATCTGCCGGATTAGAGTCAAATCTAATAAGGGAATCCATAAATCGAGTTAATGCGACGATAGGGGTTTTAATTAGAAAGAGATTTCAATTAATCAACCTAGAGTCAGTTGTTCTTAGTCTCGAAAGAGATATTAACATAATTTAGGGATTTCTACGGATCAAGACAAGTGAATAAATCGTTTAATTCAGAGTTAGAATAATAAGTGAAGTCTAGGTGAATTCTTCCTTGGGTATTGTCTTTATCATTGGTTTTTTCGATTATTTCCTTCACTCTCTGTCGCGTTCATAGTTAATTAGTTAGTTTTAAATTAAAAACAAATCCCCTTAATTATTAGGCTAAATAATAAAAAGATAGTTATTACTAGTACTTTTAGTCCTTGTGGATACGATATTCCGGACTCACCATAGCTATACTACTGCTCGATAGGTAAGCTTGCCTTTGTCGAATTATTAGTTAGTTTAGAGACCATCAGTTAATTATTACTATATCTAGGTTTATTAACAACTTTAATCCTTTTTCCTTTCTTAATGCATTTTTGGA
Organism: Gossypium sturtianum; assembly: GCA_025698515.1. Classification (NCBI taxonomy): domain Eukaryota; kingdom Viridiplantae; phylum Streptophyta; class Magnoliopsida; order Malvales; family Malvaceae; genus Gossypium; species Gossypium sturtianum. The sequence goes on from CM046949.1 coordinate 37,970,615, forward strand.
TAATTATTTATGCAAATTGGTGAATTTTATGCTCCTAATCCTTTAAATTCATGTTTCTATACTTAGGAGAACATTTGGGAGCAAAAGGAGTGAAAAATTGACAATTGGAGTAGATTTCAGGAGCCACAAGGGCTGGGCCTTCCCACACGAGCTGGACACACGGCCGTGTGAGACACACGGGCTGTTCACACGACCATGTGCTAGACCGTGTTGATTTCTCTAGTTGCATTCCAAACACGCAGAAAAACACAATTTTTAGGCTTTTTGGGCATTTTAAGACCTATAAATACCAAATAGAAGAAGAGAATAGAGAGCCATAAGAGAGTATTGAAGAAAACATCTCGAAGAATACCTTGAAGCCAACTCTGAAGTAGATTTCCATCAAGATTGAAGACCTTTTTTTTTAAAATTTCTTTGAAGTTCTTTTATGAGTTTCTTTATCTCTTGGGGTTATACTTACTTTGAGATGTTTTTGTTTACAATTATGAACTAATTCTCTAGATACCTAGGGGAGATGAGCCCTATGATGAATTATTTGATTTCTGTTTTACGTGATAAATACTTTAATCTTGTTCTCAGTTATGTGTGCTTATCTATTGTTTTAATATTTCCTGAATATTAATTCATGATTGATGTGCTTAAATTAGAGGAGAAAAAGCCTCTGTTTAAGAGTAGATCTAGCATAATTGAGTGGAGTTGCATGCAATCCTAGAAATAGGACGACATAAATCTACCGGATTAGAGCCAAATCTAATAGATCGAGTTAATGCGATAATAGGGGTTTTAATTAGAAAGAAATTTCAATTAATCAACCTAAAGTCAGTTGCTCTTAGTCTTGAAAGGGATATTAATATAATTTAGGGATTTCTACAGATCAAGATACAAAGTGAACAAATCATTTAATTCAGATTCATAATGATAGATGAAGTCTAGGAAGATTATTTCCTGGGTATTGTTTAGCTTCTTGGTTATTATTCAATTAAATTCCTAATTTATTCTTTGCTGAGTTCTTTAGTAAATTAATTTATTAGATTTTAGTTTAAACAAATTACTCCAATATGTCGGTTAAACAATAGGAAAACAATAAATACTTGTAATGGCCTGAAATTTCAGTGCTGTCGGAACGGTAATTTGAGATCACTAAATCCGACAAGTGAGTAGAAAATATTATTAATTTAGTGAGTACAAGTTAAATGTGAAGTTAGGAAAATTTTTGAAATAGTGAATAGTGTACTAGAAATAAATATTAAAATAATTATAATCGAAAACGAGGTATCGAGACCTCAGAGATTTTTAACTGAGCCATAAATATTTTTATAAATATTTATGGAGTGTTAATAAGTTAGTATTAAAGTTTCGTCAAGAAATTTTAAAGTTCCGATAGTTAATTGAACAAAAAGGACTAAATTGTAACAAATGCAAAATTATGGGAAATGCTTAAATAGCTTAAATGATAAAAGAAAGAGGGCTTAAAAGGAAAATAGACCCAAGGTCTATTTGGGCTGGACGGCAAAGGCATGAAATTAGCAAGAAAATAAGGAGAATTAAGGGAAAAATTGGAATATTGCAAAATTTACTTAATAAAGCTAGGATTAAAGTGGAATTATCTAGATTTCTCTTTATTTTTCTGCATTCTCATCAGCAAAAACACCATAGAAGGGTTTCCTTAAGCTGGTTTTTCATATTTTTACTGCAAGTAAGTTCAATTCTTGATTAATTCTTGAAATTTTTGTGTTTTTGTGACTTTTACAACTAGGTCCACTTGTTGAATTCATTAGTTTTTGATTCTATGAAAGAAATTGAAAGTTGCTATGAATATGTGCTGGAAGTATATGATAATTTAGCATATAATTAGAGCTTTAAATTGTTTATATGCCGATTTTATTGAAAGAATTGAATAGAAAGTGAATGTTTGGGACCTAATAGTAAAAGAGTTTGAAGTTAGGGTTTTATGTGGAAATTCTGAATTTCAATAGTTTTGAAATAACTTATAATGTCTAGGTAAAATATTAATTGATAAAAAATAGCTTAATTGAGGGGTTAATTCAGCAAGGACTGAATTGTATGAACTGTGAAATTTGGGGCAAAATGGAAATCAACATTTTGCATTAAAACAGTTTTGGACAGCAGCAGTAGTCTAACTTTGAAAAATCACCAAAAATTGTGGGAATCGAATTAGAGGATGAATAAAATATTAAATTAATTCTTATTGAGTCTAGTTTCTCGTAGAAGAAATGGTGTAAGCAATGAAATTTTAAATCATGAGATATAATAAAATTTGTGAGACAAGGTCAGAATGATTTCTGGTTTCCCCTGTTCTGACTTTGGAAAATCATCAAAAATTTTATAAAAATAATTAGAGGCTTAATTTTATATTTTTAAAATCCTGAATGAGTCTATTTTCAATAGAAACAAACAGAAACATCATCAAAATCCTTTACTAGGAGATAATTAACTAATAGTGTAGAAGGGTCGGAACTATCAGACAGCAGAACAGGGGTGACTTTAAAGAATAAACTGTACTTATTGGATAAACCAAAAATTCTAAAAATTTTATGGTAAGAAGATATGTGAGTCTAAATTCAGGGAAAATTAGCGGATTCTAATTTGGAGTTCTGTAACTCAAGATAAAAATAATTTAGTGACTATGACACGGATGGACAGCATTGAATATACATAAGTAAATAGTGAAATTATAGATAATGTTACTTATAAGCGGGTTATAAATATTAAGGATGTGAAATAGAGTGAAGGTGAATTCAATACTGATAAGTGAATGATTTTACAATGATAGATCGAGAACCCGAAGCAAGTCGAGGAAAAGAAAAAGTAGTTGATTAGTCCCTGAACTTTCACAAATTCTGCAAATCGACCCAGGTAAGTTCATATAGCTGAAATTTAATGATTAAATGTTAATTTCATGAATTATATAATGTATGATGAGATATATTTGTTGATGAATTGAGAATAAAATAACAATGCGAAAACTGAAAAAAATGATCAAATTGAGCGGAACGTCAGATTTGAGTATTTCTGATCAGTGACAAGTGATAAGTAATAGCTTCAGCTACACTTATCTGATCAGTGACAAGTGACAAGTGATAAGTGGTAGCTTTAGTTACACTTATCTGATCAGTGACAAGTGACAAGTGATAAGTAGTAGCTTCAGCTACACTTATCTGATCAGTGACAAGTGACAAGTGATAAGTGGTAGCTTTAGTTACACTTATCTGATCAGTGACAAAAGACAAGTGATAAGTGATAGCTTTAGCTACACTTATCTAATCAGTGACAAGTGACAAGTGATAAATGTGATCCGTGTAAGACCGTGGCAGGGCTATGGCTTCGGAAAGTGATAAGTGATCATACGCAAGACCATAGTTATACTATGGCAAAGTGGAAGTGAAGTACTCAATTTTCCGTAACCGTTCCCTAATTTGATTAAGGATGGTAAGTGACAAATGGGCCCAAAAGAGTTAAAGTAAATGGATAAGTGGTAGTGAGTTTATACAAGAGGACTCACCAATGATTGTGGTTGACAGGAGAACTTAGTAATTGTTTATAATGCATAAGTGTATGAATGTTTGGTAAGATTTATGTTTTATGCCTATGAACTTACTAAGTTTCTATAAGCTTACTTGAGTGTATTCAATGTCTCTTGTAGATTGACGTGAAAATATACGGAGGATCGAATCAACACTGAGGATCACACTATCTAGATTATCTCCGGTAGCTTTTGTAAATTTCCGTTTTGATTTATATGGCATGTACATGGTTTGATGATTATATAAATGCCAAAACTTGTTTAATGAATATGTATTAAAGTAAAGAGTGATGAATATGCTAAATAGTATAATTATAATAGAAGTATGATTTGGTATCAAATTGATTGAAATGGATTGGATTGGTCTCGGTTTTAAAATTGCAGGGAAGGTTGGATATTTATAAAGGGATTATATTGAGTTCATAAAAAAAAAATTCGGTAAACTCTGGTAATGCCTCGTACCCTATTCCGGCGACGAATACGGGTAGGGGGTATTACATTACTAGTACTTTTAGTCCTCATGGATACGATATATTCACTCACCGTAGCTATACTATTTATCGATAGGTGCACTTGCCTTAGTCGTATTTTTAGTTGGTTTCGTGACTATCAATAAGCCACCTTATTGGCACTTCGACCAATCAAATGAAAGGGTAATGATCTAAAAAAAAGTTTCAACATCAAACAATCATGTAGGATCAAACCAAATTTAGAAATTTAGTTATGCGAGTTATGGAGAGCATCTATATCATATAAAGAATATTATTTTTTCTCCTTTTCTCTTTTATTATTATTAAAAATTAATTTATTGATAATTTTTAATTATGATATTTATATGGTATATTCATTTTAAGTTTTACATCTATGTGTATATAATTTATTAGTCACCAATGTGGTAGAATTATAAAGTTTTATAGACATCAATTAAATTATGCATGCGTAAAATTGCTAATATCCATGTAATTAATTAAATGCTTATAATGGAAATGTGGATAGTTGACTTTCACTACTTATTAAAACTTCAGAATTTTCCTAAAGGTGAATTATTTATTCTATGAATAATGAAAATTATGGTGACAAATTAATAATTTTTTTAGATATATATTTGAATGTCCAAAGACAACGTGTATATTTAATGAAAATTATTTATTTGTCCATTAAAGTTACTAGCATTTATTTATGATAGTATATTGTAGTATCTACCAAAGTAAAACTAGGATATACTTAGATTGTTTGCATATATGGATTCAATATTTGAGCATTTATTTAGTATTATTTTGCAGGTATTTCTCTTCATTTGAAAGCTCATATATTACATTATTTAATGGGTTAAACTTCTATGAATAGAGTGAACAAGTCAAGTTCTATTTAGGTGTTTGGATCTTGACTTGACACTATTAGAGGATAGGCTTGTTGCTATTACTGCCTTAAGAAATGAGGAAGAGATGTTATACCATAAACAATAGGAACAGTAAAACAGACTAAGGCTTATGTTTTTGTGAATGACTATTGCTAACAACATTAAGACCATAATTTCACAAACTAAAAGTGCGAAAGAATATATTATGCTTGTGGAATAATGTGGTCGTTCTATGGATAAGTCACTCGCTAATACCTTGATGGCACAACTCACGACCATAAAGTATGGTGGATTGAGGGGAATCCAAGAACAAAACATTGAGATGACTAATATTGCGTAGGGCTAAAGACCTTAAGTATGATGGTGAATGACTCTTTTTTAGTGCAGTTCATATTGAACTCATTATTTCCAAATTATGGGTCATTTCAAATTAACTATAGCACTATTAAAGATAACTGGGATGTTAATGAATTGGTTAGTAATCTCGGTCAGGGGGATGCAAGACTAAATAGTCAAGAAAGCAATTCCATCAATCTTGTGGGTTAAGGAGCTGGCAAAGGACTTAAGGTAAAAACCAATAAGTTTAAGAAGAAGAAAAACTCGCTTGTCAATGGCTCTAATGACAAGAAAAAGGAACAAACGACAGATAAGTGCCATTTCTATAAATAAATAAATAAGCAAGACACAATCAGAAAGATTGCCTAAAAAGTAAAACTTTGTAAGAGCCCATTTATGCCCGGGGCCCAATAAAAACCAAACAAAAATAAAAAACCAAATAATAAAACAGTACAGATTTAAAACCAATAATAGGCCCAATTCCCAACCAAAGACCCAAAAGTCCCGAGGCCCAAATGGCCCAAACATTTTAAGGTTTCGGGAACCCTAAAAAAACTTCTGGAGCTTTCCAGCGCCGCCATCGCGTCCCTCACACGCGCGCCACCAAGCGCCACACGCACGTCGGCCCACCTCCGTACAGCGCCACACATGCCTCCGTACCTGCACAAAGAAAGGACAAACGACAGCAAATCAAAGAGGAAAAAACAAATGTATTGATTTTATTTTATTTCTGAATTCGAAAATAAAAACCGAAGCAAAAAAATTGTAAGGAACGATTTGAAATACAAAAAACACAGAAAACAGAGGTATTATTCTTATAGTCTATTTGCTTCGAATATCAAAAACATAGAGATAAGAAAAAAAGATAAACCCTTACCCTTTTTGGTGCTGATCGGAGAACCCGAATCCGAAAGGATTCTGGTTGTTTTTTTATTTTGGTGAAAGTTTCGGGTATTTAGAGTTTAGATTTGGCCTGGGGTGCGTGAAAGGTCTGAAAGCGCCGACTTTTGGGGTCTCCAACCACCGCGCACAACGGCGAACGGTGGCGGAGTGCAGCGGCTCGGTGACGGGCTAGGTCAGAGCCCCCAGAGGGCTTTCAGAGCGTTTTCCTTTTCTTTTTTTTAGAAATGGTTTTAAAATGTTTTTTTTTTTTGTTAAGATTTTTGCTATTTAAGGCTGAGTAATACGACGTCGTTTGGGGGCGGGGCTTTAAGCCTTAAAACGGCGTCGTTTTGGCCAGGATCTGCGCGTTGACCCGACCCGCGGCAGGATCCGTGCGTTTTCCCTTTTGATGGGCTAATTGCCATTTTAGTCATTCCACATTTTATTTCTTTTTTAATCAAGTTTTATTTTACTTTAATTTCGCCTTTAATTTTTGTTCTGTTTTTATTTTAGTCCCCTTTTAAACGCACCGTTTTCGCGACTGGGAATATTGCATTTTCAATCCTCGTTCATTTATGCGCATTTTATTTAAATCCTTATTTCTGTTTTCATAGTTCTATTTGTTTAAAAATTATTCTTTTAATTTTGTTTTTGTTTCAATTGAGTCTTTTATTTTAATTTTTGTAATTCTTTATTTCCTAAATTTATTTATTATTCATGTTTTTTTTAAAATTGTCCTAATATATTATTTTGAATTATTATTTTAACTTGTTATCCTTATACCATCATTTGTATATATATTTTTATTTGTTTAATTAAATGGAAATTTATTTTAAAATTATTTTTATATCTCTTTGTTTTAAAGATTTGTGTAATACTTAATTTAAATATTCCTATATATTATTATTTTATACGTACATATATAATTTATATCATAATTATTTTTATTCTAAGTATATGTTGTTGATTTCATATTATTTTATGCAAATATTTTCTTTTAGATTTATTCACGTATATATATATATATATTTTTTCTTTTAAATTTGTTTATGTATATAATTTGTCTCTTTAAAATATCTATTTTAAATTATATATTTGTTTATTCCAAACACTTTCATGTGTCATTATTATTTTTATATACATTATTTTATGTCAAGTTTTTATTACATATGTATTATTTAAATTAACGCATACTATTTTATATATATTAGTTGTTTTATTTGTTTGCTATATATTAGTTGTATTAATTTGCTTGCTATTGTATGTACCCAAGTTCGTCTTTTCAAATTTCATATTATGATTATTCATTTGTATAATATCTTATCCATGTATATTATTCCATGTTTGTAACTTTGCCTTTTTTTTACATTATAGCATCGTGATTCAAATTTTAACATTTTAATTTATATTAGTCATTTCATTCTCGTTCCAAACAAACTAAATAAATATATTTTGAGCGGTTTTATAATCACTTATTCAAAGTTTTTCCAAATAAGGCAATATTTTGTGTTTGGAAATTCGAAAATCGTGCCCTATCGTCTTTGGGTTTCGGTTTTTGTTGGACCAAATAACCAAATATCCTTTTAAAATTTTGTCCATGTTTTCTAAAAACCAAAGGCAATATTTAGTGTTTGGAAATCCGAAAATCGTACCCTACTACCGTCTTTGGGCTTGATTTTCGTTTGTCCAAATAATTGAATATCCTTATAAAAATCTCAATGCATGAACTTTGGAAATCACGAGAGGATCTTGGCATCGAGGGTTTGAAACGTCATATCCTATCGTGCTGGATGTGATATTTTATTCCTTCGGAACAAGAGAATCTCAATATCCAATTCGAGTTATTTAAAATTTTTAAAACGGAATTGTATTCTAAAATATTTTCAAATTTTCGACATTAGGACATCAATTAATCAATTAGGTACCAATTTTGGGCGTTGCAGGGTGCTAATCCTTCCTCGTACGTAACCGACTTCCGAACCCGTTTTCTTGAATTTCGTAGGCCAAAATGTTTTATAGGTGATCCGATTACACCTAAACAAAAAGGATGGGTGGCGACTCCACATCACTTTTTTAAGTCGACCCCATTTTTCAAACTTAAAGAAAAAAAATGGTTTCGACAGCTTGGCGACTCCGCTGGGGACTTCCGAGAGTCAAGCCGCAAAATTGATTATTTTCTGTCCTTTGTCAGAAATTTGAAAATTCGATTTGAAATTTTGACTTGAAAAATTACGATCCTTTTTTTGTACTTGTTTGTATCATTGCATATGATTATTATTCTCTTGCGCACATTGCATTGCATGACCGTTGTGGTCGCACCTTTAAGTGGGAGTGAGAAACTATGCCTTCGTGAGGTTTTCACCTCCACATGGGCTAGTGGACTGCTTCCGGGATACATCCGTACCTATGTCTCCGTGAGGTTTTCACCTCCGCATGGCCATAGGGAAATGTAGTCCCCTGAACTGAACTCAATCCGTATGAGCCTATAATGGGTGAGGATTGAGGAATCTGCTGGTTCAGGTACCCATTCTTTAGAACCGAACCGCATATAGAAAGCCTTAAGAGCCTACCCTAGGTAGAATCATACCCAAACCCTAGTGGTTACCCTTTTAGGTGTTCTATTCTGTTGTTTATTTTTTATGCTAACGTGATTTGTTTATGACTGCATTGCATTGCATCATCATAGAAAGAAAGTGTTGATTCATATTCGATTACTAAATAGAAAAGCTTGACATAGGAAAATGAATTCCTTGATAAAGTGGAATATAATACGGTTGTCTAAATGTGGTCCAAGTAAACACAACAAGAGAAGGCTGGTAGTCAGTGGAGGAAAACAAGACTTTGTTGCCCGAAGTTTCGAACCAACAAGGATTATTTGAGAGCCGTCATGCCTCAACTTTCTTAAAGAAGCTAATTAGCATTGCAGGGATAAGTGAGCAGCGAACCACGACCCGAATCAAGCCGAGTGGAAATAAGAGAGACATCTTTTGGGAGGATTTGCAGGATTCGATAGTAACATCCGGATATGAAGAAAAGATCAAGGTCTTCACCAGGAGTACGAGGGCAAGGCCGCATATGTAATCCGTTTTATGTAAAGAAATTTGTTTTCTAGAAAAGTTGTTCTAATAGAATTGAATTCAGAATCAACGCCTCTCTTTTTTTTTTGCATTCATTCCACGCATTTGCATTGCATTTCATGCATTTGCATTACATCACATAATATGCATTAAAATTCGTAGAAAGATTCTAATTAATTAAAAATTATTTTAGCAACCTGGAAAACGACAAAACTTTACCAAATACGCATCCCTACGACACAAGAAAAAAGACCAAGTCAATTGATAAAAGACTAGAAAAATTGGAGCAAATGCAAAAGGATATGGAAGAACAAATGCAGGCACAGATGCAGGAGCAGCTTGCTAAGATCCAGCAGGATATGATGGACAAAATAATGGAATCTCAGAAAAATATGATGACTCGGATGACGCAAAATTGTTGAATGGGCTTATGGATAAAGGAAAGAGCCCCATGGTTGATCTTGAGGAGAATCACGAGTATCCTCAATATCCCCTGGTTTTACTCCACCACATGTGCAAACACAACTTTGAAGTAGCTTCTACGAAGGCCACATCACGATCAGGCCTCAACAATTCCAAGCCGGTGCTTCAATGAATCTCTAAACTGGCTCGGGTTCAGGAGATAATCCAATCAATGCTAATGTCCCTGATTTGGATGAAATAGCTGAAGGAGAGAAGACAAAAGTAGAATTACCAAAGCAGATAGAAGATAGATATAAATGGCTGGAGGAGAAGTTTAAAGCGATAGAAAGTGCCGATAGCTGTTATGGAATTGATGCCAAGGATTTAAGCTTGGCCCCGGACTTGGTGCTCCCATATAAATTCAAAATGCCTGAATTCGAGAAATATAATCGGACAAGTTGCCCCAAGGCTCACATCACTATGTTTTGAAGAAGAATGACGGGGTACATTAATAATGACCAACTGTTGATCCATTGCTTCCAGGATAGCCTTGTGGGAGCAGTAGCCAAATGGTACAATCAGTTAACCCGTTCCCAAATTGGTGCATGGAAAGACTTGGCTCAAGCTTTCATAAAACAATACAGCCACGTGACAGACATAGCGCCCGACAGGATTACACTCGAGAACATGGAGAAGAAGAAAAACGAAAGCTTCAGGCAGTGTGCCTAGCGATGGAGGGAGGTGGCGACGCAAGTCCAACCACCACTCTTAGAGAAAGAGACGACCATGCTCTTTATTAATACACTGAAGGCCCCGTTTATCACTCATATGCTAGGGAGCGCTACAAAGAGCTTCTCGGACATTGTAATGACTGGAGAAATGATTGAGAATACAATAAAAAGTAGAAAGATAGAGGCGGGAGAAAGTAACAAGAGAATGGCCACAAGGAAGAAAGAAAATGAAGTGAATAATACAAGCATGAGGTACTCAAAGTCGACTACTGTTAATCATCCAAAAACAGTGACTACTGGGTATCAGGGTTCATCAAGAAAAGAATCTGGCACAAGGTAAAACAATGAAAAACTCCAATTTACGCCGATCCCAATGACGTATAAGGAGTTGTATCAAAGTTTATTTGATGCACACGTTGTGTCCCCCCACTACCCGAAACCGATGCAACCTCCATACCCAAAATGGTATAACCCAAATTCTCAGTGTGAGTACCACGCGGGGATCATAGGGCATTCGACAGAAAATTGCCTTACTTTCAGGAAATTGGTGGAAAATCTCATCAACATGGGTATTGTGAAGTTCGATGACGAAGCAGTAAAATGTGATAATTGAAAGTGGGGGCAGGAGAGTTGCGTTTCCTTGAAAAAGTCATCGGAAGCCTAGAAATCAGGAAATCAGAACACCAATGGCGTATCTGAAGAGGGAACCGAGGAATAAAAGTTTTCCAGGCATCTGCCTATAGGAACCTGGGAGCATTTTGGACAATTAGACTGTGGAAGAAATTCTTGTAGTATTTAGAGCTTACTCAGAGTAATGTCAAAAATGCACTTATTGCTTTAAGCCTAGAAGCAATAAGATTTCTTTTGTGAAATAGACTTGTGTTCAGAATTTTTATTTCAATAAAGTACATCTTTTTAAGCAAATATTTTTTTTCATTCTTTCCATTTCATATTATACATTCTTTTGTTTTTAGAATATTCTTTCATTCTTTATTCATGACCATACCATACAAATAATCAGTCTTAGAATCATTTATTCTTTGGATTTTTTGCCTTCATACCTAGGTACCCAGACATCAACGACATGAGCGACGTTGTTACTGACTCCCTTTTTGAATGAGATATGGGCCTCAGGGATCTAAGGATTTTGAAGATGACAGAGATTGTAGCCTATCTTTTGATTTGTTAAAGATGGTAAGACAAGATGAGAATAGACTCTACTTTGCAAATGGTCAGTAGACGTCGTGAGCTTAGGAAAGGGGCAAAGATCGAAACCTAACTCACCACAAAAATAAGATGAGTCACCATTAAGCTATTTTCAAGAATTCAAAGACATTTTCGCACGATCATATCAAGGCACGCCAGGCTACTGAAACATGGGTATACTGTTAAGGTTGGTGTTTAAAGAACCCAAGTTAATGGTTCTACAATGGCCAGGCTAATCAAGAGATTTGGGCTACTAGATTACCAAAAAAGAGAAATTGCATCAGTTACACCGTAAAAGCCAAATTAAGGAAGACAAGACTTATGTGCCTCCTTCATTTTTCCTATATGTGGGGCATAGAAGTTATGAGGCCGATTTCATTAAAAGCTCCTAAGCCAACACCGATTCATCTTTGTGGTCTCTGGCTACTTCATTTAAAGAGTGAAAGTCGCTTCTTACGCCAATCTTACAAAGTCGACAGTTATCAACTCCCACTCTCAAAAAAAAAAAATCAGATGCCAACAAAGAATGTTTGAAGGGATCATGTTTAACAATGCATAACCGCACAATGTCAAAAGTTTATAGTCTGTTCAAAGATCAGACACCATATCAGTGTAGCAAAGACAGACAAAAAGAAAAACAAAAGATCATAAAAAAGGACCGAGACTTGTAAAGATTGGCATACAGAAGTTACTATTTACCCTCTATGCTTATCAAACGTTGGCGGGGGCTATCACAGGGCAACACATTTCTCATTGGTTTCGCCCATTGAAGTCGAAATTCCTTTTTTCTGAGTTTTATCAGAATTGAAGTTGGATGAGGCAGAATGGATCCAATCCCGATGTGATCAATCGAATTTGTAGAGAAAAGTTAATAGCTATCCGTTACAGTCAGATGATGCGGGTTTGCGACAAAGAGGTTCATCCTAGAAAATTCTCAAAGGGGGACCTGATATTGAAGAAGATCCTTCATATAGAAAAGGACTTTAGAGAAAAATGGAGGCCAAACTAGAAAAGACTTTTTATGTAGTGAAAAAATTCTATTCTGGAAACATTGACCAAAATGGATGGCATGGATATACCCAATCCGATGAATTCAGTCAAGAAGTACTTCATTTAAAGGAGAGGCCAAGGTGAAAACCCACAAAGGGCGCCTTGAGATTAAAAAAAAAAGGGGAAAAATAAAAATTTTCATCAAAAAAGAAGAAAGAAAAATGAGAGGCCAAGGCGAAAACCCACAAAGGGCGCTTTGAGACCAAAGGGGATTTGAGTTGAAAACTCGAAAAGGGCAGCTCAAATTTTGATCGAAAGTGGGGCATACAGTAGTCTTGCTACGCTTGAATTAACGACGAAGAAGTATGTTACGTCTTGGGGCATCGACAAAGTACTCCGGATCCCCTAAACACATATTGAGCTCAAAATGGTCCTCAAGAAGTTGGAATAGAAGCTCAGTTCATGATATCTGGGGCACTGGTTTCCCTTTTACCCATTTTAAATTTGTTATTTGTGATTATATTATTCTTTTCAAAATAGGTTCGCAATAAATTTCCTTCTTGATTGCGATTGCCATCTTTGCTTAACTTATTTGTTTCGAGCTATGCTCCTAACCAATTTCCTTCTTGCCCATTGTTATGATCTTTGTCAAGCATTTTGTATTGAAATAACGATTAGTGGACTAATAATACTTTCATAAAATGAGTTTCGCATATTACTCTGGAAGCTTCTGAATAATACAAGAACTTGAAAAGGACTATTGTTTAAAACTCACCAAGGTTAAGGAAGAGTCTAGACTGAGACTATCTCTTCAGATTTTTGTCAAAAATGGTGACAAGATATTGCATCGGTGATACAATCTCGACGAAAAATGGACAATGTTAACCCAAATGTAAAAGGGGAATCATTCACGCGAAAAATGATATTCTGCACCCATGCAAATATCATGCATGCACATTTGGTTAGGTCACCTAGGAAGAGATCAGTTGATTGAACAAATTATAGTCCTCTACCTTTGAGTTGCGGTGGTACGGATGGAAAATGATACAAGTCCTGTACCCTTGAATAGCAGTGGGATGGATTGGAAAAGTTACAAATCCTATACCCCTAAGTCACAATGAGATGAACCCTGAAGTTACAGTGGGGCAAATCTTTTGAGTAAGATAATGGTTTTCTTGGGTTTTCTGTCGAGAATACCAGCCAAGCAAGAAGACAGCATGATACGAGCAATGATATTAAAAAGGATCATTCTCACAACATTTTATATATATCATTCATAATACATTCAGTTAGGAGCATTCGATTCATTCCGATCATAGCATCCTAATCACTTTGCATAAGCATAAACACATAAAATCGATTTTACAGGATAGGTCCCCCAGAGGACGGTGTCACAACATCGGTGAATTCACAGATCTTGTCTTCTTGAGATTGCGATGAAGCGGATCGAAAAGACTAGTCTGGCATCCCTGAGTTTGTAGTGGAGCAGATTGAAGATAGCAGATCTTGTCTTCCTAAGATTGCAGTGAAGCGGATCGAAGATACCATCGGCATCCACGAGTTTGCGATGGAGCAGTTAAAGATAGCGAGATCTTGTCTTCCCGAGATTGCGATGAAGCGGATCGAAGATCTTGATCCAGCATCCCGAGTTTGCGATGGAGCAAATCGAAGATAGCAGATCTTATGTTCCCGAGTTTGCAAATGTGAGCGGATCGAAGATACCGATTTGGCATCCACGAGTTTGCGATGGAAGCGGTGAAGATTGCGAGATCTTGTCTCCTAAGCAATAGTGGAGCAGATCAGTTAAAAATTGCAGATCTTATCTCACTAAGCAGTAGTGAAACAGATCAAAAGCTACAATTCTTATTTCCTCGAAGTTCCAGCGGAGTAGGTTGAAATTCCAAATCCCGCATCCCTGAGTTTACATTGAGGATCAACCCTTATTTCTGTAAAGTTTCAGTAGAGAAGTTGGAAACTACGAATCTCTTCTCCCTGAATTCTTATTTCCTCGAAGTTCTAATGGAGTAGGTTGAAATTAAAAATCCCGCCTCCCTGAGTTTACATTGAGGATCAACCCTTATTTCCGTAAAATTTCAGTAGAGAAGATGGAAACTACGAATCTCTTCTCCCTGAATTCTTATTTCCTCGAAGTTCCAACGGAGTAGGTTGAAATTAAAAATCACGCCTCCCTGAGTTTACATTGAGGATCAACCCTTATTTCCGTAAAGTTTCAGTAGGGAAGATTGAGGTTACAAATCTCTTCTCTCTGGATTCTTATCTCCGTGAAATTCTAGCGGAGTAGGTTGAAATTACAAATCCTGCCTCCCTGAGTTTACTGAGGATCACCCATTATTTCCTTGAAGTTTCAGTAGAGAAGATGGAAACTACGAATCTCTTCTCCCTAAATTCTTATTTCCTCGAAGTTCCAGCAGAGTAGGTTGAAATTACAAATCCCGCCTCCCTGAGTTTACATTGAGGATCAACCCTTATTTCTGTAAAGTTTCAGTATGGAAGATTGAGGTTACAAATCTCTTATCTCTGGATTCTTATGTAACATCCTAAATTTACGGGCCTATACATTTAGTGTAGGGATAGGTTTACTATGTTAATTTAATTGATAGGGGTCTAAATTTGGGCTTAGAATTAGGCAAAAAGGCCCAGATTAAAGTGGCATCGTTAACAGTTAAAAAGGAACAAGTTTTGGGTCGCAAGGAGCCCATATTTTAGGCCAAATTCGGCACTTTAAATGAAGAGAGGGTGACGCCACACACAAGGAATTAGGGGCCCAAGTATTAAGTTTAATGAGGCCCAAATCTTTTAATTTAAGTGAGTTAAATTTGGCATTAGGGATTAGTAGAGGTGGACGGCTACAAGGCTATAAAATAGGAGATTTTATGTGGATTTTTAAGTGATAATATCATAGATAAAAAGGAGAAAAGTTAGGAGCTTATCTTCAAGGGAAGTGTTGGCCGAAAATTCACCATCTAGAGGAGTGTAAAATTCGGCTACTGCATGGCAAGGAAGGTGCTGAATTTCTCCTCTCTTTTAGCTTGAATTTTAAGGGCGTTTTCAGTTTTTAGCAGTAGGTGCCAAAATATCTATAAATAGGGGGGCTAGCTCCTTGATTCTAACACTGAAAACCCTAAATTTCTCTCCCATTGTGCCGAAATTCCCTAGCCTCTCCCTCTCCAATTTCTTTTCTCCAATTTCTTTAAAAGCCGAAACTCTTCTCCACTTTTTCCTTTTTGTGCTGATTTCTTTAGGAAGCCGAAGCATCCATAGTCTTTTCTTCTATTCATCCTATTTGAGAATTAGTTCTATACTTCCGGCATTTAAATCTTCCATGGGCATTGCCAAATCCTCTCACTAGTGCTAGCCGAATCTCCTATGCTAAGGTAAGTGTTGATTTTTGATTAGTTCTAATGATCTATTCCCGATTTTTGAAAGGCAAAAGCCAAAAGCTAATAGTTTAATGGTTTTATGATGGGCGACAATTCGGGATTTGAAGGAAGCTTAGTCGACTAGATCTAAAAGCCAAAAATCATAAGTCTCCAATTTCGGGATTTCAAGGTAAGAGGATTTGTTTATTTATATATATAAAATCGGGTAGAATACTAACCATGGCCGAATATAGGAGAGGCCTATTTTCGTAATTGTTCCGACTTTTAAGCAAGGCTATAGATTGAGGATAATAGATCCAGATAGCAAGGACATCGACTAAGAATATTGGATTTCGCAATATCAGGTGTGTAATTCTCCACACCATCCGGATCTGTTTGATTAATATATGAAAATAAGTATTACATGTTTTGTTAAATACGAAACCCCAAAGATAATGACGGAAACCCAAAGAGGTAAAAGCAAATCACCAGGTTAGTGAATGCTCACGATTAAATGATTTAAGAATATTGATTATTTGTGATTGCATGGGTTGGGTTGATGAAAGGAGGAAGTTATATGTTGTAGCGATTTTTACCGTGATCTGTTGTAGCGGTTCCTTACAGTGATCTGTTGTGGCGGCCTGCCGTGATCATTGTAGTAGCTACGGCCATGATCGATGATGAGCGGCACGACGCCATCAAGGCGTGTAGCGGTGTGTGTTGATTGTAGAAATCCCCAATGGTGTGAATGGTGAGTGCGGGGCGTGTAGCGGATGGACACCTAGGATATGGGTTGGGCTTTGCATATTATTTTTGTTACTTATATTTTGATTATTCTGTTTTATGGGGCTAAAGCCCAAGTCTAATGGTGCATGAGGGTTGCACACTGAGTCTCGCGACTCACCCTTTAATTTTAACCATCTCGGGTGACACTTAGGGCATCGGACCGGGCCGAGAGAGAGAGCAAGGTGGCCATGCGACGAGCTTTGAGAATTCAACAAAAAGACTTAGTCTAATTTTTTTTATTTTCATTTAATTAATGGGTTCAAATTTCTTTGTAATAAGGCCATGGCCACTAGACTACCATTTATGTTTTGGGATTTTGTTGGGCTTTTATTACTGGGTTTTAAGTTTTACGTTTTCAATTAAGTTAAGACCTGCATGAAATTTCGGTTTTTATTTAAAATCTACCAAGATAATTAGTTACTTAATATTTTATACTTTAATGAAATATTAAGCTTTCGAAATAAAGGTGTAAACCTAGTAATTGTTTTCCAAAATGCGACATGTTATGTAAAATCTCTTAAGTGACATACCAGATTCGGTTGTAGCGTTTGGGTCGGGTTTGCGGTGTTACAAAATTGGTATCAGAGCCCGGTTCAAAACTCAGCTCTGGGGGTTTTTTTGGGCTCAAAACGTTTTCTAAAGTTGGGTTTTCGAAACATGCATATTTATACAGGTCTGTTAGCTCAGCATGGCACCTGCGTCTCCAGCCCAAGTCCGCCAGGTAAGTATTCTGAACCATTGTGTGATATAATATATGTGGGCTTGATGGGCTTTATGGGACGTAGATTAGTTAGATTAGTACTTGATGGACTTTAGGCCTAGCTGAAACAACTCTTAAAATCTCATAAGACTTAACTTCACTAAACAAACACCGTGAGCGAGAGCATGAAGACTAGGGTGTGGTAACAGCATACGCATGTCTAGGATTGGATCCTAAGAGCACAGTATTTAAGCGATCCTAGTGACTCACCTCCTCTTCACTAGAATCCTACAGTGCGTGGTGACTATTCACCCTAGTTACGAGGACTTGTTGATGGGCTAAACCTTATAATTAAAACCCGAAAGGGACCAGCCACCCTAGTTTGAAAAAAAAAGAAAGAAAATTTCTCAAGTTTTGCAAAATTTTCAAAATACGTTTGATTTGTGAAAACTACCAACCAGCCATGAATTTGTAAAATACCTATGTTTTGAAAATTTACCCGAAAATCTCATGTTTATAAGAGTAGCCCGGACCATGAAACTAGATTTTTCCCCAAAGTATCCTGTTTGAAAAAAAAAAACAACAACAACATCGAAATATCCCTGGTTAGGAAAAATTCCTAACCTACCCTCGTTTTGTCAAATGACCAAAATACCCCTGGTTTGTACAATTGCCAAATTACCCCTGATTTGTAAAATTACTAAATTGCCCCTGATTGCAAAATTACCGAAATACCCCCAGATTTCAAAATTACCAAAATACCCCCGGATTGTAAAATTACCAGAATACCCTCACTTCACAAAATCAACAAGGAACTTTATTATGAAAAATTATGAAAATACCCCTGTAGGATGAAATTACGAAAATACCCTTGGGTAGTGAATCAACGAAAACACCTTTACGTGAAGAATGTAAGTGCTTGGATGATTTTTGTATGATGTATGTGTTTTATTTTAGTTAGAGGTTACAAACTTGAGATCAGATTGTGAATGTGAATTCGAAAGAACCACTCTTAAAACTATTATTCATAAGATCATTAGTAGTTAACTAGTGAAAGAAAACTAATAATCCATAAAATAGTGAGGAAGTGAAACGGGTCGAGAGACAAGAAAGGGATAAGGATAGGCGTAAGAGTAAGAGAAGTTTTGAGCAGTCAGGAGCATCTGGGAATTATCAGAAAAGGCCTAGGACTGATGGGCCAGCTCGTACTCTGATGGGTCAGAATCGAGCATGTCCTACATGTGGGAGGGCGCATTATGGGGAGTGCGAGAATGAAAACGGTGGATGCTTTAGGTGTGGATCCACAGGACATCGATTGGGGACGTCCTCGGATGGATCGGAGTGCGGCCAGCGGGACGAGGTTACGATCGGGCTAGGAGAGGTGATCAACAACCACCAAGGGGCCGTGGTCAAGGCAATGGTGGTAATGGCACAGGACATGGTCGTGGAGATGCAGGTTATGTTGAGGCGAGGCGGCCAGCCTTGGTCTATGCAGCACGTCGCCAAGGGGATGAGGACGCTCTAGATGCTAACACTGGTGCGTACTCTACCATAGTATACTAAGTGTTTCTTTTGGCTTTAGAATCGGAATGCACAAATGAAAGCATAGTGGTGAGACTTGGGTAGTACGATTAATAGTTAGTTGGAAATTTCGAGGACGAAATTTCTTTAAGAAAAGGTAGAACTGTAACATCCTAAATTTACGGGCCTATACATTTAGTGTAGGGATAGGTTTACTATGTTAATTTAATTGATAGGGTCTAAATTTGGGCTTGGAATTAGGCAAAAGGCCCAGATTAAAGTGGCATCATTATCGCTTAAAAGGAACAAGTTTTGGGTCGTGAGAGCCCATGTTTTAGGCCAAATTCGGCACTTTAAATGAAGAGAGGGTGACGCCACACACAAGGAATTAGGGGCCCAAGTATTAAGTTTAATGAGGCCCAAATCTTTTAATTTAAGTGAGTTAAATTTGGCATTAGGGATTAGTAGAGGTGGACGGCTACAAGGCTATAAAATAGGAGATTTTATGTGGATTTTTAAGTGATAATATCATAGATAAAAAGGAGAAAAGTTAGGAGCTTATCTTCAAGGGAAGTGTTGGCGAAAATCTACCACCTAGAGGAGTGTAAAATTCGCTCTTTTGCATGGAAAGGAGGGTGCCGAATTTCTCCTCTCTTTTAGCTTGAATTTTAAGGGCATTTTCGGTTTTTAGCAGTAGGTGCCAAAATATCTATAAATAGGGGGGGCTAGCTCCTTGATTCTGACACTGAAAACCCTAAATTTCTCTCCCATTGTGCTGAAATTCCCTAGCCTCTCCCTCTCCAATTTCTTTTCTCCAATTTCTTTAAAAGCCGAAACTCTTCTCCACTTTTTCCTTCTTGTGCCGATTTCTCTAGGAAGCCGAAGCATCCATAGTCTTTTCTTCTATTCATCCTATTTGAGAATTAGTTCTATACTTTCGGCATTTAAATCTTCCATGGGCATTGCCGAATCCTCTCACTAGTGATAGCTGAATCTCCTATGCTAAGGTAAGTGTTGATTTTTGATTAGTTCTCATGATCTATTTCCGATTTTTGAAAGGCAAAAGCCAAAAGCTAATAGTTTAATGGTTTTATGATGGGCGGCAATTCGGGATTTGAAGGAAGCTTAGTCGACTAGATCTAAAAGCCGAAAATCATAAGTCTCCAATTTCGGGATTTCAAGGTAAGAGGATTTGTTTATTTATATATATAAAATCGGGTAGAATACTAACCATGGCGAATATAGGAGAGGCCTATTTTATAATTGTTCCGGCTTTTAAGCAAGGCTATAGATTGAGGATAATAGATCCAGGATAGCAAGGACATCGACTAAGAATATTGGATTTAGCAATATCGGTGTGTAATTCTCCACACCATCTGGATCTGTTTGATTAATATATGAAAATAAGTATTACATGTTTTGTTAAATGCCAAAACCCAAGATAATGACGGAAACCCAAAGAGGGTAAAAGCAAATCACCAGTTAGTGAATGCTCACGATTAAATGATTTAAGAATATTGATTATTTGTGATTGCATGGGTTGGGTTGATGAAAGGAGGAAGTTATATGTTGTAGCGGTTTTTACCGTGATTTTATGCGGTTCCTTCACCGTGATCTGTTGTGGCGGCCTGCTGCGTGATGCATTGTAGTGGCTACGGCCATGATCCGATGATGAGCGACATGGCGTCCATCAAGGTGTGTAGCGGTGTGGGTTGATTGTAGAAATCCCCAATGGTGTGAATGGCTGGTACGGGGGCGTGTAGCGGATGGACACCTAGGATATGGGTTGGGCTTTGCATATTATTTTTGTTACTTATATTTTGATTATTCTGTTTTATGGGGCTAAAGCCCAAGTCTAATGGTGCATGAGGGTTGCACACTGAGTCTCGCGACTCACCCTTTAATTTTAACCATCTCAGGTGACACTTAGGGTATCGGACCGGGCTGGAGAGGAGAGCAAGGTGGTCATGCGACAGAGCTTTGAGAATTCAGCAAAAAGACTTAGTCTATTTTTTTTATTTTCATTTAATTAATGGGTTCAAATTTCTTTGTAATAAGGCCATGGGCCACTAGACTACCATTTATGTTTTGGGATTTCGTTGGGCTTTTATTACTGGGTTTTAAGTTTTACATTTTCAATTAAGTTAAGACCTGCATGAAATTTCGGTTTTTATTTAAAATTTACCAAGATAATTGGTTACTTAATATTTTATACTTTAATGAATTATTAAGCTTTCGAAATAAAGGTGTAAACCTAGTAATTGTTTTCCAAAATGCGACATGTTATGTAAAATCTCTTAAGTTACATACCAGATCCGGTTGTAGCGTTTGGGCCGGGTTTGGGGTGTTACATCTTATCTCCGTGAAATTCCAGTGGAGCAGACCAAAGTTACAAATCCTATACCTCTGAAGTTGCAGTAGGTCGGATTGAATTTGCCATAGAAAGTCTCATCTCCCTGAAGTTACAGTGGAGCAGACTGAAGATAGCAAATCTTATCTACCCGAAGTTGCGGCAGAGCGGATTGAAGCTACAAGTCCAATATCCTTAAATTGGATCGAAGCGCTAGTTCCTATGCCCTTGAAGATGCAGTGGGATGGAATGAAGCTACTCGAAGAAGAAAAGCACCGAAAGAAGTCAAAGATTTGAAGACCAGGCAAAAATGGTCCTTTTTGAAGTCTTTGCTCCATTCTCGTTACACGACAACGAGCAAAGAGGGGCAGCTGTAAGAGCCCATTTATGCCCGGGGCCCAATAAAAACCAAACAAAAATAAAAAACCAAATAATAAAACAGTCCATTAGCAGTCCAGATTTACAACCAATAATAGGCCCAATTCCCAACCAAAGACCCAAAAGTCCCGAGGCCCAAATGGCCCAAACATTTTAAGGTTTCGGGAACCCTAAAAAAACTTCTGGAGCTTTCCAGCGCCGCCATCGCGTCCCTCACACGCGCGCCACCGAGCGCCACACGCACGTAGGCCCACCTCCGTACAACGCCACGCATGCCTCCGCACCTGCACAAAGAAAGGACAAACGACAACAAATCAAAGAGGAAAAAACAAATGTATTGATTTTATTTTATTTTTGAATTCGGTTATAAAAACCGAAGCAAAAAAATTGTAAGGAACGATTTGAAATACAAAAAACACAGAAAACAGAGGTATTATTCTTATAGTCTATTTGCTTCGAATATCAAAAACATAGAGATAAGTAAAAAAAGATAAACCCTTACCCTTTTTTGTGTTGATCGGAGAACCCGAATCCGAAAGGTTTCTGGTTGTTTTTTTTTTATTTTGGTGAAAGTTTCGGGTATTTAGAGTTTAGATTTGGCCTGGGGTGCGTGAAAGGTCTGAAAGCGCCGACTTTTGGGGTCTCCGACCACCGCGCACGACGGTGAACGGTGGCAGAGTGCAGCGGCTCGGTGACGGGCTAGGTCAGAGCCCCCAGAGGGCTTTCAAAGCGTTTTCCTTTTCTTTTTTTTTAGAAATGGTTTTAAAATATTTTTTTTGTTAAGATTTTTGCTATTTAAGGCTGAGTAATACGACGTCGTTTGGGGGCGGGGCTTTAAGCCTTAAAACGGCGTCGTTTTGGCCAGGATTCGCGCGTTGACCCGACCCAGGGCAGGATCCGCGCGTTTTCCCTTTTGATGGGCTAATTTCCATTTTAGTCCTTCCGCATTTTATTTCTTTTTTAATCAAGTTTTATTTTACTTTAATTTCGCCTTCAATTTTTGTTCTGTTTTTATTTTAGTCCCCTTTTAAACGCAGCGTTTTCGCGACTGGGAATACTGCATTTTCAGTTCTCGTTCATTTATGTGCATTTTATTTAAATCCTTAATTCTGTTTTCATAGTTTTATTTGTTTAAAAATTATTCTTTTAATTTTGTTTTTATTTCAATTGAGTCTTTTATTTTAATTTTTGTAATTCTTTATTTCCTAAATTTATTTATTATTCATGTTTTTTTTTTTTTTTGAAATTGTCTTAATATATTATTTTGAATTATTATTTTAACTTGTTATCCTTATACCATCATTTGTATATATATTTTTATTTGTTTAATTAAATGGTAATTTATTTTAAAATTCTTTTTATATCTCTTTGTTTTAAAGATTTGTATAATACTTAATTTAAATATTCCTATATATTATTATTTTATACGTACACATATAATTTATATCATAATTATTTTTATTCTAAGTATATGTTGTTGATTTCATATTATTTTATGCAAATATTTTCTTTTAGATTTATTCACTTATATATACATATATATATATATATATATATATATATTCTTTTAAATTTGTTTATGTATATAATTTGTCTCTTTAAAATATCCTATTTTAAATTATATATTTGTTTATTCCAAACACTTTCATGTGTCATTATTATTTTTATATACATTATTTTATGTCAAGTTTTTATTACATATGTATTATTTAAATTAACGCATACTATTTTTTATATATTAGTTATTTATTTGTTTGCTATATATTAGTTGTATTAATTTGCTTGCTATTGTATGTACCCAAGTTCGTCTTTTCAAATTTCATATTATGATTATTCATTTGTATAATATCTTATCCATGTATATTATTCCATGTTTATAACTTTGCCTTTTTTTTACATTATAGCATCGTGATTCAAATTTTAACATTTTAATTGATATTAGTCATTTCATTCTCGTTCCAAACAAACTAAATAAATATATTTTGAGCCGGTTTTATAATCACTTATTCGAAAGTTTTTCCAAATAAGGCAATATTTTGTGTTTGGAAATTCGAGAAATCGTGCCCTATCGTGCTGGGTTTCGGTTTTCCGTTGGACCAAATAACCAAATATCCTTTTAAAATTTTGTCCATGTTTTCTAAAAAACCAAGGCAATATTTCGTGTTTGGAAATCCGAGAAATCATATCCTACCGTGCTGGGCTTCGGTTTTTCGTTTGTCCAAATAATTGAATATCCTTATAAAAATCTCAATGCATGAACTTTGGAAATCACGAGAGGATCTTGGCATCGAGGGTTTGAAACGTCATATCCTATCGTGCTGGATGTGATATTTTATTCCTTCGGAACAAGAGAATCTCAATATCCAATTCGAGTTATTTAAAATTTTTAAAACAGAATTGTATTCTAAAATATTTTCAAATTTTCGACATTAGGACATCAATTAATCAATTAGGTACCAATTTTGGGCGTTGCGAGGGTGCTAATCCTTCCTCGTACGTAATCGACTTCCGAACTCGTTTTCTTGAATTTCGTAGGCCAAAATATTTTATAGGTGATCCGATCACACCTAAACAAAAAGGATGGGTGGCGACTCCACATCACTTTTTTAAGTCGACCCCATTTTTCATTCTTAAAGGAAAAAAATGGTTTCGACAAACTTAATTCGAAAAGAAAGGTAAATTTTATGGTATCGACTTAGATCTCCTTTAGTTTCAGGTAGTCCTTTCAATCTTCGAATCAAATGGAATTAATTCTCTATCTCTCCTGGGCATGCTAACAAAATGAATTAGTCGAGAATTAAAATGTCAAATAAGATTAAGAAAGTAATAAGAAATTATTAACGACCCGAACTAAAACTAAATTAACTACTAAACTAAATGTTAGTAAATTTGAAAGTTAATAAAGACTACTAATAAACAATACAACACTTAACTAGTTTGATCACTATAACACTTTTTCCGAAAATGGTGTCAAAAACTTGATTGGTGGCGAATATTATATAAAAATTAGCATTCAATCTTAAAAATAATGTCAACTAGTCTCGCGCGATAACTGCAAGGGCATAGTACTGTTGTCAAGTAATATTTACAATGAAATTAATCTATTAGGAACTATTCCGAGGATCAAACCTACGGAAAAGTGTGTGAATGACTCAAGCTAAATTACTTGACTCATAACCAACTTATTAATATAAGTTAATAGTTAATAAAGCAGCAATTTATGAGAATGCTATAAGAGAATTCAAGTAAAGTAAATAGAATAATAAAAGACTAAATTATTTATTCAATCTCGATTCATAAAATGGAGTGGTTAAGGATCACCTTCGAGTAATGACAATTAATAATCTATGTCAAATTAATATGAATTTAGAATCAATGGCACAATGCATCTCCAAATCTAGGCCTGACACGAATGCATCTCTAAATCTAGGCGAAGTGCTTAGAAAGTACAAGTGTCACTATTGCACCTATCCCAATGCCTCCTAGTTATATACTACAGTTACTAGCTTCACCTTTGGTTTTCATGGTCTTCAAGTGGAGGTTGTTACCTAAAATCAATCTTGGGTAACATCTTAATTTGGTTTGCTGGCGTAGAGTAGGTACTTGGCTCTCAACCCGCTTTCTCTTAAAATTTCCATTAATCTACATATCACCTAGAATTAATGGCATGAATACAAATCAAGAAAATTAAATTGCAACCATCTTTTTTTAGTCGTTTAATCTATTTTAATCACTAAGCCATTAACTTATGAATCTCCCAACCACTTATACAGTTTAACTCATTGTAAATTTACAAGTAACGTATGCAATAAAGAAATTGAAAATAACAAAAGAGAGATGATTAAACTAACAAAACTTAATATTAAATAAATCTCATTCGAGTTATTACAATCCATAAATGGATCGGAATTTGAATAACCATTCCTAAGAATT
The DNA here is from genome assembly GCA_025698515.1 of Gossypium sturtianum. Lineage (NCBI taxonomy): Eukaryota > Viridiplantae > Streptophyta > Magnoliopsida > Malvales > Malvaceae > Gossypium > Gossypium sturtianum. Next base: position 37,996,191 of record CM046949.1, read on the forward strand.
ATGAAAATAAACTAACAAAAACTAGACTAAACTAAGTTGGCCTCTTTTTTTGATTGCTAAAGAAACACTTTGTACAAGGTTCTTAGGGTAACATCACCAATTGAGGTGGAAAGACTACATTGCCCTTACTTGAAGAGGCAAATTACAGTTCTCCATTGTTTTTTCTCCATAGTTTTCTCGTTCTGCTACTTTTGAATCCGTTCTTCTTTCCACAAACGCATTCATTTGCCTAAAAGATACCTTGCAAAAGCTCATTGAATAAAAAGTATCTAATAAGTAACAAATTTTTTTTTTTTTTTTTAAAATCTAAAAATCAATTTACAACAACTAAAAACATCTTACTACTGTTTTATATTCTTCTTAGGTAATTTTAATTATTTTATATATGTAGATGAATGAATCCTTCCCCTAACTATCTAACCAACTCATCGATTTTTGCTCTATGGTAGGTATCTTATGAAGTCTATGTTTGTTTTTATGTATGAAAATGGGCCAGCAATAACTATTGATTGCCTTTTCTTTTGCTATTTTCTCCACTAATGCAACTTATCTTGTACCCTAATACACATGCAGTGTCTCACTATTGTTTATAAATTGAATGAATATAACAATAAAAAATTATCTTGTATATATATGGTTACTAAAGGGGAAGCGTTAATAATTGATTAGAAATTTTATCACATGCGTATGTATTTAAAATATGCAAGTTAGTTTAAAAATGAAACATAAAGTTTAAAACTTATTAATAATAACACATGAAATATTAAAATGAAAAATAATAGATTATATTGTGAACAAAATGAAATTTAAAAATATAAATACATTATATTAAGAATATTAAGAGTGGGTTTGGATGGACGGTGCGTTTACCTGCGGTTAGTGTAAAAATAACGGTGGTGGTGAAATTAGATACTGTAGTGATATTGTAGCGTGAGACAAAAAGTAAGCTAAACGCACCGCACCGCACCACACTCAATTACCCATCCAAACTCACCCTAAAACTTCTTTTGGATCAGTGTTTACCTTCAGTGCGTTGACTTTTGTAGAACAATTTACCCTCAATCTCACCACACCTCACTAACGAGGCTGTTCGGAAGACCACCAGTTGAAAGAACACACCACATCGGTTCTCAATTTTTGACTGGGGGATAAGGCCATTGGTGGAGATACCAATCTCTAGTGGAATGGAGTAATTTCTATTTTACCCTTTCAACTTATTTTTTTTCTCTAATTGTAATTGTTATTTTAATTAAATTATTTTTATAAATGTAATATTAATTATCATTTAATATCAAATCATTTAAAATAATTTCTATAAAAATGATTTATCATCAAATCATATTAATTAAACAAATTGATTAACTATAAAAACTAATTTATCATTTAATATAATAAATAATCTTAAATGATTATAAAACATTTAATTAAAATATTTATAAAAATATTGTGATACATATAATTTTATTAAATAAAATTACAATATCACATATTTTTAATAATTTTATAAAAGTAAAATATTTTAAAACTTCTATTGTATATAAGTTTTAATGTAATGCCCTTAATAGTCATTTTACTTTCTTATCTCACCGCTGTAGCTATGTTTGAATCCAAACACACATCCCACCTCTGTTTTTAATCTCATGCTATAGTAACTATTCTCACTGCCACCGCTATTTTTACACTAACTGCAGGTAAACGCACCACCCATCCAAACCAACCCTAAGCCTAAATGTAGTACAATTTTTTATCATGGAGTTGTCGTCAATCTTAAGTTAGTGTTAAGTTCACTTGTGACACCGACTCAATCAACAACATTATCAATATATATACAATTGATGGGAGTAATAAAGTATGCATAATACAATTAAAATATAAATATAAATATTATAATAAAATTTTGATTTAGTGATAAAGTTAATATTTTATTGATATAAATAGCACAAGTTCAAATTCAACCACTTGAAATTTTTATTGATTTTTTAAATTAAAAAAATAAAAATACTCTTAAATAATATAAATCATTTTAATTACAAAAGAACATTTTCATAATTTTATTAATAGAGTTATTACCCAATTAATTCGTCACACTAATTCTATGAATAACGTAAATAATAATATAGAAACATATAATTCATTCTTTTTTCATTGTATTATTATTTGGCTTATTGTGTTTTTATAAAATTATATATTGTCTATATTCACTCATAAATAATAGAATATCAAAGCTTAAATATAATGAAAAATAAATGTGATTTTTTTTATTCTCCTAGTGCATTTTTAAACAGACTATATCAATGATGTGCTTGTATGATATTAAAACTTAAAAATAAGACAACTTGCTCAACAAACACAGTTTTGATACAACTGTAATAATAATGGTCCATTCTTGATGTCCTTTATTATTCTTTTATTATTCCATTTGGATCTTCCTAATAATAAATCTATAATGAATTCCTTTGTATCGTATTAGTCTCTTAAATTGCGTTTTAGTCTTTTTATTAAAAAATTGAACTTATCCTCTTACCTTTCCCTAAAATTTCTGTTTATTTTTTCCATTAATTGCTAAAATGTCATTTTCATTTTTTTTTTGTCTAAATGATGTGAAAATAATTGATAATTAAGATAAAATATTTACCTTTGTTTGCCCACGATGTTTTTTTTTTTTTAAGTTACAATTGTTCTAATACAATCAATCATTACAAACATGGGCTAAATAATTAACTCAACAATTAACTAGTTAACTGGTGTGTCATTGAAAGCACAAAAAATAACCTATCCCTATGAAACAACGAAAAAGAATAGTATAAGGGAAGTAGGGTTAAATCCTCAGGGACTGGATTTGTACAACTTTTTGTTCCTCAAGATCCCGAGCACAGTCGTGCCCAAGAAAAAGCAACGTACTTGAAAAAAAACAAAAAAAAAAAATAGAATTAAAAATATGGAGGGGTTGAAATTGTATAAATTGAAATCGAAATTGTAAAGAGAAACAGAATTGAGAAAAGTGATTCTTTGATTGAGAGATTCCAGCCTCCGGTTATCTCGATCCTCCTTGGGTTCAATCCTAGGCTTTTAGGTGATCCTTCTCATGACAGAATAAGCCAGTTATAGTGGAAGAGAACGCTTACGACCACCAGCTTCACTTAGATTTTAGCCTTACGATTTAGAGGAACCTAACTCTAGCCAACCGTCACTTTTGTGGGACCGTCTTACACTAGATCATCACTTCTTAATGGCGAATGCCACGCCATTTTGTCTCTTGGGCTCGACAACCACTGACGCAGTTAGCTAACGAACCGACTGTGCAACCTTCCCAAAACATACAAAGCGGCCGCCTTTGCACAAGATGAAAAGATCACTTTTGGAAGGACATGGACGGAAGCACCAGTCCCGTAATACGGAGAAACGATGAATACTCGTTGAGAATGCAAAGTGCAAATTCTAAGCCTCATGAACCTTTTTGTGGAATCTCGACAACCTTTAGCTAGATGAGTTTAGTGGCTCATGCTTTTTGGGAAAAAAGAAATAAGTTTAATCAAATGAAATTTTATTGAATAATAAAAGGAACAAAAGCTAAGAGCTTTAGGGAGACGAAGTTTTTATAGAAAAGATGAGTCCATGTTTATGTCACTCCTTCCCCTATTTATAGTACACAGAAAACTTAGTTTGTTCCTATTTAAACTCTAAAAGATAAATGAAGATAAAAGCTGAAATTAAATCTAAATAATGATCCTAACAATAATCCTAATAAAATTCAAATTTAAATGGAGTCTTATGTTTATAAATCTCTTATTTGAATTTTCCCCCCAAGTCTTTCACACTTTATATTTTTGGCACCACTTCTTTTCTATTTCGCATGCTGGCCCATTTTATCTTTAAATTCATGCTTTTTGCCTCCAAATTTCCTTTTGCCTTCAATTTAGTCCCTACAAGATAAAAAACCATAAAAAAATACAAATTAGTAGAATCATACTCAAAATATATGTGCAATTAACACATAAAAGTATGTCATTTTAGAGTATTATCATATTCCCCCTACTTGGCCCATGCTTGTCCTCAAGTATGTTTCCTATCCACTATGTAATTTAGATTTTACCATGAAAGAAGTATCACTCCAAAGTTTTATAAAAATTAGGCATAATGTATATGAAAATAAAGAGAACCCTTAGCTTGCTTTAAGTAAAACTGAGACGACTGTTTGACTGTTAAGGTTGCACGGGTCGCCTGAGACGACTGTGGACCTACTGATGGGTTGGTAAGTATACCTAGACCTCAAATTGATGAACTGACTGTTATGCCCCTATGATATAAACTGACAGTATCCCTTATGTTATGTATGACTGTATATGAGCATGCCACAATATATATGTTGCATACATGTGTGATATGTTGCATGGGGATGGGATTATTATGATTGGAGGAAGTGTACTGTACTGGCAGCTCTGCTATAAATACTGTTTAGTGCCGCAACCGGTGCTAATCTTTGGAGTGTAGGGATGGGTGGGTTAATTTTATCCCCATATGGAGTGTAGGACTGGACGGAGTGGAGTGTAGAGGCTGGTTGGGTAGGATTTATGATTGCATGCCTGAACTATTACTGTCACTGAAATGGGCTAAGGCCCCAACTGAACTGAACTGTTATTGATTTGGGCCTAGGCCCAGATTGTACCTGCCTGCGGCATGATTGGCTATTTGCTTATATTGGGTTACACACTGAGTTTTCGTAAACTCACCCCTCTGCTTATCTGTACAGGTAATCCCCAGTCTTAGGCGGATCGGTGCTGTGAGGGATTCGGAGGTGGCCACACAACCGCACCTGCTTCTATATTTGACTTTTTATTTACAAGAAATTTAATTTGGGTTTTTTTTTTTGTAATAAGGCCTCTTTAAATTTTAACTTTTAATTTGGGATTTTACTTATTTTAATTCATATCTGAGAGTAGTAGGATGCGGATTCTCAAAAGATAAATGCTTTTCAAAACACCACATTTTCGTAACATACTATAGAAGCTTCTGCATCAAACATTTTTTTAAAGTATAGTAACAAACTAATATGATCAACATTTTGCTAAAAACAACTTGAGTTTTAAATGAACGGGATACCCTAAAATTTCCGTTAATATAGAACGGGTTTTCCAATGAAACTATGTTTTCGAAAAACACTTCAATGTGATATCGCCAGATTCGGCCATAACGTCTAGGCCGAGTTTGGGGTGTTACATGGCAGCTCAGCTGCACCTTTATGAGTGGCATACAACCACGACCCGATGTGATTAGATGGATGGACTATTGTAGTCTTAATTGGTGTGAATGGTTGGACGGAGTTGGTGTGTAGTGGATGGGGTAGGATTTGTGATTGCATCTATATCTAAATCTGCATTTGCATTTGTATCTGAATCTAAATATGCATATGTATCTGAATCTGAAAATACATGTGATTATGTATATGAGAATATGTTTGAATTTGCATCTGAAAACGTATCTTTTATTTATGCATATTTAATTTGTTTCTTGGGTTGTGTTACACACTGAGCTCGTAAAGCTCACTTTTTGTTTGTTATCCTCTCAGGTATACGGGAGCTCGGATAGATTTTCCACATAAGATGGTTCGAATTATTTTAATTAAGTTTTCTGGACTTTTGAATTTTTGTACTAAGTTTCTGGATTTGGTTTTGCTTTTGGGTGTTTGATCTATTGTTAGTTTTTGGGTGTTCTTAAACGTAAAACTGCAAAATCATACGAATTTGACAAGTTGGAATTCGGTTTTCAAAACTAAAACTTCGAAAATTTCCGCTGCAAAGATTAAGTAATCACTCAAGTGTTTTTTTGTAAATAATTATATGGTTTTTAACGAATGTTTGCCTTAGTACTGGAAATGATCTGCCAACATTAGTACTTTCAAAACACACGATTTTGAATTCAAATTCTAGGTTTTGAATAAGTGTTTCCAGACTTTAGTTTTTCTAAATATCTGTGAGAATTTTGCCAAATTTTATGCTTTCAAAATGCGCATTGAGTGTGATTAAAACAAAAGCTTTTAAAGAAGTTGATGTAATTCATCAATATTTGTTATAACTTTTAGGCCAGGTTTGGGGTGTTGCATCGTGCTTATGTGGCCACATAAGCTACTTCGTTGACCTGCGATTTGATTTACGGTCAACTCATGTGTACCGTTAAAATTGGGTTGATTTTAGAAAAAATCATAACGTTGAAGATGTCAATCCAAAAAAAGAAGGGTTAAGGGCTCAAACCCAAAAACCTATCAATGTTGAGGTATTTCAACAATTATGCCTAAAAAAACTAACAAGAACATAAAAAAAACTAAAAAAAGAAAAAAAGAAAAAGAAAGAGGATTTACCAATTGTGAGATAGCAAGAAAAACAATAAATAACATTTCTCATTTGTGCAATTTTTAGTTTTAATACTTAACTTAGCCCTTGAATTATATATTTTTTTTCACTTTGATACCTAAACTTTTTTGTCGTGCTATTATCATTCAATTACTAGATTTAGACTAATTTTTGTAATGACACCAATTAACATGCGACATCAATTAGAATGTGTTATGTAGCACCTCCAACCATATAGAACGTTGCATGTGGCAAACATGTTTACTGAAATTAAAAAATAAATATGAACTCAAAAAATATATAAAAACATATAAAATAATTAAATAATTAAATATTTTATATAATATACCATTGAATTTGACAAATTTTTACCTTCGTTGATTTTGTTGGCTAGTCAATGACCAACATTGATTGATTAGAGACCGGTGTTCAACGGCAATAATTGAATTTTCATTTATAAAATTTTAAGAAACCTTTTGTAGAAATTAAACATATTTGAAATTTCTTTAAAACCTATTAGAACTTTTCTAGAACTTTTTTTAAAAATTTTCAAAGTTTTGAGTTAAACCTTTTCTAATTTTAGAATTTATATTTTTTAGTTGATTTTTTTCTTTTTTTTTTCTTTTTTTATAATTATATATATATATTCTGGGTATTTTACAAAAAAAAAAATTCATTACAAATTTCTAGAATATATTTTTGAAAATTTTGAGTTTTTTTTTTGTAATTTTCTAAAGTTTAAATATTTTTTTTCAATTTTTATTTATCATTTTGGATTTTTAGAATTTAAATTTATATATTTTAGAATTTTATATTTTTTAAAAATTAATTGTTTTTGTTTTCATTTTTTGAATTTTGAATGATTCATGTGTTGTATAAATATTTTAATTTTTAATCAAAATAATTTACATAATATTAAAAAAAATAAAGAAGGCTACTGGCTCGTTCTAATAGTCATGTGTTTCATTAAAAAAAAAACACTGTAGGCTAAAATGTGTAATAAAATAATAGTTTAAGTATTAAAATGGGACAAAAATAGTTTAGACACCAAAATAAAAAATGGGTATAGTTTAGGGGTCAAACTAGCATTAAGCTTAATTTTTATTATGTTTTAGAAAATTTTAATAACTTTTTATATGTTTTTAAAATTTTTATAATTAATAAAATTATATCTAAAATGAACTTGGACATATTGATGTCAGATAAACTTAGACTTTCATTTGTCCAAATTCATCATGGACTTGATTTTTTAATATATTTTTTTGTATTTTTAAAATTTTTTGTTGAAGTAAACCGTCATCTCAGCATCATGATAATTAACTCGTCAATTGTTAATAACCATGTCAACACAATAACAATTAATGATGAAAATCGTTAGCTAAAGAGCTTAATTAATTATTTTTAATGTATGAAAGACTTGATTAAATACAATTTTTGAAAAAGGAGTTTGATTGACTTTTTAAAAATAGGTCGTTGCTTCTTGGACCCTTAAATCTATTTTTTTATACAAAAGTCTCCCTTCTAATTTTTCTTTTCAATCTTCTCAAAAAATAAAATTGTAATTATGATTCCTTCTTTCTATAATTATTTTAACTAATATATTCTATTTTTATTTAATTTTGAAAATTTTATAAGATAATTTTAATAAAAATCCCAATTTTCAATTTTTCCAAATATTTTATTCTTATAAAATTACATGCCAAATTTTGTTTGAAAAAAATTATAAAATTTTAGCATGTAATTTAAAAAAGTTACTACTTACAATAGTAAATTAGTTTCTTGATATATAAAAAACCACTACTTATTTATTTTTATTTTTTTTATAAAAATTGGCATTCCATGATTAACTTTTTTTTATAAGAGACATTTCATAATTAGCTAACTTGTGGTATAGGGAAAATGACTTGCGCTTTGTTGAATTTAAATTTGGACAATTTTTTTCCCCACAACTCCTAAATAAAAAAAAATTAAGTCCTTAAATTTAGTTATTCAATATTTTTTATACCAAACATTAAACTATTTTAATACTTATATTATTACACCTTATTTTAGTACTAATGTAAAATAAAGGTGACTGGTGAGAAGAACAAACTTCATCATGGGATCTAACTTAATAAAAGGGCAAAAGGTGAACAAAATTATAGATGGTTTTGGTTGGATGGACAAATTAAGAAACATTAATCCATTTTAAGCATTTTATAAATAGCTAAAACAAAGGGTTGGACTCATTAGGAATCTCACCATTCACCAAGCTGGTTAATGCTTGCTTACAAGATCCTCATTTAAAGGCGATCAGCATCACTGCATCAGCATATCATATGTATATATATATTAGATCCCTCTCTCTCTCTCTCTCTCTATTGGTGTCAATCTCAGTGACATTAACGATACATGAGCCCCGGATTTGGATAATTAAAATAAAAGGGGGGTTGGTTAAAATGGCAGGCTCTCCAAATCTCTAGACATGTTTGTATCCATGGGTGCAAATTCATGACGTAAAGAACCCCCAAAGATTCTCTTATCCATTGAAAAACACACACAAATTTAAGTTTAGATAAGCTTTTTGTATTGTATTTATCAACATATGGTGCTACAGCTAGTCCTACAAGCCATGGCAATGCCTTTATTTAATTAATGCTTCGTTTGAAGCCAATCAAATTCAATGGTCATGTTCTTCAGATGCCCTTCCGAGGCGACTCTACCTTTTTGTTCTAATCGATGGATGGGTTCTGGAAATTTGGGCCGTTCAAACTCTGCAAAAATCAGAGGGGAGGCAACTGAGGGACGCACGTGTTTAGTGGATGGAATTTCATGTGGGGATGATGACCCATACCATGTGCAACTGCAAACTGCTAAGCTTGTGATTACAGATTTACCAGATTAAAATGGCCAAAAATAGCCAGCTTAATTTCGGTGGTGCTTTGCCCAAAAACTGCATTATAATCATCATCTTGATATCGTTGACAAAAATTGAGGTTTCAAAATTTTAAGGGTGATATTTGAGTTTTGTATCTGTAACTGTAATATGCGGATTTTATATGTGTTGTATAAGTTTTGTTTGATTTTTTTATTTCATTGATAATTTAAGAGAATGTAAGTTGAAGTGTTCTAAAATACATTATCCTCTCATGAATATATTTTTATATTTTAAAAAGTAATAGAGTGATAGTCTCGCTATAAAGTACTAGTGGATTTTTTTTCCAAATAATATAAGTTATTTGAATAAGTAACTTAATGGAATTATATTTGATATAACATCCGTATAGAAGTTTTATATACTACATTGAATAATAACGCGATATCTTAATATTGAATAAAACAAAAAAGTAATGCTTTATAAATAAATAGTAATAATTTTATTTAAACATAATTAAAAATTAATTGTAATTATTTTTTAAGTTTTGAATTAGAATTTAATGTTTAAGATTTAGAATTTAGGGTTCTTATCAAATTTTATGTTTAAGATGTCGGGTTTATATTAAATTTTGAGTTTCGTATTGCAAGCTTATGTTTAGATAAAAAATTTAGTGTTTATTTATAAATCTTCTACTATCTTTTTTATTTTACGAGTGATGAGGTATTGTATTGTTTTTCACTAATAGCATTATGCATTGATTATACATCAAATATTAACCCTAATTTAATTAGTGAGTAATTTTTTTAAAAAAAGTGGATGACTCTTTTAGAAAGTAAATAATTTTATTTTTAGAAAGTCAATCGTGCACCAACTCATCTATCTATATTACACATTAAACACTTGATTGAGTTGATGTTATGAGTTAATTAGGCATAAATTCAGTTGGATAATGATGAAAATATACTTATTTTATAAAAAAAATTATAGTATTTTATATAAAAATATATATATACATATGACAAGATTTGAACCCAAATTTTTATAGTTTTCAAACATTTATATTCAACCATACTTCATTTGTTATTTATATAATTTTTTTATTAATAAATTCGATTTTTCATCTATACCATAATGTAATAGATATTATTTACTTATTTAGAAAACCTAGAGTACAAAATTGGAGATGCATGTCAAAATAAATAACAAAAAATTAACTTTTGTTTTCAAAATATTCTTATCCTTTGCTTAATTATATTTCCAAGGAACAAAAGCTTTTGAATTTTGGTTTCTGGAATCGGTATCTCCAGACTCCAGAGGAATGATTCTTTACAATCAAACTGACATGTCTCTCATTAACAATAATTTATGGGGCATAAAACAGGTGTTGGGTGCATAATTTAGCTCTAATCATTATTTTCCCAAGAAAAATATATTTAAGAATCCGAGAATATAATTCATGAATCAAAGCGTTAAACCATCCATTTTTTCTATCAATTCAATAGTCCACAATGTTTTGTTTTATTTTATTTTTAAAATTGTGTCTTACACATTCTTGTTTGTTTCTTTTATATATATATATATATATATATATATATTCATATACCACATTTATCTAAATTCAAATAAAATAAATATTCAATAGAATAGCCCTAACCAACGATCTAAAACAACAATGGTTAACACTTCTAATTAGAATTAGCTAAAACAGAGGAAGAATCATGAATCTTAATTTCAATGATTACAATTAACTTTTGGTATAACAAATCCAGAGCTGGAGATGAAAGGAGAGGCAGGTAAAGTTCTCACAATACTTTGAAACATGTGAAGCTGCTTTTTTCGAGTATTTGGAATATATAACTTATCTAAACCCTTTTCCCTCCTAGCGATCCCAAAAACCCCAATAGGTTCAGCTTCATCAAGGGACCGACTACTCAGGCATTTTACTAAGTCTGGGGATTATGAAATTAGATCAAGTTATCGGTTTCTTTGCGATGAAGAAAATGTTATTGAGCATAACAGCCCATGTACAAGCTTAGATTGCTCGGCAGCTTCAAAAAATTTGGCAAAGCTATGGAAACTTCAATTAGCGCCCAAAGTTAAAACATTTATTTGGAGAACTTGCCATATTGCTGTAGCTACCAAAAAGAATTTGGCAGAAAGAACGAAGCATAAGGATCAGAAGTGCCCAAGGGGTTACAATGAAGATGAAGCTATGCAACATGTCATGTTTTTTTTATCCATTTGCTAAGGCAATTTGGGCAATCTCTAGTTTTAACTACATCCCAGGAAGGGAGGGTGTGAAAAAATATAACGTCGGTAATGACAAATATATCGCAAAGAAAAGAGAAATAAAAATAAAGAACACACAGATTTTACGTGGAAACCCTTTCGGGAAAAACCACGGGCAGAGGAGAAGAAAATTCACTATGTCGAATTCGAATCAATTTACAAGAGGAATAGACTATGTCTATTTATAGGCTTGTAAAGCCATATTCTAATAGGAGTGTAGTAAGATTGAAACTCCTTATTCTAATCAATATCCAATAGATGGAGTTTAATAAGGTTTAAAAAACCTTATTTAAAATAAAATAAAAGAAGTGTAGTTCTATAGGGACTCTTCTTTTATTTTATTTTACCATTGTATTTTATTTAAATAAGGATTCGGGTCACTTAATTCTAACAATCTCCACCTTGACACGAATTCTAAATAAACAAGTTCTTCATCGCGAACTCTCAAAGAATAAGTTCTCCACCTCTTCCATAAAACCCCTTAAGGGTTTAACTTCAACAATGAACACCAACCAAGTCTAAGCAATGCTCAAACTTGGTTATAGGAAGTGACTTAGTCATCATATCTGCGGGATTTTCATGAGTACTAATTTTGCTCACAACAATATCACCACAAGCAATAATATCACGAACAAAATGATACCGAACATCAATGTGTTTTGTTCTCTCATGAAACATTTGATCTTTTGTAAGGAAGATGGCACTCTGACTGTCACAAAATATCTGTCTTGATTTGAAGGTCTTCATTGAGCTCACTAAAGAGTCCCTTCAACCAAATAGCTTCTTTACAAGCCTCGATGAATCGCCATGTACTCGCCTTGATGGTAGACAAAGCGATCATAGTTTGCAAAGTAGCTTTCAACTGATTGCACAACCTCCGATTGTAAAGACATAACCAAGTGAGAGATCTTCTTCTATCAAGGTCTCCAAAAAAATCAGCATCAACATACCCAATGACTCCATCTCTAGTTCTTCCAAACTGTAAGCAAACATCGAGTAGTACCTCGTAAGTATCTTAAAATCCACTGAACTGCTTTCCAATGTTCTTTATCGAGATTCGCCATGTATCTGCTAACTGCACTGACTGCATATGATAAATCTGGATGTAAACAAACCATAGCATACATGAGAGATCCCACTGCACTAGAGTATGGAACATGTGACATGTACTCAATCTCATCATCTGATTGTGGAGACAAAGCCGATGAAAGTCCGAAATGGGTCACAAAGGAGTACTAACAGGCTTAGCACTCTACATATTAAACTTTGCAAAGAAGTTTCTCAATATACCCCTTCCGACTTAGGTACAATTTACTTGCTTTTCTATCTCTAAGAATCTCCATACCAAGTATCTTCTTTGCTTTGGTCCCAAATCTTTCATCTCAAATTCTTCACTTAGTTGGGCTTTGACCTTTCTTATCTCTCCTTTATCTTTTCTCGCTATCAACATGTCATCAACATAAAGAAGTAGATACACAAAAGAACCATCACTATTTTTCTTAAAGTAAACACAATCATCAAAACTACTTCTTTTAAAATCATGAGAAGTCATAAAAGAATCAAACCTCTTGTACCACTGTCTTGGTGGATCAAGTTTCAAACCGTAAAGGGACTTTTTCAAAGAAGCAAACATAGTCCTCTTTTTCTCGAGATCAGAAACCCTCTCAGTTGTTGCATGTAAATATCTTCCTCAAGTTCTCCATGCAAAAATGCAGATTTTACATCTAATCGCTCAAGCTCCAAATCATGCATGGCCACAATACCAAGCAAAGCTCAAATCGAACTATGCTTCACAACTAGGAGAACACATCCAGTGAAGTCCACTCCTGGAATTTGATCAGTAACCTTTTGCAACAAGCCTTGCTTTATATCCGGGTTCTTCAACTTCTGGAGTCCCTTCTTTCTTTTTAAACACCCATTTACAGCGAACAACCTTTTTACCTTTAAAAAGTTTCACAAGATCCCATGTTCTATTTTTATGGAGTGATTCCATCTCCTCTTGCATAGCAAACATCCACTTTTCTGAGTCTTCACAGCCTAACCGCCGCCTCGAATAATTAGACGGCTCTTGGTTTACATCTATATCTTCGGCCACATTTAAGCATAAGCAACTAGATCACCTCTCCATACTTCTTTGGAGGTTTAATTTCTCTTCTAGTTCTGTTTTTTTGGCGATAGAGTATTGTGGTGAAGAAGCAACTCTATTCTCAATTTTTGTACTGACTTGAGGAGTCGACTCTATATTAATCTGATGCTCCACCTGCTTTTGATTTTCTTTATTGGAAGAGTCTTTAAGAGATAAGTTAGGTAGCATAGCAATTTCATCAAAAACAACATCTCTGCTAATCACAACTTTTCTATTTTCAGGATACCATAACTTATACCCTTTTACACCAGCTTTATAACCAAGAAAAACACATTTAATGGATCTCGGTTCTAATTTTCCATTATCAACATGAGCATACGCAGGACACCCAAAGATCTTTAAATCAGAATAATTAGCGGGATTACTGCACCACACACTCTTGTGGAATCTTTTTCTCAATGGCAATGGATGGAGATCGGTTGATCAAAAAAATGCGATGAAATTTGCTTGGCCCAAAACGACTTTGGTAAGTTGGCATTTGACAACATACATCGAACTTTCTCCATGATCGTTCGCTTCATTCGCTTCGCAACGCCGTCTTGTTGTGGAGTATGACGAATCGTCAAGTGTCTCACGATCCCTTCCGACTTGCACACGGTTTATTAAACTCATTAGAACAAAACTCTAAGCCATTGTCATGCGGAGGTATTTTATTTATTTTCCGTCTGCTTTTTCAATCATAGTTTTCCAAGACTTAAATGCGGAAAACACATCGCTTTTCTGCGCTTCAGAAGAATGCCCAAACTTTTCTCGAAAAATCATCAATAAAAGTTAGCATATAATTAGCTCCACCTCTTGAAGGCACTCTTGATGGCCCCTACAGATCGAAATGAATATACTCCAATGTTCCCTTCGTGTTATGGATTCCTCTGGTGAATCGAACTCTCTTTTGCTTCCCAAAACGCAATGCTCACAAAACTTCGGTTTGCAAATTCCTTGCCCATCAAGAAGTCCTCTTTACTCAATTCTCGCCATGCCATTCTCACTCATATGCCCTAGGCGCATATGCCAAAGTTTAGTAATATCATCATCCGACAAGGTAGAGGAAGCGATACCGCATCACCAATAATGATAGAACCACACAAAACATATAACTTGGCGGTCTTTCTCTCGCCTTTCATCATCACAACGAGGGAACCTTTGAAATCTTCAAAATCCCACTTTCAATTTGTATATTTGTACCCTCTTGAATCAAGAGTACTCAATGAAATTAAATTTCTCTTCAATTTTGGAACATGTCGTACGTCACTAAGTGTTCTAACAACTCCATCAAACATCTTAACTTTAATTATTCCAACACCTGCGATTTTACACGAAGCATTATTTCCCATCAAAACAACACCTTCAGACACTGGTTTCGTAATTTGTAAACCAATCCCGATTGGGACTCATGTGGAAGGTGCAGCTGAATCAAGTATCCACTCCTCGCTCACTTTAGAATTGTTGATGAGTTTACTAGAAGTTCACCATCGCTGTAGTCTTCTACAACATCAGCTTCACCAGAATTTTCTGGTTGTTTTCCCTTTTGATTCATAGCCTCCCTTTTGATCTTATTTTTTAACTTATAGCACTCAGATTTAATGTGCTCTTTCTTCTTACAGAAGTTACAAGTTTTACCTCTGTTTGAATACTTTGATCTACCCTTATATTTACCGAAAGGATTCCGTTCTTGTGTCCTTCCACGATCATCATCAGCATTCCGATCTTGTCTCCCACGAACAATGAGACCCTCTCTCTAAGAGTCGGTTTTAACCACAAGATGCTTCATCTTATCATACGAGGTCAAATAATCATAAACCTCATCAACTGTGAGAGACTCGCGGCTATATAAAATCGTGTCTCTAAAGGTTGAATAAGACGGGGGCAACGAACAAAGTAAAATCAACCCTAGATCTTCCTTATCATACTGAACCTCCATGGCCTCCAAGTTTGAAAGAATTTCTTTAAACACTGTTAAGTGTTCGTGCACAGACGTACCTTACTCCAAACGATGAGCATAAAGACGTTGCTTCATATGCAACTTGCTGGTTAGAGTTTTCGACATACATATTTGTTCTAGCCTCTTCCATAATGCAGCGGCGGTCTTCTCCTTCATCACATCTTGCAAAATTTCGTTAGACAAATGCAGATGTAATTGTGTTAACGTCTTTCGATCCTTGCGTTTCTTCTCTTCTTCTGTCAATGTCGAAGGCATTTTATCTATCCCTAGCAAGGCTTCCTCTAAATCCATTTGTGCAAGAACTGCCTGCATCTTTATCTACCACAACGCGAATCTGGTGTTGCGATCCAACAGTAAAATTTCATACTTCAAGGATGCCATTACCGTGATCGAGATGAAAAACCCGGAAGCTCGGATACCAATTTGTGAAAAAATATAACGTCGGTAATGACAAATATATCGCAAAGAAAAGAGAAATAAAAATAAAGAACACACAGATTTTACGTGGAAACCCTTTCGGGAAAAACCACGGGCAGAGGAAAAGAAAATTCACTATGTCGAATTCGAATCAATTTACAAGAGGAATAGACTATGTCTATTTATAGGCTTATAAAGCCATATTCTAATAGGAGTGTAGTAAGATTGAAACTCCTTATTCTAATCAATATCTAATAGATGGAGTTTAATAAGGTTTAAAAAACCTTATTTAAAATAAAATAAAAGAAGTGTAGTTCTATAGGGATTCTTCTTTTATTTTATTTTACCATTGTATTTTATTTAAATAAGGATTCGGGTCACTTAATTCTAACAGAGGGATTTCAAAACTTTTGATTATGGTGGGAAGTTATTTATTGTTTTAGCAGAGAGCTAACTAAAGTACATAAAGCAAAAATGGGGAAGGATAAAAATTCATTAACCAACTGCAATGACTATATACATGACTCTAAAATAAAATAACAAACTCAGCTTCCTACTCCCACTAAAACAACCCATTAACACAGGAAAATAACAATTCCTTTAACTCCAACTGAACTTGAAAATATCAAAACAAACTCCTTAAAAACTAGGACTTCAACTAAGACTAACTAATGACAGAAAAAGACTTTGCAGCCCTTGAGACACTAACATTCTCCTCCTGGCTCAAGTGCAGGAGACACCAAGTTTGTTCCTAAGAAACTCAAATCGACTAACATGGAAAGACTTAGTAAAAATATATGTCATTTGGTCCTCTGATCTGCAATAAACCAACTTCATTTCACCTGTCTTTTGCACTTCCCTCAACACATAATACTTGACTTTAAAATGCTTTGTTCTTCCATGAAATACATGGTTAAGTGAAATAGCTAGAGTAGCTTGATTATCCACAAACACCTCTATGCTTCCCTCTTGTCTCAAATACAGATCATCCATTATCTTCTTTAGCCATACAACTTGATTTACAGTAGTTGTAGCTACAATGAATTTAGCTTTTGCAGTTGATTGAGCCACCATCTCTTGCTTTCTTGAACACCAAGAGATGTAACCTGACCCAAATGTGAAGCAATAGCCTAAAGTGCTTCTCATATCATCTAGTGATCCAACCCAATCACTATCAAAATAGCCTTGCAACTTGAACTTCTCAACTTTGCTAAAATTGATTCCTTTTGCAAGTGTCCCCTTTAAGTATACCCTCTTTGCAGCAATCATATGAATTTCACTTGCACAATGAAGAAATTTGGACAAAACACTTACAATGTACATGATGTCTTGCCTAGTGGATGTGAGGTACATTAGACACCCAATAAGACTCTTGTAACCTTCTCATCTATAGAATCTACCCCATCCATCTTCTAAAGTTTTTCTTTCTGATTCATTGGAGTGCTTACACTACTACACTCCTCCATATTAAGCCTCTTCAAAATCTCCTTTATATAATTCTTCTAGCTTACACTACTACACTCCTCCATATTAAGCCTCTTCAAAATCTCCTTTATATAACTCTTCTAGTAAACAAACACCTCATTCTAACCCTGCTTGATCTCCATTCCCAAAAAGTAATGTATCTCACCAAGATTAATCATCTCAAATACCTTCATCACATCTTTCTTGAATGCTTCAATCTAAGTTGTATCACTTCCTGTCATCAACATGTCATCTACATATAAAGAGATGCAATGATTAGATTTGCTCCTGACTTCTTCACATAGAGAGTAGGTTCACTCATGCTCTTCACAAAGCCTAAGTTCAGAAAGTGCTCATCCATCTTGTTGTTCCATGCTCTAGGAGCTTGTTTTAACCCATGGAGAGTCTTCCTTAATAGATACACCTTCTTTTCTTGACCTAGTGTAATAAAGCTTTCTGGTTACTCAACATAGATTTTTTTCCTCCAATATTCCATTCAAGAATGTTGACTTCACATCCAACTGATGCATCCTCCAACCTTGTTGAGCTGACACAACCAAAAGCATTCTGATTGTGTCGATCCTTGCCATAGGTGTATCACCCTATACCCGACCCATTTTACCAGATCCGAGCATAAGACGCCACATTTCTTACACACTTAACTAAATTATTCAGTCTACTAAAAACTATATTGAATATACATTTATTTATTAAAATTTCATTCCTAAGATAATATGTTTGAATAATGCATTTATCGTTTATCAAAGAACTTTCAAAGATAAATTAAAATATTATATCATTCTACTTAAAGAAACAAGCACATTGTGGCGGATATTACTATTTTTCATTTGAAAACATGTTTCAAAAAGGGTTCCTCTGTATGCATAATATTGCCCTCGATCTAACACCATGGAACATCCCTGGCTTGGTCCCTCCTAGCGTACAGGTTCCACTCATAGACCTGCAAACCAAAACACGTATATAAGTTTCCAAAGAACTTTGCAAGTCTCACTCAGATTTACCTTTTTACAAAAATGTAGATTCTTTTTTGTTACTCCATGAGTTTGGTTTCCCTCTCAGACAATGATGGATACATTTCTGATTCTCGATTGGCGGATAACCGTAAGTCAATTATTGCATTTAACCATCTTATACTCCTTTCACGTTAACTATTTTACACCAATCCCTTACAGATTGTAGTTAGATACGCTTCTTAGATAATTACCTAGCGGGTTCTATTCTTGGCAGATTCTTTAAATACTCTCACGATTACTAGAATACTTGTCACATTATACCTTCAAATCAATCCATAAAAATAGATTTAATGGGGGAATATAACAATTTAATTCTTGTAATAGAAATTCCAAATGGCTTCCATACAGGATTCAATAGTTTTCAGGTATGGCGGACCATACACTACCAACATTCCAGATGTCTCAAGTTCCTTGTCATGGTAGATCACTACGGTAGATTCAACAGTTGGTTGCTCTATCGAGTATTCTATTGGAAAATGCCTCACAGTCATACTCAGATCTTACACACAACAAACTAGGATCTCTCCACTTGATCATTACAGAATTCATTCCACTAACTTTCGAGATAACACGCCACAAGGGCTTCCAAAAAGAGTTAGCCATAGAGTATTTCCAAAGGATTCACCTCAAAGGCTTTCTAGAGAATTTTCCACAAAGGCTTTCCAAAGAAATCTGTGTTTATTATCATGGAGAACCATTTCGGTGGATACCATGAGCTCCTCCCACATGGTCTTATACCTTTATGCCCCATTGGCCTATTATCACATGATGCCATGGCCATGAACTTCCACAGATTTATCTCGTGATCTGTTAGTTTGGTTAGCATTACAGCTACCCAATCAGAG
The DNA here is from genome assembly GCA_025698515.1 of Gossypium sturtianum. NCBI lineage: Eukaryota > Viridiplantae > Streptophyta > Magnoliopsida > Malvales > Malvaceae > Gossypium > Gossypium sturtianum. The sequence goes on from CM046949.1 coordinate 38,015,529, forward strand.
GCTACACAATAAATCTCTTTCTCACCTTTTTACTTAACTCGAAATTGTCAGACATTAAACCTATATATCAATGAAGTATAAAATAAGAACTATAACACGCTAGTAGAAATACCACATAGTACACAACACCGTACTATGCTGCACATTATTCACCTCATTTACGTATTTGTACATATCTCTAATAGACATGCATTCACATAATTCCATGACATGCAAGAGTCAGGTTTAGAGAGTCACCAGAGACCTACCTTTACCTCGGCCAAGAGCTTTTACTTCGACAGTCTTTCCCAACCCAACAAAAACTGCTTAAAGGATCATAAGATTTCCATTAGAATCCTCATTACAAACATTTTACTAATATTTCAACTACAAGCGACCCTCACGCAAGACCTTCCTGTAACACTATTTTCTTCTATAGTCGTAATGTGAAAAATTGTAAAGCTTACCAGAAGGTTGTATTATCTATCTTAGTTCGACCTCATTGAAGAGGAAGAGGAGGATGTTGAGGTTAGAAAGAAGACCCTGAACCTTAAGCAGATAGCCTAAAACCATTCGAAGTGTCCATTTCCCCTAAATATATTCTCGGTCCCCCGATTTCCTTACCAGTTCCAAGGTAGGTGAAAGAAAATTTGGCGAAGATTATCTTCACTGTTGACCAGTCATGGGGAGGTCAAATCAATCTAATTTACTTTTATTGAGAAATAGCTAACCATGTTACTTATGACAACTTATTTAGTTGACTTGTTTAAGTGTACAAGTAATCTCTCATTCATTTTGCTACTCTACTCTTTGCTCTGATCTATGCCTTTTGTTGCTGTAGAATCCCAACAACTCCCAACTAACCCAATATGAGATCCAATTTGAACAATACTCACACAAATCAATCATACTATATCTTGGCGGAGACTCTCATTTGGCATGATCTTTAAGACAATTAAGCCTCTTGCGATTTCCTCATATACCTGACAGTCTCTTCGTGTTTAAACAAACTCTGGGGCGTACACCCTTCATAGGTGCGCACTTTCTTAGGCGTAATCTTTCTCCTCTTAAGAACATCCTGCAATCAATTCCTTATATACCGCCAATGGGTGGATGCTTTAACTCTAGTATGCGTTAACACTCTAATTTTCCAACTAACCAGTCGAGTGGCAGATTAAGTTGTCATGGTGCGTCCAAAACAGAATTAACATACTTATATCACTCTTAATTGGATTCATAAATTCTAGGGTGTGATGATAAGAGTAAAAGTTTTAGAAAAATTGACTCCCCAAAACTGTGCATATCCTTTCACAACCAACCTTTTTCTTGTACTTAATCACTGAGCCATCAAGATTAAGTTTGGTTTTGAAAACCCACTTCTCTCTAATCACCTTTCTATTTGCAAGCCTCTCAAGTAGCTCTCATGTCTGGTTTTTCTTTATCATACCCAACTCTTACTTCATTGCCTCCATCCACTGCTGATCATTTTTGACTTCTTTATACCATGCAGGTTCAAGAACAATCACATTGCACCTCTTATAAAGTTCACTCAATGATCTTGTACCGCTAACTGGTGTATCATCCACCAGTTCATCAGGATTGAGACAAAACTCCTACTTCTTTTCTTCTGCATCACTTGTCCAATCCTACTGTTCATCTTCTAGGAACTAAACATCTCTTCTTACAATCATCTTTCCTGCTTGGGGTTGATAGATTCTATAGGTTTTAACACCAAGCTATAACCAACAAATATTTCATACTCAGATTTCTCTCCTAACTTGTCCCTCTTAACATGTGGTGCATGACAGAAACATAAACAACCAAATACATTCAGACTCTTCAGAGTTGGCTTCATCCAATGCCCTTAGAGACTATATATTCCAAAAAAAAAATATAGTTGTGTTAACTGCCTCAACCTAAAATTCCTTAGGTAGGGACTTCTCATGCAACATGACCTAGTCATCTCCATAATGGTCCTCTTTTTCCTCACACTAAACCCATTATGTTGTAAAGAGTAGGGAGAAGTGAGTTGATACTCCATCCCGACCTCCTCAGAGAAAGAATTTAACCTTTGTGAGGTATATTCAGTCCCATTATCAAATTTGACAACTTGAATCTTACAGCCACTTTGATTCTTAACCCATCTATTTTACTTCAAAAACACTTTAGCAACCTTAGAGTTTTCCTTCATGAAGTAAATCCAGCACATTCTGGTAAAATCATCAATAAAGATAATGAAATACTAGTTGTCATTCAATGAAGAAGTTGCTTGAGGACCACATAGATAAGTGTAGATCAACTGTAACTTCTTTTTGGCTCTCAAAGTTGAGTTTTTAGAAGGTAATTGATCGCGCCCAGACGTGTATGCACCAAGGCTATGATTCAACACAAAACAATTATAATCTAGTGGTGTACTGCATGTGTGACAAGTTGAGTTGTAATATTTGTAGTGTTACAATGGAACACCTGAGTAATTCCATGGATCGAACCCAAGAGAGTTAGGGGACTAAGTGATTCCGAAGCAACAAGCATGCAACCATGAAGTCTAGTTAACTACTCGCTAAGTCCTATATTACAACAATTCATAATTAAGGTTAATTACGCTAATTAATTACCTAACACTAAAAATGACCAAATTGTAAAATAGACAAAATTAAGAAATTAACAATTCAATAAACAAAAGCGGTTGGTTGAATTCCATGCTGCTATTTAGTCTTTGAACTACGGATCTAAAAATCTTAAACTTCTGAGTGGCTCAATTTTACCTCCCGGCCACCATTTTACCAAATTAGACGACTTAGTTCGGTTTATCTCTCAACCGCACCAAACTAACTCGGGACAACCAAATTGGTGCTCAATAGGATCTCCTCTCAATCTAACCTATCTATTTTTCCTTATAGACGTCAATTTTAAGTTTTGAATTTTATTCGATTTAGTCCAGTTTTTATAATTTTGTCTTTGTTCCAAAAACAAACCAAACAACATTTCCATCAACCAACCACCATACATTTAGTTACTCATCATCATTTCCATACAAGAAACAACCCAATATACATTCAAAACATACACTAAAATAAGCACAATGAATAAGGTTGAAGAAAGCTTAGTGATTTCTTGATGGTTGCTTAAGGAGAATGAAGGTGGTAATAATGTAGGTGCAAAATATCAAGAAAGTTTAGATTTTTAACTAAGAAAAAAGAAATAAAGCTGAGCTATATTAAATGCTATGGATTAAAATGAAAATACAAAGAGAGTTTTAAGTACTAAATAGCAATTATGACAAAACTACAGTAAAAACTAACTAACTACCAACTGACACAACTAAAAAGCAAAAAAAGTTGAAACTCAACCCTAGAATAATGAAGAAGAAGAAGAGAACAAGAAAGTTAAAAAGCTGATACAAAAGTAAATATAGCAACCCTTTTTCCATTCTCAACTAACAGTGGCTTTTAACATCTGATTACAACCTAAAATTTTAGACCAAAATGCCCCTAGACGCTGTATTTTGTTTGGGGTTGGTGTTGGAAAAAAACTACCCTTGCAGTAATTTTTATCCCCGTCAAGCAACGGTATTGTGACACCAAAGCTTTAGTGTTGCGATACCCAAAACAATGGCAAACTTAGGGGTCTCAATGTCGCGATACCCACTCCTCTATGTCGCGACATCACTAAAGTTGGTCTCAATTTTCTTTACTTCAGCACCTTTAAGATATCACAACATCCATGGCATCGGTGTCACAATACCCTATACTAACTCAATCACATCGTTAAGTCCCCCATGACAATGTTTAACCAATTTGGGTCTCAAAAGGGTGTAAAACTAAGCAAAAACATTTATTAATGCTTAAAGCTAAAGATCAACAAAAACAAATAAAAGACACTTAAATTGCTTGAGAATTAACTTCTCGATCTTATTGGAGAGTCTAATTTGACGCATCAATTTACGAAAAATCAACAACCTTGTTTGATTGCCATTCAAGCAAGCTTTGCACCTCGAGTTCAACTCCTCCAGAATTGGTAGCCCAATTTCCATATCATTCTTCTACATGAACTATAAACCTTTGTGATGAAAGTGCCCTAACCTCTTATGCCACAATTTAAAGTCACTAACCTAAAACTTGAATTCCACTTGCTTCTTCTCGAGTGGATTCAATTAGAAATTCTTCTTCTGCATCTTAATCCTAAACAATTCGTTGCCACTAGAGTCCAAGATCAAACACCTTCCCTCTTCAAACATATGTTGGAAAAAATCCAATTAGAAAATGATTTTCTTGCACAGTGGAAAAAATAAAATTTTGAAAATCAAGCCAGTTTGTGATATTTATAGCAATAAACTTTTTTTCCCATAGTAATACCTATACTTTGAGTGAGACTAATCCTAGACATTCCCGGCTTTCAACCAAACGGTCTTCTCCGCTATTCTCATACCATAAATTACTTCGATTGTGGGCTCAAACAATTACGAATCAAACATAGAACTAGTAATAATTTTCTTTATTTTTAGTAGGAAAGTAAATCTCTCTCTTATAGAAACGGGTAGAATTTTTATTCCTGGAAAATAAAATTTATACTTAGAAATAAATTCTCACTATTTTCCAGTAGAATAACAATATGTCAAAGTTGTATATAAATTATTGTGTTTTAGCCCTACTGATGCCATCTATTTATAGTGAGGGGAAGTGAAACCCTAGTTAAATAAGTAGAATGCGTTCAATGCCTACTTAATAGAAAAAAAATCCCTTGTTGAACTAGGAGAGAGAGGGGCTAATAGGGTGTGCTTCCCCTCATATGTATTATGATAGGGATTCAGGCCTCTCCTTTTTTTATGTCCAATTATATGTGCTCTCTGGACTTTTAACCCAACACTTAATAATTTAATCCAATCCAGTACATGTTTTTATGTTTCTCAAAATATACATTATTTATTTAGTTAATTTTAATTAATTAGTTTTCCAATTAAATAGTTTTCTTAATCCAATTCTAATTCCATTAAAATTATGACAACTTTACTGTAAAAGAATCTACGAGAAAATATATTTAATTTTTCTACATATAACGGATTCACAATAACCAATTAATTTAATTCAATTTTCAAACTTCAATTAATTAATTAATAATTCAAAAAATCATAAATTAATTCTTAGGTTATTTTCATACTCAGTGAGAAAACCACATTCATTTCTAAATGTTACTCATTTGTCTAACTTTATCATTTCTATCCATATATGCTCATTTGATTCAACATGCAATTCATTTATGGTTTCAATAAGCTAGCGAAGAGACCGATTTGATATATGTGATTAGGGGTCAAAAGATTTATAATTTAAGTTTCAGCTTTTCGTCTATTAATTATAAACTCATTTAGTCACGAAGTCATTTCACTATAGTATCGTGACTGAGCTCTCCCTAATGACATACCATTATGAAAGCTACTTGATCAGTGCTCGTCCAATTACCTTGTCATAAGTTTGTTACCCTCATAAGGTATCATTAATCTCTTTGGGATAAATTCGTTCTCACAATATGATCCTATTTTTTCTCATGGTAACCATTACATCTTCATTCATGAAAAGTCAACTATTATCAAATAATAATTAAGTCATTAATCACAAAGAAAAACGACCCGTGACCACGTTTACTTTTCATCTATCATGTAATGCCAATGAGAGAATATCATTCACTCATGTCTATCATCCACTCATGTCTTGGGTTATGAATTCCATTATTGTGAATGATGCTACATACTATAGAAGTTATATACCCGACATACCAGCTTTTAATTTCTTATGTATTGGAACTTAGGCTCTTACTTACATCCAAGTATATGAGTCATGCATACATAGTCCATCATCCACTCATGATTAAGGTATGCCACCGTATGAATGTCACAAGTGAATAAATCCATAAACGGATTTAGGATCTATTTCTCTAAGGTCGAGTCTGATGTACTGTCAGTCAAGTCAGTCACATCTATGTCTCTATCTTCTGTGAGTCATTTTCTTCGATGCCCAAGACAAAGCATCTCTCCAATTGGACTTGATAGATGTCTGTCATAATTTGATAGCCAAATTAGGCTCTCCAATGCACTTGAGGAGCTTATTCTCAACAAATTTAAGTGTCTTTTATATTATTATTTTTGTCAATTTTTTAGTTCTAAGCATTCATAAACGTTCTTTTGTTTAGTTTTAGACCTTTTTGAGACCCAAATTGGCCAAATTTTTCATGGGGAACCTGACAATGTAATTGAGTTGGTGTAGAGAGACAATAAAGGCTCAAACTCGAGGAGAATGTCATTCAGAGCGAGTATCGTGACACCAACGCCATAGAAGTCATGATATCCCTGAAGGTGTTGAAATGAAGAAATTGAGCCCTTTTCCAGTAGTATTGTGACACCAAGGGATGGGTATCATGACAATGAAACCCCCAATACCCCAATTTAGATACTATTTTGGGTATCGTGATGCCTCTACCTAACAGGTGAAAAATTGTAGGGGCAATTTTATGTCCAAACAAGCTTAAGTTTTTTTTTAATCTAAGGGCATAATTGTCAATGTTAGGTTAAATGTTTGTACACTATAAATACTACTTTATAAGCTTTTGATTTCATATTTTTGTTGGGTAAACATTTCTTTTTAGTTTTTCATAGTTTTAGGTTGGATTTTCTTTTCTTTTCATTTTTAGATTAGGTTTAGAATATATTTTATTTTTATTGTTTTCTATTTCTTCTTTTATTATTGAATACTATGGCAAAGAAAGATGATCAAACTCTTGGGCTTCATTGGATTCCCATCAATTGAATTAGCATTTTCTTAAACTCTTTACTTTTATTTTATGTCTACCATGCGTTTGATAAAATACTTGTTTGAAATTTAAGTTTGATTATATGCTAAATTGGTTGGTGGTTTGTTAATTGGTTATTTCTTAGTTTAAGTTAATGTCTATTCTTGAATTAATTGACTGTTCAATTATATCAAAATGCTTAATACGCTAGAATTGATGCCTTTAGTAAAAAATCTAGATAAACGAGACTAAAAGGAGAGTTTATCATTAGACAATTTGATATAATTGTGTCGAATAGTGAGACTGAGAGGAGATTTATATGCCTAGGTGAGATAGAGAGGAGAACCTAGGTGGTATCTTTTAGTCTAGGATGAGACCGAGAGGAGATTCTTAGCTAAGAGTGACAAACAATATAATCGGTATTGGTTTATTAGCTTAGTTAGCGAGTAACGAACCAATCGGTCATCGTTTTATCTTTTTCATTGTCTAAAGTAATAGGTAAGAAAATTAGATTAGTTTGTTTAATTGGTAATTTAAATTTAGTTTATAAACAATTTATTTTAGAATTTGCACTAATAATTCCTGACTTATTTAGATTAGTGATTGTTTAACTTGTAATTAACTTGATAAACACATTTATCAATTTGAAAATCCCTTAGGTTCGATCCTTCGAATACTCGGGTGTTTCATTATAACACTACAAATAATATAATTGGCCTGTCACACTTGCAGTAAAAATAAAAATATTAAAAATTAGTTAAGCCTAAAGTATCTTAAAATTTTAAGGAAAATAAAAGAAAACCCCCTTATTTATTGGTAGAATTATCGTTGTTCGACATTGAAAATAAAACAAATGGTAATTAAAAATATAAAAGAAATAAAGAGCTTAAAGAAAAACTCCCTCAATTGATATTGGAGTCGCCTTTGTCCAAAATAGAGTCAAAGGGTCATTTGTCATACTAATCATACCCATCTAAAAAGCAATAATACTCTCACCTAACAAATCTATCAAACATTTGATCTAAGAATGGTAACGAAAAATGATCTTTTCCGATAATCCACACGGATCCTCCTTCCTGTACCTGTTCTGGTCGGGATTAGCTCATTGTTCTCACTCTCCACAAGTGTAATGCCTCCTTTCTTTGGAACGTATTGAATTGGGCTTACCCATGAGCCATCTGAGATGAGGTAAATAATTCCCAAATCTAGCCACTTGATAATCTCTTTCTTGACTACCTCTTTTATAATCAGGTTTAACCGTCTTTGACCTTCAATCGTTTCTTTTTTGCCATCTTCTAATATGATCTTATGCATGTATAAAGATGGGATAATACCTCGGATATCAGCTATGATCTACCCGATCACCTTTTTAAACTTCTTCAATGCGTCAATCAATTTTTCCTCTTGACTCTCGGTTAGCTCAGTTGAAATTATGACAGGCAAAGTAGCAGAGTTACCTAAATAAACATATTTTAAATGAGATAGAAGTAACTTTAACTCCAATATAAGCGGCTCTTCAATTGATGCCTTCAGTTGAATATGCTCATGGGACGCCAACTCTAAAGATTCAAATCAAGATTGTTGAACAAATCTCTTCAAATTGGCCTCCAACAAAGCCAAATATTCCTGCCATTATTCATCACTTAGTGGACCGGACACTAAGATGTGCTTTAATGGATCCTCTACAAAATTGAGTTCCCATTTTGTAGCTAAGGATTCTAACTCGGACATTCCGTAACACTCTTCAACTGCATCAAGAATTGAGTTCCCATTCTGTAACCAATACATCTTTGATTTTCCCTTCCGAATGTACTAAGGATCTATTTGCTAGTTGAAGCGTAACCGTCGTTGGCCTAACTTCACCAATTCCTAATTTTTTGAATAAAGACATGGGCATCAAGTTGATGCTTGCTCCCAAATCACATAAAATCATATCACAGTAGGAATCTCCAATATTACAAGGTATGGTAAAGCTCTCTGGCTCTTCCATTTTTTAGGGAAGTTTGTTTTGCAAAAATGCACTACACTCCTTTGTCAATGCCACTATCTCAAATTCTTCGAATCTTTTCTTCTTAAAGAGAATATTATTAATGAAATTGACATAGTTTGAAATTTGCTCTAGAGCTTTCATCAATGGGATATTTATGTGAAGTTTCTTGAGTACATCCAAAAAAATTTTGAATTGGACTTCTTGCTTCTGTTGCTAAAGTCTTTGAGGATAAGAGGTGGTGGAACCTTAGCTTTGTTTGGGCAACCTTTCTATAGCATTTTTTTTTTTTTTTTGCATCTGATACAAGTGTTAAATTATCAAAATTGACTTGTTGAGGGTTTACCTTACCAGGGATCGCAACTTTCGACTTTGTAAAGCAGGAGTTTCAACACTCGGTTAAACTTCCTCGTTCTGACCAATAGTAACCTCAACAACTCTGGGCTCAAACATCCTTCCACTTCTCGAAGTGGCAGCTTTGCAATGCTCATTACCCGAACTTCTCGAATTTTTAGTGTCACTTGGTAAAGCACTTTTGGGTTTATTTCGAAGTTCGTTGGCTAGCTGCTCTATCTGGTTCTCCAAATTTCTAAAAGTGACATCATTCTTTGTAATATATGCTTTTAACAAGTTCTCCAAATTATTGGAAGATTCAACTTGTAGAGGTTTCTAAACTTGTTGAGAAAACCCAGGTGGATGATTCGATCTGGATTGCATATAGGAGTTGCTAGGACCAGCCCCTTGATTAATCCATGAGAAATTCAGATGAATATGCCCTGGAGGATTCTAGTAATTTGGCTGCAATCTTTACCCACTTTTATTCTGTTTCTAGTTACCCATGTAGTAAATAGACTTTGGGTTTGATGGGAAATTTTCGAACATGTGACCATCTCCGCAATAAACACAAGAGATGTTCTCAAACTGGCTTGGTTGCTGACCTATCATGTTAGCATTGAAACCGTTAGCAGTAATGTTCTTAAGCATGGAGGACATAGAAGAAACCTGAGCTACCAACAAAGTAAGTGCATCAAATTCATGTACTCATGTCACTCGGTATAGGAGGTTACTATGCAAGATAGAGCACGAGTATGATTGAAACTGTCATGTACCCATTCCCCAATCCGTTCGCCGAAACTGAGCTACAGGAGGTTACCATGCAAGATATACATAACATACACATACTTTAAACATGCATGGCAGACAATGCCGCGGACTAATAGGTGGCGGGTCAAACCTGTGGGTTGTTCAAGTACGCATTGACATTCAGATGGCTAAACTGCGGATTATTCCGCGAACACACTTTTTGCGAAAGTAAGGCGGACATCTAATTTGGAAAATTTCCTGTGGATACCTAAGATGGCGAACTGTTTCGCGGATACCTTACATTGTGGCAGGTCCCACGATACTTAAAACACAGAACATAATAGAACTGAATTTCATTTTTATCAACATACATCGTGAAATTCCAAGTAATCACCTTCAAAATTTAACATGTTTGTTTACAATTAACCAAACGACTATATACATGCCACTTAGACCGACTCAATTAAAATCAGGAGTCTACCACAACTTCGGACGGATAGTGTGTACTTCTTGCTAATCTAATTGTCATGCTCTAAATGTTCAAAATCTACAAGATAAAAAAATCTCGGCATAAGTGTTTAAAATACTTAGTAAGCTCATATAAATTCGATAGTTAACTTACCTTACATAATAATTATATGATAATTTAATATGCAAACACAGTTTACCTATCAACCAACACAATTCGCCAACAAGGTAAGTGCATATACTTCATCACACACAGTATATCAAGTATGCAACATGATACAATAACTGTAACAGCCCAATTACGACCCTAAACGGAACGGTGGTTTCGGGACCACGAATCCGAACTGGAAAAAAATCTCATAATATTATTTTATTTTCGTGTGTAGTGATATTGAGTAAGAGTGTGTTGAATTGTGCAAATTTTATTGCTTAATGTGCTTGAATTGAGAGAAAGGGTTAAATAGATAAAGTATAAAAGTAGCATTCATTATATAAAAGGGTTTAATTTGAGTGTTGGTTGAAAGAAAGGATTTGCATGTCAAATAACCTATTTTGTTTGTAGTGGACGGCATGATGATTACATGTTTATTAAATATTATTTGTTTTTAGTTAGTGGTGTATTATTATATTTCATAATTTGAGTAATAAAGGAAAAAATAATAAAAGAAAAGAAAGAGTGTTCATCTTTCTTGGGGAGTGACCGAAAATAAAGAACAAAAAAGGGAAAAATATCATCTTCTTCTTCTTTAACACCGAAACAAAAAGAATAAGAGGGGGGTTTTGAGTTCTCACCATTCGGTCATTGCATGTTCCCATAAGGTGAGTAAATGACCTTAGTTTTTGTTAATTCTAGCATGTTTGAGGTTGGGGTCTTTAAATCCATTTAGCTAAAATTGGAATTTTGAAATTTGTAGTATAATTTGAATGTTGCCATGAAAGGAAATTTTGATTTTTGGTATGGTTTATGATAGAATAGGTGGTAAGCTTGTTAAATAAACTAGATTTTCCTTGAAGCCTTGATGGAACTTAGCATACGGGTGAACTTTATTTTAAAGAAAATCTTTGAAAGGATGATATAGCAAATAAATTGAAGAAAAGAGTTAGTATGGGGACTAGGAGTATTCGGCTATTGATAGTTGAAATCAAATTCATGATATTTTGTATTGTTAGTTTCAAAGACTAAGTTATAAACCTTAAAAATGTTGGGGGGCAATATAGTAAATTGAAAAATCAAGTGCTTATATACTAAATTGAATGGAAATGTTATTAAATAAGTTAAATTGGAATTTTTTAGACCAAGAGCAAAAAGAAACCGGAGTGGAGCGGGAAAATCTAAATTGATTGAGTAGCCGGAACTTTGAATTTTTGCAGACTTAGAGGTAAGTTATAAGTGATTTGTTTTAAAATAATTAGTACTAAATTTTTCGTATATATTTTAAGGACAATTCGATGTAAGAATATACAAATGCCGAATGCACCATGATATTTTTAATGGTAGATGCCGAATGATATACTATTATATATATGTGTTGAATTATATAATTCTTTGAGTACTTGGAATTTGTATAAATTGTATATGCATGTAATTATTGATGTAATTACATATAGATTGCCGAATGTCAAATGGTGTGGAATATAAATCATGTGAAAGCCGAATGTGAATTGAAGCATGTATTCAATTAATGTATTAAGATCAAATGATTTAAAGTGAATGGAGTATAAGTTAAAGCAAATCTTGAGGTATAGTAGAATGATCATGGAATATTTAGTTATGTGCATATATGAGCATAGTTGATAGAAAGAGTAGTAATTGGAAGAAAAGTTGTTTGATTTGCATATATAGATATGTTACGTGTATAAAAACTTGATATGAAAGTATATGATATGCGCAAGAGGAGAAGGATTTAATCACCGAGCAATGTGTGTGCGAGATCGGTTGAATAGCACTGTGTGTGCGGACTTAATCACCGAGCACTGTGTGTGCGAGATCGGTTGAATAGCACTGTGTGTGCGGACTTAATCACTGAGCACTGTGTGTGCGAGATCGGTTGAATAGCACTATGTGTGCGGACTTAATCACCGAGCACTGTGTGTGCGAGATCGGTTGAATAGCACTGCGTGTGCGGCTATCGGATTTTATTAAGAGAAAAGACACTTAGAAGGGTAAATAAAGGTGTCAGGTATGTTCTTATTGGACAAATGGATTATTACCTTGGTGTATAATTAAGTAGGATATTTTGATAAGAGTAGGTAGCATATGAAAAGATAATTATTTTGTCTGGTGATTTAATGAGCATGAGATTGAGGAATGCTAACCTAGAGTAATTGTTGATATCATTAACTAATTGATATGTAGATTGTAATTGAAAAGAATATTGATGAAAAGCAATATTCGTACATTTCATCTGCTTGCTTATAACTTACTAAGCTATTGAAGCTTACATGTTGCGTGGTTGTATTGTTTTATAGATCCTTAAAGTCAAAGCTCGAGCTCGGGAATCCTCGTCGAAGTCAATTATACTATCACCAAAAATTGGGTATCTTATAAGTTATGCTCCTTTTGAAATTAAGGCATGTATAGGCTAGGTCTCTTTTGTATATTTGATCATTATAAACTTGTATATATACCATGCGAATATGGCTATACTTTCACGATTAGATACGATCTAGCTCTTTTGAATTTGGTGCCGTGGTATGAATGTTTGAATTATTAAATGATATCTTAACTTATAAAATCATTACATACTAAGTATTGTGCGGTTATGGAATGCATGAATTTTATATATTATGTAGTGTATAATATGATTTGGGTTTTTAAACTTTCATTACTAATATACTTACTTGCATGTGTATGATTTGTAAGATACATAGTAGTTTTAATGATATGTAAGTGTTAGTTGGGATTTCTAGAAATGATTTGTTTATAACATAGAGATATTTTACTATATATACATATGGTACATAATGTATGCATATACATCAGGTGAGTTAGTAAGAAGCATATTCATATTGATTTTTCATAGGAAATTCGGAATGGTGTTGGTCCTTGTGTATAGATTTTGATCATCTCCTTGAATGATTGAACAAGTTTTTGTTAGGATTTCAAAGGTTAAATAAGTATGTTATACTACCTAATGAGATATGTGACTTTGAAATTGTTAAGAAGTGTTGTCCGAGCATAATGGGTATACATGGTAAAGGTATAGTTAAAATTTGAATATAAAACGAATGATAATCGTATGAACGAGTGAGAATGCATGCTTATTTTGTCCATGGCCGAATGTGTTGTGATTTAGGGAAATTATATTTTGATCCATGCATGTATTAGTATAGATGGTTATCTATGACTTGAATGAATATAGGATCAAATGCATGTTCAATAATGTGTTACAATAACACTCTTCATATCTAATTCATTCTCATACCTTTCACTGGTGCGAACTCCAATTATAATAGTCAATTCTTTCATTTAACCTCATTCCTTAATATGTCAATTTAACATTTCACATATTTTATATTACCCAATGAACATCATAAAAGAACTCAAAACACAGGTACGCTTCACATTAGATGCTCATTCAAGCTAATCGCGTACAGAGGTGTCAGGTTACCCGTTCGAGCTAAACCTTGATCGACATAATGAAAGCTTAGTCAGGTTTGTATATACATGTAAGCTTACCAGTCCAAGCTAAACCTTTAAAACGACATCAAATTACCAGTCCAAGCTAAATTTATGCCATATGTATCTGCAAGTCTGCAAAAAATGCTGGATTTCGGAATCGTCAAGAAATAACATGTAACCGTGTGTATGAGTCTTTTACTAAGTCCATCGAGACACTTTCATTTTGTAATCTCATTTGCATTCTTTCGTATTATAATACAATAATTCTCCTCTATATATATTTAACAAACCAAATTTGTCCTACAAAACTTTCAATTATACAATTAAAGAACAAAAGAAAAGAAAGTTTATTATTGTTCATATTGTATGAACTTACCTAGCGGAATGATAACTCGCCACAATATAGTCTACTCAACAACTTTTCCTTTCCCACAATCTTTTCTTGGTGGATTCAATTCTTGATCTATTACATAATTTAATTCAATTTTTATCAACCAATATCATTCATTAGCTTATAAAGCATATAAGTCAGTTCAATTCTATCAGTCAAAATTCCCTTAAGCTTAACACATTACACAATTGAACCCTTTTATAACAAAATTTATAGAAATCTCAAACTGGTTTCGAAATGTCTACACTTAAGCCCTGATATTCAGAACTAACAATTTTTCATTTTATCAAGTTATCCTTTTTCATAACTTCACTTCTAATCTAATCATTTAACACTACAATTTCAAGCATTCAACAATGGTAATCTTAAAAAATCTTTAATTATTTTCGAAACAAACAACACTATTAGCTAGATTGAAGCACGATAATTTCAAAAACATCAAATCCAAGCAAAACGGACTCGAATTAGCTTTCCATGCAAGAGCACAAAGCTTGGTCGAGTTTTCCTCGATCAACAAAGAAGAAAGACGGTGATGGAAAAAATGAAAGAAAAAAGAATGAGTTTTCTTCCCTCTGTCCATTATGTTACGATATATATATATATAATCTAATCATTAATTAGAATTAACATGATGATAGATAATTCTAACACCTGTCCTGCCATTATCTATAAATATAGCTTAATTACCATTTTAATCCCTAATCAATTAACGTATTATCATTAGTAAAGAGAAATCCATAATGTTCAACTTTTAACACCTTTACGATTTCATCCCTATACTATGATCAATTCTCTAATCAATCAAATTCTTTGAACTAAAATTCCATATAACACTATATTGAAAGTTAACTAATTACCCTAAAAAATTACTAATTATGCTTAAAATAAATGAAAATGTAACACAGAATAAACAACAATTCACAAGATTAAATTACTATGACATGCAGTAGTTAAATTAATTGCTTCCCTTTACTTAAAATTACTAAAAACAATATCAATTATGTTACAGAAAAAACCATGGCAATTCGGCTATTTACTAACTCATATTTTATAATTTATGAAGTTATACTTATTAACCCATTTAAGTTTCTTTAGCATACTTCTATGTTTAATCAACTTTAAAGTTTATTAAGAAGACATCATAAAGGAATTATGCAAGGTAACATTATTCTTCAATAACATTACTAATTTAATCATTAGCAAATCAAACATGCACCATTAAAATAATGTGTTTATTAATTACCATCTTGTTTGGATTCAATAATTAGTTCATATTCTTCCCTACATTAATTATGCATGAGTAGCATGATCATGATTTTACTTGAATGAATAAATAACCGAAGCACATAACAACATCAACAAAGTAGTAATAATAAAAGAAAAGGATATTCAATCAATCTAGCATCAATAGAATTAAGTCATTATAATTAAATTGAAAGCAGAAAAATAATTGGCAATCATGTTTATCAACTTTGAACAAAATTAAAAGATTAAAGGGAAACAAACTAGAAGCCGAATTCGGTGTTTTTCCATGGCACGTCTTGTGTTGTTTTTCCTTCTTTCTTCTCC
The DNA here is from genome assembly GCA_025698515.1 of Gossypium sturtianum. Classification (NCBI taxonomy): domain Eukaryota; kingdom Viridiplantae; phylum Streptophyta; class Magnoliopsida; order Malvales; family Malvaceae; genus Gossypium; species Gossypium sturtianum. The sequence continues at coordinate 38,031,408 of CM046949.1, forward strand.
TTTGCTCCTATGCATAATTACTCTTCAAAGTTTCAAATTTGGTTGCTTAAAAGAATCTCTTAATTACTCTCTTGAAATTGTGTGTTGCTATCTCAAATGGGAAGTGAATGAAGAGAAAATGAGAGATGGAATGATGAGTGAGTAATCCTTGAATGACCCCAATAGCTTGCCCCTATTTATACTTGCTAGCCCCATTAATTTTTAGCAAACTCATCCCTTGTTTTCTATGTAGGTGGTCGACCCTTGCTTTGTGGAAGAGGAGTGGACGACATGGAGGGGATGCTTCATTTATTGAGGAAGTTTGCTTGAAATATGGAGGGAAGGTGGATGATCACTTTAATTAGTGAAGAGAGAAATCCTTTCTGATTTTTAAGTGTTTACCAAGTCCTATGGACGATTTGGGCACCTCTAATGGACGGTCGGGCTCCTTCCTCTTTAGTGGACTGTCCAATTTTGTTAACTCAACTTAGAGTTGGGTTAAGAGTATTTTCATGGTCTAGTAAGCTTTTTTGGGGGCATCCAAGGATGGCACCACATAAGCTCAATCATGCATGGCTTTTGCTACGGAGATGCTGCAGCACTGAGCATCCATAAGTGAGTTTCAAGTCTATCTTTCCTTTTAGTACACCAACTATCTTCAAAGATGCAAAAAATCATGTGTTTCGCAAATAAAATGATTAAAATAACAATTTTATCTTAATATTTTCCAACAGGACAGAATTATAATAAAAAATACGAAATGTGTTATCAATCACTCAAAATTTGCATGAATTATTAGTTTAAAAGTACTGAAGATAACTTTATATTCTCGAGTTATCACCACTCTTCTTCCCTTTTCACTTCATGTCATTTCCTCCTTTATCCTTCTGCATCTTAGCCTTCAATGCTCTTTCTATGCTTCCTTCCTGCCTCATTAGCCTCCTCTGCTCCTATGCTTGTAAAACACTGATCAACTCCACTACTCTCAACTAAGTCAAGTCCTTGGTGTTCTCCAAAGAAGCAAATGTTGCTTCATACTTTTAAGGCACAAAAACTAGTATTTTATGCACCAATCTACTATCAGATAGACCAGTCCTGAGAACCTTTACCTTGTTCACAATCTCTATCAACTTGTCTGAGTATTCTTTGATTGACTCAGACTCCTTCATCTACAGCCTCTCGAATTCCCTAATCAAGTTCAACACCTTCATGCTCTTAATCCTCTCATCTCCTTGGTAGTCAGCCTTGAGGTAGTCTCATATCTCCTTTGCTAATCCAAAAACCATAATTCTATTGAATATGGTTGGTGAAACAACAACATAAAGGTAAGCCTTTGCCTTTGCCTTCCTAGTGGTTTTTTCCTTGTGCAGTTTGATCTGGTTAACAGTTGGATTGTTGACAAGTGGAGCCACCTCATAGTCTTGCTTGAAAACTTCCCAATAATCACAACCCTCCATGTATGCTTGTATTCTCATAGCCCATACTTAATAGTTATCTCCATCAAACACAAGTGGGGCTAGGATAGACAGGTTGCTTAATTCTAATTCCATTTTTCTCAATTCCTCACAAGTGTATCTTTTGATTTTTCTCTTGGAACTATCACAGGGCTTCTATTACAGGTCTCTCAAGAAAAAGGGCTTCGATATCAATGTTTCAATAGAGAGCTAACTAAAGCATATAAAGCAAAATTGGGGAAGGAAAAATTCATTAACCAACTGCATTTACTATATACATGACTTTACAACAAACTAACAAACTCAGGTTCCTACTCCCACTAAAACTACCCACTAACACAGAAAAATAGCAACTCCTTTAGCTCTAACTGAAGCTGAAAATATCATAAACAAACTCCCTAGAAACTAGGACTTTGACTAAAACTAACTTAATGGAAAAAAAAGTTTGCAACCCTTGAGACATTAACAGTATTATTTCTTCATTTCCAAAATTTGGATCGTATTGTTCGAAAACATTGATTATTTTCCTTTGTTGGTTTGATTAGAAAGCTCAAAATGAGTTGGTTCTTAATAACGAAGGGGGATCCTATTAAGGTTTGGTAAAGAGCTTTCAAGTTCTTTTCTGACTCAATAGTTGTTAATATGAACAAGCTCAAGGATCTGAATATAGTGTGTGTTCTAAGCAGAAACCACTTCCAAATTTTATCAAAATCAACTGTAATGCCTCATTGGATATGGATGATGATACAGCTGGTATTGCGATTGTCTGCAAAAATAGTGAAGGACAGGTTGTTAATGGGAAAAAAATTAGTTCTCAATGCTAGGTTTGTTGACTTGGCTGAAGCGTTTGCGATACGTGTGGCTTGTAAACTGATTCAAAACAACAATGAATAAATGTGATTGTGGAATTCGATGTCAAAGGTTTTATTGAATAAATTAATTCTACTACGACTAACTATGCTTGGAGGACATCGACTATAATTGATGATATTAAATGTCTTGCTTCTCTTATTCCATTTATCAAGTTTCTGTATATTGCTAGAGAAGCTAATGTTTTAGCTAATCACATTGCTAAAAAGTTAAGAAAAGGGTGTTGTCCATTTGATTGGGTTTGATCCTTCCCATTTGAATGGAAAAGTTTCCTGTAATTATGACTCTAAATATTTTTTCGGTTGTTAATGAAAAAAAAAGAACTACAAATATTTAACTCATAATTACTCGAAAAAAAAGGAAAACCAAGCGATGACTTTTCTTTTGGCCCAAGTCCAACCAATTTTTGATGTCTATACAAAATTTCTATTTAATTATTACTTTGGTACATGTACTATTTTTTCAATTTGACCCTTGTACATTATTCTTTTTATCATTTTATCCCATATACTTTCATTTTGAAAATTTGAAAATTTTCAAGACTTCATTTTCTTCTAATGCACCAAATTCTTTCAAAAAGGTAGTTTCAAGACTTCATTTGAAACAATTTGGTGCATTAGAAGAAAATGAAGTCTTGAAACTCATCTTTATTAAGCTCAAATGTTTTAGCATCCCTATAGCACAAGCCATGCAGAGGAGGGTTGATTAATAATCAGCTTTGGACACCCCAATTAAGGGATCAATGGATCATGGGACATACTTGACCCAACTTGCAGAAAAGAGCCCAAATTGCCTATTAATGAAGAGAGGCCCAACCATCCACCAAGGTGCCCAAATCAGTCAGTCAAAGCTTATTTAAAATATTTTAAAATAGCCACAAAACTCGCTCAAATTTTCGTCCAACCCCTCCCCTTTTCAAGCTTTCTTCTCTTATGAACCATCCATGAATCGGCTAAAAATAGCAAAGTCTTACACCCACTCTCCTTGAAGCAAGGGCCGACCATTGAAAGGAGAAATTCAAGGACTCAAATTTTCTAAAAATAGCCTATCTCCTCATGTATAAGTAGGCCCTAGTTGATCAGTCAACTCATCCATCACTTACTCATATTCTCTTCTCCTATCTTTCAGTCTTTTACTTCCCATTTGAGAGAAAATCATAGAAAGTTGAGAGAAACAATTCAAAGGCGTGTTGAGTAGCAAAATTTTGGCATTCCTAAGGAGATTTGTGCAAGAAAGCAAAGTAGAAAAGAAAAAAGGAAGGGAGTACAAGCAGAAAAACACTGGATTTGTCTTCTTGTTCTTCCTCTTTTAGCTTTATTTTATTTTTTCATTGATGAACATGCTTGTCAAATATTTTTCTTTTTTCAACTTAACCATAATGACTTAATTTTTTTTGTTAGATTGATTATGTTCTTAGCTTAGATTTGTTAAAATGTTGTTAATGATGTTAAGTGCCTTAGTTGTTCATTCAGCCAGATAAAATAATGACATGTTATCTGTGCATTACAAATGTGTGGGTGCAATTGAATTAATTATTTAATCAAATCTAGATTGTAATTAATTGACACAATATCTGATTGGTGCATGGTTGATCTTATTTATGAAAAATTAAGTCAATTTAGTAACAATATCGAAAGAACTTTATTACCTTACATAACCCTATAATTAATGTGATTAAACAGTTTTAGCATAAACATATTATGTTACCTCACTTAATATGAATGATTGCTTATGAAAGTTACTATGTTGATTTAACATAGACTTGTGTTAGAAAAATTTATTAATTTCATAAGTATGATTTCATGGGTTAATGAATAGCAGAGTTGCCATGGATTTTTTTTCGTAACATCATTTTTAGGTTTTAATAATTCATAGTTAAAGAAGATAATTAATCTAACACATTTATGTCATTGAGATTTGTTTTTTTGTGAATTTTTGCTTTTTCTATGTTTTCCTTCATTTAATTTTACATAAGTTATTTTTAGTTAATCAAGTTAGTTAGTTTAATTCACCCTTAATCATTTTCACCGTCAATTTGCTAAGTCTTATTTCACAATATTTGCCTATACAGTCCTTGTGGAGATGATACTATATACATATCACTTTATTACTTGTCAATAATTGTGTATACTTGCACATCAATCGAATAATCCCGAGACAATATATCACACAATCTACCATAAAAATATAAAATAGTTTCATCTTCATTCATCCTCATGTTTTTTAAATCAAGTAATCAAGATTTACGGCTTGGAAATTCGAATAGTTGCATTCCCTTCATGTTGGTTTTGCAAGATGGTTCATGCTTCTTTTGTTGACTCACAAGTGGAAATCAACTTACATTGCTCCATGTCAACTCCATTGAATATAGCATACAAAACTTTAGAGTTTGCCTGAGCAACTCTTCTCTCATTAGTTGTGTACTAATTTTTCTCCTTGGCCTTTTTTATACCACAAATTTCAATAACTTCAGGTCAAGTCCATCCAATCTCAACTGCTTCCTATGCAGCTTCATCAATAGACATTATGAAAACTCTCGTTCAAGCTTCCAATAAGCATAGGTTGAGGAGCCAACAAGTAGTAGAGCTTGAGTGATGGAACTTCCTTCTTTCATGGCCTTCATGGTAGTAAACAGTGTTAGGATCGTCTTTAAACACTTCCTGAAGCCTACTTTAATACCACTTGTAAAACAACTAGTCAGTTTGCCACTTAGACCAAACTATTGTCTAACCATGTGTTCAAACATGAGTTTGAATAGACAACTAATAGAAATGAAAACAAAGAAAATAAAGAGAGATTTGAACACAGTCGTGTGTTAACACAATTCAGAAACAATTCTACTCTACGAAGTTTCGCTCAATGAATGGTTATTCAACAATCAATCAAACTACCTATTGGCTAAAGCCCAATATACCTTTACAAAAAGAACAAATTGCAACCCTAATAGCTAGTCCCAACTTGTTACAACCACTCACCCAAAATTTCACATACAAAGGTTAAATCTCTCACAAGGAATGTCTACTAATTGAGTGCGAAATTGCAAGTAAAAGATAGCAGAAAATAATAATGCAATACAACGCGACACTCTCTCCAAAACTTGCATATTTCATGCAAAATAGTTGATTGTTCATAGGCTTAATATGACAGTTGCCCTTTGCATATTTTGTGGAAATAAAATCATCAATATAATGCATAAAATCCTGCATTATATCCTTCAATATTTACCCCAATATAAAACCATATCAACCAAGATAAATCAACTGATTAATTACCAAAAATGGCTCAAAAGATATAAGATAAGTCAATCTCTAAGATTTTTCAATCATCCAAAATCAATCATCATTTAAAAAGGAATATTGTTAGACTTGATCATGAGCCGGGCTAGGCTAGGGTCGGGCCAATGCAAAATTTTAGGCTCGTTTTCTAGGCCCGAGCTGAAAAATGAACCTAAAATTTTTTATCCAAACTCAGTCCAGATAAAAAATGCTAAACTCGAGCCTAGCCCAGCCTACCCATATTAATTTTTTTATATATTTATTTTTATATAAAAACAAATTTAAAAAATATAATACATCAAATACACTAAAAATATTAAAATAAATGTTTCCCAACAAATTCAGAATACATTAAAAAAAATCTTTATACTTAAATAACATTAAGATAGTTGTAACTTAGCAATCAAATGCCTCTAAAATAGTAGCAAAATTAATAATAAAACAATAGTTATACGATATTCAAACAATAACAATAAAATAGTAGTAATATAATAGCAAAATAATAGCAAAATGGCAACAAAACAACATCAAAATGGTAGGAAACAACAAAAAAACATTAGTAAACGGCAGTGAAAATAATTAGTCAAATTTGGGCCGAGCATGTGCCTAAAAATCTTACTTGAGGCTCGGTTTGTTTAGAAAACAGGCCTTATTTTTTATCCAAACTCATTTTTCAAGCCTATATTTTTTGTCAAACCCTTCCACTTTTTTTATGGGGGGCTCGACCCATGCTCTGGCCTAGATATTATCCAAGATAAAACATTATGATTCCAAATAAAGTCTTCAAGTCAAAATAACCAGCTTGATCCCCAAGCACAAAAATAAGGATATGATATTTGAGAAGATATTACTGATCTTTCTTCCTTTCCAAATTCGATCAACATTGTTGAGGACGAGAAAGAACGTTTGATACTCATTTTCTTATAGAAATAACAATAATGGAAGACCAAGTTAAAAAGCCAACATCTCATAACTTAGGTTGTCCCGCAGGTCTTGTTTAAACATATGTTTAAACAGGCAGTGTTCAAACATGTGTTTGAGCAAGAGTCAAGTCAGTTTTAGACATCCTTGGTCCTTACATATATTATTTTAGTAATCTAGAAGAGTAAAGTTGACACCGATCTATATGAACAAAGAGAAAAAAAATTAAAAGAGTGTAAAACAACAAAGCAAATGAAAAAAATGAATAGGATCAAAGTGAACGGGTATTTAATGTTTTTTGTGCAAAAGTTCAAAGACTAATTTTTTATGAGATTGGATGTGGAAAAATTAGCTACAAAATTCTTGGTTTTTCCTTGATGCAATTGATTTTTATATGAATTTTTTATTTATTGTTACATTTTTTTTACAATTATTGTTAAGAAAATTTTAAAAATATCAAAATAATTTTTTAACTATAGTTCAGAGACCAAATTAGCTATTAATCCTTTGACTTAAGGGGCAATGTTACGTTTTTAATGGAATTTAATAGACAAGTGACAAAAATGTAATAATTTGATAATGTTAGTGACTATTATGTAACTTTTGAAAGTTGGGTGATCGAAATGTAATTTAAACAAAGTTAGGGACAGTTAGTGTAGTTTACCCTTCATAATTTTATGATTTTTTTTAGAATTTTATAGTATTTTTGGAATGTATTTTTTGCATTTTTATGATTTTTTTATATTTTAAAGAAATTTTGAGGATTTTTTACACGTGGAAGTATTTGATTGAATGGAGAAATTTTTTTTAAATGGAAAATATAGATGGATAAGGGGGCATACAGAATGAAATTATAGGAGCTAAGCTGATAAAATATAATACAGGTACCAAAATGATAATTGAGCTATAGTACAGGACTTAGGGACAAAACATTGTTTTTTTGGGGGAACATAAAACATTGTTACTTGCTCGTTTTTTGCCAAGTCAAAAAAAAATGTTAATAAAAAGAATGAAAATATCAATACAAGCACCAAAAGGCAAAAACTACCTAAGCTAGATAAGGAGCAACATCGTATATGTGTGGCATATGACTTAATCATTGGTGTGATTCTTCTATTATCATCTTGGGGACCCCTTTAGTATTGAACTAGTTTAATTAGTATTATTATCCCATCCGATCTGTCGAATTGTGAGGTGATACATTTCCAACAACTCAATTACTAAGAAAACCATCAACAACCCTGAAATCTTGGTGGCTTACAATACATGAGAGGGATTCATTTGAATTCCCTATTCGTAGTGGGGGTGCTATCTGAATTCTTGTGTTATTTTTCAACGACAAGGGTCTCCACTATTGGCCCTACGTACCATTAACATCGTTCATGTCATGATAGATGCCGAAGTCACCTATGGAGAAAAATAGACGAGGAAATGAAGTGCTTCACTTGTTGAGGAGAGTTGCCTCAAAATACAATGCATGGGTTTCAAGGGTTAGGATTCTATGGTTCTGAATGTTTTCTCAAATGCGCCAATTTACCCAAATTTGTTTCCAAAACGATATTATTTATTTTGGCTCAGCAGATGGCACATGATAAAAAATTTGTTATTAATTACCAAATCAAACCATATTGGGTTGCTTTTTAAGTATAAGCAATGCTTAGATGTAATGTGAAGCAGGGGAAGAGCAAAGGTAGAGAGAAGAAAGTAACAAGTATTCACTACAGCGATCAAAGTTACAAAGGAAAAGTCTCATATGGGACTAAGAGGGTTACCAACTAATTGTGAACTTTAATTCAAAGTAAATCTATTAGTACAAACAATGACTAACCCAGTTTTATTTGGCTGTATCCTTCTTTCTCTGACAGCTAAATTCAAACAAGTTCTCTCCATTCAAAGAATTGGCTTATTTTTATGAAAAAAAATCTATTCCTCTCGGAACTTTTTTCTCTCTTTTTTTCTTCTTATTTATTATGGACTGACATTAAATCTTCCATCAACTATAGTAAGTGTTGAATTTGGCCTTTTATAGAAATGCATCCCTTCTTTTGCCTTGGAGAAGTCTAGGACTTGATCACCCCTAAAGTTGCAGGCTGAAGAGATAAAGAATGCTTAACGCCACCGATATGGAGATTGTGAACCCCAGTTGGGATTCTTCGAACCCCAGACCTATCCACAACACTTAAAAACTTGCACACATGAATGTTGATTCCTACTCGTCGTTGTGACCTTGCTGGAACAAGCACTTTGGCAAAGGCCACCAGCTGTTTTTGTGGAGCCCAATGCCCAGCAGGTGGCTTCGAGAATACAAGCATGGTGTGAGTACCGTCCTTGGAACCCGTATTTTTCACGTCTACTTGAAGCCCTACCGAGAGCTTGTTGCATCTCACATGATTTACTTTGATCGCCTTCCCTGAAATGGTAGCATTCCCTGAATGGCGGTGGCCATCAAGAGGGACCGTGACAACTTTGGGTGCACTAGCAATGGTATGAACAAAGTTGGTGTAACTCAATCCGTGACCGAACGGATACACTACTGGACCTTTGTAGAACTTGTAGGTTCTTCCAGGGTAGTTTCTGTTTGGGCTTGAACGCATGGCCATGTCCGTCATTGGCAAATTTGAGACATACTCTTGTGGGTACCATGTCATAGGCAGCTTACCCTCTGGATTGGTCGTGCCATATAATACATCAGCTATGGCAGCTCCTCCAGCTTGGCCTGGATAACCAGCCCACAAAATGGCACCTATACGAGGGTCATTCTTAGCGAAAGACACATCAATAGGCCCACCCGACATCAAAACTAGTATGGTTGGACCCTTAGACGCCATGGCTACTTTAGAAACAAGTTCCTGTTGCCGCCCTGGCAAAAGCAACCCTGTCCTGTCTCTGAACTCTGCTTCAATCGATTGGTCAAGCCCCATTACTAAAACCGTAGCATCTGCTTGACGAGCAGCATTGATTGCCCCACTAAATAACTTGTCATCGTTGCAAGCTACGTCTGCACATCCCATTTGATGAATTGTCTTTGCGTAATTCCCTATCCCTTGCAAAGGAGATGTGTATGCACATGCAACACCTAATTAATGTTCCAACAAGAACAACAAAAAGTTAATAAGGTGACCCCTTTAGACCCATTCACCAATAGAAATGAAAATAATTATCATGAGAATTTACCAGCATAGTTTCCAATCATTGTAACAGTAGCATTGGAGTTAGGTCCGATAACAGCAACCGTGCGGTGACGTAAATGAGATAAAGGCAATGAAGGACCACGATTGTTAAGCAGAACAATGCCTTGTCTAGCAGCTTCGAGGGCGAGCTCTTGGTGAGCAGGTGTGCACACATCTTTTGGCCCCAAGTTCCCGAATGGTTGTGCAGACGGTTCACCGTCAAACATGCCGAGTCTCATTTGGACTGCGAGCGTGTTTGCCAAGGCACTGTTAACATCAGCCTCCTTCAACAATCCTCTTGTTACTGCATTTTCAGTGTATTGCGCCAAAAAAGGCCCACAATCCAAATCCAGACCTGCAATTGGATAAATCTTCTTTCCTTCAATTATTTTATGTTAATGACATTGCAAGAATATAGTCACTTTTGCCATAATTTGAGCCAGCTAGTCGAAAATGGAGCCTAATGATCACATATTATTACCTTTTGCAAGTTCCTTCTTTATATATGCCATTGGTTTTGAACAATTAATTAATAGACCATGAATTGGTAAATCATCATTGCCTAAGATGACTTACGCCGCAATATAGAATAATAATAAGTGTGCCAAAAAAAGGGTAAAATAAAAAGTTACTAACCTGCTTTGATGGCATCTGCAGCAGCTTCTTCAGGTGTTGATGTGTAATGTTGGGTATTATAAAACACCCCCACTGAATCACAATCTGAAACAATGTACCCATTGAGATTCCATTGACCTCGTATGGTCCTCTTTAGGAGATTAGGGTCAGCACAGGTTGGAACACCATTGACTTGATTGTAAGAGCACATAACGCTGGCTACATTACCGTCCTGTACACACATTTTGAAGGGTACATCGAATGTATCCTCGATGTCCTGCTTGCTTACCTGCTCAAATTTGTGGAAACCCACGTGAGAATTAAAAAATAAAAAATAAAAAAGATTGCTTTTCTTTGTTTAATTGTTCGGGTTATTATGTTAAAAAAATAAGAACAAAAAGCAAAAGTGTTTGCGGATAAGAAAGCTCTAAGCTAAAGACAAACAAGTAAAGAATCTGCAGCCTTTTGCGGCACATTTTACATTTTTTTATCCAAATATCATCTTAATTCAAACACCGAAGGACTGCAATGATACAATATTAATATTATAAGGACTTAAAATATTTTAAAGTTTTTAACAATGAACCTCGAATCTGGGGTATAATTAAGGATGTTTGATGGAATTAAGCCGGTTTCATATTTGCAGCAATAAAATTCCCAAGTTGGATCACCCACCTATATCCAAAACTGGAGCTACACGACACAAAATTAACTAACCTTGGCATTAAAGTGGAACCTATCCACTCCATTCCAGTTATCGAGGTCATAGGCCGTAAAGTGCTTGCAACAAGCCGCCACCTTTAACCGGTCACCATTATTTCCCTGTAAGCCCTTCACATAGCTGGCTGCATATGTACCAGCCAGCACCGGGTCTTCACCTGGAGTCTCCTGACCACGACCCCACCTTGGGTCCCTGAATATGTTTACATTTGGGCTCCAGTACGTTAGCCCAGCCGCTCCCCCGTTGTACATCGCCCTTGCCTCATCTGACACAACCTGCGACATCGGCTCCCAAACTTGTTTTATTAAAAGTAGAAAATCTTAAAGAATACAACTTGCTTGAATGACAATGATTCTACGACAGCAAGTTGATTACATATTCTTTTTCATGCCTAATCGTGATATTCTCAAATTCATAACATAGAAACACTTCCATACAATCACAGTTGACAAATCTAATAATTTAATATCAAAACTAAAGCCATATATTTTAATAGCGCTACCCTAAATTTATTAAAAATTTGTAGGCATTGGCACACATATACAAGTTGCACACCATACATTCAAGGACCTACCAATGAAATTGTAAAGATAAAAGGTCAAGTGAATTTAGCTTAAAATTTTTATAGTGTATCAAACATAAATTTTTAATGGTATGTGTGTAAGGCTGATATGGTTTTGTATAGAAAGTTAAGATATGAGTGGAAACAGAAAATTATTGCATCCACTTCACACTTGACAGGAACAAAATTGAAAGTTATATCTTTACGTAAAATAACAAAAAGAAAATATATCATGATAAAAAAGCTGCGATTCTTAACATTATACCAATTTCTTTATATTATTATAATAATAAACATTTACTTCAGTTTTAAGTTGGTGATAGGAAAAGAAAAAAGAAAAATGTTACCCTTCCGATGGCTTCCCATAATGTGGCATTGAAAGAAGCAGCGGTCGTGATTACTTGAGGGAAGCTGGTAGCCCCAGGGAAGGCTCCACCGAACTTGGTTCCAGGTCCCACATTGGAGACGCCATGAAGAGCTTCGGACCACCATTCGTACCCTTTGATCCCCAGCCGTGGAACTGCTGCAGCATTGTTCACCAGCAGCCTAACCTTCTCTTGCATTGTCAACCTTCCGAGAAGGTCCGTCACCCTGTTCGGTATCGGCATCGAGACCTTGCAAAACGGCAAGCTCGACGTCTTGGCATCTTTGGAGTCACAAGCGAATGGATCGCGGGCTTGGGCGAACGCACCCAAGAGGAGAAGGAAGAGAATGATGGTTTGAGGTAGTGAGGCCATGGTGGTGGTGGCGATTGAAATGGACCAATGTGGATATTTGTAATGGTACTGGAAAAGAAGAAGAATGTATGGCATTTATATAGGTGAAGTTTGTGCCAAGAATGGAAATAGTGATGCAATGAAACTAACTTTGATCATTACATGTCCACATTAATTGTTTGTTAACTGCTTAAAGTAAAGCATATTTTCTTCTCTAGCAGATTTTTATTATAAAAATAATAACAACAATAAAAAGAGGTGTGGTGGGAGATTAAAGTGGTTGATCATAGGTTAAATAATTTAATTATGAGTTGAATATTGATTTGGTGAAATGTTTGAAAGAGGGTGGGTTTCCAACGAATTAGGTCCCATACGAGGGAACTATAAGTGTAATCAGGTGAGGTAGATCATCTGATTGACTTATAATGCCCTTCACATATACGAGTAGAACAAGATTTCTAATGTAGAAAACAAAAATCTCATGTCATCACCAAGCTGGAAACCATGTCTATGCGGTGGGTCTTGATATAAAGTCAACATTTTTTTGGTTATATTTAATTGATCTCCAAGAGAAAATGTAAGATTTGTCAATTTAGCCTAGTAAATATTTGTAAGTAGTTATAAATTTGTTGTGAGAGAGTTTGTTTGACAGATTAGTTAACAAGTGATATTGTGAGTTGGGATCGAATAGCTTGGCTTTGAAGAGAAGTGAGGAGCCGATGGTGAGATGGTGCATTGTTGTTTACCAATGGGAACAAACAACATTACTTCTTAAAACAATAACATTCTTTTTTTTTAAATAAAAATAAAAATGTTTTTGGAGAAATCCAAACACTTAACGTTTTTGATATATTAAACTCTGAATATTCAATTTTAATATCTTTTAAAATAGTTCTACCTAATAACATAGTTAAAATTTTAAATTAAATATTTTATAACATATCTCAAATTAAAATAAAAGAGAGAGTAATGTAGGATGATTAATACTAATTAATTTTTAAAAAAAAAATATTTTTTCCCTTACCGCTTACTCCTCTTTATTAAAATATAAGAATTTTCATAAATAAATTAAAAATAAAATGATATGAATTTATTTGATTGAAAAAACATAAACTTAAATAAAGTATAACAACTTAAAGGATATAAACTTACCTTTTAATTTATTACGAAAATGGTATGTTTTTGTTGAGTATTTTTTAGAGTGTATCCTTTAGAAGGGTTAAATTGTGTATTTATATGATATGGTTACTGTTCATGGACGTGACGTCGTAAATAAATCCTCATGCATGCCAACACGTACCTTACTCTAAGGATAACACGTGTTTTCTAGAAGCAGGTTTGCCTACATGACAGTGCGAACCCACATCGTGCGGTCTCATAAAGTATGCGAACACCTGACGTGCGAACCATGTAAAGTACGAGTCAGGACCCAATTGGGTAATCGGGTAGCAGGTCGGTAATAGCAAGTACCATAACAATTTGTCCTCCACCTAGTTCAAAGAAGAGTAAAAAAGTAGCTCTTTGGAGAACTTGACTTCGCGAGGTTAGAGATTACTAAAGGAGAAGTTTATAGCGTACGCTTTTTACTTTAGAGTGTCACATACACTTCACCACGTGTTAGGGAATGGTACAGTTGTTTACAGCTGATTGTGCCTTCATTCCCGGATACTTGAATCGTTAAAGTGGAAAACTCTTTTAAAAGGAGGTTACCTACACCCTAAAAGTCAAACCGTTTGAGCTTGAAATTTTTGAGAATGAGCTACTGTTGGGGAGAATAATCGTGTTTTAGAGGTAACTTTCTTAAAATTTCCCAATTATTTTTGTAGTTTTTTTTGGGGGGGCTTATTTGGGTACAGTGGTTAGGGTGAGGGGAAGTCGTCGTGTTATTCAAGGCATCTGTGGTGGTCCGGGCAATGAACCTTCACAACACCGTGAGATAATTGCTTTGGTGGAAGCAAAAACCTATGTTTATACCACCAAAGAGAAAGAAATGAGTCATCATTTGGCTGCTCGGGGAATTCAAATACCAAACTTTGCTTACAACTTCTCAATCGTCGAAGGGTCAAATCGATTAAATGACACTGCCGAAAGAAGTTTTCTACTTCCTTTGCACGTGCTAGAAGCGGGTTTTCATCTACCACTCCACCCATTCTTCTACCATCTTCTTGATGAATACAAGATAGCTTTGGGGAAATTATCTGGTTTTCTGTGGTGGGTCACAGTGGCCTATTTCCTCCAATGTAGCCGTCGAGAGGAGATGCCTTTGATCGATGTTTTCTAGAATTTGTATCAACTCAAAGCGTGCAATCGAGGAGGTTTGGTGAGCTTATTTTACTTTTCTCCTCGTGAAGGAGTGAAATCGATTATCTCCAATTGGTCCTCGAATCTTCACCTAAATCATCATAAATACATACGGGTCAGATACAAGTTTGGAACTGGTTTTGATTTTCCAACCAAATGGTCGATACCTAGTAAGAATATGTGCTTGCGAAAACGAGATATTATATGTGAAGTGAGGTTGTAACATCCTAAAATTTGGAATTTTATGTATTGCATTATTTGTGGTGCTAAGCTAGTTAAATTATTAATTGTGTATGTTTAGGAGGTCCTGAGAAGGCTCGGGGTTTATTTGGACTTAGTAAAAAATTTTGGCATTTAGCATTTTAAGGAGATGGAGTAAGTGACCTTAAAGCATATGAAAATAAATGAGTAAATAGCTAGCATAAATGAGCTATTGGTAAAGAGGTTATGGTGCCACATGATGTACCTTGAGGGAAGAGGTTCAAATCCCTTTGTGTGCAAATTTTTGACTAATATTTTTGCACTCTTTCCTTAAGTGTCGGCCAAGAGGTATATATGGCAAGTTGGACTTCTTTGTTTTTTGTAGGGTGGCTAAGAAATAAGGAAAGGTTGAGGTTGGGGAAAGGAATCAAAAGAATAAGGCAAGTAAGGGGAACAAGTGGCTTATTTTGTGGAAATTGTTTTGGAAAGTGTGGTTGGCCAAATGTTGACCAATATTGTAATGGATGTGGACGGTTTTGGGGGTAGATTGGTAGCCGATTTTTCCTTTAGGCATTTTACAATTTTGGTGTGAAATGCTTGTTCCTTTCTAGCATTTTTTTTGGTTGCTCTCTCTCAACATTTTCCCTCTTTTGCCGAAAATATAAACCCAAAAGTGTGCATATTTTCTCTTTGATAGCTGAAATATTTAGCCATTTGCTCATCTTACTTCTTGTTTTGCCGAATCACTCATGATATTTTGGGCTCATTTTCTTTGTGTGTTAGCCGAAACTATCTAGCACCCTTCTCCATTTCTTCTTTTCTTTTCACCACTTCTTCAATCTCTCTTTTCTTCTTCTTAATTGACAAATTTTTAATTGACCGAATCTTTCTTGCCCTTTTCCTTTTCATTAGCCGATTCCTTAATATCATTTTTCTTCTCCATTCTCGCGTGTTGAATGTTTCTCCTTGGTTGAATTGGGTAAGGGCTTCATTCTACTCTTTTTGTTTTCTTTTCCTTCCTAACCGAATGAGTGTTTATTATTATTCGATTATACTCGCTTTGTTCAAAACCGAAATGGAGTTCTCCATATACCTTCATATTTTAATCGATACCTTTTTGTAGTGATATAGTGAGAAGGCCGAATTGATTACCTTTGATTCATCCATAGCCATAAATCAACCGGTGGGAATCGGGATTATCATCTTTAAGGTAAGGGTCTTTTCATAGTCCATTCGATAACTCCATTTGGTTATTGTGTTAATCGGATTAAAGGTTGAATAATCGACTTTATGTATTAGGGGCTAAATCGCTCGATCCATTGTCTAGTGATTATACGATTTTAGTGGTAAGCCGACCTTTCTCCTTAATCAAACGTTCATATCAACGTAATATTAGTTTTGACTAATATTTGTTTTCAATGGAGGCAAGCTATATCGATTCGAAAGGAAAGTCGAGTGGAGATCTCAAAAGGAGCGGATTAACGACCCTACTCCTAAATTCAAGCGAAGAAATTTTTTCGATGATTCGAGACTTTCCTCCGGGTTGTGGACCCTCATCCGGTGAGAATCGACTATTCGAGGTCGTTCGCAATTCTGAGGCATCAGCGATTCGGGATTTTCCACTGGGTTGTGGACCGTCAACCGGGGAAAACTGACAAATCGTAGTTGTTCACGATTCCGAGGGTAAAATTTTGGATCGTTTATTTTAAAGTAGATTTATTAAATCGCGTACGTTGACTAATCGAGCGTTATAATATTTTAGGTGTCAACGATCAAGAAATCGTAGTGCTTACCGTAATCAGGTGTGTAATCTCACACCGTATTCCGTGGGTTGAAGATTAATATCGTATTGGTAGTAAATTGCTTGATTAAATCGTATTTTGGTGAAATTGGAAAAATTGGCTTAGATCTCATTATTTTGATAAAATTGATAAAATCGGTATTAACACCGTGAAAGATTACGAAAAATACCCTTAATGGGCCAAATCAAAATATTTCGCTAAATGGGCCAAATCGATATATGACTATATGGGCCGATTGATAATTGACTATATGGGCCGATTGATATTTGACTATGTGGGCCGATTGATAATTTGCTATATGGGCCAATGTGAAAATATGATATATGGGCCGATGTGATGATATGATATATGGGCCGATGTGATAATTTGATATATGGGCCAATTTGAAAATTTATTATATGGGCCGATGTGATATTTTGATATATGGGCCGATCTGATATTTTGCTAAATGGGCCAATTTGATATTTTGTTACAATGGGCCATAATTTTTGTAATAAATATCCGAATTAATTATTGTTATTATATTATGATTTGTTATGCATTATATATATGATTTGCATGGGATGGGATAATGATGAAGAGAAGTTTTGGTGGCTCTGCCACAATTCTGTATAGTGGCAATGCCACGTAAATTCTGATATTTTGGTGGCTTGACCACAAAATTATATTTGATATAAATGGCTTAATGCCTGCGATTGGTGTGTTGGCGGTGTGGGTTGACAAAAGATCCCCACATGTGTGTTGGTTGGTACGGGTGGTGTGTAGCGGATAGATTACTAGGTTTGGTTTGGGAATTGCATTTCATACACATGATATAATTGATACGTTATTATTATTGTAAATGGGCTTAGGCCCAAATTATCGCTTAATGGGATTTTGGCCCAGTGGACAACGGTAAGTGGGTTATACACTGAGTTCTAGTAACTCACCCCATTTTTCCTTATCCCTTTTCAGGTAATGATCTGTGATGGAGACTTGGGCCATGGATGACTCAGTGGAGGCCATACTGCAAAAACGGTTTAATTTGGAATTTGGATTTCTTTTTAGTACTTTTAATTATTTTACTATTTTGAGTTAAGGTTTGTAATAAGGCCTCTGGATTAATTTTGTTTTGTTTTATGCTTGACGAAATTATAAATTGCTCTAAGTATTTTAAACTGAGATCTTTTTCTAAAAACTCAAATAAACGTTTTTCTTAAAATGGATATACAAAAAGGGTTTCATAATAAACTTTCATAAATATATTTTTAACTCGGAAATTTCTCTTGGAAATTTTTATCAACATTTTTCAAAAATTATTTCCAAATTCTTCTCGAACTATTAACAATATTTCCAAGGTCATGGTTTATAAGATTTTATCTCAAAATTTATCGATTTATCAATCAATCTTTATTCAATAATACTTTATTAGAAATTTTTAAATGGGAGTTGTTTTAAATGATTTTAAATCTAAATCTTTTTATGTACAAATGAAAAAGGACTTAGTAGTATTTTTCTCATGTAACATGTCAGATCTGGCCTTAACGCATGGGCCGGGTTTGGGGTGTTATATTTTATGGTATCAGAGCCCGGTTCAAAACTCGATTGTGGTTTGGGTTCAAAAATATTTTTTTTTCAAAGCTGTTTTGAAATGTAAAATTTAGAATGTATGTTTTTAAGGAAGTATGGCACCACGTGTATCCGGCACCAAGTCAAGTAAGTGTATGTTAATGTATGATTATGATTATTGTGATATGACTATAGGAACACTCTAGAACTTTTAGTTTTAGGTGTTGAAACTATAGAGATTGAGACTATAGAATGCGTTTACGAAAATGACTTTACTTATTATGTTTCATAAAACATTGTTTAATAAACACCGAAATAGTATACTGATTCATAAGACTTTTAATCAGATTAAATCGAATTAGCCAATATGAGCGCTAGAGGATGTGGACGCGGTAGATGTGGTCGTGGTAGAGGCCGAGGTGCTAGGGTTGCGTCTGAAGCATCGAGACATATGCCGAAAATGGACGCACCTGCATCACCCGTGACTGAAACTGGATCACAAGACCGTATGAGGGAGGACATCACTCTGTCTCAAGCAATGTTGCGGTTTTGGAAAGGGTTCTTTGAGGCTAGAATCGGGCGCCAGACTCGTGGATCAATTTCGAAACGGCTTAGATCAAGTGGTGCCGAGGTTTTTAGGGGTATCTCGGGTGTAGCCCCAAATGTCGCGAAATATTGGCTCGAGGCAGTGGAATGAATCATGGATGATTTGGAATGCACCACCGAGCAGAAACTGAGAGGAGCTGTGTCTTTGTTGAGAGACGAGGTGTATCAATGGTGGCTCACTGTTCGGGAGGGCACTCAGGCCGATCGTGTTACTTGGGATTTCTTCAAAACTGCATTCCAAGGAAAGTATGTCGGGGCTAGCTATGTAGATGCCCGAAGGAAGGAATTCCTAAATCTGGTTCAAAGAAGTAAGACTGTGGCAGCTTACGAAGCGAAATTTCTGCGTCTGAGTCGTTATGCCCGAGGTATTGTGCCAACTGACTATGAACGCTGCGTGCATTTCGAGGACGGGTTGAGTGATGAGTTGCGGGTACTGATAGCCCCACAACAAGAAAGGAATTTTGCCACACTGGTGGAGAAAGCGAAGATAGCCGAAGAGGCTAAGCACTCGGAGTGGCAAAACTGAGAAAAAGATAGAGGCAAGAGCAAGAGGGACTTTAAGTACTCAGGTTCTGCTAGAGGGTTTCAGAAGAGGCCTAGGAATATTGAGCCAGCTCGAGCTAGGGTAACAGCTGCTACCAATCAGATACAGCCATGTGTGGATTGCGAAAAACGACACCTGGGTGAATGCTAGAAGAGAACCGGTGGTTGTTTCAAATGTGGTTCCAAGGACCATCAACTCAAAGATTGTCCTCGACAAACTGCTCAGACTCAGGATGCTTATAACTATAATGCACAGCCAGCTAGAGGCGCTCAGCAGCCACCGAGAGGCCGTGGGCCAGGTCGAGGTGGTAATGGCGTAGGACGAGGACAGGGTACACCGGGTAGAGGTACTGGTTTCAAGGGTAATGTGGAGGCGAGGCAGCCAGGGTTGGTTTATGCGGTCAGACGCTGGGAGGATGGCGATGCACCTGATGTGATAAACGGTACGTTCTTCATATCTAATGTACACATTCTCGCTTTGATAGATATCGGATCCACCCATTCGTATGTTGCTAGTCTTTGTATGCGAAATCAACATTAGATTTGAGATTACTTGCTAGAGAAATGATTTGTAATTAGTCCTTTAGGGCGATGCAGTGATAGTAAATAGATTGTTTAGAGATGTGCCCTTGGAAATTCAAGGAGAAACATTTTTGGCCGATTTGATGGAACTGCCTTTCGGCAAGTTCGACCTTATTTTGGGCATGGACTGGTTGGTGAAATACCGTGCGAACTTGGATTGTGCTGCAAAGCGGATGCCACTAAGAACGTCGAAAGATAAGAAAGTGGTGATGATAAGTGAAAGGAGAAACTATCTATCAAATGTGGTATCTGCTTTAAAGGCAGAAAAGTTAGTGCGAAAAGGGTGTGGAGCATTCCTAGCCTTCATTAGTGCGTTGGATGCCAAGGAATTGTCGGTGGAAGGTGTTAGAACGGTGAAAGAGTTTTCAGATGTCTTTTCCGAGGAACTTCCTGGATTGCCTCCGGATCGGGAGGTAGAGTTTGGCATTGAGTTATTGGCCAAGATCAGCTTTGGTGTCCATTGCTCCATATAGAATGGCGCCGAAGGAGTTAGCGGAGCTTAAAGCTCAAATTCAGGAATTGTTGGATCGGGGATTCATTCGACCGAGTGTGTCACCGTGGGGAGCACCGGTCTTATTCGTCAAGAAGAAGGATGGGTCGATGCGTATGTGCATCGATTATAGACAGTTGAATAAGTTGACGATCAAGAATAGGTATCCATTGCCGAGAATCGATGACATGTTTGATCAATTGTGAGGAGCTTCAATTTTCTCGAAGATAGATTTGAGATCTAGTTATCACCAACTTAAGGTCAAGGAGGCGGATATTCATAAGACTATGTTTTGAACTCGTTATGGACATTATGAGTTCTTGGTGATGCCGTTTGGGTTGACCAATGCGCCAGCAGCATTTATGGACATAATGAACCGAGTCTTCTAACCCTATTTAGACCAGTTTGTAGTTGTGTTCATAGATGACATCTTGGTATACTCAAAGAATGAAGAAGAGCACGATTCGCATTTGCGGGTGGTATTGCGGATATTGCGGGAAAAGCGACTTTATGCCAAATTCAGTAAGTGTGAATTTTGGCTGAAAGAAGTGACCTTCTTGGGGCATGTTGTGTCGGCCGAAGGAATTAGAGTTGATTCCCGGAAAGTAGAGGCTGTGTTGGATTGGAAACCACCGAAGTCAGTGGCCAAAATTTGGAGTTTCTTAGGGTTGACTGGTTATTACCGGCGTTTTGTTGAGGGGTTTTCGTTGATTGTTGCACCCCTAACTAAATTGTTGCGCAAGGGAGTACCATTTGTGTGGTCAGATCAGCAGCAAGAAAGTTTTGAGAAATTAAAGAAGATTCGACCAGGCGCCAAGATCTTGATTCAACTTTGAGGCTGGAAAAGAGTTTATTGTTTACTGCGATGCGTCACACATGGGCTTGGGATGTGTGTTAATGCAAGGTGGAAAAGTGGTGGCTTATGCATCTCGTCAGTTAAGGCCGCACGAGGTGAATTATCTCACTCATGATTTAGAGTTGGCTGCGGTGGTGTTTGCTTTGAAGATTTGGAGACACTACCTATATGGTGAGAAGTCGATCATCTATACAGATCATAAGAGTCTAAAGTACCTCCTCACCCAAAAGGAGTTGAACCTAAGACAGCGGAGGTGGATAGAGCTGTTGAAGGATTATGACTTCTCAATCGAGTATCATCTCGGAAAGGCTAACGTGGTGGCAGACGCGTTGAGTCGTAAGGTGATATCGGATTTGAGAGCAATGTTCGCTCATCTCAGCTTGTATGAAGATGGTAGTCTGCTAGCCGAACTTCAGGTGAAGCCTGCGTGGGTAGGTCAGATTAAGGGAAAGCAGTTATCAGATGAAAAGTTGGGTTCCATACTTCAGCAAGTGGAAGGTAGTGTGATAGGGGATTTTGGATTGAATAATGATGGAGTATTGTGTTTCCGCGGAAGAATTTATATGCCCAAAAATTCGGAATTGAGACAAATGGTTCTGCGAGAGGCGCATAGTAGCCCATATGCTATGCACCCCGGGGGAAATAAAATGTATCGAGACCTCCATGAATAGTATTGGTGGCCAGGGTTGAAACGGGAGGTTACTGAATTCGTGAGTAGGTGTTTAACATGTCAGCAAGTGAAGGCGGAACATCAATTGCCGTCGGGATTACTACAACCGGTGAAGATTCTATTATGGAAATGGGAATGGATAACGATGGACTTTGTTAGTGGATTACCCTTAACGTCTACTAAGAAAGATTTTGTCTGGGTAATAGTGGATCGGTTGACGAAGACTGCCCATTTCCTACCTGTTCGTACGGATTACTCATTGCGTGTTGGCCAAGTTATGCGTGCTTGAGATTGTGAGGTTACATGGGGTACCAGTGTCTATTATATCGGACGGGGACCCTAGGTTTACATCAAGGTTTGGAAAGCTTTACATGAAGCTTTGGGAACCAAGTTGAATTTCAGTACGGCTTTTCATCCTCAGTCAGATGGTCAGTCGGAGAGAGTAATCCAGATTCTGGAAGACATGCTAAGGGGCTGTGTGATTGACTGCAGGGGTAGTTGGTGTGATTGACTGCAGGGGTAGTTGGGAAGATTTCCTACCGTTGGCAGAGTTTGCTTATAACAATAGCTATCAATCCAGCATCCAGATGGAACCCTATGAGGCGTTGTATGGTCGTAGGTGTCGTACTCCTACTTGTTGGACTGAATTGGGGGAGTGACAGTTATTGGGTCCTGAGCTGATATCAGAGACGGAGGAAAAAGTAAAGGTAATTCAGGCACGGTTAAAGGAAGCTTCGGATAGACAAAAATCTTATGCGGATCTGAAGCGTAAGGATATTGAGTTTGCGGTGGGAGATCAGGTCTTTCTAAAGGTCTCACCTTGGAAGAAGATCTTCAGATTTAGAAGGAAGGGCAAGTTGAGCCCTAGGTTTATCAGACCGTACCATGTGTTGAAACGTGTTGGGCCAGTAGCTTATCAGCTTGAGTTACCTTTGGAGTTAAGTCAGATACATAGTGTATTTCATGTCTCAATGTTAAGGCGTTACCGATCGGATCCGTCTCATATAGTACCGGTAGAGGAAATTGAGATAAGACCTGATTTGTCATTGAGGAGGAACCAGTGCAAATTTTAGATCGAGACGTTAAAGTGCTGAGAAGGAAGTCGGTACCGTTAGTCAAGGTATTATGGCGCAATCACGAAGCGGAGGAAGCTATATGGGAGCCTGAGGACACGATTCGGCAGTAATATCCTCACCTCTTTTAATCAGGTAAATTTCGAGGACGAAATTTTCTTTTAGGGGGTAGAATTGTAACATCCTAAAATTTTGAATTTTATGTATTGCATTATTTGTGGTGCTAAGCTAGTTAAATTATTAATTGTGTATGTTTAGGAGGTCCTGAGAAGGCTCGGGGTTTATTTGGACTTAGTAAAAAATTTTGGCATTTAGCATTTTAAGGAGATGGAGTAAGTGACCTTAAAGCATATGGAAATAAATGAGTAAATAGCTAGCATAAATGAGCTATTGGTAAAGAGGTTATGGCGCCACATGATGTACCTTGAGGGAAGAGGTTCAAATCCCTTTGTGTGCAAATTTTTGACTAATATTTTTGCACTCTTTCCTTAAGTGTCGGCCAAGAGATATATATGGCAAGTTGGACTTCTTTATTTTTGGTAGGGTGGCTAAGAAATAAGGAAAGGTTGAGGTTGGGGAAAGGAATCAAAAGAATAAGGCAAGTAAGGGGAACAAGTGGCTTATTTTGTGAAAATTGTTTTGGAAAGTGTGGTTGGCCAAATGTTGACCAATATTGTAATGGATGTGGACGGTTTTGGGGGTAGATTGGTAGCCGATTTTTCCTTTAGGCATTTTACCATTTTGGTGTGAAATGTTTGTTCGTTTCTAGCATCTTTTTTTTGGTTGCTCTCTCTCAATATTTTCCCTCTTTTGCCGAAAATCTAAACCCAAAAGTGTGCATATTTTCTCTTTGATAGCTGAAACATTTAGCCATTTGCTCATCTTACTTCTTGTTTTGTCGAATCACTCATGATATTTTGGGCTCATTTTCTTTGTGTGTTAGCCGAAACTATCTAGCACCCTTCTCCATTTCTTCTTTTCTTTTCACCACTTCTTCAATCTCTCTTTTCTTCTTCTTAATTGACAAATTTTTAATTGACCGAACCTTTCTTGCCCTTATTCCTTTTCATTAGCCTATTCCTTAATATCATCTTTCTTCTCCATTCTCGCGTGTTGAATGTTTCTCCTTGGTTGAATCGGGTAAGGGCTTCATTCTACTCTTTTCGTTTTCTTTTCCTTCCTAACCGAATGAGTGTTTATTATTATTCGATTATACTCGCTTTGTTCAAAACTGAAATGGAGTTCTCCATATACCTTCATATTTTAATCGATACCTTTTTGTAGTGATATAGTGGGAAAGCCGAATCGATTACCTTTGATTCATCCATAGTCATAAATCAATCGGTGGGAATCGGGATTATCATCTTTAAGGTAAGGGTCTTTTCATAGTCCATTCGATAACTCCATTTGGTTATTGTGTTAATCGGATTAAAGGTTGAATAATCGACTTTATGTATTAGGGGTTAAATCGCTCGATCCATTGTCGAGTGATTATACGATTTTAGTGGTAAGACGACCTTTCTCCTTAATCAAACGTTCATATCAACGTAATATTAGTTTTGACTAATATTTGTTTTCAATGGAGGCAAGCTATATCGATTCGAAAGGAAAGTCGAGTGGAGATCTTAAAAGGAGCAGATTAACGACCCCTACTCCTAAATTCAAGCGAATGGTTGTTTCGATGATTCGAGACTTTCCTCCGGGTTGTGGACCCTCATCCAGTGAGAATCGACTATTCAAGGTCGTTCGCAATTCTGAGGCATCAGCGATTCGGGATTTTCCACTGGGTTGTGGACCGTCAACCGGGGAAAATCGATAAATCGTAGTTGTTCACGATTCCGAGGGTAAAATTTTAGATCGTTTGTTTTAAAGTAGATTTATTAAATCGCGTACGTTGACTAATCGAGCGTTATAATATTTTAGGTGTCAACGATCAAGAAAGCGTAGTGCTTACCGTAATCAGGTGTGTAATCTCACACCGTATTCCGTGGGTTGAAGATTAATATCGTATTGGTAGTAAATCGCTTGATTAAATCGTATTTTGGTGAAATTGGAAAAATTGGCTTAGATCTCATTATTTTGATAAAATTGATAAAATCAGTATTAACACCGTGAAAGATTACGAAAAATACCCTTAATGGGCCAAATCAAAATATTTCGCTAAATGGGCCAAATCGATATATGACTATATGGGCCGATTGATAATTGACTATATAGGCCGATTGATATTTAACTATGTGGGCCGATTGATAATTTGCTATATGGGCCAATGTGAAAATATGATATATGGGCCGATGTGATGATATGATATATGGGCCGATGTGATAATTTGATATATGGGCCAATTTGATAATTTGCTATATGGGCCGATGTGATATTTTGATATATGGGCCGATCTGATATTTTGCTAAATGGGCCAATTTGATATTTTGTTACAATGGGCCTTAATTTTTGTAATAAATATCCGAATTAATTATTGTTATTATATTATGATTTGTTATGCATTATATACATGATTTGCATGGGATGGGATAATGATGAAGAGAAGTTTTGGTGGCTCTGCCACAGTGCAGATATAGTGGCAATGCCACGTAAATTTTGATATTTTGGTGGCTTGACCACAAAATTATATTTGATATAAATGGCTTAATGCCTGCGATTGGTGTGTTGGCGGGGTGGGTTGACAAAAGATCCCCACAGGTGTGTTGGTTGGTACGGGTGGTGTGTAGCGGATGGATTACTAGGTTTGGTTTGGGAATTGCATTTCATACACATGATATAATTGATACGTTATTATTATTGTAAATGGGCTTAGGCCCAAGTTATCGCTTAATGGGATTTTGGCCCAGTGGACAACGGTAAGTAGGTTATACACTGAGTTCTAGTAACTCACCCCATTTTTCCTTATCCCTTTTCAGGTAATGATCAGTGATGGAGACTTGGGCCATGGATGACTCGGTGGAGGCCATACTGCAAAAACAGTTTAATTTGGAATTTGGATTTCTTTTTAGTACTTTTAATTATTTTACTATTTTGAGTTAAGGTTTGTAATAAGGCCTCTGGATTAATTTTATTTTGTTTTATGCTTGACGAAATTATAAATTGCTCTAAGTATTTTAAATTGTGATCTTTTTCTAAAAACTCAAATAAACATTTTTCTTAAAATGGATATACAAAAAGGGTTTCATAATAAACTTTCATAAATATATTTTTAACTCGAAAATTTCTCTTGGAAATTTTTATCAACATTTTTCGAAAATTATTTCCAAATTCTTCTCGAACTATTAACAATATTTCCAAGGTCACGGTTTATAAGATTTTATCTCAAAATTTATCGATTTATCAATCAATCTTTATTCAATAATACTTTATTAGAAATTTTTAAATGGGAGTTGTTTTAAATGATTTTAAATCTAAATCTTTTTATGTACAAATGAAAAAGGACTTAGTAGTATTTTTCTCGTGTAACATGTCAGATCTGGCCTTAACGCATGGGCCGGGTTTGGGGTGTTACAGAGGTGGGCTCAATGTTGGGAAGTGTGCCCATATTGTAGTAAATATGTAACTATTTTTTATATATTTGAACGATGAATAAATAAATTACACATTTCACTGTTATGTCTTTTGTATTTTTGTCTTTCATATTTTGCATGCATAGCGAAATTTTGACAAGCAAATATTAGCTCATTAATTGTTTAAGTTCAAACTGATGATAAGTGGCACTGTAAGAACGTTTACATTACGAGAAAGACAACTTACTTCAGTAGATAATCTAAAAGAGTCTGTAATCTTGTAAATGAATCAAAGTGAGCATTTGATTCAAATACTAAAAAAGATTATTATGTCGTCTACAATTCTAATTGAGGAGATGGTTAGTCTTGGCTATCGGAACAGTTGACTCCACTGGTAGAGACATAGATGTATTCATTGGCAAAATAATACATTAGACTGGACCCAAGATGCATTAATTTTGAATCTGTTTGTGAATTATTTCACTTATGACATTCATGGTGTGATTTACCTAAATCATGAGTTAGTCACTAACCATGCGTATGTTACTCATGAGCTTTGATATAAGTGGAGGCTTATGCTCTAAAGATGATCGAGACGATAGCCGGTATGTTGGGTACATGACTTGTGTATGGCATGACTTTACTAGTAATAGTGGAATTCATAGCTCAATTAAAGATTTAACGATATCCTCTCATTGGCATTGTGTGGATTGATAAATATGGAACATGGTCACAGGTTGCTTGTGCTCGAACGAGCAATTTATCACAATCATTTGTTGACAGTGATCATATTAATCATTAAGAAGACACAATGGTGACAATGAGATAAAATAGGATTGTATTGAGTGAATGGATTTAACTCAACGGAATCAAGGATATCATATGAGAGTAACACACACATGACGAGGTCATTGGATAAAGCAGTTGGATGAATTGCTTTCGTAAAGAGCATCTAATAAGGAGTTTTCAATCATGGTACTTCTCGTGGACTAACTCCATGATTAAGTAATTGCGAATTATCGGAACGATACTTCTAAATATAATTGTAATTATTAGAGCCTCATTGTATATGTATGATTGGTCCCTCCACTAGCTAAACAGAAGCTCGATCGGACTGCATTTGAATTAGAAAAAAATTCTACGACTTATGGAATAATTTAATTGGGTTAATTTATTCGATGTGGAATTAAATTGGGCGGTCGTAAGAATTGTCCAACTAGAGAATTTTATTAAAGAATTTTTTAGATATTAATTTGGAAAATCTAAGTGATTTTTGGGAAAATTAATTTTGATCAAATAAAATTAAATTAATCAAATTAATTAAAATTAAAATGATATTTTTAGAAATTAATTTTCAAGTCAGAAAATTGACCTAATAGGTAATTAAACTTGAAAATTGAACCTAAGATCATAAATTGGGCTCGGGAGACCAAAATCAAAACCAAGACCCAAAAACTGGTCAAACTGATCTTGGTATGTAAAATCGGACTGGACCGAACCGGTCGGGCCATCACTGGCCTTAACCGAACCAACTCGGGGTGTCAGCGACTACGACGGTGGCATTTCGGTGGCCAGAAAATGATCGGCGATGATGGGTCTTCGGCGGTTGAGCAATGAAAGAATTACACTCCTACTATGACTCTATCAGATAATTTGATTTCAAATTAACTATTTCAAAAATAATATTATTTTAATAGATTTAATATTAAATTTAATTTAATATTTATCTTAATAATATTTTATTAATTTAATATTAAAGTGATTATCTTAATATTAAATTTAATTTAATGTTTATCTTGTAGATAAATATTCTATTAATTTAATAATTTTTAATATTAAATTTAAATATTAGATTAAATTTAATATTAAAGTTATTAAGTTTAATCGTAGTTGAACTCTCTAAACTCTCCCTATATAAAAAGAGCATTGGGCCATTATTTACACACACTTGAATCCAACAGAAAGTTGTAGAGATAAAATTCTCTGAAAAAATTATTTCAGAAAATTTATAGAGATATTTTTCTTATTTACAACTTGGCCCAAAAGTTTAGAAAAATTATAAAAATACCCCACTAGTAATTTTTGTGAAAAATCTTCTGATTCGAAGCTAACCCACACTCGATAGACGTGAGCTTGAGGATAGTGGAGAAGACTACTTGGTTGAAGCGTTCATCCTAGACAAATCGAAAAGGTACAATTTTGGTTAAGTGTTTATTACTTTAGATATCACAATCAAGTTCTTATTTTGGAAAAAAAATTAAAACTCTGGGTTTTCCCTAAATTTATTTTTCGATGCATTTTCCAAACTTGATTTTCCAACATCACTGAGGTCACATAATAGATTTAGAGGAAGTGTTAGCAATTAGAAACGTGTTTTAGCACTATCTCGTAAATCTGAGCCCTAATAGATAGCGGCCAATTTATGGTGACAATGGTCCTCCAAGTTCTTCGTATTTAACGTGACTGCATGGAATCGTTTGACATAATCCTGCAAGGATTCTCTATCCCTTTGTTTCACTAACATCAAACCCATAGGAGTGCTCATTATTGTCCTATGGGCTCCAAATCTTCCCAAGAACATCTAACCTAGCTGCGAGAAGCTCTAAATTGAACCTTGTGACAAAGACAGATACCAATCTTTCGTACTTCACCTAAAAGTCGTAGAGAAGGCTTTACTCTTTGTTGCATCTGAAGCTCCCAACACATTTATATAATCATTATACTGCATGAGATGAGTTCTAGGATCTCTCCTACACTCGAACATCTCTTTCGACACTTTAAGTTTAGATGGTAGGCTCACAGCTGCTACTTCTAAAGATAAGGGGTTGTTAGAACAAAATAATCAGTCCATGTCTTGCACATCAGGGTGCAATGCTCGTACATCTTTACGCAAAGCATCCATCTCGTTTTTTCATGGCTTTGCATGTACTCCCACATCCTCCTCTTGGGGAGGCGTGACATGATCCTGAAGATCAGAGTGATCGAACTGTACCTTTCTTTTCAGTTCTTCATTTGGCCTTAGTAATTCCTACAGAAACAATTGTTGTTGTTCAAACCTAGCACTTTGTTGAATCATCTGTTCCTTCATCAACCTCAGCTGCTCTTGCAAATCAAACTATTGTTGTGGAGATGCTCCCTGATCAAAGAGAAACAATGGTCCCTGACTTAAAGGAGCATTAAGATCAAAAGAATTGGAAGCACCTGCCTGGCTTAAGTTGCCCAGATTTTCTAGTCGATCAACAAACCAACCAGCATAAAGGTCCACCTCACTAGGTTGATCGTTGGTGCCAGAAACTCCTATCTGGCCTGATAGGAAACTTCTGGGAAAATTCTCGTTGGGGTGAATCATTTTAGTTTTCTAGTTATTTGAAGATCGAAAGTTTGCACACGCTCACTGCACTAAATTGTTGACTGTTTTTCAGAGTGTATCCTTCAAAAGGGTTAAATTGTATATTTATATTATATGACTATTGTTCATAGACGTGACGTCGTAGGTAGGTCCCCATGCATGCCAACACGTACCCTACTCTAGGGTTAACACATGCTTTCTAGAAGTTGGTTCGCCTACATGATGGTGCAAACCCATATCGTGCGATCTCATAAAGTACGCAAACACCATGACATGCGAACCACATAAAGTACGAGTCAGGTCCTAATCGGGTAATCGGGTTGCGGGTCGATAATAGCGTGTGCCATAACAGTTTTCTATAGTGAATATCGGTGTTGTCTAACTGATTGGCGACACCACCATAGTTTTTTTCTTAAATAATTTTTTATTGGTGCTACCTAAGACAATGGCAACACCAAACTGAAGTGTGATAAACCAAAATGTTCAGAAACCTAATATAAAAACTTTCCTTTTTAGATTGAATATTGAAAAAAAAATTTAAGAGTGTCGATATTGTAAGGAATAATTGCTTCATAAACTCTTATTTATTATTTTCTTTTTAATGTACTTCCTTGCACCAATCATCTATTTGTTGCACCATTTCCATCATCGCACAGTATAATACCCTATTTTTCCCATCTTCTTTGTTGCTTCGCTCCTTATTTTGTCTCCATTTCGATTCGATTCCTAGGAAATCAATTAGAAAAGCGTTAAACACACACATAAAAAAAATATAGTCTTTACAATTATTCCCCCTCTCTATTTCTTGAGTTTTCAATTCCACCCCACTCAGGATCTCAACTCTTCTTGCAAGCAAGCCCTCTCCTTTTGTACAGGGAGGAAAAAGAAGCGGTGCTGCTTTACAGATCGGATCCAAATTTCATGCACTGAGAGACCTATTTTTCTATGTTTAACGATATGGGTATACTGTTTACAAAAATGTTCTCTAATCTGTTTGGAAACAGGGAGGCTCGAAATTCTTTGTATTATATCTCTTCCTTATTATGTTTTAAGTGACTTTTATATTGGGATTTATTGAATGAGATTTTTTAGGGATCTTAAAAAGAAAATAATAAGTAAGGAAGTGTTTATAAAGTAATTATCTCTTAAAATATATTTGGTCCCACTATGCCCTTACTCTTTAAGTTTTATTTTTCAACGGTCCATCTAAAAGGGAAAGTTTTATATCAGATCCTTAAACATTTTAATTTATCACACTTTAGTTTGATGTTGCCATGTGTCAAGTGATACCAATAAAAAATCTTTTTTAAAAAATTATGCTGGTGTCGCTAACCAATCAGGCAGCATCGATATTCACTGTAGAAAATATCTCATTTTTGTAATTAATCTGTTTCCCACAGGGGTGAAACCAAGGGGGTTAGCAAGGCCCAGCCCCACCCCAAAAAAAATAGAAAATTTTCCATTTAGGCCCTGTGAAATTTTTAAAATTTTAAATTAATAAAGATAAAATTGTACTTTGCCCCCTAAAAATGATAAAATTTTGATTTAATCCTTTAAAAATTATAAAGATATAGGCTATTAAAATGGTGAAATTATATTTTTACTATCGTAAAAATTACAATTTAATTTCAACCCACCTAAAAAAAAAATTTGATGGCTTCACCCTTAATTTCCCATACTATTTTTATATTTAATTATTTTTTAAAAAGAACCTATCATTTTCATTTTATATCTTCTCTTCTAAGTGGAATAAAATGGTGGGTTAGGTTATCTTGGGTTTAGGTCCCTTAACAAAACACCAGCAGCTTTGTCTCTTCACGTAATATACAGTAAAACATTAAATTAAACCCTCATGCTGATTTTAAATGGTGTATCATCATTTTATTAATTATATAGAATTACAAACATTAATTTTATATTTTGATGACTATCTAACGGTAAGTACATATTGTGTAAGAATCCCCCAGTTAGTATTGTGCCCCCCTCAAGGTAATTAGTCTTTATCACTTTGTTTAACACTTTATGGAATCTGACTTTTGCCCACTTAATTAAGCTTCTTCTACATTTAAACTTCCTTAAATTATTCCACATTTACTTCAACGTAAAGTATAGAGTAATAAATCCTTCAGCTAAAATTTCAAAATAATACATTCAAATGAGATATACAATATTAAGAAGAGGAATGCAATATTGTGATCTCTTGCATCATAAAAAGAAAGGGATTCAGCTACGTTTGCGTGTAAATACAAGGTTGTTTTTATCCTTTTAAGATCATCACAGCCATACCACATAAAGCAGAGAAGTAGTTAGAAAGTTTGCTGAGACAGTTTGGTCCAAAATTGCATCACCCTTTTCCAACAAATCCAGATCACACACACTCCCCCTTTTCTTTTTTTGCAAACTAGCATTGACAATTTTCCCTTTAACCACCTTTTTTTTTCCAACCTTTAATGCAAAAAAACAACCTTGCTTGCATTTGCTTCCTAGATGTAATATGTCAAGTTTGGCTACAACAAACCCCATTTCTTCCCAAGTCTTTACATACAAGGCAAACAGGAAGAAACTTGGCTCAATGTGATCCCCTAGAGACAGCTAGTAAGGGATGCATTAATAATGACTGCTAAGCTGTTACCAAAACAAAACAAATTTGAACCTAAAACTATGGATCACTAAAAGCCATGGACCCATTTAACAAGTTGAAAGAAAGGATGTTTTAGGGTTTACAGCAAGGCTGGGGGGTTGGGGGAAAGATAAAGTGGATAACTACTTGACATGAGAGTATGCTTTTTTTTAATTTTCTTTTGCCAACAAATCACATTAGCTTCTACTTTTTTTTTTTTTTTTTTTTTGGAGGGGGAGAATGCTTACCCATATACTAGATTTCAGGGGTCACCATCAGGCCAATTTGCATGTTATTTAGGCAAGGCTGGGAGAGTGAGAAAGCTTGTGAAATGGATGAGTGAGTCAAGTCCCCATCCCTCCATCCTCATTGGCTATACACTTTACTATCCCATGAGACAATGTGTTATTTAATGAATTAGTTAAAGATATGCTCCTCTTGTGTTGGATAAGTGGTGAAAGTAACTGGTTGAAACTACACAATGGGTTAATTTAGTTAACCTACACTTAAAAAGAAAGTAACACTTTTTCATTTTCATACCAAGCAAAGTCTTACTATTTAGAAAAATGAAATGAAAATTTTCATGTTTGGAGCTTAACGGAGAAAAAATATTTTTTATGTCATTTTTTAAAATAATAAATATTAATTCTATTAAAGTTTAGTATTAATTTATTCTTTTTGCTTGTATAGGGGTTAAATTAGGGGTGTGTTTGATTTGGCTCAATTAAATCTTTTAGATTTTCCGAATCATCCATGATATTTTAGTTTATTTTTGTTCTTGTCTTCTCATACTAATTTTGGGGTTGAATTTTTGGATATGTTAACACAATGAACTTTATTTTATGGATTTTGAACAGTAAAGTTTTATATTCTCTTTCATAAAAAATTATTAAAAAAATAAATTTTCAAATAACTGAAAAATAAATTTCTTTAACATGCATTTTCATAAACCGTCCAAACACTTAAGTTTGCATCTGTTTTTTATTTCTTTTGCTCAACCCTAGACTAAATTGATCAATTTAATAATAGATGGACCAATCTGAACCAATCCTATAATAGATAAAACTTGTGGTTACAACAAGTGTCGAATGCAATGGTAAAACACATTGGTGGTAGATCTTGGGACTAAACAGAGAGCCAATTGAGGAGGCTAATTAAAATTTCAAATAATTCTATGAAATTAATAAGAATTTTCAACAACTTAAAAATATTTAATTAAATTTTTCAAAAATATTGAAGCAAGATGGCATCTTAAATTAAAACCTGGGGGTTACTTATGAGATAGATAAGTTGTAATTGGACCCATGCGTGGGATTCAGAAATGCAGTGATGAGTGGTGACTTTGAGTTTAAGATATTATTGGATGAAGATATCGATGCATATATGCTGTGCAATACTGAAATCATTAGTCTCTACTTCCACCACTGCTCTCTTCCAACTCACGTTATCTGTTCCTTTTATACTTCTGATGATGTTTGCTTTTACTTGTTTTTAATTTCATCCTCCAAATCAAATTATCCTGAAAGAATACAATGATTTGACAGGGGATTAAGTAGAGGTCTACGTCTTAATTACCTCAATTTACTAATCCTGTATGTGCAAAATCATACTGTATGAATTATGTCTTTTTATCTATCTAATCAAAAATTATGTTTATAACTTGTAAATCAACTTCTATTGCTCTTATTCCTTATTTTCTACTGTAGGAAATTGGGCTGCCTTTCGCCTTTCTTCCTTCACATATTACATTTCTAATGGGCCTATAATTTGGATTTTTAGTAACACCATATGGAACAGAAATTCAGTATTACTTTTTTTCTTTTTCTTTTTTTGTGTTATACTCATATAATTCATGTCATAAATTAAAAAATATTTTAAGTATTTATTTATATCCATCGTTTTAATAAAATTAATATTATATATCAAATGGATGTGAAAATATGAATTAATTTAGTAGCTGAATTATTAATCATGTAAAATATGAAACTATTTTAATTTATATATTTCTAATTCTTAAATAATGCTAATGTGATTCTCGTGCATATTTAAATTTATATGTGAAAGATGTAACCTATTTTATTTATACAGTACACTACAGCGGGGGGTCTTTTCTTCAATTTCAGAATATAGCAGAGAATTTTATATCTGAGTTATAATAATATATTAGTGTTGGTGTTAATTATTTAGTCAACTCCACCTAATAAGGAAAAACTTTATTTTTATTGATAGGGAAAATATTAATTATATATGTGTTAATTTCTGAATTTTATCTCTTCACTATACGGATTTAATTTTGCATAATCCACTTTTATAATATCATTTGTTAAATCAAATAATTAACACATTAACATAGATTTTTTTTTTAAAATATTGCTTGCAGTACAAAAAAAAATTTATGTCAACATGATGAGTTGAAAATAATATTTTTTTTTAAAAAAATTATATTATTTTAATTAAAATAATTAACAATATTAATTATTTAAACTAACTAATGATGTTATAAAAATAATTTTAGCTCACTGTCTCATTGGGTTCAAGTATTTAGATTTAAAACCTCTCTTTATTGAGAGAGAGATTTTTAGTCTCTAAGGATAACTTTTTTCACCTTAGTCTCAAATTTTGATAGATTTTCCCAATTTGGTCTCTAAATTTGTAATCCTTAAAGTGCGATGATGCGAAACTCTATGATTATATATGCCATGTCATCACTTGAATTTTTTTTAAAAAATAATATTTTTAATGATGTTTTGTGTTTTAAAATTTTCAACACGCTTTGATGAAATCCAAATTCAGGGATCAATTTGAAAAAAAAAAGTTGACAAATTCTGAGACTAATATATAAAAAAAAAAAAAAACTAGAGACCAAATTTAAGAACTAAATTTTAATTTATCGCTAAAAATTTGTCTTCGCTGACTAAAACCACACTTCAACAAATGCATCACTATATCAGCAAATTGGATTTAATAAATGTAGTGATTAAAAAATAAAACTAACTAAAGTGTATTAAATTGTAATTTAAATGCAGTCATCTTTGCATGTTG
Source organism: Gossypium sturtianum (assembly GCA_025698515.1). Lineage (NCBI taxonomy): Eukaryota > Viridiplantae > Streptophyta > Magnoliopsida > Malvales > Malvaceae > Gossypium > Gossypium sturtianum. Next base: position 38,066,886 of record CM046949.1, read on the forward strand.
ATTTTGTTTATTGGGGAGTCATTCTTTTTTACATCACTACAAGTAATTAGTTTTTAAATTTCAAAATATCATATAAACAAATTTAATAGAAGATTTTTGTGTTAACTAGATCTGAATTTTTAAATCTGAAAATAAATTACTTAAAATTTTAAAAATAGAAATATAAAGACTAATTTTTAAATGTAAGAAAATATTAAGGACTTGAAAGCATATTTAATTTTTAAATTATTATTACACTATAATTTATATATATATTCATTCTTAACTTTAAATAAATAACAGCATATTTTATATCGGAGTTTTAATAATATAATTAATTTTATACTATTAGGGTTAGTGTTAATTATTTAGTCAACTCCACTTAATAAGGAATAACTCTTTTTTTATTGGAGGGGAAAATATTAATTATATATAGGTCAGATTTTGGATTTCATCCCCTACTAATTTAATTTTTATATTCTAATTTTACATAATTTAATCTTTCTATTTTATAATATTATTTGCTAATCCAAATAGCTAACACATTAATATAATTATTTAATCCAAATAGTTAACACGTTAACATAATTTTTTTTTCTCTTAAAAACACTATTTCCAATAAAAAAATTCAAGCCTAGCATCAGGGGTGAAACAAAAAGCAAAAAATTTTGTTTAGGGCCAAAATAAAATTATAAAATTTGAGGGCCCACAGAAAAAATTTCCTATTAAAAATGTTTAAAATAAAGTATAAATTTTTCATGGTTAAAAAGGATTAAATTGAATCTTTTAATTTTAGAGAGGGAGCTATAAAACAATTTTTTTATTGAGCCAAAGGGAGGCAAGTAGAGGTGTTCATGGCCGGCCCGGCCCGAAGGCCCGACCAAAATTTGGGAGGGTTTGGGCAAAAATATAAGCCCGAAAAATGGGCTTCGACAAAAAATAAGGCCCGTTTAAAAAATGGGTCGGGCCTCAGGTAAGGTTTTTTGGCCCAAGCCCGGCCCGGCCCGGCCCGAATTCACTAAATGACAAAAAAAATCTGCTATTTTTTTTATTTTTGAATGTTATTTTCTTGTTTTTTTTTCCTATTTTGCTACCATATTACTATTATGCTGCTACTATTTTGTTGTTATTGATTGAATATTGTATAAAACTTATTTTATTGTTAATTTTGTTATTATTTTAAAGGCATTTGTTAATTTTATTATTATTTTAGAGGTATTTGCTTGTTAAGTTATATCTATCTTAGTGTTATTTAAGTCTACATATTTTTTAAAAATTTATTTTCAATTTGTTGGGAAATATTTATTTTGATTTTTTTAGTATTTTTAATGTATTATATATATTTAAAAATTATAAAAAAATAATATAAAAATTTAATACGGGCGGGCTGGGCCGGGCTCGGGTTTTAGTATTTTTATATGGGTCGGGCTTGAGAAAAAAATTAAGCCCATTTTGGGCCCGGCCCGGCCCGAGCCTGATAAATGGGCCTAATTTTTTAGTTGAGCCCGGCCCGAACTCGGCCCGGCCCGGCCTATGAACACCTCTAGAGGCAAGGCCCCTTGTCTGCTCCCTTTTGGCTACGCCCCTACCTAGCATGATGAGTTGAAAATAGTATTTTTAAGAAAGAAAGAAAAATCTCAAAGTAGATGAAAATATTAACTATTTGGACTAATTGATAACATTATGAAAATAAAGAGACTAAAACAGAGATTATATTGCCAATTTAAACATAATAGAAGTTAAAAATAGTAAAAAATTTTAAGAACAAAAATGTACTTCATTTTAATCGAAATAGCTGACAATATTAACTATTTGGACTAATTAATGACATTATAAAAGTAAAGAGACTAAAATAGAGATTAAATTTTAAGTTTGAACATAATAGAAGGATCAAAACTATAATTCTACCTTATATGTATCATTGTCTCTTTTCTTTCTTTTGGGGAAAAAAGAGATAAAAATTAGGGATAAAGTAGTTCTTAAATATGATTTTTTTTTTTTAGATTTTAAATTTTTTTGTCTATATTAATCTCAAAACTTGATAATTTTTCTCAATTTGACCCTTAAATTTGAATTTGTTAACGTGTAATGACGTGTCATTTGAAGATTGTGTGACACTATCACTCGAAATTTTTTAAAAAAATTAAATGTAATTTCTTAATAATTTAAATTCTATATAAAAAATTTAAATTTTGATATAATGAAATCCAAATTTAGTAATTAAATTAGAAAAAAATTGTAAAATTACAAAATAATATGGATAGTCTTGGCTGACTAAAACCACACTTGACAGCAAATTGGATTTAATAGATATAAAAGTAAGTAAAGCGAATTTAAATGCAGTCATCTTTGCATGTTGATTTTGTTTATTGGGCAGTGAAGCAATTAATTCTCTTAATTGTACGCAGGGATGAAGAGATGTAGGACTACGGAAGCCTCAAAACATTTGCAATGATCAAACAAAGTTGTTCCCTGTAATGATTTCGACATACTTGTACAATGTTGTCCAACCATGGATTCAACAATGGCAGAAGGACAAATTACAGAACCTAGAACTACCTAGCTGTTTGTTTATAGTAAGCTTCATTATTTAAAACAACCAATGAGGTACCTTAACTTTTCTCTCCACCTTCTTCTCCTTTATAGTATCCAAGCTTGGTTTCCATCCCTTCCCTGAATATTGCCTGTTCAAAAACTCCGGCCTACCTTCCACCGTTTCCATCAAAAACTCCGTCAAACATTGAACCTCCTCCGGCTTCTCCCCACCGTTTTCCTTCTTCTGCAACGGCAATTTTTGTGCCATCTCTAGAATATCATTCGCAGGGCATATCCTAGCGAACAAAGGGAGAAACTTGGAGGACGGTGAGACCGATTTCGACCTCAACACCGAGTTCGCACTCGACAGCACACGACGAGCTTCCTCGGACGACAACGTTGTCGGCTTCCCTCGTTTGACGGGCAGCATTACGTAAACCTTTTTCACGTCGAGCTTGTGATCAGCTGGCAACGGAACCGGCCTCTTCTGGTTCACCGCCTCGTGGAACTCCACCACCACCTGTTGAGGATGCTCCAGCATCAGCTCCGCCGCCGTCAACGGCCAACTAAAATCCTGCACAGACCCGTTCCAAAGAATGACCTTCCCGGCCGTATCCGACGGAGGACATGCAAGAGCAGTAACGTAGTTACCCATATATAACGTGATATACCGATAAACAAGAAATTGAAAAGCGACTTTCGATCACGGTATAAAAAAGAGAAAAGAAATCTAAAAGAAATGTTTGGGTTTGTGATTCATGTGAGTGTGATTAAGAAAAGGAAAGGATTTTTATGCAGGAATGTGATGGAGATGGAGATGGAGGTGTTTGTTAAACGGCTCCATCTTGTGAACCATTTTATGGTGGACTTGGTGGAAGATTCATATAAATTTGGGGTCGTTGGCTTTTTGGAGGGACTGCCATTTTCTTTTCATCTGCATCGTTGATTTATTTTTATTATAAACAAAGATTGATCCAACGTTGATGATTGCAACAGGCATGTGGGGTCCCCCCTGGTGTAGCTCTACCGTATCTGACGTGAATACAAAGTCAAAGAAACGGTTCAACCGTAACTATATTTTTATTAACCCCAATTTTCATGCTCTAATAAATTATGTATTACGTGAGGGGAGGATTTCAATTAAACTTACACCTCCCTCGCTCTATGTTTTTCCCCGATAGGGCTGTAAAAAACAGTAGCCTGGATTAATTTTTTAATAGTTTAATTAATATTATATTTTTATTTTTATTTTAAAAAAATTAAATCTAAATGAAAATCTTAAAATTTATGATTAAATTGTTGATGTGATATTAAACTATATTAAATTGGTCAAATTGATTCCACCACATATCTAATTCTAAGAACCAGGGAGAAATGATGGGGAGGCATCGTATGTCTTCTTCTTCTTCTTTTTTAATACAATATCTAGAGCTAGGTATAACTCATTCATAACCTTTAAGAGGAGGATAAAGGTACTTCAACGCATTTAAACTCACATCCTCTTACACTAATAACAATATTGATACTAATCAAACTAGGACACAGTGAACTCTATTTTTAAATCTTAAATATAAAGGCAATGGAATTTACTTTGATTAAAATAAAGACAAGGGGGGTTTAACGTGAAGTAGACAATTGGTTTGGTGTGGTGATTCCTTAATTTGTCGGATAAAAAACAATAATGGATAATCATAAAATAGAGTGCAAAATACAAACATGTCAACACTCAACAGCAAATAAAGAAAGTAAAGGGTGAAAGCAACAGCTTAACTTCGTGAACGTTATGGTATATGTACCAAACCGGCGTTGGAAAATGTTACTAAAATGACCAAAGATTAAATGCTAAGAAATTGTTATGCAAATAAAATATAGATGATCTCTCCATCACTGTAAAAAATGTGTTTTGAGTTGGTTTGAATCAAAACATGGCTTTTCTTGAATATATGTGTGTATATATACATAAAGACAAAGAAGTGTCTAGCTTGTCAATATGGAGCAAGATGGAAGGTGTTGGATTTTAAATTTTATTTATTTTGAAAATTAAATCTTATAAAACAAGATATTGAGTTAAGTAAATCAAAGATAATTTTATGAGCTTTTTCTTATCTTTATATGACCTTTAATTGTGGGCCTAAATTGGTTTTGATCATTCGTATTTAGGTCTAATTAATTAGAGACTTTAGTGATGGGCTCATCTAGGAATGTATAATTGAACTTAATTTAACTAGAAGAATAAAAGGAAGAAAAAATCCGAGAAAATTATGAATATTAATGGATTTCATTATTATTTTTTAAATGTTAATAGATTTGGGTTCAGAATATTTCACTAAGTTTAGGGTTTTGAATAATGGTTTGGGTTTAGAAATTTTTATTATGGATTTGGATAAGTTTAATATAATTATATAAAGTCGGTGAATTCAATTAATTTGGTTATTCATATAAAAAAAAAACTAGCAATTGACTAATTCAGTACGTTTTAATTAAATTTCTTTTCTTACTCGAATTAGGTTGATTAATTCAATTTTAATCGAATTTTGGATTAGGGTTCATCATTTACAATAGAAGTAAAAGGTCAAGCTGAAGATAATCTGATTTTACTATTCGCAGGTGTTAATAAAATGATTTGAGCCACTCTACATCTTTTGCGCTTGTTAAAGAGAGTAAAAGGTGCAAATGCTTTACCCAAATTAATTTTCCAACTAAAATAGCTTGCATTTTTTGTATTTGTTAATACACAAATTTGGAGCTGTAAAGATGCGAGCATAGAAATTAAAGAAATTAAAGAGTTGTACTCAAAACTTGATGAGTCGTATCTGGAAAGATGTCAACTCAAAACTTAGTGAGTTGTACTTGGGAAGAGGCAACCTAAAAATTTAGAGAGCAATACCTATGAAAATATGAACTTAAAATTTAAGGAGTTGTAGCTGAAAAGGTGTAAACTCGAATATTAGTGAGTTGTACTAAGGAATGTGTAAGCTCAAGAGTTCATGAGAAGGCATGAGCTTAAAAATTAGGGAGCTATACCTGAGGAGGTGTAAGCTCAAAACTTAGTGAGTTATACTTGGAAAGGTGTATGCACAAAATTTAAGGAGCTATCCTAGAGAGGTGTAAGCTCAAAACTTAGTGAGTAGAATCTGAGAAGGTATAAACTCAAAATTTAGTGAGTTATACTTGAGAAGGTATGAGCTCAATTTTTAAGGAGTTGTACTTGAGGTGTAAACTAAAAACTTAGTGAGAAGTACCTGAGAAGGCATGTGAGCTCAAAATTTAGGGACTTGTATTTGGGAAGGTGTGAGCTAAAAATTTAATGAATTATACCTAGGAAGATGTAAGCTCAAAACTTAGTAAGTTGTGCCTTAGAAGATGTAAGCTCAAAATTGGAGTTGTACCTGGAGAGGTGTAAGCTCAAAATCTAATGAGTTGTACACTGAAAAATGTAAACTCAAAATTTACTGAATTGTACCTAGGATGGTGTAAGCTTAAAATTTAAGTAGCTATACATGAGAGATATAAGCTTAAAACTTAATGATATACTTGAAAAGGTATAAACTCAAAAGAGGTACATCACTAATTTTTATAATATAAACATATATACCTTTCGTCGGGCTATGCTTAAAAAACTTGATGATTACCGTTAGTGTTTGTCGATGAGGTATATTTTACAATACTTTAGGTCGTGCAAAACTGATCCCTGGGAAATTTATGCATGATACTTTAGGTCACACAAAATTATCCTTGAGGAACTTGAGAAAAGCATCAGTAATTGTTTATGATATATAATTATACATTTTATCCTTACTTGCCTGAAAAAGCAAAAGGGCGCTCGCTAACTTGCTTCAAGACGCATTGTGCGGAACTTAGCGAGGTGTGTATGAAGATCTAAGATTGCCGAGCTACATAATATAAACCACCGAGAATTGTAAGCATACAAATAAATAAATAAATATACAACTTTAGCGAGGTGATATATGTATGCGATATGGGCGAGGTAACATATATAGGCATGTATATATTAGCAAGATGTAATATATGAGTTTGCAATATGCATTTGGTATATATATACACGACTAGTCACAAGCATTTGGCGAGCTTACATTGGCTCGTATAAAAATATACAGGGGCTTGCATAATTTAAAAAAACATAAGCTAATATATGTAATATATATAATGAGCTATATACAGTTTCATGCAAACTGGCGATGTGTTACGCGACTAAAGAGCCAATTGGCAAAGGTGCTTTGAAACAATTTGACGACGAGTTGTAACAAATGTAGAAATCTGGTGAGTTGTTATACAAGAGTTGGAATGCTCACGCGGGCTATAAGGAATTAATGTCCGTACAAGTTATATATATGGGGCACTTGCACATTACCATGTGATATAGCAAGTGTGCATGGGTACTAAATGGCAATCGGATGAGGAGTTTGCTAAGCAACTTGGTGAGATACTGCCAATTATAAGAATTATTGAGGTATGCTAGCTCCTTTACTAAGTCACCAAGAATAGTAAGAATAAACGTCGCCAATGTACATACCTAGTACAGTTGTAGCTCACCAATATATACTACACAACTTTGCCAATGATATTTATATGCCACATGCTAAGGTATAATGTTTTCATATAAAACATGGTGAGGTGTCTAAATTTAATATCACTATCTAACACGTGGTAAAAGGGCAAGATTCATATTTGAGAGTTGTGCAATTCCCATAAATATTAAGTGAGAGCACATGAACCGATACATGCATGTATGTATACATATACACACGTCTTATAACAGCTGAGTGTATATATGGTATAGTGTGCAACTCACATACATATAATATATATGTGCAATATATAGCTCGTCAAAAAAGCTAACACTAATCACATGAACCAATGCCTAGCTCGCACAATGAGCCAAAGAAAGGGGTCAATTATGCATATATAGCTCGCCCAAAGCCAGAATATATGCGTAGCTTTCATAGCTCGCATATATGGCTCGCCACACCATGGAGCCAATATTTATATATGGATTAAAGAATGGCAAGTAGGTATGCCGAGGAGGAAAAGAAAATAAAAGAGAGTGATCTTAACTTTTGGAAAGGATTTCATGTTTTCATCTGATTTTGGAGATTAATTCTGTTGATACACAAAATGAGAGACGGTGGTTATAGGTGGTCCACCCGACGGATTAAGAGCCACTGTTTAGTCGGTCGGAGTGACCAAATATAGAGGAAGAGTAAAGAGAGAATAAGAAAGAAGAATCTATGTCCCATGTTGTTGGGGGAGGAGGAGCTGAAATTTATCTGGTTGCCCTTAGAATGGTGCTCCCATCATCTAGGGTAGGGTAGCTGTAAAGGAGACGGCGTCTCAATATATCCTAATGAGATTTATTTGTGGATATCAGTATTGTATTACTTTCATAACCAAAATTGAGAGGCTACAAGGATTAAAAGAAAAACAGTAATTACATGAAAGAACTGGTCCTAGATTTCTTCTACCACAAAATTACAGGTTCAAGTATATTAAAAATCTCCCAACTTTTGAACAATGAATTTGGGAAATCTGATGAAGGAAGCCTAACCCAACAAAAAGCACGAGCATGGCTTCTCAGAGCACTTCAGAAATTGGTTCCAAAACAGGAGTCCAGGGCCTGTAATTCCCTTGCCGGCACCCAGGGACAGCCAAAACCGGATCTACTTGCCTCTCTTCCTCTCTCAACTCGGGCAAAACCTTAGCACCACTTTTTGCCCTTTTCTTTCCGTTACAAGCAGCTTCTATGATCGCCACATCCACATCCGTAACTTTGCGGTTCACCCTTTGTATAGGAACCAAAACGTAAGCTTTAGCCGCCAGCAGTTCATCCTCAGCTCGCATAGGGACGACGCGGCGAGTTCGTTTCAGCTCTTCCACGGGAGAGATGACGTGACCAGGTTCATCGAGCATGAGCTCTGCTGCCTTCACAGGGAGCTTCACTTTCCTCAGCTTCCCTTGAGCATCGATTACTTTGGCCATGCCCGAAACCTGGATAAAACAGCTAGATGTGCAGTTCCCCATGTTCAAGTTGAAATTGTTTGGCTTTACGTTTAACTGAAGAAGAATATGTAAAAGAATCAAAGTGGTATTTGGTAAAGGGTATGGAATATGAGAGTTGAGACTTGAGAGTAATGAGTGGAGGGTGGAGGGTGATTTGGTATATAAAGGAAGAGACGGAAGCAAAGTCAAAAGTGCCCACAAAAAGAATCAGTGGTAAAATTATGGGAGAAAGACGACACGTAAAGGGAAACGAACAAAGTGGAGAAGACGCTGCTAGCTAGTTGTAGAGAGCGCAGCCAGTTGCAGCGTGTTTAATACGTGCAGCGTTTACATATTGGAATGTGGGAGTCATTGACTTTGAAACTAGACTTTATTTTGTGATCCAGGCTTGCTGTCTTTGGGAGTAATTCAACTATGACTTGGTATCTTACGTTGTTTGAATCACCTAACTTTGATACTATTACTCTTAACAACGAATTATAGGAGAATAATAAATAAAATTTTTCCTCTTTCTTTTCAGTTTTTTCTTCTTTAAAAAAATTAAATCTATCTAAAAATATTAAAAAAAATTATTTATTATTCTCTTATTAAAAATAACGTAAATTTACAATTTCATATCATCTTTATTTATCTTTATAAATTCCTTTTAGTTCAAAAGAAGTTTTAATGAATTTTTCCATTCGTTTTCTCTTACTCGAAAATTGAATAAAAAATTTACTTATTTTTTATTTTTAAATTTTTTAATATTTAAAAATTATTTTTGAAAACTTCTAACACTCTCTCACATGTTAGTGGTGTTTTAAGGAGGTATATAAATATTTTTAAAATTTTTAATTTTAAATTCTTTTAGCATTTAAAATTATTTTTAAAAACCTCTCACATTTCAGTGGTTTTTTAAGGAGGTATATATTTTTTCTTTTACCATTTAAATTTATTTTTGAAAATCTCTAAAGCTGTGCCACGTGTGAATGGTCTTTTAATGAGACATATAAATATCTTTTTTATATTTTTTATTTTTAAATTCTTTTAACATTTAAAATTATTTTTGAAAATCTCTAAACGGTCGCCATATGTGAGTGGTTTTAGAAGCTGAATCCCTTACAAACTAAACAAGCTTAACTTTTAGGCTTAAATTATAAATTGATATCTAAATTATACTATTTTTTAATATTAATAGTTAAATTTTTTTTGTCACAAGTGATACTTAAATTACATTTTTTTTTAAATTAGCACCGTCGTTAGTCAAACCGTTAAGTATATTTCAAAAGAGGATTAACCTGCAATTTGGTATATGAACTATACAATTTTCCCATTTGGTACAAACATTTTTTTGTTGTCACTAGTCTTTTTCTTTTTTTTTTTTAAGTTGGTACCTCTATTAGTTTAGTCATTAGTTGAACCATTATATCTATTTAAAAAAACTAATTAAAAATTGACATGTGTAAAAGAAAAAAAAAAGACAAAAAGGTATTATTTTTTCTTATATATATATATATATATTCTTTTTTTCATTCTTTGGAATTAGATCGGTGGTCGAACCAGTCAAGCCACCAGTTCCCAATTTGATCAGTTCGTCTGGTTCGATCAAATAAATTATTAAAAATCCATAAAAATAAAAAAATCCAAAATAGAGAAAAATTAGTTCACTTGGGTTTTTTAGCTTTGCTCAATTGATCTGTACTGGTTCACCGGTTAATCAGCCCTATCTTTGGACTAATACCACAATCAATTTCAGGTTTAGTTTTGAAAACACTGATTTAGATCGATGAAATAACTTTTTCAATCTCGTTAATTAGAGCAAGCAGGTGGTGATGTTCAAAAATAGAATTAATCATTGGTCTCTCGACCTCTAAAGGACAAATTTCGAGCATTACTAATATTGCCAATTTGACCATTGGTTCAATTCCAAAACCATTGATGTCAATATAAATTATTAGCTTATTATATATTAAGTAAAATTTTATTGTAATGAAATATTTTAATTATATTTTCATTAAAAGTAATATTTGTTATTGTTAGTTGTTAGTATAAAAATTATAAAAAATTATTATATAAAATCAATCGTGTTAAATAATTTTTTGTTAAAAATATAACATATTACAAGTTATTTATGTTGATTTTTAAAATAATTAAATAGATGAACTTGATTTTTAGAAGTTTGAAAAAAAAAAAGGAAAGAAACGAAAAAGATGCCAATAAACAAAAAAAAAGGATAAATAATTTGATAATTCAGATTCTGTCATAGTTGTACTTAATATATATTTAATGATTTAGGTCAAAAATTCACTTTTCAATGTAAAATGATAATGGGTGATTCGTTGAGTAAGTAGTAAGTACTGAGTTGACATATTTAACGGTTTAAATTTATTTTTATCAGTTCAATGGCTAAAATCATTTTACATTGCATTGAAATCGCACCACTAAAGTTCGCACTATAATTATCACCTATATATTTTAGGGAAACTAGAAAAAAAAATTACTATTATAAAAAGGAAAATTCAACCAACTTATTTACTTGTTAAATCAATTTTATTGGAGTTAAAACTTAGGGTGCCCTAAAATAAGCTTCAATCTTACATATTCATGACTACATCAACAAGTCTGATATTATTGTTTCTAATTTAGATTTTATTTCCAATAATCTTGGAGTACCTTATCATGTTTGAATAAATGAACCGTAAAAATTAAAGAGGTTGTGCACGGTTGAATTCAACTTCATAACTTGTATGATGTATCTCTTGACTTGTAAACTCATGGGACTCACATCAACACGTTAAAGTCAAAATAAATTTAAATCACACGAAAACAAATTAAAAATAATAAATTTGGATTGAAATCACAAATTAGTAATGATGATGGTTTGATTCAGGTTATCCATCCAATAGTCAACTATCACAAAGTCATACCTCCATTGTTAAACAAGGATTGAATACATCAAACTCCACCCACTAAAAATATGAATTGAAAATGGAAAAAGAAGAGCCCATGAAAACAGAGGATTCCTGCAGTCAAAACATTGAAACCACAACAAAACCAGGGAATCTGTTAGTGCAAAAAGGGGATGGATTAGTTTAAGCTTTTGGTTACCTTAGCGTAGTAACGCCATTAAAAACATTCCACAAGACATAGTTTTGGCTACAATTGGAGTTTCAGACAGGCACAATTCACATCCTCTTTGCCTTGAATTTGGCTTTGTATGTGACGTCACCTAGATTCCTTTGAAACCATTAATTAGCATGCTTTTTAATTTCCCTTCGTTGGGCGTTGGGACTCCACAATCCAGTCTAACATGCCCTCCAATATTACATTTAACGAGTGCCATTTAAGCAATGTTGAACTTGATCACCCAAAATTTCACAAATACTGCTAATTACTTAATTCAAACTGCTTCAGCTTTAGGTGTTTCAGTAAAGGAGATAGAGCAATCATGTCAACAAAATTTTCTCATTAGAAATGCACTGTACAAAAATGCTGGTCAGCTCATTTCAACCTTCCAGCTACCAACTAATATGTTTTCCAATTTTCTAGCCCACCCAAACTTTAAAAAATGCTAGATAGCATATTAGTCACAATCATATTCACATCACTAACTATATCCGAAAATGAATGACCCTGGGAAAAATTACAATTATTACATGGATTCATTCAATCAACGTTGATGCAGAAGCATCCTTGCCCTCTGTTGAAGTTGAGTCAATGACCTAATACAAGTGCCCTCCTCGCATGTCTTTAAGCGTGTAAGGCTGATCAATTCCCGAATAAAAACTACCATTTCGTCAAGACTACTTTGCATTGGCAACTTGTCTTCAGATGCCTTGCTTCGGTGTTTCCCGTATACAGCCTCAAATTCTCTAGACTTACTGGAAGCTGTTCGTAGTACTGAGTCAGGAAGCCCTGAAATGATTAACAGTCAGGTGACATTCATCATAGCAGATGCTAAAATTTTGCAATTCAGTAAATTCTCTATAAACAAAGATCTAGATAAATACAACAAAATACATCTACGTCTTTTTGTCCTAAAGGTTCTTAATAACAGAAGGTATTGATTAATGCACATTTCAATTCTCTGAGAATATGAACTAAATTCAAGGAAAATTCAACAAAAAGCTAAATCTTTTCCTAGTAGGTGAGATATGCCCCATGGAATCCTTAATGCTATCATACTCTAAACACTCTAAACACCACATCCTTCAATGGACTTCGAAGGTCCTTATAGTTTCAACCCACAGTACACATTATTCAAGTTAATCTCCATATTATATTTATACATATCAAAGCATAGAAACTAACGAGGCCCCATTTCCCACAAGTCCACATGTAGATCCTCAGCAAAGAGAAAATAAAGTTACAAATAACCTTACCAGCTATTCGTGCAACATTCACTCCATAACTTTTTGGACAGGCACCAGGAGTCAACCTGTAAAGAAATGTAACTTCTTCAGCTCCTTCAACTCCATTTCCTACTTGGCACGCCATATGACAAAGAGAGACCTGTAAAAATTTATTAAAGGCAAATAATAAATAACTTGAGGAAATTGAACAGACACTAAAATAGCCATAAGCCCTGCATTTTACAAATTTTCACTCAACAAATTGGCAGATAAGACTTCAAACTGATGCTGTACAACTCAAAATATCCCATTCACTCTCTTTGCACCTAATATAATTTGCCAATTATAAATGCTATAAACTTCAGTTTAAAAAATATATTATCCAACAGAAAGCAGACACACCTTGGAATTGTTCCTATAGTCCACAGCTAAACGGTGGTAGTGTGTTGAAAACATCCCTCGGCACTGCACCTTGTGTACAAAATGTTCAAGAACCGATTCCCTGTCACAGATATTGAGTAATGAGAAACGGTGACTAAGTCAAAAGTACCAGATAGATATGCAAAGGTGTTTAAATAGGAAAGCAACATACGCAATGGCTTGTCCATCAGAAGTTGATGTTCCACGTCCAAGTTCATCTAATGCCACAAGTGAATGTTGAGTTGCAGAGGACTGCATTAACCATCATGAATATGTTTTCACAGAGACTAAAATTTTAGAAATAGCATTTAGCGCATCTACAAAGGAAAAGATTAGTTTGGACAAGACTTAAATATTCTGGATAACTGAAATAAATAAAACACTGTTTCTGCTCATGTAGATTGTGAAATTGCAATGGCTTGTGCCAGTGAAAACAAACAAAGATGTGAGGGATGACAAGAACAGTTGTGAAGAAATATCAATTACGCCTCTTTTGAATTTTTTTAATTTTTGAAAATTCAAAGTAACATAGATGGATGTGAAAACTTTCACATATAAGACATTTGCTGCAATCAGGACATAGACATATAAGGGTTGCTTTAGATCAGAATGAAATAAGTTACCAGCATTAATGCAGTTTCTGAAAGCTCTGTTAAAAATGTACTCTGTCCAGCCATAATATGATCTTTGGAACCCATCCGAACAAAGATTTGGTCAACAGGAGATAGTTCAAATTGTTCTGCAGGGACATCAGCTCCTACCTGGGGAAAAGGCAACATTAAGGCCAATGAACGCAATGAGACACTCTACAATCAGGAAGCAAAAATTTACCTGGGCCAAAATCACAGCCAAGCAAACTTGGCGAAGAAGAGTTGATTTTCCACCCATATTAGGACCAGTAAGAAGAATAAAACTTGCATGGCCAGAACCAGCAATACTGATGTCATTGGGGACAAATGCACCCTTGCCTAAAGAATCACTTCTGAGAATAGGATGTCCTAAACCTTTTGCAGAAAAGCACGGCACTTCATTTGAGCATGAAGAGCCCAAGACACGAGGACGACATGTAGGACCTTCATAAAAATCACTTGCTATTGCTAGACTGATCAGTACATCCAGTTCTGCAAAATTAGACTAGTTCAGATATGCTAAGTAAATTAATCTGTATTGCATTATCTTTTATAATTTCTGTAACTACATGCAGTCTCGGTTCTAAATTAAAGTATTTGGCTAAAATATAAGCATAGATGTATGCACTATATCCAGGGAACCAAAAAAGTTTAAACCTAACCAGCTCTAAAACAAGAAACTACTGGATTAAATTGGCAAAAAAATGATAAATAAATAAACCAAGCTTCAGTGCAGATTGCATAAAAGTGAGCAAGCATACCTGCTGTTGTTGAAACTAGTTGCCTCCATTTATTGTGATCCTCGCAGAATCGTCCAATTAACCTCAGAAGAATGTTCTTAAAAGCCGTCTCCTTTTCAGATTCAGCTAACGAGAGTTCTCCCAGGAACTTCTTGATAGATGGAGTCCAATACCGGAAGAAGCCCTATGCATGTCAAGCAGGAGGTACACAGCAAAATTATGAGTACTCATTGTGCAACTCAGGCAACGTACAAAGCAAAACACTTATAACAAGTAAATAACAAGCATAACACATCTGCAGCCTCTGGCTAGATACAAACAGCCTACTTGAAAATTGCAACTGAGGAAATCGTAATCCATCTGCATAACACATATGACCAAGCAAAAAGCTTGCTTGCAGCTGTTATAATCAATACTTGATAACATGACAGCTTTGTAACAAAAGATATCTACCACCAATTGGATAAATATATCTTAAGTATAATCCAAAAAGGGGGTCACACAATGAAAGCAAATTACCTTCTTGGATGAACATAACTCATAATCTCGAGGGACACTCCCGCGCAAGCTTTCTGGCACTTCCAATAGATACGAATCTTTTCCAATCGTGACATAGGTGATCTATAGCAGATATCAATCCAAAGTTTAGTAAAACATTAGAAGAACTAAACAACTACTTATATCATTGGAACCTCCAAGAACTTGTTAACAAAATTCTTACTGATGAATCTCCAAGTAACTTCTGCTGCTCCTTGAGGTGTTTTGTCAAACTAGATTCAATCTCCTTAACTCTTTCACATGCTGAGTCATATTCCAGATCAACTCCTTTGTGAGGTATTATACGTCCAGAATTGTTGGCATCAACCCAATCAAAGGCATCTTTGAAATGCTTAAGAATGGAATTGATATTTGGAAGACCTTTACCTGTGCAGCGTTAAAAACATAAGAGGCCAGATATCTATGAGTAACTATATAAAAAGATATATTTCACATTACCAGTTGTTAACAAATGATGAAGCTGCGTAGATTCCACATTTTTCAGAATAACACTAAGGGATGAACATGCTTGAACCATTAATTCACAACCTCGTAGTGCTGATATGAATTGCTGAAGTTGCTTCTTTGCCGCATCTTCATATAAAACAACTGTATGTGCATTTCTTCCATTAGCCTCACTGCATTCAAGCACAACAACAGTTTAAATATTATTAAGGAACGCTCAATATATTCCCCACACCAGATGAATGGGATACACATGAATGAGCTGCATTTTCATCCAAGGTTTACCTGCTAGCAAAGATCCGTGCAAGTAGCCTCTCCATGTCAGGAAGCCTGGACAATGCCTTTCGAAATTCAAGTGCATATGATAGACTTTCACCCTAGATAGAAGAAAAGACAACATTATACACAAAGCAGTAAATATCAGCAAAAGAGACACTCTGATGAAGACCTAACACTAATCAAAGCAAGGATTAATGGAATGCTTGAAAGTTGTGTAATTAGTTATTCAGGCAAATTCAACTGAATGCTTGAATCAATGTTTGCAAGATGTAAGTCACAACTATTATGGAAAACTCACCTTTAGGCCTGCTACAGCATCTTGCCGTTCCTTAATCAAATCAGTATGATATAATGGTCTAGCAAGCCATGTTCTTAGCAACCTTTTCCCGAATGCTGTTACACAGTGATTTAATTGTGCATAGAGCGTCCTATTCATATAAAAGAACAGACTAAGCATAAGACTGGCACTTGCAAGTAAAACAATTAAGAAAAACCTACGAGTGTGTGCACACATACCCAGAAGAGTCTCCATTTCCGCTGTTTTCAAAGATCTCAAGATTCTCAAGGGCAGCAGCATCAAGAAGCATATAAGGTGTTTGCGCAATGCTACTGAAGCCAGAGGATGGAAGCAACTCAAACTTTGCAAATCTAAGTAATGTCACATCTAGAAAAGCCTGTTTTAGGTAATAAAGAGTGCCTCCAAGAGCTGAGAGTGCTAGGCTTCCATTAACACCAGCTCTGAGTAGACTGGAAAGGATATCTGGAAGGCAGCCCAACTCATCATCCTCGTAAGTATTAGCGGCATCTGTACCCACATCAACAGATCCAGCAGCTGATTGATCATTAATACACTTGTAGATAGTTTTGACTTCATGAACAGTTTTGTCTGCATCCCAAAATTCTGCAGTAGGGACCAATTCATTTACCAAGGGAGTTCTTGTATGTCTCAGCATTGCCCTCTCAGTTTCAAGACTGAGCAGGTTAGTGGGTTTTATAATTTCTACTGGCCTTAGCTCAGCCAATAGACAACACAATGTACTGCACTCAGAATCATCCTCAAACTGGAAAATGGAAGCAAGAGAGTAGATCAGTTCTTTTCAAATTAAAAAAAAAAAAAACAAACAAGAGACAATCAGAAAATGTTAATCTCATTGGATAAGGACACATACTATTCAGAGGAATAAGACTAATGATCAGATCTGAACAAAGAAAGGATAAAAATTAAGCAATTATCATGCAAGAAACAATCCCCACCTGTCCAATAATAATCCTGCTAGTTGCAACATCAACAGCACACATGCCAAAAACCCGCTTCTCATTCTGGTTTGTTGAACTTTGACAGCTTTCAGTCACTGCCATGAGGTAAGAAGGGTCAGGATTTGATGACAGCATTTCTCCATCAGTTAGGGTTCCTCTGGTAACCACAGCACATATTTCACGCTTGACAACCTAAACATATTGAAAAACATCAATAAGTTATACAGCTCCATATCATCCCATACAATTAACAAATTATGGAAAAGAATTCTAAAAAGCATACTAGAAAACAATGGATTTAAGGTTAATAAAATGACAGAAACAAGCCATCATATGACCTGGCCAGAATACAGATGGAAATGGTTAATGGTCCTCAGCATCACATCTAAGAATACTTGTACATTTACAAATGCTATTAGGACCATGACAATTAGATATTTGACAACAGTAAAAATCAACACAAAAAAATGCATGGAGAAAAGCATACTTATTAAATTGCCAATCTGGGGGGAATGTAAAATATGGAAAAACCAATAAAAATAGAGCCGATCTTCTGTAGTATCATGCATAGTACAACATACCTTATCCTTGGCACCTTTCTCTTTCCGACGAAGCTCCAGTTGTTCAGGAGTTTCCGTTTGCTCTACTACAAGAACTCGATAACCCTGTTCCGTAAATAAAATAAAGTAAACTTTCCTCCATAGAACAGATTGTGCTTATCAAAAAGATCTAACCATGGCAGAACACGCATGGAAACTACAACTTGGAATAAAAGCACATCAGACAAACCTTTCGAGCTAATTTCTCCACATTCATAGAGAAATTCTTCTCAGGAAATCCACAGTGAGGTTGTTCCCCCTAAAATAGACAGTAAATGTAAGAGGAATAGTGAAAAAAATAAGACCAAGAAAAAGGAGACAGTTTATAAACAAGGGGCTTCTGCCTTATTTTCTATCTTTCTCCTGGCTGTGAAGATGGCCTAAGATAAGATAAAAAAAAGGCAATCCACAAATAAATAAATAAAATCAGTTTGAGACTTTGAGTTGAAGGAACTTGGATAGGACCATACCCTCATATATTGCAAATTCAGTTCTTTTGCCCCAACATGTGCATCCATTTCAAAAAGTTCATAAAATTTACCCATCTGCTTAAACAACAATGATATGTCAAATGACTTTAAAATTAATGGCAACAACAAATCAGGGTAGACCATGACATGCCTTAAAAAATAGAACTTTGTCCATATGTTTTGACTTAAACTCCCACCATTGCCTCTGCATGATAGCATGGGTCAACCTATAAATGTCAAGTAAAAAAGCATCTCAAAGTACTTGAGAATCAAATGCCCTTACCTGGCAACCTGATAGGCTCTTTAAGAAACCAGGAGGCAAGTATAAAGTCTTTGGATTGTAGTTTGCATCTCCAGGACGCTTCCTATTTGCATCTCTACGCACCTCACTTTAAGACAAAGAAAAAGAAAAAAATTCAGTATAAAAATACATGGTATTGGATATTTACATCAGAACTAACAACATGCCTCAATATCCAAAGAAATTATCTGTATGGCAATGCCATAAGCTCACATTTACTAAATAATTGGTAATCTAATAGTTCAGATGGCAGGTGTACCAGTTAGTTCAAGATGCCAGATGGCAGAATTAGTAAAATATTGTAATTTAAAGAAAGCCTGGATGCTTGTTTTCAAATCCTCAAGATACAGTAATTTAAAGAAAGCTAGATGCCATAAACTTGTATTTTTATGTAATCAATGTTACAGAAGGAAAATTAAAAGAATGAAGCAAGAATTTACGGTCCAAGGAAGTGCAACTTCTCCGCTTCACGCTTCCCAAACCTCTCTAAATCATCAACCACCAAAGCCTTGTCAGCAGCAGTAGTTGCCTTATCAGCTGCAGCAAAACATGCTCATATTCAGACCTCAAACCATCCATTCAGGTAAATTACATAAGAACAAGACAGACAGGAACATGATCTGCTATATATCCAATATTTTGAACGACATACTAGATAAAATATGCCAGAGCAGAGTAAATTTCCATGTAAATTGCACCAATAACAAATGAACCACATAGTTAGAACATAAATAGAGGGACATTGATAAAAAGAGGAAGAAAAAGAATCCTCTTAGAGGTGATAATTTAAGGAAAATAAATAACAAAACATTCAATATAAGAGGAATACTTATTTTTCAAGGAGAAAGGAATTTGGTTATCTAATTTCCCATTTCAAAAGCAACCAACTAAAAAAGAGTGGCACACAAAAAAACCCCGTTACTTACTTTCAATCTTCTTCACCGGTTCCACCGAAGGCACCTTAAACTCTTCCTTAGTACTAACATTCGCACTGGTCTTACTCTTTTTACCGGACTCCGGTTTTGCAACGCCATTCGCCTTCCGTTTCTTTGATTCAGTCTTTCCACCGCCCTTTCTTTTCGATATTTTCATTCCCACCTCCTCTTCCTCCAATTCTTCTTCCTCCTCTTTCTCATTCTCCAAATCCATATCTTCCTCATCAGCATCCTCGCTCACTTCCTTCTCGGCGTTCTTCCCCCAATCTTCATCACTAGAATCATCATCGTCGCTCTTTTCGTTCACACTATCCGCCACGTCATCATCCTCATCGTCAATCACCACTTTTTTAAAAGCCAAAGAACCCCCTCGCCGCAACCGCTTAAACCTTCCCGTGGTTTCTTCAACCCACTCAATCTTCTCCTTCCCCAAATCCAACTCCTCTTCCTCAGAATCATCATACTGAATCAAATGCTTGCCCGAGACCTTATCGAAAGACTTGACAACGCCCTCGTACCACGCCTTATCCAAGGGCCAGTAAACCCTTAGCCTCTTGTCAACCACTTCATCGCCAAACGTTATGTTGAGGGGAGAAGAGGGAGTGGGGGCAGGCGATTGGCCAATGACAAGGAGAGGCTTTTTGAGCTTGGGTTCTCCAGGGGAGGGAGTAGTAGGGATGGGACTTCTACTTGGATTAGGTTTAGGGCCAGGGATAGGGTTGAGTTTAGAGGTATGTTTGGCAAGAGGAGGAGGAGGAGGAGGAGAAGGCGATGGAGATGGGGAAGAAGAGTTTTTCTTGGAGAAGAAGGAAGTAATCTGGCTCTGTTGATTAACGAGGGGTGATCTACCATTGCTTTGACGACGCGACGGTGCCATTTTTACCGATTAATGATTAAAAATTAAGAGGCGGGTGGGAGGGAAGTTTGGAAGGTGAAGTGTAATCACTTTTCTGTCGAAACGGAAGTGTAGAAATAAGGGAAGAAAATAAAGAGTGAAAGATGGCGGGATATGCCGGGAAAATGTCCTCAACGGGGTTTTCTTTGGCGGGAATTCCACCAAATTTGCTGGGCAGTGTGTGTGCTCTCTGAACTGTAAATCACACCCGCACTCTCTCTCCATTTCTTAATTTTATTTATAATTTTTGAAAAAAAAAACCAAACAGGCCAAAAATTTTCAGAATTAGGCCCTCAAAACCCAAACATATGGGCCTAGCGATAAATTATTAAAAAATCATAAAATTAGTTCAGCCAATCTTGAAAAATTCACTCAAAAACCATTTAGGAGTCGGGGAAGATAGATTGTGGGATTCGCCTGATGGACGGTACAAGATCAACACTGATGGTGCAGTATGTATAGGTTCAAGTGCTGTGACAACAGGTGGCGTCATTAGAGATGTCAGGGAAGATGTATTGTGGGATTTTCTAAAGTTATCGGAGTATGGTCTGTTTTAGAAGCTGAGCTGTGGGGAGCGCTTGAAGGCTTGCGTCCTGCTTGGGAGACTGGTTTGGCAAGGGTGATATTAGTAAATAACGTTGCTGTTGTCCAGATGGTTAATGGGGAGGATCGGGAATTGCAACATGAGCCGGTGGTGCGAGTAAAAAATATGCTTCGTCGGACATGGGAGGTTAAAGTCCAGCATGTTTAACGAGAGGGTAATGCTGTAGCAGATCATATTGGCAGCATTAGCACGAGGATATGGAATGGATTTACAGATATACCGATCACCACCAGTAGAGCTAATGAAGTTAGTGACTGAAGAAGGATGAAGATGCTGTAATAATTCTTAATTGCTAGTCTATTACTCTCTTATTCTACCAAAACAAAAACAATGTCTTTCCTCTGTCCGGACGGACCGGTATTTTAGGTGGTTCCAACAACCATGGAATTTTGAGAATGATGATAATAATATAAAAGAATTAAAAGAAAAAAAAAACATTTTGTTTTTACTGAAACTGCCTCTCTCTTTTTAATTAGAAATTACCAATTATTAAAAGTAAGAAAAAGGGCCTAATTATGGGACTATTTCTAAAAGTCGCTACGCTCTTCTGCTACTGTAACATCAGGCATGGGGCATGGAGGCTACGGAAATGCTTTAAGAACAGGTATGGAGCCTCATCTTGGTAAAATATCCATTGAATGCAAAAGAACCGATTCTATGTTCCATACCCAGAAATGGAACAATGTTTTGACTGATTCTATGTGAGCTTCGTACAATATGTATCATGCACAAGCACGGTTGATTTTAAGGGTAATAATAAAATTATAGAATCCCAGAATTACAAAACACATTTTAATTAAATAAATAAATTTATCGGATGCAGAACAACTCGAAAATTATGCGAATCATTTCAAATGCAACTGTTTTCCAACACAATGCTAAAAGTGGTTGATTCATATATAACACCAGAGATTGAAGAAGTTAATAAAGTAGAAGAATTCCATACCTCTTTGGGGTTCTATGGAGCAATCAATATTAGTACTAACTAATTCATCTTTGTTTCTTTAGACTTGACATTAGGCTTCTTGCGTACTTCATCGTCTTGGGATGAGCATTCAACTAATTCATCAGGGACATGGTTGGGAACATTTGTGTTTGGTAATGAATTCCTTCAATATGCTCTTCCTTCTTCCATTGAAAGATAGACCCTCTTTTGCATTCACGGTATAAAATTCAACTGAAGCTTTA
The DNA here is from genome assembly GCA_025698515.1 of Gossypium sturtianum. Taxonomy (NCBI): domain Eukaryota; kingdom Viridiplantae; phylum Streptophyta; class Magnoliopsida; order Malvales; family Malvaceae; genus Gossypium; species Gossypium sturtianum. The sequence continues at coordinate 38,089,068 of CM046949.1, forward strand.
ACCTGGGGTTAACTGCCTCCATCACCACAATCTCTACAAATTTTGTAGGCAATTATAAAGCTAGAACTTACCCATGTCAAACACAAATTCCGACCCCATATTCATGCAATCCAGATAATTCATGTTGGATACACACTCACACACCTTAAGTACAGGTGACATAGCTGACTACTACTGAGCTCTCATATTCATCATAGGAGATAACCAGTCAAATAGTGACACATAGAAGAGCATGAATGCATGTAATGCGTACAGCTTGGCTAGATAATAATACTTTCCAACAAACAAAATAAATACATTCTCAACTAAGTTAACCTGATAAAAACAAATAAGCCAAAACAAAATTGGATACCCCTATTGCCTAAGGAAGATGAACAAAACCTTTTATCAAAAGAAAAAGCATGGTTGCATCAAGAGAAGTGTATGCCAGCCTTGTTGAACAAAGAGAGTAAGGTTAAAAAGCTTTCCTGACTAAGCTTGGATGCTCTCTGCTCCTCAAATTTTCCTTCCTTCAACACACTTATAACCTTATTTTTAAACTCAGACACTTCTCCTTCTCCTTCTGCTTCATCACATTCCATATCCATGTCATCATCCATTCTATCATCCATTTCCATACTCTCATCCCCTAATCTTGCAATCTCCATATCATCATTCCCACTCAAAGAAACATTTTGTGAGCCTTGCAGCGCCTGCAAGGTCTTATAGTTCTTCTCCAAGAGTGACAGTACGTTTTTCTGCTTGAAAATGGAACCCAGTGTCTTATTCTTCCTTATGAAACAAATCCTTATAAACCCATCCCACTCCTTATGATTCACTTCAGGGCGTGGTTTCCTCGGCTCGATCCTTACGACAGAAGAATCAACCTTAGGTGGAGGCCGGAAATTGTTCTTCCCAACTTTGAGGAGATGGGAAACCCGAGCATAAAATTGGGTATTGACGGAAAGCCGACAGTAAAGATTATCACCAGGCTGAGCAACAAGTCGCATTGCGAATTCTCTCTGGAACATAATAATAGCACACCTAAAAGCAGGCTGATGAAACAGTAACTTGAATGTAAGAGGAGAAGATATTTGATACGGAATATTCGCCACACATATATCAAAATAGGGCAAATCCGTCTTCAGTACATCACCTTGAATAACCTGAAAAAAAAAATCAGCATTTTATACAACATTGTCAAATCCCCAATTCTAGAACATTCAAATTCATCAGGTAATTGACTATTAAAGCTCCTAAAAGTTGAGAATTTGGTCAATTTTTTTATTAAAAAAAAAAAAAGAAAAAGAAGGGATACCTTTAAGCGATTAGAGAAAGGGGTGCCTTGAAAGCGGCGTTGAAGTTCGAGGACCATACGAGGATCGAGTTCGACGGCGATGACCATTTTACCGGCTTCAAGAAGCTTCTTGGTAAGATTACCAGTACCGGGACCGATTTCGAGGATGGTATCGGTGGGTTTGATGCCGGCCTTTTGGACAATAGCGTCGACCAACAAAGGGTTCTTAAGGATGTGCTGGCCTTTGGATTTGTGGAAAGTAACACCACCTTGGTAGTGATTGGAGGGGGCTCTCGGCCCTTTTTGCTTATCCTTCTTCATCTTCCCTCCCGCCATCACAAATATCACCTATGAATGTAAATTGATTCGCAGAGGCAAGAGTGGGGAATCACTCAAATCAGTACGAAACTCGATATTTAGGGTTTTTGAGTTTATGACTGCAAATATATCTTTTATTAAAAATATAAACTACAAATCTAGAGCTAGGGTTTTGGTTGGGCAGGCCCACTCTATTAGCCTATTAGGGCATGTTATGCTGTGTTTAAAAAAAATATTTTTGATTCTAAAAATATTTTTAGAAGAAAAGCTGTGTTAAATAAGTTTTTTTTCCTTAGTGCTTGATTATAAATTTGTTAAAATTATTAATTAAAAATAAAAAATATTTTTTAAAATATTAATTAAAAATATTTAATGATTATATTTAAATATTTAAAATATAGTTTATATATTCTAATTAAATTTTATAAATAATTTAATATTTATTACTTAAAAATATTTAAAATTTATATTTCATATATTAAAATATTAACAACAAATTATAATATTTTTTTATATTTTTACTAAAATATAATAATATTAACTAATTTAAATATTATTTAAATGTATATTTGTTATTTAATAATAACATGTCTAAAATGGACATTTTATTTCTCAAAAGCGCTTTTTGACAACAATGCTAAACACTCAAATTTTAAACCAAACTTCTCGAAAGTACTTCTCAAAAGCACTTTTCAAAAACATTTTTCAAAAGCGCCAAACTAGCCCTTAGGCTTGCAATTGGCCCCGATAGAGTAATGAATGTGAAATATTAGCTATAATTACTGGCTAATTTCGCTGAATATGTCAAAATTTTAAAAAATATATATGAAATTATTATTTGAATTTTTTTATTATTAAATATCAAAATTATCCCATCTAATTTATATCATGGTAAACTATAAAAATAGTCACTTTTGTTTGACTCAGATTACATTTTAATTACTTATGTTTGAAATGTTACGTTTTAGTCATTTACGTTATCATTTTATTACAAAGTGGTCACTCTACCGTTAAGCTTTGTTACCTCCCTAACAGCGATCCTACGTGACAGTCCAAATGGGTTTTAAATGCCAACTTGGATGTTTTACATGGCAGTCCAAATTAAATTTATTTAATTAAAAATATAATTTCATCCCAACAACTGGGCATCCAAGTTGGCATTTAAAATCTATTTGGATTGCCACGTAGCACTATTGTTAGAGAGGTAACGGAGTTTAATGGTAGAGTGACCACTTCGTAACAGAACGATAACGTAAGTGACTAAAACGTAATATTTCAAACATAAGTGACTAAAATGTAAATTGAAACAAACAAAAGTGACTATTTTTGTAGTTTACCCTTTATATTAAGCATATATGATAAATTATTTTCTGATTAAATTACCAAAAAATGCAAATTTTTTTCAAAATTACCGAAATAGGCCAATTTTTGGAATATTTACGGGTACGGGTCGACTGGAAGCGTTTTTCCCCCAACGGATACTTTTCCAACGGCTATTTTAAATAGTCATTACCCTCCAACGGAAAAAAAAAAACTATAAATACTCATTGCTCATAAAATTCTCTCAAATTCTCAAACCACTCTAAAAAATCTAAATTATATTTTCTATTAAATTTTTTATTAGTATTTTCTGAAAATATTTTTTAAAATTGATTTGTGTTCTATATAATTAGTAATGGTCAGTCCTCTAATCTGTCATGATGACAAGCACATTTCCGTCATTCAATTGCAAATTGTAAGAATAATTTTTAATAAATTTCAGTTTTGTTTTTTTTTTTTATTTCATTATTATATATTAACTTAATATTTTGTATATTTTTTACGTAAATAGGCGGAAGATCGAATTTTACAATGCTATATTCGTAATTTACCCGGTCTTCCTTCACCGTTGATTGAACCATTCTTGAGGGAAGCCGATTTTTGGCACGTGGCCCTTGTAGGACGGGTGTGTAAGTTGGACTCGAAACTCATAAGCGCGTTGGTAGAGGGGTGGAGACCTGAGATGCACACATTTCATCTTCCATGCAGCAAGTGTATTATCACTCTGGAGGACGTGCATTTACAGTTGGGGTTACCTGTGGATGGGTCGATAATCACCGAGTCTATTCAGTCTGATGATTGGCGATGCATATGTGGTGAACTTTTAGGCTCGATTCCGGATACGATTTATGGAGGTCGGATCGAAATAGCTTGGTCACGAAAAACTTTCATAGCGCTAGATGAGGATTCGACTAAAGTTGAAAGAGAACGACACGCTCGAGCGTGCATCCTTCAGATCATCGGGGTATCCTGATGCGAAACAAGTCACGAACACTCATCTATCTAAAGTGGCTGTTGAAACTCATCGATTTTAGAGGAGCGGGCAAACTTAGTTGGGGGTCCGCTGTGTTGGCGACATTGTACCGGGATATGTGTTGGGCAATGCAACCAGGAAAAATCAAAATTGGTGGTTGCATTTTACCACTGCAATCATGGGTGCGATATCGATTTCCATTTTTACATCCTCGAGCGAACTACCCGTATGTATTCCCACTCGTAACAAGGTAAAATTCAGTAGATATTTTAATAATAAAATTGATTTAAATAAATATTATTATGCTAACAAGTTATTTAAATAGGTGGAACTATGGGCCAAGTCACGTTGGATTACCTACTGAGCTTTAAGATATACAACTTCTATTAAACCAACGACCGGAAGCGGAGGTATCTATTTATTTAAATTTGAACTATATAATATTAACGTAGTCGATTTCGTATTTAGTAGTATATATATAACTAATGTTTTTATCACTTTAATATAGTTTGAATGGACACCATATGAGGATTCGACAATTCGAGAAGTCATCTCCAAGGAATTTTTTGTGAACCCCAACATCTGGCACGTGAAGGTCCCATTGGTAGTGTGTGCTACCGTTGAGATGCACGATACCGATAGAGTGTTGCAGCAGTCCGGATTTCGACTATCGATTCTCGTGGCACATCAAGACCTTGATGATCTGCATCCTATCGACTTGCAACAGCCGGATGAGAATTGGCCGGTATTCCACTCCTAACATATCAACATATGGAATAATCTGTATGATTTCTTACCTACTCGCGAACCTATTATCGTTTTGGAGTTAGCATGCGATCCAGAGTACATGTCATGGTTTATGATCCATGGCAAGCAATATTTGTACAGAGAAAAGGTGAGGCATCAACATCCCCATACGAGTAGGCCATGACGCCCCCTTTAAATCAAAGGGTTGGCGAGGTAGGTCCGTCATTAGCGCCCACGCAAGAACCGGTACTGACGGCTGCAGAACCGATGCCCACACCACCTACCAGTCAGTATGTATCATCTTATTCTGGTGTGTATTCTAACCCTATCATCTTCACACAAGCATCATATAATGCACCACATTTTTTTGCTTCTAGTCCTATGTCAGGTTGGAGTGTAGTACATCTATCCCCGATGTATTACACACCTATGCCATCGGCACTTTCAACGACAACAATGCCGACGACAATGTATAGGCCATCTATGTTTCAGGCACTAACGGAAAGTCTGCTCATTATCCCATCGATGTATGGGACTCAACATGGTTATGCTCATTTATCGTTTGTGATGCAAACACCTCTAGGATCTTTGTTCTACCAAGTTGGGTCATCTTCCCAACCACCTATTCCTAGACTGAAGGATGCATGATGGCAACCGATAATACAAGGACCGCAATCAATCGAAGGCGAAGCAGAGGAGCTACCGAGACCACAACCTCACCCGGAGGCTGAACCAAGAAGGAATCAAACACGCAATCGTCGACCACCCCAATGTGGCACAGATTCTGACCGGCATCTAGACTAATTAATTTTATCATTGTATCGAACGTTTATATTTTTTCGATTATTTTTATTATTATGTTTTTAAAGGAATATTTTTATCATTTAACAAAATTAAAGTTGATATTTGTTATCATTTCACAAAATTGAAGTTGTAATTTGTTACCATTTCACAAAATGAAAGGTGATATTTGTTATCATTTCATAGAACTGCACATTTACATATTACAATGGAATTGATATTTGTTTTCTACTTTGCATCTTCCTTGGTTGGTTTGACCTGTCCCGAATATCCATATTTTTTAATAAGGTACTCTACAGAGGATTAATCAACTTTAGCATGATAGGCCGATGGGACCAGCTGATTAGCTCAACTAAATCACAAATATGTATATATAGTTATACTATATGAAATAAAATAGTTATGTGAAATAAATTGATAGCTATGAAACCATATGAAATAATTTATGTCTATTTTACATTTTTACCTTAACATATATGTGTCTATATAAAATAGTTATGTGATGAATTGTTAAGTAAAGTGTGTATGTGATTGCACATTACATGAGGGAACTATAAAAGATTCATATATGGATATGAAAATAGTATAAGTGAAATATGAATGATTTATAGTGGCGGAGTCAGAAAATTTTTTTGGGGGGCCGAAATTAAATTGTATATTTTTACGATAGTAAAAATGTAATTTCACCATTTTAATAAACTATATCTTTATAATTTTTAAAAGATTAAATCAAATTTTTATTTTTTGGGGGGTCAAAGTGCAATTTTATTATTACTAATTCAAAATTTATAAATTATAAAAGATTTAAATGAAAAATTTTATATTTTAAGGAGGGGCCGGGACCACTACCTGCCCCTTGGCTCCACCACTGATGATTTATATACGAAGAGAATTGGAATTATGATTATATTTGTATTTTGAAATTGATTTGGAAACATGAGTTATGAGTTGTGAAATTTAATAATGTGATGAGATTGGGATTATTATGGAAACATGAAAGTGATATATGTATAATGATTAAATTAAAGGATGATGTGTATTTTCTCTATAAATTTGGTAAATAACAATTGAATATGATTAGCATGTCAATAGAAATGTATACGTTATTAAATGACACATGAAATCTTGTATAGCTAAATTTAACATGAAAATTTTAAATAAATAGAACATTGTCGCATAACTTTTTAAAGTATAAAAAAAAAGAAGCAAACAATAAGGCCACGTTTGGTTCAGTGTAATGGAATAGAGCTGTAATGGAATAGAGTTGTAATAGAATAGAACTGTAATAGCAATTCAATTGTTTGGTTGAATGGAATGGAATGGAATAGAACTGTAATAGTATTCTTGTGTTTGGTTGAATGGAATGAAGTTGTAATAGTATAAGAAAAGAAGCTGAAATGACCAGAGTACCCTTAGCAGAAATTTTGTTAAAAGGATGATTATTGTTTTTAAATTTTAATAGGATTATTATTAAATATAATTTAATAAAAACAATAATACATAATTTAATCCTATTTTAATAAATTTATTATTAAATATAATTTAACAATAATAATATATAATTTAATAATATTCTTAATATAACAATTATTAAAATATAAATTAATAAAAATAATATATAATATTACAAAAAATAATATACAACATACTTTATTATTTTTAAAATATAATGCATATTTAATGTGTTAGAATATTATTAGCAAAACAAATAATTTAACATATATATCATAATCTATATGTTACTTAAAGAATAATTTAAAAGAGTAATTTAAAGAATATCTTATCTCAAATATTTTTACTCACAAATAGATGTTGAAATACAGCAAAGGAACTAATAAAATTGTTATGTTGTATATATATTTTTTTAACGTATTTTCATTAATTTATTTATGCTGCTAGACGTGTATAATATAAGAATCTCATGTAACAGTAAAAATGAATATTATAGATTTAATATTTGTAATCACAAACTCTCATGCAACTTCATTTTTACATGTGCCAAACTTCATAAAGAATATTGATTGAAAGTATCGCTTCACCAAGAATAGCATTAAGGTTCCTTTAAAATACTGACCGAGAGTGTAACATCCCCAAACCCGGCCCACGAGCCTTGACCGGATCTGGTTATGTCATTGTGGAAGAACGGTTAAAAATCCTTTTTGTCTTTCGAATAAAACATGAAAATTGCTAACTTTTGAAAATTTTGCCCTTTCTAAAATTTTAAATAAAACTTTGTTATTAAAAATAATCCATATTAAAACTTTGGTGTAAAGATTACATATACTTTGAATAAAAGATTGCCACAATTAAAAACATTTTCACATAGTAAATTATTTTAAGTAGAACATAATCTAAAATAATATCAAAAATAGCAATAACAATAGTAACAATAATAAGGCCCTTATTACAAAATAATTAATCCAAGTACTTCAAATTAAAATGCTTGAAATAAAAATATTTAAAACGTCTCCTGCATGGGCCACCTTGTATCTACTCCAACCCGGTCCGATCATCCTGTTACCTGCGATGTTGGATAAACAATTGGGTGAGTCATACAGACTCAGTGTGTAATTAGACCACTGATATCCACCCACATGTTAGCCACAAATCAACCCAATTATAAAATGCAGCATGTAAATATAATCATTTAAACATTACCACAATCTGGGCTTGGCCCACAATCAAATCATATTCAAGCACTGGGCTAGGCCCTTTTCTCATCAATCCACTGATCGCTGGGCTTGGCCCATTTCCACGTATGTTCTCAAAACATACCTTTCCACATATCATATTGGGCATGGCCCATTTCCATATCATTTCACAACGGAACAATGCAACATGAAACCCAACCCAATCCTAAGGTCCATTCGCTACACACCCCCTTATCCAAATTTACCACACACCGGGGACTATCGAGTCACCCTCTCCTTTTCCTCCAAAAAGGCAACCAATGCCATCCACGATGTAGCGTATAGCTAACATCAAACCACGATGGAGCACACAAAGCAATCCATCAAGCCACGATATGGCATAGAGCCGATATCAATCAAGGTAACCACGCGAACTAAATCGCAAAGATCCACAACGCGACCTCGGCCAACGCCAATCCACGATGTAGCACAAAGCTGACATCAACCACGTACTAAAAGTACACCCGGTCCTTCTTTCATAACCCACCCATGCACATGTAACATGATATAACGACAATATGATGCATGTGCATGTCATTCACAAATATAGGCATACACTCATATTTAAATAAATGACAACAATATTTACAATGTGCTACTTACCTGATCATCGTCATACCCCTTTTAGGGTATCTATCACACTTTTACCACTGCACTTATTAGTAAGCATATAACATAAGCAGATATCACACAAAACCCGGAAACAATGGCTAACTACACACCTTATAACCTGAAGTTCTAGACTTTCAATCTCGACGGCCTCCCTTTACTCTTGTCGATTTGCCCTATAACCCATAGTCAACATCGGTCAACACAAGAACATATCTAATGGCCTAAGTGTTCATTGTTTTTATTCCAAGGCCGATTGTAGGGAAGAAGAGCCTGTCGCTGGGAACCTTTTGTAAGTCCGTTAGTCTGCGGGTGCAGAAGCAGAAGTAGCGTTTCGGGTATCATTTAGGTGCGTAATCATCGCACTATTTCTGTGGTTTGGTTTGCTAACATGTTTATATGTGTATTATGTGTAATAGCCGTTTATAATGGCATAAGTGATGAGTAACTGGTGATGGTAAGTTAATCTTGATATACATTTATATATGTACAATGTGGTAGTGATAAGTGATAAATACTCATTCTATATGATATTCTTGCATGATTTATTGACACATGGGCATGGGATTGGATTGAAGAAGGAAGAAGTGTACACGAGGTGTACGTGGTCTAATGATAGCTCCGGCTACATTAGCGCTTGATGGTTAGCTTTGTGCTACCTCAAGGAGATGTTGGCTTGGTGCCCATCTCGGCGGTTGATTGCTATGTGCATCCCCGTGAGACAGATTACGATATTTGGATCACTTTGGTTGATCGGTGGCTCAGCCACGGCCTCGAGCAAATGAGATTGTCGAGTAAGATTTATGGATCACGATGTGATCGGTGGTGGGTTAGCCACGGCCTTGGCGGAGTCCGCTAAGGTTGGTGTCACGGTTGGATAGTAGGTTGAAATTGAGATGCATTCTTGCATGATTTGTTTCGATGGTTGTGTGGGTATGGGCCAAGCCCATACGGATGGAAATATGTGTTGTGGTTATGCACTCGAGTCGGTGGACTCACTCTTTTCATTAACCATTTCAGTGACGCGTAGTTGGATCGGGTTCGAGAGGACACATGGTGGCCCATGCGAGAAGAAGAGTTTAAACGTTTTAGGCTTACTTTAAGTATTTTGTTTTAAATAGAATATGTAATAAAGGCCTTTCGACTCTTATTTATTTTAGTTATTATTTTATTAGTATTTATTACGGTTTGAGGAATTTGAAACACTATGTGAAGATGATTATATTTTTCTAACCTACTCATTCAATTTGGCTTGTATATATTAAACTTTTAGAATGAGTATATTTTTATAACAAAGTTTTTCTCATACAATATTAAATAAACATGGATTTTTCAAAAGTTAGCAAGTTTTACTAAATTTTTTCTAAGTTAAATAGATTTTCCACCATCTTTTCCGCACTAACATAACCAGATTCGGTCGTAGTGAATGGGCCGGGTTTGGGGATGTTACAGAGAGTATTTTATAGAATCAAATATGATAATACAAGGCTATTTTAATATAATATATATTGATGGAAAATTATTGAACATATAAAGCTTCCTCTGCATCAATGAATGTATTTTAGAAAATTTGAAAATACAAAGCAAGAATACCAATAGATTGAATATACTTGAATAACATGCAACCATTGGCTCCTCTTCTTGAAAATTTGTAAAACTTTTGCAGCACAATCAATGGAAACTCGGTCTCCCAAGCTACCCATTTGTCCAATGCTCCATAAACCGTCTCTTTTTTTCATTGGGAAGTTGAAAACCTACTTTTACATATAGAATCAGTGTATATCTTTATCTTTAAATACTAAATACATACTATAACTAAAAACTATACCCAATATAGAGAATGCTCTATAAATTTTCCAATACATGAACTTATACAGACATGCAAATATGCATCAGGCATAGCAAGGTGATAGATGCGGGTGAGAAGATTATGGGGATGTTATAAAAAAGACTCCATGCTTGCATCAAGCTTTTGAGTTTTGAGGTTTTTTTTTCCAATTTTTATGCCAATCTCATCTGCATGTTCTATGGATCAAAAGCACGAAATAACACTCAAGTACATGCAACATTCTAACTCTTAAAAACCATGGATTTAAAAATAGGACTAGTGGTTGAACTAATCGACCACTCGGTTCCGGATCGACCTCTGTCCGGTTTTAATTAAATGAATTATTAAAAATTCATAAAAATTTAACAAAATTATTTAAAAATTATAAAACCGGTTCAAGCAATCGATTCAACCAGTTCTTTATCTTTGTTCAATCGGTCCCAAGTGGTTCGCTTAAAAGCCGCCGTTCAACCCCTTTGTCAAACCTAAGATATTGGCGGGTTTCTCGGTCCAACCAGAGAGGTCCTACCAGTTCCAACAACCATGCTAAAATCTCCAAAATGAATTTATGGGCATCGGACTTGATCTTGTAATCTACAAGTTCGTGTTAACATGGGATCGATTACCATTTCGAAGCACAATCAAGAAAAAAAAAAAGAACATATTTCTTTTCACATCTGAGAAACAAATATTTTAGCTTACTACATGAGAAAGAGTGAACTCACAATCTTGTTAAATCCAATAAATTAGTTACAGCAATAGGAAAAGGACCAACGATGGATACTGCATACACTTCCTGTAAAAAAAAAATAGTAAATAATAACAATTCAAGGTCGTGGTCAATACAAGCCAACGGAATAACATACAATAGTGAATCAAGGCAGAAAAGTAGTCACTTGAATATCTTTCAAGTAGCCTCTAAAATGAGATAAGATACAAATCAAAAAAAAAAAAAAAAGAACATTGAATGAGAAACCAAAAAGTGTTTGAATTCAATCATGGAAGAACAATATTCACCTTGGCATCTTTCCCCCAATCCGTAATGTAAGATATAACATAAATGTGAATGAAACATAGAATGTTGAATCAATGGTGAAATACATTTGCATTGTTCATTAGATAAACAAAGGCATTAGAATTCAATCATGGCAGAGCGGTATTCATTTCGGCATCTTCCCCCCAAACCGTAACATAAGATATAGATACAAGTTGGAATGAAATATAGAACAAGAATCAATAGCAAAAGGCATTTGCATTGTTCATTAGATGGCATTTGTGAAGCAAAGACACATCCCTTTCACTAATAAGCATATTAAGCAAAAACAGAATGCATAGCAGATATGATACATACAGTTTAGTAACAACTCTATAGTCTCCTTGAGTCGAACATGTTACACCAGACCAAGGCGGTAAATCACCATCACCACAAGGATCGTCCCCAATCCATGCATATCTCCACCCAAGTGATGCTTTTATCTCATTTAAGGCTTTTACTGCAATAAAGCTAACCAAATATCAACCCATTGCATCAAAACATATTTATGCTCTATTTTAATTTTCTTAATGATGATAGCTTCAATTCTCACAAAATCTGCAGTAACAATAAACATCAGATGTCCCTAAAAACCAACTTTAATTTCTAATTGATCAATTTAAGCTGCTCCACAAAAATTCAAGCTAAATGAGTAGTGTGTTAAAAGTTGGCTAAAAAAGACAAAAACACAAGTGAAGAACCAAACAGAGCACAATTACTAAAAGAAACAGTTAGTTTGGGCCCAAAAGAACATTGGGGATTTTACTTTATATAAAAAATGACACAAGTGAAGATGTTTGGGATTTACATTCTGAAAAATCTACCTGCATATCTGCTCATATAATTCACAACTGATACAAGACTTGAGTTTAGAAATTCAATTGAGAGAACTTTACTCATTCAATTTGCATCTACATGCATGTATTTCCTCATGAGTCGAATAATAGATGAGGTGAATTTGGCCAATACCTTGCATTCCTTATGTGACTTGGCTTTTGAAATAACCCTAAAAATAATAATTTTCTTAAGATTTGGGCATCTTTTTAGCAGCTCCTCAACCCTCCTCCCTTTTCCTTCTATTGAAAAGTACGAAACGGTATACATATACAAACAAATATCTGGTAGGAGAAAACGTATGCAAAATTGATTAGCTTCAGGTACTGTACCTGAAGGAGAATCAAATTGGATGAACTGATTCAATTTGTCTGTGATTTTAGCGGAATCTTTGAGAGGAGGAGTTGACTCGAAGAATGAATCGATCTCCTCGTGAACAGTTGCAGAATCCATTTCAATTCCCCTTGGACAAATCATCAGAAACAAAAAAAAAAATAATTCAATCAAAATGCAAAACAAACCCTAGTTGAATTGAACTTACAACAAAATCCAATTGATTTGACCTTCAAGTTGATTTGCTTCCTTTTAGGTTGATTTGAGCTTGAGATTGTCGAATGACCAAAGAAAAAAAAAGTTGAAACCGTTGAGAAATTTTAGGGCCAGTTCTTCATTACTTTTCAAAAGCACTTCTGGCTCCAAAAGCACTTTTGGAGGAAAAGCTGTGCAGAACAAGCTGCTTTTGGCTGAAATTTTTGGCTTTTCAGAAGTGCTTTTAGTGCTTAATTACATTTTCACCCTTCTAATAACATAGTACTTTCTCTTTTTTTTCGTGGTGCTTAATTACAAATGTGTTAAAATCATTAATTAAAAATAAAAAAATATTTTTTAAAATATTAATTACAAATATTTAATGGTTATATTTAAATATTTAAAATGTAGTTTATATATTCTAATTAAATTTTATAAGTAATTAATATTTATTACTTAAAAATATTTAAAATTTATATTTCATATATTAAAATATTAACAAGTTATAGTAATATTTTTATATTCTTACTAAAATATAATAATATTAACTAATTTAAATTTTATTTAAATGTATATTTGTTACTTGATAATAACATGTTTAAAATAGACATTTTATTTCTCAAAAGCACTTTTTGACAGCAATGCTAAACACTCAATTTTTAAAGCAAATTTTTCAAAAGCACTTCTGAAAAGCACTTTTCCACAGCACTTTTCAAAAGCACTTTTCAAAAGCATTGCCAAACTAGCCCTTAGTCTAAGAAAAGGTATTTTCGGAGGGAAAAATAAGGGTCATTCGATGGAGAGGTTGGAATAACCAATTCAGTCCCTCCTCCCCTGAATGGCTATTCGGCAAATTTTAGAATGAGTCCGGAATCGCCATTCGACGTTTTGAGCATTCAACCAACCAAACGACTGTTTTCCTGTAGAGTTTTGAACCGTGTCGTAATGGAATAGTCATTACATTGAACCAAACAGGGTGTAAGACTTAAGTAAAAGTTTTAAAAACCTCAAGACTAAGATTTTTGGGCGTATGATTTAATAGTTAAATTGAAGATTTTTGTACTAAAAGACCTAATTGATATAATCTCGATGATTTAGAATAATTTGAAATTTTAAATCAATTTAAAATGGTTAGTGTAATAATATGGGAAATAATATATTTAGTACCTCAGTATTAAAATAAGTTACAATATCATCAGTATTAACTAGAGGTGTGCATGGGCCGGGCCGGGCCGAGCTCAACTAAATATTTAAGGCCGTTTGCTAGGCCAGGGCCCGGCCCAAAAAAGGGCCTAAAATTTTGCCCAAGCCCGACTCGGATAAAAAATGCTAAAACCTAGCCCGACCCACCCATATTAATTTTTATATAATTTTAAAATATATATAATACATCAAAAATACTAAAAACATCAAAATAAGTATTTCTCAACAAATTGAAAATAAATTTTAAAAAATATGTATACTTAAATAATACTACTAAGATAGATGCAACTTAACAAACAAATGTCTCTAAAATAATAACAAAATTAACAAATGTCTTTAAAATAATAACAAAATTAACAGTAAAATAAGTTTTATACAATATCCAAATAATTACAACAAAATAGTAGCAACATAATAGTAAAATGGTAGCAAAATAGAGAGAAAACAACAAGAAAATAATATTTAAAAAAAAAGCAATTTTTTGTCCTTTAGTGAATTTAGGCCGGGCCGAGCCCGCGCAAAAAATGCCTTATCCGAGGCCCGGCCCATTTTTAATTTTTGTCCAAGCCCATTTTTCGGGCCTATATTTTTACCCAAACCCTCCCACATTTCGAGTGGGCCTTCAGTCCGGACAGAATGACCCGACCCATGAGCAGGTCTAGTATTAACCTAGTTCAATGTATATTGAATAAATAAATTTGAGATATTACTTTATGAAATATCATTTTTATCCTAGGAAAAGGCCTCATAATTCATATATTTTTCTTTCATAAAATTTTTTAAAAGTAAAAAAAAAAAAAAAAAAAAAAGAGCCCAATAACTCAAATATTTTTTATTAATATTATAAATAATATTAAAAAATTACCAACCCTCAAACATAAAAATAATTTAAAAAATAATAATTTTATCATAAGTTCCGATGATATCTAGTCTTTCTGAGATAATACTTAATACTACCCATAGCCTATCCCCAACCCATAAATAAGAGGATAGTGCGCTATTAAAAAATTAAAAATAAAGTTAAAAAAATATCACTCTTATCGATTGAGTTAACATTATTATTATAACAAAAAATATATTTTATTAGTTCAATCACAATAAAACGTATTTTCTTTCTAATTTAAGAATTTAAAAAGTTATTGTATAAAACAGAAAAAATACAAAAAAAGTTACTAGCAAAAATAAATCTTATAGAAAAGAATAATATTTGTTTAGCATTGCCTATGTTAAGTCCATTGATAATTCAAAAAATAAAATCACACATTTTCTTTAAAAAATGTATTTCTTCTGACCAGTTGAAATTAAAATGTGACAATTGATATATTAGTATTTTATTTACATTTTTATATCATATTTTTGTTCACAATTATAAATTATATATTCTTATTAGTTAATCTTATTTTCTTTGTCATATTATTCATCTAAAAAAGTAATTTCAGATGGAACAGTCATGAATCAACTATTTCAACTTAAAAAAAAAAAATTAAAATTACTTTTTTACAATAAAAATATTGATTAAAACATTAAACTTTTAATAACCTGCATGGTAATTCACGTGAATATCATACAACATGACAATATTTATCTTATATATCACGTTAACAAATAATTTTAAAATTATAAAATATTTTAAAATTCAAAAAAATTATAAAAACGTTCATACATACATACGTGTATTTTCATACGAGCTTCCATGTTTAAAAAATTAATATTTAATTGTATTTCTGTTAAAAAAACAACAATTTGATTCTTTTTTGAAAAAATAATGATCAAATTTGGAGGGTCAAATTTTTAACTCAAGAAAAAATATCAAATTGACAAAAAATTATAAACATTAAGAGCTTAATTTATCATTATGACAAAAAAACCTATTTGAAAGTTAATTCAATTAATCTAATTAAAGCAAACTAAAAAAATACAAATTATAAAAATCATGATCTATCTTGACTGAATTTGATATCATACTCGGTAAAAAAGAACTTAAAACCTAAACTAAGATCACAATGATAAAATAAAATAAACTTAAAACTAATTTCATACATTTATAATTTATAATTTTTTAAAAATATAATTATTTTCACATATGAATTCTAGTTATAATAAAAGTTTCATACATGGACATTTAAATAACTTAATATTTTAAAATTCCAGCATTCGCATATCACTCCAAAGTCCAAACCAGGACAGAGATTATAAAAACACAGCAGCAACATCAATTAGCAATTAGAAAGCAACATTATTTTCATTTTAAAAAGAAAAATATCTATAGGCAATGTTTTCTCAAATTAGATGTGATATTTTTTCTCTCTTATAACTCACCAAGGATATGCAGGACCTATAAATGAACCAATAATTAGAACAGAATTGCAAGCACCCCTTTTCCCCTTTGTAACTCCATTCATTCCTTTTTATCAATGTTCAGTAATATGCCTAAAATTGGTTTGTTTTACAAAATTGGACCCATGAGTTGTAAGAGATGTGAACTAAAATTTAAAAAATAGAAGAAAAAAAGAATACCTTTACAGCTTCCTACAACCTTGACAATGTCTTGGTAAACCAGTCTGATAGACGCCTCATCTTTGAAGATAGGTGAGCACTTCTGGCGAAATAACTCTCCGCATTTGAAAGCATTATTTTTATGTCATGCTTCACTCCTTCCAACGTCCGATAATAGTTATTCTCTAACCTAAGCCGGATGAAATCGGGATACAATGGAACTGGAAACCTGTGAGAATTCCATTTCAAAATCTTACCTTTAAGTTTCAGTTTTTATAGGCTCAATGAAGAGATTCTATATCGAAACAAAATGGTCAGATTCGGCTATTAGCATCTATACTAACAGTAAGGTGCAGATTTAGTGCATGTACTCTAATTTGATCATTTAGTCTCCATTCGTTTCGAATTTTGAAATTCCAATCTTGATCTAAATTCATTATGTTAAAATTTTTTTATTTCCAAAATCTTATGCTGCAAATATATTATCATATGTATAATGCTATGTTAGATTGCTATTTCCTCATAAAACTCATAAAAGCACCACCTCATTTTAGTTTATGGATTTAAAAGCTACTGTTTGAGTCAGTACTTTCAAAATTCGAAAAAGTATAGAGACTAAAATGATAGAATTAGAAAATAAGGACTAAATACACCGCTTACGCATGGTATGGGACTAATAGCAAACTCTGACCTGACGGATTGAAATTTTAAATTTCAAAAAGAACAAAGACTAAAATTGATCAAATTAGAGTACAGGACTAAATCCATAACTTATGCATAATACAAATATTAATGGCAAAATCTGACCAAACAAAATATACAGAAGATCAATTAATGTCTATTATGGCAATTGCTCCGTTCCTATACATAAAGTGTGTAATAATGCACGCCAGTTATCGAAAGAAGGGTACAATCTTCACTCTCAGTCGCAGCGTGGCACTACTACACTTCTCCTATTGATTAGTTGCAGGCAATAATAAATGCCAATACTACACTTCTCCTATTGATTAGTTTCAGGCAATAATAAATGCCAAATATGAAGATAAACTCAAGCAAACAAATGGAATTAACCAGTGTCTAGTGAAGTTTTAGATAGTTTGAATACCTGAAAATCACAGTTCTTTTCTGCTTTCCTAATTAAAGAGATTTTTAATATAGCCCATAAACCGATAAAAGACATTCGGTTTCAAGTGAAGATATATATATAAGCATGCATAAACACACAAACCCCATTTGGTAATATTTCTAAAACAAGTGGTAGGAAGAGACAGTATAAACGAAAAGAAATAAGATGGATAGTTTTGAAATGGGAATTTGGACCTGTTAAGGAATTCTGACTTCTGAGCAGCTTCGTTCAGTTTCTGGAATCCATAAAAATCCTGCAACATTTGAAATGCAGAAATAAAGTAAAAAATACAATTTTCTTCAACAATTTAAACAAAATTTTCACAAGCAAACTCCTTTAGAATTTGAGGAACGGAAGTAGTTAAAAAGAACCTGATCTCTGACTACTGAACGCTCTAATTTACCAAAAGCAGACAGGAGCCTATCCCTGATTTCAGAACCAATATGTGGGTGCTCCCATGTAAAGTTAGGGTCATGCAGTTCCCAAGCACTGTGCCGATACTTACAGCCATCTTTGTAAATAACTTCATATTTTTCCCAAGGACTATCAGGGAAATCCATAGATTTGGGCTGTGAAGTAATGATTCTACCATCCCACCAACTTCCACCCTCCTCATCGTGGTTCTTCCACCATACTAGGCATTTATCCCTACGAGTCCATTCTCTGCTCATTGCAGCATCATATCTTGTCTTCTCAACAAGAAAATCAGGAAGACCTATCAACTCAGGCAAGGTCAATATAAATACCTCGCCAAATGCACATGATGAATTATCAGTAAATCTAAGTGTGATTTTACAGCAACTCTCTCCAGAACCTGGAACGTGGGAATAAGCAAGGTCTACAACCCTGCAAATTTCCACCGCACTCAGGTGTCCCCTTGAGCTCCAAGGACCAGTCCCCTTCATGAAACCTTCTTCAATGCACTCTTGATGCCCCTGCAAAATAACAGAACCAATATTCAAGTCTTGTGAAATACTAATTGTCAAGTTTCTACTAAAAAACAAGAGGGAAAAACAACAACAGAGCAGGCATGGCATACCTGTCTGAAATATACAACTTCATCGCCCAGCTGAGGTATATAACGATAACCCTCTTCCTGTTCCGACACCATCAACCATGATAATTTTCTAACAGAAGGATTTGACTTCCTTCCACTTGAAAATTTTAAGTCATTGTCATGGCCACTGCCCCGCTTGGTTCTGCTGGATCTTGATCTGTCTCTATGTTTGGAACTTGACATCCATTGTTCAGATGCAATACCATTATATGTTTTCAAAGAGGTTTTTTCTTCATTTTCTGATGTCCCTGCTAATGCATGATCTACTCTTACCCTCAAGTTATGGTTCCAAGCATTCTGCTCCAGTGAAGTTGCCTTCATCTTCATGGACTGTCTTCTGTGAACTGCATCAGCTGCTGCTTCGGTAAACATAATTTCTGAATCATGATCGTTGATGACATTTAAGCCTTCGGAATGAGTTGTGTCCTTATATGGGTTTTCCCCATCATACATGTTCAACTTCAAACCTGAGTGCAACAACTGCAGAGAACTTAATCTGTCCGAACCTTCACCCATTTCTTGCCTGCTGTAACTTTGATTTTGTTCTGCAGGCAAAGTGTTTCTGGGCCTCACGTCACGTTCATTGCAGGTTGGACCATTAACTACAGTGAGGGACTTCTGTTTGGAAGGACTTCCAAGGTCCCCTGAAATTGCCTTTGTCCTTATTCTCAATTTCACTAATTTGAGTGGGGTAATCTCGTTTGATTCATGAGATTGTTTAACCTGATTTGTTTGCAAGGAGTCATGATTACCATATTTATCACAGCTAGACTGATCCATATCTCCCTGGTTGAGGCTGATATTAGAGTAAGATGCTGAAGCACTACCATTCAGTTGATGGTCACCTAGGGACAGTAAAGATTTGTGCACCTCATCAGGAGCAAACTCTTCCATCATCCCTCCATCCAGATCTTGCAATGTAGGAGTAGTTAATTCTCCCTCTTCCCTGCAAGACGAAACATATCCATAAACATGGATTTCATGTTAAGAGTAAAAGTTCCAATTCATCCTAGATTTAACATACCTATTCACAGCAGTAATCCTGTTTCCATTGGGGACATCACTTGGCAACAAATCTCCTGACCTTGAACGCTTGGATGTCCGAATTTTAACCTCTCCCCATCTGATTTTGTTATCCTTTTCCCCCACAAATTTCTCTAAATGGTCCTCAGTATTTAAAGATTGCCTTGTATCTTCCAGATCAATCCTGTCATGCTCAGAGAGCTCCACATCTGCAGTGGTTAAGCCAGGGTCTTTGGTGCGGTCATTTTTATTCTCATCAAAAGCTCCTGAAGGTCCAGATGAAGGGTCTGGTATATTGATCTGATTGCCAGTGTTCAATCTGGTGGCCTCTGAAGCACCTGGCTTCCTAGAATCACGTAACGAGAACTTTAAGACCAATCTCTTCCTGTTCACAGTATCTGATTGAGATTTGGGGAGCTCATGAGACCATACTATGCCCTCAGACTCTTGTTCCTTCTTTATAGACTTCAGTTTTACATTCTCCAAGTGTCTCTCAGTTCCACTGTTTGAAGAACTTGAATCCTGAGACAATGACTCACTATTTGATGAATCACCTTCTGAGTCCACTTCATCATCTCCATCTGTAGATGTCCCAGTGATTCTAGACATCATGCTTCGAGCATTACGTGCAGCAGTTCTCTGAGGTCTCAATGTCTTTCCCTTGGAAGACTTTCTCTTTGAAGCTTTTCTGCCACTTTTTGATTTTTTAGTTCTACTGGTTTTGGGTATAGTTCCATCACGCTCATCCAAATATCTCTTTTTGACTCGCCTCCCTGATGAAGTCTTCAACTCAGACTGAAAATGACAATATTTAGTTTAGAACATAGTCCAAACAATAATGAAAACTGGTAGAAGGCTAATCCCACTTACTTCAGGGCTGCATTTTCTTCTTCGTGATCTGCGAAGGCCATCTTTGTGACTGCATTCAACCTCACTGTCTTCTTCACTGCTCTCTGCGCCTCTAGAAGAGCTGGAACACAATGCCCCCTGTTCACCTTCTGTAGAACATTCCTCAGCAACATTGTACTCCGAATCAGTGTCATCACTGATAACTTCGTTTTCAGGTTCCCAATACATGGCATCCATGAAATCAGGTAGTGGTTCCATCACTCTTTCCAGATCTTCTAAGAGTGGCATTTCAAAATCCTGGCCCAAACTGATATCTGGACCAATAGCCAACTTTGTGGAGGATGGATGCCACTCAATACCCAGCGCCCCAAGTCGCCGTTTCTGGTACATACTCTGATAAGGTTCTGGGTACGGAATCATGCCTGGAATTTCCATCAAAATCATTTGCTAAATCATATTAGGATAACATACTAAACAATCAACAGAAGCAGGAGTTATAGTCATACTGGCATCACAAATAAGATCTTGCATGTTCCTACGATGCGGAGTAGACTGTGTCTCCTGCAACAAAGTTATATGAATAGCACATCAGTTGCAAAATGATGAACAAGCATTGCATAGAAACAATAATGCTTCAAATCTCTCCTGGTTGTCTATGTATTTTGGTGCAATACATACTGAACTTTCTGGACTACCATGAAACCTACCACCAGTTAATTTAACATGGAGTTGCGATATACCTGATCAAGAGCATTTCCAGCAGGATCCCAAATAAGGGGGCGATAGTCTCCAAGAAAGAACTGCCAGAAAAGCATACACAACCTCATAAAGCAATTGCACGACACAACTAGTATTACAAGGAGAGAAGGGGAAAGAAAAAAAAGGATAAATAGCTAAATAAATAAAGCGGCAAAGGGGAGATTCAGGCTCTACAAGTAAAGTTTTCAGCTACCTGATCATACTTGGCATCCTTTTGAGATTCACCCTGGCCAGTGTTAAGCAAATGTATCTGGCCAACTTCATCTGAAAGTACAATTGACGTTCCATCCCTATCACAAAAGGGAAAAATGTTACAGCATCTTCACAAGAAAAGCTCTTGAGATTCAATAAAATAGTTCAGATTTGAAGTCTATACAACAAGAACTAAAAAGATTTTTCAATAAAACCACCACTGGTGAAAGCTACAAATATAAACCACCCAACATAATAAAGTATTCTTGGTTAGCTTCTTGCATTCAAAATTCTAAGTACATGTGCACCTCCCTCACAAGGGCAAAGTGTCAAAGTCAAAAAGTTATGGAGACATCATAAAATACATGATTTAACATTTTGACTGTCCACAACTTTTTCAATAGAACATCATGGGTGATCAATCACAAACAGACTAGAACAGCTGGAATATCAAGCTAACAAAATTGGAAAATAATACAATTAAAGAGGCAGAGCATATCTAATCCAAGTTTTGCTTACTGCAAAAATTTATGCGCTGAGAAACTTCCTGAAAAACCTAAGCCAGCGTTTTGTGTTCCTCATGAGGCATAAACTACTAGAGAACTAAGCATCTAATGTGAAGACAATAATACTTCAGCTAAGCATTCATATACAAGCGTACCATGAACTTGGGTACCATATCAACAGGCCCACATAGCCAAAACATTGAAACAAAACAATAAATAGTTTATTCGCTAATATAACCAATCTGCTGAGAGCATAAGTGCAGTCAAGGATCATAAAATGAATGGGACCAAACCAAAATGTGAAATGATACAGGGATAAAGAAGTAAATGTATGGCTACGAAGGATCAATGCAATAATCCTTGTCTTGATATATGAATTCTATATTAATGTCGTCTCTCCAACTAAAGAAAGCAACAAAAGAAATTAAAGGGCGAACATTTTCACTTACGGAGAAAACTTCCCATCAACCAACTTAAAACGCCCAATTTCATATATCCGGATGGGTATGCCCTCCCATATCTGGAAATATAGTTCCCAAAGAAAGTAATAAGTAAACAAATAATTTGGCAATAAGTCAACAGATCAACAAGAACAAGAAACTCACATCCCAAACTATTGTTTTTCCATCATATCCAGCACTCATTGCAATTCGAGGATTGAAAGGATGGACATCCAAAACATAAGACTGCAAAAATTCAACACCAAAGTTAGGAACTAATTAAAATAGTAATTTTTTTCCAACAAGATGTCAACCAGTTGACAAGGAAATGGATGTCTGAGAATACCACCAAGAAGCATGTGAAGCAATATCGGAACAAAATATATATATATATATATATTTGAAGTGTGAGCCAAACAATATTAATTGCAAGACATTCATCTCAAATCACTGAAGAAAATCTAATTTTAGGTAAGGAAGTGCATCATGTTAATTGAGAATACTTTAACAGTTCAGATTAAGCCAATGAAGTTTGTAGAAACTTTAGTAACTGACATCGCTCTCAAGTATTAGCTTACAAGTATAAAAAGAGATAAACTATCCTAAGGAAGGAAATAATCCCTAAAAAGTCAGAATTGTCCTAAGAATCAAGAATTATGATTAGTTCCTATTTACGTAAGATTTCCTTAGTAATCTATCCTTAATTCTAGGAATTCCAACACTCCCCCTCAAGCCGGTGTGTAGATGTTTATCAACCCCACTTGCCAACATGTTCTTCAAACATGATTTTATTTAAGCTTTTGTCAACATATCCGCAACTCCGTTGTCCGGTAGGAAGATAGGTAACACTCACTTCGCTTTGAGTGTACTTTCTCTTTTATGAAGTGTCGGTCTATCTCAACATGTTTGGTACGATCATGATGCACAGGATTGTGAGCTATACTCGACAAAGAGCTTGGTTGTCACAATGCAATCGTGCATAGGTCTATTATAAGGAACCTTTAGTTCTCTCATCGCCTTTGTATCCAAATTCCTTCACAAATACCATGCGCTAGTGCTCGATACTCGGCTTCCGCACTCTGCGTGCTACCACAGATTGCTTTTTACTCCTCCATGTCACTAGATTACCCCAAACATAGCTACAAATACCACTGGTTGACCGTCTGTCATTAATGAGATCCCGCCATCAAGATTAGTATACACTTCCACATTTCTGCTGTCATTTTTCTTGAAATATAGGCCCTTGCCGAGAGTTCCTTTAGGTATCTAAGTATTCGATATGCACGACTTCTAGGTGTTTCTCCTTGGGGCATGCATATATTGACTTATTATGACGACACTAAAAGCAATGTCAGTCGAGTGTGAGCCAAGTAGATAAGTCTCCTACTAGGCGTTGATATCTCCCCTCACAACTTCTTCTCCATCTTCATCAAGACTAACTTGAGATTAAACTCCATAGGAGTTTCAATGAAGTGTACCCAACTTCCGACAAAGAAATCAAGGATATATTTCCTTTGGGAAATAGAAATACCTTTTGAGACCTTGCTATCTCCATACCTAGAAAATATTTAAGATTTCCCAAATCTTTAAGTTCAAATTGCTCCAAGAAACTCTTTCAATCTCCCAATTTCACTTGTATCATCTCCTGTCACTATTATATCGTCCACATAGACAATTAGGATGCAACATTTTCCTTGTTCCGAATGCTTGTAGAACATGGTGTGGTCTCATTTGTCCTGAGTATACTCCCGCTCATCATGGCTTTCGCAAAAATCGACTAAACCACGCCCTTGGAGATTGTTTCACCGCACAAAGACTTTTTCAACTTACACACTTGGCCCTTTCTTTCTTCAAATCCTTGGGAAGTCCATGTAAACTTCTTCATTTAACTCTCCATTGAGAAAAGCATTTTTAACATCCAATTGAGTCAATTGCCAATTAAGATTGACAAAGAATGGACAAAAGGACTCTTGTGTTAAGTTTGGCAACCTGCAAATGTCTCTTCATAATCAAGCCCATAAGTTTGAGTGAATCCCTTAGCCACAAGACGAGCCTTGTATCGGTCAATCTGCCATCAGTTTGAATTTAGTAGTAAAAATCCATTTGCGACCCTCTCGTTTCTTTTCTTTCCTTTAGGTAGATCCAAACTTCCCAATGCTCCATTATTTTTGAGGGCCTCCATTTCTTCCATCACGACTTGTCTCCATTCAAAGAGACTTAAATGCTTCTTCTATATTTTTTGGAGTTTTAATAGAATCAACATTATTCACAAAGGTTTGATAAGACTTAGACAAGTTTTCATAGGATACAAACCGAGAGATAGGGTGTTGAGTGCAGCTCCTCGTGCCTTTCCTCATTGCAATTGGAAGATAGATGGATGGTGATACTTCCTTTTCAGAACAGTCCTCGGTTGAAGATGGGAGTGGCACTCATCAGATCAATTTCGTGACGTCGAATACGCCCGAATAAACTCGCATTCGGGCACCTGTTGTTGCTGTTTTCCTTGATCAGGGGACTGTTCAGTGATGGTGTTGTTATCAAGAATTATAGTGCTAGGTTCTTGCGGTATAGGAGGAACAATAACAGTGTCTAGGTTGGGTTTAGGCTTAGTGATAGTGGTGGTAGGGTCTGGCGGTATGATGAGAAGGGTATTAAGGTTCTCATCTTCATTAAAAGTCTCCCCCTGAAGATGAGAAGCTCTAAAGAAAGGTTCGGTTCCAAAGAAGGTGACATCCCGAGAAACAAATAGTCGGTGCAAAGTTAGTGAGTAACATTTATATCCTTTTTGAGTGGGGGAATACCCAACAAATATACAGGTGTGGGCTCGAGGATCAAGTTTGGATTGATTTGGTTGATGATTATGGACAAAGGCTTTGCAACCGAATATTTTTGGTGGAAGGTTAGGAACATGAAATAAAGGAAAGGATTTGTGAAGAGTGTTTAGAGGTGTTTGGAAGTTTAGGACTTTTGATGGCATCCGATTTATTAGGTAGCAGGCAGTAAGAACAGCTTCACCCCATAAATATTTTGGGACATTCATGGTGAACATTAAGGCCCGAGCAACATCAAGGAGATGTCGATTTTTCCTCTCGGAGATCCCATTCTGTTGGGGGGTATTTGGACATGAACTCTGGTGAATGATTCCTTGGTCTGAAAGGTATGAACTTAGGACAGAATTAAAGTATTCTCTCCCGTTGTCTGTGAGGAGAGTTTGGATGGTAGAGTTGAATTGGGTTCGAACCATTGAGTGAAATTTTTGAAAGGCTTTGGGTGTTTCATATTTTTCTTTTAAAAGGTAGACCCAACATACCCTAGTGTGATCATCAATAAAAGTAATGAACCACTTAGCACCAGTAATGTTTTTCACTCGGCTAGCTCCCCATAAGTCACTGTGTATTAATGAAAAAGGTTTGGATTGAGTGTATGGTTTTAAAGGGTATGGAACACGGGTATGTTTGGACAATTCACAAATATCACACTTTAAGGAATTTATTTTTTTATTTCGAAATAACAGCGGAAGATGCTTTTTTAGGTACAAAAGATTTTCCCATGACCAGTAGAGGTACTAAGAATTTTATGGAGATTTTCGAGTTGAGTCTTGGTTAGGCGCACATCCAAAGACCTCATTTGCGTGATTGGAAGAAACCAGGCGCTTTTCTTGTCTTTTGGTTTCTTATCGGGATAACCATGGAGTTTAAAACATTTTTCCTTTGTGTGACCAACACGGTTGCGAGTGGCTACACCATGGTCCATCAATCCGGACTCATTTCCAAAGACGAGGTTTTTGTGTTTGAGGACCTTTGGACACAAGAGCGGCAGATTCGTGAGGGATGCGAAAGAGATTATCGGTTTGGGTTCTCCCATCATGACAAGGCGACGTTTCTCTTCTCTTCTTACTTACAAAAGCTTGGCAATGGTTGGGAGAGGTGATCTCGCCCAAAATTCTCCCCTGGACCTCGTCTAACTCATGCCTCACCCGAGCTAGAAACTCATAGAGACGTTCGTTGTTGAGGTGAGTCATAAACCTAGTGTGTTCTAGGCCTTCCCCAATCACCCTCATAGTACATATCTAACTCCCCGCCACAAGATTTTCGATTGTTGTAGTAGTGAGTTACCTCAAGTGTCCCTTGTCGAGTGTCTCTCAACTTGAGTTTGATCTCAAAACACGGGAAGCGTTTCCAATATCGTAGTAGTTCTCTTTGACTACATCCCACATGTCTTTTGCGCCTTGAAGAGAAGGTAAGTTCGGCTTATATGGCCTTCCATCGAATTGATCACCATGCCATAACAATGGAGTTATTGAGTTCCCAAGTAGCATAAGTAGGTCCGCTCGCTTCGGTCGTGGAAGTTCTCCATTGATGTATCCTAATTTGCCTCGCCACGGATCACCATAAGAACAGATTGAGACCATTGTAGAAAATTCTTCCCATCTAGTCGATGACTAGTGATCATAAGTGAAGAATTAAGATCACTTTGATTGACAGATCGTTAATATTCGAGACATTTGTGACATCTCGCCTTTGGACAAGGCTTCATTAAGGTCACCCATGGGAGAAAAAAAGTTGAGGATTTTTAGGAAAATGGAAGAGAACTCGGAGGAATTTTTAGGAAGATGAATGAGAGGATCGAAAAATTCCTAAAGCTCCGATACCATGTAGAAACTTTAGTAACTGATTCTCACTCATCAAGTTAATTAGCTTACAAGTATAAAAAGAGATAAACTATCCTAAGGAAGGAAATAATCCCTAAAAGGCTGTAATTGTCCTAAGAATCAGTAACTATGATTAGTTCCTATTTACAGAAGATTTCCTTAGTAATCTATCCTTAATTCTAGGAATTCCAACAAAGTTCACTCAAGTTATCCTCTGAATTAAAAGGAAAAATACTATCAACTGAATTTAGAAAGAGGTGAACAACAACAATGAGGAAGAGTTCTGGTCAGTTGTAACCTAAGAAGGAAATCATCTCTCTCTAATTGTTTTGTCATTGTCAACAAGAAAGAAAGAAAAAGGAACAAACAAATCAATACGATGATCATATGAATCTATTGAGAAGGGCAGGAAAATGCTAGACACAACTTACCGATGCAACATGACCAGTCAAAGAATGTACCAAACTACCATCAACAGCATTCCACACGCATATTCTGCAATCTGAAATAACAACAAATAGTTCCAAATTAGCAATTTTAAACCAGCAGCTCAAAAAGAAGCAAAGAGCATTACATCACAACCTCGACAACATAAACAGTAACATTTTATATTTTAAATGAAAAAGGGAAAGAGAGAAAGCATAAAAGCTTTAGCAACTATACAATTGCCTAAAATTACAGAAAGTCTAACGATTAAAAAGAAAACACAGCTAGTACCCAGTAAACTACAAAGGCACATAATCTCAACAGAAAAAACCTGATGAAGGTTTTATATTTTTTAACAATAGTAACTATTAGCATTTGGTTTAAGTAGAGTAGCAGGAAGATTCAGCATGCTACAATTTACTGCAGAAAGATTCTAATATGAACATAGATCCCATGATACAGTTTTATTTATGGTTAAAGCGACTTGGACGCATCTCAAGATATGTACATTGCCTCTTACAACTTCCAAGTACATATATCAAAAATAGGAGTCTACACACATATTACGAACCCCAGCAAAAAGGTTAATAGAGTTTAACTATAAGAACTTTAAGAAATAATTATAATGACAATAGCACAACACCATTTCAATCATAGAGTCTGCAAATTGCTTTGCACAAGACTATGTTTTCCATCTTCCTTGTACTTTTTTCCTTCACAAATTTTCATAGTTAATTTTAAGATGATAAATCATGACTTTATGAGAGCAGAACAAGATTAACAGATGCCTTTCAAAGAAGTATTAGCAAAAAGAGAAGTGCACTTCAGGAGACCCTCTTAAGATGCAATTCACAGTAAATTTAAAAATAATTAAGCCAACACAGACAAATAATATAGAGCGAATTCCTTATAGACATTACCAATAAAGAATTTTGTGATGCCATTGATTACCAATAAAGAGCAAAGGACAAACACTAAAGGACACCGATAGAAACATAATTTACAGTGATATACAGGACATACAGAAACCAACACAAGAAAAGTCATTATAGACATTATTCATTTTGATGGAATAAACATTTTAACTTAATGCTAAGTTTGCTAATTTTTAGATAACCTTTAATGTTTACAAATCACTCCTTTACCCATTATAGCTGCTAGAACAAAACGATTATCCAGGCTCCACACAATCATATTGACACCACGAGGAGTAGGGAGAACTCTCTGACGTGGACCACCTCGAGGAGGTTGAGGAGGTAGCGGGGGAGGTGGAACCTTCAGATGATATGCCTTTGTCCAACGTCCTGCTTTTCCCTGTGGAAGTGGAAGGATTGTAAAAGGTATTAAACTTCATTTAATTTCGTATTGTTGAACTTCATTACGGCACAATGAACTTCATGGAATTTAAGTTCAGCATAACTCCAAAAGGATATATCTCAGTTGAAGGCATTCCCTGGAACTTGATTGTGGTTTATCAAAACAACTTACATGAAATCTACGTGATCTGGGAATCCAGATTATTGCACTACCATCACGAGAACAGGTAACAATGTTGTCCTGACAGAACCTAAAAACATTAAAATTGAAGGAACTGAATCTAAGAAGCTAAACCACAATATTGAACACTAAATGATAAATGGCTGAAGACAAAAAACAACTGAAGAAAACTTTAAGATACGATATATAACATAACTTAAGAAGAAGATATCACGGACCAGGAATTTTTAAATTTTGGAAGATTGTCTTCCTTTATGATATCAGACATTGAGGATCTAGAAGGTACAGCACATCCACTGCAAACAAAAACAGAAAGCTGCAATGATATTTTGTTGAAAACAAGGATAAAATAAAGTAGAAACAATATAGCCAACAATTCTAACTGACCAACCTAAATTGAACGTAATTAACATCATTTTCATGGCCAGCCAAAACATCCAGCTCATGAACTGGTTGTTGTGTATCATCTGTATTAGGCTTACAGGCACTCCACACCTGCAAGTATCTAGCTCTTACTAAAGAAATCTAAATCATATGGATTTATCGAAGTTAAATAAATTTAAGTGAACCAAAACATGCACTTGACAAATTCACATTGTTATAGACGCACCCTGGCAAAAGTGTCAGAGCTACCAGTGACAAAAACTGTCCCATTGACGTTAAATGCACAACATAATATTTGATGGGTTTGTGGAACATTACTTGAGGAAGGTCCATTATTAGATGGAAAATTGCCACTCCCTGCAGAGAACTTATCAGTTGCAGAGTAAGTTCATAGCATATACAGTAACAAAACAATCAAGAAGCAATTCTCCAACCAGTGGCAGCTTCAGAAGGCTTCGGCAGGTATATGCGTGGACTACAATGTGAATATCTGGCCTCCCAGATTCGGCAAGTCCCATCATCAGATGACCTACAAATGTTAGCACAGAATATAATAAAATTGAAGATCAACTGAAGAGCCATACATTTGTGATTCGGTGTTCCTAGCCAAGTATGATCAAATAAAGTGTCAACAATAAAGACACTATCAAGAACTTTCAGAAAAAGCTTCTTAAAATTAGAAGAAACACCTAAACATAAATGCTTCCACATGAAACAAACATAAATTAAACCTAAATAAAAGACTATGGCAGATCAACTGAGAGAAGCTACAACAGGAAACTGCAAATGTGGAAATAAGACTCACGATAAAAGCTGGAAAGCAAAGGCAGGCCTGGGATTAAATGCAATGGCAGTAACAGCTGCCGTATGCCCTCGTAGAACTGAAACAGGTAACCCATCTGGCAAGCGCCACTGTAGATCATAAAGAACAATTTAGTTATCCAAGAGTAGAAAGGAGCATCTTGTAAAGCATGGTTAAGCATTCTTACAACTCGAATCACAAAATCATTTGAAGCGGATGCAACCAAAACATTGTTTGAACTAACAGCCAGGTCAGTTATGTCACCCTAAATTGCATGTAACAAGAAAATTAATTCAGCTATGTAGAGAAAGAAATATAATATTACAGGCTAAACTGATAGATTAAGAACATCATATGTCAAATAAACAATATGAACCCACCTCATGTCCACGGCAGCTGGCCAAGCAAAATGCAGTTTCCATAGACCAAATTTTGACAAGGCGATCATCGGAACCAGTAATGACATATCTCCCGGAGCGATCAAATATGGCTGTAGAACAAAAACAATTTAATCCATTATCTATTGAAGCATGAGCAATTGTACAAATTACACATAATCTTGGCTTAACATAGAGTTTCATAGGGAGAAAAGGATAAGAAATAGAGTAACATTAGTTCTCCTCCGGTGAGAAGAAAAGCTAGATGTAAATTTTTTTTCGATTATCTTAATAATAAAATCGCATTCAATTTACCACTATAGATCTTCCAAATGGTGAACTCGGGGTGTAAAAGAACATGGAGGAAAAAACATGGCTTAGAAAGAGTTTTCACTAAATAAGATCTTAAAGGAATTTTATAGGTGCCAAAATAGCATTATAAATTAGGGAAAGTGGCAACGAACAGAACATCAAATAAGAAAATTAATTCTTCACAGATTTCAGGGAATGACTAGTTCACACAAAAATGAAAACTATTCAACAACATATGAAGTCAAAGTCTTTCCCCTAGGTATTTGAAGTGCCAAATGCTAAAAACAAAAAAATACCACATATAATATTACACGCTATACTCCAAAAATAAAATAACAAATATAATTTCCAAAATCCTATTCTTAAAGAAAAAGCAAAATTAATTAATATATGAAATAGCGTAACTTAGTAAAAAAAAAGGTCACAATTAAACTCATTAATATTTGAAAGGAATGAATGGCTGCTACAAACATAAAGGATAATTCCAAACTGTGACATGGACAGACAATTTGAAGCAAAAAAAAAAAGAGTAAAAGAGACAGACATATATCATCGTCTTTTAAAGAAGAACCCTCATGCACTATCAGACATGCCAGGAAATTGACTACACCAATTTTTACTAATGCTGTCAAATTTCAAGGGTTTCTTTAGATTCTAACAATACTACCATAAGAGGAAAATCTACAGAATAAAATTCTCTAAAAGCAGACCCTAACTATAAGTTCAGTTGATCGTACCACAATAGACAGCATTCCGGTGCCCTCTCAACTTCTTTATGTTCTGCATCTTTTGCACCATCGTAGATGGTTTAGCAATAGCATAGCATGCAGACCGAATAGAGGGAGCTCGGTGGTGCTTCCGGAAACCTCCCCCAATTTCTCTTATACTTAACCCTCGAACTTGATCAGCTTGCATATGAGGCCAACGAAGATAGGCAGGCATAGGCTTACCTTGCCTATTCCTCATACTCTTGTCAGCTACGTAACAGAAAGGTAACATTACGAAATTAGAAGACAGATTATTCAAACATCCAAGGGCATAAATCAAGAAAGTGAAACAAATGGATAGAGCACTACTTTGATAATGTTTCATCCAAAAATAACCATCCCATTAATGTTCTTAACATATTTCCATAATCAGCATACAAATATCAACTACCTTCTATTTTTGACCAAAAAATATCAACTACCTTAATTAGCAATTCCTGTCTGCAGAATATAATCTCAATGGAGAAGTTGCAGGGGGAGGGGGGAAACAGACAAAGCATAAAGCAAATTACTATGGAAGTACCACATACAATTCAAAAGTGAAAAGGAACCAGATCCCAATAGCGTAGGGACATCAGCAGCATTTGGATGATGGGCATCTCCTACAGATTTGCTGCACAGAGTACAGATTAGTTGCTTCAGAAGCTTTACCAAGTGATCCTGCTCAATATGAGGATACCTGCAAGTTATACAAGGCAGAATCAGTAGCATGGACATTAAACCAAGATCAAACAACTAATGAGAATATATAAAGAAAATCTTGCTTCTAGGAAATCTAATCTATCATGGCAGATTTAAATAAGATGTGGAGTTAAATATAGAAATTCCCTCTATCAACTTGTTAATCTTTAGATAACTTATTAAATAATCAATTAAAAGGAAATCAACCATGTCTAATATCTTTCAGGTTTTCCTTAGGGGAAGGCTATTCAAGACCTGTACTGTTCATCAAAAAAAGAAGAAACAACTAACCAGCAAGGAAGTACAGATTTGAAGGAGAAAACATGGAGATAGGTGCATTAGGGAATACAGTATAAAGCTATCATGATTTCAAACATATGGTATAACAGAACCACGAAGTCCAAAACTCTTGTTTAATGTTGATGATTAAGACCGAATAATATAAGAGGCAGGTATACCTCTCAACTAAGTTGTTATAACTTAATGGGAATGAGATGCCATCATCATCATCATCATCATTCCCACTATGTTCACCACTTCTTGAAAACCAAGCATGATATCTTCTTGGTAGAAGCTGGTGTTCCAAAAGTTCCTTCGAGAACTGTTCAAAAGTTCTCTGGCAAGGACCAGCAGACAGGAATTGCATTATCAAGAAGTAAATTTCTCGAAGATCAATATCAACATTAGTCTCAACCAGAGCCTTCTCCGGCATTGCAGTCGAGACATTTAAAGGCGCCTTGCAAAGAGAAGACGCAGCAGCAGAAGATGAACACTTCCAGTCCATGTTTCAGTGCAACCCAACCTGAGGCATCCAAAAAAAATCATGCAAAAATGAAATCATAATGATAGTATATTAGTTGAATAGCATCAGAAATCATTGCCAGAAAAGGAAAACCCTAAAAGACTCACATATCGAGGATGTTCCACGTAAGAGACAGGGTAGCTAGTACTTCAGTTCATGGACAATTACAGCCTAATTCTCACCAAATTTATTCTTGTAAATGTTGTCACAGCAGGAATCTAATAACGTATAAAACTAATACATAACTTTTCAAGGATATGCAACCAAAAAGAAAAACCTAAGACAAGTAAAATCCTAGGAGGTCTAAAAGGTTATAATTATAAATAAATAAAAAAGCTTTCTTCTGGTAAAATTAAAGGCCCAGACTTCCTTAGCCATTTGCATGAGCAAATAATTTAACAAACGGGAGAGTCCGAAAAAAAAAAAAAGAAACAGCAAAAACAAAGCTAGCCTCGGAAAGGAAATAAGCAGCAAAATGGAAGGTATTAACACAAGAAAGGACATCAAAATTAAAATTTAAGGGTTCAAGATCCAATCTAAAAGCCACGTGCAACAAAAAGCAGCAAGGGAGAATCTAAACCTAATATCGAATTCATTATCTAATTGAAAATAGAAACATCTTATTACCTTAATTAAAGTCCGTTCAGATAGCAAACATCGAAGGAGAGCTTTCCTTTACTTTGGCAGCACTGATTTTGAGATTGAAACACGAAGGAGAAGTGAAGAGTTGAGAGGCAAGACAACGAGAATCGAGAAGTAGCCAAAGAGTTGCATTATGAAAATTTGGGTTTTAATTACTGCTGCTGCTGTTTGTCTCCTGGGAAAGTTAAAAGGAACCCCCTCATAGAATTAAATGAAAGGAAATGGAGGGATATTAAAAATGTAAATTAAACCAAAAAAACATTGTTTGAGAAAAGGAAAATTTTAGGACAAAGCTTGAAGCTGTATTAATTAGTAAGATAAAGAAAATAATAATACTAGTAAAGTAATAGAACAGGGGAAATTAGATGCTATTTGGGGTGCTTCGAGTTTTTTCTGATGTCAAAAGACAAACCTGCCCCCGTGTTGAAGACGGCCGCGCTGAAATGGCTTTTCTAAGGAGATAGGGTTATAACAGACTTTTCATACAGGAAAAAGGAAAATGAAAATCGCTTTCTGAAAAATCAGAAATTGATTTGTTGATATTTATTTTTGGATATTTAGTACCATATAGTATTTTGTATTTCATTTTTTTTAATAATCTCATTATAAGTTCTAATTATATTTGTTCTTTTTGACGCAATGCTTAGAACTACCCATAAATAGGAGAACCTTAAGGATTAATCCCCGTCAAACAACAAAAAATGTGCATGCACAACACGTAAATTCTCATCAATCACATTAAAACCCACGTGGGAGTAAGAGAACACATCTTTCAGTCACTTCAGAAACACAGATTAAACGTCCTCCGTGACACATTTAGTAATCTAGTTTCCTATTTATACTATGACAGAGTCGCAAAAAGGTGTAAATAGTTTGACATAAAAATCTCTACTTAAAAATACTTTCATGTTGAAACTTTGTCAAAATTTTCTCCAAATCTCTAACCTCGCATCACTCATCTCCTAACAACGCTCTCGGAATCGCGAGAACTACCTTCCTCTTTTATAACCCAAATTTAGTATGGCATCAACAAATTATCTATATTATTATAATGTGTTGGATTGAGTTGGTAATACCCATAGCTAGGTTTTAACTTATTTGTAAAATTACCAAAAGATTATTCCTTTTATAAAATAAAAAATATATTTTGAGCGTATTTATGTTATTTTATATTTTAATAAATCTAGCAAAACACATACACATAATGACAATTATGAGATTTGAATCTAAAATACCGTAATTTTTATTATTTTAACAAAAACTATATTTTATTTTTATATCAATTTTATTTATAAATTTGTTACATAATTTGATTCACCCGTACATAAACAATTAATAATTATTCAGTTTGAGTTTAAAAATACATAAATATATATAAATTTTTATTATTTAAAATAAAATTAAGTCGAATTGAATAGTGAATATAACTAAATCTTTTCCAGTTTTATCATTTTTTTTAAATATTTTAAAAAATTTCACTAATTTGAAAAATAAAATATTTATATCAGTATAAAACTAATTAAAAATAAAATTTAATTCAATTAAAATAATTACAATTTTTTAACTAATCAACTGAAAGTGAATCCAACTTTGAATGTTTTGTAATTTGTTGCCAAATCCAAGAAAAGAAAGGTAAAATAGTTTTTAAGAGCCAAACAAAACCAACCTACATTGTTTCGTCATAATTACGAATGAATTGACGTTGTTTGCTAAGCAAAAGCTTCCATTTTCTTCTGGAGTTAGAAAAATAAAAAAGAAAACAGAGAAAATTTTCATCAAAACTTAAAACACTGTTACTTTTTGGATGATGGGGTAGCATTTAGCTTCGCCCAAAAGAATATCAAGGTTTCATTCACCACCATTTGGATTAATTAAAAAATTGGTTTAACCATTTTTACACAAAGGA
Organism: Gossypium sturtianum; assembly: GCA_025698515.1. NCBI lineage: Eukaryota > Viridiplantae > Streptophyta > Magnoliopsida > Malvales > Malvaceae > Gossypium > Gossypium sturtianum. Next base: position 38,124,923 of record CM046949.1, read on the forward strand.
TGATCCTAGCATCCAACGTAAAAGGATGGATTCACTAAACAATTATCTACAAATACGATTCCACTATCAATTTATTAAACAAATGTTTAATCATAAAATTTCGAGGACTAATCCTCTTCAAACAACAAAACAGTGCATGCACAACACGTGGATCCTTATCAATTACATTGAAATTCATGTGAGAGTAAGACAGTACATTTTTCAATCACTTCAAAAAACACGCATTAAACGCCCTCTTTGACATTATTGGTAGTTTTGTTTCCCATTCATACTACGAGGGACTCCATTTTCTCGAAACATCTAACCTCTCAATACTCATCTTCTCATTAAAAAACCCTTGGTATTGTTGTGAGAACCACTTTTCTCTTTTATAAAAATCTAGCACGGCATCAACAAATTGATTGGTTGATATTTATTTTTGGATATTTAGTAGCATATAGTATTTTGTATTTCTTTTTTTTTTTTAACAATCTCATTATAGGTTCTAATCATATCTGTCTTTTTTAACGCAATGCTTAGAACCACTCATAAATAGGAGAATAATGTGCTTCAGCGCACTCGAACCCATGCTATGAGCTAAGATTCAAATGAACTAAAGTAATTATTTCCCATCTTCAGACTCAAGCTATTTCATATTTCATTTATATGATTTAAATACGATCAAATTCACATCTTTTTTGTTGTTAAAAAAATTAGTAACGAAACCAACAAAATTAAAACTCAATTAATAAGTTGTTTCAACTTAAAGAATTAAAAATATATATACCTTAATTGTGATAAATATTCATTTATTATATGGAAGTTGGAAAGTTATAACTCTTTATTTGGTCTTTATACCTTGTGAAAATCAATGAGTTCAATGATCTATAAGCACATAATTAGTAAAAATTAATGATTTAATATTTTTTATGCAATAAATACATTATAATCAAATATTTAAATTCATATATTTACTAACAATTGGATAATTTTTTTAATTTTTATAAAATGAATAATAAAATTATAATCATACTTATAGTTTATGATTAATCATAAGTGTTAGAAATGTATGAGAGAAGACATACCATATTTATCAATTAACTGCTATTTTAACATCCAAATAAAATCAACTTACATTGTTCCATAAGAATTACAAATGGATTGGTGCTGTTTGCTAAGCACCAAATTCCATTTTCTAAGGTTTAAAACAGAAAATTTTCACCAAAGCTTAAAAACTTTTATTTTCCATGAGGGGTTAGCATTAACGAGTATCACCATGTGATTTTCTCTTTGATTGGAGGAAAAGCGTAGGGCTTAACACCAAAATTATTTATAAATTACGATACTTTATTTAACCACGTTAGAGAAAAAAAAAAAAATCTTAGCACCTCAAATTCCCCTTAAGAATGTTATAGAAAGATAGTTTTTCCAAATGACTATCAACAAATACAATTCGGCCTTCAATCTGCTAAGCAGAAGTTTAATTATAGAACCTTAAGGACTAATCCCCGTCAAACAACAAAAATGTGCATGCACAACACGTGAATTCTCATCAATCACATTGAAATCCACGTGGGGAGTAAGACAACATATCCTTCAGTCACTTAAAAAACATAGATTAAACGCCCTCCATGACACATTCGATAATCTAGTTTTCCTTTCATACTATGACATAGTCGCAAAAAGGTGTGAATAGTTTGATATAAAAATCTCCTACTTCAAAATACTTTCATGTTAAAACTCTGTCAAAATTTTCTCCAAACCTCTAATCTCTCAGCACTCATATCCTAAAAACGCTCTCGGAATCACGAGAACTACCTTCCTCTTTTATAACCCAAATTTAGCATGGCATCAACAAATTATCTATATTATTATAATGTATTGGATTGAGTTGGTAATATCCATAACGAAGTTTTAACTTAGTTGTAAAATTACCAAAAGATTATTCCTTTTACAAAATAAAAATATATATTTTGAGGGTATTTATGGTATTTTATATTTTAATAAATCTAGAAAAACACATACATATAATGAAAATTATGGGATTTGAATCCAAAATATCATAATTTTTACTATTTTAACCGAAACTATATTTTATTTTTATATCAATTTTATTTATGAACTTGTTACATAACTTTATTCACCCGTACATAAACAATTAATAATTGTTTAATTTGAGTTTAAAAAATACATATATAATTTTTTATTATTTAAAATAAAATTCAAGTCGAATTAAATAGTGTATGTAACTAAACCTTTTTCTGTTTTATCAAGTTTTTTTAAATATTTTTTTATAATATTTTTAAAAAAAAATTCACTAATTTGAAAAATAAAATATTTATATTAATATAAAACTAATTAAAAATAAAATTTAATTCAATTAAAATAATTACAATTTTTTAACTAATCAAGTGAAACCAAATCCAACTTTAAATGATTTGTAATTTGTTACCAAATCCAAGAAAAGAAAGGTAAAATAATTTTTAAGAGCCAAACAAAATCAACTTACATTGTTTCGTCATAATTACGAATGAATTGGCGTTGTTTGTAAGCACAAAATTCCATTTTCTTCTAGCGTTAGAAAAATAAAAAAGAAAACAGAGAAAATTTCACCAACGCTTAAAAACTGTTACTTTTTGGATGATGGGTTAGCATTTAGCTTCGCCCAAAAGAATATCAAGGTTTCATTCACTACCATTTTGATTAATTAAAAAATTGGTGTAACCATTTCACACAAAGGATTATGTGTAAGAATGATATTAGCATCAAACTTAAATGGATGGATTCACTAAATAATTATCTACAAATTCGATTCCACTATCCATTTATTAAACAAATGTCTAATCATAGAATCTCGAGGACTAATCCTCTTTAAACAACAAAACATTGCATGTACAACACGTGGATCCTCATCAATCACATTGAAATTCACGTGAGAGTAAGACAACACATTTTCTAACCACTTTAAAAAACACGCATTAAACGCCCTTTTTGACGTTTTTGGTAGTTTAGTTTCCCATTCATACTACGAGGGCTATAAATAATTTGACACAAACATCTCCTATCTTAAAATATTTCCATATTAAAAACTTTATCAAAATTTTCTTTGAACATCTAACCTCTCGATACTCATCTTCTCCTTAAAAATCTCTTGGTATCGCTGTGAGAACCACCTTTCTCTTTTATGACCAAAGTCTAGCATGGCATCAACAAATTATCTATACTACCATAATGTATTTGATGGAGTTGGTATCTCCTATTAACTAGGTCTCAACTCAATTGTAAAATTAGCAAAAGCTTATTTCTTTTACAAAGTAATATATATACATATATATAATTGAGGTTACTTGTGTCTCTTTATATTTTGATAAATCTAAAAAAATACATACATATAAAAAGATTTATGGGAGTTAAATTCAAAATATCATAAATTTTAGTATCTTAATTTTACTATTTCAACCAAAAAATATATTTTACTCTAATTTTTTAACTCATAAATCAAAATCGAATTCAACAAAGTATATATTATGGGCTGTCTTTTTTAACTGTTAATTGACATTGTCGAAACCGTTTTAAAATTAATTTTTTTTAAAAAACGGGGATCGACTTTTTAAAAAATGAAGATGGGAGTCGCCACCAATCCCTTTTTACTTAGGTGTGATTGGATCACCTCGTAAAATATTTTATTTTAAGACATTTAATTTTGGTCTACGAAAAACAAGAAAACGGGTTCGGGAATCGGTTACGTACGAGGAAGGATTAGCACCCTCGTAACGCCCAAAAATTGGTACCTAATTGATAAAATCATGTCCAAATGTTTGAAGTTTAAAAGTATTTAAAAATATGATTTCTTAAAAAAACTTTGAGCCGTTTAAGTTAAGACTTGAGATTTCTTTGTTCCGAGGGAATATAAACATCACATCCAGTACATTAGGACACGATATTTAAGAACCTTCGTAATCAAAATCATCTCATGATTTACAAAACTTGTAAAAGGGTATTTAGTTATTTAGCCAAACGAAAAATCGCAACCCAGTACGTTAGGGCACTATTTCCCGAATTTCTAAATACCAAAACATTGCCTTATTTTGAAAACCTTTAGATAAAATATGGTAATCTTGTAAAAAATGTATTCATAAAACAATAAATAAATAACTATACAATGGCAATCATAAATAAATAATGAAAGAATATAGGCAAGTAAAATATATACATAAAACCCTAAATATCAAAATAGAAGTTACTAAATAAATATGAAAATTTTCATGCAAGATTAATAATAAATAAATAAAATAAATAAATAAAATTACATACTTATATGATATAAACAATGTAAACAATGCATAAATAAAAGGAATAGTATATAATGATTTTAAATAAAATATAATATAAATAATGTAAATGAAACATGTTTTTCAATATAAATATATTTTATAAAAATATGATATAATATAATACTATACAATGTATAAATTTTTAAAATATATAATATAATAACTAATATATGAAAATAATATATAATTAAAATAATATTAAGCAAAATAATATATATATATATAAAATACACTAATTATAAATAAATAATATAAATAAAATAGATTAGATAATATAAATAAATTTTATAAAAAAATAAAGTTTTAGAAATAATATAAATGTAATATATAATATACAAAAAATAATATAATAAAAAATAAAAAATATAATAATATATAAATTAAATAATACTTTAAACTAAATAAAATAATACAAATTAGTAATTTAATATATAAGATAATACATATAAAATTATATATATATTTTATACTATTAATAAAAATAATATAGAATCTTTTAGTATGATAAAATAATTAAATATAAAATAAAAATAAAAAATAAAAGGATAAAAATAAAATAAAATAAAACAAAGAAAACAGGGGTTAAAATGGCAATTAAAATAAATAAAAAGGATTAAATTTAAAATGCGCATTAAATCACAAGGGTTAAAATGGAAATTAGGCCAAATTTAAAAACTACGCCGTTTTGATTTTAACCTTTAAAGAACCCGAGTGACTAAATAAAAAAATAATTAAACTCTTAGGGCCAAATTAAAAATAAAAAAAATGAATTTAAGCCGAATTAAAAAATATAAAAATATGGGAGGACTAAAATGGCAATTAGACCATTTAATAAAACACGCGGATCCTGAGGGCTGGGTTGGGTCAACACGTGGATCCTAAAGCCCGAACGACGTCGTTTTGGTGTTTATTAATTAAGCAAAAACGACGCCGTTTTGTCGTTGCTATATAAGTAAAAATCAGTTAAAAAAATCACTTTGTCATTCATTTTTTAAAAAAAAAAATAGAATCCTCCCCCTTTCAAATCCTCTCTAACTCTCGGCCTGAGGTCTAGGCTCCGATCTTGGCACCACCGACGCGCCGCCATACGCGTCTCCTCAGACGGCTGCCGGAATCCAATATCTCCGTGATTTTAAAGGTAATCATTTCGTGTTATATTTTTAAAATAGTAGTTGTATAAAAAACGCATAGATTTAAATAAAAAATAAAAATGAAAATAACTGGAAAATCACCTTTATAACCTAGTTTCCTGTATTTTTATTTCTTTGGATCTCTGTGAATATTTTTGTATCCTTTTCTTTCTGTATCGTCCCCCCCTTTACATGTTTTTTTGTAAGGCTTATATAGCCTTAAAAATAAAAAGTAAAAAAAAAAGGAAATAAAAGATGGTTGCCATATTTTGCCATTTCTGCTGCGATTCTTTCCTCTTCTGTGCAGGTCGAAGGCGGAAATCGTGGCTGTGGGGCGACATGCGCGCTGATTTCGGCGCGTTGATGACGGTGTGACCGAGGCCTGGGTGCGAGGAGTCCATTGCGGCGCGACGTTTGGGATACTGGCTTGCGGCGCCTAGGGTTTCCAGAAACCCTAGGCTTCTGCTGAGGTTGCTTACCTCTTGGGCCTTTTTGGGCTGCGTTTGGCTTGGGTCTGATTAGGGTCTGGGTTTTGTGTGTTGGGTCACAGGTTTAGGAATGGGTCTGAGGTAGTTTGGGTTAGGTTGGGTATTCTGTTTAGGATTGGGTCTGGTGTAACGGGCCAATATTTGGGCTTGTTTGGTTTTGTTAAATGGACTGTATAAAACTAAACATTTATTTTATTTTTTTATTTTTTTTTTCTGAATAAAAATGGGCACGGGCAAAATGGCCTTATTACAGCTGCCCCTCTTTGCTCATTGTCGTGTAACGAGAATAGAGCAAAGATAATAAAATGACCAATTTTGCCCGGTCTTGGCCGAGCCCCGACTTCTTGATCCTCGCTTTCTTCAAATGACTTCCAATCCGAACTACAACGGCATTAGAGCTTCATCTTGATTTCAGTGAGTTTGATAGCTTCAACTTCATGAAGGCAGTATTCACTATATTTTGATCTGCTCCATTGCAATCTCAGGGAGACCAGATCTAATATTTTCAATCTGATCCCTACAAACTCAGGGATCACCAGACTGATGTCTTCGATCTGCTTCCTGCAAACTCAAGAATTGTCAGATCTGCTATTTTCAATCTGCTTCCTGCAAAGCTCAGGAATGCCAGATTGGCTATCTTCAATCTGCTTCCTGCAAAGCTCAGGAATGTCAGATTTGCTATCTTCAATCTGCTTCCTGCAAAGCTCAAGAATGCCAGATTTGCTATCTTCAATCTGCTTCCTGCAAAGCTCAGGAATGCAAGATTGGCTATCTCCAATCTGCTTCCTGCAAAGCTCAGGAATGCCAGATTGGCTATCTCCAATCTGTTTCCTGCAAAGCTCAAGAATGCCAGATTCGCTATCTTCAATCTGCTTCCTGCAAAGCTCAGGAATGCCAGATTGGCTATCTTTAATCTGCTTCCTGCAAAGCTTAGGAATGCCAGATTTGCTATCTTCAATCTGCTTCCTGCAAAGCTCAGGAATGCCAGATTTGCTATCTTCAATCTGCTTCCTGCAAAGCTCAGGAATGCCAGATCTGCCATCTTTAATCTGCTTCCTGCAAAGCTCAGGAATGCCAGATTCGCTATCTTGAATCTGCTTCCTGCAAAGCTCAGGAATGCCAGATTCGCTATCTTCAATCTACTTCCTGCAAAGCTCAGGAATGCCAGATTTACTATATTCAATCTTACTACATTGTCTTTTAAAGGACATAACCTGTAGAATGGGTATATGATTATGTCTAATAATTAGGATGCCTGGATTGAAATGCCTCAAATGCTCCTAATTAGACATGCTATGAATGTAAAAATGATATGAGTATGATTCCCGCTTAAGGTATTATCACTCATTTATCTGTTTCATCTTAGTTCCCCCTTGAAGTATCATTTTCTTGCTCAATTATTTTGCCCCATGGTAATTCTGAGTCCACTCCACTTGAACATTAGGATATGAAGTTTGTGCCTCCTACTGTAATAACATTTGACTTCTTCCATCCAATCTATTACCACTCAGAGGTACAGAACTTGTATCGTTTTTCATCATTCCCTAGGTGTATAAATCTGAAATTTATATAAATGCAGGGTCTCCCGACAATGATCCCCTTTTACACTTGGCTTGACGTTATTCGTCATTTCCCGATATGGTATCACCAACGAAATTGTCTTATCCAATAAGAATCCGAATAGATAATCATTTTCCAATATTTCCAATCCCTTAAGTTTGGTGAGTTCTAAACAATAGTCCTGTTTCAGATTCTCATATTATTTAGAAGCTTCCAAAGTAATATACGAAACTCCTTTTATGAAAGTGTTTTTAATCCATTAATCATTATTTCAATATAAATGCTTGAAAAAGAACACGAGAATGGACGAGAAAGAAATTGTTCAGGAGCATAGCTCAAAAAAAATAATTTAATCAAAGATAACCCAGGAAATAAAAGAAAATTGATTTGGGTGTATCTCAAAAGAATAAAGCAATTAAAGATAAGGAATCCAAAAATGGGTAAGATAGAAGTTAGGTGCCCCAGATATCGCAGCCTGAGCTTCTTTGTTCCAACTTTTTGAGGACCATTTTAAGCTCAATATGTGTTTAGGGGATCCGGAGTACTTTGTCGATGCCCCAAGACGTGACATACTTCCTCTTTGCTAATTCAGGTGTAGCAAGACTACTGCATGCTCCACTTTTGGTATAAATTTGAGCCGCCCTTTTCGGGTTTTCAACTCAAATCCCTTTTGGTCTCAAAGCGCCCTTTTCGGGTTTTCGCCTTTGCCTCTCCTTTTTATTTCTTTCTTTCTTTCTTTCTTTCTTTTTTTGAGGCGAAAATTTGAACTCAAGGCGCCCTTTGCGGGTTTTCACCTTAGTCTTTCTTCTTTCAGATAAAATCCTTCTTGATCGAACCTGAATTTTGCAGATTGGACAAGTCTTTGGCATTCATTTCAGTCAATATCAATGCTCCTCTAGAATAGGTCATCTTTGGCATCTGTTTTCTTCTAAAATCGTTTTATAGAAGAAAGGTCATTTTCAACATTAGGTTCCCTTGTGGGATTCTCTAGGATGAACCTCTTTATCACAAGCTTGCATCATCTGATCGTGATGGATAACTTTAATCTTTTCTTCAACTAGGCAAAATGTTTCAATTCCATAAACCAATGGGTAAGATGTTGCCCCAGTGAAGGTTTCGGCCGACGTTCAATTAAGACAAAGGGTAAATGGTAGCTTCTTATGCCAATCCTTACAAGTCTTAGCCACATTTGTTTTTTTTTTTTGGCAACTTTTGCTGCACTGTGATATGCTGCCTGATCTTTAGACAAACTGTAGACTTTGACTTTGTACAGTTATTTAAACGCGATCTTTTATGGCATTTGATCTTTTCCTTCATTTTTTCTTTTTTGATTTTTTTTGACGAATTTAATGACTTCGACCTTGTAACATTGGCATATGAAGCTACTTCCACTCTCTTAGTGAAGTAAACGATAACTATGCCGATAAGTCAATATTGACTAAAAGCTTTTGGCCCCATCACATCCATGCCCCACTTATGGAAATTTTGGGAAGAAGTGAAGAAAACGCATAAATCTTGTCTTCTTAAATACAGCATTTGCGGTACAATTGAAGCAATCTCCCTTTTGTGGTAGACCAACGATTGCCCCATCCTCTTGTTTAGCCAAATATTCTTATCAATACAGCATGTCCTGATATGATCGTCTTAAAATATCTTCGAATTATAGAAAATAACTAAATAATATCTCGCTTTATTTCTGTGGTGAGCTAGGCTTCGATCTTCATTCCTTTCCTAGGCTCGCAATATCCATTGACCCTATGTAAGGTGAGGTCTGTTTTTCATCTTGTTAAACCATTCTTAACAAATCAAAAGGTAGGTTACAATCTCATCATCTTGAAGTCCTTAGATCCCCTAGACCCATATCTCATTTAAAAGGAGTCTCTAACAACGCGTCGCTCACGTCGTTGATATCTGGGTACCTAAGCATGAAGGCAAGAAATCCAAAGAATAAATGATTCTAAGGATGATTACTTGTATGGTAATGAATAAAGAATGAAAGAGTAAAAATGTATAGTAGAAAAAATAAAAGAATATGTACTCAAAAGATGCATTTTATTGAAATAAGAATTTAGGACACAAGCCTATTTCACAAAAGGGTCTTATTGCCTCTAGGCTTAAGGCAACAAGCATTTTTTGCACATTACTCTAGATTAGCCCTAAAAGTACAGGGATTTCTTCCACAGTCTCATTATTCAAAACACTCCCAAGTACACAAGGGCTTGTAAATTTCGTTCTCTAATTCCCTCTTCGCTTTCGATTTCTTCAAGGGATCACAACTTTCTTGTCTTCATGATTGGGTAATGGGTTCTCCACACTGGGTGTATCATCAATCTTGACAACTCCCATCTTAAGAAGTCTCTCAACTACCTTTTTGAAGGCAGTGCAATTTTCTATTGAATGCCCCGTTACTCCTGCGTGGTAATCACATTGAACATTGGAGTCATACCATTTAGGATATGGGGGTTGTAATGGCAGCAGATATAATATGGGGACACTACACGTGCCTCTAATAAAGTCTGATATAGCTCCTGATATGTCATTGGAATTGGCGTAAATTGGAGCTTTTCGAAATTTTATCTAGGGCTTGATTCTTGTCTCGTCGACCCTTGTTGCCCAGCCGTAACCACTTTCGGTTGGCTAACAGTGACTACCTTTGAGTACCCTTTATTGTATGTACTCGCATTATTCACCTCGTCATCCTTTTTTCCTATGGGTAGACCTTCTAGTAGTTTCTCCCGCTTCAATCTTGCCACCCCTTATGGCATTTTCTATCATTTCACCCGCCATGACTATATCCGCAAAGCTTTTAGTGGTGCTTCCTATCATATGGGTGATAAAAGGTGCATTTAAAGTGTTGATAAACAGCATGGTGGTTTCCTTTTTCCAAGAGAGGCGGTTGAACTTGCATGGCAACTTCCCTCCATCTTTGTGCGTATTGCCTGAAACTCTCGTTTGATTTCTTTTCCATGTTTTGCAACATGATTCGGTCAGGCGTCATGTCTGTGACATGATTGTACTACCTCATGAAGGCTTGGGCCAAGTCTCTCCAGGAGCTAATGTTAGCACGGTGAGCCGATTGTACCATCTAGACGCCTTTGCCCCACCAAATCAAGTTTGGAAACAATGAATCGAAATTGATTATTGTTCACGTAGCGATCATCCGTCTACAAAACATAGTGATGTGGGCTTCAGGCAACTAGTTCCATTATACTTCTCAAACTCGCATCTTGAACTTATGAGGAAGCACCAAATCTGGAACCAAACTCAAGTCTTTTGCGTCCATACCATGGTGATAATCAGTATTTTCCAAAGCCTGGAACTTTTCTTCCAGCCATCTACAATGATCCTCCAACTTTCTTGAAGATTTGATTTTCATTCTTTCCCTTTCTGCTATATCCAAATCAGGAATAACGGGGTTAGCAGGGTTATCTCCTGGGTTGGATTCTGCGCCAACTTGAAAATTCATGGGCACTCCAGTGTCAGCTTGCCCTTGCTGAGGCCTAATTGTGACAGGTGGCCTCCTGAGATATTCTTCAGGTTGTGTTTGCACAGGTGGTGGAGTGAATCCCTTAGGGAAATCCTCATTGTCTTCAGTATTGACTATGGGACCCTTTCCATTGTCTATTATCCCACTCATCATCTGGGCTATTTGGGCCATCATATTATTCTTTGGGCCTCCAATAGCGGTCCATCATCTCTTCTTTGGAGCTTGGCTATCTGCTTCTCGCATCCGGTCCTGCATATCTCTTTGGAATTGCTCCATTCTCTCGGTCCATTTTCCTTGACTTAGCTCTTGTACAAGTAAGGGGTGTTCACTTCCGATTTTTTTCTCTCTCTCTATAATTTAAACTAATTAGACTCTCTCTATAGACTTGAATGCATATGATGTTATGTAATGCAAATGCATGAATGCAAAGAGAGAGAGGCGTTGATTCTGAATTCAGTTACATTTAGAAAAACTTTTCTAGAAAGTAAATTTCTTTACATAAAACGGATCGCATACACGACCTTATCCTCATAGTCCAAGTGAAAACATGAATCCCTTCTTCGCAAAAGTCAAGTCTTGCAAACTTCTAATAGATGCCTCCTCTAGCTCATTTTTGCTTGATCTGGGACGTGACTCACTGCTCCATAATACTCGTTAGCTTCTTCGAGAAAATTGAGACGTGGTGATTCTCGATTAGTCTTTGTCAGCTTGAATTCTCGGATAACAAAGTATTGTATTCCTTCGCCGGCTATCAGTCCTCTCTTTTTGTGTTCACTTAGACTATATTCGGACAAGACCGTATTCTAATCCACTTTATCAAAAAACCCGTTTTCTTATGACAAACTTTTCTATTTAGTAATCGAATTTGAAATTAACGCCTCTTTTCTATGATATGAATGCCATGCAATCAAAACAAAATAAAATACGTTAGCACAAGGAAAAAAAAATAACATAGAACACCTATCTGGATGATCACTAGGGTTTGACATAGTTCTACCTAAGGTGGGTTCTTAGGGTTCACTATATGCGGTTTAGTTCTAAAATTGAGGTACCCGAGCCAGCAGATTCTTCTATCCTCACCCATTATAGGCTCATATGGATCGAGTTCAGTTCAGGGGAATACATTTCCCTATGGCTATGCGAAGGTGAAAACCTCACGAAGACATAGGTACGGATGTATCGCGGAAGCATTCCACTAGCCCCTGCGGAGGTGAAAACCTCACGAAAGCATAGTTTCTCACTCCCACTTAAGGGTGTGACCACAACGGTCATGCAATGCAATGCAGAGATATTTTATACAAACAGAATCACATGCAAATAAAAAAGATCATAATTTTTAAACCAATTTTTTTTAAACTCAGACATAAGGACATGAAACTATCAATTTTACGGCTTGACTCTCTTATTTGTCCCCAGTGGAGTCGCCAAGCTGTCAAAACCGTTTTAAAATTGATTTTTTTTTTTAAAACGGGGATTGACTTTTTAAAAAATGAAGATGGGAGTCGCCACCAATCCCTTTTTACTTAGGTGTGATTGGATCACCTCGTAAAATGTTTTATTTTAAAACATTTAATTTTGGTCTACGAAAAACAAGAAAACGGGTTCGGGAATCGGTTACGCACGAGGAAGGATTAGCACCCTCGTAACGCCCAAAAATTGGTACCTAATCGATAAAATCATGTCCAAATGTTTGAAGTTTAAAAGTATTTAAAAATATGATTTCTTAAAAAAACTTTGAGCCATTTAAGTTAAGACTTGAGATTTCTTTGTTCCGAGGGAATATAAACATCACATCCAGTACGTTAGGACACGATATTTAAGAACCTTCGTAATCAAAATCATCTCATGATTTACAAAACTTGTAAAAGGGTATTTAGTTATTTAGCCAAACGAAAAATCGCAACCCAGTACGTTAGGGCACTATTTCTCGAATTTCTAAATACCAAAACATTGCCTTATTTTAAAAACCTTTAGATAAAATATGGTAATCTTGTAAAAAATGTATTCATAAAACAATAAATAAATAACTATACAATGGCAATCATAAATAAATAATGAAAGAATATAGGCAAGTAAAATATATACATAAAACCTAAATATCAAAATAGAAGTTACTAAATAAATATGAAAATTTTCATGCAAGATTAATAATAAATAAATAAAATAAATAAATAAAATTACATACTTATATGATATAAACAATGTAAACAATGCATAAATAAAAGGAATAGTATATAATGATTTTAAATAAAATATAATATAAATAATGTAAATGAAACATGTTTTTCAATATAAATATATTTTATAAAAATATGATATAATATAATACTATACAATGTATAAAATTTTTAAAATATATAATATAATAACTAATATATGAAAATAATATATAATTAAAATAATATTAAGCAAAATAATATATATATATAATACACTAATTATAAATAAATAATATAAATAAAATATATTAGATAATATAAATAAATTTTATAAAAAAATAAAGTTTTAGAAATAATATAAATGTAATATATAATATACAAAATATAATATAATAAAAAATAAAAATATAAAAATATATAAATTAAATAATACTTTAAACTAAATAAAATAATACAAATTAGTAATTTAATATATAAGATAATACATATAAAATTAAATATATATTTTATACTATTAATAAAAACAATATAGAATCTTTTAATATGATAAAATAATTAAATATAAAATAAAATAAAAAAATAAAAGGATAAAAATAAAATAAAACAAAGAAAACAGGGGTTAAAATGGCAATTAAAATAAATAAAAAGGATTAAATTTAAAATGCGCATTAAATCACAATGGTTAAAATGGAAATTAGGCCAAATTTAAAAACTACGCCGTTTTGATTTTAACCTTTAAAGAACCCGAGTGACTAAATAAAAAAATAATTAAACTCTTAGGGCCAAATTAAAAAAAAAGAAAAGAATTTAAGCCGAATTAAAAAATATAAAAATACGGGAGGACTAAAGTGGCAATTAGACCATTTAATAAAACACGCGGATCCTGAGGGCTGGGTCGGGTCAACACGCGGATCCTAAAGTCCGAACGACGTCGTTTTGGTGTTTATTAATTAAGCAAAAACGACGCCGTTTTTTTCGTTGCTATATAAGTAAAAATCAGTTAAAAAAATCACTTTGTCATTTATTTAAAAAAAAAAAAACAGAATCCTCCCCCTTTCAAATCCTCTCTAACTCTCGGCCTGAGGTCCAGGCTCCGATCCTGGCACCACCGACGCACACAGCACAGACGCGCCTCCTCGGGCCATTGCGAATCCAATATCTCCGTGATTTTAAAGGTAATCCTTTCGTGTTATATTTTTAAAATAGTAGTTGTATAAAAAACGCATAGATTTAAATACAAAATAAAAATAAAAAAATGAAAATAACTGGAAAATCACCTTTATAACCTAGTTTCCTGTATTTTTATTTCTTTGGATCTCTGTGTATATTTTTGTATCCTTTTCTTTCTGTATCGTCCCCCCCTTTACATGTTTTTTTGTAAGGCTTATATAGCCTTAAAAATAAAAAGTAAAAAAAGGAAATAAAAGATGGTTGCCATATTTTGCCATTTCTGCTGCGATTCTTTCCTCTTCTGTGCAGGTCGAAGGTGGAAATCGTGGCTGTGGGGCGACATGCGCGCTGATTTCGACGTGTTGATGACGGCGTGACCGAGGCCTGGGTGCGAGGAGTCCATTGCGGCGCGACGTTTGAGATACTGGCTTGCGGCGCCTAGGGTTTCTAGAAACCCTAGGCTTCTGCTGAGGTTGCTTACCTCTTGGGCCTTTTTGGGCTGCGTTTGACTTGGGTCTGATTAGGGTCTGGGTTTTGTGTGTTGGGTCACATGTTTAGGAATGGGTCTGAGGTAGTTTGGGTTAGGTTGGGTATTCTGTTTAGGATTGGGTCTGGTGTAACGGGCCAATATTTGGGCTTGTTTGGTTTTGTTAAATGGACTGTATAAAACTGGACTTTTATTTTATTTTTTTATTTTTTTTCTGAATAAAAATGGGCCCGGACAAAATGGCCTTATTACAGACATGTTTTTCTAAGAAGTATATCCAATAGAAATTTAACATAAAGGATTGTGACTCTTCAAAATAGTGTCTATTGAGTGTATATAAATAGAGGGTCTATGGTGTTCACAAATCACAATTACAATCAATCCTATTTTTCAGAAATTAAAGTAAGAGTTAGGGAATTTCTCGATTTTGTTAATCAAAGGAAATTCAAAAGCTTTGTTGTATCCCGAGAGGACATTTGTCTTAACCCTCAGCAACTTTGTGTGGGGACAAATAGTTCTCTTTGAAATATATTAACAACGTGAATGGCTTAATTAATTTTTTAATTATTTTATCATTTGATAGTGTCAATCGATTTGTTATTATAATATTAAAATTAATCAATTTAATTAATTTAATCTCTTTTTAAAATTAAAATTAAAATTTTATATTTCAAATTTAAAATCAAATCAAATAACTCATCTTTAATAATTGTCTACGAAACTCAAATTTCTTTTAATTATATGATCTTGAATTTTTCATACTAAGCTAAAAGCAAAGAAAATTCCTTACAATTAATTTAATTAATTAATTTTATCTTTCATGCCAAACAAAACACAAAATTATTTTCATTGCTTCTTCACCCAAACAAAAAATAAAAAATAAATTTAATTAATTGTAAGGAATTTTTTCTTTACTTTTAGTTGAGTATGAAAGATTCGAGATTATATAATCAAAATAAATTTATGTTTCATAGACAATTGAAAAATATGAGTTATTTGGCATTGAATTCGTTAAAGACGATTTGGAAACATAAAATAAAATTTTAAAATTTAGAAGAAGATCAATTTAATTAATTTCAATATTATAGTAACAAAGCGATTGACATTATCAAATGATAAAATATTCAACAATTTATTTCATTGGTTTTGATGTTTTGAAATTTTAAATTTCAATATTGAACTTTCTTTTTAGAATTTTCGGCAAAAGGATAAACAAGTACAATTTGACAAATTTTTAATGCACTATTTTGATTTCTACCACATTTTCACTTTAGTCCTTAATTTTTTTTACACGAATTAAGACTTAAAAAATTTTCGATGACCAAAATGAAACCAACCTAGAAGTTGGGTAACCAAAATGAAAGTGTAAACATGATGTGGACATGATTTGGTATGTACAATCAGCTAGGGATGAAGCCAAATTTTTTTTTGAGGAGGCTAGAATTGAATTATAAAATTTTAAGAGATCAAAATATAATTTTACCATGTACTAACTTATAATGCCATTATTTTTGAAGGGACTAAATATAATTTTTTTCATATTTAGGGGGTAAAGTGTAATTTTACCACAAAATAAATTATAATTTTACTATTTTAAAGGGACTAAACTATAATTTTTCATTTTAAGGGGGCCAAGGTCCCTACTAGCCCCTTAGCTTCACCTCTGCAATAAGTTGTTGTTAAGGATTTAATACTTGAGTGACTAAATTGAAAACTTCCTAAAAGTTAGGTGGTGAATTTGCGATAATTTTTTTATGACCAAAATTAAAGCATCTTAAAAATTGAGTGACCAATTAAATAATTTACCCTAACTTTTTCAATTTAATCACTAAAATTTTTAAAATTAAATATTTTAGTCATAGTTGTTAGATTTTTAATAGAAAGATAATGCTTTTCGGATCCTAGTCTTTCGCCTTTGTTCCAACATGTGTTGAGGTTAGATTCTTAGCACTAGGGTGAGTAAAACTCGATTCGATTCGAAAAAATCGAATTTTAAGTTAATCAAATCGAGTTATGTAATTTTTTTGAGTTAACTCAAATAAGTACTTCGAGTTAACTCGGATAAGTAATTCGAGTTTTGAGTTTGAGTCAAGTTGAATTTTACAATTCGAATAACAAATTGGTGTAAATATCCCTTTGGTCTCTATCAATTTTAACAATGAGCAAATTGTTCTCTTTTTCAACAAAAAATACAAAAAAAATTCAAAATAATTTTTAGAATTCATAGTATTTTTAAAATTTTTAAAATTTATATTTTTTAAAAAGTATAAAAAAATTTAAAAAATTATAAAAAATATATAAAGAGAGTAAAATTTTTAAAATTTTCTAAAATAATAATTTTGAGGCCTAAATAAGTTAATTAATGATTCAAGCTTATCATATTAAAAATATTTTAATTTAGAAAAAAATTCAAATATATATAGTTTCAAATTTATGTGTTTTAATATAAAATTAGTTATACCGTAACAAAATTTTAATTTAATATGTTTAATTTTTTAATTTAACTCGATTCGATTTGACTTAAATTTTATTTCACTCGACTCAATTTAAAAAATTTCAAATCGAGATAATATGATAAAATAAAATTCATCAATTTAATTAACTTGAACTTTTTTTCACTACTTTGGATCGAACGTGTAAAATACCCTTTTTAAAATTTTGAGTAAAGAGGACTGCAAGAACGTGTTGAATGGATAGCTGGCGGTGACACCGAACGCACTCCTTGTTTGAAAAGCTAACTAGTCAAAAGACTAAAATACCCTTCCATCTCCATTACCGTACTATTTTTTAAATTTATTTTTCAACTAACCTAACCAAAGCAATGTAACCAGAAAGAAAAACTAACCAAAGCAACCAACCCGTCACTCCACTCCTTTGCCTATAAAAACCCTTTCCCACATCCTTTTAAGACCTTCTTTCGTTTCGCTTTTGGTCGCGTGCGTGTCTTCTACTCTCGCTCTCTCTTCGCGTTCCCTTTTCCATCCAGCTAAGTATTCTCAGTTTTCTTCTTCCTTCCTTCCTTGCTTGCTTGTCTCCGTTTTTTTTATTAAAAAATTCTTCGAATAGATCTGGTTTAGATCTAGGGTTTCTTTTGGTTCTTTGTTACTGCTCGGCTGTTTATGTGCATGTCCGATCTGCAGTTCTTAAAACCGTTTCAATGATTTTAGATTTTCTATGAACTCTATCCTCATGCGTCGAATCCGTATTCTTCACTCGTTCTCGGTCGTCTTCCTTTACTGGTTCTACGTTTTCTCATGAATTAGCACCTCTTTGTTCATCGATCTTCTTATCTTGATCTAACCGGACTATTGAAAACTTCAAATCTCTAGTTGTCATTCAATTTGTTAATTCCAATTTAAATACTCTTTCCGGATAAAAAAAAAAAACTTTTCTCCTATGGCTGCTGTGCAAAGGCCAGCGAGTTCTTCTGATTCCGACGAGAGGAAAAGGAAGAGAATGCTGTCGAACCGTGAATCCGCGAGGCGGTCGCGTATTAGGAAGCAGAAGCAGCTCGAGGATTTGGTTAATGAAGCGAGCGCATTGCAGAAAGATAACAGCCAGCTCTCCGAAAAGATCAACGTCGCAACTCAGCGCTACGCCGAGATGGAATGTGCCAACAACGTGTTGAGAGCTCAGGCAATGGAATTGACCGAGCGATTGCGGTCCCTGAACTCGGTGTTGCACATTGTTGAAGAAGTCAGTGGGTATGCCGTTGATATACCGGAGATTCCAGATCCTCTGATGAAACCGTGGCAGATCCCTTGTCCAGTACAACCAATTATGGCTTTGGCCGATATGTTTGAGTGTTGATGGAATAAGTGAAGCTGTCTTCCTTGTTGGAGCTAATGTGAGTCCGTCCTTCTGTTGGAGTCAGTTTGTGCTGTTAATTAGATTTATGTAAGGGTGTCGTAATGTTATGTGGAGTCTGCTGCATTGAGATTTTTGGTTTTGTAGAAACCCTTTGGTGTGTTTCCGTCTTCTGTACTCGTGGATTTCTACTATGGAATGTTAGTTTTGGATTTCAATGCTTGCACTTCTATTGTCAATTTCTTTGTGATTTATGTGTCGATTTTGGAATCATAAACATTGTGTTTAGCTGAAAAGCTGATATGATTCTTCAGTGTCGATAAGGGTTGATCCATGCCATTCCTTGGTAGAGTAATTGAATATTCAATAGTCGAATGTAGCAGGTTTGGTTGCATCGGCCCGTACGCACCGTTTCGATAATAAATTGAAACAGTCATTTCTCTTTTCTGGGTAAATGAAAATTCCGATTTCTATCAGTTGTATTGGTTTGTTCGATTGTATTGACTGAAACATTATGCATCGGTGCATGAATAAGATTAAAAATATCTAAATTTATTTTTGTTACTAACTTCAATTTTTCTTATTATACTAACTTTAAAATTTAAAGTCTAATTAAGGGAAAGTAAATTTTAAAATTAAAAGTAGATAAATTAATAATTAAAGAATTTATATAGCAAAAAAAATAAAAAAAATAATTTTTAAAAGTTTCATGAACTTGATATTATTGTAGATTGAATAATTTAGTTGTTTAAATTGATGATTATTATATATAATTAATTAAATGTTTTATATATATATATTAAATATTGATAAATTTGAAACGATATTAATATACATAAATTCTATCTATTAATACAATACTAACTTCCTAGACTCACATGGGAGTTTATTCCTTCAATTGTGTGAATGCTGGAAATATTGTTTTGTTGATAGAGATAAATTGGTAAGGGTCCACTGCTGTTTCCTACCGACTTCTAGAAGGCTTTTGTATTTTGTTGACTGATTCAATCAAAAATGGGTGACCCAGGTTTGGAGGAGGAATTGGCATATTAATCACGTTTGGTTGATCCACCCTCCATTATTTATACGATACGTTACGTAAACATAATAATAGCTGTTGCGTAGGCAAAAACAACATAAGGCAAACCTTAATTAATACTGATATAACCTCTATATCTATAACAACAGTCTTTTATTGAATTAATATACTTCAGTTAAAAAATTATCAAAACATTATTTTATTTACTAATTAAGTTGAGCTACTATATACTCTGACCCTTGAACTTATCCGTTATTGGTATTTTTACACTAACTTAATTAATTGTGCTAACGTGGCATTGCTAGTTAATTCGATGGTGAGTCACATGACAAATATAAATATATAAATTATGCTTGCCATGTAGCATATTGATACATCTGGCATCACCAGATTGACTAGAAATTTCATATCAGCACAAGCTAATGGTGTTAGTGTGGAGAGACAAACCTGAATGGCCGAATATAAGTTTAGGGAGCAAATGGAAAAATTGAGGGGCCAACTTATATATTATATGATTATGTGGATGTCTTTACCTTTTTATATTTTTATAAATCAATAAAACTTTGTCCATAATGAGATTAGAACCAATGACACCATAAGTGTAAAGCTTTTTCATTTACCATTTAAAACGAAACAATTTTTTTATTTTTATACGAAACTTTAATGAGTATATTTGTGTATATTAATAATATTGTTGATTGAGTTAGCGTCACAAGTGAACTCGACACCAATTTGGGTTTGATGATAAAACTATAATAAACAACTGTATTCATTTAGTATTCTTAATATAATGTGTTTGTATTTAAATTTCGTTTTATTCACAATTTAATCAATTTTTTTATTTTAATATTGTACATATTTAATGTATTACTATTAATTAGTTCCAAACTATTTTTATTATCTGTTGTATGTTATTTAAACATGCTT
Source organism: Gossypium sturtianum (assembly GCA_025698515.1). Classification (NCBI taxonomy): domain Eukaryota; kingdom Viridiplantae; phylum Streptophyta; class Magnoliopsida; order Malvales; family Malvaceae; genus Gossypium; species Gossypium sturtianum. The sequence continues at coordinate 38,145,490 of CM046949.1, forward strand.
TTACGTTCCAAACATATAATAAAATTTCTAGTATCCTTTATAAAAATATTTTATTTTTTATATAATAAATCAATTAAAAATTTATAATCCTTTTACAATAAAAAAATCTATTAATATAATTAAATAATCAATTAATTTTTATATATTTATTACCCAATAAATAGATAGATTTTACGGTTTGCTGTAGAACCTTCTTTTCATCATCATGCATCTTAATTTGGATGACTGTTGCCAGTCCACGCGCCGCGTTGAAGTTGGGATAAAACTGATATTAATCCCATACAATTAGAAAATGATTTGGCTAACGCTACAAAAAGATTGAATCTTTATGTGCTTTCTATCTTTCTCTTACTTTAAAATGAGAAATTCAACTTTATTAAATATATAAAAACTTATCTATGGAAAGATAAATGCAGGAAAATGTATTATAATAAAGACTCGATTTAGATAACCTTAATCATATGCATTTAGTAGGATTAAATGTATATTCTGTCATGTTATACTAACAAAGATTTTTCTTATAAATATGCCCTAACAAACGATGAAAAAAGGACCGATCTTTTAACACTTTGAAGTTATTCTGAGCAATTATTTTCTTGATCGACCTATTCTCTTGTCCTTGCTCTGACTCTCGGCTTCTTTAGGTGAATTGGCTTCCGTTACACTATCTTAATCTCTTCATTGTGTCACGGGACTACAACTTAAGTCTAGCAAACCGTGTGGCTTTATGCGATTTCTTAGCATCAAATCTGCCTAAGTCAGCTTAAGTCTCGAAATATGAGAGTTCTCAAGAAAATTCTCTAAGGTATTGAAATATAGTGGAAGCAAACTCAAAAGACAAAAGAGCTCGAAAGAACTGAAAATCCACAATAAAGCAATGCACACCAAGTCCATCTACAATTGAGTTTAGTTTAACTCTCCAAATCCAACGGTACAGATTGAATTACATCAACAATTGAGATTAGTGTCTATCTACAAGATGAGAGCCTTAAGGGATTTAAACTCTATACATTATTATCTTTTAGAATTTACAATAATTACCCTAATAACTCTAATTTTATTGGAATATTTTACTAGGCCATCAAGGCTCAAGTAAATGAGTTTCTCCATATGTTCCACAAATTGGACAATTCAAGTGGATTAAATGCACTCCATTAATCAATTAATCTTCATAAGAAGCTTTGTGCGCATTCAACTCGGGCTTTAATCCGTAACCCGTGGCACTTGTTCCTCCTTGTCCTACTCCCTTATTGTACCTTTTATCAACATATAGCGTTTGGCAAAAAACGGAAATTCTAACAAATTGTTTTTTTCTTCTTGACTTTTCTAAAAATACATCTAACAATTTTATTTGATATAAAAATGTCTTCTATTAAATATATATCAATAATGATTATATTTTTAATTGATATAATAGAGATATAAATTATTAGTAAATTTACGTTTTGGTCTCTCAATTTTAAAAAGTTACAAAATGGTCACCAAACTATTTAAAAGTCTTTATTTAAGTCACTTGGCTATTTCTTTTTAAATTCCGACGAGTGAGCTTTAAACAATAATTCAACTATTAATACAGTGGATCAGTACTTATTGACAAGTAAAACATACTTTAGATTCAAGTCGATTTGATGATCAATGTCAAATATTAGAAAAGAAAATTATTTAAATTTTAATTCGTAAATTTTTGACATTCGAAGTTGTTTCATAAAAAAAAAATTGAATTGTAGAAGAGAAGGAGAATGAGAGCGCGAACAAAGAAGGTTATACAATAGAGATTTTAACAGCCTAGTGACTTAAATGAAAATTTTCAAATAGTCTAATGATTATTTTGTAACATTTTAAATTTAAGTGAGGCAAATGTAAAATGTGTAATAATTTAGTGAAAACGCCGTTGGCTGCAGCACCTGCTGGCTGCCGCTGAAGGTCTTGATGCTATTGTAAAAAGAAACCTATTTCATGAATTGGCATCGTTTTGGTGATGCTTGATGCGATCTTAGCTAATAACCCTTCCTTTTTCTCATCTTGCATACTGTTACATATTTAATCACCTTAACTATAAATATTTAAATATAGCTAGCATCATCAGGCAGTCCCAAGCGCTATGTTAAGATTGCATCTGCAAACACCACAGAAGTTCATGTAATCCAATAAAAAGAATACACTTTCAAATTATCTTCAGTTTCACATAAGAGTAGCCTTACACCCATATTCATCATCTAAAACAGAAGGATCTTCATAAACTCTAAAAAAAAAAAAACCCCATAGTTTCAACTATCATAAGTTTTGCATTCATCAGTCTCGGGGTTGTCTTTGCAGTAATTCTCGAGAGGATCGTTATCTTTCAGCCTATCCCTGGCGTGGCTGGCTGCTGCACTCAGTTCTTCCACCTCGTCCCAAGCCGCCACGCACTCTCCGCTAGCCGGGTCATCCGAGCACGCCTCTTGTGCTTCCTTGATGCTCTGCTCCACCTTCTCCGATAAGCTATCAGGTGCAGCTCTCACCTGCATCCGCCTGGATTCCAACGGGGACAATACCCTTTTCCATGGCTGGTTAAGGTATGGGACCTTGATGGGGCTACCCTTGGTGGAGTCTGGTAGGCTGGCGATGGCTCTTGGGGTTACGAGGTTAAGAGTGAACAGGGTCGCCATTGTAGTTGTTCTTGTTTCGTCTGTGATGTGAAGAGAGAAAGGGTGTGCAATGCAATGCTTTTCGGAAATAAAACGATAACAGGAAGAAGATCTTTAATTGGGAACTGCAATGGTCCACAAATTTCTTATCACCTTGGAACCAATAACGTATTTACACGTTGCTTGAAATTAGAGATATTTAATTACATATTTAATTACAATTGTTAATCAAATCTTACACAGAAAAAAAAATTAATCTCACAACTTTATTCCTCATCCATTTTGAGTTTTGCTTTAACGTTATAAGAGTAAATTATTTAATTTAAAACAAATTAAAAATGAGAAATCATTATTTGGGCTACAACTAGATAATAATTCTCACATTGAGGTTTAGATTTTGTTTTTGTCTAAGCTAGTCTCTAAATTTAATAATTGTTCGGCATGAATTAGGCAGTTGTTTTTATATTGGGCTTAAATTTTTTTGTTCAAGTTAATCTCTTAACTTGACAATTGTTCCTATATTGAGATTTAAACTCGAGAATTGTTCCCATGCTGAGACTTAAACTTTTAAGGTTTTCAAAGAAATATTAAGAATTAACTTGGATAAAAAAAAAGTTCATACTCCAATCTAGAAATAATTGTCAAGTTTAAGGGCTAACTTATACAAAAATAAAAGGTTTATAAGCATAAAATTTTAGTAGAATAATTAACTCGTGATAACAATTCAATCAAATACTTTTAGTAAAATAAATATGCACCAACTCAATCAAAAAATTAAAAAATAAATATGCAATTATAAGCATGGTTATCTAAATTGAACCAGACTAGCCAATCGAACCAAGAACCGACTAAGATATTAATCCAAAAAACACCTTTAGACTAGTTGAGCCACGGATTGATAAGGGCCGATTGAACATAACTAAAAACCGAATGAACTGACAATTGAACTGATATTTTTATTTTTATAAATTTTTAATGATTTATTTAATTGAACAATCCAAACTAATCAAATCAATGATCGAACCAATTCAACCACTTATCTGATTCTAAAAACCTTGATTATAAGTAAACAAAATTATAAAATATTACTAAATATAAAAAGTAAACTTAAAATGATTGTAAAAATGTTAATGATTTATGAAAATTAAATTAAAATCAAAATTAGCTTCCTCAAATCAAAATTGACAAATAGTTTTAAAATTTATCCCTAAATTATAACTTCAATTACATTTTATATTATTATTAAAAGAAATACATAAACAGAAACCAAAAACATGGCGGCTCAGGGGGCACAATATCAAGGAACTGATGGGATTTGTTAAGCAAATATGTGATCATCAAGAACTCAATACAACAATTTTATTCCTAAAGGAAAAAAAAAAAAACCAAAACCGAGTTTGCTCATCTTGCATACAAGAGCCAAATGCAGGGATCGCAAAGATCAAAATACAGCCAGAGGTGCCCACAAATTCACAAAACATAAAAAAATTTATTCTTCTGCCACAACACTGATTTCACCTTTCTCAAGCATGTCATAGAATGCTCTCACTTTCCTCTGCTCATTCCAGTGATGCATCTTCCAAAGCCCACCAGCGCAAAGACCGAGTGTTATCCCGATAACTATCTCCTTAACGACACTCGGTCCTTTCAAGGTGGCATGAGCAATCCTAGATCCGGCCATTTCACTTCTCTAGTTGTATCTAGTAAACCAAGAAGCAAGAACAAACATTTTCAGTTTCCAACAGTACAAAGTATGGGAACGAAACGACTCAATTTTATATGAAAAACCAGAAATGCAACCAGCAGAGGTAACAAATGTTCATAAACCCAATAGTGATAACATAATGCAATTAACAAAAATTTAGGTAACATAACTGGCAATTAACCAAACACTAAATCAGCACATAGAGGGACTTCCAATTTAAATTTATAAAAGAACATATGGCTTTACAAGCAATGATTTCAAACTATATTGCTCCAACCAAGTGGAGGGAAGATGGCATATGCAGATTTGTTCTCAAATATTGTTCCTTTTCACCCAAGATGGTATCTATAATCTTATACACATTGCTTATTTCATCTATTTGCTTTGGGACCAACATAGTTTGCACTTGCATATTTCGTTAAATAACTTCCATGTTAGTTCCATAGCGATTACAGGCTAAAATCTAGGACTAGACCAACTCAGATTATTGCTTGATGACAATCAAGGCATTGAAACCTGACTATAGCGTCTTCCCTATTTAACGATAGAACAATTCAACGCCTTCAATTACTACGCTTTACTTGTTACTTAAATTCAACAGCAGTTTTATGCTGTGTAAATCACATAATATCTCTTGGGTCTAAGCACTCAAATCAAAGACGTGTAGCTCGAGATTCTCCTCTCTTAGTTTTCCAAACAACACAGCCAATCCCCTTTCAAATGTGATTTCGAATCTCAGTTGGGTGTTCGAAAAAATAATTCACCCATAATTTCAAAGCATAAATGAAATAATCGAAAAACGAAAAACATATATTAATTTAATAAAGTTCGAAGCTGTTAGATCCCTCAAACGGATCTCAAGATCTTCAAGGACAATAACAATAACAAATAATAAAAAAAATCATTTCCCAGTATAAGGATAAGATGGAGAGGGTTAAAAGTGGAGGAAAGTCGTCAAGAAACCCCAGAGAGGAAAACGAAAGGAACAAGGGAAGAGAGAAATTAGGGTTTACCTGAACGAGGCTGCAATGAAGACTAAAGGATCCAATTGGATGGGGATTCAAAATTGAAGAGGATTGGGAGCTTCAACGACCTATAATCTTCTACAACATTATTTGGAAATTCTCTATTTTACCCTTGTCAAATAGTGGGATCAGTTTAGGATGGGCCATGTATCCAACATCTCCGTTTCTTTATCTAAATATAGCCAATTATTATTATTGGTTAAAAAATACTAAAAATATTATTTCATACATGCATTTTAAAATAAATGGATGAATATAATTTTTAAAAATAAAATATTTACGCAAAATACATTGCATTTTCAAGGGAAACCTAGGGTTTTTTTTACTGAAATAATACGAAAAAAGAAAAAAATAACCAAAATGGGATGCGTTTTGGATTATGTACCGAAATGGTACATCCAGGGTGGTCACGCCACTCCCACAGGCGGCACCACCCTGGTGTCAGGCCTCCTGCAGTATTAAAAAAAATAGTTAGAAACAGTGAAAAAACAGTGAAAGTGCTGACACAGGCTGGTCAATGGCTCGCCACAAAGCGCACTAAAGGTGCCATTGCCAGAGGCGGCAGACCGATGGTGCCAAGATGGCGAGAGGCGCACTAGTGGCAGATGGCCATTATAATCCTCCCCCGAAATTTGAAGGAAGAAGCGAAGAGAAGAAGAAGAAGAAGAAGAAGAAGGTGGTGGCGCCGGAAAAAGAAAGAGAAAGGAGGAGAAAGAAGAAAGAAAGAAGAAAGAAGGAAGAAAGAAAGATCAGAGGGAAGAAAAAAATAGGAAAATTAGGTATAAATTTTTTTTTAAACAATGCTTGTGTTTAGTTTAGTTTAGTTTAGTTTAGTTTATAGCTATTGTTAGTTAGTTAGGATTAGTAGGTTAATTAGTATTTTAGTTAGTTAGTTATATTATTATTGTTAGGTAGTTAGAAACCCTAAAAAAATATTTTTGTTAGTTAGTATATTAATATGTTAGTATATTAATATGTTAGTTAGTATATTGTTAGTATATTAATATGTTAGTTAAAAACCCTAAGAACCCTAAAATAATATATTGTTAGTTAGTATGTATATTAATGTGTTAGTATATTAATATGTTAGTTAAAAACCCTAAAATAATATATTGTTAGTTAGTATATTAATACGTTAGTATATTACCCTAAAAAGTGAATATTTTAGTTAGTATTATTAATATTGTTAGTATAGTAAAAAACCCTAATTATTATTTTTGTTATTTTTAAATTTTTTAGTTATGTTTTAAAGCTATTTTGTTTGTTTATTTTGATTTGTTAGTAAGTTGTGTGTTTATATTAATTATTTTTTTATTGTGAAGGTTATGTTTTAATTTTTTTTTGAGAATTTTTGTTTATTTTTTAACAGATTGAACATTGAAGATGGATGATCAGTTTTTCGTATGCGTTTATTTCGATGGAATCATCTTGACAACAACCGTTGGATGCATATTTGAATGTCGGCAACAAATAGCAATGAGATTTAATAGAAATGTCTCGTTGGATGATATGAAGGGAAGGATTAACGCAAAAATTGTTAGACGTTGTGGGAGAACGATTTCGAGAATTTTCTACAAGTTTCTAGTTTCGGCAGATCCGATCAAATTCACAGAAATGGAACTTGTAGACGACGAAGACGTGGAGACAATGATCGCTCTTTACTGTGGGAATAGGAGTAACAAAAATGCACCGATTCACTTATTTGCTGAGTTAGCCGGTATTGAGCAAAATGAAGACATCAATGCATATGGTGAAGAACATGGAGCTCAAGAACCGTGCATGGTGCCTCCAATATCGTATGTTAATGCCGAATCGACTATGCATGGGATCGATATCGATCTTAATATTACACCCGATATTGATGTCGTTGGTGATGATGGACACGATAGTAGTGATCATTGTGAGGAAGAGGTCGATATTGACAGTGATCCCGATATGGACGATATACCTGATGATATTGACGATGAAGACGTGAATGACGATGGAAACATTAGCGCGTCTTCTGTCGGGAACCAGATGCGATGTATTATGATACACAATAATCCTGGGCCACACACGTCGCTCATAGACCCCGACGCAGCGCGTGTAGCTGAGTTTTCGAAGTACCCTGAAATATATCCTGCTCACCGGCTGGCCGTAAATTCCGATCATGAGGAGTTATTCGTAGGCCAGAGATTCGAAAGTAAAGAAGAGTGCGTATTTGCTATTAAACGGTATAGCATGGATATATCAGTGGATTATAAAGTCGCAGTGTCTAAACCGACGGTATATATTGGGGAGTGTTGGAAGGCAGCGGAAGGCTACAATTGGCAGGTACGAGCTGTATTCATTCAAAATTCGCAGATGTGAGAGATAAGAAAATTGGTTGGGCCTCACACATGCAGATCGACACGTATGACAGAAGATCATCGAAAACTTGATTCCAAAACTATCTGTACGTGTATCATGCCAATGGTGAAGGACATGCCGACTATTAAAGTTTCTGATCGATTGCTTTGAAATACAAGCACGATTCCAGTATCGACTATCATATCGAAAGGCGTGGATAGCTAAACAGATGGCAATGGAACAATTGTATGGGGATTACGATTCATCGTATAACGAGCTACAGGGATGGATAGCTGCTATGCGGGAGTACGTACCGGGAACTGTGATTGAGTTACAGACACGACCTTTTTACGGCCCAGATGACTAATTACAGTCAGGGAAAAGAATTTTTCATCGGATGTTCTGGACGTTTGATCCATGTGTGCGGGCATTTCCACACTGCAAGCCGTTTGTGCAGGTGGATGGGACATGGCTATACGGAAAATATAGACAAATCTTACTTATTGCGGTTGCTCAAGACGGCAATAGGAACGTGCTCCCAATAGTGTTTGCCATAGTAGATAAGGAGAATATGAAATCCTGGGAATTCTTCCTTACCAAACTGCGGAGGTATGTTATTAGCAACGATAATATTTGCATCATCTCCGATAGAGGGAAATGATTAATTGCCGCAATTAGGCGCTCCGGTGTGCCATGGAGATCCGTTTCTTCGCAGCCGTCACATTGCGCTAACTTCCTTCAGAGTATAAGAATGCAGACTGGAAGAGACAAGTGGTGAAAATGGATAAAGGATAACCTTAAATTTTCAATATAAGTTTAATGTTTTTATGTTATCCAGTTACCGTAACTTATCTTTTATTAAAACATATACAGTGTACGAGTTAGAGCCACATATTTTTCGCTAAAGAATGACTCGACTTGAGAGTGACATGGAAGGTCAAACAAACAAATCTTTTCGAGAGTGGTTGGGTATAATGGAGCCGTGGCAATGGGCTCAAAGTTTTGACGAGAGCTTTCGTTATGGTCAAATGACCACAAACTTGGTGGAGGGGGTCAACGCCGTGTTGTTGAAAACACGACATCTTCCGATTTCATCTGTCTTCTCGGCTACATTCTACAGGTTGGCAACCTTGATGCCAAGAATGGGTGAACAACATGTCAACCAGATGGATGCGGGACACGTGTATGTGGAAGATGTCAGGGATGCATTGATTGCAAACCGTCAGATTGCGAGGTCGATGACTGTAGAAATATATTCACGACGCATGGAAACTTTTCGAGTTACGGAGTCCGTAGGTCGTCGACCCAGTTTGCCACCTAGGTCTTATGGAGTCGATCTTCGGAACAGACAGTGCGAATGCATGAGGTTCCAAACACTTCATTATCCGTGTGCACATGTCGTGGCAGCGTGTGCTAAAGCGAACCTTAATGTTGAACAATTTGTCGATGATGTGTACACGCTCGAGCGTACGTTGTGTGTCTGGGAAAATGAGTTCCCTGTCCTGCCCGACCTGTCTACATGGGAGGTGCCTCGGACGAGTTTCGAGCTTGTCCCAGACAGAGCACTACGCAGGAATCCGAGAGGTCGTCCGCAATCATCCAGAATCCGTAATGAAATGAACATTAGGGAGAAACCCGACGGTAAGCGTTGTGGAATATGCAGGTTAGGTTGTCATAATCGAAGTAAATGCCCGCAGCGAAACTATCATGTTGGACAATCGTCACGAGCGAGTGGGAATTGAGCTTATTAAGATTAACATGTCTTGTATTCAGCTTTTTGGTGATTTTGATTAATTATGGCTTAATTTCAACTGTTTCATGAATATTTGGTCAATAATTTTATTGTGTACTTAATGACAATTGAGATTACTCTTTTATGGTTGGTTGTGTATGTTCATGAACACTAATTTCATATTTCGCTATGGTATAATGTATTAAATATTCATATATGATTACTTATTAAAATGTACAATATGATTATATAATTAGATATGACTATTATTAATAGTTTGTTTTTAACGTTAAATCATGAGTGACTTTAGTGAATATATGAAAGTTTATTTTAAAGCTCCAAATAATCAAGTTAATTTTATACAAATAATGTACAAACGTTGTAATATTTACAAATACAAAATAGAGGAAAATCAAAACCGCAAGAAACACCTAAAATTGATGGTTCGATGGTGTGGTCCTAGGTGTATACTTCTACGGTGGTCGACGTTCACGTCGTGGGTGCCCGCGACGACCAACATCCTCTTCAGCCTCCGGTGGAGGCCCAGCTGGGGGTGTGCTAAACGTGGCCGAAAAATCATGTGCCTCGAAGGGCATAGATGAACTCGAGCCAGAAGGAATGCCCTGATGCAGTGGATACGACCCAGGAGGCTTGATGTCCCGCAGTGGATACGAGCCGAGAGTGCTGTACTGCGGTGTGTACAATCCAAATATATTAAACCCGTACTCGTATCCACCTCCTGAGGAGCCCGGAAAGTAGTCATTGCCCGGCACATCTGGATGATACGAATGTGCATCCGAATGTGAATGTGATTGCTCGGGCTCCGGCTCCGGCTCGAGATCAGCATCTGCAGCTGCCTTGGCCTCCATATCGGCCACTGGCTCGAATGCCCCATGTCGCTGCATGTGTGGGGGGACTACAGTCGGCTGCCCTCCGAGTATATATGGCTTCCCCATACTAGAGTACCATTGTATGTACTCTAATGGAGGTTGAATACCGGAAGCCATATCCATCTGGGGTATTCGGGACATGCGATCATTCCACACCGCAATAAATCCCCGATGCTTAACCCCCCAATCCAAGCCTTGTTTCCTTCTCTTATTTATGCAATGAACCGCTCCCACCTGGCATGGCGGATTCGGGATATATTGGACGCAACCAAATTGGCGCAGCACTCGATCCCCGTGGTACCACTCGACTACATTGAAACAGACAATTGGTGCGTTTGTGCACCACATATACGAGTGAATATAGGCGGGCGGGGGTATAACGGCTGCAATTTCCGGTCTACGATATGGCATCCATATAAACTGCACGATTAATAACATTGTTAACATTTAACACGGTGTGCGTAAGATATACAAACTAACAAGTAACCAATATTGGAATCGCTTACCCCTTCCCCGGCATGTTGTTCAATCATAAGCCGGTATATCAGGACAGTGTACGACCTCCCGATACCCGGATAAATACTCCACCTACAAAAATAAATTTCAAGTCAAATAGTATCAATATAAAGAAATTGTCAATTAAAAACAAGTTATATTTTATCACCTGTTTACTAGCGAATATACGTATGGTTGGTGGGTAACTGATGCCAAGAATGGCATCCGATAAAGAGCCTAGGACTGCAATAGTGTAAGGCATCCGCCCATGTCTACGACCGCTGGCTTTGTCGTCCAACAAAGCTCACGGTACAACATCGCAAGAACTGCGGAGCCCCAACTATACGAGCGAGCATTGCTCAAATCAGCTAATAGGGGTAGGTACATGATATGAACCCTATTATTGTTTGGATCGGGCATCAGTACACCCCCTATGATGTGCATGATGTACGCTCGAGCGTGTACACATCAACTCGCCTTTAGTGGCATTAGCTGATAACTGTTCATACATCGCTCTCAGCCATGTAAATTTCAAGCTGGAAATATTTTCTTCTTCATTGCCGTACGAGCCTCCTAGTAGGCTCTGACAAAGTGGAAATGGGTCAGCTATCGCACTGACGCCCGTAACGGGACTCCTGTCGATTGGGAGCCCAAGTTGCACTGCAACGTCCTCTAGAGTGACTGTGTACTCTCCACAGGGGAAATGGAAAGTGTGGGTCTCCGGGCGCCAATGCTCGACTAGTGCGGATATTAAATCATACCGCAAATCAAACGTCCGGATCAGTGCTGCTGACCCGAATCCAGCTTCCTCTATATAGGGCATCAATCGTTCATCCGGGGGATTTCCTAAGCCATTCACCCGGCCCCTTAATACACGGTACGAGCCTTGACAGTGTTAAATCATAAAAAAATTACATATGATTAATAACATAATTTATTATGTAGCTATTTTGTTAATATAACCCGCGATTAATAAAAAACAATACATTACCATATTATTAGCAGCGTCAGATATGTGAGGAATTTTACTAATCAATGAAGTCATTTCCGTCTCAAATATTTAATTTTTTTCCTACATAAAAAACAATAAATCTATATTAAATTAGTAAAAAATCACATGCCAATACTAATAATATAACAAAAACATCATGTAAACGACGCATAATAAATATATTTTTTTATTATTTTTACAAACATAATAATATTAACTAAAATAATAATTAGGTTTTTTACTAATAATATTAACAACTAATAACAATATTTACGGTTTCTTAATAACAATATTAATAATATTACTAACTAAAATAGTAATTAGGTTTTTTTATTACTAGCAATATTAATAACTAATAATAATAATATTTAGGGTTTGTTAATAACTATATTAATAATAATACTAACTAAATTAATTAATTAGGAGTTTTTTATCAACAATATTAATAATACTAACTAAATTAATAATTAGAGTTTTTTACTAACAATGATAATAACTAATAATAATATTTATGGTTTCTTAATAATATTATTATATTAACATAGCTAAACTAATAATAATAATATTTAGGATTTCTTAATAACAATATTACGTATACGTATACCTTTTTCTAATAGAACCAGTGATTAACAAATAATAATTTAGTACATAATTATTATATATTACAAGCATTTGTTCGGTTTATTTTATATCATTTTAGTAAATAATGATTCAAATATATTATTTCACTGTTTATTTTATATAAATTTAGTAAAAACCACTTATTTTGGCACTATGTTCGTTCGTATTTTCTAAGTGTTCAAATTCTATTACTTTCAATAAAATACTATTTTCGTATTTTATTATTTTATATTATTTCTTTTACTACATAATGTTTCAAATGTATTATTTTACTGTTTTTTATATATCAATTTAGTAAAAACCACTTATTTTGACCATTTATTCGTATTTTCCTTTTTTCTCAAATTCTATTACTTTCAAAAAATATACTATTTTCATATTTTATTATTTTATATTATTTTAATACATAATGTTTCATGTATTATTTTAATGGTTTTTTATACTAACAATAATTATAATATTTTTTTACTATCAATAATAATATAATACTAAATAAAATAATATTTATCATTTTTTACTAACAACAATATTACACTAACAATAATAATAACAGTTTTATATACTAACTAAATTAATCATTAAGGTTTAACTAACTAACAATATACTAAAATAAGGTTAGGGTTAAAAACTAACATATTAACTAACATATTAATATACTAACAAAAATATTTTTTTAGGGTTTCTAACTACCTAACAATAATAATATAACTTACTAACTAACTAAAATACTAATTAACCTACTAATCCTAACTAGGTAACAATAGTTATAAACTAAACTAAACTAAACTAACTAACAACAAATAAGTAATAAAATAAAAATTAATATTCACTAAAATAATATAATAACAACAAAAAATCAAGAACACACAAATATTATTTTTAAAAAAAAATTATACCTAATTTTCCTATTTTTTTCCCCTGATCTTTCTTTCTTCTTTCTCCTCCTTTCTCTTCCTTTTTCCGGCGCCACCACCTTCTTCTTCTTCTTCTTCTTCTTCTTCTTCTTCTTCTTCCTTCAAATTGGGGGGGGGGGGGTGGGTACCATTTAAGGTCCCCATGAGGCAGAACATGCCAAAACGGCATGCAGGAGCTGTCCTCTCACTGGTGCCGCCTCTGCCACTGGCACCATCGGTGCCACCTCTGGCAATGGCACCTTTGGTGCCGCTCAGAGCGAGCCATTGACCACTGTGTCAATCTGCTTTTCAAGTTTCCTAATCGCTTTTTTTTATGCTGCAGGAGGCCTCCTGACACCAGGGTGGTGCCGCCTGTGGGAGTCGCGTGACCACCCTAGATGTACCATTTCGGTACATAATCCAAAACGCATCCCATTTTGGTTTTTTTTTTGTATTATTTTTGTAAAAAAACCAGAAACCTAAATTCAAATTTTAGAGACGCGAGACTATAAAACATAAATGAAAAATAATGTCAAGTCATGTCATCATAACCAAAATTGTGAAAATTTATCAAGTTAGAAGACTAAGAAGTTGCCAAGCTCAAGGACCATATCCCTTAAATTTTTAATCTCGATCCAAATAATAGTATTTAATTTGATCATTTTTATTTTCTATATTTTTCAAATTCTAAAATTTACAATAAATCCATGTGACATTTTTATGAATATTAAATGAAAATAAAAAGCATATAATATGATAGCCGCATAAGATTTCGGAAATTTAGCACACAATTTGATCAAAGCAAACTACATATTCGCTAAAGACTTCACCTACTTTTCAAGGTTTAATATTGTTATATAACTAACATTAAAATTCATATCATCATTCAGTATTGGCACTCGAAGAGACACAAAGCAGGCAAAATCATATTTCCAATTATCTCAAAATAGTAAATGTAGACAGCCATGTCATTGATGGCAAAGTTAGCTAAGGAACAAACAGTGAACACCAGGAGGCTTATTCATCACTATCAGCAGTAGCAGCTAGTGGCTGAAGAGCTTTGAGAGGATTCATAATGACACCATCGATAAGTCCATATTCTTTTGCTTCTTTTGCGCTCATGAAGAAATCACGGTCGGTATCCTGGTTAATCTTCTCCAAACTTTGGCCGGTATGGTAAGCAAGATACCCGTTTAAGTTTGCCTTATGATGCAGCATTTCATTTGCCTGAGATTATCATTCAGGTCCAATCGTTGCATTATGGTTTAACAACTGAACTAAAAACGAAACTACATGCTAAGCAAAAACGAAACTACATGCTAAGCAAGCTTAGTAAAAAGACATGTTTACTAACGCTTGGTTGTCTTGTATCATAAACATCAAGATGCGAGATACAATTGAATGTATTCGATATATCACACGGTCTATGAACCATGAAAGGCAAAAACATAAAATTTTAAAAACATATGAGGTTTACCAAGAAAAATCCATACCTGAATATCAATATCAGTTTGACCACCTTGAGCTCCACCAAGGGGTTGATGTATCATTATCCTTGAATTGGGCAAACTGTATCGTTTTCCTAGAGTTTTGAAGAAAACAAAGGGGTGCAAGCATTTAGTAGACCAGAGGAAACAACAACAAACATCAGAGCTATGAATGGTACAAATCAAAAGCATTGTATACCTTTGGTTCCGCCACTTAGCAGAAAGGCTCCCATGCTGTTCATGGAAAAATAAAAATATATCCATTACTAAAAAAATAATTGCATCCACATGAAAACAGAAAAAATTAACCTCTGAAGCATCAATAAACATCTTATTTTAGAATTGCAAGTCAAAGACAAAAAGTCTACGATTTCCATAAATCAATATCATGTTACTTGTCCAAGAAACTTTATTTTTCATATAATTAACACAAGCAAAGATTAAACTAACTGTGGCTTTGAAACACAAAGGTCAGGCATTGAGGAGGGGAACATAAGAAGTAAAACAAGTCTTATCACTACACCTCCTCTATCTCCAATAAATTAAAGTATTACAGCCCATTTAGCCAAAAGAAAACATATATTACACATATTAAGAATATACTCATCAAGGATACAATATCTTTCAGAATGAGTCAAATATCATAACTTGAGTTTCGACCCTAAGATTAAAAAAGAAAGCAGGCATAGCTGCAAAACTATTGTTATTGATGTTCCATATTTGAGATTTAAGAATATAATGACAGCACTGTAAGCAGAAACAGTTACATCAATGAACTTATACCTAGCTGCAAGTCCAACACACACAGTTGAGACATCGGGCCGGATATGCCTCATGGTGTCAAATATAGCCATACCTAATATAAAAAATTCAAAACCACGCAAGTTAGACAAGTCAATCCCTAGCTTGCTATTCAAAACAAACTAGAGCAATTATAAATACATCATTCTTATTAGATAGATACATTACCAGCTGTAACTGACCCTCCAGGGGAATTGACATACATGACAATGTCCTGTTGACAAGATTAAAATGCACAAGTAGTAAATAACATACATGGTGGCATTCATGGTTCCTAATTCTTTTAGGGAAAAACGGGTGAGAATGAGTAAGCAATAAGCATAGAACCAAAGAGACCTTCTGAGGATCAACGGCATCAAGATAGAGAAGCTGAGCTACAATAATGTTAGCCATATCATCATCAACGGCTCCACCACAGCGAACTATTCTCTAACGAATGGAAACAAACAACCAAAATAAGAAGCTGAAACGAGAGGAGAAAAAACTAAATTTGTTAAAACCAAAATTCACATCCAGGCCGAATCCTCACATGTTGAAAAAGTTGGCTGACAACACTTTGAAATCTCTCTTGCACCATGGGAGGTGGCCCCTGCCCTTGTGCATAGGCAGGTAAGTAAGGTGATGCCGGGACTTGCAAATCATCCCTGCATAGTGACAAAGTAAATTTTTTGATCTTTTATCACATATTTGTCCATTAAGAAAAAAAGGGCTGTAGTTCCATACGAGACTTTTACCTTATTGACCAAATTCCCTGTCGAGAAGTTGTCGGAGGAGCCCAAAACTCACCTGTGTAAACAGCTTTTGGCTGATAATTCACCGCATTCTTTTGATTACTGAGAAACTTCTTCAATTTCCTGAGAATAAAAATAAAGATTTTACTTTCAAAATTGGACCCCCTAAAAGAAAACCCATGTTGGACCCTCTAACGTTAAGACAAAAAGAACACGGGTTCTATTCAAGATTGGAAATTGGAAGAACGGAAAGACTACCTCCAAGGTTCCAGAATGTCGAATTAAACAGACTTTGAACTTAAAGATGTTTACATCAATTTCCTAGTTTGGGTAAAAGAAAGATGGAACAAAAAAGAAAATACCTGGGACGAAGGGGATGGAAAGGAAGAGACAACTTATTAGAATCGACATTGGTGCTTGAGTTTGGAGAGAAGAGGAGAGAACTGAATCGAAGAGCCGAGGGCGATGTCGAAAAGCACGCGCTTGCCATTCTTTATCTATGAAACCAAAACTGAAGTAGCAGTTGACTTTAGAGGCGAGAGGAATGGGAGAAGGGTTTGTCAGGGGCGGTGGGGTTGGGAGGCCGATAAGGGTAGTGTGGATGCCTGTAGAGGAGGGGCGGTGAAGTGGAACAACAAACTTAAACAGCGACTTCCTTTGAATATCTTTTCCCCAACCCAAGATTAATCTTCTTGTTTGACCCGAATTTGGATTACGGACGGGTTACGACCCGTAAGCCAACCGAATACTTTTCATTTTTCTTAAACAAAAAATACTGTATCATTTCACTACTCCCTAACTTGGGATAAATTAGTAATCACCCAATTATAAAATATTACAAAGTGGTCACCAAATTATTAATAAATTTCATTTTTAGCCATTTAATTATAAAAAGTTACAAATTGGTTCTTAATTATTTAATTTTGTCTTTTTTTGGTAGTAACTTCTAACATTGACATAATAGCAACTTTAGCCCCCAATATTTATACATTGTGTCAATTTAATTTTAATTCTAAAAAGATATAACCCTCAAATTTTGATTGAAATAGTGAAAAATCTTGAAATAATATAAAAATCAAATATAACTTTAATTAAACTGAAAAAGTTGAAATAGAGAAAATTACGATATATCGCATTCAAATCTTATAATTGTATTATCTAATTATAAAAGGACAAAAAAACATTAAAATAATACTTGTGAAATAACAATTTTACAATTAAATTGAAATTTGACCTCAACTGAGTGTAACACTTGATATATAAAATGTTTGATTGATGAGATTTATAGGCTTTTAGAATTAGGAATAAAGCAACATTTAACCTTTGATAACATTTTTTAACTTACTCCTTTTAAGTTTTAAAATTTAATAATTCTTTTTAATTTGATCCCTAAACTTGATTCCAGATTCCATCAAGATGTGATAACATGACATACTCTTAAAGTGCAATATTCTCACTTAGAAAATTTAAAATTTTTGTATGTAAAATCTAGAAAATTTTCAGGTGATGAACACTATTTAAAGATTAAATTAAAAAAGCAGCAGCTAAGAGGCAAGTGGAGAAAAATATTTCAAAGGGTGGGACTGAATATTGCTTTATGGCCAAGAAAGAAAGAAATTGTAGCCTCTCTGGATTGGAATGGAGAGGAATTCTTTTATTTATGGATTATACTAAAATAAACACAACTAAGATTTTCTTGTACCCGTAATAATTACATTAATATTACTCCAAAAAGAAATTTGCATTTGGCTCTATTTTTTAATCCGTCCCTGGGTTGAAATGGAACATAAATGTGCAGAATTTACCACATGCACAAGAGGGAAGTGCTGGATTTTCAGCAACACTAGCAGGTAGTTTCAGCCATCTGCTGTTTTTGAATTGCCTTGTAGCACTGCAGACTACAAAGAGGTAGCTTCGACTTCGAATCTCGATATTTGTATGGGTTACCACACGATGGACCCGCACAGTTCTCTCGAGGAGCAGGGTAACTGGATATTCATACCAAATACATTTCCAATATCAGAAAACTAACATTTGTTAAATTGAATCAACTGAAAGCATTGGAATGGGGAAAATACCTAGAGGGTTTGGAGTTAAATATACTAGGGAAACCCAAATCCCTGGGAAATGTTACTGTTGTTCCTGCAGGACCCATGACCAATCTGATGGTATTTGATGCAAGCATCTCCGCTTTAACAGCCTTCTCCTATACATACATATATGTATGAAAAGATTAGAACAAAATGGTATTAATATATACGACTTTCCAAAAGCAGAATTATATTTTGGCGAACTTTTGTTTTCATTCCAACTTCGAAATACCTGTGCCATTTCTTCCTGACGCTTTTTGATTTTTTCTTCCCGCTTCTTCCTGCTAGAGTCTTGGCCAAGTATTTTTCTAATAGCCTCAGCCTACATCAATTAATTCAAACACACTCAATTTTTGCATTGTAGTTCTAAAATCCATATGCAAAGACATGGTAATCCCGAAGCAACAGAAACAAACCTCAGATTCCCTATTGGCCTTCTCAACTTGCATCCTTCGTCTCTGAGCAGCCTCTGCCTTCTTTAGCTGCTGCTCCACTTCCGAGAGTTTCTCCTTTTGCTCTGCAATCAAAACAACAATCACTGTAAAAAAGGGAGGAAAGCAACCAATAAATTGCATAAAAGGTTATGACAGAAATAAATGCTCACTTCTTGACGGGGCAGGTGGTAGACCATTTGGAAACTCGATTAAGCTTGAGCCAGGCGCAGAAGAGGCATCTTTGCTAGACTGAAGAGCCCGTTGACGTGTTGTGAGAGTTATTTCCCTCTTACTCTCCATTGATGGCTCAACAGATTCTTTCCTTTGTTTCCTTTTCTTCTTACCTTCAAGCTCACTATCAGATACTGGTTCATCTTCCTCCTCATAATCGGTATCCTCAGAAACCCTATCTGACCTATGCTTCCTTTTCTCATCTTTGGCAGAACTTGAAGTGCCAAAGTTTTCTACGTTGGAAACCCTGGAGAGTTTTTTCTGTTTCTTGCCTGGTTCATCATCATCTTCCTTATATGCTGGACTAATCTTCGAAGTTTTAAGTTTTTCCAAGTAACGGATCTCATCATCATTGTCATCTTCACTGAATTCCCCATCAAGTAGACGTCTCTTAGGGGCCCGCTTGCTTTTGCGAACCGTGCCGGCATGGTCTCCTTGTTTACCTGAGGCATTCTTTCCAGATGTCTTTCCCATCAAAGAACCCTCCTTCCCAAGTCTAAAACCACCTTGGGAGAAATCTTTCCAGGGTACACCTTGCAAACCACTCCTACCTGGAGGTGAGTGCCCATCATTGCTACTTCCCTGCATTAACAACATAATTAATAATAAGACAAAGCACATTAATACATAATTTTCCATATGAGTATTAAGACTTTGAAACCGATCATTTATCTCACAGAATCTTCCAGACAATGCTAATCTATAAGAACCCCACATCAAATAACAAAAGAGAAGACTTATTTCAATATAAATTTGCTATCATTGAACCAAATGCTCACTACCTGGTGACTGTTCTTCCTTGCAGAGGACCCAGTCCCTGGCAATCCATTAACTGTCGAGTTTGCATGAATTGTGCGAGTAACTCCACCAACCTTGAGCTTAACCTTTTTAACCTTGCTTTCATTATTATCAATAACAGCTTCTTGTGTTGAACTCTGAATCTCCGCATCTCTTGACTCTAATTCCGACCACTCTTTCTCCTTGGTACTGCTTTTCCAATTAGCAGGGGCGAGTACACCCTTGCTAGAACGCTTACTATTTGACCCACTTCGCCCGGGCTCATTGTCGTAAAATGCATTGAACCCTCCATCTTGTTTCTTTCTTTTATGGGATTTGTCAACTTCAAAACCAATGTCAGGAGAAATCCTAGATACACGTTG
This sequence comes from Gossypium sturtianum, assembly GCA_025698515.1. Taxonomy (NCBI): domain Eukaryota; kingdom Viridiplantae; phylum Streptophyta; class Magnoliopsida; order Malvales; family Malvaceae; genus Gossypium; species Gossypium sturtianum. Next base: position 38,165,731 of record CM046949.1, read on the forward strand.
ATTAAGATTGAATTCTTTCCGCTTCGAATTAGCATCGACACCAGCATTCTCATCACTGGAGACTTTGCTCACATCATCCGAAGGTGGTGTCGATGACAATGGCGAGTGATTCTGGCTTTCAGTATAAGACAGCGAATCAGGACGAGGCCGACGAGAACTCCTCTTCTTCCTCACAGCATTATTTGTACCGTTAAACCGACTACCCGACTCTTCCATGGTGGTAAATAACTTTACCAGAAGGATAATCTAACAAGACCACTAATCCTAAAAGAAGGAAAATGAAAACGTGAGATTTAAAACGCATAGATCCCAGAGCATAACAAAAGCAACTACAATTCATCACGGGTCAAATCAGATCAAACAAGATAATGGAAAGAAAAAAAAAAAGGCTCAAGAATCTCATATAACATCCTTAAAATCCTATAAAACACATAATGGGATCAAAATTAAACACATCCCCTGAAAACCGGTAGAAGCATGGTCATCAAGCTAAAGGAGTTTCACCAATGTAAACAACAGAGAGGCCGAACAATCAATGACTTCAAATTTCATAAGCAGTTGATCAAAATATCAAAGATTACCCCAAACCCAAAAGATAAATTCCAATAATTCTATAAAATTAACCCACAATTCAAAATGGGTCAAATCAAAGCAAAGCCAGGATTAAAAAACACCCAAAATCACAAGAACCAACCCATCAAACACCCCTAAAAAAATCAATAATCGAAAAGTAACCAGAATTCAACCCCCATTCAAACCCATAGATCAAATTAGCAAATAGGCACGAATACTCGACCATGTACCTTCTTGAACTAACCGTACAGAAGAAACCGAGGAAGTCAGGGAAGAGAAAAAAAGAGAGAAGAAGAGGAAAGAGAGAAGGAGAAGGCGGAAAGTAAAATAGATTAGGTGGGAATGTGAAAAAGAATAAAAGGATTTTCGTAGAGAAGGGGAAAAGAAAGAAAGGGAAGAGATGGGAATGGAAGGGTTAAAAAGAAAAAGAGGTTTTAGGGTTAGAGATGGATAGGCAGATGTTGTTATAGTAACAATTATCTGCTGGTTCACCATTATTTTGCTATTGCCACACCACCCCTGTGTTTTCCTTTTTATCGTTTGGGTGTGGGCTGGTACTTGGAAGGGTGGGTTTTGAGATTTATTTTTTTGGATATTTGACTCGGTCACTCGACTCGCCGAACCGACTCAGCCCCCTCCCCCTCTCTTTCTCGCGCTTTTCTTTTTTCTTTCATTCCGTTCGTCCTTCTTCGTTTCTTAGTCTTAACGATTTTAATTTTTTTTTTTTACACGGTTTACGCTGCAAGAGCGTGCGTAGGTTAAAGCCCTGCGCACCGGGGAGCGTATGATAGTAGGAGTCCCTTCTTTTATTTTTAGCCGTACTTTGTGCTACGTGTCTCTAAGTTATTTGGTCTACTTCTCCCCCGTTTGGGTGGGATCGTCTCCTCCCGTATTGTGAAAATTATGAATGAAGCGTTCAATGGTTATTCTTGTACGGTGTCGATATCTACTTCACTAATAGGGGTTGAGATTTGGGAATATATGTGCTTAAATTCATATATAAATTTAAGTATTATGATCTTATTTTTATATTTATTTTATGTAATTAAGTTATTTTAAAATTTTCATTAATAATATTAAATTTTATTATAAATCTCTATATTTGAATTGAGTTATTATAATTTAATTTGGTTAATTTTAATATTTTTATTTTTTAAAAATTTGAGATTTCAATCATAAACTAAATGATAATAGTTAAATTGGTTAGATCAAAATTTACTATTGGTCTCATAAATTAAAGATTTAGTTTTTTTTTTCTTAATTTATCATTTTTAATCCCCATACTTTTCAAATCTTGAAATAATAACTGTTAAATCTATTAACTAAAATAATGTGATTTTTTTTTTGTAAGTATTATATGAAAATAGCAAACTAACGTAATATTACATATTTAACAATATGTTTATTGCATAAGATTACGAAGATAGAAATTTCTAACTTCAACAAATTTGGTAGCTATTGATTTTTCGAGATTTAAATTCTAAAAGTTGAAAAATATAAAGACTACAAATGATCGAATTATAATACAATAATTCAATCTGTACACAGAATACAAGAGTTAATGGTAGAATTTGGCCAATGATAAAATAAATAATAATGTGATAATATAATTTTTGGCTCATGAATTTGGCAATTAGTTCCACTTTTGTACCTGTATTTTTTTCACTTTGGTATCTAAACTTGGTAATTAGATCCATTTTGGTCACCAAACTTAGATTCTATCTAGATTTGATAATATGGCTAGTGTTTCTTGAAACACTACTGGATTGGTCAGTTAAATTAATTGGATTGGGAACTGACTGGTATATTGGTCCAAATAAAGAGGTCAAACCAATTGAATTGAAAAATGCTCGAAAACTAGGATAAAAACCAATAGTTAAATAGATTTAGCAAAAAAGAAATATTTTTTAAAATTTTATGAAATTTTAATTAATTATTAAATTATATTGGTTTAGCAATTGAACCAATCAAACCGATTGAATTGAGGACCAATGGTTTAATCGGTTTAACCATTGGTTCCATTATTAAAACACTGTATGTGACACTCTAAAATTGTACCATTGTCATCACTTGAAAATTTATATAATTTTTTTAATTTTCAAGTGATGATGTAGCACAATCTCAAAGAGAGTGCCACATCATCATACTTCTATTATTTTTGAGTTCAGGGATAAAAATAAATTTAGTTGTCAAGTTTAAGTATCCAAGTGAATAAAAAAATACAGGTATCAAAATGAACTTAGTTACTAAGTTCAAGGGTCAAAAATTATATTATCCCAATAATAAATTAAAAAACATAATGGAACTGAATAAAAAAAAAAGTTGGATAAACTAACAAAATAGTCACTTTTGTTTACTTTATGTTACATTTTAGTCACTTATGTTTGAAATGTTACGTTTTAATCACTTACGTTATCGTTTTGTTACGAAATAGTCACTGAGTTGTCAACGGCTGTTAATAGTATAACGGAAATCTTACGTGGCCCATGATTTCATCATATCGGACTAAAATTTTAGATCAAATTACACAATTAGTCCCTATACTTTTATTTTTTGAACAATTTATTTTTTTTCTTTTTATTTCTTTATTCTCCTTCTCTTCTTCTTCTCCTTTATTTTTCTCTCTGCAGAATATTGTGCCTAAAGGTTAAAAGGTTAAAATTAAAATTTTAACCCTATCATTCTCCCCATCTTTAGAGAATTTTTCTGTTTTGGGGGTGCTGAAATATATACCTATCTTTTTTTCTTTTTTCTGCAGATGTTAAAATTTAACAACTTTTAAATTCAATTGGTGTATTAGCTCCCCAACGTTTTTGCAGCTAAAGAAAATTTAGAGTAAAATTAATAACTACACACAACAAAAATTCTTAAGTTTAATCTTGAATAGTAATAAAAAACTGAAATAAGAGAAATAAGTAAATAGGCAATAACATGAATCTAAATTGAATGCTAAGACTAAAAAAACATAAAATCTACGTTGGGAAAGCTAGGCAACAAACTAACAAGTCTGGTAAGATCAAATTAAGGTCTTACATAACAAAATATGAGAAACCTGAATGCTAATTCGATGAATAAAAGATGAAATAACACAAGATTCACACAAGAATTTTTAAAAAAAAAAAAAACAAGTTGTAAGTAATATCCTTACATGCCCAGCTAAGGAAAACCCTACAGAAATTTCTAAGAAACTAAAAGGAAAAACGAGGGATTATGAGGTGAGACAAACATGAATTGAAACATTTAAAGAAAAAGGACAAAGCAATAAAGAAGGAAGAGGACGAAAAAAAGAAGAAAAATCAAAGAGCTTTATTAAATTTTCTTACTTTGGATTGAATAAAAATTGATGAATTGACATTTGATTAAAATTTTAATTTTAGCCTTTAACCTTTAGACACAATATTATGCAGTGAAGAGAGAAAAATAAAGGAAAAAAGAATAAAGAAATAAAAAGAAAAAAAATTAAATTGTTTTAAAAAATAAAAGTGTGATTTGATCTAAAATTTTAGTCTAATATGATGAAATAACAGGCATATCAAATTGCCGTTATACCATTAACAGTCATTAACAACTCAGTGGCCATTTCGTAACAAAATGATAACATAAGTAATATAAGTAACAATTCAAACATAAGTGACTAAAATGTAATATGAAGTAAACAAAAGTGACTATTTTGATAATTTAACCAAAAAGTTCAATATAAAAATAAGAAAGAAAGCTAAGAAACATATGTACAAAATTTCATCGAGCACTGCATGCATGGGGAAAACTTAAAAAAGTGGCACAATTAGGAATAATTTACCCATTCTCCATCCTAAAAATCCTATTTCCAATTTTATCATTTCCTACCAAGTAAATTTCACATTGTTGTATTCAGTTCCAAGCTTCGGTATGAAGGATTGATTCCGCTTCACTTGCTCAACCTTGAGAATTGTTTATCGTCCTTCATGCAGATCTTCTGAGGAAACCGCTGTCCGTGAAATGTCATTGTCGAAAGCACTTAGACCAGAGCAAGGACCAGAAGAGAACATTGAAGACATCTCATCAGACTCAAATGTAGTTGAAGATTGCCTCTGGTTGGGCCGGTTATTGGAAACAGTCAACATGGAGTCCTGATATTCTGTAATACGCTGCACCATTTTTAACGACTGTACTACTTCACCCATTGTGGGCCTTTGACTCGCCTCAGGAGCAACACAAGCAGCAGCAATTGTGCAAACTCGTATGAAATCTTCTTTCGGGTACTTCCCTCCGAGCCCTGGATCAGAAAGCTCTTCCAGCCGATCCTTGTCTCTTAGGATTGGCCTCGCCTGAAACCAGAACAGCCAACTTGAGTTATCTAGCAGATCAAGTGATTAATAAAGGTTCACGTCCACCAATTCCTAATCGCATAAAATCCGTATATAGAAGCATTAGCAACAGTGAGGCTAACTCTACGTTACTACTCACCCAAGTGACAAGGTTTTCCTGTCCTGATGGTTGTGACATATCTACAGGTTTCCTTCCTGTGAGTAACTCAAGCAGTACAACTCCATAGCTGTAAACATCGCTTTTTACGAGTAGATGTCCAGTCATTGCGTATTCAGGAGCTACATACCTAAAAACCAATCCCACTCTACCTTAGTGTCAATTTAAACAAGAGAAAGCAAGATTTACAAGTGTAGTGTATGAAAACCAACCCAAATGTGCCCATTACACGAGTAGACAGGTAATTTGTTCTGCCTTCAGGTGCTTGTTTTGCAAGTCCAAAATCAGCTACTTTAGCATGAAAGTTATTCTCAAGTAATATATTGGATGCTTTGAAATCTCTGTGGATAACACATGGTTGTGAGTCCTCATGCAGGTATGCAAGTCCTCTTGCCGCATCAAGTGCAATCTTCATTCTGGTGTCCCAGTCCAAAGGACAATTTACTCCCAAGGGGCCTGAGGCAAAACAGAGTAAAGTCAGCATAAAGTATCACAATTGACTGCAGGTAAAAGGATAACATCAACAAATGAGCTGCACACGGGGTCGAATTAGAGGGGCAAAATACCATGGAGCCATGATTCTAAGCTTCCATTTGGAACAAGCTCATAACAAAGTAGGTTTTGTGAAGAGTCGCGACTACTATAGTAACCTACAAGTTTCACAAGATTACGATGATGCAACCTGCTAAGCATTTCAACTTCAACCAAAAACTCTTTATCTCCTTGTGGTCCTCCATTGGTAAGCCTTTTAATTGCTACAGCAGTACCATCACTTAAAACGCCCTTGAAAACCCTGCCGAACCCCCCTTCCCCCAGTATGCTCGCAGGAGCAAAGTTGTTTGTCGCTTCTTTGAGTTCTTCATACTGTAGAAACCTTGTACTGCTTGGGTGGGGAAAAGATCCTGCTCGCTCAACTACATCTGTTGTCCTTGGCTTTACTGAAAAAACAATGCAAGGGGATTAGACCATTTATAGTGTCAGCAAGACATAAAACAATACCACAAAATCAATCTGCAATCACATTCATAAGGTGTGACTAGATGTGCAAAATCAGGCACACTAATGTTTTCTGAAACCTTTTTCTTCCTCTCTTCTTTCAGCTCAATCACGAGATTCGTTAGCAATTACAGTCATCCTACTTGAAAAGGATAGGGAAAACGAGTTTTCTTATTCCATATTTCATCAGCGTATAACTAGAGACGAGATCAGTGCCAGTTCCAAATGTTATTAAAATAATCAAAACATTTAAACCTTAGGCCAACAGAAAATTCATAGTTTTTTGCTTATAAACATACCAGATTCCTTGGGAAATGCTTCTGTCTTTCCCTTATGGAATGTGCACGAACAAATTATAAGCACTGATATTATAGCAAAAACCAGTATGCCAGCAGAAATACCAAAAATAAGAATCAAATTTGAATGGTTCCCCTTGTTTGAAGAGCCAAGTGATGTAGAATTGGAGGATAGATGTGCCGGTGCAGCTCTAGGTCTAGAAACCACGATGGGAGCTGTGAACAAGATGCTGCTTTGTTAGGACAAATAAAATAAGGTAAGGTAATTCCCTATATAAAATTACAGTAAGCTATGAGATGCCAGGAAAACTATAGCATATAAGAACTATATCCATTATCCAATCAAGAAAAACATTGAAGTTATTTGATCCTAGAAGAATTTAGGTTGCATCATAAGTTACCTGGGGCAGGTGCTGGAGGCTCAAACCAGGTAAAATTAAGGATTTGGTAATCCCCAACTACATTTGGGTCAAAATGAACCCTATGCATCACAAGTGAAGAGTTTATCTTAGATGCATCACTGGCAGAGAAATTGATCCCCGTGTGCGGAATAATATCCATAGAGATATTTAATCTTGATAAACTGAGCACATAAAAATTGATAATCTCGATTTGGTTAGGCAGCAAATCAAGCTGAGAAGTTAACTCCACTAGAAAAGCATTACGATCAGGGTTTTGGGAAACATTTAAAAGGAGAAGGTCAAGCTTTATGGGATACACACAATAACAACCATGAGTCCCAGGTTTCAAAATTGAGTCTGGTTTGCAACAATCTGGCCAAGTTAGAAAATTCTCATGTAAGCATCTTATACAGAATATAAATATAAATAACAAGTGCTCAAGATGCTGCCTTCTAACTACATCTTGCATAGAAGAGCTGTAAAAGATGTAAGAGTTGCAATATGTAATGAATGCCTAAAGAAGAAAATATAATAGAGTTGGTAATAAAATGATTTAGAAAATATCTTACTGGACACTTCAGGAGACAATGGTGGTTGAGCTAAACTAGCTGGAATTGGACCAGCACTGATCTGTGTAGGGGCAATATTTGGCAAGCCCATACCAGGAGGCACCAACGCACTCCTCTTCATCAATGGTTTTGACAGGCGTGAACTGATAGGAGGGTGACCAGCAGTTATCAATGGACCACGAAGAGGAGATTGGGCTGGTGCTACAAGTGTTGGTGCACTGCGAGGGGCAAAATGTCTTCGGCTTGGTCTATGAACCAATGGCAGATTAGAAGGTGAGGGAAGATCAGAAACAGCTGGTGCACCCTCAGCTGCTGTGGTGGGAGATTGTGCTGGCACTTGAAGATTTCCGGAAAAATCAGCATTGGTGATGGAAATTGCACAACACAGAACAACAAGTTTCACCAAAAATGAACAGACATTTCCCAACGCTCCTGTTATGTTATACAAAGAATACACTCAATCAAGCAAGGAACCGTACATATATACATACACACACATAACAGATAAAAAAAATCCAGTGTCTACGCGACAATGCATAATAACTCCAAAAATTAAATGGGAATCACAAACGTGACTGGCCACAAAAAAAATGTAAACCTAATGCACTGAAATGCAAGTATACTTCTTTATTTGCAAAATAGTCGACCTTCTTTCTTTCAAGGACCTATATAGCTAATGTCGACAACTATTTCGTGAAAATAATCTATCTACTGAAAAAATCATTTTTACCTTTAGAACTCTTTCTCTCTTCTCTCACTCTTAAGGGTTCTTCTTCTTCTTCTCCTCATTCTTTGCCCAAAATATAGTGACCATTCTAGCATAAAAAATAACTAGTAGGCAATTCACAGTCCCAAAACTAAGTTTCCAGCTAAACCAAAATAACTGCATGAATCAATGAAAGCTTTCCTTTCTTATATCTCTAAGTGCAACAAGCAAATTTGAAAATAAAAGAATACAGGAACTTGTTGACAGAGCTGAATCCATCTCTTTGTGTAGGTTATCTTTAATCGACGATGAGAAGGAAAATGAAGATATAACTTTAGTCTTAGTCCTCGATTCTTGTTCAAGCAAACCAAATTGGAAACCATGAATAGTTAAATTTCAAAACAAAAATGGCAAGTTATGTTCAGTAAATTACCCCTGGGATTTAAGAGAGCAAGAACCGACATCACCAACACCGTTGATTTTAACCGGGGACAACTCAGATCTGGGGAAATTCCAACAAACCGACGCCGAGATCACAGTTTCAAATGAGCATTAACACCTCCAAAGACATAAAAGCAACACTAGGAGAACAACTTATTTGCGACAGGCAACAAGGGAGGATTTAACCGTGGAGACAACATCACAAGAATCGGAACTCGTACGAAATGACTCAGAGTCAGAATAGCCATTACTGAGTTTCCGAGTCGAAGAACTTCAGCTAAAAGAGAGAAAGAAGGGGAAAGAAAGAAATAAAACCCCTCGAGTTTGAAAATGAGAGAAATAAAATGAAACAGAGAAGTAGCTTTGACTGTTGGTGAAAACTGAAAGCAGTTGTGGCCTTTTTTCACTCCATCTTTTTGGTACTACTTTTCTCCCTCACTCCGTTATACTTATGAGTTACTGAGTATGTTATTGGGGTTTTAGTTTTTTCGTAAAACTACAACAATAGTCATCCAACTATGCATAAATTTTCGTTTTAGTCACTTAAATAAAAAAGTTTTTATCACTAGCTTTTTCGAAAGGCTTAATTCAAAAAATACCCCCTAAACTATACCCGTGTTCTCAAAACGGTACTTAAACCTTTTTTTTTTGTCATACACAGACTTAAGTTTCGGGGAAAATTTTAACCAATCAGGGGCTGCCACATCAATGGTATTTGACTTTATCTTTTTCTGGAATTTGAAAGGGGAAAAGTAAAAAAATATTATGTAATAAAAAAAAGTAAAAGGTGAAATTTTCTTTACCCACTCATTTAACTGTATTATTACTCTCTCATTAAAAAAAAAGAAAAAGAAAAACGACGTGATCCAATCACGAAATAATAAGTGGCATGCCAAGTAAGTAATTTTACATAATTATTTATATCAAATAATTCAAAAAAATAGAAAAAATTATAAAAATATTATATACAACTAATCAATATATAATTAGAAATATTAAATTAATATTAATATTAAAAAAAAATCTTTCCTCCCACCGGCCTGCTCCCTCTCCCCCGCCGTCTCCCTCTGGAAATCTGAAAACAGGCCCATGAAAACAAAAAAAAACCAAGCACACGGTAAAAAACCCAAAAACATAACACTATGTAACAAACATTCATTCTGCCGATCTTTTCTTTTTTTCTTTGATGGATGATGATGATGGGAGGGAGAAGAGACGGTGGGAGAAAGGAAAATGTTTTTCTTAAATATTAATATAATTATTTTTAATTAATATTAACATAATATTTTAATTATATATTTATTTATAAACTTTTTATATATTTTTAAAATTTTTATTTCAGTTTAGTCAGAACTCAGATACAAATATTGTTTCTTGAGTTAGGTAATTTTTTTTTCTCTTTTTTTTATTACATTTAATATTTTCTACTTTTTCTTTTTTTAAATTCTAGAAAAAAAGGGGCAAAGTCAAATACGGTTGACGTGGCAGCACCTGAATGGTTAATTTTTTTTTCCTGACGGTGTTAACTTTTGGAGTAAAATGAATAACAAACGTTAAGTTTGAGTACCGATAAAAAAATTTTAAATACCATTTTGAGAACACATGGATGTCACTCTGAAAACAGGCATGGATGTAATGGAAAACAGGCATATTGATGTCACTCTGAAAAGCTTCTCTAAATGGCATATTGATGTAATGGTGAAGGAAGATAGTTCTCAGGCAGAATGGAGGTTTACGGGTTTCTATGGTACGCCATACTCAAGAGACCAGAATCAAGTTTGGGATTTACTTAAGAGCTTAAGTCAGAATGGTACTGGACCATGGCTGGTTGCTGGAGACTTCAATGAGATTATGTATTCTTTCGAGAAAAAGGGGGCACTTCCAAGGGATCAAAGACGAATGGAGATTTTTAGAGAAACATTAGCAGAATGTCAGTTGACTGATATTGGATTTTCGGGAGCTTCGTTCACGTGGGAGAGGGGAAACCTTCCAGAGACAAATATAAGGGAACGGTTAGATCGTGGGGTTGCAAATGATGAGTGGATATCTTTATTTCCTTTGGGTCGGGTCCAGCATCTTCCTTTTTCTACATCTGATCATTGTCCCCTACTTATTAACACAGTGAGTGTGAACTCTTATTCAAGGCATCACAGATTCCATTTTGAAGTTTGGTGGACCATGGAGGAGTCGTTTGAGGAAGTGCTCAAGGGAATTTGGGGGTCCTCATCTGAGCCACTAATGGAGAAACTTAAGATCTTACAGAATGGGCTGGAGGAATGGGATGGTGTCATTAGAAGGAAGAAAGGGAAACTTAAGAAGAAGCTCTCACAGGAATTAGAATCGTTGCTGTTGGAAGAAAGGGATGATGAGACGCTGGCAAGGATCATTGATACAAAAATTCATTTGAACATGGAAATTAAAAAAGATGAAGTGTACTGGGAACAAAGAGCTCGAGTGAACTGGTTGCAATATGGGGATAAGAATACGGCTTATTTTCACAAAAGTGCTACAACTCGTCGACGAGCAAATTTCATAACTAAGCTGGTGACGGATGATGGAAAGGAGATTGTTGAGGATGCTGACTTACAAGAGGCTGCAAAAAATTATTTTGAAAAGTTGTTTTCCTCGGAGGGTGTGACAGATCCCAAGAGGGTACTGGAAGGAATTGACAGCAGCATTTCACCTGAGATGAATGAGGTATTAAATTCTCCCTTCACACCCGATGAGATTATAGTGGCACTTAAGGGGATTGGGCCTTTGAAAGCATCAGGGTCGGATGGATTTCCAGCATTATTTTTTCAAAAATATTGGCATATAGTAGGGAAGGAAGTTCTGGAGTTTTGTTTGGGCGTTTTGAATGATGGAAAAGAGGTTGGATCAGCTAACTTGACAGATATTGTGCTCATTCCGAAAACCTCACACCCCACTACCCTTGTTAACTTTAGGCCAATAAGTCTTTGCACGGTTAGGTACAAACTTGTGACAAAAACAATAGCTAACAGGCTACAAGATGTAATGGGAGTTTGCATTGATAAGGCTCAGAGTGCATTTGTACCAGGTAGACTCATCTCAGACAATGTTCTTTTGGCTTATGAATTATTGCATACATTTCGACAAAAAAGAATGGGGAAAAAAGGATATATGGCGGTTAAACTGGATATGAGTAAAGCGTATGATAGGGTGGAATGGGATTTTGTTAAGCAAGTGATGAAGCAAATGGGTTTTACTTCAAGGTGGATCGAGCTGATAATGAAGTGTATCACTACAGCCTCCTATGCGGTTATTATTAATGGAAATAGGGGACGCAATTTTCAACCTACAAGGGGGCTGAGACAAGGTGATCCCTTAAGCCCGTTCTTGTTTCTTATCTGTAGTGAAGGTCTCTCAGCCCTAATGAGATTAGCAATGAGAAATGGTTTAGTCAAAGGGGCAAAGGCTTGTCGAAGGGGGCCAGAGATTTCCCACCTTTTATTCGCTGATGATTGTATACTGTTTGGTGAAGCAACAGAAAAGGGGGCAAAGGTAGTAAAGGATATATTGAAGGAATATAAGAGTTGTTCGGGGCAATGTGTTAACTTCAATAAATCCACTATCTTTTACAGTACGAATACGCGAGAGGAATTGAAGGATTTAGTGTCGACTTTGTTAGGAGTTCGAAGTTCGTCTAGTCCGGAAAAATATTTGGGCCTTCCTAGCATTGTGGGTCGAAGAAAAAAAGAGGCTTTCTTGACTTGGTTGACAGAATTGTTGTACGAATTGATGCTTGGAGTACAAGGCTTTTATCACAGGGGGAAAAGAGATTTTTATAAAATCAGTGCTGCAAGCCATTCCGACTTATGCTATGTCGTGTTTTCTCTTTCCTAAAAGCTTATGTGCTAAAATTGAGAGTAAATTAGCAAACTTCTGGTGGCAAAAAGGAGCTGGGAAGCGGGGGATCCACTGGTGTCAATGGCAGTTTTTATGCAAGTCAAAGGAGGAAGGTGGTTTGGGTTTTAGGAATATGGCTTAATTCAACATCTCTCTTTTAGCTAAACAAGGGTGGAGATTCTTTAATTGTCCGGATACATTAGTTTCACAAGTTTTTAAAGCAAAATATTTTCCTGATTGTCATTTTCTGGATTCCCGTTTGGGCAATTCAAGTTCTTATGTGTGGCGAAGCATTTGGGCAATAAAGGCTACTTTGGAGAAATGTGTGATATGGAAAGTGGGTACAGGGCGAAATATCTCAATTAGTGAGCATGCTTGGATTCCAAATTACGACAATATGAGATTAATGTTCCGTTTTGATAATTTTTCGAGTGATAAAGTTGAAGCATTAATCAATAGTAATAGCAGAGAATGGAATAGAGAGTTAGTTGTTGATACCTTCTCAGCAGAAGTGGCAGATCTGATTCTCCGAATACCCCTTGCGGCTGAAGCTCATGAGGACTTTATGGCTTGGAATGAAGAACCATCGGGTGAGTTCACGGTTAAAAGTTCCTATAAACTATTACAAAGATCAGATCCTACAGCTTACGCTTTACAAACCGTTTATAAATATTTTTACAAGAAGATATGGCGACTCGACATTCCTACAAAAGTGAAGATCTTTATCTGGAAAGTTGCTTGGAACTACTTAGCAACAAAGGTTAACATGATGGCGCGTAGATTAGCAACGAATAGCATGTGTCCTCGCTGTGGTGGTAGTGAAGAAACAATGAATCACTTGTTGAGGGACTGCCCTATTTCAACGGAAATATGGATGATTTTGTCAGATCTGGATGTGGCAGTATACATTCAAGAAGAATTTGTTGACTGGCTTACCAGAACAGTGCTTTCCCTCTCGTTGGCAAGGTGCCGAATCTTCTGTGTTGCTTTGTGGGTCATTTGGGGTGAGAGGAACTCTCGCATTCATGATAAAACGTGTAGATCAGGACGAGAAACAACAATTTTTGTACTCAACTATGTTAAAGAAATGGATGGAATAAAGGAGAAGACCCAACATACCTCATTTGCTGTTGTTAAATGGCAGCCCCCATCTGGGCAAGGAATAAAAATAAACTTCGATGGGGCTTTTGACGAGAGGAATAAGTGTGCGGTGTCTGGGGTCGTGGCTAGGGACAGTTCGGGGAAAGTTCTTCTTTCTTCAACACAGATCCATGGAGCGGTTGAGTCTACATTTGCTGCTGAAGCCTTAGCTTGCCGTCGAGCGGTCCAAATAGCGCTTGCAATGGAACAAACAAACATTGTTTTAGAAGGGGATTCGTTGACAATGATAAAGAAATGCAAACAGAATAGCCAAGATAAGTCACAAATAAGCCCTTTTATACATGATATTCATAAGATGAAATCCAGGAGAACTAATCTGAGGTTCGAGTTTACACCAAGATCGGCGAATAAGCTTGCACACATATTAGCAACAGTATCTCTGAAGAGAAGGGAGGAGATTTACCTGCAAAATGACGTTCTTTGGTATGCAGGGAGCCAGGCGAAAGAAGACAGCATTCAGGAACCAGATTGAGTGTTGAAATGAGGAGGAAGCAGAGGGGTCACGGTTTTGAAGCAACAGATTTGAAGCAAAAATTAAAGCCCCTCGGTTAGTGTTTGTGCCTTTAATGCTGATTAGATGGATGGGATAGATGGAAAGGCGAAAAGATGGCTAATTGGGCATTTTTGACGGTTTTTTAGTTTTTTTTTTTATTTTTGAAATTTTAAGTTTCCAGAGCTTTCTTTTCTTTATTTGGTTTCTTATGTTGGTCCGGTTGTAACTGGGCTAGTTCCTTGTTTATGTTTTGTTTACAATTTTTTAAATGAAGCCCAATTTGTTTCTTTGTCAAAAAAAAATATTTTCTACTTTTTCTTTTTTCAAATTCTAGAAAAAAAGGGGCAAAGTCAAATACGGTTGACGTGGCAGCACCTGATTGGTTAATTTTTTTTTCCTGACGGTGTTAACTTTTGGAGTAAAATGAATAACAAACGTTAAGTTTGAATACCGATAAAAAAATTTTAAATACCATTTTAAGAACACATGTATAGTTTAGGGGTATTTTTTAATTAAGCCTTTTTTAAATTGTCTATTTTTGGTCATCTGTTTAAGTGACTAAAGGAATGATAATGTCATTTTCTTTTAATTTGTGAATTAATAAATTTAGTCCATACTTTTATACTTTCTCACTTTAACCTTAATTATATATAAAAATTATAAAATATATAGAAGATTATAAAAAATATATAAAATTTTATCAAATTGAAGTATTATGGTTAACGCAAATCACACTAACACCAGCCAAAATTACAGACAATTCCGTCAACAAGTCAAATAAGAAGGCTTTCATGGAAAGAAAAATTACCCTAAAATCAACTCCACTTGACTATATTATACAAAAAAAAAAAAATTACAAGTTAGAGTAAATCCCTTATTCCAAATTGAATTTCAATACCAGATAAATTGGAAAATTACTTGCAGAAATATCAAAATCCAACCATTAACACCAAAATATAACTTTCTGTGGGCAGTTTCAACACCCCCATTTTCTTCTCCCAAAACAAAAAATAACTATAAAAGAAAAGAAACAACACCAAAAAGGCATGGATTAAAAAAATAACAAGATAGTATACAAATAACAATATAAAGGAAAAACAATATAAAGGAAAAACATGAAGTAAGAAATATGATGCGAAGTATGACTTATCTACTTCATTAATGTAAGTGGTAAACTGTTGGATTTAGTTTTTTAAGTGTAGTATATCCGCCTTTATACACTTTTATTTTTCAAACAAATAATTTAATAAAATATTCATTGATTACATTAATATTTCTTGTATATTGTCATCAACAGTTTTTGCACGCAAAGTAAAATGGAAGCAAATATTGGCTCATTGGTTATTTAACGTCTAACTAATACTAAACGATATTACGTAGTTGAATTGTAATACGAAAAGACGGCTTATATTACGTACTAAATGGTCGATTAGCCGATTGCAATTTAAACTAATGAACCTATATCGATTATATTGTTCGCCACTTTCTTAGCTAGGAATCTCCTCTCAGCCTCATCCTAGATTAAAAGATACAACCTAAGCTCTCCTCTCGGTCTCACTATTCGGCACAATTATATTGAACTATCTAATGATAAACTCTCATTTCAGTCTCGTTTATCTAAATTTTCCACTAGAGGCGTCAAATCTAGCTAATGAAGCATTTCGATATAAAAGAACAACCAAACAATCAAGTATAGACATGAACTTAATCCACTAATTAATTCATCAATTAACCAATAAGCCATATTAGCACATAATAAAGCTTACTACCCAAATAGACATTTCATCGAACAATTGATATGCACAAAATAAAGGTAAGAGTAAGAAATGCTCATTTAGATGTGGAACCAATGACACAGCGGTGAAACTAGGAGGGCTGGCAGGCCCCCCCCTAAAATGGAAAATTTTCCATTTAAATCCTTTCAAATTTTAACCTAACATTTAACCTAACATTGACAAATATGCCCTGTAACACCCTCAACTCGATCCAATTTTTTGGATCCGGATCTCGAGTATTACCACACGAATACAAACAAGGTTTAATCTACTTATACAAAATTTTGTTGACACGTTGTAACACCCTTAACCCGTATCCGTCGCCGGATTAGGATTACGAGGCATTACTCGACTAACCACGAGTCAAAACACTTTTACGAAAACTATCACATTATTTGATGCGAAATCAATCCATATTATCTTGATTAAACATGTATTTTCTATTTTAATATCGAGACATTAACAAACATATCACAAACAGTATCATTAACATCATATATGAGCAAACCTTCATTCAATTAGTAAAAATACTATTCATTTGGTCATTTTAGAAGCAAGGGCCGAATTATTCAAAATCAAACTCATAAATGACCTAAAACATATAAGATTGAATCTCACATATAAACATACTCATTTTACTATATTTTTTTTATTTATTTATTTCCATCACATGTGTACCTTAACTCAATATTCACATCAATAATTTAGCCATTCAATCCTCATGGCCGACTACACTTGAACATCCAATGAAAAATTTAAAGCTTCCAACTAAATCAATGTCATGGCCGAATATCTACAAATGAGTTTACTTCCATTTGATCATTAATAAATCAAATTCATTCATAACATGCATAAAGTATAACCTATTTCTTTATAGCTAACCTCATAAGTGCACACAAAATAATCGAATGTTTATTCATCAACCTAAATGCACTATATACCTTATTCAAACAAGAATTCATATACTCAAATTACACTTAGCACAATATGAAATAACTTCAAGTTAAGCTTATAAGACATACAAGACATATTTATTTGTACTATATAGATAATATACCTTTCATAATTTCATGAAACACACACATACTAAAACAAGTTTATAATATGACTGAATATGCACAAACATATACAACATATCAAGCATAGAAATAAAGCCATTTTCACATGGCCTTTATATACATTCACAAATACATCATTTGAGTCAACTCTAAAGCAGTTTAACCTATACATGCCATAGACTTTAAGTTCATTCACAAAGAGGTACCAAAATAGTTGATAGTGTGCTTGTCTTTGACGAGGATCCCCGAGCGCGAACCTAGACCTCAAAATCTATAAAACAGTCAAATAAACACATACAGTAAGCTAACATAGCTTAGTAAATTATAAGCAATGGTATAATATACAGCTAATTTTTATACAAATTTACTCAATCCAATTTGATCATCAACGAACTCATAGTTATAAATATTTAACATGTCACCATTCGTCAATAACCATATAAAATTGGTCTCAAAAACCGAGTGTTCATATACCATTTATCCATCTCGAACAAGCTCAAAGATCAATGTTTACATCTCATATCTATAATTTCATAAACATGAACAACTTACTTCATTAGTACTAAGTTATTCAACTATCATACATCACTTACCTATGTATTACCTCTCGTTATTCTTCATTCATTAGTATATGTCGTTGTGGACTCCGTAAACCCGCACACATAGTGCAATTCGTGTAACGTATCGCACACTTAGTGCCGTTACTTGAGGAAGAATACACAGAGTTCCATTTACTAGTAATGTATCGCACACTTAGTGCCATTACTTCTTTTTTCCGCATACATAGTGCCAGATAACCGATTTCGCACACACAGTGCTCGGTATATAAGCTTACACACATAGTGCCAGACAACCGATTTCACACACACAGTGCTCGGTGTATAAGCTTGCACACATAGTGCTCATTAACCCACCTTCTCCTCATTTCTAATATACACATAATTTCATCTTTGTTCATATATGTACACATATATTAAAAGGTTCAAACACGACTCATTTCTACTATCACATATCATCACATTCGGCAACCACCAATTTACCTAATAATTTATATCCTCATATTCATTCACAAACGTCAATCTCATTTCATTTTCATACATAACTATTCCTTAATACACATACATATATTCAATCAACCCAATTAATCCAAGCTTATATATATGTATATATACTAACTCCATAATCGGCTAAAACTTAATATTTCCTATGCTACATTTTGCTTTATGCAATTGAATCCATTTACTTCACCTTAACATATACATTTCAATATCGAATAAAATTTTATTCAATCCGATTGCTTAAAAACTTACCTCGGAAATTGACGGATTAAGCTTTCCGGCTATTCGTTCAACTTTGCTTTTCCCCGATCCAATCCCGATTCTTTTCGTTCTTGATCTAAATCAATTTCAATTTAAGCTCATTCAAATATATTTTTAATTCAATTTAATCCAAAAACACATAACTATGCAAATTACCATTTTACCCCTTACATTTACAATTTTTACAATTTAGTCTTTATTGCACAAAACACAAAATACAAAAAATTCGAACATAATCCTTTAGGGCCGAATGCTACTCATGCCCATACTAATCCATACAATCTATTTATTTTGCATTTTAGTCCCTCAAACATTTATTTTTGCTATTTAATCCAAATCACTCAATTTCATCAAAAATTCAAGAACAACACTTGTTAATCTATCACATATAATTAATATTTCATCATTAAACAACAAAAACAACCAACTCCTTTCAATGGAAACTCACGAAATACACATCAAATTCCAAAATTTAAACATGGGCTTACTAAAACACTAAGCAACAATCTCAAAAGCGTAAAAATTATCAAAAACTAAAACCGAACCATACCTAAATCAAGCTTGGGAAGTGCCGAAACCCTTGAAGGTTTTTCTCTTTTCTTTTCTCTTTTAGTTTCGGTCAAAAGAATGAAAAAGATGAGCATGCAAACTTTTTCCTTGTTTTTGTTTTATTATAATATGTTTTTAATATAAAATTTTATCACTAATATAAATTTAACATATAAAACAACATATAAATGTATTATAAAAGCTCAATGCTGTCCACTATCCACATAAAAAGGGGTATTTGCAACCTAAGTCCACATATAATAGAAGACAAGTCAATTAAACCACACAATTAATAAAAGGCTACTTTTACCACTTATGCAATTTAGTCCTTTTACTTAAATTGAACACACAAACAGACAAATTAATCCACGATATTTTAACACATGCTCAAACATATATCATAGATATCAAATATAATGTAAAAATATTTTTCTAACTCAGATTCGTGGTCCCGAAACCACCGTTCCGATTAGGGCCAAAATCGGGCTATTACAACTCTCCCCCCTTAAGGGATTTTCGTCCCCGAAAATCTTACCGATGAATAGATATGGGTAGAGTTCTTTCATTGAATCTTCAAGTTCCCAGGTTGCTTCCTCAACCCCGTGCTTATGCCACATAACTTTAACCAACGAGATTTTCTTATTTCGTAACTCTTTCACTTCACGTGCCAAGATGCGAATCGGTTCTTCCTCATACGTCAAGTCAGGCTGAATATCAACCTCTGACGGACTAATCACATGAGAAGGATCGGACCTGTATTGTCGAAGCATCGATACATGAAAAACATTGTGGATCTTGTCTAACTCAGATGGCAACATCAGCATGTATGTAACTGGCCCAATACGTTCAATAACCTCGTACGGCCCAATAAATCTCGGGCTCAGCTTTCCTTTACGACCAAATCTAAGTATCTTCTTCCACGACGAGACTTTCAAAAATACTTGGTCACCCACCTGAAACTCTATATCTTTACGTTTCAAGTCCGCATATGATTTCTGACGATCTGACGCAGCTTTCAAACTTTCTCGGATCACTTTGACTTTCTGTTCAGTCTCCCTGATTAAATCAACCCCGTGTATCTTGTTTTCACTCAGCTCGGTCCAATATAAAGGTGTACGACATTTACGACCGTATAAAGCTTCATAAGGTGCCATTTTGATACTCAATTGAAAGTTGTTATTGTATGCAAATTCAATCAAAGGCAAGTATCGTTCCCATGTACCCAAGAATACAACATCTCAACATATCCTCGAGTATTTGAATAACACGTTCAGATTGACCATCCGATTGAGGGTGAAAAGCGGTACTGAAGTGTAGTTTAGTACCTAGAGCATCTTGCAGTTTCTTCCAAAACCGCGATGTGAACCTCGAATCTCTATCTGAAACAATAGAAATAGGTACTCCGTGCAATCGTACGATCTGAGCAATGTATAATTTAGCTAACTTATCAAGCAAGAAATCCATTCGTACCGGAATAAAATGGGCCGATTTCGTCAATCTATCAACAATCACCCAGATTGAATCTTTCTTGTTCGGTGTCAAAGGCAGCCCAGATACAAAATCCATCGTGACTCGTTCCCATTCCACTCAGGTATCATAATCGGTTGAAGTAATCCCAATGGTACCTGATGCTCGGCTTTTACTTGTTAACATATCAAACATTTCGACACAAAGTCTGTAATATCTCGTTTCATACCGTGCCACCAGTAATGCTGTCTCAAGTCATTATACATCTTCGTACTACCCGGGTGGATCGACAATCTACTATTATGAGCTTTATTACAAATTATTTGAATCAATTCAGGATTCTTAGGCACACATATTCGGTTTCTGAACCGTAGACATCCGTCAGTGTCAATCTGAAATTCTGAATCAGTACTCGAACCACAATGATTCCTTTTTGTTAATAAATCATTATCAACCTTTTGAGCTTCGCAAAGTTGTTGGATGAATAAGGGTCTCGCTTTCAATTCTGCCATAATCGCACCATCATCAATCATAGCTATATTCACATTCATTGCACGTAGAGCAAATAGTGATTTTCGGCTTAGTGCATCAGCTACCACATTAGCTTTTCCCGGGTGATAATCAATCACGAGCTCGTAATCTTTTAACAGTTCCAACCACCGTCGCTGTCTCAAATTCAAATCCTTCTGAGTCATTAAGTACTTTAGACTCTTGTGATCAGAGTAGACATGACATTTTTCACCAAATAAATAATGACGCCATATTTTTAAAGCAAAAACTATGGCAGCCAACTCGAGATCGTGTGTCGGATAGTTCTTTTCGTGCGGCTTCAACTGTCTCGAGGCGTAGGCTACAACTTTACCCTCCTGTATCAAAACACAGCCTAAACCATTTAAGGATGCATCGCTGAAAATAATGAACTCTTTACCTGACTCTGGCTGAACAAGCACTGGAGCTTCCGTTAACAAGGTTTTTAGCTGATCAAAACTCTTCTGGCACCTCTCTGACCACTCGAACTTGACATCTTTTTGCAACAGCTTTGTCATCGGAGCTGCAATCATTGAAAACCCTTTCACAAAGCGTCTATAGTAACCAGCAAGTCCCAAAAAGCTCCTAACTTCAGAAACATTTCGCGGGGGTTTCCAATCAAGTATAGCCGAGATTTTACTCGGGTCAACCCGAATGCCTGATGCTGAAACAACATGCCCCAGGAAACTAACTTCATTCAACCAGAACTCACATTTGCTAAATTTCGCGTACAACTGCTTATCACGCAGAATCTCTAGCACAAGTCTCAAGTGTTCGGCATGCTCTGCTTCATCACGCGAATAGATCAGAATGTCATCTATGAATACAACCACGAATTGATCTAAATATGGTCTGAATACCCGATTCATTAAATCCATGAAAATAACGGGGGCATTTGTGAGTCCAAACGGCATCACCAAAAACTCGAAATGGCCGTACCTCGTCCGAAAAGCGGTCTTAGGTACATCAGAGTCTCTAACTCGCAGTTGATAATAACCTGATCTCATATCAATCTTTGAAAATATCGAGGCTCCCTTAAGCTGATTAAATAAATCATCGATGCGTGGCAATGGATATTTATTCTTTACGGTCACTTTATTGAGTTGTCGGTAGTCAATGCACATTCTCAAAGTTCCATCCTTCTTTTTCACAAATAGAACCGGCGCACCCTAGGGAGAGAAACTCGGTCGAGCAAAACCTCTATCCGTCAATTCTTGCAACTGCGTTTTCAACTCTTTTAATTCGGTCTGTGCCATTCTATACGGGGCTATCGAGATCGGAGTCGTCCCTGGTACTAGTTCAATACCAAACTCTACTTCTCGAACATGTGGCAATCCCGACAATTCTTTCAGGAATACATCCGGATACTCACGTACAACCGATACAGATTCAATCTTCTTTTCGGTTACTTTGCTATCAATCACATAAGCAAAGTAAGCTTTGCAACCCTTTCTGAAATACTGTCGAGCCAACATCGAGGATATCACTGCTGGTAGCCCATTCAAATATGCTGATTCAATTCGAATTATCTCATTATTCTGACACCGCAGATCAATAGTCTTTCGTCTGCAATTTACTACCGCATCATGCACTGTTAGCCAATCCATACTAAGGATAATATCGAACTCATCAAATGGTAGCAACATCAAATCGGCCAAAAAACATGAGTCTCGAATCATTAAAGGGCAATTCTTGCACACTCTATCAACTAACACACACTGGCCCAGGGGGTTCGAAACTCGAATCACAAACTCAGTAGACTCAACAGGTAGAGTCTTGATGGATACTAATGTTTCACACACATAAGAATGAGTTGAACCAGGATCAATCAGAGCAATTACACTAGTATCAAAGAGAGTGAATATACCGGTGATGACATTTGGAGATGAAGCCTCCTCTCTGGCACGAATGGCATAGGCTCTAGCTGGCACACGGGCCTCTGATCGAATAGCTGCATCCGAAGTCCCTCTCTGAGTGCCGCTCCTACCTCCCACATTACGAGATAGTCTACCTCTAGCTGCAGTACTGCTCAGTCTTGCACTTTGAGCATTATCCTTTTCAGCTGTCTCCGGGCAATCCCGAATAAAATGATCCTGCGAACCAAACTTGTAGTAAGTGCGATTGTTAGATTTGCCCCAACATTCACCAAAATGTCGTCTACCACACTGTTGACACTCGGGCTTATTCGGTCGAGTATTGCCAACACTAGCAATTGAGGTAGCCCGTGAACTCACTGGTGGTCGTTCTCGTATAGAGATCCCTGTGTTAGCTTTGGATCGGCTACTATCATTTTTGAACTTCTTTGATGACGTTTGAGGAAATTTACCCGCCGATCTCTTACGAAAATCTCTAGCTTCAAACTCAGCTTTCTGTTTTCTTTCCCCAGCTCTTCGGCTTTACAAGCTCGCTCAACAAGTACTACGAACTCATTTATTTTAAGTATGCCAACCAGTAGTTTTATATCTTCGTTTAACCCTTCTTCGAATCTTCGGCACATAGCAGCCTTAGATGAAACACACTCATGGGCATAGCGACTAAGTCTCGCAAACTTACGCTCGTACTCAGATACGGTCATACGACCCTGTTTAAGCTCAAGAAATTCCTTGCGTTTCGAATCTATAAATCGCTGGCTGATGTATTTCTTACGAAACTCCGTCTAAAAGAAGTCCCAAGTAACTCGTTCCTTAGGAACAACCGATACGAGAGTGTTCCACCAATAGTAGGCAGAATCCCGTAATAAAGAAATGGCACACTTCAGGCACTCATCAGGTGTGCAAGATAGTTCATCGAAAACTCGAATGGTATTATCGAGCCAAAATTCAGCTCGTTCAGCATCATCATCATCTTCGGCTTTAAACTCTTGAGCCCCATGTTTTCTAATTCTGTCAACTGGAGGCTTATTTACTCTCTTAGGATTAACGATCGAGGGTACCACCGGTACTGCAGGTGGAGTATTCGGGTTCGGGGGTTGTTGAACAGCCGGATTGGTCCGGATATATTGGCTGAACCAATCATTCATTATGCTAAAGAAGGCTTGTTTAGCCCCCTCGTTAGGATTACTCGCAGCTGGTCGAGATTCATCCGGCGTGGTCCCTTGTGCAGGAACAGGCGCCACACTCTCGACATCGTTAGCTAGAGCTCACTCGGGATCAGGATCCATTTACTATACGAAAGAAGAAAACACGTTTCACTGTCAGAAGTCATCACACTATCAAATTATAAAATATGACATGTATAGCTAGACTCACACGCGCTACGTTAGTCCGAGAACCGACCAAACCGTAGCTCTGATACTAATCAAATGTAACACCCTTAACCCGTATCCATCGTCAAATTAGGGTTACGAGGCATTACTCGACTAACCACAAGTCAAAACACTTTTACGAAAACTATCACATTATTTGATGCGAAATCAATCCATATTATCTTGATTAAACATGTATTTCTATTTTAATATCGAGACATTAACAAACATATCACAAACAGTATCATTAACATCATATATGAGCAAACCTTCATTCAATTAGTAAAAATACTATTCATTTGGTCATTTTAGAAGCAAGGGCCGAATTATTCAAAATCAAACTCATAAATGACCTAAAACATATAAGATTGAATCTCACATATAAACTTACTCATTTTACTATATTTTTTTAATTTATTTATTTCCATCACATGCGTACCTTAACTCAATATTCACATCAATAATTTAGCCATTCAATCCTCATGGCCGAATACACTTGAACATCGAATGAAAAATTTAAAGCTTCCAACTAAACCAATGTCATGGCCGAATATCTACAAATGAGTTTACTTCCATTTGATCATTAATAAATCAAATTCATTAATAACATGCATAAAGTATAACCTATTTCTTTCATAGCTAACCTCATAAGTGCACACAAAATAATCGAATGTTTATTCATCAACCTAAATGCACTATATACCTTATTCAAACAAGAATTCATATACTCAAATTACACTTAGCACAATATGAAATAACTTCAAGTTAAGCTTATAAGACATACAAGACATATTTATTTGTACTATATAGATAATATACCTTTCATAATTTCATGAAACACACACATACTAAAACAAGTTTATAATATGACTGAATATGCACAAACATATACAACATATCAAGCATAGAAATAAAGCCATTTTCGCATGGCTTTTATATACATTCACAAATACATCATTTGAGTCAACTCTAAAGCAGTTTAACCTATACATGCCATAGACTTTAAGTTCATTCACAAAGAGGTACCAAAATAATTGATAGTGTGCTTGACTTTAACGAGGATCCCGCGAAACCTAACCTCAGAATCTAAAAATCTATAAAACAATCAAATAAACACATATAGTAAGCTAACATAGCTTAGTAAATTATAAGCAATGGTATAATATACAGCTAATTATTATACAAATTTACTCAATCCAATTTGATCATCAACAAACTCATAGTTATAAATATTTAACATGTCACCATTCGTCAATAACCATATATAATAGGTCTCAAAAACCGAGTGTTCATATACCATTTATCCATCTCGAACAAGCTCAAAGAGCAATGTTTACATCTCATATCTATAATTTCATAAACATGAACAACTTACTTCATTAGTACTAAGTTATTCAACTATCATACATCACTTACCTATGTATTACCTCTCGTTATTCTCTATTCATTAGTATATGTCGTTGTGGACTCCGTAAACCCGCACACATAGTGCAATTCGTGTAACGTATCGCACACTTAGTGCCGTTACTTGAGGAAGAATACATAGAGTGCCATTTACTAGTAATGTATCGCACACTTAGTGCCATTACTTCTTTTTTCCGCACACATAGTGCCAGATAACCGATTTCGCATACACAGTGCTCGGTATATAAGCTTACACACATAGTGCCAGACAATCGATTTCGCACACACAGTGCTCGGTATATAAGCTTGCACACATAGTGCTCATTAACCCACCTTCTCCTCATTTCTAATATACACATAATTTCATATTTGTTCATATATGTACACATATATTAAAAGGTTCAAACACGACTCATTTCTACTATCACATATCATCACATTCGGCAACCACCAATTTACCTAATAATTTATATCCTCATATTCATTCACAAACGTCACTCTCATTTCATTTTCATACATAACTATTCCTTAATACACATACATATATTCAATCAACCCAATTAATCCAAGCTTATATATATATGTATATATACTAACTTTACAATCGGCTAAAACTTAATATTTCCTATGCTACATTCGGCTTTATGCAATTGAATCCATTTACTTCACCTTAACATATACATTTCAATATCGAATAAAATTTTATTCAATCCGATTGCTTAAAAACTTACCTTGGAAATTGACGGATTAAGCTTTCCGACTATTCGTTCAACTTTGCTTTTCCCCGACCCAATCTCGATTCTTTTAGTTCTTGATCTAAATCAATTTCAATTTAAGCTCATTCAAATATATTTTTCATTCAATTTAATCCAAAAACACATAACTATGCAAATTACCATTTTACCCCTTACATTTACAATTTTTACAATTTAGTCCCTATTGCACAAAACACAAAATACACAAAATTTGAACATAATCCTTTAGGGCCGAATGCTACTCATGCCCATACTAATCCATACAATCTATTTATTTTGCATTTTAGTCCCTCAAACATTTATTTTTACAATTTAATCCAAATCACTCAATTTCATCAAAAATTCAAGGACAACACTTGTTAATATATCACATATAATTAATATTTCATCATTAAACAACAAAAACAACCAACTCCCTTCAATGGAAACTCACGAAATACACATCAAATTCCAAAATTTAAACATGGGCTTACTAAAACACTAAGCAACAATCTCAAAAGCGTAAAAATTATCAAAAACTAAAACTGAACCATACCTAAATCAAGCTTGGGAAGTGCCGAAACCCTTGAAGGTTTTTCTCTTTTCTTTTCTCTTTTAGTTTCGGTCAAAAGAATGAAAAAGATGAGCATGCAAACTTTTTCCTTGTTTTGTTTTATTATAATATGTTTTTAATAAAAAAATTATCATTAATATAAATTTAACATATAAAACAACATATAAATGTATTATAAAAGCTCAATGCCGTCCACTATCCACATAAAAAGGGGTATTTGCAACCTAAGTCCACATATAATAGAAGACAAGTCAATTAAACCACACAATTAATAAAAGGCTACTTTTACCGCTTATGCAATTTAGTCATTTTTCTTAAATTGAACATACAAACAGACAAATTAATCCACGATATTTTAACACATGCTCAAACATATATCATAGATATAAAATATAATATAAAAATATTTTTTTAACTCGAATTCGTGGTCCCGAAACCACCGTTCCGATTAGGGCCAAAATCGGGCTGTTACACACGTTAACTTCATACAGATTCAAACTAAATTACATAAATATATATACAATGGGTAGATACAACTAAGGCACATGATAACCTAATTATAAGGATATCTAAATTGAAACCTTAATCTATTACAATTACCCCAAAATATGGTTTCCTAAGTAACATTTCATACTTTGAACACGCTACTAAACTTGCTCTGTATGCATAATAACCCGATACGTCACTTTGTTCGACGTAGTCCTGGCAACGTCCCTCTTGGCTCATACTCATAATCAATTTGAAACATAAAGTGTAACTCATGTAAGTTCATAAGAACTCAGTGAAAATAATCTCTTATACCTTAGTCATCGTTTCCGTAAAGTGCCAGGCAGTTCATCACCATCAGCTTCTCTTCTTTCATCATCCACTATCTATCATATAAAGGTGACACACAAATTGCAAAACATTTTATTTCCTTTTATCTGCTATATCATAGTCTGAATCCATTATCATCATATGTCAATAACTTCATTCTCTCAGGAATCTCTTTCAGCTGATCTTGATCATGGATCCTTACTCGTATTCTTTGCAAACCATTGTTCAAATTTTGCTTTTCATACCTAATCTTAACTTCTATCACTTTTTTCTATTATTGTATACAGGCATATGCCCTTATTCGAATTATCAGAGGCAACCTTTATTCAGATTTTTTTCTTTCAATGAAAGCTCATTCATCTTGTTATTTCTTCAAATTATCATCTTCAATCGTTTCTTAAATTTACTAGGTCATTACCTTGAAATCATCAAATACTCTAACTTATTTTAGTCTTTCTGATCATGATTAAAGGTCATGTAGGATACGCCATATCGCTTCACACGAAGCTCGCCACAAATGCTAATATTTCATAGTTCGCCACAAAGGCTTATTTTTTCGTAGTTCGCCACAAAGGCTTATTCTTTCCTGACATGTTTACGACATGGATTTGCCTAAACTCACAATACGTGAGGTTTGTCCATCATTGTCTTAGGACACATAAAGAACCTCATTGGGTAATCATAATCCTTTAGTTCCTTTACGAGGGTGCCATGGCCATGGACTTTTTCTTTAGAGTTTTATTTTAGAGTTCGTTTTTAAAGTCCCGATAGACCCCTTTTAAACAACTATGCGGAGAATAGACACAAACTCTTCATGCATTGACACAATCTAAATTCAACCCTTTAGTTCACTAATATTCACCCAAATAGTACATACATCTTATAGCATGTAACACCCCTAACCCGTATCCGTCGCCGAAACAGGGTTACGGAGTATTACCAGAGTTTACAGAATAATTTCATGTAATTCATATCATTTACTTGTTCATATCTGAAACTAATCATGTTGTTCCTTGAATGAACCCTCGAGGCCCAATTTAAACATTTGAATTGAGTCGGGACTGAATCAGGAACTCAAAAATTTTTTCACAAAATTTCAAAAATTTTCTTTAATACAAGGGTCACACGCCCGTGAGAGTAGGCCGTGCGGCTCACACGGCTATATGACATGCCCATGTCCCAGGCTGTGTGGGCATTCGATATGAGGTACACGGCCGTATCCCAACCTGTGTCCTTACTCGTGTAACTCTCTGACTTGTGCCACACGGCCTGTAACACCCCTAACCCGTATCCATCGTCAGACGAGGGTTAAGAGGCATTACCGGACATATCGGAACATAACACAAACATTTTATTAACAACAAACATTCACAACCATTCCAAAATGAAACATACACATACAGTCCCTTCAGAAAGTCTACAAGACCTTAAACATGCTTTAAAGAAGGTTCGGGACTATACCGAACTCATACGAAAACTTTGCGAAACTTAGAAATTTTTTCTTTCAAAACAGGGCACACGCCCGTGTGGCTAGCCCGTGTGCAACACTGACTTGAATCACACAGCCTATCACACGCTCGTGTGTCTGGCCCGTGTGCAAGTCTGACTTACTTCGAATTGGAACATTGAAGGACACGGTCGGGACACACGCCCGTGTGCTCAACCGTGTGGGCAATTATAGGCCATTTGCAAAGCCAAATTGCCGCCCAATTTGGGTCATACCTACAAGCATCAAACAAGCATCAATTCATGTCCCAAAAACAGCCAAAACATACCAAATTATTGCACAATTTGACCCATAACAACATCAATCACTACTATATACAAATCCAACCCAAACATACCAATTCAATAAACCAACCTCACATCAAAAACATGTGATTCATACATCATATATATATCCATTTCAATTCCAAAATTAACCATGAACCCTACCAAATTGACCATTCATGAACACATCAAAGCATACCAACCTTTGCATCACAAAGCATAGACTAAATTCACCTATATTCACATTCATTATTAAGCCATATCACATGGCTATATATATATACATGTCCAAAAACATAACTTAACATTTCTAACCTATACATGCCATACTTCATTATGTACATTTTCAAAAGGTACCAAAATATAGTTTGATAGTGTGGTGATGATCCTCGACGATCCCCGAGCTTCCAGTAGCTTCGATAATCTATAAAACAATGCAAAACACACACAAAGTAAGCTTTCAAAAGCTTAGTAAGTCATAAGCAAATAATTTTCCCAATGAACATTAACGTTATATTCAATTAGTGAATCAATCCAAACCTTAACTAAATGTACATATATCACACTCACAAATTCGTATACCATTAAATATACATTAGCATTTTATCATCATCTGGCCGAATGCACAAATACTCATTAGCATATATAATTCTCACTTTGTATCATGTATAATTTATATCCCCATTTCAAATAACAAGCTTACCTTATTTTCATTAACATTAAACTTGGCACGTATCTGAACCTTTTAGCTCGATTTCACATTCAATCATAACTCGTTAATGCCCGTTGAACCATTCAAAAACAATAAGGATACTCGGATAGTCGAAAATCTCGTACAATGCCAACATCCCAGACGTGGTCTTACATGTAATCACATATCGATGCCACTGTCCCAGCCATGGTCTTACACGAAATCAAATACGATGCCGATGTCCCAGACATGGTCTTACACGTAAATCAAAATTTGATGCCAACGTCCCAGACGTGGTCTTACACGAATCACATATCGGAATCCTATGTCATGATATATGTATCCTAACTATTCCTAAAGTTCGTACGAGGCTTTCAGACGTTGTAACTCGGTCGATTTAGGCTTGTAAATACTTCTCCCATACTTATACAAGTAATAATTCAATTCGGCACAAATAAAATATATACAATCAAATTTAACGACATTTATTTACTTATGAACTTACCTCGAACAACGACAGACGAAATGGAATGATTATTCAACCACTTTAGATTTCCCCCCATCCAATTCCGATTTCCTCTTTTCTTAATCTAAATTAATACAAATTTATCTTGTTTATTAACATATTCATTCAATTTAGTCCAAAAACACATAAATGGGCAAATTACACTTTTGCCCCTGACATTTCACACTTTAGTCCCTCATAATATTATTTTCACAATTTTAGCCCAAATTACTCAAATTCATCAAAAATTCAAATACAAAATATATTAATCTATCACATATCTTTCATATTTCACCAACTAACATCACAAAGCTCACAATTTTCTCAATGGCATATCTCAAAATCTTCATCAAATTCAGAAATTGAAACATGGGCTTGATAGATTACATAGCAACGATCTCAAAAACGTAAAAATTATCAAAAATCGAGCAAAACACATACCCGAATTAAACTTAGAAGTGGCCGAACCTTGTTGTTCTTCTTTCTTTCTTTTTCTTTTCTAATTTTCAGCTATGGATGAACACATAATGCATGGCTTTTAATTTATGTTTTATTATAATAACATAATTAACATATTTACTAAATTAACCTTATTAATTTAATTAATAAACCGTATACTTCAAACCTAAAACCGTCCATGCATGATTCATAAGGTAAAATTACACCTTAAGGACTCCATATTAAAAGAACAAAGCAATTTAACACTTTAACAAATAGTTAGCTACTTTTACATTTTACACGATTAAGTCCTTTTAATTAAATCAAGCACACAAACGCTAAAATTAAATCACAAAAAGTTCACGGATATCAATTCACACATTATAAACACAGAAAATAATATTTAAATATTTTTCTAACTCAGATTTGTGGTCCCGAAACTACTATTCCGATTAGGGTCTAAATCGGACTGTTACACAGCCAGCCACGCGCCCGTGTGCTAAGCCGTGTGTTTAATTTAATTTTCACAAATTAGGTGCAGGTTTCACACGGCCAAAATACATGCCCGTGTTCTAGACCGTGTAGCACATATGGCTGAGACACACGTTCGTGTCTCTGCCCGTGTGCCAAATTCTGAGCATTCTGTTTCTCAATTTTAAGATGCATGGGACACACGACCAAACCACATGCCCATGTGTCAGACCGTGTGTCACACACGGTCAAGACACACACCCATGTGTCTACCCGTGTGGACAAAATAAGGTTATTTCCTAGCCCTATTTCTCACCCAAATTTAACCTTCAACCTACAACAACATTTGCATATACTTGCCAACCAATTCAAGACATATAAATCAATACAATTCGGTTACACGAACTTACCTTGACACTTGTTTGTGTATAAAAATCTACTAATCCGAAACTTTTTCTTTTCCTCGATCTAGCTTCGAATTTGAGTTGTCCGGATCTATATAAATGAATTTAATCATCAATTTAATCCATCTCATACTCAATTGAATTCAATTTACACCCTAGGAAAAATTACCGTTTTGCCCCTAAACTTTTCATTAATGACAATTTCGTCCCTAGGCTCGAAAAATGAAATTCATACAATTTAATCCTTATTCCAAGCCTAACCAAATTTTACATGTTACAATAACAGCCCATGAATTTCACAAAAATCAAAATTTTTCCATGGGTTTTACCACTTTTCAATTTAGTCCCTAAATCAAAATTTCATCAAAATTCTCTTTGTAAAAGTTGTTTATCTATCAACAACCTTTCATTTTCTACCATAAATTTCAAAATTTTAGCATATTCATCCATGGAAAAATTTCTATACTTTGATATCTTTACAAATTAATCCCCAAAATAGATAGATTAGACTATCCCGATCTCAAAAATATAAAAATTACTAAAAACGGGACAAGAAAACATACCTAATTAAGTTTGATAGTTTCCTTTCTCTCTCCTAGGGTTTCCATAAAATTTGGGGATGAATATGATGAAAATAAGATGATATTTTCTATTTAATTAGTTATCATCTCTTAAAATTTTCTCATTTCCAATTTAGTCCTTAACCTTTTCTAATTTTTCCATGGATGAATCACCAAAAATATCTACTAAATTTTATTTAATGGTCTAATTACCATATAAGGACCTAAATTTTTGAATTCCATAACTATTTGATCCTTCTAGCTACTAGAATTTAACTTTTGCATTTTATGCAATTTGGTCCTTTCCCTAATTTAACACATAATAGGTAAAATTCTTCTTATCAGAATTTTCATATAACATTCCTATCATAATACAAACCATGAAATAATATTAAAATAAATTTTCTTTCCGGCTCGGATTTGTGGTCCCGAAACCACTGTTTCGATTTCACTGAAAATGGGTTGTTACATAGCATACATTTTAGACATATACATACTCAACCATACTTCAATAATTCAATACTCGTACACCAATCTTCACATACTAAACTCTTCATGACTTCGGATCCATAGTTCAATCAATTTTCTATAGATGACTAACAATATGAATAGTACACATGCATGAATCAGTATAAAACTCACCTGACTATCACGGACAAAAGCTTGAACTCCAAATTCAACCTCCAATAATTAACTGCAGCCACCACTACTTAAAAACATAGGAACACCATTAAAATTCATTCAAATACTATATACCATCATCTCAAGCACTGATGACCCCCCATGCAAAGCCTTATTTCTTCATTTTACTATCCAATCACATAAAACAGGCTTATTCTTTTAGAAGTTAACATGCAAGACCATAATACTTACCCAGGATATGAAACAACATTCTGAATGAACTCGGATCCTTAGTTTCAACTTAACAAAAGAGAATTATACTCATCTTCAAGGAAATCACAATAATATTTTTAAATGGAAGAAAGAAGAGAAACCCCCATTTTTCTCAAGTCCATATCATAATATATATTTATGATCCATGTTCTCATAGTGGAACCTGACATGCGTCACATCCTTACCGAATTGTCTTTTCCAAAGGTTTACAACTTTCGAGAAACCTAAGTGAGTACCCCATTATTTTAGTTACCCTAATTTACATCCAGTTGGTTCCTAAGCAGCTTACCTTACAACTTAACTTGCACAGTGCTATAGATAAAGGGCGCACTACCCTTCAAGCATGAACTCATTCCATAATACCTTTTCACTTGTCTAACATCATACTCTAACAAACACAGAAATTTGATATCA
Source organism: Gossypium sturtianum (assembly GCA_025698515.1). Classification (NCBI taxonomy): domain Eukaryota; kingdom Viridiplantae; phylum Streptophyta; class Magnoliopsida; order Malvales; family Malvaceae; genus Gossypium; species Gossypium sturtianum. The sequence continues at coordinate 38,199,313 of CM046949.1, forward strand.
AACCACCATTAACTTACGCACATAATAGAATACGCTCACTTTATACGCCAAAAGATGTACTTGGGTGAATACTACCTCGCCAATCAAACTATTTTAGGACTACATGCCAAACCTTGTACCCGTCTGAACTAGTATGTTACATGCCCTTAAATGAAAAGTGACTTAAGCTTGTTTGGACTCAAAATTGCCTCTGCAGTTTTTCACCCATCAAGCTTCGATGTCATGAAAACCAAGCTTTGGTATCGCAACATATTTGACAGTAGGTACAACCTTGGCTTGGGGGTTCTCGATGTCACGAAATAGACTGACTGGTGTCGCGACACCCTCAGTTTTTCACCCGTCAAGCTTCGATGTCACGAAAACCAAGCTTTGGTATCGCGACATCTTCGACAGTAGGTACAACCTTGGCTTGGGGGTTCTCGATGTCACGAAATAGACTAGCTGGTGTCGCGACACCCTCAGTAATAGCCTTGGCTCCTTCACTTCAACCATCAACAGTGGTATTGCGACCTCAGAGGCTTAGAGTCGCGGCCTCGAGCTTGGTATCGTGACACAACACCCCTAGTGTCACGACATCTTTGGTAGATTGCTCGGTGGAAAATTGTGTGAAGTTTAGAGCCACACGGTCTCTCACATGGGCATGTGGACCACACAACAATGTGCCTTGTAAATCTTAGGCTAGTTCATGAACCACATGGCCACAACCCGTCCACACGGCCGTGTCCCTCCTGTAGGGTAACTTTAACATTTTTTTCAGGCCTCAATTTTCTACATGGTCGTGTAACCCTTCCACAATGCCTTAATCCTCTCACACGGCTGGCCACCCGGCCATGTGACCCTTGTTTTATAGTTTTGCCCAGAATTTTATGAATTATTCAGTTTAGTCCCTACATAATCCCTAAATTGTTTTTAAACTCAATTGAGTCCCTGACATATTGAATATGTTGGAATTTGTAATTTAATGACTAAATAGATAATGTTATAATATATTATATGTGAATGTTACATGTCTACTGTCACTGTAAATTTGATAAATGGATACTGTTATTACTGCTTCTGCCTTACTGAGTGCATGTTAAGCATGTCTATTACTACTGTTAAACTGAATACATGTCAAGCATGTCTACGGCTACTATTGAATTAAATACATGTTAAGCATGTCTATTATTTATGTATTGTACTGTTACTAGCATGCCATATTGCATAGCATGGGGTGGGACGATTGAAAGGAGGAAGTACTGACAGTTTAATAATCTGTAAACACTGGTGGTTCATCCACAACTTACCGACAATTATCTACAATCTTTTTATTTAAAAATAATGGTTGTTCATCCCCAAATTTTTCACTGGTAGTTTATCTACAAATTACTGGTGGTCTATCCTCAAATGGAGTGTTATCGGATGGATGAGTTATGGGGAACTCTTACTGTGGTGTGTAGCGGAGTATAGGTAGGATCTTTCGCATTATTATTGCATGCCCAAATGAACTATGGAATTCTACTTTGCTATACGACTGTAATTGTTTTGAGAATTGCTATTTTGTACACTTTATCTACTGTTTTGTACTGATTTTCTCGTGATTGGACACACTAAGCTCGTAAAGCTCATCCCTCTTAATTTCCATATTTACAGATAACCCACAAGGTTAGGACACGAACTCGGCATCTGAAAGGTCTCGACTCAGATTAATATTTTTTTCATTAAAAGTATTTTAAACTTAATATTATAATTCCTGTTATTTGGAACTGTATTGTTTTATTTGAACTGTGGCATGAGACTTAGACTATGGGTTTATTTAGTATACATGACATTTAATTTGATTTTAGGTTGTTGAAACATAGAACTTGATTTAATTTTGCATGAAATCTGGTTTTCATTAAAACTATGTTAAAACATCACTTTTCCGCTGCATGATTATGTGAATGAATTTTGAAAAATATATTTATATAAAACTGGAATTCAACTTTTGCAAAACAATAATTAGGATCAACCGGTTTTTGAAATTAAATTGTACATTTTGGAAACACACTAAGTTTTTCTACTAAAGTAAGTAAATGTTTTAAAAAAATTGTTTAAATAAAACTCTGATCGTATACTAGGCCATTTCGGTGGCCAAATGTAATCTTCTGAATTCGGCCGTAGCTTTTAAGCCAGGTTTGGGAGGTTACAAAATATTTTAAAAAAAATAAATCAAAATTTTAATGTAAAATCTTTATAGAGAATAATTTCAATTAATTCTATTTTATTTTAACATTATATTATTCTATAAAGAATTTATGTTTAAAATTTTATTTTATTTTATTTAGAATAAGATGGAATGGTTAATAATTAAAGATAAAATATAGAATAATCTTTTCATAATTTAAAATTTATATTCATCAAGCCATATAATCATATTCCGTACTTATAACTTACATACAATAATTAAATTTTTAGTACTTAATTTTATAACATTTATTTAATTTGAACACTTTCAATTTATCAAACAACACATTAGTATTGATACTTCATGCCACCATTTTTCTCAAAAGCATCTCTTACTTGTAAAATACATATTGCTATTTAAAAAAATATACATAGTAGCATGGTTTTTGACCTACGTTTCGCGTTGGGTTAATTATTTTGAGCTAAATAGTTAAAATTTAAATGTTACAATATGCTCCAAGTTTCTTTATTCTCTATATATTTAGAATTTAATCTCTCATTTTTTATTTTTAAGAATTTAGTCCCTTTTTTTTTTAATTTAAAAATTTAGATCCAATTGTTAACCCCGTTAAAGTTCTTCTGTTAAATTTATTGGTGTGATATTTTAAAATTTTTAAAAAAATAATGTTAATAATCATTTAAATTTAAATTTCTTTCAGCATTTTAATTAAAATAAAATATTGAAGGCATGGCAGAAATTAAGGAGTCTATTAGTTTGAGTTGGTTTGAATGGTAAATAGGAATGGCATATTGAGAAGGCGTCAAGCTTAGGGAGTGGTTTGGCATTTTGTATTATTGAAATGGTGTGATATTGAGAGTGGGTATGTTGTTTATGGTTTGCTAGTGTTACTGTCTATTTGGTTATGGACTGCTTCTTTAGGTGTTTTGATGCTTTGTATGTTACGGTGTTTGCTCCAACCAAACACCCTTTAATTTCTAATCTATTTTATTTGTTGATAATAAATAGTGATATTTTAAAATTGTATAAAACATTTAAGTGCAAAGATTAAATTTCAAATTTTAATAAAATATAGAGACCAAAATTATATTTTAATTATTTTTATTTAATTAAAAGGTAGAAGAACTAGTTAAAGAATTGTGATGTGTTAGAGAAAAACCCTCAAAACTTTTCTCTCTTCTTTTTTTTCTCTAAACTGTTTGCTTCTTATTTTTTGTTTTACTCAACGGTGGTGCCAGCCTCCGGGATGGCTATCGCTTGCCTTTTTCCTCTCCCATCAACCCTTTATTTCTTCTTCTCATTTACTACATACGTCTTCTCTCTTTTCAGTTTGCAGATCTATTTTGTAGTATCTTTGTTGTTTCACAAGTTGTGATAGACATATGACGGTGTCTGTCGCTCGCTAAAACTCCACTGACCACCAGTAGTTTTTTTTGGAAAGTGGGTGGCTCTTTGTCAACTTCTTAATATGTTTCTGTTTTGAGAGTATTTCAGAATAATAAATTATTTCACTTGTCGATTTAGATCCGTGTTGTCTTAAGTTATATATATATATATTTCATTGTTTAATAAGTCTTCAGTGTTAGAAGTTTTTATCTACTCTTGTAGCACGTTTTTTAGTCTTGCTTATACATGTAATCTTAGTTTTACAAGTGATTTTAGGGATGATTTTGTTGTTGTCCTCTCTAGTTTGGTGAATACTCGATTCTTTTGTCGATTTTTGCTCGCTGCTTTGGACCATCCGGGGCTGATTTTCTTATCGTATTAAGTGTTTGCAATCGCTCCAGATATGTCGTGCTTGAGTTGTGACAAAACCAATTGTCAACATGTCATAATGTTCTATTGATACTGAGGCTAAAACCTTTGTTGTGTTGGTGGAGCTTGTCCCTCACCATCTACGACGAGTGTTTATTATTTTTTCCTCTAAATTGTATAATTTCATTTATTGAATAAATTAATGAATTTACCTTTTTAAAAAAAATAGAAAATGGAATATTATGGTAAAAAATGCAATAATAAATTAATAATAATAAAAGGCAAGCCAAGTGTCGAAGAAAGAAGTACTTATGACCAACCTTTTATATTAATAGTATAGATTTATGTACTCGTATTAGTGGTAATATTTTGTGTTTTTGAATATATGACATGTATGTACGTATATCAAAAGTATAATAGATGTTTTTAAGAAAAATTGTGGCACAAAATATCAACACAAATTTGAATATATATATATATATATACATGTGTGTAATATATAAACATGTATTTGTGTCAAATTTTATTTTATTTTCAATATCGTGTGATATTTTGATGTAATAGATTAATTTGAATTTTTTTTATTACTTTTTCGAATTTTTATAAGATTTTTTTAATAAAATTTTAATAATTACTAATAAATTTTTATAATATTTTGAGCTACTTTTGAAATGAACTTGAACAAATTAATGTCCACAATTAGATGATTTTGGATATCCATTTATTTAGGTTCATTCTTTTTTCTTTTTTTTGAGGGATATTTAGGTTCATTCTAGACATGCATTTATAGTAACTTTTTATTTTTTAGGGTTTTTTTACTTTTTGAAATACATGCTAGCGTGGCATGCCAGGTCAACACACTTGTCTACATGGCATGTCATATGTCAACTTCTCAATGCTTTTGTTAGTTTATTAATGTCTGTTAACAGTTAAACTGGTCAATGACAATTTCTGTTAACAGATAGACCTAATTGATTTTTTTTTGTCATTGAGGCATTAATTTAGGGGTGAAACCAGAAAATTTATCTGGGAGTCGAAATTAAGTTGCATATTTTTATAAGAACTAAAATGTTGTTTCGTCATTTTAATAGTTTATATCTTTTCAAATTTTGAAAAGATTAAATCAAAATTTTATCATTTTTAGAGTCAAAGTATAATTTTACTACTTACCAACTTAAAATTATATGAACTTTAAAAGGCTAAAAATTAAATTTCACATTTTAGGAGCTCAATTAAGTGAAATTTTTTCTAAAGAACTCTGGAATTTTTTAATTCTATACTAAGTTGAAATAATTAAAAATATATAATTTTGAATTTATTTTAAATACTATTGAATTAAATTTAATTTATATTAGAATTTAAATGTTTAATTTTTTAAGAATTTATTCGTACAAATGTAAATTTTTTAAATTTGTGTTTTATTTGAGGGGAAAAATTTTGGAATGTTCTACCATATTTTTAGTGAAGTGTTTATTTATATTGTTTATAAAGAGTTTGATTGAATTGTTGTCACCATTCAATCAGGTCTTCATTCATTCGTTAAATTACTAAAAGATCATTCGAACATATTTTTGTTTTTTTCATATAAAATCCAGAAAATTATATCTATATGAGTGGATTCGAACGGAAGACTCAGGATATACCATAATTTTAGTAAAGCGTTTACCGAAACAAACGTATGAAAATACATTCTCGAAATTTAACTAATACTTTCTTATGCATATTAATGTTGCAGCCTGAAAATTTGATTTTCAAAAATTGCACTCCATTGAAACGTTAAGAATGTTTCTTATATAATATGGTTACAACACATTATATTAAAACTTCCTTCTTCAATCAGATATTAGCAACAATGTAATTTTCAAGGACCATTAAATTTAAGGGATTTTACCTAAGAAAGTTAAAAGTTAGGACTTTCCATAAGAATATTGGTAGTTAATGCTCTGCTACTCCTTATAATATTTACAGAAAGCCGTCAAACATGTGATGTGCTCAAGGACATGGAGGAGACCACTCATCAACTAAGAGACAAGCTTCATCAAAAGCAGAAACATAAACTAAAACTAATTTTTTTTTAATTAAAAGAATAGTAATAAAGTGGGAAGGAATTCATTCAAAGTACAAACTCAAGCTAAGGCAGTACAAACACAAGCAATAATAGTACAATCTCTAACATGTATGAGAAGCTCAAGCTTAAACTCGAACTCGATTAATTGTACAATGGCAGACTTGAACATATGTAATCTAAAGATTTTCCATTGGTGTGAATGGGATATTCTTTGGTCTTGAAACCTGATACGCCACAAATATAGCCACACAAAGAGCTGCTACTGAGAATAAAAGAGAAAAGGCAGAGGCAGCATCCCAGGAGCTGCTTGATTTCGCAGACTTGGTTAGCTTAGAACCACCTGAAGCAATATCAAACGACACCCAATCGCAGTTAATAGTATAGTGTCCAGATCCACTCCATGGATTCCCGTCAACCGGATACCAGAGTGCAACCGACATCTTGCTTGATCCACCTATTGTGAACTGAACATCCTGCAATGCAATATAGAAGTTATTCATGTCTGGCTGTTATGACAAGGTAAATAGCTTTAACAGAAATGAACCAAAGCATTACCATTTATGTTTTGACATCAGAATTCTAATATATTTTATTTTCATTTTAAACACCGGCCTTCTGCTGAGGAAGGTAGCATAGAATAGGAGTAAAGTGAGCATGCTGTTTTCTTTTTTGAGAAAAAACAATAAACTCAGCTGAAAGCAAAAGTCCATGTTGGGTACATGGGGGGTCATGAGGTCATCTTATACAAGGAGCTTACAGTATTAAGTGATTAAATGAGAGAGACGAGGTTTCCTTGCAGTGGGTTTACATGTTTTTTTGCTTTACCTCTTAAATAAAGCAAAAAATAGTCTTAAATTCACATAAAAAAAAATTTAACTTGAAGCAGTTACACTAATATGATCTGAGTGAATTCTACTTAGAAGAAGATCTTAAATCCTAAACCATAAAAACTTATCAATAAACCATTTAGTAGTTCCAATACCAAAAATATCAAGGGGGGGGAGAGGTGGATTATGAGATGGGAGAAAGCTAACCCTTAAGCAGACCAAGGTCCATTCTAGTATATGCCCAAAAAGAAAATTAGAAAATATGGAAACATTTTTCAATAAAAGTGGATCTTAGATTCTCTGGCAAGGTCAATGGGAGAAGGGGCTCCAATAATCCATGTTAAATCAACCTATAGTAAGGACAAACAATTTTGAATCCATGATCCATGATCAATTTTGTTTGACAAGCAACAGAAACAACACAAATACATCATAATGTACATGGTTAAAATAATTTAGCCATAAACACAAAAAATGGGGCTTACATTTGTTAACATTTAATGCAAGTAGTTAAAAGCCTAAAGGCAGAAGATTATTGTCAAACCTGTTGAAGACGATCCATGGTTCTTAAAGGCCTAGAAAATTCAAAATAATACGTTCCCTTCCGACCTCCCGTGGAAAAAGGGCTGTCATCCTCCACAAAACCTGTTAAAAGTAAGTTTACCATTGAGAATTAGAAAGATGTATTCACACCGACTCCCTAAGACACTAGAGCACAATATTGATTTATACACAGAACCAAAAAAAAAAGGAAACTAATTGACCAATAGTGACTATGCTAACAAAAACACAGTTGAGAATAAAATCATCCTCTACATTTAGAAAATACAATAAACCAAGTTCATTTGTTATTTTGTTGCAGAATATAATGCTCAACTTGATGCATGGAATTTTTCCTATCTAATGCCTAAAAACATGCAAAAGGAGCAATCACAACCCAGAAGGTTTGAGGACATTGAAACATGCATATGGACCACTGGCTTGTAGAAATGCATATCAGCCTACCTAACCATTCCATTTTTGTACCGGATATGCTAACTTTCTAATAAATATCACCCAGCAAAAGTAAGTCAATGCATCTGAGCTGATTTTTAAACTTATGATATCAGAGATGTAAAACCAAGATCTTCAACTCCATTAGTATATAATCACAATACTTAAATTACCTGAATGAACTGTGAAGCTACTGTGCCACCATGCCCCTTTCCAGTCATTTTGTGCACTAGAATCATTTCCTAACAGTGAAGAAGGATAAATATTATTAATTTAAAAAAATGAGGAAATAAAAACTATATTAAAAACCAATAGCTTTTAAAGGGGGCAGGGGTGAAGAAAGGACAAACAGAGCAGGAAGGCATCATCAGTTAAAGATACTAAATAAAGCCACAAGAGAAATATAAGTTACTAATTTTTCGTTTTGTCTAGTACCTATCTCAAAGCCAATCAATAATTAAAAGCACCAATAAGAATCCACTAGCTTTCTTGTAAAGCATACCCCTAGAATAGAAAACTAATATAGAGTTCGGCAGGAAGCAGGGAACTATTGCAGGCTTAGAAATGCAGCATTTAGACTCGTAAACCAGCATAGTTTGCGTAAGGGATTCACAAGTTTTCAAAGTCAAGACAAACCATCTTCTTCTAGCTAGAGTGGATCATGAGATTCATGTATAAAGAAGAGAAAAGAACTCTTATATTCATATGCAATGGTTCGAAAAAGAAATATAATCTAACAGTAGGAATTTTCAGTCTACTACCAAAAGTCATTGAATTGAGAATCTGATAAGCCAGAAATGCGTGGAGATGGTGATACGAAATAAGATTAAAATAATATCTTAGGTAAGATAAAAAGGGGCATAATTTGTCCTACGAAGTTATGAGTTGGAAATTGGAAGAAACTTAAAACAATGATAAAACAACTAGATTATCCTATCCCCATAATTCTTTTCCTTCTCAAAATAACACAAGATAGGAAAAACAAGCAACAATTGGAATGAGTAACTTGATCCTAGTTGAAGGCACTTAAAGGAGAAGTTGAAGGCAACAAAGAAAAGTACAGAGAGCGATAAAAAGGTATTTTAACACTTAAAGCAGTATAAGGGCAAGATGATTGCTATCAGAATGCATTAAGATAATAGACAAGCATAGTCAATCAGATTAAAAATAATTGTTGATTGCCATCTTGATGATTTAATGTCATTAAATAAGTTATTAATGCTTCAAGATCTTCAAAAAGTTCCTTCTAGTGAGTGCCATATCCATTAAGAGTGCAATCTAATGTCTCATAAAAGATAATTTTTTGACTTTTGGGAGTTGTTCTCATTCTATGACAACTTGATGACCCTTGTAGTCACTTTCTTTAGTGCCTCATCCCACTTTATTTTGCTGCGCTCAAAGGAAGTCCCATCATTTTCATTTCAAAAAATCAAATATCATACTCAAAAGCAGGCCAATAAGATTAGAGGATCTTATAATTTACCAGAAGGTCCCATTCCATCAAGGTATCTACAGTGCGGGTTCCAAGCATACACATCAACCAAATGACCAAACCTGTCGGCAACTAAAAGTATTATCATAAAATACTAAGTTCCAGAACATTTTGCCAGAAAAGTACATTGTTTCACTTTACTATTGTGACGGCTAAGGATTCATTGTACTACTCCAAACTATGTTGTACTACATTACCTGTCACCTCCATTTCCATCTCTGTTATCTATGGGGTTGCCACCGTAAAGCCTTCCAGGTATAGCGTTTCCAATAGAAAAATGCATAATGTCAACTTCATGACCTTTGCAAGTCTTGTTAGTACAAGAGTCTCTTGGTTCTTTACAGCCACCCATCTTGAACCACAGTAAACTTTCTCAACTTTCATCCTTGCAACAAAGGAGAAACTAACAAAGAATAATAAAGTAAGATAAAAATAGCACAAGATATAAAAACTTACATTATGATACGTAGCATCGTCACCGATTTGAAACATGAGAGCTACAGATGGACATTTCGCGTTGTCCCTGCATTGAAGAGTGAAAAACTGGTTAGCCATAAGGATTTAACATAGAAAAGTCAGCGCGTGGCTACAGATTCAGCTAAAAATGCTCGCTATTCAATTTACACAACAGAGAGGAAATAAAATTAAAACTAATACCACATATCTTGATGCATAAAGAAAAGATGATAATTTAATAAGCTTCCTTTTCTAATTATTCGCGTGAGGCACCAGCTATCCAACTTTATTGGACATCTTAAACAGTATCAAAAGACCAACATATTCAGGGGTTCGAATCATAATGGCTAACCCGTCCAAAAAGAAACTAAATCTAGTTCTAATAATAAAAAGCTTACCCTTTGGTGTATGCATAGTCCCCATCGACTTGCAACAAGAAGAAGACATCATTTCCATCGTGTACAGCCTAAGACAATCCCCACAAAAGCATTTGCATCAAAACTCATGGTCAAATGTTGTTCATTTGTTTTGAAATCCAAGCAATAGCAATACCTTGACCGTCATTTTCCCATCTTTGTACTCATGATCCTCGTGTGGGTCAAGAGCAGGGAGGAGAGAGAAGTCGAACCCATCAATGTCTTTCCAGTCATCGGCGTGACCATCGAGGGTGATGACTCCAGGGGCGAAGTCCGCCAGGACTTGGATCTCCGAGTTTGACTCGCAACTCCACTCTCCAGATTCCTCGTGCGAGGTGACTCGTCGGGTTAGCCCGGATCCCAATAGTACCAACAAGGTTAGCAGGCTGAGTCGAAGCATGGTCGTTGAGCAGGAAATTTCGTTAAGGGAGCAAGTGTCTGAGTTGTTGTTGCTTGGTTTACAAGCTCGCTTCGGTCCACATTCATTAGCCGACTTACGAATCAAATTCGCACTTCACCTTTTATTATAACAAAATTATAAAGAAAGTTGTTCCGTCAAATTTATCATTCCAATTTCCCCCTTTTAAATATATTTACTACTCATGTTTTTCTAATGGATAAATTTTCTTGGTAAAAAAATCTCTCCACTCCCTCTCAATTTCCAAATTGAGCAATTTAGTCCCACTCAAAATTGAAGCAATTTGAGTTTAATGTTGTGAATAATTTTGATTGGTATGATAACAAATTTAGCCCTTGATATTTACATATTTTGTTAAATTGGTCTTGATTACCAACAAACAAATTTAGCCTTAACATTTACACGTTTACAAATATATTGTGGGCTAAATTTGTTAAATTATGACCAGATTGATAAAAATGGGTAAATTATGAGAGCTAAATTTGTTATTATCCAATCAAATTTATGTAAAATTGATGAAAAACATTAACGTTGTGACTAATTGTTCTTGGATGCTTACTTTCGAAATTGACAATAATTAAATTGCTTCGATTTTTTGAGAGGGACCAATTTGTTCAGTATCAAAACTGAGAGAGATTGGAGGGGTCTTTTTGTTAATTATCTTCCATGCTCATTTTATGGTTGATGAAAACTAATCTTTTTGAAATTTGTGTCTACTTTAAAATTTTTAGAATCAAACTAGTGGTCAAGCCAATCAGATCACTAGTTTCCAATTCGACCGATTCAATTAGTTCGTGGGTTAGTCAATTCAATCTCTTATTTCGGACCAATACCCCAACGAGTCTAATTTGATTCTGAAAACAGTGGTCTATCCCTCTTATCCTAACTTTGAGAGCAATATACTTTATCATTACATTCAACACTTTTTGTTAATTATCTTCCATGCTCATTTTATGGTTGATGAAAACTAATCTTTTTGAAATTTGTGTCTACTTTAAAATTTTTAGAATCAGACTAGTGGTCAAGCCAATCAGATCACTAGTTTCCAATTCGACTGATTCAATTGGTTCGTGGGTTAGTCAATTCAATCTCTTATTTCGGACCAATACCCCAACGAGTCTAATTTGGTTTTGAAAAGAGTGGTCTATCCCTCTTATCCTAACTTTGAGAACAATATACTTTATCATTACATTCAACACTTGTTGGTCTATATATATATTGGTATGTGGATTTAATATTTTTAATTTAGTATTAATATAATTGGATCTAATATTTTTGTTTTGGTATTAATATATATTGGTATGGATGTGTATTGGTGTATTATTTATCTTATATACATGTAAATATACTTTAATTATATATTTTTTAAAATTATTAACTAAGTTCGATAACTTAATTAAATTATTATATTTTATTTTTAAATATAATTATAAAAAAAATAACTTAGATAAAAAATTAGTTTAAAATTAAAATTTTGTACTAACTCATCATTAATATTAATCAAAACGTATGAAACACAATGAAACTTTAACCATGAGAATGTTTAAACTACTTGGTATTGATTTAAAATTGAAATGGCACATACTGGTTGGTACTACTATTGTCGACTAACGTGATTTATATTGTTATAATCCACCTAACCGAATTTTGTGCTACGAGTTAAGTGACACAATTTAATTGATAAAAGTTTAAAATTATAAAAAAAAAAATAAAGACAACAACATCATTATAATTTTATATTATATACTTAAAAAATTAAGAGTAATAATGTTATTATAATTTCTAAATTAAACTATACTTGTCTTAAATTATTACGTTTTTAAAATACTTGTACAACTATGATCCAAACCCAAACTATTCTTAAGAAAGTTGAACTTCTGACTAATAAATTACAAGTCGGGTTATATTTTATTTGTTATTAGCTCATCACAGAGAGATTTTTAAAATTTATAAAATTAGTTATTGTAATTTTTACACACAATTGAGTTTATCTATATATATATATATATATATATATTTTATTCTTCATATCTATTTTACAGTTTATATTCAAAATTCAAAATTACTCCATCTCTACATATTCTCCTAAAATCCTATCTATCTAACTTTGCTTGAATTGCAAATAGATTTTTTATTATAATTGTAAACTGTTGGCTAAATTTCTTTAAAATGTACAAAAATAAAATAAAATAAAATATATATACTAAATATCTTGGTTGATAATTTCTTTTTTAAAATGTCAATTATAGAATAAGATTAAATTTGTTTACATATTTTATTTTTTTTATGCATTTTATAAATTACGTACTCATCATCCTTTGAAACCGTTAAATTAGAGGATATTAGTGGTTAAGTGTTTTTGAACCTCAAAATTGCCAGATTAGCAACAATGTCAACTGAAATAATACTTAGTTGGCTTATAACCTCTTACTTTTAAAAATTAAGCTAAAATGTTGAATAAGTACTCATAAAATATTTTAAAAATAATTAAATTTTTTTATCGAAACAACACTATAGTTTAGCCTTTTGAATTATGAAATGTTCTCAATTGAACCCCTTAAATTCATTTTTTTTTAATCAGAATCCTTGACAAACCGTTAAATGTTAAAATAACAAATTGACGTGGCAGTTAATGTACGAAATGATAACATAGCAAGACGGCTTGAAAAAAAAGGATGACATGGAGGCCTTAATTGATTTTTAATAATTTTATAAAGAGTTATTTTAACATTTAGGCCTAATTTTTTTAAAAATATTAAAATATTATAAAATATATAAAATAATGAGAATATTAAAATAAATTATTAAGAAGTTACAAAAACTATATAAAAATGATAAAAAAAAAACTTCTAAAGGTATTAAAAATTGATAATAAAAAAATCATTAAAAATATTTAAAAGTTATAAAATTATAAAAATTATAGATTTTTTTGTTATTTTGCAGGTTTAGAGTATTTGGTTTTGGTAAAAAGAAAATGGAGAGATTGAAGTGTGATTGTGATCGAACTTGTGTGGGGACTGAGTAAGGAGTTTGAGTGACGATGATTTTAGTGTTTGGTGGCTTAAAGTGATTGATGATAGTTAACAAAGAATGATGCGAGTGAAATTGATAAGGATGAGCTAATATATGATAGAGACAATGTGTTAGAAAAACAGAAGAAAGTAATTTTATAAATTTTTTTATAATTTTCCTTTTATAATATTTTTAATTTTTTTAATCATTTTTCTAAAATTGAGTATGTTCTTATATATTTTTCTAAAACTTTCATAATATTTAATAGGGTAAACTATCAAAATAGTCACTTTTGTTACCTCGGGTTACATTTTAGTCACCTATGTTTAAAATGTTATGTTTTAGTCACTTGCATTATCGTATTATAACATTTTAGTCACTAAACCGTTAATTATTATTAACGGTGTAACTGTAAGATGACGTGGCACGTTAAATCATCATTTCAAATGAAAATTTTAGGTTAAATTCTACAATTGGTCCCTATATTTTTTTTTTCATTTTGAGCAATTTAATTTTTGTCTTTTATGTTCTTTTAACTCTTTTTTTTCATTTATTTTCCATTCTCTTCTTCTTCTCTCTCTATTTCCCTTCCTTCTTCATTTCTTTTAACATAGTTTTTCTATGCCTTCTATTTGTTAATACTAGTCCACAAACTCGCCTCACTCGAAAAAATTAAATTGTTAAAAAAAAGGTATAGGGACTAGTTTTAATAAATGGAAAATATAGAAAAAACTATGTTAAAAGAAATAGAGAAGGGAGGAAAATAGTGGAGAAGCAGAAGAGAATGAAAAATAAAAAAGTAAAAAGGAAAGTTAAAAAAACATAAAAGAAAAAAATTAAATTGCTCAAAACGAAAAAATATGGAGACCGATTAACGTGCTACGTCAACTTACCATTACACCGTTAATGGAAATTAATGGCTCAATGACTAAAATGTTACAACATAATAACGTAAGTGACTAAAATGTAACATTTCAAACATAAGTGACTAAAATATAACCCGAGGTAAACAAAAATGACTATTTTGGTTGTTTACCCTATTTAATAATTTAATAATATTTTATATTTTATAATTTTATAAAAACAATAATTTTAAAAAATATGTTTAAATATTGAAAGAATTCCTAACAAAATAATTAAAAAATCAATTAAACCCTCCACATCATCATTTTCCATGTCAGACAGTAATGTCTTCATTTTTTCACGTCAATTATCTCATCAATATTTAATGGTTTATCAAGTACTTTCAGAGAAAAATAATTTTAAAGATTTCATCGACGACAATTCATAATTCAAAAAATTCGTTGTTTCGATTAAATACTTAATTAATTTTTAATTATTTTTACCAGTAAAATAGTTACTACACAGGTTGAATAACCAATATATACCAAAAAAATAAAAAATTTACGGAATTGGGCCGATTTTTAGAAAATTTACGGAAAATGGTCATTTCCCTAAAACGCGCCCACCACGTCAGTAGCGTTTTGAGGAATACCAAGCAAAGCGCGCCCACAGGGACGCGCTTTCTTCGAAAATTTAATTTAATTAAAAACTAAAACTTCTTATTTATTTAATATATTAAAACTAAATTATAATAAAATAAAAATAAAAAACAACTTCTTATTTTATTACATATATTAATATTAAATTACAATAAAATAAAAATAAAGAAAACTTCTTATTTATTTAATATATTAAAACTAAATTACAAAAAATAAAAATAAAGAAAACTTCTTATTTATTTAATATATTAAAACTAAATTATAATAAAATAAAAATAAAGAAAACTTCTTATTTATTTAATATATTAAAATAAAATAAAAAATAAAAAACAACTTCTTATTTTATTACATATATTAATATTAAATTACAATAAAATAAAAATAAAGAAAAATTCTTATTTATTTAATATATTAAAACTAAAAATTAAAAATAAAAATAAATAAAACTTCTTATTTATTTAATATATTAAAACTAAATTATAATAAAATAAAAACAAAAAACAACTTCTTATTTTATTACATATATTAATATTAAATTACAATAAAATAAAAAATAAAGAAAACTTCTTATTTATTTAATATATTAAAACTAAATTATAATAAAATAAAAAATAAAGAAAACTTCTTATTTATTTAATATATTAAAATAAAATAAAAAATAAAAAACAACTTCTTATTTTATTACATATATTAATATTAAATTACAATAAAATAAAAAATAAAGAAAACTTCTTATTTTATTACATATATTAATATTAAATTACAATAAAAAAATTAAACAATAAAAAACAACTTTTTTTAATAAAAAAATAAAAAAAATTATTACAATTTAAAAAATAAAAAAGCCGATCCGAATCAATGTTGATGCCGGTCGGAATCAGTGCCACACGGGGGCGGTCGGCAGTTATGCGCTGGATTCCTCCTTCTTCTAGCTTCCGGCGGGGGTCGTGGAACCTCGGGCGGGGATTTCGGTTCCTCCAGCACTGGGTCTAGTTGTGGGTGTTGCGAGGCTCACCTTGATAAAATAACGACCCCGGAGGTGTTTGCATAAACTACGGCGGGGGTGTTTGAATCTCGTATGGCGAAGAAGGCTGGTAGAAAGAAGTGCTCCCCGACGGCACCTCCCGTGATCCTCACGCGACGGCGGCCTCAAGATCGGTGGCCGGTCGAGTAGTCGAGAACGAGCTCGAACCCCCCATGCATTCCAACTCGTGGGGTGGGAAAAGGAAATATATACGGGTTAGGATACATATAAGGGGTAGGGTACGCACCGGCATAAAGGGTGAAGGCCGTGTGATGTCGGTGTGTCGTCGGTGAACTGATGGGCCCGGTGATTGTGTGGCGGCGCGCTTCTTTGGGCACTCGTGATCGTGTGTCGCGCGTTGTTGATGGCCCCGTCTCATCACCCATTCTCTTTGGATTTAAAGGGCCACGACGTTCCCTTTGTTGTGACGGTTGTCGCCGCTCTCTTCTTCCGACAACATATACGGCTTACCATGGATCCTAAACCATGGCATGTATTCCGGCACGCACGCTAACTCAGGGACGACGATCGGTTCCCGGATAGGTAAGTAGTCATACCGGTTCTCCCACATCTCGATATGTTCTAACCAAAATCTTGGCCAATCCATGTGCAACTGCCGTAAGTCCACTTTGTGCTCATCATCGAGCACCTCAGGTGGCACGGGGATCGGTTGCCGAAATCCAAATTGTCGCAGAACCCGATCTAACTGGTGCATCTCCACGGTCGCATAGGTGATCAATGGGACCTTCACGTGCCAACAGTTTGGATTTTGCAAGAACTCCTCCGGAATTACTGCCCGAATTGTCGGATCCTCGTACGGTGTCTATTGAAACTATATTAACATTACCAAAATATTAGTTATATACATAATACTAAACACTAAATACGAAATACTAAATTATAAATACGAAATTGAAACTTACTTGTGATTTCGACCGTTGGTCCAATAAGCCGATATCTTCAAGCGAGGTAGGTATTCCAAAGATAACTTTCGCCGAATGGTTCCACCTAATTAAATAAATTTTTAGCATACAATTATACTATAAATCTACGTAATAATTGTAAAATATAACATTAAATTTACCTCATTATCAGTGGGAATGAATATGGTTGGTCGAGTCGAGGACGTAAAAATGGAAATCGAAACCGTGCCCATGACTGCAGTAGTGATAGGCAACCTCCGATTTTCGCTTTACTCGGCCGCGTCGCCCCGCACATCTCCCGATACAACCTCGATAGCACGGCGGACCCAACTCAATTCACTCACCTCTCTGAAATCAACAAGTTTCAAAGCACCATCTCAAGTGGACGAGGTTTCTAGAAAGGTCCGGCATCAGATTGCCTCCAATTATCTGAAGAATGTATGCCCGAGCATACCAT
Organism: Gossypium sturtianum; assembly: GCA_025698515.1. Lineage (NCBI taxonomy): Eukaryota > Viridiplantae > Streptophyta > Magnoliopsida > Malvales > Malvaceae > Gossypium > Gossypium sturtianum. Next base: position 38,216,820 of record CM046949.1, read on the forward strand.
ATTCTTTCAATTTCGGTCGAACCCTCATCCGACTCCTGGAATGTGTCTCGTAACCATACCATCTCGATCCGAGCTCCTTGAATTTTATCCGGAATGGCACCCAGAAGCTTGTAGCATACGGCTCCCCAATCACCAGAAGTTGCGGACCCGGTGACTACCGACCCGTCCACCGGCAATCCCAACTGCAACTGCACATCTTCTAGAGTGATGGTACACTCTCCGCATGGAAGATGGAAAGTGTGCGTCTCGGGTCTCCACCTCTCTATCAACGCACTGATCAAAGGCGGCTCCAACTTAAACCCCCGGCCTATCGTGGCCACGTGCCAAAAACCCGTTTCCCGCAGGTAATTCTCGATCAACGGCGATGGGGGACCATGCATGTTGCGAATATAATATTCCAACACCCGATCTACAGACTGTTTAAAAAATTATAAAATAAAAATTAATTAAAGTTGCATAATTGTAAAAAATATTAAATAATATTGAAAAATTAAAATTAAAACTTACCATTTTCATTTGCTCGACGGAGATGTGCTTGTTGCCTAGACAAGTAATTCCCTGCCATTGTTGTAATACGATCGAAAATTTTAAAATTTTCCAAAAAAATATATTAAAAAAAAAATTAAAAAGGGCTTTTTGTAAATAGTAAAGGACTATTTTAAAATTTGAGAGTAAATTTCAAGGACTTTGAGAAAAATTGAGAAAAATTGAGAGAAGGATTAAAGTGTGAAAAAAATAAAAGGGTTGGGGGCTTTTATAGGAAAAAAAATGATCATTGGGCCTTTTGACCAGTTGGCGCAACAGGCCAAAAATTTTGATCGTTGGCAAGCAAAGCACGTCCCGGTAGCGCTTTTTGGCATTTCCCCTCAAAAACGCTACCGACGTGGGCGCTGCGTTTTGAGGGAAATCGGCCCTTTTCCGTAAATTTTCTAGAAAACGGCCAAATTCCGTAATTTTTTTATTTTTTTGGTATATTTAGATAATTTACCCTACTACACATAATGTATATTTTGTTTTTTCAATAATATTTATTTATTGTTTATGTATTTGTAAGATGGTGATTGGTTAATTATATGATGTACCACAAATGCAGCCACCTTGTTGTATTGACCAAAATTGTGGGATGTATTGGTGGTTGGTGGCTTTGGATTAGACAGTCAACTACGTGGATGTCGCCCCACATTTTGCCTTATTGTCTGTTGTCTGGTTAACGTGTCATTCGCCTATTGCCTCCTTGGATTTTAACGATTATGTAATAGGATTATTACCTCAAAACACAATAATTAGATTATCAATTAAAAAAAAATTAAACTACTCACCCAAATTTTAGCTAATTTAGTCATTTTCGCCAATTCAATTTCACATTTTAATTATTCTGTTTAATCACTTAACGGTATACTGACGAGACCTAATATAATAAATATAAACAAATTTCACCCTTAATATTTTCGCATTCGTCAATTTAATACTATTTTTGAAAACTTAAAAATTAAAATTTTAAAATATAAAAAATTCAAAATTTATATATTCTTTTAAAAATAAAAAATTTAAAAAATTTAAAAAACGCTCCTAATTGATACATTTTAATTAGGCCTATTAGTTTTGATCAAAAAAAAAAAATTATGCTTATTAGTTATTATTTTTATAATATTGCCTTGCTTTAATTAAATAAAATTTAATTGTATTGTTTAATAAATTATAAAATTTAAATACATGTCACAAATGTGGCTCTAAAAACTAGTATATATAAAACTATAAGTTTGAAATAAACTTTTGAATTAACTAAATTATCTGATATCATTTTTTATATTACTAATTTTTCCATTTTATATATTTGTATTTCATTAAAAGATTTTGGTTAAATAAATTTATAAATAAGAAATCTAATTTTGTTTAAAACTTCCACTAAATGGCTTTTAAGTTTTAAGTATTAAATAAGAAGAAAATATTTAATATGTAAACTTTTTTTTAAAATAAAGATCTTATATAATCCTATATGATATATTGTACATGCAACAATAATTTTTTAGAAGACATACAGCAATTCTTAAAATATAGTAATTTTATATTATTTATGAATTCTTTTTTTTTAGAATACTATTTATGAATCCTTATGAAATTAAGAAAAAAAAAATGAAAAGTATAAATATTAAATTCAGGAGAAAGTTTTGAACTAACTAAATTAGTGATATTGTTGGTTATATTACTATTTTCTTTGATTTTAAATATTTTTATTTTATTGTAAGATTTTGGTAAAATAAATTTATTGTGATAATAAAGTTTATCACACTTGTAAATAAGGAATCTAAATTTTGTTAAAAGACTACAAATTTAAGTTATTTATATGATTATAATCCTATATACAATTAGTGGAGTAAAAAGGATTCCACAAATCAGCTTATGATGTTTTCATTTATTTTTAGGGTGTAATAAAATAATAATTAAATGATTAGATCATATTGATAGTAAACAAAATAATCACCCTTAAATAAAAAAGGGAAAAATATTATAAACTTTTTTAAAAAAAAAATCCTATATGATATATCATATATACAATCATTCTTAAGATTTACATTAATTATGAAGTATTATGAAAAAAAATAAAAAGCAAAGAGTGAAGAAGAGTACATTAAATTTTTTTAATATTGTACTTATGATTTGAATTTTTTTTATTACAATATTTAAATTATTAAATAATTTATATGTTTTAATTGTATTTATTATTTTGCAATGTGTTAATTTTCATTTATTATATGAATAAAAAATTCAATAAGTAATATAATGTTTAACACATGTGATTTTAAATATTAATATTTATAAAAGATTGCTTTAGTTAAAATGGTAAGATGTAAGCTTATTTTCTTTTTCTTTTTAATTATATGGGTTAAATTGACTTTTTTAATTGCTTTCATATAAATAAATAAAAAACGTTATGATACTTGTTACTTTGTTAAAGAAAGAATGAGATTTTAGTCATTTCTCAAATGAGTTAATTTTCAATTAACTCGTGACATCAACTAAATCAAACACTTCAATATAGTATTAGATTATGACACACTCGCAACATTAGTAAAAGAAAAGATGTGACAAATATATTTATAAAAGATTAATATTAAAATGATAAAATTGAGATGTTGAAAATCATGTTGTATTAGGTTCAAATACATGTATTTTTCTCTTGTAGTAATATTTCTTTGTGGTCCGTGCTGCTAATGAAACATTAGTAATGCAGGGTCCATTAAAAAGCCGACAAGTGAGTCCAATACTGTTGGGCCCGTAATTGATAATTTCTTTGTAGACCAAATCTGTGGTCTACAGTCAGCCCGAACAGAAACAATAAAATTAGAGGAGGAAAAAAGGCCGGTGACTGGATTGCGAGTGTGAAGCGATATCCAAACTTTTTAAAAATAAAAAGGAAGCAGGTCTCATATTTATCCTTCGCAACAAGGAAGAAAATGCAAATTCATATGTTTGAAGGGATACTGGGAAGTAAAAGGATAAATGTAACGAAATGGGGTATTCACAAAGTGTGTAAGAGACAATGATACTTTCACGTAGTATTCCATAATATAAATGTAATGTGAGATTGCCACTGTTAAGAATATATTGTCGGCCATTCTTTTATTCTGATATAACGCATCAAAATTTAAAATCACTATCCAAAGTTTGTTTCTGGTTGCATGCCTGGGTGTGCTGGCCGTGTCTGTCACTAGTAAATATATACATCTATATTGTTGATGGATGATTAGGTGATGAATGCAAAAGACACATGAGCTGCAGCTTTTCATGCATGGTAACCTACAGAACTTTTGGCTAGTTAATGTACCAAAAGTATACTTATCCTTAGGCTGCAATAAATTCATAGTTTAGCCAATAAGGTGGGAACATGAGGTCGGCCTAATAACCCTTCATGTAATTCCCATGTAAAAGGAAAATCCTTTCATAGCGGCCTCTAATTCATTTAAAAAAAAAAAAGGAATAAAAATATAATCTTTAACTGTTAATTTTTAAAATGATAACTGAATATTTCATTTATCCAATTTAACAAATAAAATATATGCAGCTCTTAAGTCAAGTCCTAAAAAAGATCAGGAAAAAACCTTTGGACTAGCAGCGGTAATGTTTCCACATGCTTCCGAGAAGATGGCCATGTCAAACACTACTAACTGCAATGGGGTTAGGGGAGAAAACATTAAGAAACGGCTTTGCTGCACATCTGTAAATTTCCTTTTTAATTCTGTCAAATGATCACTTAAACTGCAATTGCAAGAACATGTAGCAACAGGTCTACAGTTCTATTTAGAATTGTAAATGTCGTCAACATAAGTTAAAAAAACACAAACAAGAGTCAGTATTTTCACTACCAGGGTTGTCATTAAACCACTCTAAGCTAAGGAAAAATAGAGATATTTTACAAACTAACTATTATGTATAAATGTAGCCTAATAACAACTGGATGATGTCACTCTGAAAGTAATAACAGCAGCATCCCTCCACCTTTGACTAATAAATGCTTTACAAAGCTGCAACTTTGGTTCTTAATTAAATTTACCCCATGTCGTGTCTTTGTTTTAAGAGTGAACAATGCAGATAAACATAATCTTTGAAGATTCCTTGTGGTTCCGTGAAACTCACTGCAATGCCAAAATTAATCAGAAAGGGGAGAGAGAGAGAGAGAAGCCTAAGGGAATATGTGCCTGATCTAAATGAGTTTCTTGCTATAATCAAAATCAGAAATAGCAAATTGTTTATAGCATGAAAAGGCTAGACAAACTGGAGAACCCCTAATCATGCAGATTCAATCAGAATGAATAATTAAGATGCTGCCACCTGATAGCAGTTAAACACAAGTTGGATCCACAACAGGACTTGTTTCTGACTTGATTTCCATATGGCCCATACCCTAGAAAATCAGAATGAACTGAAGTTAAGCAAGTCACAACTTCATTTAGAAATGCCATGATAAGGAAACAGAGTATGAAATGAAGCATCAACAGACGCAAGTTATTTCTTTAAGAAAAAAAAAAAACTGTAAAAAAGTTTTGCAGAAAAAAATCTCTGTATTGGTTACTCATCAGTTATTAGCACAATGTCTCTGGGCTGAAAAAGGGTGCAACAAAAAAATGAAATATTGAAAAACTCTTGAAGAAATTTTTTCTTATATTCTAACCAATGTTGAAAAAGGTTGTTCCACTTCAAGTTTCAGATGCATTGGGTAGGTCTGAAGCTGCACCTCTTGACTTTGAGAAACTTGATTAGCAGAGGGACCAGTTGAGTCAGGCTGAATATGTTGGCTAGGATTTTGCACCTTTTGTTGCTTCTGCAACAGTTTCTCAAATAATGCAAATTCCTCTGGTTTATTCCACTACAACACAAGTTTTAAGTAGATTGCTAAAGTTGCTTGGAAAGAGAATTTACAATCAGCATAATGCAACAACGGGATAATGCATGAAACTTACTCTGCTTTCACAAGTGACACAATTATAGTAATACTTGTTTCCCTCTGGGCAGGTGTGTTCACTCCAATCAGACTCTTGCAAAGCCACTGTCTCAAGACTTTGGGGGACTATCGGCACAACTGAAGTAGCAGCAATTGGCTGGCTACTTCCAGTCTGTGGAGACTGGAGAAATATGATAAATTGAAGTCAAATATTTAACCAGCAGCACATTATCGTCAGGGGAGAAAATAAACAGAGAAAAGGGAATAAGAAGATAATTGTGTCAACACTTTTGAAGGGGATCCTTTTGACAAGGGGACTACCAGTCAGGTATGACAACATATCATTCTTCATAGAACAAAGAATAAGCAGGAAATTATGCATATGACATGATAACTACATCTGTTTTCTATTCGAGTTCAAGAGTTCTTTTCTATTGCTTGAGATTGTAGAGGCTTTAAGAATTTGAAAAAGTCCTTTCTTTTCTTAGGAATACAACATTCTGAAGAATTCTCAGATCTCCTTGTGGAATCATAATTGTTGCTAATTTACAGTGTAGCAGAGGATCTATGATGTCAGTAATTAGTATACTGCAGTTTTGCTTTTAGACAAGTAGGGTATGGAAAATGCTTATCCACCAAAAGGGGCATGGATTCATATAAGAAGATAGACTATGAGTAATAATACCACCTGCAGTACCTCTGTTAGTCCAAAGCATAGTAGCAACGACAGATAAAAGCTCCAATGATAGATTGGACTCTCTAGCCACCTTTGTGCTCAGCATTTATATTTTCTAGACTTCTAGTAACAAAATAATAAAATGAAAATATTTTGATCACTAAATTTATAAAATAAACCTTTGTACCTCTAGCTTGGGGACATTCACATTCTGTTGGGATGGAACTTGTGATGCTGGTGGTATAAGAGGCTGCTGTTTCTGCTCAGAATCAGCTGGGTGAGATGATTGAGAACTTCCCTGTAGAGTTTGTGTTTGCTGCGATGGCAGCAAAGTTGGTTGTGAGTGTGCTTGCTGAACTGGAGGATATGATTGATAAGTAACATGACATGCTGCAACTTGAGGGTTTGCCCAATGAGAAACACTCTGTGGTTGTGAATTTGTAGAAATGTGCTGCACGGGATATGATGCATTGGGCGGTATATGTCCTGCCATAGAATCACCAAGATTTGGCATAGATCTGGAACAAGCAAACAACAAATAGAAAGTCCATCAAATTTATTGAACATGAATAAAATGCTAAAAAGCAATAAAAGAAAAAATTAAGGGGAAAGAACTTACCTCATAGCCAATTCTTGAGGATGTGGGCCAGAAGGCATGCTATTAAAAGCATAATTGCCTCTGGAAACAGAGCAAGTTGGAGCAATATGTCAACATAGTTTAACCATGAAAGAGTAAGTTGTATTAAAGCATACAGTTGCAAGCCGAATGAGACAATAAATCATGTTTCTATAATTCCACCGACAACTCAACATCTATTTTTGGACATCTCAATGGTTTCAAGTACACCAACCCTATCAGAAAATTATCGGCCAAATTATTAAAGCAATTTTAAAAGCCAAATACAAGTAGAACTAACAGTGCAAAAAAGTGTTGCTAAATTGCAGGTTGAAATATCCAACTAGAAAGCCTGATATGAAGGTCTATTGTAATTAAATGTCAATCAGTTAGGTGGCCAATGTCTGGCACGAGTCAAAATGCAATTCACTCATAACCTGTTAGTAACAAACAAAACATCAATGTATGGTTCTAACTACAATGAAACAAAGAAAGCATCCAGGAAGAAACCTTGGTTCCCCATTCCGAGGTCTCTTTGGATTTGCAGATCGAACAATCAATGGCTGGTCACAACCCTAAAAAAGCCAAGGAGATAAAAACAGAACAGCTAAATCAGTACTCTTCATTAGCATAAGCTGATATAGACATGACAAAATGATAATTTATAAGCATTACTTTCATGGTGAAAATTCCGCTTAATCCTCTGATAGCTGCCTGAGCCATATCTCTTTGAGAAAATTGGACAAATCCACATCCTTCATAAAAGTATAAACGTCTATTTCAGAAGCAGCCATAGTTAAACCCTCATAACATTTAACTATTGCAATGATTCAACAGGGAGAAAAGAGGTTAAAGCATGCTATGCTAAAGAAATCAAGACAAGATGATAAAGCAAACAATAGGATGAGTTTTAATCTTAGAGCATAAACTTTTAACGAAGCGGTTTTTAGAGATAAAGAAGAACCACAGACCACAACGAGATAACACATAAAATAGTAATGATGCCTACATTTATTGATAAAACGTGGAGCATCATTATGATTATTTAGACACTTTTTGATTAATCAAAGCGAAAACAAGCAGATAATATTTTCAAGAAAAGAAAAGAAGGAAGTGATTAAACGGGGTTGCTTTTGAGAATTAGTGCCATAAGTGTCACGAAAACAGAGTCAAAGAAACTGTCCTAAAAATGGAAAAGGATACAACTAAATAAAACATTCAACATTCAATTGTAAAACTGCAGCTAATTTGATGACATCAAAATGGCAGATAAAGCAAATTATCATCTCCAATATGTCCATTCTAAGAAAGCAGGTCTGAAATTGATAGTAAAGAAAGAGATGACTAAGAATGATAAGAACAAACCGCGGTGTTCCCTGTGCTCGTCACGCATAATGAAGACGTCTAGAACATGACCATAGTGAGAAAATATCTGAAAGAAGAATTATTTGCTGAATACAACTCAAAACACAACTAGGAAATTTAATTAACCAATATTGACTGAGGGAACAAAATAGGTGAAGTATAGAGATGAGAATGGAAAAAATAAAAATCAGGTTTTACAATCAAATGCCCAATCCAGCATGCCATGAGTCAGGCTTTAAAGAATTGAAATGCATACATAAACATTAATGCAATCATATAAGTAACCTAAGCAGAATAATGTAACTCTGTTATCAAATATAAAATGTGCCAATAGAATCCATCATGCATGCAAGCAACTAAAAATGTATCTTATTACCGTTTGCAGGCTGCTTCATGCATAACACAAAATTCTTATGGTCAAACATAAACAGCATATCTTCTCATCTGAAGGGATTAAACCAGTGCTAGGGAATGAAATGTAAAGACATACATTTGGTAATAGCTAAAACCCTCGGGCAGAATGGCAATCTCTAGTGTCTACATCCAGCCCATACCCCTCCCCCCTACTCTCTTTCTCTGCCTTAAATCTCTCTTACAATCTTGGATGTCAGAATAGACTTAAGAAATAGTAATCAAGCAGGAGGAATGAAATTATTTGGTACAGATGAAAGCAAATTAAGCATCAACTCTCAAGAGTATTCAGAACATACTTCTTCAATCTCCCTTTTAGAAGCTTGTTTATTTAGGCAACCCACATATAATTTGTCTGGAAGTGGCCCTACCACAGAAACAAACAAAGAACTGAGAACAAAATAGAAAAGACAAAAATCAAAACTATATTGCAATTTTTAAAAATTCTGGCATCACCAAAAAGTTTAGAAAAGTAGCAAGCATTCCCGAAAGTTTCCTACTTCTCCTTTCCTCACTTTAGTGCATTAACTGTTTGCTTGCAGCAAGAAATCTTATTATCCTCAAAACCTAAAAGTCTGTTCATTCGGTTATCTCATTTGTGAACATAAATCTCCTGTCTCTAGCAGAATTTAACTTCTAAATATGTATAAAAGTTGACATGTTTTCAAGGTGTTAAATGCAATATATAGAATAGTGACCAAGGTCTACAAGCAATAAATATAAGTTCTAAAAGGTAAACACTTACCAGGCCGGTCTCGTTCAGCATCAGCATATCTGACTTTGATGGTAGTTGATTCCTGGGAAAACCAAATTTACTAAATGGTGATCCTAACCACAAAACTTTAACCAATATCCATGGAATTTCCTTATCTGACTGCAAATAAAGAACTTACCCCAGGAAACATATACCGATTGTTTAAAGCTGCAATAGCTCTCTCAGCTTCCTCAAACATTGCATATTTCACAAAACAATATCCTAAAAGCAGCACAGTTTACATGCACGTGAATAACATCACAGAGCAGATTATTATCTATTGCAGCTTTAAAGGTCTATGACAAACAAGTGTCGGCATTCCATTTGCTGAAAGCAGCCACTTTGTTGATAACAAAACTAATTTCGCTTAAAAATAAAATCACAACTCACTCTAGCATATAAAAGATTGTATACCATGTCGTTCACCAGTTTTCTTATCCTTTGGTTGAATCACCTCAACAACATTTCCATGTTCTTGAAACAGGAAGCGGATCTAACCAAAAAAAGAAAAACAGTTACACCACATGCTCAGTGAACTACCAAAAAGTTATATTAGGAACTAATAGCTATAACAAAAATAATCCCCTTACGCAAACACATTTTACTAATGGATTCAAGGAAGCCAGTAATCGATACTACAATGACTAAAAAAATTGCAAAGAAAATGATAATGGCTTACGGATTCTTCAGTTGCAGTTTTTGGAACCGTTGCTACATATAGTTTTGCTAGACTGCTTCCTTCGTTATGGTCTAAATTTTATTTAAGAGGAATGAAAAAAATATAAGAGTTCTGTAACTTCCAAAAAAAGGTTCATAAATTGTAAAAATAATAATATAAAGAATTCCAAGAAAAAAAGAAGAAAAGGAAAAAATAGGCACAGCCGAAGTGAGCTTAAATTCTAATGAAAGGAAAAAAAAAAGTTAAAATATGAATGGGTAATGTTACGCTGTTACCAGGTGAGGCTCCTCGGCCAGAATCGTGAAACCCTCTTTTTCGACCGGCATTGGGGCCGTTGCCACCGTTGGACCAGAACGCGTCGTTTTGTTCACTGATCGGTTGCTGGTGCTGCTCCGGGAAGCGTTCAAAGTGATGCTGATTGCCAGGCTGGTGTTCAAATTGCTGCTGACTAGGCTGGTGTTCGAATTGCTGCTGGGTAGGCCGGTGATCGAATTGCTGCTGGTTAGGCCGGTGCTCGAATGGCTGTTGGTTAGGCCGGTGTTCGAATGGCTGTTGGTTAGGCCGGTGTTCGAATGGCTGTTGGGTATGCCGGTGTTCGAATGGCTGTTGGGTAGGCCGGTGATCGAATTGCTGCTGGGCCGGCAGGTGATCAAATTGCTGCTGGGTAGGGCAATAGTCGAATTGCTGGGGGTTATGGTGGTGGTTGTAAGGATGATAGTGGTGTTGATGATGGTAGTCGGGAGGGAAATTAGGTCTTTGGGCATTGGTATACCAAGGAGTAGGATTTAAGGGCGGGTGATCGTTGAACCGTTCTCCGCGATCTCTGTGTCTCTCCATCTATTCAGACGATTGGTTCAAAACCCTAGCAGGGATAATATAAACAGTTAAGTAAAGGAGGAGGAGGAAAAAGATGAGTAGAAAAAAGCTGAACTGTTTTACTGTTTTCTGAGAAACCCAACTCTGCATAGTAAATATGTTTTTGTTACTTAGCGAGATAAAATTAAGGTATAATTCTTGAAAATACCCTCAACGAGTTTTTGGGTTTGAGCGATTGACTTTTTTTTTTTTTTTTTTTGGATTGATGCCCTCAAGTTACAATTTTTCTAGAAATCATCTCAATTTTAACTGTAGATGTGAGTTGATCCTCAGTCAATCTTCAGCCAACAAAGTAGCCTATGTGACATGCGAGAATGAAGATGACGTGTCAAAAAAAAATTAAATATGAAATTAAAAAAGAAATAAATAATTTGTAAAAAAAATTATAGGTAAAATTAAAACATATCGTTAAATCCTTAACCCTTATTCCCAAATCGTGAATCCTTAAAATTATTACGATCAAAATCCTTCAGCAATCTCCAATCTTCAAGAAACCACTATCTCTTAAGAAACCCAGATTGAAATCTCTCTCCTCTCATTATCTCATTTTACCATAAACCTTAGGAAATTGTTATTCTTCTTCTTCCTTATCGTTCAAAATCATGGATTTGGCAAATTTGTTGAAATCTGAATCACATGGTTCGAATAGCCAACTTAGAGAATGGGTATCGTATGGTTCGAGGAAAAAATTGAGGTATTCCAATATTGGTACTTCATCACGGAGGGAGTATGTGTACAATGGGGAAGTAGTAAAATGTTACCGCAAGAAGTTAGCTCCAAGACACACTTCATAGAGCGATTTAGATCCAAGGAGGAGATTTTATGGATGTTCAGATTTTCGGGTAAGTGAATAATTTTATTTGCTACTTCAGCTTAATTTGGATGATTTCCCCTAGGTTGAGGGTTTATGATTTAATTTTTTTTGTCACTCATTTGGGGTTTGTTTGTAGGACGATGGTTGTGGTTTTTTCAAGTGGTACGATAGGCAAATGTGTGACTATGCGATTGAATTATTGCGTCAATTGCGTGACAGTGAACGAAATCTTTCAAAGGAGAATTTAGCACTTAGAAATAAGGTTATGAATTTGGTTGCATTTGATGGTAGCCATAATTGTGGCAGTAGTGGTGTTGAAAATGAGGTTGAAGGAGGTAGACTAGTTTGTGTTGTTGAAGGAGAACTAGCATAAAGGAACAAAATGATGACCATGAAGCAAAAAAAATGAAAGTTATCAAGAAGGAGAAGTCAATGTATAAGATATTATTTTCTTGCTACATGTTATGTATTCTATGCATCGCCATAGGTTTCTTTGTTGGCAGTAGTGGTAAGCGAAATGTTGATTGAATGTAAAGTTTTCCAACATACCTCAATGTTATGTTGTTTATGTAATTTGGAACCTTGATATACATTCTGCTTGGAATTAATGACCAATTTTGGTTGTTGTCTATGTAATTTATTTTAGCATAGTAAATAATGCAGTGAAAAAAACATAAGACTAAAAAACATCCCACATTTAATCATATAATTTCCTCATTGAAATTAGGATAAAATGTACTTTACAAAAGCATTCCAAAAGTAATGATTTAGCCTATACACCATTCATGCTATACCAGCCAAAAACAAGTTTGATGTAATAGATATAATATACTATTGTAAGTGACAAAGAAGAAGGTTGTAGGATCAAAATGTGACAAAACAGGGGAGATTATAGCAATTGGTAACTATTTCTTCGATGAATTACTCATGTTTCCTGTAACTGATTCTTGTGTTCCCAGATGGTCGAGAGGAGCATTTCTCTTATTCTTTGGCGACTTGGGCATCGAAGAAGATTGTCCACTACTATCCTTACTTGAACCTATCACCATGCTCCTTATGGTTATACCAGACTGTAAGAGTGTTTTAAGTTGATCAAAATAATATACAATATTGTTGGTTAGGAGATCAATTGTAAAAGAAAGAAAACTCACATAAAATGTTTGATTCATAGTATTCAAGTTTGTATACAACCCTATTCCATGTATTTTTCCTTTCTTGGGTTGCTTTCCCTTAGATTTATTTGAGGTAGTTGAATTTTTAATGGGAGACTTACCATTTTGTTTGGGTGGTTGTGCAGCTTGCTGCAAAACATGGACCATAATGAAAGTGATTAGATAGAATAAAATTTAATCAAATTATATAACTGAATAACAATATTGTACATGTTTAACATGTTCGTTTCCTTGTGTGCAAGACTACTTGTTATGGCCATGTTGGCCATATTGAGTACATGTCATGATTAGACCTTTCCTACTCAAGTGGCCAGGCTTCAATTTCTTCGGTTCATCTTTGACCATCCTTCTATTCTTTTTGGGCCTCCCAGGCATCTTTCTTTCAATAGGAGGTAGCACTGGCTCAATACCAATTTTTACCCAATTATATGGCCCCTTTATGGGCTGTATTGGAAATGAGTAAGCTTTCTTGTAGGTTTCTATGTGATAATATTCATGCAGATAGTCATCTGGCTAAAGCCCTAGGTGATACATGACAGCACATGCATGGGCACATGGAATCCCACTAATTTGCTAACTTCTACAACTACATGTCCTTTGACTTAGGTCCACCATATATTGATAAATTCCTTTTCTCATCTCACATCCATTTTCACCATTCTATATCAATTGCCACTCTACACAATCCTTTTTGTTAGCATCAAACTTAGCTTTCACCAGTGGACCATAATTTTGTTTCCATCCATTATATAACTTACTTTTTTGTACTATCCTAGTCATCATCTTGGTTCTAATATCCTCAAGTATTCTGATAATACTTTTAAACCTAGCTTCAACAATGCTTGAATTAAAGGCTTCACATAGATTATTGTCAACTAGATCTGATTTACAAGTAGTCCCTAAAAAAGACCTATTTCACATCTTTGGAGACTTTCTCATCAAGTTATCATAAGCATCCTTATCTTTCTTCTCCAGTGCTGCACATAGTTCCCCCCACTCCCTCTCAATCGTGGATTTCATAATTTTCCAGAAATTAAACTCAAAAAAATTTCCCTAGCTTCCTCCCTGACCAATTTGCAAACACGTGCCTCGCACAATTCCTATGCTCCACCCTTAGCAGCATGTCAGAAATCGCAATCTCAAGACTCTATTTGTGTCATAATGAACCAGATAGATTGTTAGAAATTTGGTTAATTATAATTATCAGAATAATAAGACAATACCAAGCCCAAATGAGTTAATTAACTAACCTTTTATTGGTCACTGATACCTATACCCATCTTCCAAGCCCAAATCAGCCGATAGAAGACTGAGAAACCAAACCCACGAATCAATTCACTCCACTTCAACCACATCCCATGTAATAGGGAACATCTGGTTATTTGCGTCCCTTCTAACAACTATGAGAAATTCACTCTTAAATGGGCCATTTCAGAAACAACCATCTAGCCCAATGAGTGGCCTACACCCTACTTTCCAGCCTATTTTTAGTGCATCAAAGGACACATAAAACCTCTTAAAATGAGGAGGGGATTCTACTGTCACCAATTGAACAACCACTTTTATTGTGTTGCCTGGTATCCTTGACCTTAACTCTTGAGCATAGTCCTATAACAGGCCAAATTCTTTCCTGGAATTCTCAACTATTTTCTCCTTCACTATTTTCTTGGCTCTGTAACAATATTCAATGCTCACATTTACATGCATCTCTGAAGCACATCTTCTTTGAATTTCCCTCAGCTTTATTTTAGGGTAATCCTTGATAGTTGCTTCAAAATGTTGGGCAATCATAGCAACAGTCACCATTTTGTTCTTAAAACTAACTAAATAATTGTGCTCCTCCTGAAAAGTCTTAATCTGCAAGCACTTGGCAACAAGATTGTAGCTAGCCAAAATTCTCTATGGACAGTTAGGAGAAGCAATGCACTTCATAACAACCCTTTCCGATTCATTCTTAAGAAACTTCAGTTGTCTTCTACAATCTTTGGAGTAGTTTTGAATTGTAGTCCTAAATTGTTTGTTATTCTTAAACAATATTCCCAAACTAAATTTTTGCCTATTCGACCGGTCATTGTATAAGGGAAACTTGCTTCACCTTCTCTCACCATCTTCATGTTCTTCATCTTTATCTGACCCAATCAAGCTGCCATGTTCATCTGAGTCCCATACCTTAGTCTCATTCCCATCTAGCACTGCCTCCGACTCATCTTCTCCATGAGCTGCAGCAACAACATTGTCCTCTCAAACTAATGTTGCAAAATCAGCAGCATTTTCATGACCAATAGATGATCCAAAACCACTATCATTATCTTCTCCAACTGTTGATCCTAAACTCATATGCCTACCACCTTCCTCACTACTATACTCATCTGCCTCAAACTGGGCAGCAGTCACACCCTCCCCATCAACTTTTACCTTTTCAACATCACCCTCCGTAGCAGCTTCTACACCTTCAACATCACCCTCCCTAGTAGCTTCTACCCCCTCCCTAGTAACTTCTACCCTTTCAACAACACCCTCCTTAGCAGTTTGTACCCCCTCCCTATCAGTTTCTACCCATTCAACATCACCCTTCCCATCAACTTCTTCAACATCACCAAATGTGCTCCCTTTTCCTTCATTATTAGTTTTATCTAAATGGAGGGGGGGCAATCAATAGTAACATATCATTTACAATGAAAGGGTTGTCCACCCCATGTTCAACATATAGGTTAATCTCCTTAAACTTAACCCAAAAGTCTAACATAGCTATTGTGGTAGTGTCATCATAAATCACCCTTAGATTATTTTGCAACCCTACTGTACCAGGCTCAAGAAAATATATTAATAGGATAGTGTGAAACCCTAACCCAATTTTAACTATTTTACATAATTTAAAATAGGATATTGTGTCTGGGTCCTCTTTAAGCCTAATCACTTCCCTACTTACATATCTACCATATGAATCTTTTACAAGTGCCCACCCACGTGCAAAATAAGGTAATATTCCTCATCAACGATATTTGCAAGCATAAACAAACAATTTACTCAGCAAAAACCAGCAAAAAACAAAATCCAAAACAACGTAGCGACCACTTCTTTGAATACAACAAACAATAAGACATTACTAAAAGTAAACAACACAACACAGTAAATATCCACCCTTTTTGGTATTCAAACATTTTTCAAAAGCTTTTTGCTTGGAATTATTACTTTTCTATGCAGTTTAGTCCCTACATCTTCTACCCCACTATCGCATCGAAAATAGATAGCACTAACAAATTTCAACCACCACTGCAGGTTAAAAAACCCATTTTTTGCCATTGAAACTGTGATTAACAACCCTAGAATCTCGTCATAAACCCTTCAATTTTGGGTATCTAACCTATACCAAATTTAAAAAAAAAACCATAACATTTTCCCCCAAAAAACCAATAAAAGATCACCTACCTTTCAATGTCGGTTACGGAGTTTGCCCTAATCGTATAAATCTTTGGCTCCCTTCCTTTCCTCAAGATTTCTTTTATAATCAAACTCTTTTGCTATCGTAGATGTCTCGTCCAGGTTAAACCTAAATTACATATAACCTGAGAACCTGAAACAAATGTTATACCTCGTTATAACATGTAAAATCCCTGATCAAGTAACCCTATTGGCACGCCAAACGTATCCTAACCTTTTACTAAGTTCACACGAGCATCATTCCCATATATATGTCATTACCAATCCCTATACATGATCACATAATTTATTTACATGTCCTGTAATCAATCAATTTTCACATTTGTACCCTGTACTATTACATAATAGCCAACATGACAATTCAATTCAGTCCATAATCAACCATGCATGTCAAATTTACTAGAATTCTAATTATATCTAAACATATATAAGAAATCAAACACAAAATCACATAAAACATAAAATAAGCTAGGAAGTTTCATATGAACTTACTTGTTCAAAATGTGAAAAGAGTGGATACTTAGGGACTAATATGCAATTTTAGTTTTTCCTCGATTAACTCCACTTCGATCCAATTCTTGATCTATACAATTATTTTATATCACCAATCAATACAAAACATTTTCATACTATACCATGACATGCATGATTTCATATAATTCTATTTTTGATTCCCATTATATTTTATATTTTATTCAATTTAGTCCTTAAACTCGGGATAAGCATAACTTTCGATTCCTAACTTCGGATTAAAATCTGATTTCATATATTCTTATTAAGGAATTTATAATTTTTATTTCTAACATGTTTTCATGACAATTTTTACATTTATTCAATTTGGCCCCTAATTTAACAAAGTTGACAATAAGCTAAATTAACTTTACAATCTAGTCCTTTTTCATATTCTAAGCTTAAAATCTATCAATTTTAAGTCTAATTCTTCAAGAAATAACAATGTCAACTTTCTAAAATTTCAACAGTTTACAAATTGGTACATGGGCTAACTAAATTAAGCTGCCATGACTCCAAATCCTAAAAAATTACAACAAAATGACTTGAATTTGCTTACCAAATGAGGGTCGAATGTTTTTGAAATTTCTCTAGGTTTCTCTCTTCCATGGACGACATGAAGAAAGAAAATGAAGAAGATGACATCTTTTCCCACTAATTTAAGTTTTTATACATTGATTATACTTTAATTAACATTAATTAATTAACTTAATCTTTAATTAGTTTACCTTAATCATCATTAAATTTGTTAGTGGAAAACAGCATCATCATCCACTATCTTATGATATAAAATGGTTTATTTACCATTTTGGACCTTTGGTTAATTGCTATTTAGGTCCTTAAACCTTTGGCCAATTCAAAACCTATAGTGTTTGGACTTTTACAATTTAGTCTTTAAGCTTTAATTAACCATTACTTCGAAAAAATTACTGGACCAATCTTTAATATACTTTTACATTATCCTCGTAGACTCAGTTTACGAAAATGGGGCCTCGAAACTACATTTTCTAATATCACTGAAAATCGGACCGTTATAATCATTATAACATATAAAGAATTCCATCAGTGCATCATAGTCGTATACCAATTTCCATATCAATTATAACATATGCATACTCAATTCATATATTAAGACATCATATAACGATTTCCATTCTCAATTTTATATTTTAGTGCTTAATAAGTGAAGTCGTTCTCGTAAATGGATACACAAATATCCAATCAATTCCCCAAAAAATGGTGCATAAGCACATGTATAGGTGCATAAAAACGAATCTTTGGTGTGTGAATAACACAACTTAATCCAACTGTACCCTGAGGTTGCATAAAGCGCCACAAAAATGAATTTCTTGAGTGCAAAAAGCTAAATCGTAACATAAGAGCTCAACAAATATCCTACATGTCAACTGTCGAAACCATTTTTTTGTTTGAAAAACGGGCCGACTTTAAAAAGGAAAATGGAGTCGCCACCAATCTTTTTTTTTGAAGTGCGATTGGGCCACTTTTGAAAACATTTTGGTCTACGAATTTTAAGAAAACGGGTTCGAGTCGATTTACATACGAGGAAGGATTAGCACCTCGCAACGCCCAAAATTGGTACCTTATTGATTGATTAATGTCCTAATATCAAAAATTGGAATAGATTTTAAAAACGAATCCTTTAGAAATATTCGGGTAATTTGAATTGGATATCGAAATTCTCTTGTTCTGAAAGGATGAAATATCACATCCAGCATGTTAGGATACGATGTTTCAAACCTTTGACATCAAGATCATTTCACGATTTCCAAAATTCATGCATTGTTAGTTTAAAAAGGGTATCCCGTTATTTGGCCAAACGAAAGAACCGAAACCCAGCACGTTAGGGTACGATTCTTCAAATTTGCAAACATGAAATATTGCCTTATTTTTGAAATCCTTATCTCGAGATAACAAAACGTCCCATCCAGTGAGTTAGGACATGACGATTTTGAATTCTCGAGGATAAGTTTTTATTCAACTTTTAAAAAGAAAGTAATAGGTTCTTTAGACTCGAAAAGAGAAAACGAAACCCAGTAAGTTAGGGTACGACTCCTTTCGAACCTTAGAACACGGAGGGTTTGCTTGTTTTGAAACGAAAACTGTAATGGATCGAATAAAATAAAATGTAAAATGAGTTGCTATGCTAGTTTATATAACAACATTACGGTGATCGAATATGAATAACAATAATAAAGGTGAAAATAAAATACGATAAAAAAAGTAAAATAAACAAACAAAATGAAATAAAAGAAAATAGTAACGAAAAGGCAATTATAATAATAACTATGAAATATACTAATAACAAATAATAATAAAAAGAATAATGAGAATAATAATAATAGGTTAAAAAAATATATTAATAATTTAAAATAATAATAATAGTACTGATAATAATAGTAAATATAATACTAGTAATAAATATAATCATAATAATAATATATATAATAAGAATGAAAAATGAATAATAAGTATAATGATAATAATAATAGGAAATAATAATAGGAAAACTAATAATAATAATGGTAGCAACGAAAATAATGAGACTAATGATGATAATAAAAATAATGGAGATAACAATAGTAAATACAGTGATAGTAATATAATAATAATAATGACAGATTATTCAAAATAAAATAACAAAATAATTTGAAAAGGGCTAAATTGAATTTAAAATGGAAATTTGGGGTGAAATCGGAAGTGAAAACAGCAAAAAGGGTTAAAATGTAAAGCGCACCAAAGTAAGGGGACCAAAAAGAAATTAACCCAGGTCTCCAAAACGCACAGCTTGAGAAAGGACCCGATTCAAATCACGGTGGAATTGTAGGGTAAAATTAAAAAAAATAAAACTTGATTGCGAAATCATGAAAAAGCGGAATGACTTGATGCGAATTCTCCCATCAAAGGGAAAACGCGCGGATCCTTCCTCCTGTGCGGGTCGGGTCGCGGGTCAGAGGCCCATAACGACGTCGTTTTGGCCTCTGACCCTCATCTCCAAAACGGCGTCGTTTCATATACAGTATAAAAGCCATTTTTTTTAATTTCTCATTCTTTTCATTTTCGCAAAACACCAAAAAAAAAAAAAAAAAACTTGAAAATTTCTCTCGCTCCATCCATCCAGTCGACGAACGCGCCAAGCAGTTAATCGCCAGACGCCGTGACGCCGTTGTCATGCGCCACCGCGCACACTGGTGGCCGAAAACCAAAAGGTAAAAATTTTCTTTTTTTTTTCAAATCTATTATATATATATTTATATAGGTTTTGTTTGAAAAACGAAGGGAAAAAAGAGAAAAAAAAAGGTAAACAGATTAGAAACAAAGGAAAAAAGAAAAGAGGGGAAAAAATCAAAACCTTGTTGATTTGCTCTGGTTTTGTATTGATTTCTCCTAAAAACGTACTGTTTGTGTCTTTTCTCAAAGAAAAAAATCCCCCATTTACATCGTTTTCGAAGGCTTTTATAGCCCTTTTTACAACTGATTTTTGTTTATTCACAGGTACACGATCGAGCACGTCTCTGACGTGGCATGGTGGAGTGGCGCACGTCGCGGGATGTGGCGTCCGACGCGCGAAGGTGGGGCTGCTGGCAGTTGCGGCGCATGTGGGGCTAGGGTTTTCTGCTAGGGTTCCCACAATGTTTAGGTTGTGGGCCTAGGATAGAGTTTAGGTCTGGGCCGATATATTTTTTTTGTTTGCTGGTTAATTTTTGGTATTGGTTTAATTGGTCCTGGGCCCGGGCATAATTTAGTCCCAACATCAACTATACTTGAGAACTATCCTAAATTGTTTAATGAGCCAATTAACATATGTATCGCACAATATCATGAATAAGATCAATAGCAACATAATCTTAGAGATAGATGGCATACAACTATAAGTAATCATCGTTTTCAATCAACATATCATGATTCATCATTTATACAAGTTCACATGCATCTTATCAAAGTATCATATCAATATATTTACAACGAAAATCAACTTAAACAACTTAATTTAGATTATAACTCAGGATAAATTGAAATTTGTGTTGGGCAAATCGAAACCGCTCAAGCTTCATCGATTTTCTCTTTCCCTTTCGCCTTTGAGCTCTTACCAATTTCTTTTGCTTTAAAACTGACATCAATATAATAAAACAAGTTAGAGCAATAAGAAACAACAATCAATACTTTTTAAATTCAACAAAAACATGCAGTGCAATCAAGTGATGCGTTTTTCTACTTCAATGCTTGCTTTTGAGAACTCAATCGAACCTTACTAAAAATTAAATCTAACATTGGTTTCATATTTAGGAACTCAAAACTAGCCTTTGAACACCTAACTCTCAGTTGGAAACCTCTCTATACCTTACATTCTCTTGAGCACTCAATAATGACAACTTTAAGGAACTAAGTGTAAACTCAAATCAAATCTAATTCCCAACATCCTAATAACATTCTAAACTCATTCACACTACAAATCTAACCTGATAGCATCAAAAACCTCAAGAAATCTCATCTACCTTACACTTACCCTATAAGCAATAACATAGTTGAGAAAAATAAGAAAAACCATTGGAAATCTCTTTTCAAGACTAAGGAATCATAGATTAATATTAAAATAATCATTACCTTACTGAAATTTCAAAAATTAAGGCCAAAATCAATCTCCCTTAACTTATATTTTCTTGCTAAAATGGAGAGAATAGAAAAGAAAAATGAGAAATCATATTTTAATCTTAAAAACATTGATAGTTTTGCTAGAAAAATAAGTTTACATTCCAAGATTTATTGTTAGGAATCAAAACCTTTGAAAATGGTAGAGATATTTGAGAGAATTTTAAGAGAAAATGTGCTTGTTAGAAAAATGAACCATTTAAACCCTTTCAAAAAAATTCCAAGAGTCTAATTGCTATTGGACCCTTGGTCAAATTACCTTTTAAAACTCCTAAGTGTTTAAATGTAACTTTTACTAATTTATAAAAACTACCCAAAATTTTATAAAATTTACAATTTAGTCCGAACCTCACTAATTAAACTAATCAAAACACCTTAATCATTGTAATTAACTAGTAAATGATTTACAACTTAATTCGACGGTAATTTTAAAAAACCTCTTGATTTGACTTCTCAAAATAACTAGGTTCACAATTCTAGTCATAAATCGACTTTTCTAATTCTTAAAAAAATCTAGGGCTTTACACTAGTGACACTTTATCATTCACAACAACTATAAACAACTAGAATTTACTTCTTTGATTTAAATAGAACTTGGGAACATATTAAGAATGTAACAGTCCGGTTTAGACCCTAGTCGGAACAGTGGTTTCGGGACCACAAATCCGAGTCAGAAAAATATTTTGATATTATTTTCTGTGCCTATGATATGTGATTAATCATGTGTGAAATTTCTGTGAATTAATTTGTCCGTTTGTGTGCTTAATTTGACATAAGGATTAAATTGTGAAAGATGCAAAATTTGCATGCTTTATGAAAAGATGCCTATTTGACATGGCTTTATAAGTATGGGGTCCTTATAATTCAATTGGACCATTTAAAATGGATGGACATTAATGACATAAGTTAGTGGGAATTTATAATGTTATATTCAAGGTTAAAATATGTAAATTAATAATATATGTTAATATAATAAAACAAATGAAGCATGAAAGTGGGATGTTCATCTTTTCAACCGAATATTGAAAGGAAAGAAAGAGCTTGAGCTTTGTTTCATTCGGCCATGGTCTAAGCATAAATCGGGTATGTGTTTTTGATCGGTTTTTGATAATTTCTACGTTTTTGTAATCGTTGCTTCGTGTTCTTCAAAACCCATGTTTCAATTTTGTGAATTGATGAAGATTTTGAAAAAGGCCATTGATGAATTCATGAGCTTTGAAATGTTTGATAATGAAATATGAAATATATGTGTTAGAGTAACATGTTTTGTCTTTGGAGTTTTAGTGATTTTGAGTAATTTAGACTTAATTGAGAAAATAATATTTTGAGGGACTAAATTGTGAAATAAATAAAATGTGTGGACTTGTATGAGCATGGGTAATATTCGGCTAAGCATGAGTATAAGCAAATTATGCGAATTTTATGATTTTGTGAAATAAGGACTAAAATGTTAAAATGTGAAAATGTGAGGGCTAAATTATGAATTGCCCTAAATATGTGTTTTTGGATTGAATTGAATGGTTTGGTGAATAAATGGGTTAAATTTGAATATGTATAGATCAAGAACCGAAGAAAACGGACTTAGATCGAGGGAAGTCAAAAGTAATTGAATAGCCGTTTGTTCCGTTCTTCCCGTACGAGGTAAGTCGATATACAAATAAATGTATTTGAATTGAGTCATTTATGAATCTATAATATTTAGATTGCAATGAATAATGCTCGAGATGTATGTACATGAAATCCGAAGAAGTATCGACAAAGTAACAACGTCCGAGAAGTCCTGTATGAACCTAGGAATAGATAGGATTATATATGTCATGACATAGGTATCTGATATGGAATATCGTGTAAGACCACGTCTGGGACGTTGGCATTGAAATGAGACATCGTGTAAGACCACGTCTGGGACGTTGGCTTCGATTTGAGACTTACGTGTAAGACCATGTCTGGGACAGTGGCATCGATATCTGAGTACATGTAAGACCTCGTCTGGGACGTTGGCATTGTACGACTATTCTGAGCATTCCGAGTATCCTATTAAATTCCGAACGGTTCAACGGGCAAGTCTTAGATGTGAATGGCTGAGTGAAATGTATAATGATTCAGGTATGTTTGAAAAGTACACTATCTATGTGTACAAAAGTTAAGTATATATATGAACTTACTAAGATGAATATGTGTATTGCAATGATGAGATAATATGTGATATATTCTTGAATGAGTTATGACTAAAGTGATATTATGAGCTATGAAATGTGGGTGAGTAATGGCTAAACAAATGAGCCAAAGGATATAAGATGAATTTGCTATGAGTAACATTAATGTCCTTGTATAAATATGGCTATATGCATTTTATGCTAAGTTTATTTGTATATGGCTTACTAAGCTTTTGAAAGCTTACTTTGTGTGTGTTTGTTCTGTTTTATAGATCGTCGAAGCTACTGAAGGCTCGGGGATCGTCAAGGATCGTCATCACACTACTCAATCCTAATTTTGTTACCTTTTGAAAGTGTAAATATAAAGTATGGCATGTATAGGCTAGTCACTTTGAATTATGTTTGTGATATGTACATAGCCATGTGATATGGCTAGTTGATGATATGTTATGAATAAGTAGATAAGATATGTTATGTGTTTTGTTAAAGGTTGAGCATATGGTAATATTGATCTATGTTTTGGTGATGAAAAGTCGGTATAATATTGATGGAGAGATGCTATAATGAATTGGTAAGTTTATGGGTGAATATTACTTAGATATACTTGTGATTTGGTTGAATTAAATGGCATATAATATGTTGTGATGAAATGTACTTGAATGAGTTGAGAAGGATGACCATTTGGTATGTTTTTGGTTGCCAATTGTGTTTGGTATGATGCTTGTAGGTGTTTGTATGAATGACCCAAAGTGTGGGTGGCATTTTGGCCTTGCAAATGGCCTATATTTGCCCACATGGTTGAGCACACGGGCGCAGTGGCTCGACCGTACCTCGTGGTTGCATTTCAAATGCAAGTCGCTCGACCACGGCTGAACACACGGGCGTGTGGATCGGCCGTGTGATGCAAGTCGCTCGACCACGGGTGAGGCACACGGCATGTCCATGGCCGTGTGGACAAGTCAGTATGTATGCCCTGTTTTGACACGGCTCGGGCACATGGGCGTGTCTGAGGCCGTGGGAGGCACACGGCCTGCCCACACGGGCATGTGACCTCTGTAACTTAGAATTTTTTTTGAGTTTCTGAGAATTTCCGTATGTGTTCGGTTTAGTCCCAGCCCTTACTAAAGCATGATTAAGGTATCGTAGACCTATTTAAGGGACACTTTGATGTGATTTGTCAAATTATGTTATGAAATATCTGTAAAAGTTTTCGATTGTTCGGTAATGCCTCTTAACCCTAAACCGGCGATGGTTACGGGTTAGAGGTGTTACAAAGAAACAATCAAGAGATATCCAAATACTCAAGCAAGCAAATTAGTAAGAAAATATTCTAATTCTTCATCTTTTCTTGTACGTAGTTTATTGGGCTTTATTTAAAATCATTGTACAAGGTTTTTTTTAAAGGTTAATTTTGTGAACACTTACCTATTAGCGGTCCATCATTTGTTTGCTCAAATCTTCTCTTTGTATTGAAGAGTGCACTTAAGATTTTTAAGTAGAAAACCTTAAAGTGATTAGGGGTTCTAGTTTAGCATTGAAATCTAAGGGGGAGGCTTCTATCTTAGCCTAAATAAGATATATGAATTGTAAATGTTATATCTTATCCTTGAAAGGTATCAATTCAAATTAGTGAATTGATAAAATCATTGACAAGTGAGACTAAGGGCATTTGAGGCCGAATCACTATACATCATTGTGTCAATCTTTTTTAAAAGAATTTTAAATTACCAATTTACCTTCTCTTAATAATATCCAATCCCTCGAGGTTTTTCACTTTCAAACTACAAAATCAACATATTTAGCCTAACTTTCACTCTCAGATACATTGATCCGACATTTATTGTTGGGCCGCCCATCTATCTGATCTAAGTGACTCTCCCACCTATAAATTCTCCATACTAAACTCCCTTACTTGAACCTAAATTTTCAAATCGTAAAATGGCGCTCTTAATATTAAAAGATGAGTACATAACTTTTATTGTCACAATCATGGTAAATTTTCAAATTTATTTTTTATTGTGTTATTATTAAATTCTATTTTAATTGCAGCAAGCTAAAATATAAATATTTTATTGATTATTAGCAATTTAAAGATTAACTTATTCTAGCCAGTCTTAATCTAAATTTATGTGCATAAGATTATCGATTTAAGTCACACTTAAAGAGAGCTTGTTTATATATGACATCTCAAATGGCAAGTTCCTTTATGTGTCAAAGTTTATTATCATCTTAGTTGAAAGGTAGAGGCCTAAAGCCAATACTTTTTATTTTTCATGCGGCAAAGTGATTGCAACGCTAAAAGATGTAACTCTACTGATGGATTTTCTAGTTGATAGAAGACCAACATAAAAATATAGTTCATTTGTGCTACATGAAGTACTCTTATTGTTAGTTGCATATCTTGATAATAGAATTGATTTCAATGGATATTGAATGAAGTTTAATGGTAAACTAATCAATTTGGCATACTCCACTTGATGCAAATAAGGTTGAGATCAGTCGACATGTCAGAGCTTACATGCTCTACGTAATTGGACTATATTTAGTGTTTTACTTTGAGTAACTTGAGATATGAGTAAGTATGTAAATGAGGTCCGAAATGGGAACAAAACAGTTTTAAAAAAAGTCCTATAGACTAAATTGACATCAAGATAAAAGTTTAATTATAAAAACCAAATTTAACATCTGGCTAAAGGAATTGTTGAGCCTTCAGATTTGGTTGGTTGCCCCGTTAACTAGTTCGTGTTCTTCCTAACATGGATGGTTAGAGTAGAGAGGAAGAAGATTTTCTGGTGAAGAAGGAGGTAATCCCGTGGAGTGTCTAGAGAGCACCCCCCTTCAAGAGGGTATTCAAAAATGTATATAAGGTGGGTTTTTGGGTCGGATTCTAGGTCATCAGAGCGGATCGAACTTCAAGTAGAGTTATAATATATTTTATTGTAATTCTACAATAATTTTTCCCCTACCTTGTTGAATAAGAGTTATAAAGTGACTCTTTTAAGATAAATTTACACGCGTAGAACGTGTAATTGGGGGCTTACTACGTAATTTTTAACTTAAAACTTTACTAAGTAAGTTCTGTTGTCTGACAGTGTGGTATAGAAGTTAAAAAGTTATTTGAGAAATGGTTTTAAGGAAATGAACCATGTTGTAGAATACTGCAAACTATATCTGAAGAAATGTTGCGAAATGTATTGTAGAATACTGTAAACTGTATTGTAATCCATAAGATTCTGAAAATTTTGTATGCAAGAGGTCGTGATCGTAAATCAACGGACCGTGAGATTTTTGAAATCCCGTAAGTAAGAGGTCGTGATCGTAAATTAGGGAACTGTTTAAGTGGAGTAGCGATTGTAAATCGACGAACTGTTTAAGAAGTGATCATGATCGTAAATCGATGAACTGAAGCTGTGATCGTAAATCAGCGAGCTTTAAAAATGACAGTCGTGATCATAAATCAGTGAACTGTTTAAGGGAAGTCGCGATCGTAAATTGATGAATCGAAGCCGTAATTGTAAATCAACGAGCTTTAAAAATGACAGTCGTGATTGTAAATCAACTAACTGTTTAAGTGGAGTCGCAATCGTAAATCGACGAACTATTTAAGAAGTGATCATGATCGTAAGTCGATGAACTGAAGCTGTGATCATAAATCAACGAGCTTTAAAAATGACAGTTGTGATTATAAATTAGTGAACTGTTTAAGTGGAGTCGCAATCGTAATCGGTGAACTCTTTATGAAGTGTTCATGATCGTAAATCAATGAACTAAAACCGTAATTGTAAATCAGCGAGCTTTAAAAATGGTAGTCATGATCGTAAATCAGCGAACTGTTTAAGTGGAGTGTTGGTCGTAAATCGACGAACTCTTTATGAAGTGTTCATGATCGTAAATTAATGATGTAACGCCCCAAAAATTTGGGGTCATTGTTTTTGCAAGCTTGGATGTATATATCATGGTTGCTTGTGGGTC
This sequence comes from Gossypium sturtianum, assembly GCA_025698515.1. Taxonomy (NCBI): domain Eukaryota; kingdom Viridiplantae; phylum Streptophyta; class Magnoliopsida; order Malvales; family Malvaceae; genus Gossypium; species Gossypium sturtianum. Next base: position 38,244,370 of record CM046949.1, read on the forward strand.
AGGTAATCTGGACATGTTTTTGGGATTTTAGGAAGCCTGGGTGCAGGTATGGCCTTTGGAAAAATTTTGATTTTTGCTCTTTTGGAAACCTGGATGGTAAGTTAAAGGGCATATATAGTAAGTGTGCTTGTTTTGTGACACAAGAGATCTTGTGTTGTGGTGGCAAGTGGCGTGTTGGGGCATGTGAGAGGGAGTGGGTTCGAATCCCATGGCATGCAAAAAGGAGGGGGTTTTATTTTATATCTCTGTGGCGTGAGAGGTAGAGTTTGATTCAAACTCAGCAGAGGTGGTTGGAGGCTTGGTCATCAAATTTGAATGGATTTGAATGGGGGGTTTGGAGTGAATCAAGGAGAAATCGGTGGATATTTTCAAGGGATTTGGAGGAGAGGAGTGTTGTAGCCGAATTGTGCAACTTCTATGTGCAAATTCGGCTAGGGGAGACCATTTGGTGCATTTTCGGCAAGGTGAGAGTGTAGAAGCCGAATTCCTTCTTTGCTATTTTGGGATTTTCTTCTTTTTCGTTTCGGGTTTTTCTCTCTTTGTGGCATCTCGTGCGACTTTTAACTATTCGGGTATTTCCTTTTCAGCTTCATTTTGCGAAACTCAAGTGAGCAAATGCCAAATTCTTTTAAAAGCCTTCTTTTCTTCTTCCCTTAATTTCTGCTTTGGCCGAATCTGTTTCAACTTCTTTGCTCCGAATCGTTTCTCCTCTTTCCTTGTATTATTCTGTCAATTCATTTTCAATAGCCGAATTTTCTCTCATTCACCTCCTTCTCCATTTGGTTTTCTCCTTTGGCCGAACATAATTCCCTTGTCTCTCTTGAATCCCTAAGTCGATTATTTTTTATTCACCAAATAGCTTAACCGTGTAGTGAAGGGTGGTTTGGTCGAATTCTGCTATTTGTGATTGTCTCCATCTCATTTCCTTGTGACGCCAACCTCTATCAACTGGCCGAATACTCAAGCTTTCGACTTTACTCTTTTCTTTTCCACTATTCGGTTTTGGCTTTCGAAGGGGGAGGCTTCTCTGGTATCGCAGGGCATCTGTAGCGATTACGTGGGGGTAAGTGTTTTGGCCGAATGTTTCTTTGGTATTGGTAGGGATTCTAAACCTTAGGTTTTAACCAATCATAATTATGGGAATCTGTGGTAGTGCAGATTCACGAATCTGACAAGTGATAAGTTCAGATCGGTGACTTTGGAGGATTAGTGATCCACTTGTGTTGCAGAGGCTTTGGGCGTGAGCAGTTACTCGGTTTTGCAAGTAAGGTGTGCAATCATACACCCAGTATTGTGACTGTCAAAAACGATGGACAATGGTGTGTATTCACACCCTTGTGTCACGGTGAATCGGCAAAATTCAAAAAGTCGAAACTCCGACATCTGAGGGCTCACGAGCATGCGAACGCTCGTATGGTAAACCAAGCCCACAAATCGTCAGCAACAGACTGTAAAGGCCACCACGAGCGTTCTCGTGGGCTTAGGTTGTAATGGGCCACGTTGGGCCGAGATTGGCCATGTGGGCCTAATGGGCTCATGGGCCCCACATGGGTAAAATCTACGGTAAGTGAATAATAATGGATTGGGCGATATCGTTCGCATAGCCGTGACTGAATATGGGCTAAATGGGCTACACGAGCGTGTGGGCCCACTTGGGCTGAATATTGGGCTTTGGGCCATTTACACCGTTTTGACCACGTATATTATTTGAGTCGCTCGAGGCGACTGTAGACTTTCGGGAAGGTTGTAAAATGACCAAAATACCCTTGTAGGGTAGAATTACCGAAATACCCTTGTGGGGTAGAATGACCGAAATCCCCTTGTAGGGTAGAATTACTGAAATACCCTTGTAGGGTAGAGTGACCGAAATACCCTTGTAGGATAGAATTACCAAAATACCCTTGTAGGGTAGAATTATTGAAATACCCTTGTATGGTTGAAATTACCGTTTTACCCCTAATCGACGAAATGACCATTATACCCCTAGTGGTAGTTTAGTTGATGTGTGTATGATATCTATATGATTGGTTATGAATATGACATACTGCATACACGTAATATTTATGACACGACATTCTGCATTGGGGTTGGGATTCTGATTTGGAGGAAGTACTGTGCTAGTGGCTTCGTCACGTATCCTGATCTTAGTGGCTGGGCCACGTTTTACTGTTGTTAGCAACTTTGCTGCATTACTGCTAGTAGCGATGCTGCGATATTGGTGTGTTGGCTGGGCGGGTCGACTTAGTCCCCACATGGTGTGTTGGTTGGTACAGGTGGTGTGTTGGCTGGATTGGGTTGGGTTGCATCTCTGTGCTGTCTTTGTTATTATTTTGGGCTTAGACCCACATCAAGCATCTTGTATAGGGCTAAAGCCCGGCATCGATTCACATCAGATAGGGGCTTAGGCCCACTGTTTCTCGCTTGAACCGATTGATGTTTGACCGATAGGGGATTACACACTCGAGTTTTCGCAAACTCACCCTTTCTTTTAACTGCATGCATGTAATCCCCACTTTGTCGATTTGGAGTCGCGAGGACCCGAGGTGGTCACGTGAACACTGTTTTTCCGCTTGAGTTTTAAATATTTTTAATTTATGTTTGGGTTTGATTATGTAATAAGGCCATTTGAGGTTTAACTTTTATTTGGTTTTAACTTCTTATTTCTACCTGCTAGATTAGGAAAAACGGGTTTTTCAAAATAATAACTGTTTCCAAAGAAAATCACGCATTTCAAACTTTAAGGTTTACAAATTTAAAAACTTCCGCGGTTTTTAATTCAGATTAATAAACTTGTAATAAATTATATGACCAATAAGTGGTTAACAAGTTTTGATTTTACAACCCCAATGTTTTCAATACCTGTAGAAGCCCATTTGTGCCCGGGCCCATTTCATTCAGAAAAAACCAAAAATAAAATAATAAAACTGAATAAACAGTTTTTTTCTTCTTTACAGTCCATTTACAATTAAACCCAAAGCCCAATTACACCCTTGACCCAAAAAACTAAACCCACTAACAGACCTAAACTAACCCAACAGAGACCTAAACCCGATTAGCCCAAGAAAACATATCCAGACCCAAAATTTACATGGCCCATAAGGGCCCAAAAACTTAAACAAGTTTCAGACCTAGGGTTCTCCAGAAACCTTAGGCGCCGCAATGACAGCATCCCAACCGTCGCGCCGCAAGCCTCACGCACACCTTCAGTCGCGCCGCAATCAGCGCACGAACCCCTATCGCCGCCGCGTTCTCGTCGATCACCTGCACAAAAAAGGAAAGACAGCAGCAAAATGAAGCAAACATGGCAACAAGTTTTTTATTTCCTTTTTTACTTTTAAGGCTATAAAAGCCTTCCATAAACCTGTAAACAGGGGATATACACGAATATTAAAACACAGACAGAAAAGATTCATAAAAAAAAAAGAAATACAACAAGCAGTTTCTTTCTACAGAGGTGATCTTTATTTTTTTAATCTTCGTCTTCTTTTTTATTCTTCACTGATTTATTTTCTTTATATACAAAATACTGATAATAAAAAAGAGTTTAAAAAATTACCTTTTGATCTGCTTCGGAAAACTGAGTTTTTAAAACTCCGACCGCCGTGTTGTGGTGCGCCGACGACGCAGCGCGTATGGCGCGGAGAGCGAGGAGCCTGTGTCCAAAGTGATGATCCCTGACAAAGGAAGAGGGATTGAGAGAGAATTCGAATTTTTTTTTTCAGAACAGAAGCCAAATGAATTTTTGGTCAGAAATTTGACCTTTATAACATGTTGAAAACGACGTCGTTTTCGCTTAAGCCCATAAGCGTTTAAACAACGTCGTTCCGTGTAAAGACCCGCGCGTTGACCCGGAGACCCGAACAGGATCCGCGTGTTTCCAGAAAATGGGAAATTTATCCATTTAGTCCTTCCGCATTATTTCAATTTTATAATTAAGTCCGTTTATTTTCTTTTATTTATAGTTTAACCCCTTTATATTTATTTTTATTATTATTTGATCCTGGTTTCTTTATTTATTTTTCAAAACCTTTTTTTTAAATTTAAATTATTCTAATATTATATTGAAATATTTTATTATGCTAAAATTTTTAATTATTTATATATTAATCTATTAATAGTATAAATTTATATATATATTTACTATTTTTATATTTAATTTATTATATATATTATTTTACTTGTTTAATAATTTATATATTATTATATTATTATATTATTTATTATATTATATTTTGTATATTATATAGTATTATGTTACATTATATATTATTTCTAAAAATCTATTTTATATAAAATTTATTTATATTATCTAATCAATTTTATTTATATTGTTTATATTATGTATATAATTTTATAATTAATGTACTACATATATACATATATTTTCATTATTTATTATTTTATTACATATTATTTTTATATATTAGTTATTATATTATATATTTTAAAAATTTTATACATTGTATAGTATTATATTATATATCATATATTTTTTATTTTCATATTATAAAATATGTTTCATTTATATTATTTATATTTTATTTTATTTATTTAAAATTATTATATACTATTTATTAATCATTTTTATCATATATTCATAGGTATTACATTATTAATATAATATTTTTACCTTTTTTGTATTGTTGTACATTTTAATTGTTTTACAAAATTATCATGTTATTTTCTTATTTTGGTTTTGGTTATAATAATTATTCGGTGTTTAAATATATTTTCTGTTTTTTGTCTAATTTTGTTATTTCGTGACAACTTCAATTATTGCTATTTATTACATGTTTATTTATTTATATTCTTTGATTGTCTATTATTATTTAACATAGTTCTTTATATATTCATTTATGTAATATTATTTTTTCATCATTTATTGTTTGATAATTTGTAATTACGAGGAATTGCTATTAAATATGTAGGCTGTATACTCAAACTATTGTTTTTCTAAAAATACCTTTTTAATAAATTTTATTCAAATAGATTTAAAAATATACGATGATATCAAATGTTTGGGAACTTCGAGAAGAATTGTGCCCTAACTTACTGGGCTTCAATTTTTTCCGTAGAACTTAAAGTATTAGATATCTCTTCTCTTTTAAAATAGAAACTTACAAATTTCAAATAAAAAACCTATCCTTGGGAATTCAAAGCGTTGTGTCCTAACTTACTGGGTATGACGTTTTGTGTCTCGAGGTAGGAATTTTCTAAAATAAAGACGTGCTAAGTTTCGAAGTCATGAAATACTATATCCTAACTTACTGGGTATGGTGTTTTATTTCTTTGAGATAGGTAAGTCTGGGTTTCTTTTCTTCAAATAAAAAGACCATTTTCTAAAGTTTTTTAAAGTTTGAACATTAGGACATGATTTTATCGATTAGGTACCAAATTTTGGGCGTTATGAGGGTGCTAACCCTTCCTCATACGTAACCGACTCCCGAACTCATTTTTCTTGTTTTTCGTAGACCAAAATCAGTATTTTAAAATAAAGTGTTTTTAAGGTGATCCAATCACACCTAAGTAAAAAGGGATTGGTGGCGACTCCCATTTTCGTTTTTAAAAGTCGATCCCCATTTTTAAATCAAACTTAAAAAAAAAAGGTTTCGACTATAGCAATTAATTTTAAAAGGATTTAAAACTTTAGTCACGAATTTTCATCGACAAGACCAATTTTTTTCAAATCAACACTTCGATGTGACACCTCAGATCCGGTCGTAACGTCTAGGCCGGGTTTGGGGTGTTACAAATGAACTGAAGCCGTGATTGTAAATCAGCAAGCTTTAAAAATGACAATCATGATTGTAAATCAACGAACTATTAGAAAATCGAAGGTCGTGATCGTAAATCAGCGGACTGTAATAAAGCCGAAGGTCGTGACTGTATTTTCTCTACCTATTTCAACATAACTATCCTTAAACTTTAGTATGAACATGGATAATAATATTCATCATCAATTAATATAAGAACACCAACTTAAGCAAAACCAAAACTCCTGAAACTATACCCAATTCTCATCATCACTAGTGATATGGGCATCCTATAATACAAATCTCACATATGATTTTAGAAACAAACCAGGAAATTTCATGGACTAGATAGCATAAAAAAATTAACAACTCTTGTGATGGGATTTCATAAAATGCTAGTATATACAATATGATATACATAACATAATATTGAAAATGGTAATGATCACTTAAAAAATTCTTCATAACAATGTTCTATCAGAAAACTCTGAATGGTTGATAAGAACCTTTAGAATATGATATAGTGGGATTTACATACAATGTGATACGCAATAGCTTACATATTTATGATGTGTTGCGGGCAATTGATAGGAGAAGAACTATCTGGTTTAAGCATCAATGATCTACAGAATCTCAGAAGAACGATGCACTAAAAATACTAATGAAGTTGGGGTGATTCTTCCATTACTTACATTTTTCAAAGCTTATTTGACTTTACTGCTCTTCTCGGAAGGCAAAAGAATGAATCGCTTAAAGCCCAAAAAAATAGTCCTAATTAGATAAATCATTATTTTGGGGAGGGATGAAAAAGAGTCCCGACAGGATTTTTAGTGGTCAAGGGAGAAAAGTAACAGTTATTTTGGTGGTTTTTGGCAAGGAGGAGGTTTTCAAATGATGGTGGTGTTTTATGGTGCGCTTTGGGTAGACTGATATGGGGCCAGAGTCCGATGGGTTAGTTTGGTTGCATGCAGAGACTAATAATGGGTTCAATGGTAAGAAAGTTGTTGTTCGGTGGTTGTCAATGGCGTCAAAGGGTGATGATGCTAGATATCGAATGATGATGGGTTTTGGAATTATCCGACGGTGCTCGATCCACGTTTATGCACCAATTGTTAAACTTTTAGATTTGGTTGGCCGCCCCGTTGATCAGTTATTGTTCTTCCTGACATGGATGGTTAGAGTAAAGAGGAAGAAGATTTTCTGGTGAAGAAGAAGGTAATCCCGTAGAGTGCCTGAAGAGCAGCGCCCCTCAAAGGGGGTCTTTAGAAATGTATATAAAAGGATTTTTTAGGTCGAATTTTAAGTCACCAAAGTAGACCGGACTTCAGTTCAGGTTATGATATATTTTATTATAATCATATAGCAGGAATAATTAGTATAAGTGAAATTTATTTCTCTTCTATTAAGTTTAAGAGAAAAATAATATGGTGGATGGTACGGTTGACACAAGTCCACTATTGGTATGCTTGTAGATGGTGGATTTTAGAGAAATCCATTTCTCTTTCCATTTTTTTTCTTATTTAGTGATCTCTTTTTCTATCAAAATAGAAAAAATTGCTTCATTCCATTTCTTCTCATCAATCACTTCAAGCCCTAAAGAAAAGGTAGTAAACCATATTAAAGATTCAAATTTCCATTATTAAGATTTTCTTAATCATGAGAGCTTGAGAAACCAAAAGAGAATCAATGCTGAAGTAGTTACGCTTAAAATCACTTTAGAGCTTCTTATGAAGGAAGTGAGGAGGGTTTTTCCTATTATTGTTAACTATGTTGAAATAGTAAGAATTTGTATAGAAAATGATGAATTGATGAGAAACACTTGTTAGGTCTATAAGAGGAACCTACAAGTTCTACAAGAAATACGGAGAAAAAGGAAAAGAAAAAAGAGTAAAGTAAGATTGGATGGATTAATCTTGTATTAGTGAATTGTATTTATGAAAACTTGGTTTATTGTTGATGGTGTAGAAATACTATTGAATTCGTTGATTTGCGTTTAAGGAAAATTGAACTCAGTACAAGCCAAAACACATAATTTTATTTTACTTTCAATGTAAATTCCAATTGTACAAATACATTTAAATAAATTCGAAAATATAATGTATAGGCTAGTATAAAAAGATATGAAATTTAAAATTTAAATAAGCTCTAAAAATTAATGGATTCTCTCTGCGAGACTGTCGTTTCTGGTGTTTATTCTAAGGAAGGTGAAATCCCTAAGAAAGTACGTTTCAGGGATAAAGATGAGAATGAGAGTATGGATTTAGAGGTAGATCAGATTAAGAAGACAAAAAATTCTTGGAAAGACAAATTAATAGGTTCTTCTTCTAGATCTGCTGGGTTCGTTTTAGAGTCAAAGGAGGATTCCGAATTGTTGGCAGGCGATGTTCAAAAGTCCCTCATCAATGGTATTCCATCAATCAAATTCTCTGACAGAATCCAACATATTCTTATTCGAGACATGAAAAATACTGTGGTTTTGAAGTTCTTAGGTCGCAATATTGGTTTCTCGATCCTTCATAATAAAACCTATAACCTTTGGAAGCCTTCTGCACCATTCCATCTGATGGACATTGAGAATGGTTGCTTCTTAGCGGATTCGATAATAAGGTTGACTGCAAAGTGGAAAAGATCATGCCCTTGATTATCCCCCAATGAAATCTCCTTTCCTTTATTACTCCTAGCTTCCATCTTCTAATCTTCTGTGCCAGATTTGCTACCAGAATTGTGATATGTTTCAATTAAAGCTCTGTAACAGGAGCCTTCATTATTTTTTGCCGTGATTTTCGCCTCAATCTTTGAAAGATCCCTTGTTTCCCTCCTGGATTTCCTTTCAACTAGCATCCAATGCTCGTAAGTTTCGCTATTTTTGGTCAGTATTTGACTATGCAACCATGGACGGTTTCGTTCGATCTGGAACAAAAATTTTCGAGCGTGGTTATGGCATGGATTAAACTCCCAGGGTTGCTAGGATATATGTATAAACATAATATTTTAATGGAAATAAGGGGCCTGGTGGGTAAAGTGGCCAAACTAGATCTGAATCCTGATAATAGAACAAAAGAAAGATTCACTCGTTTGGTAGTGTACATTAATCTGGATATGTCATTGGTATCCTATATTTTAATCAACGGTAAGTTACAAAAAGTTGAGTATGAGTTTTTACCAACGGTGTGTTGTCATTGTGGAAGATACGGTTATCTAAAGGAGATTTTCCCTTCTAGGGTCTCTGAACCCAGCTCTGTAAAACAGCCACTTGACAAAAGTGGAAAAAATTATCGTTAATGGTTCGAAGGAGACTGGCGAAACTTACAAGCCTTGGATGCTAGTTGAAAGGAAATCCAGGAGGAAAACAATGGATCTTTTGAAGATTGAGGCGAAAATCACGGCAAAAAATAATGAAGGCTCCTGTTACAGAGCTTTAATTGAAACATATCACAATTTTGAAAGCAAATCTGGCGCAGAAGATTAGAAGATGGAAGCTAGGAGTAATAAATGAAAGGAGATTTCATTGGGGGATAATCAAGGGCATGATCTTTTTTACGTGATTGAAGACCGGATGGCAACCAGGGGTCAACAACAAAGCCCCCGGCTAATTTACCTATAAAGGCCTATTTTCAAGTATATTTACAGAAATGGGTCAATTTTTGCATTATTTATTAGAAAGGGCCGATTTTGGCAAAACGCGTCGACGTAGGAGCGTTTTAGGGTGAAATTTCAAGCAAATCGCAACCCTGAGCGAGCGTTTTTTCCATGTCAGCACAAAACACGTTGACATGGACGCGCTTTGTTGACGTGGCAAAAACGCTCCCCCAAGGGCGCGTTTTGCTCCATGTTTTTGTCCTAACGGCTAATTTTTTTGACCGTTGGGGGTGTCCAATGGTCAAAAAAAGTATAAAACCCCTTCCTATTATTTCACACAAAATTTCTTCAAAATTTAGAAAAAAACTCTCAAATTTCTCCCTAAATTTCTCAAAGCTCTCAAATTTCTCCTTAAATTTCATAAAGCTCTCTTTAATTAATTATTTCCTTTAATTTTCTTTCTAAATTAGTATTTTTTTAATTTCAAAAATATTTGATCGTGTTAGCAATTACTGGAGAATTAATTCGTCTCGATCATAAACATATCTCCGTCGAACAAATGAAAATGGTAAGGGTTAATTTTAATTTTTGAATATTATTTAATATTTTTTATTTATGTAATTTTAATTAATTTGTATTTTATATTTTTTATAACAGTCTGTAAATCGGGTGTTACATTATTATATTCGTAATATGTTTGGTCCTCCATCACAGTTGATAGAAAATTACTTGAGAGAAGCGGGTTTTTGGCACGTGGCCATTATAGACCGGGGGTGCAAGTTGGACTCGAAACCCATCAGCGCGTTAATAGATAGATGAAGACCCAAGACACACACATTCTATCTTCAATGCGGAGAGTGTACTATCACTTTGGACGATGTACAGTTACAATTAGGATTGCCGGTGGATGGGTCCGCATTCACCGGGTCTGTTCAATCTGCTGATTGGGGAGCCGTATGCTACGATCTTTTGGGTGCGACTCCGGATAATATTTACGAAGGTCAGATCGAGATGGGCTTGTTACGGGACACATTCCTGGAGTCGGGGAATGATTCGACTGAAGTACAAAGAATCATACATCCTTGAGATGATTGGAGGTTATTTGATCCCGGACTTGTCACGAAACCTTGTGCATCTGAGGTGGTTGTTGAAACTCATTGATTTTAAAGCAGTTGGCAAATTTAGTTGGGGGTCTGCCGTGTTGGCAATATTGTACCGAGAGATGTACGGGGCGACGCCACCAAATAAAGCCAAAATCGGAGGTTGCCTATCACTACTACAATCATGGGCTCGGTTTCGCTTTTCATTTTTACGTCCTCGAATGAACCACCCATATACATTCCCACTCATAACGAGGTAAAATTTTTATTTGATTTTACAATTATTACATAGATTTAAAATAAAATTGTATGTTAAAAATTTATTTAATTAGGTGGAACCATCCGACGAGTTATGTTGGAATACCTACCGCTCTTGAAGATATACGGCTTCTATTAGACCAACGGTCAGAAGCGCAAGTAAGTATTAAATAATATATATACATAAAATAGTCGTTTCATATTTAGTATTTAGTATTCTGTATATAACTAATATTTTTATCACGTTCATATAGTTTCAATGGACATCATATGAGGATCTGACAATTCGGGCAGTAATTCCGGATGAATTCTTTCAAAATCCGAACATTTGGCATGTTAAGGTCCCATTGGTCAACTATGCTAATATCGAGATGCACCAGACGAATAGAGTGTTGCAGCAATTTAGATTTCGACAACTGATTCTCGAGGTACCTGAGGTGCTCGATGATGAGCACAAAATCGACTTACGGCAAACGAATATAACACAAATATCAGGTGGGGGCATACATAACTCCTTAACCTAGAAAGAAAGAAATCCCAGTCATCACCTGACTGCCCTGGTGTTATTGCAAACGCAATTGGAAGGATTCTCCCACCGCCATCCTGTGCCACAACTAGCAATAGCTGATGGGTATATCTACCATACATAAAGGTACCGTCAATTTGTACCAATGGCTTATAGTACACAAATGCGTCTCGGTATTGCTTAAAGCTCCAGAATAGACGCTTGAACACTTGGCATTCATGGAGCAATCGGTCGTTGTAGTACGCAGGGACCGTTTCAAGGTCTGTTATGCAACTTGTGACGTACCTCTCCAGCACCTGACACCACTGCCACACCTCATTATATGAAGCGTCCCACTCACTATGCATCTTTTCCAACACCTTCTGCTTAGCTATCCAAGCCTTGCGGTAAGAGGGAGTGTACCTCAATTGGCTACGAATATTAGCAATTAAGATTGACACAGACGTCCTAGAATCTACCTTCAACATCGGTAGTATTAAGCTAGCTATTATACCTGAATCTATTTTGGGATAATCTTGTGAAACACCTGTCAACGAAGTACGTTAAATAATGCAACATTAAGTAATAACATTATTATTCAAAAACCCTAAACACCAAGTGATACTGTACCGGCAACACATGTATGTGGACCTTTGTACTTTTTTACCTCCCACAAGTCTGTCTTTTTCCTAAAAGAAGTCATGATTTTCCACGAACATGTACCATCTTGCACTGCACACTTGGCCTCGAACTTCTCGGATTTGGATTTAACCATGTTGTAGTTAACCCCATGATTGATGCTATGTTGTTTCAATGAAACAAGAAAGCTATCCTTACTGAAAAACTCATTACGAACTTCCAATTCACACCAATCCAATGACGAACCTGTACGGTCACGCCTTCTGTGTGGTAGATCTGGAAACTCCAACACATCATCTGTCGATATATCGACATTATGCATGTGGACTGGAGACGAGTACGCTCTGAATCGCGAATCTTCGTCTTCTTCATTTGAACCCCTTCAACGCCTTGAGTTCGGATGGAATGTGCTCCGTTCGTAAAATAATGCAACTTCTGCACCATCGGGGCTGGGCTCTCGAGGTGGATCCACATCGGACTCATCATCCAACCCATCTTTATCTGAAACGTAAGAGGTCCCCTCGCCGGTGGACGTCGTAAGGAGTACACCATCCCTTCTTGTGGATGTTTCGTAACGTCCCCAATCAGATGTGGATTGCCAACCACTAGAAGTTGATGTCATTCCCCAATATGTATTTCCAGCATCGAACATCGACCCACCGATGTGCATGTCCCATCCACTAACCGAGTGTCATGCAGGAGTTGTGTATTCCATACTGCCACTATACACGGGCTCTTCCGTGTTCTGCCTCTCACTAACAGAGTGTTGGGTAGGGGTCGTGTCTTTCTCTCGAACAGCAGTAGATGTTGAAGTCGCAAATGTTTCATTTGGCGATGAAAATTGTACATATAACTCAAGATAGGGTGATCCACTAGCGAGATGAGTTTGCATCATCGCCTCAAAGCTACGAGCACCTTTGATATCAAATGAATCATATGTCACGGGATCAATCGAAGCACAAAATCAATACTTAACAGAAGAAACCCTCATTAGCATCGTTCCGAAAATTTTGCGCCTAATTTTTTTACGAAATTTTGTCAAATCTATAGTTTGGTTAAAAACCATTCGCGTTGTATTCTCCGATAAAAAAACAATGCCGTTCTCGGTGTCATGGACCTCACCATCATAGTAAATAACAACACTAATACGTTTACTCATCTTCAATTTCTATTCTGCTTAGCCTCTCTAATTTTTTTTGCTGTAACTTATGTAACCTGAGAATGAAATTTGGCTTATTTATAGCCTAAGGCCAAACATGAACTACTGTAGAAAAAGAGCGTCCACGTGGGAGCTTTTTTCAGTAATTTTGCTGACAGTGCATCCTGTTTGAAGCGTTTTTGACACTATTTGTTCAAAAACATCTTCTCAAATTTATTTTTTCAGGAACTACTGTAGAAAAAGAGCCTCCACGTGGGAGCTTTTTTCATCAATTTTGCTGACAGTGCATCCTGCTTGAAGCGTTTTTGACACTATTTGTTCAGAAACGTCTTCTCAAAATTATTTTTTCAGGAACTACTGTAGAAAAAGAGCGTCCACGTGGGAGCTTTTTTCATCAAATTTGCTGACAGTGCATCCTACTTGAAGCGTTTTTGACACTATTTGTTTAGAAACGTTTCTCAAAATTATTTTTTCAGGAACTACTGTAGAAAAAGAGCGTCCACGTGGGAGCTTTTTTCAGTAATTTTAATGGTAGTGCATCCTGCTTGAAGCATTTTTGACACTATTTGTTTAGAATAGTCTTCTCAAAATTATTTTTCAAGAACTACTATAGAAAAAAACCAAAATCTTTATTGTCAATATAATTTTCCCTAAACCCTAAACCTAAACACAATATTATTTTTTAAAAAAAAAAACTAAACCCAAATTTAATTAATTTTTTGAAAAACACTAAACCCAAATTTAATTATTTATTTAAAACCCTTAAACCCTATTTTAATTAATTTTTAAAAAAAAACACTAAATCCTAATTTATTTTTAAAAATTCCTAAAACCCAAAACCTTAAATTATTTTAACAAAACCCTAAATCATTTTTACAAAACCTTAACCCTAAAAATCCTAAACCAAAAAACCATAGGGACTAAACATGTAAAAAACCCTAAGCTAGAAAAAACACGGAGCAAAACGCGCCCCTAGGGGATCGTTTTTGCCACGTCAGCAAAGTGCATCCACGTCAGCGCGTTTTGTGCTGACATGGCAAAAACGCTCCCCCAGGTCTGCGATTTGCTGGAAATTTCACCCTAAAATGCTCCTACGTGGACGCATTTTGCAAAAATCGGCCCTTTCCGGTAAATAATGCAGAAATTGGCCCATTTCCGTAAATATACTTGGAAATGAGCCTTTATAGATAAATTAGTCAAAGTGCCCTTAAGGAAATAGATTTTAAAATTATAATTAATCCAGTTGGTTTTAAAAAGATTGTCAAGGGCTTGGAAGTTGGGCATGTCTGGTCCAGGAACCAGGTTGATAATTCAAGCCCAATAGAAGTTGGGCCTTCCTCGACCCATGGAACGAATAATCTACAGTTGGTTAATTTATCAGGCCAGGCTACTGGGTCGTCTTCCAGGCCAGGGGCTAGGAAAACTTCACCCGTTCGAAGTTACGTAAGTGAGGCTATCGGTCGGCAACAATCATTTGTTACAGGGGTTCCTGTTAGTAAACTCAATGTTCGAACAGGTGAGGGTGAGATTCCAGACTCGGGATCAGGCTCTTTCAACGTCGAAAGTGATAATGTCCCAGAGCTCCCAACCAAACCAACTTCTTCAATGCTAAGTCTAATGGAAGTTCTAGTCGTCATCTCCAGTAGAGGGCTAAACCCTAGCAAACACATGACAACTTCTTTCAAAGTCACTGTCCCAGTCGACGACGCCCTGTCGGAGGGGACCAAAGTTTCAGATTCAGGGGCTGGTAGATCAAGGAATCCGGGGAGAATGATGGAAGGGAAAGCAAAGAGTTTTCAAGCTATTAAAAAAATTAACAAAATCACATGGGAAATAGAGCAATTTTAAGGTTAAAAATTCTTCTAAAAATTTGTTATGTGTCTCTATGTCCAGGTTGGCTGAGGCTATTTCGACATAATGTATGGAAGAATTGGGCCTAAATGGTTCAAATGCAGCGAAAGGACCTCAGGCCTGATTTATAAGCTCTGAGCAGTAAGATCTAATTGTTTTATCTTAATTTTATTATTATTTTGATCATATGGATTTAAGTTTAACAATATTTTCTTGGAATTGTCAAGGTTGTGCAAGCAGCAAATTTCTCTATGTTTTCCGTGAATTTAATATTGAGTATAGGCCGGATATTGTGTCTACTGGAACAAAAAATTAGTGGTAATAAAGTAAATTCAATTATTGATAAATTGGGTTTTGATTTTTCTCACCGTATTGAGGTTACTGAATTTTCAATAGAAATTTGGGTGGGCTGGAAGGAATCTATTCGGATTAGTGTCATCCATAATCATCCCAGTTCATTCTCCTTCGTGTTTATGGCAGTGTTCCCAATAACTTCTTTTTTATCTTTTTTGTTTATGGTAGTCCTGACAGAGCAACGATGAATTCTCTATGGGCTAATTTAATAATCGTGTTACCTAACGATCCTTTTCCGTGGCTGATTATGGGGGACTTTAATGCTATACTATCACCTGATGACAAGAAAAGTGATTGTAGCACAGGTAAGAGATGCAAATTTTTTTGGTAATTTTGTTGACTTTTGTAATTTACAAGATCTGGGATTCATTGGACCCTCTTTTACCTGGCAAAGAGGCAATACGCATGAAAGGCTGGATTGAGCTCTTGCCAATGACACTCGAACATCATATTTTTCGCACTTTCTTGTATATCACCTTTTGCGCATCAAACCGGATCACATGCCCATTCTTCTCAAAACCAATTCGGATATTAGTGCTCCTAAAAGGCGTCTCTTTCGGTTTCTTGCAGGATGAACAAAACATGCGAATTTTCCTGAGTTATTTAGGTAATATGGCTGACTCTCTTAATGATTTTACCTCACATATCAAAGAATGAAACAAGCCTGTCTATGGTTTTTTAGGTACTCCCAAAAGACAGCTTATGAGGTCGCTTGCGACTATCCAAAAGGCTATGGATAGTTTGTCCTCTAGTCGGTTAGTCAATCTTGAAATGGATGCTTGGGATGAATTAGAAAATGTGCTTAACCATGAGGAATTACTGTAGAGGCAAAAGGCTAAGTGTGATTGGCTCCAACTTGGGGATCGTAACACTAAGTTTTTCCATAGTCGTACGATTTAAAGGAGGAAATTCAATCGTATCATGACTTTACGTATCGTTAATGGAGAGTGGTGTTCTGACCAGAATATTTTTAAAAATGTGGCTATAAGGTTCTTTAAGAAACTCTATGGAGAAATCCCTACTCCCATGATAAACCTTCCCTCCAATATCTTTCATCGCCTTAAGAATAAAGATATTGTTTTTTTTAGAAAATTCAGTTTCAAAGGAAGAAATAAAAAATGCCCTTTTTGACATGACTCCGCTTAAGGCTTTGGGAAGCGACATGCGCACTTCTTCCAAAGTTAGTGGGATTTTATTGAATGTGCAATATGTTAGTGGGTTCGAGGAATCTTTGCTGGTAATAAAATCGAGGCAGAGCTGAATAATACTTTGATTGTGCTTATTTCGAAAAAAATATAGACCAAAGGATTTTAGTCAGTTTCGGCCCATCAATCTTTGCTCGGTGATGTACAAATTAGTGATGAAAGTGGTTGCTAATAGATTTAAAGTGGTTTTTCTGAATTTCATCTCGCAGGAGCAAACTGAGTTTATTGATGGTCGTAATATTTCTGATAATGTTATCATTGTGCAAGAAGTCATTCATTCTATGCGTAGTAAGAAAACTGGTAAGAACTGGATAGCGATCAAGCTGGATTTGGAGAAGGCCTACAATAGAGTTAGTTGGGAATTCATTGATGCATATCTGTTAGCAGCTAGGATTCCTAAGTTTCTTAGGAAAGTGATTATAGACGCCATTTCTTCTTCTTCTTCTATGCAAATATTATGGAATGGAGTTCATACTAAAAAATTTAAGTCTGTGAGAGGGATTAGACAAAGATGTCCACTATTGTCATATATTTTCGTTCTTTGTATGGAATGGTTATGTCAGATTGTTCGCGCAGAAATTGATACTGGTAAGTGGAATCTGATTCGATTATCAAGATCGAGATCAGCGTTATCTCATCTTTTTTTTGCAGATGATCTAGTCATTTTCGGAAAAGTAGAAGTGGAGCAAGCTTATTTGTTAAAAGGAATTCTGAAGCACTTCTGTGATTTTTCGGGGCACAAATTTAGCGCAAGAAAGAGCAACATGTATTTCTCCAAAGGAGTTGAGACAGGGTTATGTGATCAGATTAGCCAGATATTTGGGATTCAAAAAGTTCTTAATCTTAGGACCTATTTGGGATGCCTCTTCTTCATGAACGAGTTACCAAAAGTACTCTAAATTTCGTGGTAGAAAAAGTGAGATGTAAATTGCAAAATTGGGAAGCTAGGAAACTTTACTTTGCGGGAAAAGTCATTCTGGCTCAGTCAGTTCTTCTAACTATTCCAAATTATTTTATGTAGTCCATGTCAATCTCGAAAGGTGTGTGTGATGAGATTGAGAGGATAGCTAGGCAGTTTATATGGGTGGTTCTGTGGGACATCCAAAATTTGCTTTGGTGGGTTGGGAGTCCATTCGTTAGCTAATGTCTCAAAGAAGACTTGGATTTCGGTACCTTCAGGATCAAAATAATTCACTTCTTATGAAGATTGGATTCAATTTGGTCACTATGAAGGATGTTTTATGGCTTAGAGTCATTCGTTCAAAATATGGATGGAAGGATCACATTCCGGATTCTCTTATCAAAAGTCAATGTTCACACTTATGGCGTTCCCTTTTTAAGGTTTGGCCCTTCTTTCGTGAAAATCTTATGTGGTCCGTCGGTAATGGCGCTGATATTTACTGTTGGAAGTATTTTTGGATTCCGAAAATTGGTCCTCTTTTTCTTAAGTTTCAGCTCACGCAAGCCTTGACTTGGAGAGCACTTTAAGGGACTGGATCCTACCTGATGGTTCATGGAACTTAGATTTGTTTCGTATTTGGTTGCCCGAAGATGTGATTAAACATATAGTGAGTATCCCCCCTCATTCTGCTAGTGGAGTGGATAGGGTCATCTGGGCTTAATCTGGCTCAGGATCTTTCTCTGTTCACAGTGCTTATTAAAAGAAGAATCTTGGCACCCCACAGATGTTAGTTAGAAGGTTGTTTGGAAATACCAAGGTCCCCAAAGAGTTCGTCTTTTTCTTTGGCTTGCATCCAAACAGAGACTTCTCACTAATTCGAAGCATACTAGAAGAAGAATTGGTCATTCCAACGCATGTCCTTTATGTGGTCATGATACTGAGGACATTCTACATGTTCTTCAAGACTGTTCGACAGCAAAGGAAGCATAGGTGCATATAGTTCCCTTTAAGAAACAACATAAGTTCTTTTCTGACCCCTTTCAAATTTAGTTTTCCACTAATCTTTGTTGTCATTTTAAGTTGCAGGATCAGGGAATTACTTATCGTGCCTTTTTGGATTAATTGCATGGCGAATCTGGAAGAACATGAACTTATCCATTTTCCAAAATACAACTTGGACGACTTATGATATTATCGAAGTTTCTCTAAATTGGCGCAACAGTTTGAACCTTTTCTTAATGGTTCCAAAGCTAACCATCTTAATATTGCAATCCACTTTCATTATGATGGAAATTGAGTTCACTTATTCTCTGATAGAGTTGTGGCCAAAAATTCCAAGAATGCTTCCACTGACGAAGTGGTTTGTGATCGAGATGGAAAATGGATATTGGGCTTTAACCATTATCTTGGTAGATGCACGCCTTTTAAGGCTGAACTTTGAGGCATTCTTAATGGACTCCTTATTTTACTAAATAAGGGAGACAAGAAAACCATGATTCAAACCGATAACCTAAAAGTGGTTCAAGCTTTGACCATGGAAGAGTCGATGAACTCAAGTATTGCCTTGCTCAGAATGATTCAACAACTAATGCATTCTAAAGGTCAGTGGAAGATCAAGTATGTACCCAGAGAATGCAACTTAATTGCAAATCAATTGGCAAAGATTAGCCTTACATGACAGGCAACCTTACAAATTTTTGAAGTACCTCCTAATATTTTGTCTATGGTTTTTCACGGGGACAAGGCTTTTAGAGTCTATTAATAGTTGACGTAATTTTGTTTTATTTTCACAAAAAAAAAAAAAAAACCTACAAAAAGTTCAAAAAAGTCAAATGTTGAAATCTATTGAATATGATCGATAAGCATTTCGCATAATATATAGTGAGGGAGTATTTTATATTTAAAATCTATTTAGATATTTGCAAATATTGTTTAAATGCATTAAATATTTTTAAAAATAACAATACCGATACACACAAAGTACTAACAGGAAAAACATAAGCACAACAGTACAGTACTAATTTATATTCCAATAGCAGTAAATAGTTACGTAATTTTTTTATTCGAATTCTAAACGGGCAAATTTCTACCTTTTAAGGGATAGCATAGCCAATGCCCACTGGGAGCACCGATCTACTGGCCAGAAGGAAAGTAAACACACCAAGCTTTTGGCAGCCAAATGTTCTTACAACTATAAGCATTCCATCAAATACATGACTATACTGGCAGGTATGCCTTGATGAACTTAAAAAGTTGTAAATAAACCGTAATAGTTAAAACCCAAAGAAGTTTTCAGATTACCAACTTAGGCAAATAACCTGATTTTCCACAGCTTCAACAATACCCTAGCTCTAAAACCAAGTAGTTAGCTTAATCGTTTCTGAACTAAAAAAAGCTCCATCATACAAACATTTCCAGGTTTGATGTCTACTTCAAACCAAAAGAATTGCCATAACACCAAATTTACTTGAAAGAGAAATAAATAAAAATCTGGCAACTATCAAATACCTGGAGCATGGCCAGTACAATAGTCCATGAATAACACATTGGATGCAAGTGATCCCCCTTTTTTTCAAATGATATGAAGGTTTAGTAAGAAATATAATACAAAAGCACAAAACAGAAAACTTGCTCATGCCGCCCTTTAAAATGTAGAGTACACTAGTTAATGCAAACCAACAATCATTCAGGACAAGGTTCATTTCCAAATATTACTACTCTTAACTAAAAATCCAAAACTGCGTCTGATATTCTTCAATAAAGTTCTGGACAGAGCCAAATTATAATATTTGAATTTGGAACAAACTGCAATGAAAACATTAAAAGAGTAGTAGTGTTCCCTTCTCAACTCTGATACAGAACCAACTTACTTACCTAGACTTGAGCTCACCAATCTTTTACTCCCTAACTGACCAAGATCTGATTGACCCTGAAAATTTTTGGAGCAAAGCTTTAAAGTAATTCAAAGAAGAAATAGAATCTAAAATAACCACAAATACAACTCCACTAACTGTCTTCCTACCAAAGTAGGACTCGGAATTAACAACCTAAACCCTCAAACATTCTTTCAACTGAGTACCAACGAAGAATGAAAACAATTGAATAATGTTTTCCATCCACACCCCAAGAGTATCTTATGTAGCAGAGACTTGCCACTTGCCAGAAATTCAGATATGATTAAGAACAACGAAGGAATTGAGAAAGAAAAGAAATGAATGGAATCAATCATTTCCCATTATCATTAAAGCGTGCAATAACTCACCTAATCAAGCCTGTTATATTGATTTAGTACCGATTGTAAGCTTTCCCAAAATCTTCACGCCTCTGACGTTGAAACTCACCATAAGAGTCATGAAGCCTAGAGGAATAATTTTCCATAGGATTTGGGTACCTGCCCCTAGAATCCATAGGTAAACCAGCTCCAGCGTAATGAGCATGGACAGACGGGCCATCGTATTCAGAATAACCCTGCTGTTTATAAGCACCAAAGCTTGAAGCAGACATTTGTTGCCGTGCCTGTTGCTGACGCCTTTGGGCATCAAATTGAAGAAACTCTTCCCACTGTTTTGTATGTGTGTCCCTCAATATAGCTGATTTCTTGATGTAGTTCTCTCTCATCTCCTTGATACTCTAAAATTTGTAAAACCATAAGTCAGAATCAGAATTTCCATGCTGATACAACAAACAGTTGAATGGCTCTCCTCTCCCTATATCATTCGATGATGAAGACCACACACAACAGCAGTTCTTTCTTCTTGTCCCCCAGTGTAAAAGAGGTCAGATAATTCAATGTGAGATCACATTGACACTGATAGATACCTCACACACTCATCTCTAACATTCAACCCACACCATAAGAAGCCCATAAACAATCTAAATGATGTATGGCTTTCCATAAACAGAGATAGTCTAAGAGTATACAGATTAGCCTATAAGGATGAACAAGAGGGAAAAAGTCTACACAGCACTCCAGGAATATGTTCTACTAAGAAACAAAGTAAGAACAAAAACCTCTGTTTCTGGCTTTAGAGTTTTGAACTTCATGGTGTTCATTGTAGTTAATTAACAGTACAGAAAGTTACAATCCAACATTGATAACTAAGTTATAAATTTTTTTACCTTATCTCAGAAAGATATAGGCTTGTCAAAGAAACCATTTAGCACCAAAAGCACACACGATAGTCAAACAAGATAAACATCTTACCTCCCGATGCTTATAATTCTCTTCATCTTCTTCCTTATCACGAATTCTTCCAAGTTCCATTGCCTCTCTCTTAAATTCCAACTCCAACTCATCTAATGTTTGAGGGAAGGCATGGTATTCAAACTGATTGCCAGATTGCAAATCAGATCCCCGTCTCTCAGTATCCCATCCCTCAGTTCTATAAGCTCCCATGTTTTGATTATGACCATCGTAGGAATTAAATGAGTTGCCACCATAAGGTAAACGGCCTGGGGATTTAGAGTGGCTCGAGCGACTTCTAGCTCCATCATTACCATAAGCTTCATGAAATGAAGAGTATGGTAAGCACTTGATTCAAATGCGCAAAGATCAGCTTTTAACTAGACACAATATCTTATATTCACAAAGTGCACCCATCCGTTGCAATCCACAAATGCTTTCAGTAAATAAATTTTGGAGACAATCCATTCAATTCGGACCAACTCTTGACATTACTTCAGAATCGTATACATAATGCTTGAACATAAGAACTTACCTCTTGCTGCAACAAATGATAAAATGTAAGCAGCATTATTAAAATTTACAATCAAATAATTTTTATAAGAACATACAGGATAACCTAGACAGCAAACACGCCATGAGCATGGGATTACCAGCTTTATATTGATGCCGTAAACATATCCTATGCTGTCCCTACCTTGCGGAGAATCTCTAGAAATTTTCCGTAGATCCTCACGTACACGGTCTTCCACAGCCTTATCTTGCCTACCAAATCGTTGTTGGAAGTGTGGTGAGTTATGTGGTCCTGAATGAGCCCTTTGTGATCCAGGACGTCGCAACCGTGCACCAACAGGACTTCGCTCAGGTGACCTTGATCTGCTCATGCGAGAACTAGAAGAGCCCCTTTGATCACCTTCATCCTTTACTTTGTGTACAGCATCCACACCCTTTTTCAATATTAACCTATCCTTACCACTAACAATTATAAACTTCTCATCCATTTTGATTTTGCAACCAATATCTTTCTCGATCCTCTGAATAACTTTCTCGGTGAAAAGTGCTCTGGCATGTGGGTCTCTAGCGGGTACCCTTTCAAAAAAATCTTGAGACTTGCGATTTGCTCCAAGAGTGGAGGGGCAACCCTACAAATATATGAAACAGCATCACACCTAAGAAACAAGGGAATGAATCTTCTCTTCTCTAGGAAATTAAGAAATTCTACCATTACTTCTACCTAGCTCAAACAGGGATATCTGCCATTACTTCAATAAGAAATTGTGAGTGCAGAAAGAAAAGATAAAAGCAGAAAAAAGAAAGTGGGGGGGTTTACATATACAAGCAGGTAAATGTTTATCACATTATAAACAGGTTATTCATGATATCTGTGTTATCGAAGCAACTAATGGTACATTCGAACAGAAACACGAACCCATTGATAGTTAATACCTGAGTAAAGTGACCCGATTCTCCACATATTTTGCAAATCATTTCTTCTTCTTTCCTCTTCTTCCAATTCCTCTCAGTAGCCTTGGATTTAGCCTCCCAGACCTTGGCTTCCCGGCTAGTGAAGTCAGTGGGGACAGCATTGGGGTCACGCTGTTCCTCTTCCTCATTTGAAGCAGCATGAGAACGTTTATTCTCTTTCACCCTATCTTGTGCCTTGGAAAATGCGGACCCTAGCGGGCCAGTGTACTCCTTGTAAATTTCACTGAAATCATCATCGATATCTGGGTCTGGTCTGTTTGCCATCGATACTAAAACAAACGAACCATATAAAATTCCCTGCCCAACCGATTATATTCATCAATATCTATCATCTGGAAGCAACAATTAGAGAAAAAAAAAACATATATGCAGGGAACATTTATAATTATTATAAACAAACAACCTCTTGCACTGTTTCTAGGTTTCGAATTGGATTCCCATCAAAATCTATTTATATAAAATTGCAATACAGAAAATCCATTCGAAGGCAATAAGCAATATCGTAATATCATATAAGTATAATCAGTTCAGCGATCCAAAACGCAGAAAATAAAAGAGGAAAGGGAAATTATACCCGGAAAAAGAGAAGCTTTTGAGCGGCGAACAGTAACTTCGACGATGAATATAAAATCTTCTAGGGCTGTGGCTGTGGCTGTGGCTGGGGCCTTTTACTTCGTTTTTGGGGACATGCTTTCGGGACTTTCCTCTTTAATAAATACTAGCTTACTTTACCTGTTTAATATTTAATTAATTTTTAAAAAATTATATTTTCAATTTCAATAATTAAGTAAGATAATTTTTATTTAAAATATTGAATATAATTAAAAAAATGTTATTTTATTAATTTCAAAAAAATTTTCAAACCATAATTAAAACATTTTCAATATATTCAATCTACAATATAATTTTATTTTATCTAATTAATTCAAATCACATTATTCAAAAATAATAGTTGATTAGCTTTTTTAATTTTAATATATTAATTAAGTGTCTTTTACACAAATAAATTTAATATAAATTTTCTTAAATAAACTTTTTTAACTAATAATTGTCATTTAAATAATAATTATCACAAATTTTTCCCTTATATTATATGCTGAGAGTTCTATTTAAATAATAACCCTATTTTAAAATTAACCCAACATTTTTTTAACTAATAATTATATTAAATTATAATATTTTAAATGTGTAATAATTATCACATCTTCTATTAAATTGTAATTATTTTTACTTCAATTTTTTATTTTAAATGTGAATTTAGTAATATGATAAAAATAAATGGTATTCTCGTCAATTTAAAAGTTTTTCCAAACTCAGGCTTTTGTATAGAAAGAGAGATATTTCATTTCTCATCCTCATTCTTGTATAATTTTCATTTTAACCCTCATATATTTGAAAATTTTATATCAAGTTGTACTTAAGCCCTATACTTTACTCAACTTCCGTAATTAATCTCTATACTTTAATTTTAGTAAATCTAATCATTTATTTAGTAATTTATAAATTTCAGTTTAATAGTTAATACCCCATGAGTCATTAAAATTAATGATATTATAATAAACAATCAATAAAAATATAACATGTGTACAAAATTTACATCAAATCCATGTAATAATAAATAGAATTTTTAAAAATAAATAATCCAAAAAAATTTAAAAATTCAAATAAAAATCTTGAAAATATAAAAAAAAAACTAGAATAACATAAAAAATTACCTATTCAAACACACAAAATTCTAAAAATCTAAAAATTCAACATGAGTGTGTTGTTAAATTAATTATGTGATTTGATGTGGTGGGATTACATGGTATGTTAATGGTGATGTGATGGGGTTGTCCTAGTTGTTGAGGTCCAACGAGGGATATGTATAAGAATTGCCCTCAGTCTAATGAAAGGTTTTAAAGTGACTTTACTTGAGATAAAATATATTCGTAAAACCTTTGTGTTGCGGGCAAAATCTATCTAAAAATTGTTCTGCATATTTCTTTTCGAAAAATTGGAAAGGAATTTTCAAATTTTTTCTATGGTTTGATTGTTATTGTGAAATTCTCATGAAGCTTCGAAGGTGTACATTATAGAGTTGAACACTGTTGAGATAGTAAGACTCCACGGAGTGCTTGTTTTTATCATTTTTGATAGAGATGTCTATTTTACATTGCGATTTTAAAATAAATTACATTAGGCTTTGGGGACAAGGTTGAATTTCAATACAGCTTTTCATCCATAGACCAATGGTTAGCCTTAAAGAGTGATTCAGATTTTGGAAGATATTTTACGATGTTGTGTGATTTGCCACGAATTATACTATTATTTACATCCCTTTTTACACATACTTGTAGCTTGTTTAATAGTAAATCAAATCATCTTAGTATATATTTATGTTTTTATTTATGAAATAGTGATTTATGTTTTTTTAGTAGTTTTTATTACATCTTAGACATCTAAATAAGGTTATATGGTCTTGTAGGACAAATCGGGAGCTAAAGATGCATATTCGAGCCGAGACTGTTGCTTATGTCGCACACCAAGACATCGATGTCGCAACACCGAATAAAGAAGCAAAAACAAGTCCTGGAGCAAAATTGCCTACTATGTCGCGACATCGACCTATGTTGCAACACGACTTCTGCGCTGCCCAAAAATCCCTGCACATGATAGCTGAGTTTTTTAGGGCAATTAGGAGTATTTTTCCTAATTGAATTCTAAGTACTTCAAAGATAGTTTAGGCACTTTAATATTTCGAGTTTAGCCTATATAAAGGCCATTGTAACTAGATTAAACACACAATTGGAGGGAGATAAAAAATTTTCTTAGGTTTTTTATTTCGTTCATAGTTTTTACTTAGTTTATTTTATGTTCGTGTAATCGGAAGATCCTATTCTGATGTTAGATGATCGTGAGCGGAGATTGCTTTAGAGTTGCACTTTTACATTGATGAAATCCATGAGCATCTCTTTCCTTTATTCTATTCTTTATATATCTTTCTTTAACATTGTTAATTAAATGTTTGTATAAAGATTAGAATTAATTTATGTTTTATACATATTCCGCATGTTTCAACTATATTAACCTAATTAATTGGTTGACAGGTAGAGTTTAATTTGGATTGGTTGGTGATCGTGTGTCAGAGTTTTAAAATTTTAAATAACGAGAATGATCGAACCTGGAAACTAACTATGACAACGATTGAGGCAAGTGCACCTATCGAATAGTAGTATAGCTTAGGCAAGACCGGATTGTCGAACCCAAAGGAACTAAAAGTACTAATACTAACTTTCTTTTTATTATTTAGCCTAAGAATTAAGCGAATGGTTATTTAATCTAAATTAATTAACTACTAGACTAAAGACTCTAAGACAAAGAAGAATGAAATTGGGAGAATAACTTGAGGAAAAACCAATTAATTAAGACGACACCCAAGGAAGAATCCACCTAGACTTCACTTGTTATCTAACTCTGAACCAGACGATGTATTCACTTGACTTGATCCGTATGATTCCCTAATTTATATTAAACCCTCTCTCGAGGCGAATAACGCCTAACCCTAGGTTGATTAATTGAAATATCTTTCTAATTAAAACCCCTAGAATTGCATTAACTCGATCTATGGACTCCCATATTAGATTTCACCCTAATCCGGCAATTCCTCGTCACCCTATCTCTAGGCGCGCGATCAACTCCGCTTAACTATGCTAGATCTACTCTTAGGCGGGGACTTTTGCTCCTCCACCTAAGCACATCAAACTTGAATCAATATCCGCGAAATATCAACACAAGAATTAAGAACACATAATTAAGAACAAATCAAATATTTATCATATAGTTCAATGCGATAACAAGATTCATCTAAGTTTCATCCCCTCGGTGTATCAGGGTTTAGTTCATAACAATAAAAGAAAACATCTCGGAAGAAAAGATAAAACAAAACATAAGAAATCCCTAAAACCCCAAGGAATTGAAGAGGAGATCCTCCGTCTTGAGTATAATTCCGGCTTCTTGAGATGGATCAACCGGCTATCCACGAGCGAATCCCCACAAATCGCCTGCAGGCGAGCAAGACGCCCTAACGATAGCTTTGGGCTCCTCTCGACAGAGGGTTTACATCAACTCCCCAGAATAAGTTGCCCCCTAGGGTGTTTATATAAGCTTTGAGATGCCTTACTTGGCCTCCAAGTATCCTAATCTGAATTAAATTCCTATTTGGGTGTTTAAATAGACTTTTGAATGTGTTTCTTTACCTCAAAGTATCCAAATCCAAGTAAAACTCCTCTTGGCCGCGGCAGGGGCACGGCCATGGCACACGCCCGTGTGAATCGTGGCCAGGCCGTGTGGACTCCGTTAGTGAGGCACGGCCGTGTTAATTGTGGCTAGACCGTGTTCGAGATTATTGAGGAGGCACGGCCGTATGGTCTTAGGTCCAGGCCGTGTCGATTTCGTGCTTTGGCCCATTTGGCCTGTTTTAAGCCCGTTTCTCGTTCTTTTCATCCTCCGGTGCTTTCCTGAGTATATAACATGAAAAGAAAGGATTAAGAGCACCTTTTTACATACAATAAGGGATAATTCATCCAAAAGTATGTTAAATGTGGGATTAAAATATGTTACTTTTACGGTTTATCAGTTGGATCTAGTTAAGTGTAATTAAACCCTAAGATTGACGACCTTAGGAAGTCATTTAGGTAGGAATTGACCCGAAATCGGTATTGCCTGTAACAACCCAATTTAGAGGCTAGTCGGAATAGTGATCTCGGGGTCACTAATCTAAGAATTTAGAAATTTATTTTCATGTTATTTTATGAGTCGGAGCATGATAATAAATGTGCATGAGAATTTTAGTGCTTTAATTTTAGCGATTTCTAGTATAATCGTGAAAAAGGACTAAATCGCATAAAGTGCGAAAGTTCCATTTTATAAGTTAAATATACCAAATAGCCATAGATTGATAATTGGAGGTCTTTAAAAGGCAATTAGACCCATAATATTTGCTTGGCCGGCCATAGACTAGCATAGGAGACAAATTTGTCAAAGATGGTCAAAGTTGGTGATAGTAGGTGGACTAATTTGACTAGTATTAAAATAATAAGGAAAGAAAAGATATCATCTTTTCTCTTTCATTCTTCCACCAAAAATTAGCAGCAAATAGAGGGAAGAAATCTTCAAAATTTCAGCACACTCTTCTCTTCAAAAGTAAGTGTTCTAGTAATCTTTTCTTGAAAATAGTTGTACTTTTGGGAACCCTAAAGCTTAAGCTTTCAAATGAAGGGACTATTGTGCAATTTGATGCAAAGTTTAGAGTTTTACCATGAGAGCTTTCATTGCTATTTGCTGCATTTTTATGGAAGAAAATGAGTCTTAGTTGTTGTATGAACAACTTTTGTGAAAGGTGTTGTCTTGAAAGCACCTAATTTGGACCTTGATGAAAATGTTACAAAATTGTAGTAAATATGTGAAATGTTGAGTTTTGATGATAGCTATAAGAGTATTAAATGTTCACCTAGGCTTGTTGAAGGTAGAAATGTGATTAGAATTTATTTCCGAGCCTAGGGGTAAAATGGTCAATTTGCCAAAGTCTAGGGGCAAAATAGTAATTTTGCCTAAGCATGATTATTGAAATGATTTATTAATGAGATGATTAAAATGAGCTAAATTGTTGTTATAGAGCAAGAAGAACCGAGGATCCGCCTCGATCGGGGGAAGAACAAAGTCTCGGACTAAATCATCGAGCTAGCTCATTTTGAAATGGAGGTAAGTTTGTATGTGATTAATGAAATATTTATGTTAGCATAATTGAAAATGCTTGGTATCACATTGATGTATGATGTTGAAGTCCAGTGGACTATAATGAATATGGGATTGCTATCATCGAGATGTGAATCAGATAAAGTCCCGTATAAGACCATGTCCGGGACATGGCCTCGGCACTGAGTTAAGATCCCGTATAAGACCATATCCGGGATATGGCTTCGGAAAAGAATAAGAAACTCGTTAAGACCATATTTGAAATGTGGCATTGATAATTGATGTAAAAGTCCATATAAGACCATATCTGGGATATGGCTTCGGAAAAGAATAAGAAACTCGTTAAGACCACATTCGGAATGTGGCATTGATAATTGATGTAAAAGCCCATATAGGACCATATCCGGGATATGGCATTGGCATTTAGAAGTAACTCCATGTAAGACCACCTCGGGGATGTGGCATTGGCTTCGTCTCTACATGAACGACGTTGAATATACATATCTGACTATCCCTAGTGATTAAAGGGATAAGTAGATGAGTTTAGAAGTAGAAATGAGATTTGCACTAAAGTCATATGAATGAGCGAATACAGGTACTCGTGAATGAGTTACGAAGAAATGTCTACGACATGTGGCATAGTATGTGCTAAATAAGGGCAATTGTGAGTAAGTATGGCAAGATGCCTATGACTTGTGTATGGTTAGTTAATATCATGGATGGATTATTTTATGAGCTTATTGTTGCTATTTATATTCATGCAATCTTACTATGCTTTATGCTTACTCCTTTCATTGCTCTTTCTCCTTACAGTATTGCCAAGATAACTCGAGGAACGGGGATGTAGGAGTTCAGAAATCACACTATCGACACCACTTTGGTATAACAATTTAGACTTATTTTGAGTATGGCATGTATAGGACTCGAGTATTTTGTTAGGTCGTAATTGTTGGCCAAAGTGTTGGCTTTGTAAGGCATCAAAACCTCCTTTTGTAATGGTCTATTAAGTTAGGCCGATACTTGGCAAATTTTTATGTTTAAAGAAAGTGATTTTTTTGAAGTGTATGCCCTTGTGTATGATTGTGAATTGTGTTGAGATAGATTGGTGTTTGCATGTGTGTAACGTAGGGTGGCAAAAGGCTTTGTAGGTAGCCATCTAATTGTCCACATGAATAGACACACGGGCGTATGTCTATACCGTGTGTGACACACAATCAGCTCTATGGGCATGTGAATTGACCGTGTGTCCCCTTGCATACTAGGTTTGCAAGTCAGTGTGCCACACGGGCTAGGGACATGGGCGTATGCCCAGGCCGTGTGAAGTCTGCACATTAATTGTGGAATTTAAATCGACCATGGGTAGAAGACACAGGCGTGTCTATGCCGTGTGAAGTTAGTCAGAATTGACCACGGGTGGAAGATACGTCATGTCTAGGCCGTGTGAAGTTGGTCAGGGTCGACCACGGATGGATGGCACGGACATGTCTTATGGGCACACGTGCGTGTCCCTAGACCAACACGGGCGTGTGGCCCCTATTTTGTTGAAAAGTTCCTGAGCTCGTAAAAACTCCCAGAATAGTTTTGATACCTCTCGGAGGTATGTTTGGGGCCTCTTAGGCCGAGTACGTGCAAGTGATGAGTTTAAACGAAATTTTATAGCCCGTTTCGAGATGTCAAGTGAGATTATTTAAGTAATGCCTCAATCCCGGTTCCGGCTTCGGGCATGGGTAAGGGTTGTTACATTTATTGGTATTAGAGCTACGGTTTAATCGGTTCTAGGACTAACATAGCGTAAGTACGAGTCTAGCTATACATGCCATATGTAAGGGTGTCTGAGTAATGATAGTGTGATGGCTCCTGACGTATAAAATATTATTTTATGTAGTATATGGATTCTGATCTAGACCGAACTGCAGCCGATGATGCTGCGAGTAACGCGCCGGCTCCCGCTCAAGGGACCGCGCTGACTAATAGTAGACCCGAGACCTTGGGTCAGGGGGAAGAGGCTCGAGAAGCCTTTCTCCACATGATGAGCAAGCGGTATCTTGAGTATACAGGCCAATCAAACGCTCACCCCCTCCACCCCCACCAGTTCCTCAACCTGCTCCAGTAGCTCCTCAAGTGGTTGAAGTAGTGAGAAGCGAAAGACATCCGGTGGATAAGATCCGGAAGCAAGGAGCCGAGGAATTTCAGGCAAATAAGGAAGATGACCCAGAGAAAGCGGAATTCTGGCTCGAGAATACCATCAAAGTATTCGACGAGTTATTCTGCACACCTGAAGAGTGCTTAAAGTGTGCGGTATCTCTCCTGAGAGATTCAGCCTATCGATGGTAGAACACCCTGGTGTCGGTGGTGCCGAGGGAGAGAGTTAGCTGGGAATTTTTCCAAGAGGAATACCGGAAAAAGTACATCAGTCAGCGGTTCATCGACCATAAGAGGAAGGAGTTTTTGGAACTGAAGCAAGGTCGTATGTCAGTAACCGACTATGAATGGGAGTTCGTAAGGCTTAACAAGTATGCACGGGAGTGCGTGTCTACCGAAGCCGTCATGTGCAAGAGATTCGAGGACGGATTAAATGAAGATATCCATTTATACGTGGGATTCCTCGAACTAAAAGAATTTGTAGTGTTGGTAGATAGAGCCTGTAAAGCCGAAGAGCTGGCTAAAGAGAAGAGAAGAGCTGAGAATGAGTCTCGTGACTTGAGGAAGAGACAATTGAATAAGTCTCATCAATCCTCATCTAAGAAATTGAGGGATTTTACTACTCGATCAGTCGCTTCAGCGGGGTTTTCAACTCGAAGTAAAGGCAAGTAATTTTCGGGGTCGAAAGGGCAGACCACTTCAGTTGCTAGTGTGGGCAACGTTTGACCAAGTAGACCAGAATGTCCTCAGTGTGGCAGGCGCTATTCTGGTGAGTGTCGAGCTAACAAGAAAGCTTGTTTCTGATGTGGGTCCTTAGACCACTTTATTAGAGACTGCCCCGATGTGGGCGAGAATGAAAAGCCTCAGTATGCAAGATCGGGAAGTACTGCTAGGGGAAGACCACTGAGAAACCCGAGAAATGAAATGGGTAGCAAGAATCCATCTAGAGAGCAAGCTGCTAGAGTCGAGGGTAGAGCACCGGTGAGGACATATGCCATTCGTGCTCGTGAAGAGGCATCTTCCCCCGACGTAATCACGGTACCTTTTCTCTCCATAATACTCGTGTTATAGCTTTAATTGATCAGGATCCACCCACTCATACATATGCATGAAATTAGTCTCTAGCATGAGCATGCCCGTAGAGTTTACTGAATTCATAATAAGAGTGTCTAATCCCCTAGGCAAGTGTGTATTGGTTGATAGAGTTTGCAAAGGTTGCCCTTTGATGATTAAGGGTCATTGTTTCCCGGTCGACCTTATGTTATTACCGTTTGATGAGTTTGATGTCATCCTTGGGATGGATTGGTTAGTTACTCATGGAGTAGTTGTGAATTGTGGGAAGAAGCATATTGATTTGAGAGATGAAAATGGTAATCTTATTCGTGTTGAATCAGATAAGCCAGATAGGCTTCCAGTAGTGATGTCAACCTTGTCGACTCAGAAGTATTTAAAGAAGGGATACGAGGCCTATCTTGCCTTTGTGTTGAGCACTAAAGAGACTGAATTGAAAATGGAGTAGGTACCCATAGTATGCGAGTACCCAGATGTTTTCCCGGAAGAGTTGCCAGGGCTACCTCCGGTTAGAGAGATCGAATTTGGGATTGAGTTAGCTCTGGGTACTGCCCCTATTTCTATTGCTCCATATAGAATGGCTCCAACTGAGTTAAAGGAGCTAAAAGAACAGTTGCAAAAGTTGACGAATAAAGGTTTTGTAAGGCCGAGTTTTTCTCCGTGGGGTGCTCCCGTTTTATTCATGAAGAAGAAGGATGGTTCTATGAGACTATGCATAGATTATCGGCAACTCAACAAGGTAACTATGAAGAACAAGTACCCGTTGCCGAGGATCGATGATCTATTCAATCAATTGAAGGGAGCCACAGTGTTTTCCAAGATAGATTTAAGGTCAGGGTACTATCAGCTGAGAGTTATGGACTCGGATGTGCCGAAAACCGCATTTAGGACTAGGTATGGCCACTATGAATTTTTGGTCATGCCTTTTGGTCTAACGAATGCCCCTGCGATCTTCATGGATTTGATGAATCGCGTTTTTCGGCCATACTTGGATAAATTTGTCGTGGTCTTCATCGACGACATATTGATCTACTCTCGAAATGAGAACGAACACGCCAAGCACTTGAGTACGGTTCTGCAAGTTCTTAGAGAAGAGAAATTGTATGCCAAATTCAGTAAGAGTGAATTTTGGCTCAAGGAAGTGGGATTTTTAGGGCACATTGTCTCGGGAGATGGGATTAGAGTCGACCTGAGTAAGATTTCAGCAATTGTTGAATGGAGACCGCCGAGGAGCGTAACTGAAGTAAGGAGTTTTTTAGGCCTAGCTGGCTATTATAAGCGTTTTGTCAAGGGGTTTTCCATGATAGCTACCCCGATGACTAAACTTTTGTAAAAAAGATGTGAAGTTCGATCGGACAGAAAAATGTCAACAGAGTTTTGAGCCAAGACATTTGTTGGTCGAGGCCCTGTTTTGGTACAACTGGCCGGAAGAGAATTTGTGGTTTATAGTGACGTGTCCTTAAACGGATTGGGTTGTGTACTCATGCAAGAGGGTAAGGTGATTGCTTACACCTCTAGGCAATTGAAGCCGCACGAGAAGAATTACCCGACTCATGATTTAGAGTTGGCCGCAATTGTGTTTGCATTAAAAATTTAGAGGCATCATTTATATGGTGAAAGGTGTCGGACTTTCACCGATCATAAAAGCCTAAAATATTTGATGACTCAAAAGGAATTGAATTTGAGGTAACGAAGGTGGTTAGAGTTGATTAAGGATTATGAGTTGGAAATTGACTACCATCCGGGAAGGCGAACGTAGTCGCCGATGCTTTTAGTAGAAAATCATTGTTTGCACTAAGAGCCATGAATACTCAGATGACCTTGTTAGATGATGGTTTCGTTTTAGCCGAATTGAGGGCTAAACCCTTGTTTCTCCAAGAAATCTGTGAAGCTCAGAAAGATGATAACAATTTGCAAGCCAAGAGAATTTTATGTGAGTCGAGCGTGGAGACAGAATTTCGGGTAAATCCTGATGGATGTCTAACATTTTGAGATAGGGTCTGTGTACCCAGAAATGACGAGCTTATTCATAAAATCTTGCATGAAGCGCATAGCGGATGTTTGAATGTACACTCAGGCAGCACGAAGATGTACAATGATTTGAAGAAATGGTATTGGTGGCTTGGTATGAAGAAAGACATTTCCGAGTTTGTATCGAAATGTCTGATTTGTCAGCAAGTGAAGGCTGAACATCAAGTACCTTCGGGTTTACTTCAGCCCATTATGGTTCCTGAGTGGAAATGGGACAGTATTACCATAGACTTCGTGACGGGCTTACCGTTAACTCCAATGAAGAAAGATGCAGTATGGGTAATGGTTGATAGACTCACAAAGTCAGCCCATTTTATACTAGTACGAGTCGATTATTCGCTTGATAAATTGGTAGACTTGTACATGTCAGAGATAGTAAGACTCTATGGGGTACCGTTGTCGATCATTTCGGATAGAGATCCGAGATTCACGTCATGGTTTTGGAAAAAGTTGCAAGAAGCCTTGGGCACAAAATTAAATTTCAGTACAGCCTTCCATCCACAAACCGACGGACAGTCGGAGAGGGTAATCCAGATACTTGAGGACATGCTTCGATGTTGTGTTTTAGAATTCCAAGGTAGTTGGGAGAAATACTTACATTGGTGGAATTCGCCTACAATATGATTTTCGATCAAGTTTGAAGATGGCGCCTTATGAGGCATTGTATGGGCGTAAGTGTCGCACGCCCTTGTATTGGTCAGGACTCAGAGAGAAACAGATACACGGGGTCGACTTGGTTAAGGAAACTGAAGAAAAAGTAAAAGTGATATGTGATTGTCTGAAAGTCGCCTCAGATAGGCAGAAGTCCTATTCAGATTTAAAAAGGAAAGAGATAGAATTCAAAGTCGGTGATAAAGTGTTCTTGAAGGTATCACCTTGGAGGAAAGTCCTCAGATTTGGCAGGAAGGGCAAACTAAGTCCGGGCTTTATCGGACCTTATGAGATTACCGAGAGGATAGGACCGGTAGCTTATCGGTTGGCCTTGCCACCTGAACTACAAAAGATTCATGATGTCTTTCACGTATCCATGTTGTGCCGATACCGTTCAGATCCTTCACATGTCATTGTACCAATAGAGGTAGAGATCCAACCGGACTTGACTTATGGTGAAGAGCCGGTTAAGATTTTGACGCGAGAGGTCAAGCAGTTGAGAAACAAAAGCATAGCCCTTGTGAAAGTTTTATGGCAAAGGCACGGAATAGAAGAGGCTACATGGGAGCCCGAGGAAATGATGAGAAACCAATATCCCAACCTTTTTGCCGGTAAGATTTTCGGGGACGAAAATCCTTAAGGGGGGAGAATTGTAACAGCCCAATTTAGGGGCTAGCCGGAATAGTGATCTCGGGGTCACTAATCTAAGAATTTAGAAATTTATTTTCATGTTATTTTATGAGTCGAATCATGATAGTATATGTGCATGAGAATTTTGGTGCTTTAATTTTAGCGATTTCTAGTATAATCGTGAAAAAGGACTAAATCGCATAAAGTGCGAAAGTTCCATTTTATAAGTTAAATGTACCAAATAGCCATAGATTTATAATTAGAGGTCTTTAAAAGGCAATTAGACCCCCAATATTTGCTTGGCCGGCCATAGACTAGCATAGGAGACAAATTTGTCAAAGATGGTCAAAGTTGGTGATAGTAAGTGGACTAATTTGACTAGTATTAAAATAATACGGAAAGAAAAGATATCATCTTTTCTCTTTCACTCTTCCACCTAAAATTAGCAGCAAATAGAGGGAAGAAAGCTTCAAAATTTCAGCACACTCTTCTCTTCAAAAGTAAGTGTTCTAGTGATCTTTTCTTGAAAATAGTTGTACTTTTGAGAACCCTAAAGCTTAAGCTTTCAAATGATGGGACTATTGTGCAATTTGATGCAAAGTTTAGAGTTTTACCATGAGAGCTTTCATTGCTATTTGCTGCATTTTTATGGAAGAAAATGAGTCTTAGTTGTTGTATGAACAACTTTTGTGAAAGGTGTTCTCTTGAAAGCACCTAATTTGGACCTTGATGAAAAGGTTACAAAATTGTAGTAAATATGTGAAATGTTGAGTTTTGATGATAGCTATAAGAGTATTAAATGTTCACCTAGGCTTGTTGAAGGTAGAAATGTGATTAGAATTTATTTCCGAGCCTAGGGGCAAAATGGTCAATTTGCCAAAGTCTAGGGGCAAAATAGTAATTTTGCCTAAGCATGATTATTGAAATGCTTTATTAATGAGATGATTAAAATGAGCTAAATTGTTGTTATAGAGCAAGAAGAACCGAGGATCCACCTCGATCGGGGGAAGAACAAAGTCTCGGACTAAATCGTCGAGCTAGCTCATTTTGAAATGGAGGTAAGTTTGTATGTGATTAATGAAATATTTATGTTAGCATAATTGAAAATGCTTGGTATCACATTGATGTATGATGTTGAAGTCCTAGTGGACTATAATGAAAATGAGATTGCTATCATCGAGATGTGAATCAGATAAAGTCCCGTATAAGACCATGTCCGGGACATGGCCTCGGCACTGAGTTAAGATCTCGTATAAGACCATATCCGGGATATGGCTTCGGAAAAGAATAAGAAACTCGTTAAGACCACATTCGGAATGTGGCATTGATAATTGATGTAAAAGTCCATATAAGGCCATATCCGGGATATGGCTTCGGAAAAGAATAAGAAACTCGTTAAGACCACATTCGGAATGTGGCATTGATAATTGATGTAAAAGTCTATATAGGACCATATCTGAGATATGGCATTGGCATTTAGAAGTAACTCCATGTAAGACCACCTCGGGGATGTGGCATTGGCTTCGTCTCTACATGAACGACGTTGAATATACGTCTCTGACTATCCCTAGTGATTAAAGGGATAAGTAGATGAGTTTAGAAGTAGAAATGAGATTTGCACTAAAGTCATATGAATGAGCGAATACAGGTACTCGTGAATGAGTCACGAAGAAATGTCTACGACATGTGGCATAGTATGTGCTAAATAAGGGCAATTGCGAGTAAGTATGGCAAGATGCCTATGACTTGTGTATGGTTAGTTAATATCATGGATGGATTATTTTATGAGCTTATTGTTGCTATTTATATTCATGCAAACTTACTAAGCTTTATGCTTACTCCTTTCATTGATCTTTCTCCTTGTAGTATTGCCAAGATAACTCGAGGAACGGGGACGTAGGAGTTCGAAAATCACACTATCGACACCACTTTGGTATAACAATTTAGACTTATTTTAAGTATGACATGTATAGGACTCGAGTATTTTGTTAGGTCGTAATTGTTGGCCAAATTGTTGGCTTTGTAAGGCATCAAAACCTCCTTTTGTAATGGTCTATTAAGTTAGGGAGATACTTGGAAAATTTTTATGTTTAAAGAAAGTGATTTTTTTTGAAGTGTATGCCCTTGTGTATGATTGTGAATTGTGTTGAGATAGATTGGTGTTTGCATGTGTGTAACGTAGGGTGGCAAAAGGCTTGGCAGATAGCCATATAACTGTCCACATGAATAGACACACGGGCATGTGTCTATACCGTGTGTGACACACAGTCAGCCCTATGGGCGTGTGAATTGACCGTGTGTCCCCTTGCATACTAGGTTTGCAAGTCAGTGTGCCACACGGGCTAGGGACACGGGCGTGTGCCCAGGCCGTGTGAAGTCTACACATTAATTGTGGAATTTAAATCGACCACGGGTAGAAGACATGAGCGTGTCTATGCAATGTGAAGTTAGTCAGAATTGACCACGGGTGGAAGACATGGGCGTGTCTAGACCGTGTGAAGTTGGTCAGGGTCGACCACGAGTGGATGGCATAGACATGTCTTAGGGGCACACGGGCGTGTCCCTAGACCAACACGGGCGTGTGGCCCCTGTTTTGTTGAAAATTCCCTGAGCTCGTAAAAACTCCCAGAATAGTTTCGATACCTCTCGGAGGTATGTTTGGGGCCTCTTAGGCCGAGTACGTGCAAGTGATGAGTTTAAACGAAATTTTATAGCCCGTTTCGAGATGTCAAGTGAGATTAGTTAAGTAATGCCTCAATCCCGGTCCCGGCTTCGGGCACGGGTAAGGAGTGTTACATTGCCTACTAATCATCACTTAACGGATCAATGGTTAGGGAAGGAAGAACTTAAACCTTAGGCTTGACGATCCTAGGAAGTCATATAGGTGGGAAGTAACCTGAAACTAGTATTGCTTATTCGTGAAAACCTTACCCTGCCTCGGTCTGAACTGTGTCATCGAGAGATGAGTAGTTCTTTCCGACTAGTTAGGTTAGTAGAAGGTTGAGAAGCCCTACTAGGATAATTAGTAGTCAATTATTTAAAACCCTACATCAATAATTAATCAGGTAAAACAATTGGATCTAGGCTAAATGAACCCGCGTAGTCAAAACAAGGGATAAGAGAAGCCGATACATGAACTTAGGAGTAGATTTGGGTATAGTTCAATTCATTTAGTTTATTATTGCTATTATTACCATCATGCTTCTAGATTAACACTACTAATTCGTGACCCAAGTAGACTAGTAGTTATTTTTGGTAATTGGCTTAATAATAGTTTTCCCCAAACTGCAATCCCTAGGGTACAATCCTCGGAATACTTACTAAGTGTTTCATTGTAAAAAAAACTATATTACAACCTGACCCATATACTTACAGACACTGCCTCAATTCCATATCTCTTGTAGCAGTATTCACACTCTCGACGTTAGTACGTCGGAAGGCGATCAAGTTGTTGGCGTCGTTTCCGGGGATTGCAACGGTGATAATTGTTATTGAATCAATTACTTTGTAGAATAATACTAGTCAAAAGACAAAAAAGTTAGATAGTGTGCTAATTTAATTAATTTATTATTTCAACTTTATTTTCGTTTTTATTATTTTTATTATTTTGTTATTTTTATTGTTGATTAAGCAAATTTATCATAAGTGCAATTAATGATGATTACAATTGGTATGAAAGCAAGACGTAGGATGATTTATACGATGACGTAGAATCAAGTTGGTTGGATTGAGCCTCAATGGACTAATGGAGTTCGGATAGTGAATATGGAAAAGAAGGGTATCCTTACGAAATTTTTATGAGTCAGATGATAAAAAGACTGATAGGCTCAAATACCTAATAGAGTCTTTTTGCAATCCATAAGAGATATCGTCATATGAAACAATTCAGCCCGACAAACCTTTAGCCCAGAACATAGACGCACAGATGGATAAATTTGATGATGACGATAATTGGTCTGAGTCAGATGAGTTGTACTTTTGGTATGACGATTGGTACAATAATGAAAGACAAATTTCGTTGAACGGAGATTCGACAAACTAGTGGAGTGATAACAATGAATTCAATATGCCTGAACATCTGGACGAGCTACCTTATAATATATATGTAACACCCCTCACCCGTATCCAACGCCGGAATAGGGTTATGGAGTATTACCAAAATTATAAAACATTTAAACATTCAATTCACATATAGTTTCACATTTCATGCAAACATTATTCAAACTCAAGCATAATGTCCTTATAATGAGCCTACGAGGCCCTAAACATGCTTTGGGAGTGGTTCGAGACTAAACCAATAATTTAGGAAACTTTCATGAAATCTTGAAAAGTTTTCTCAAAATAGGGGACACACGCCCGTGTGGCCCGCCCATGTGTATCACACGGCCAACAGACACGTCCGTGTCACAGGCCGTGTAAACATTCGAAATGGAAGCACATGGCCGTGTCCCAACCCGTGTCTGACCCCGTGTAACTCTCTGACTTGGGTCACACGGCCAACACACATGCCCGTGTGGCTAGCCCGTGTGCCCTAAAAATGGCCATGCACGCCCGTGTACCAAGCCGTGTGCTAGGCCATGCCAAACCTGTAGGGTATACTGACTTATGCCACACGGCCAAGTCACATGCCCATGTGTGAGGCCGTGTGGAACATACTGACTTGGTTTCAAATTCAACACCAGGGATCACACGGCCGTGTACATGACCGTGTATCACACACGGCTGAGACACACGCCCGTGTCTCTACCCGTATGGACAAAAATAGGCTATTTACCAAGCCATTTCGCCACCCATTTTGCACATACCTCTACAAGCTCAAATGGTTCCATTTCAAGACACAAATATGCAGCCAAGTATCATCAACCAATGTACAAATCATACCATATCTATTTCAACCATTTCAATACTCAATTCAATGCCATTTACCTATTCAAACACCTACCAACTCAACTTGCTTTACTAGCCATAACTCACATATATAACATGTATTATAATTCATCTAATTTATCATCCAAAACCAGTCCACAACAAACATATCTCAACCAACTAAATACCTCATACCATAATAAACATTTGAGAATCATAATTCAACATCAACCATATCACATGGCAATATTTATGTAACGACCCGAAATTGGGCCTAGTAGGATTGGGTCCATTGGACCTTGAGCGTAGAAGCGTTTTAAATTTATGGGAATTTGAGAACGGCATTATTTCAAGTGGGACTTATTAGGAAGGTGATTTTGGAAAGTTACGGGGTCCTAGGAAGTTCCGGGTTCAAGTTGGGCCTTAGTAAAATTTTCGTGTTTAAGCACTTTAAGGAGAGATAGGTAAGGGACATCAATGCTTAAGGAAATAAGTGTGCATTTTGCTAGCACAAGGAGTCTATTGGTAAAGGTGGAAAGTGGCGTGTGGAGTGTACTAATGGTCTGAGGTTCGAATCCCATCTATTGCATTTTTGATTAATTTTTGTGCTTCTTTTCCATGTGTCGGCCATGAATTTATTATGGTAAGGAATACTTTTTATTGATGGAAAGATGGCTAAGGAATATGGTAAGGAGGAAGACTAGGGAAAATGAAGGAAAGAAATCAAAAGAAAAAGGTAAGATAAGGGAACATGTTGGCCTTTTTCATGGGTAATGTTTTGGAAAGTGTTTTTGGTCAACACTTATCCCTTTTGGCAAAGCAAAACACGGATTGGGAAGGGGTATTAGGGTAGCCGAATTCTTCATTTGTCATTTGGCAAACTTTGGTGCTTGTTAGGCCAAATTCCTTTTAGCATTATTTTGTGTCATTTTCTCCAAACTTCTTCTTCTCTTTGCCGAAACTTCAAGCCATTAGTGAGCATTTTCTTCATTTCTTTCTTGTTTGCCGAAAGTACCTAAGCCATTGAGACCAAAATATTTCACTCATTTTCCTTTGGAAAACCGAATCTAGTTAAGCACTCATTTTCCATCTTTCTTTTCCTTTTTACAAAATTCTCCAAACCTTCTTTCTTCTTCTCTAATCCATACCCCCATAGTCGAATATTCTTGCTCATTTTTCCTCTATAGTCGAACCCTTCATCTCTTCTTTATCATTTCTTCTCATTCGTGTTGACACTCACTCCTTCGATCAATCAGTAAGTGGTTCTATTCTATCTTTTTACTTTTCTTTTTCCTAGCCGAATGTGTGCTATCAACATTCGGATATTCACTTTGTTCCAACCGAAATATCTTCCTTTCATAACTCTTTACAATGTGATCACTTCTAATGTAGAGTTATAGTGGAAGGCCGAAACTTTGACTCATCCGTAGCCATTGTACAATCATTGGGAATCGGTTTTATAATCTTTAAGGTAAGGGATTCATCATAGTTCTTTTTAGATCTTTTTCGTTGACCGGTTAGTTTGCTAAACGGAATAGTGGTTGTGACTAATCAATTATATTTTTAGGGACTAAATCGCTCGATCTATCCACTTGTTGATCATACGATTCTAGTGGTAAGCTGAATCTTTTCCTTAGTCAATCATCTCATATCAACGTAATATCGTTCTGACTAAGATTTTATCCGATAGAGGCTAGGGGTACCGACTTGAAAGGGAAAACGAGTGGAGAACACAAAAGGAGCAGATCTGCGATCCCTATTCCTAAATTTAAACGAAGGGCAGTATCGACGGTTTGGGATTTTCCACCGGGTTGTGGACCATCATCCGGTGAGAATCGACAAATCGTGGTCGTTCACGATTTAGAGAGTAAGTATTTTAGATTGGTGATTTAGATTTAGATTAATAAAAATCTCGTTCATTAGATTAATCGAGTGTTATGTTGTCATAGGTGACGACGATCAAGAGAGTTTAATACTTACCGTAATCAGGTGTGTAATCTCATCGAAGTCCCGTAAATCTGTGTTTTAGCATCATATTAGAAATATCGATCATTGTTGCTTAAAAACTCAAAATCGGTAAAATGGTATGAATCGAGTGATTTGCCTAAACATCGTAAATATTGAGTTTTGTCAAAATAGGGATTATTTGTAAAATTACGGAAATGCCCTTAAAGGGCCGATTTATTAGAATGCCTTAATGGGCCGTATTGCTTATAAATCCTTAAAAGTGCCGAATTACGAAAATACCCTATGGGCCGATTTGATAGATTACCCTAATGGGCCGAACTACAAAGTGTGATAATGGGCCGATTTGATAGATTGCCCTAATAGGCTGAACTACAAAGTGTGATAATGGGCCGATTTATCGTAACAAATCTTCGGATTGATGATTGTTGTTTATATTTGAAATTATTATGTTTTATAATATATGTGACATTGCATAATTTTTCGCATGGGATGGGAAAAATGTTGAAGAGAAGTGTAGCCCGGTGGCTTTGCCACAAAAATGTGTGTTAATATGTTTCATTATGATTCCGGTGGCTTGGCCACAATCAAATTATTATATAAATGGCAACTTGCCTGCGATTGGTGTGTTTGGCGGGGTGGGTTGACTTGATCCCCACGGTGTGATGGGATGAATGCGGGTGGTGTGTAGCGGATGGATAACTAGGATGGGTTGGGTTGCATACATTCATACAATTGCTTCATTTTAAGATTGTTATGTAAAGGGCTTAGGCCCATGATATTGCTATATGGGTTCGGGCCCGGTGGATGATGGTAAGGGATTTCACACCGAGTTCTTGTAACTCATCGCCCCTTTTCTTAACCCTTGTAGGTAATGCTCGATGATGTGGATTTGGGCCATGGATGACTCGATGGAGGCCATACTTCAGTAATGGTGTTATTGAACTTTAGATTTCTATTTCCACTTATTTTACTACTCTTACTATTTTGGGTTTTTATGTTGTAATAAGGCCTCTGGAATATTTTATTTTTTTGCTCTATGTTTGTCGTACTTACTATTTTGCTTGAATGATTTTAAATGGGAATTTTTCTAAAACTTAAATAAAGGTTTTCCCAAAATAGATTAACAAATTGATTTCATAACAAACTTTTACAAATATTTTAACTCGGAAAGTTTTTCTCGAACTATCAACGATATTTTCAAAAGTCACGATTTATAAAGATTTCTAGTTCAAATTATTGATTTATCAAACAACCTTCGAGGTTAGTAGTACTTTATCAAATATTTCAAATCAACTCGTTTTCTCAAAAGGATTTAACATGTTTTTCTCATGTGACATGTCAGATCCGGTCTTAACGCATGGGCCGGGTTTGGGGTGTTACAATTTACAACAAACCACATAACATTTATAAGCTACCTCAAATGGCCAAAATACATTTCCATCAAACATACCAAAAATGACCAAAGCCTATACATGCCATATACCATATATACAAAACTTCAAAAGTACCAAAACAGATGTCCGATAGTGCAATGAAGCCTTTGACGATCCTCGGATCCGAGCTAGCTTCGAAATACTATAAGACATAGAGAATAAAAAAAACGAAGTAAGCTTCATAGCTTAGTAAGCTCGTATAATAATAACTTAACTTAACAATTAAACACAATTTAATCATAATAAGCAATCATGACATAACCCATAACAATCTAAAACCTTTCTTTTGTTCAATTTATTATTAAACATGAATTCACCATTCATTTCAATTCACAGCTCGTATAATTTCTGTACATGCCTGTACCAACTCATATCAGTCTCAATACCATCCACATCTCGAATATACCCGTTGAATTATTTCAATATCACGAAATATACCCTACCTTGGATTGATACTACTACTAATAATAAGACTTTATATATTAATTCCATAATTCACTTACCAAATCACTCCGGATTTATAAATGCTTACAGTACGAGTACTTCAATTTTTCGATGCCATAGTCCAACTATGGTCTTACACATACATTTCCATGACCCTACCGTGGTCTTACATTCACATGTCATAACCCGGTTATGGTCTTATTTTCCGATTGCCATAGCCCAGCTATGGTCTTATTTAGCAATTCGTCTTACTTAAATCGTACATTTAATTTAAAATTCCCAAATTTAACCAATAAGATAAATACAATCACCATACCATTTATCAATTAAATAAATACACATCTAAGTTCAATTATACGAACTTACCTCGTGTACGGAAATGACGGAACAGACCGATTATTCAATTACTTTGCTTTTTTCCCTGATCTAAGTTCGAATTCCTCTTTTCTTGATCTATAAGTAATCAAAATCAACTTATTTATTCCTCTATTTATTCAATTCAATCCAAAATATATATTTAAGCTATTTTACACATTAGCTCCTAAACTTTCACATTTTTACAATTTAGTCCTTATTACACAAAATCACAAATTCATGCAAATTTCAAAACACCCATGCTTAGCCAAATTACTATTATACCCTTAACAGCCCATAATTATCAAATTTTCACACATTCAACCACACATTTATCACTTTTCACAAATTAATCCCTAATTTGCATTTTTTTACTCAAAATCACTATACCAAACTTGCATAACTATCATCAAATATTCACAATTCATCATAAATCATCAAAGAACAAATATATACATCAATGGAAACTCTCAC
The DNA here is from genome assembly GCA_025698515.1 of Gossypium sturtianum. NCBI lineage: Eukaryota > Viridiplantae > Streptophyta > Magnoliopsida > Malvales > Malvaceae > Gossypium > Gossypium sturtianum. Next base: position 38,289,142 of record CM046949.1, read on the forward strand.
AAATTTTAACAGTTTTGAAACCGAAGGTACGGGCTATATAGATTGAGCTACAACGAACTCAAAAATATAGAAATCACTAAAAACCGGGTCAAAAATCACTTACAATTGAAGCATGCATTAGCTGCACCTTCAAAGCTCATCAATAGCTTCCTTTGTTTCTTATTTTCGGTTGGGAGAAAGATGAATGAAACAATTTGTCTTTTGTTTTAATTAATTAACCTTTATTTTATAAATTAACCTTAATAAAAACATTATTATTTCACTTAACATTTACCCATATTTGTCCACTCACAAATGAAATGGTCTAATTACCATGCAAGTGTTCATACATTTTCATTCTATAGCTATTTAGTGCATTTAACTATTAGAACATCACTTTTGCACTTTACGCGATTTAGTTTTTTTTACCGAATTAATCACTCAAACGGTAAAATCTATTCACGAAAATTTCACACAACCATGCTATCATGCTATAAACATTAAAATAATAATAAAATAACGCGATTTAGTCCTTTTGACATCGGATTTGTGGTCCCGAAACCACTGATCCGATCTGACTAAAAATGGGCTGTTACAATGTATGAGAGTTATGACCATGAAGATAAAAGCAAGTATCCGGAGGAACCCTTACGTGAGCCGCATAAACATCTATCTGAGTGTGATCAAATCTACAAAGCTAATAATGAAACATCCATCATATTATCAAACATGTCAAATAAGATGACACAAATGATGGCAATTGTCACACACTGAATTTGACCGATCCGAGAAGAAGGCGTGTAGGTGTGAAGTTATCTATTTTGGCATAATTTGGTAGTTAGTCCGCCAATTTATAAGTTTCTGGTGAACTAATGTTTGACGCATAGAGTATCCACTCATAAAAGTGTCTCAGGATTTAATTCTCGTAGTATTCTTCAATTGAAGAAAGAGTACGATAAGCGAAGAGTACGCCTCGGAGTTTTGGTTGAGTATAACACGCCTATCAAGCATATGAGAAAGTTGTAGAGAATTAAAGTGTCTTTAAGGCCACTCCATATATGAGTTATCGCCAATAGGTATAGTACACCAAGTTTACTCATATGTTGTGTAAGTGGGTTTTGTAACATGGTTGGTTGGGAGTCAACTAAAGGGATTGACTGGTCAAATAGCACCGATATCATGTCACTTGATTTCGAGATGACTGATGTGCATCTCATGTCTTATTATTTGGGCCTAGAAGTCAAACAAACAAAGGACGACATATGTTAGATCTGGTGCCTTAAGTGTAGTATTTTCGTCAATGTACACTTGTAATTTTTTCCGAACAGATTGGTTAATAAAATAAATTCATGAATTATATTAATATACTTTGTATAATTATCCTCATATGGGTTTTTCACGCAAAGCAAAATGGAAGCAAATGTTGTTCATTGGTTGTCTAATGTTTAACTAATACTAAGTGGTATTTCGTGGTCGAATCATAATACGAAAAGACGCTTATATTAGTATGCGAACCTAAACATGTCCTCAGTATAATAAATAAATAAGCAAACCTAAACATATCATCTATCAAGTCCAATTGGGGAGATGTTCTGTCTTAGGCATCGAAACAAATAACTCCCAAAAGATAGAGGCATAAATGTGACTGACTAGACTGATAGTACATCGGACTGGACCCAAAAAGAACAAATCCTAAATCCATTTATGGGTTTATTCACTTTTGACGTTCATAGTGTGACATACCTAAATCATGAGTAGATGACGGACTCTGTATGCGTGACTCGTACACTTTGATGTAAGTAAAAACCTGAGTTTGAATAGATAAGGAACCTAAAGTTGGTGCGTTGGGTGTACGACTTCTGCAGTATATAGTATCATTCACAATAATGGAATTCATAGCCCAAGACATAGGTAAATGATATCCTCTCATTGGCATTATATGGTTGATGAAAAGTAAACGTTGTAACACCCCTTACCCGTATTCTACACCGGAACCGGGCCCGAGGCATTACCGAGTTAAAACCACTTGATCGCCACTTAGGCTCAACGTGACTACTCTCAATAGCTACCACAACTACCTTCATAAGGACCTACGGGGTCTTAAACATACATGCGAGAGCTTTCGATGCTTTACCGAAACTTTATCGATCTTAAAATTTCTTTCACTTAGACAAGAGTCACACGCCCATGTGGAATGGGACACGCCCGTGTGCCCTCAAGACATGCCCGTGTCTTCCACCCGTGGTCGACACTGACTAAATTCACACGGCCTGAACACGGCCGTGTTCTCCACCCGTGGTAAACACTGACCACTTTACACGGCCTAGGCACACACCCGTGTGGCTAGCCCATGGTCTATTCTGACTTAAAATGCTAACGTGCAGGGGGCACACGGCCAAGTCACACGCCCATGGGCTAGCCGTGTGTCACACATGGCCTAGACACACGCCCGTGTGTCTACCCACATGGACAAGAACAAAGCTATTTGTCATGCCCTTCTCACCCCTCTAGCATACACAACAAGTACTCATTCAACACATCCATAACCAACTCATAATGAACATAATCTTACATGGATAAATACATCTTTTCATATAATAAAGTAGCCAACAACCATGGCATTATGCAAAAATAGTTTATCCATCTAATGGCCAACACATCTTAGCCAAAACAACAAAATTAACTAACTTATCTAGCCCCTATACATGCCATATACAAAACATTAAGTCTAATGTACCGGAGTGTGCTGATAGTGTGGGCGATCTTCCGATTAATCCGCGTATCACGATTCAATCCTTGTTCTCTATAAGACAAGGGAAAAGAAAGGAGTAAGCTTTGAGCTTAGTAAGTTTACACATAAACAATTTAAGCATTCTAGTATAAGCTAAACAACAATTAGCATTATACTAACATATGTAATTCACATCCACTACTATGCTTACTCTTTCTATCCCTTACCACATCTCCAACACATCATGAGTCACATACTCATAATCATTGACATGCACCCCTGCACTCAATAGCACATTTACTCAAAATACAACAAATCATTATTTCTCAATAATACATCCACACAAACTAAATTACTCGGTGGTTTCGCACTTAGCCCACCACAATCGGATCATAAGGTAGTATCGCACATAGCCTACCATAAAGGATAATTATAGTGATTCCGCACATAGCTCACTAAATAATATGCTTAACAATAGTATCGCACACAGCCCATCATTGTTAAATATCAAGGTGGTATCGCACTTAGCCCACTATCAAGCATTATCACTACACATTCACATGTCTACTTGTAATACATTCATCCATTCACAACTACTATCTCATTCATTCCACTAGAATTGAATAGGTTCTCAATCATGCTACACATTAGCTAGCATTAACAATGTATACGCATAAATGCATCGTTCATACGTAAACTTACCTCGGTACTTAAAAAGTATGGAGATGTGCAATTTAGTCCACGACCTTGCCCTTGCCTCGGTTAAGATCCGGGCTTCGTCTTTCTTGATCTAAAATGACAAATCAACCCGTTCAATACACACATTGACTAAATTGACCCTTATCTCATACTTTAGTAAAATTACCATTTTGCCCCTAAACTTTCTCATATTTATACTTTTGCCCCAAGGCTCGTAAAGTGATTTTCATTCAACTTTCTAGCCTTTAATGCTTAGCCGAATCATTTACTCAACTAAAGCAATCATCAATTCTCACTAAATCACTCATGTATGACCAATCTCAAGACTTTCACAAACTAGTCCCTACATGCATTTTTCATGGAATTCACTTAGGAAAAGATGTTTCTACTGCATCAAGCCTTCATATTCTTCCATAAAACATCAAAATACATGTATTTCATACATGGTTACATTTTTGAACATCAATCCTAGCTCAACATATAGCTAAAAATAGCTTACTCATGTTACTAGGACTTCAAAAATTCGAAGAATATCAAAAACGGGGCTTGGATGCACTTACTAGCAAGCTTGAAAAATTGAAGAGCCCTAACAATGGCTTCTTGAAATTTTCGGCAGCTTGGAGAAGAAGATGAATGAAATTTTGTCATCTTTTTCCCTTTTTAATCACTTAATTGACAAATGACCAAAATGCCCCTTAGTCAAACTTTTCCAATACCATCCACTCATGCCCATTTTTGTCCAAAAATTAGAATTTGGGAAAATTACTATTTAAAGACCTCTAATTGATAATCCAAAGCTATTTCATACAAATAGCTTCTAGAATCTCACATTTTGCAACTTTTGCAATTTAGTCCTTTTGGACAATTCAACCGCAATTTAACAAAATTGCTTCACGAAACTTTCACACTAACATGCAAACATAGCATAAACCTCAAAACTCATACATATACCTCGGATTTGTGGTCTCGCACCACTATTCCGACTAGGCCCTAAATCAGGATGTTACAACTCTCCCCCCTTTAGAGATTTTCGCCCTCGAAAATCTTACCGGTAAAAAGGTTTGGATGTTGCTCTCTCATGCTTTCTTCCAGTTTGCACGTAGCCTCTTCCACACCGTGTTTCTGCCATAACACTTTCACTAGGGCTATGCTCTTATTCCTCAACTGTTTCACTTCTCGAGCCAAGATCTTAATCGGCTCCTCTTCATAAGACATATCCGGTCTTATCTCAATTTCCGTTGAAGGAATCACATATGAAGGATCGGAGCGATACCGTCGCAACATCGACACATGGAACACATTATGGATCTTGTCCAATTCTACCGACAAAGCCAACCAGTATGCTACTGGCCCAACTCTATCTGTAATCTCATACGGCCCTATGAATCTCGGACTTAATTTTCCCTTTCGTCCGAATCTCATGATTTTCTTCCACGGGGACACTTTTAAAAACACTTTGTCACCCACCTCAAACTCAATTTCCTTTCTTTTCAAATCTGCGTACAACTTCTGTCGGTCCGAAGCAACTTTCAGACTATTACGGATTACTTTCACTTTCTCCTCAGTCTCTTTTACTAGATCGACCCTATGAATCTGCTTCTCACTAAGATCGGTCCAATACAGAGGAGTCCGACACTTACGACCATACAAAGCTTCATATGGTGCCATCTGTATACTCGACTGATAACTGTTGTTGTAGGCAAACTCGACCAAAGGTAGATACCTCTCCCAACTACCTTTGAATTCTAACACACAGCATCGAAACATATCTTCGAGAACTTGAATCACTCTTTTAGACTGACCATCTGTTTGTGGATGAAACGCAGTACTAAAATTTAACTTCGTACCCATGGCCTCTTGCAACTTCTTCCAAAACCTCGAAGTAAATCTCGGATCTCTATTCGATATTATAGACACAAGCACACCATGTAACCTCACTATCTCTGCAACATACAATTCGGCTAACTTGTCCAGTAAATAATCAACACGTACTGGAATAAAATGAGCCGACTTTGTCAATCTATCCACAACAACCCACACAGCATCCCTTTTTTTTCGGAGTCATAGGCAACCCCGTCACAAAATCCATGGTAACCCGATCCCATTTCCATTCGGGAACCATCACTGGCTGAAGCAATCCCAAAGGTACTTGATGCTCAGCTTTTACCTGTTGACAAATCAGACATTTCGCCACAAACTTAGAAATGTCTCTTTTCATACCCGGCCACCAATACGACTTCTTCAAGTCATTGTACATTTCCGTACTACCCGGGTGTACTGACAAATAACCACTATGTGCCTCATACAAAATTTTTTGGATCAATTCTTCATCTCTAGGTACACAAATTCTGTCATGGTACAACAAACAACCATCCGAACCCACTCGAAAATCAGAATCACTTTCTGATTCACACTTAGCTCTCTTAGCTTGCATCTCACTATCATTTCTCTGAGCCTCACATATCTGTTGAACAAATAGTGGCTTAGCTCTCAACTCTGCCAATATAGCACCATCATCAGGCAATGCTAAACTCATGCTCATAACTTTTAGAGCATACAAGGATTTCCTACTCAAGGCATCCGCAACCACATTCGCTTTTCCCGGGTGGTAATCAATGACTAACTCATAGTCTTTCAATAACTCGAGCCACCGCTCTGCATGCAAAATTCAAATCCTTTTGATCCATCAAATACTTCAAACTCTTGTGATCCGTAAAGATTCAACACTTCTCACCATATAAATAATGTCGCCAAATTTTTAACGTGAAAACAATCGCAGCCAATTCCAAATCATGAGTCAGATAATTCTTCTTATGCGGTTTTAAGCGCCTCGGCGTAGCGACTACCTTACCCTCTTGCATCAACATGCAATCGAGACCATTAAACGACGCGTCCACGAAAAACCACGAACTCCTTCCCGATTCTCGTTGAACCAAAATCGGCGCCTCGATCAATAATGTTTTCAATCTCTCAAAACTCTGTTGACATGGCTCACCCAATCAAACTTGACATCCTTATGCAACAATTTCATCATCGGGCGTGCAATTACGAGAGAACCCTTTACGAAATGTTTGTAATATCCGCCAATCCCAAGAAGCTTCGACTTCCGACACGTTCTCGGTGTTTCCAATCCATAACGATCGATATCTTACTCTCGGTCAACTCGACACCATCACCCGACACAATGTGTCCTAGGAATCCGACCTCTCTGAGCCAAAACTCACTCTTGCTAAACTTAGCATACAACTGTTTATCCCTTAAAGTTTGCAAGACAATTTTCAAATGTTCCTCATGATCGTTCTCATCCCGAGAATAGATCAATATGTCGTCAATGAAGACAACTACAAACTTATCCACATACGGTCGGAAGACACGGTTCATCAAATCCATAAAAATCGCAGGTGCATTCGTTAAACCAAACGGCATGACTAAAAACTCATAATGGCCATACCTTGTTTGAAATGCAGTTTTCAACACATCTTGCTCTTTCACTCTCAACTGGTAATAACCAGACCTCAAGTCGATCTTGGAGAACACTGTAGCTCATTTCAGTTGATCAAAAAGATCATCAATCCTTGGTAAAGGATACTTATTCTTCACCGTCACTTTATTGAGTTGCCTATAGTCTATACACAACCTCATAGACCCATCTTTCTTCTTTACAAATAGTACCAGAGCACCCCACGGTGAGTAACTCGGTCTTGCAAAACCCTTATCTGTCAACTCTTGCAACTGAACCTTCAGTTCTTTCAACTCTAAAGGTGCCATCCTATACGGAGCAATTGAAATAGGTGCCGTTCCCGGAACTAACTCAATCCCAAACTTGACCTCTCTCACTGGAGTTAATTCGGGTAACTCTTCCGGGAATACATCCGGATACTCACATACCACCGGCACTGTATCAAACTTTAATCCAACCTTTTGAGTATCCAAAATAAAGGCGAGATAGGACTCACACCATTTTTTCAAACATTTCTCAGCCACTAGGGAAGAAATCATCACTGGTAGACTATCCGATCCACCTGATTCAACCCGAACAACATCTCCATTCTCACATTTCAATTCGATAAACTTACTACCACAGTTCACTAAGATATCATGGGTAGTCAACCAATCCATGCCAAGAATTAAGTCAAACTTATCAAACGGCGACAACATAAGGTTTGCTGGAAAGCAATGACTCTTAATCAACAAAGGGCAATTCTTACACACCTTGTCCACTAACACATGCTTACCTAACGGGTTTGACACCTTAACCACAATATCTGTAAACTCAATGGTCATACTCAAACTAGATGCCAATCTCATGCAAATATAAGAATGAGTAGACCCTGGATCTATTAAAGCAATAACAAAGGTGTCAAGAAGAGAAAAAGTACCCGTTATTACATCTGGGGAGGATGCCTCTTCGCGAGCGTGAATGGCATACGTCCTCGCAGGTGTCCGACCCTCCGGTCTCACAGCAGTGTCTTTGAACGCACCTCTACCACTAGTCTTACCTCTCGGGTTCCTTGGTGGTCTACCCCTTGCAGACACATCGCTAGGTCTTGCCTCTTGCTTCTCTTCCTTATCATTCCTCTCGGGGCAATTTCGGATAAAATGGTCGGGGGAACCACACTTATAACAACTTTGATTGTTTCCCCAACACTCTCTGGTATGATACCTACCACAACTTAGACACTCCGGTTTGTTCTTCGGATTGCCCACACTTTCCATCGAGGTGGCTTTGACTCTCGAACCCGAACGAGTGTTGTCCAAGTCTCGACGTGGATATCCCACTGGTGTTATCGTCCGGGGATTCACTTCCTTGGATCTTTTCGACTGGGCTTGATATGATTTGCCCATCGGTCATTTTCTCGCATCTCGGGCTTCACTCATAGCCCTTCTCTTTTCCTTACTCAATTCCTCGGCCTTACTTGCCCTTTCAACAAACACAACAAACTCTTTCAACTCCAAAATACCCACTAGGAGCTTAATATCCTCGTTCAGTCCATCTTCAAACCTTTTACACAAGATGGTCTTTGTCGACACACATTTTTGTGCGTACTTGCTAAGCCTAACAAATTCGCGCTCATATTCTGCTACTGTCATTCTTCCTTGCTTCAGCTCAAGGAATTCCTTCCGTTTCTGATCAGTAAATCATTGGCTTATATACTTCTTCCGAAACTCTTCCAGAAAGAAGTCCCACGTCACCCGTTCTTTCGGGACTACCGACGTCAATGTCTTCCACTAATGCTATGCCGAGTCCCTCAGCAAAGATACGACACACTTCAGGTTTTCTTCAGGTGTACAAGAGAGTTCATCGAATACTCTCATTGAGTTCTCCAGCTAGAACTCTGCCCTCTCGGGGTCATCATCTACCTTACCTTTAAACTCCTCAGCCCCGTGTTTCCTAATCTTATCCACCGGGGGTTTCGATATCCTCACTACATCAATACCTTGAGGAGCCACTGAAACTGGCTAAGGTATAGGATGAGGTGGAAGAGGTTGAGCATTAGGGTTTGCTCGAACATAATCCGAGTACCAATTACTCATCATCAGGAGAAAGGCTTCCCGAGCCTCTTCTCCTTGACCCCTAACCTCGGGTTTACTCTCAACAGGCGCGGTTCCTTGCGCAGGAGCCGTCACATTACTAGCTGCTTCATCAGCAGTCGATTGATCGGGATCCATATACTATATAAAACAAGGTTTAAAATTATCAGAAACCACCACACTATTATTGTACACTTATGGCATGTATAGCTAGACCCTTACACCCGCTACGGTAGTCCTAGACACGACTAAACCATAGCTCTAATACCACTAAATGTAACACACCTTACCCGTATTCTACACCGGAACCGGACCCGAGGCATTACCGAGTTAAAACCACTTGATCGCCACTTAGGCTCAACGTGACTACTCTCAATAGCTACCACAACTACCTTCATAAGGACCTACGGGGTCTTAAACATACATGCGAGAGCTTTCGAGGCTCTACCGAAACTTTATCAATCTTAAAATTTCTTTCACTTAGACAAGAGTCACACGCCCATGTGGAATGGGACACGCCCGTGTGCCCTCAAGACATGCCCGTGTCTTCCACCCGTGGTCGACACTGACTAAATTCACACGGCTGGACACGGCGTGTTCTCTCCACCCGTGGTGAACACGACCACTTTACACGGCCTAGGCACACACCGTATGGCTGGCCCGTGGTCTATTCCGACTTAAAATGCTAACGTCACGGGGACACACGGCCAAGTCGCACGCCCATGGGCTGGCCGTGTGTGTCACACATGGCCTAGACACACGCCTTGGTGTGTGTCTACCCACATGGACAAGAACAAAGCTATTTGTCATGCCCTTCTCAATCCTCTAGCATACACAACAAGTACTCATTCAACACATCCATAACCAACTCATAATGAACATAATCTTACATGGATAAATACATCTTTTCATATAAGAAAGTAGCCAACAACCATGGCATTATACAAAAATAGTTTATCCATCTAATGGCCAACACATCTTAGCCAAAACAACAAAATTCACTAACTTATCTAGCCCCTATACATGCCATATACAAAACATTAAGTCTAATGTACTTAGGAGTGTCTTGATAGTGTGGGCGATCTTCCGATTAATCCGCGTATCACGATTCAATCCTTGTTCTCTATAAGACAAGGGAAAAGAAAGGAGTAAGCTTTGAGCTTAGTAAGTTTACACATAAACAATTTAAGCATTCTAGTATAATCTAAACAACAATTAGCATTATACTAACATATGTAATTCACATCCACTACTATGCTTACTCTTTCTATCCCTTACCACATCTCCAACACATCATGAGTCACATACTCATAATCATTGACATGCACCCCTGCACTCAATAGCACATTTACTCAAAATACAACACATCATTATTTCTCAATAATACATCCACACAGCTAAATTACTCGGTGGTTTCGCACTTAGCCCACCACAATCAGATCATAAGGTAGTATCGCACATAGCCTACTATAAAGGATAATTATAGTGATTCCGCACATAGCTCACTAAATAATATGCTTAACAATAGTATCGCACACAGCCCATCATTGTTAAGTATCAAGGTGGTATCGCACTTAGCCCACTATCAAGCATTATTACTACACATTCACATGTCTACTTGTAATACATTCATCCATTCACAACTACTATCTCATTCATTTCACTAGAATTGAATAGGTTCTCAATCATGCTACACATTAGCTAGCATTAACAATGTATACGCATAAATGCATCGTTCATACGTAAACTTACCTCGGTACTCAAAAAGTATGGAGATGTGCAATTTAGTCCACGACCTTGCCCTTGCCTCGGTTAAGATCTGGGCTTCATCTTTCTTGATCTAAAATGAAAAATCAACCCGTTCAATACACACATTGACTAAATTGACCCTTATCTCATACTTTAGCAAAATTACCATTTTGCCCCTAAACTTTCTCATATTTATACTTTTACCCCAAGGCTCGTAAAGTGATTTTCATTCAACTTTCTAGCCTTTCATGCTTAGCTGAATCATTTACTCAACTAAAGCAATCATCAATTCTCACTAAATCACTCATGTATGACCAATCTCAAGACTTTCACAAACTAGTCCCTACATGCATTTTTCATGGAATTCACTTAGCAAAAGATGTTTCTACTACATCAAGCCTTCATATTCTTCCATAAAACATCAAAATACATGCATTTCATACATGGTTACATTTTTGAACATCAATCCTAGCTCAACATATAGCTAAAAATAGCTTACTCATGTTACTAGGACTTTAAAAATACGAAGAATATCAAAAGCGGGCTTGGATGCACTTACTAGCAAGCTTGAAAAATTGAAGAGCCCTAACAATGGCTTCTTGAAATTTTTAGGCAGCTTGGAGAAGAAGATGAATGAAATTCTGTCATCTTTTTCCCTTTTTAATCACTTAATTGACAAATGACCAAAATGCCCATTAGTCAAAATTTTCCAATACCATCCACTCATGCCCATTTTTGTCCAAAAATTAGAATTTGGGAAAATTACTATTTAAGGACCTCTAATTGATAATCCAAAGCTATTTCATACAAATAGCTTCTAGAATCTCACATTTTGCAACTTTTGCAATTTAGTCCTTTTGGACAATTCAACCGCAATTTAACAAAATTGCTTCATGAAACTTTCACACTAACATGAAAACATAGCATAAACCTCAAAACTCATACATATACCTCAGATTTGTGGTCTTGCACCACTATTCCGACTAGGCCCTAAATCGGGATTTTACAAACGTGGTCACGGGTCGCTCGTCTTTGTGATGAATGACTTGATTACTATTTGATAGTAGTTGACTTTTCATGAAGGAAGATATAATGGTTACCATGAGATAAAATATGATGATATTGGGAGAATGGATGTTATCCCAAAGAGATTAAGGATATCCTATGAGAGTAACACACTTATGACAAGGTCATTGGATGAGCACTAATTAAGTTGCTTTCGTAATGATATGCTGTTGGGGAAAGCTCAATCACGATACTATAGTGGAATGAATTCATGACTAAATGAGTTTATAATTAATAGGCTAAAAGTTGGAACTTAATTATAAATCATTTAAGCCTCAATTGCATATTTCTAACCGGTCCCTTCGCTAGCTCGTTGAAACCAAAAATGAATTGTATGATGAATCAAATGAACAGAAATTGATAGAAATGATAAAGTTAGAGAAATGAGTTACATTCAGAAATGAACGTGGTTTTCTCACTAAGTATGAAAAAGACCTGAGAATTAATTTATGATTTTTTGAATTATTAATTAATTAATTGAAGTTCGAAAATGGATTTAAATTAATTGGTTATTGTGATCCAATTAAATGTAGAATAAATAAATATATTTTCTCATAGATTCTTTTATGGTAAAATTGTCATGATTTTAATGGAATTAGAATTGGGTTGAGAAAATTATTTAATTGAGAAATTAATTAATTTAAATTAATTGAGCAAATAATATTTAATTTTGGAAATATAAAAAACATGTACTGAGTTGGAATAAATTATAAAGTGTTGGGTTGAAGTCTAGGAAGCACATATAATTGGACCAGTACAGGAGAGACTCATTCCCCTTATATGGAATACATGGGACGACAAACCCTAGTAATACTATCTAGGGTTGCCACCCCTCTCCCTAAATAATAGGGAATTGGAGATTTTTTCTATCAAAATAATATTATTTGTATTCTACCACTTCAACCAGGATTCTACCAACTCTACCTATAAATAGATGACACTGGTAGGTTTCAAATCACACCAACAAAAAAAGAAAAACACACGTTTTTCTGAAGTTTTCAATATTATTATTCTGGCAGAAAGTAGTGGAAATTTATTTTTAAGAATAAATTCTATTTTCTGGGATTGCAATTCTACCAGTTTCTATTTAAGAAAGATTTGCTTTCCCATTGAAAGTAAAGAAAATATTTTTGGTTTTGTGTTTGATTCGATTTGTTCAAGCCCACACTTGAAGCAATTCATGGTATGAGAATAGCGAAGAAGATCGTTTGGTTGAAAGTCGAGAATGACAATTATCCGTCTATCCAAAAACACAAGTACGATTTTGCTCCAGAGTTTATTGCTATAAATATCACAAATTGGATCAGTTTTCAAAATTTTTATTTTCCGTTATGCAAGAAAATCATTTTCAAACCAGATTTTTTCCAACAACATATTCATCACGTAAGAAGGTTATGCAAAGCAAGTGTTGAAGAAATTCAAAATGTTTGACTACAATCATGTTGATACTCCAATGGAGTGTGGAGTGAAGTTTTCAAAGTTTGATGATGAAATAAAGAAAGATCTAACTCTTTTCAAAAGTCATGTAGGAAGTTTGAGATACTTGACATGTACAAGACCTGATATCCTATTTGTAGTTAAAGTAGTGAGTTGCTACATTGAAGCTTCTACATTACCTCACATGAAGGTTGCTAAAAGGATTCTTTGTTACCTAAAAGGTACAATTGAATTTGGGTTATTCTACTCATCTTCAACTCATGGGATTTTGTGATAGTGATTTTGCCAGTGACATTGATGATAGAAAAAACACCACTAGAAGCAACCCATTGTGACACTTTCAACTTGTGATGCTCAATATGTGGCAGCAACTTCTTGTACTTGTCATGCTATTTGGCTTAGAGGATTTTTGAAAGAACTTCACTTGCCACAAGAGAGAGCAACCAAAATTTGCTTTGATAACAAGTCAGTACAAGCACTCGCGAAAAATCTTGTCTTCCATAATCGAAGCAAACATATAGACACAATATACCATTTTATCAGGAAGCATATTATCAAGAAGGAAGTGAAGCTTAAGTTTGTGAATACTCAAGATTAAGTGGCAGATATTTTTACAAAACCTCTCAAGGTTGAAGATTTTTAAAGAATGCATGGAAAACTCGGTGTAATCAAGAAAAGTTCAAATTAAAGAAAAGTTCTAAAATATATTTGCTCATTTACATACATGTATATGTATTTAATGAATGAATTTAGAGTGGACGAATATAGTACTCATGCATGAATGTATTTAATTAGGATACATGAATGTATTGAAACCAATAGTCACTTACAACCTTTATATAAAGAGTTGTATGTGATGAAGCATAACAAGAGAGAGTGAAAGACACAAAAGTATAATACAAGTGAGTTCATTTTCAAATTCCTTACCAAGGTTGTTTCTTCCTTCACAAGATAATTGTTTCTCTTCCACCTCCTTCCAACAGAGGTTTAATACTTTGATTTCAATCTGCCCTGTGCTTGAGGACTCGTTGTTCTCTTTCACCTCTTATTTTTCTCGTAATTAAACACACAAAAAAAATTTGCAAAATAAGGTGTTGCCTCATTGTAATAGCAAGCTTTTGAACCTAACCAGAAGTTACCTAAACAATTTATGGAATAGAGTAGGAGAGAGCAAAGAAGGTTCCAATGTCATGTTATACTTGACTGTCATTTTTTTTTGAATAAAAATTCGATTAGACTTTATTGATTAAAAGGGAAACAAAACAAACATTGGGTCAGTTAATTAGGCCCAAATCCTAAAGAATAAAAATAAAGGCCCAAGACTAGGCCCGAATCAAATAGTTAGATCCAAGTTCATGTTCAATTGATTTGACAATTTAAAAAGAAAAAAAAAACTCATTTCTTCTGCTATAGAATTTCACACATTCACTCTCTTCTTCAATCATATAGTGTATTCAAAATAGAACTCAGAACTGCGGCTAACAATTCGATTCCTCATCGTGAGATTGTTGTTGCTGTCGTGAGAATCAACGGTCTGAGCCGACAGCCGAGGCACACCATGGCTCGAAGAAGATGAAACTGTTATGAAAGCAATCATACAGATCAGAAACATGATTCAGAGCACCCATATTTTTCTAATTTTTCTCTTTTGATACCATAAAAAAAGAAAGGAAAAGATGGTGGAAATAACACCAGAAGAGCTTCTCTTTCAGATTATATGCAAGATAAAAACGTTGGATCTTTTAGACTAAAGAAGCCACTGATTCATTTTGTTTTTCTTTTTAGACTGATTTTTTTTTCCCTATGTTTAGTGAGAAGTTAAAACTTAAAAAAAGGTGAACATGAAATGGCATGATATTCAAAACTGTTCACCGCTTATGACTTGAGTTTAAATCGTGTTAGTTGCATTAGTTATTTGAGTTTTGATATGTTATAATAATTTAAAAAAAAAATTAACAATGTAAAATAAAATAAATTTAAACACGTGTTAACATATTATAAGTGGGGCATGGGAAGGGACAGACAATTTTTGTTCCAAACCGACCCAACTATTATGTTCGGCTCGGCTAAAACACTTAACTTGACTAATGACATTTTTAATTAAATTAGAAATTCATATTTAATATTAAATTGAAAAAATAAAACCTTCCTCACTGTTTTGTGCATAATTGAAAGAAATTATGGTGAATATATGCAGTGTCTGAATAGTAAATACAATCCTGGTGCAATATGACAAAACAAAACCCTTAAATGTGAGGGCTGGGGGCAAATCTAAGGGCATACCCACATTATAAACAGTGGGGGTTACTTGACTTAAAATTTGAAGTTCCATCCCAATTCTACTAAAATCTTAAATCCCTTTCAATCTCTTTGCAAACAATTTGTACTTGAATCTTGTTGGTGCATGATTTTCTTTTCTTCAAATGCATCGCTAAACCCATGCTGCGTTTTGGTTTTAAGAATAGTTGAAAGAATTTCTTTTTAGGAAGAAGACGAAATTTAATTATCTTTTTATGAAGGATAATCCAATCAAAGTTAAATATCACTTTTAAGTATTTAATTGGGAAAAATGCTATAATTTAAGAGCTAATTTTTTATTTAACCCAAAAGATATCATTTCATTGACGTTATAAAATTAAAATTCCTTAATCCTCCAAGACGTGGGAAGTACCAACATAAGAAAAATGGTATAGTTTAGGGGCTGAGCATTAAGCAAAAAATTACATGCATGCTCCACAAAAGTGAATGGAGTCAAAGTCCCTTTAGTTTCCCTATTCTAATAAATGCAACCACTCATGGACTTTCATAAATTAGTAACTGGTATACAGAGGAGCTTTAACATTTTGGTTGTGAGAAATGGGCTATTACACTCACTTGGTTCCCTTCAATGCCAAATTATTGAAACAACCGTCACTGACGAGGCTTCTGTAGCAGAAATTTGGGTTCTCCAGGTTCGATCCAAGTTCATGTTCAATGGGCAAAAACTTACTATTGCAGGGTTGAACTGTAAATGGATATCTCATCCAATAAGATCAATGAGCAACAAAATTGCCACTCTACAACTCTGTGTTGACACCATGTGCCTCGTTATTCAGCTCCTCCACATTAACCACATGCCTCAGTCCATCAAAACCTTTCTCAGTGACACGGACGTGGTTTTTGTGGGAATCGAAATTGAAGAGACTGTGTTTAAACTCCAGAATGAGTATGGACTGAGTTGCGGAAGGATTATTGATGTTCGTTCCTTGGTTAAGGCATGGTTCCCACTCAGCTACTATGGGAAGCCTGGTTTGAAAGTTCTTGCTAACCGATTGGTGGGGCTCCATAAATGGAGACCAAGTGATGATGAGTGCCTCAATAACATGGACACTAGGTTTCTTGATGAGGATCAGGTTAAGTTTGCATGTATTGATGCATATGCTTTGTGCAGGATTGGTCACAACCTTCTCAAGGAAGATGAAAGGGCTTCTCAAGCATATGTGAGTGGATGAACAAGTATGGTGAAATTTGTGTTTTTCCAGAAGTGAATAGACATAGCCATTGCGTTTTTGTCAATTCTGAAATGAGTTTTTCTATATGAATATATATAAAATACATATTACTAACTCAAAGTATAGGTGAATAATACAAATAAATAAAAAGGTGAAACACCCACGCGTATGATTAATTTTTCAACTTTTGTTGTGCTAATATCACCATAACATCTTCTTCCTTTCCCCACTGAAATGCAACTTGTGCCTTCTGAATTCTATATAATTCAACACCATTTTCACCTATAGGATGGCGATAAACCGTGGGGGTATGGCACACGCATACTACTTCGGCTTTTCATTTTTTTGTAGTCAAGTTATGGTAGAGTGCATCTATTTCAGCCTGTTCAAACATCATGTGAAGTAACTTGGTAAGTCACCTGGTAACTAACAAGAAGCATATATGAATGAAAAATCATGCACACATTACCTGATAATATTTGAGCAGATTGTTTCTTTTTTTCTTCAATGTTGCAGTCACTAGATCTCGCTCCATGTCGAAAGCCCAGGCTTCCAAAATCACTCCTTTGATATACTCAAAACCTCTCATCTGGTGTTCAAATATGCAAACAAAATGTAAATGGAAAAAAATGTAAAGATGTAGAGGAAGAAGACTAAAGTAGATGTTACCTTGTTTTTCTCAGCTGTGGATTTGAGCTCTGAGAGGACATAATTCTGAAGCTTACTCAGAGAACAGAGCTCAGAGAGTGAAACAGTGTAACCATTCAACTCAGCCCATTTTTTAGCATTTTCTTCATGTAGCACAACCACTGCAACTAGCATTGATTTGAAGCTGTTTCCATAGACCCATACCTAAAGAAATTTGTTTTTTAAATTTGATTAAAGGGCATTACTTTGTTGGGAAATCAATAAAGGAGTCGATCAATGGAGATTCTCACATCATCGATGATTGGAGTGACTCCGTAAACATTTTCCAAGTACTCTAGTGCGACATACTCTCCCTGGGAGAGCTTAATAAGATTTTTCTTCCTATCAATAACCTTAACAATTCCATTAGGAAGCATTTGGCCTATGTCTCCTGACAGTGTCAAGAATGTCGGAATTAGAATTCAAGATTGGTGATTAAAAATTCAGTTTGAGAATTTGACTGGAAATCGAACCGCCTAACCTGTATGAAACCATCCATCCTTGAAAGATTCTCTTGTCAGTTCAGGGTTTTTGTAGTACTCAGAGAAAATAGTCTTCCCTTTCACGCATATCTCACCACAGGGAGGATTTCCGAGTGGATCATAGCCCATGTCTGAAACCTCCTCTAAGCGCAAGTCGTTGTACACAGCTGGAGACCCGACAGCACCAACAAAGCACATCTCATCCGGAAAACCAATAGTGCAAGCTCCACATGTTTCAGTCAATCCTATAAGAATCACAAAACAAATTGTTCAATGTGCAGATTAGCTGTATAAGAAAATTACAACTAAGGCAACATATGAACCTGACGGTAATAAGCACTAGTGCTAGGATTAGGGAACTTTATATATAACTAAGACATGCCCATTCTTTTTTTCTTTTTCTATTCCCTTGTTTTAAATATGACATAGATAGCCTGCCGTTATTCTCCATACTCCAATAGACAGGAAATTACCATAGCCTTGGACAACAAAGGCACAACAAGTGACCCGCAGGAATTCTTCAACTTCAGAGCTCAATGGTGCACCTCCGGATAGTAACAATCGAAGCCGACCACCTAACTTAGCTTTGACCTTGTAGAAATGGAAAAAGAGATGATAACACATTAGATAGTCGAGAGGTTATTTTCCCCAAAGCTTAAGAGTACACGCTACTCAAGGGAACGACAAAGGCATACACCGGGGAGAACTGGGCCGGTTTGGACCAGTCTTCAGAATACTAGAGCCAATGATAAGGTGGCACCAAAATTGTATATCCGTTTAGAATAATGCAAAGCCCAATGAACAAGTATTAATGTGATCTGGACCCGTTAATCGATGTTTCATATTGTTGGGTATATGTATGGAACTCATCAAGCTTCAAAATATGGCCAAATTTTCTGTTTACAAGGTTGGTTTCTGAAGGAGATAAGACATTACCTTCCTGAAGGCCAAAAAATCTGCTAAAGGAGATGCAAATTTTTGCTTATACCCTTTATTCATCCAAGAAAGTTTGCTGTAAACAAAACACGCATGCATCAGCCCCATGGTCATTCTATATGCACTTCTACTACAAGTAGGAGGAGTTGTGTTACTCTTTGTAGGGAGCATTGTCTTACTGTTTGTAGAGAGCATCGAAAATCCACTTCCTCAATGGACTTAGTTCTTGCAGTGCTTTTTGAATACCTGAAACACGGAAAAACTTTGACGAACAAATCATTGTTACTTAAAAATTGATCAGAAGATAACGGTTTTCCAATCACTTGCCTTCATGAATCATATCATAAACTCGGGGTACACCTGCTAAAAATGTGGGTTTCAATTCCATTATGTCATCCCGCAGTTCCTTCAAGTTCTGTAAGAACCAACATATTTTTTACATTAAGTTACAATTAAGTTTTAAACAAAAAGAATAAGAAACCAAGCAAAATTTTAATGTAATATGGAAATTCATAAGAGAAGTTCCAGTCATGGATCGAGACGGCCACCTCCCGTCTTCTCTTTCCCCTTATCTGATCCTATGCTTATATGTATCTAAATAATTCCACCATCACCGTACCTGGCAGTGGCATAATAAGCACCATTCCCATGATTTTAACATCTTCTAATGACTAATAAACTTCATTGATGTTATTGATTACAAGTTCATAAGTTCTTTAACACCCCCTCTCCCCTAGGACTGATTTTACATTTCCTCAACTAAAGAGTTCCTTAAAGAAACAGAGCTCCAGTAGCAAACCCCATGGTAGTAGCCAACAGATGCTCCTCTATGGAAAAAATATTCTTCGATCATGCGGTCAAGGATATGAGCAAGGGGCAGGAAGGACAAATACACATCATCCACTGTCATCTGTTTAACAAACGATATATCAGGAAGGTGAACCAACATTATGTTAAAACGAAAGGCACACTTGAAATTGATCCCGAAGTAAATGTTAGCTAGAAAGGACACAGCAGTGTTACTTTGAACAAGAGGAGCAGATTGCTATTTTGAAGAGATTGTTTATATTAAGTTCCAGAATTAAGTATACCTTGTCCTCAAATTGATCCAAGAAAAGATCAACTCCACATACAAATGTTGCCATTGTTTCATGTGTTAAAACAACGCCTTTAGGATCTCCGCTGGTTCCACTTGTATACATAATGGTGCAAATGCTAAATGGTTGAGGTGGTGAAATCTCCCAAGGATTTTCCTTTCCCTGATGAAACAATAGGCACAGACAGGAAAAAGAAAAAGAAAAAGTGGATTCAACATTTCTCTCACAACATTTAAAAAGGTGAACATGAGTATCGAGAGATCTTAATATGATAATTTTTTATGCAAAATCAATGTGAAATAGACGATTAGTTTTCAATCCCTCTCTCTCAGAGTATAGATATTAAGAGTGAAACCTAACCATGTGGAGAAACTCAGTCCACGAGTATGTCTTAATCCCCATTTGAGATGCCTTAGCATTGTCTTCTTCAGCCAACGATGTGAAGCAAACAATTGCTGCCACCAGAGAAAAACTTAGCATAGAGCCTTCAAGCAGTTTCAGCAAACTAAAGTTTATTTACTCATTTTTCACCTTTCAGCCGTTGAGCCGATTTACAATTAGGATTCAAAAGCTGCAAAGGCATGGGAAACATCAGAATGTTGATTCTGAAATTGGAGGTGTATGGAAAAGGGCATAAGTTAAAACCTAAACCTTACTTCTTTTACTTTTATGTCTTGAACGAATACAAAATCAACCTCTGCATGGTCTATGATAAAACTTACAGCTCCAGACCCTGCACACAAGTTAAAGGAAGATGAACCTTAAGCTTACTATTCTATACTATTCAAATCAACAGTGAGACCTATAGATAGCAGGCATCTTGATGGTCCAAAAACTATGTACAACATCATGTGTTGTGGAAACACCTTCCACGAAGATCAATAAGAAGCTCCTAGAGGTAAATTAACTTTTTAGCTAGAAAAGGTTTCAGTATAATAGGATTTAAGAAGAGTGATGGCCATGGACACTTGGAACTGCTTTTGTAAAAGCTAGCCCCAAAGTTTCATTGCTGCAATGGCAATAGACAATGGGGGAAGGTAAGAATCTAAAATGTTAGGCATTAAATTAAGGGAAAAAAAGAAGCTTCTTGAGCAAAGAGAGATCATAGAATTTGCTTCAAAAGAAGGAAATTTCTCAAGAGGCAATTACCTAGTGTATCATAGAGAGGCACACAAACCAAACTGTGGGCACCGCAGGCCTACAAACGTTGGAAAAAGTTGTTAAAGGACCATTCTAACGAGTGCCGAAAGGGAACTTGAAAGGTCACTACTTTTAAAAGCATTATCATAATTGATACAATAGCCAAAATCTGAAAGCAGACCTCCATTGCCATAATCCACTGCGGGCAGTTTGCTCCATAAATCCCAACCTGACATCCCTGCAACAAATATGAGAGTAAAACTGTAGCGAGGAAAGATTCAGACTAAACAACAAAATCGCTTTGTTTCCAAGGCATCAGAAAATTGACATATGTTTATGCTTACAGGTTCAACACCAGATGCTCGCAATGCGGAACCAACATGCAGAACTTCATCATAAACTTCCTTATATGTTTTCCAGATATAAGGACCCACCTAAATGATAAACAAAGTGAGAAACAGCTAGAACAAATCTGGTACAAATTATGAAATCTTGTATTGAACATAAATTTAACCTTGCCATCAACAAATTTTCGCCATCCAAGCATCCTGTTTCCAGGGTACTTCTCAACAGATGAACTGCAGAATATCCATCTTGTTGTCAAAATTCATGAATGCTAAGATATTTAGTTCGTGAAAGGATAATCTAGAACTGTATTAGTATAATCAGTTAAGCAATAAGGCCTTCCAGCAGGCATTTTCAATGCAAATTCCTACTCTAGTATGTTAATGATACTACGTAAAAGCCTGTACTGTTACATCAAAAAGTAAAAATACAAGTGCAACATATTAAGTTACCTGAAAAGAGTCCATGTGGTAGACATCTCAGGATCAGGTGGAGGGTATCCTTGCTTGGCGAGTAGGTTACGGTACACGGGACCAACTGATGGCTTCCCATCTCGTCCTTCCCTTCCATCCTCCACCTTAACTGAAAAAACCTTCATATTTTCCATCTATAGAACCTGTGCAGGGAAAACAAAACTCTAGGCACTTAAAAGAGACTTACAAAAGTCCAAAAATAAAGAAAATTCAAGCATACACAGTTCAACAATACGGCAACAAATTCAATAAATAGCAATAACTAAAATATTAAAGGTCAACTACAATATTCTGAAAATTAAAAGCCAAGGAAGTTTATTTCAAAAAAAGAAGAAAAGTCATGAAAGTTGCTAAGAAATGTGGACAAAACTGCAACTGGATTCAAACTAAAAAAATGTTAAATCCACTTCTAATCAAATCAAAGACCAAAAAGTACAATTGAAACAAGCGAAATTCTGATAATTTCACCTGTTGACAGAGAACACAAAAAATCCTTAATTTCCAAAGCAAGTGAACACTTAAAACTAATACCCACAGCCCACCATATATTATACTATATATAAGAACTGCTAAAAGTGAAAACTAATACCCACAGCACCCCACCGTATTATATATAAGCCAAAAGTTAAAGATAAAACCATTGGCAAAATGGCAACTTATAGAATAAAACAAAATCCAATATAAAAAAATAAACTCAGAAACAGGTGCTTACAAGAAAAGTAGAGAAACCCCAGAGTTAAGAAGAAAGGAAGGTAAGGGGGGAGTTTGCTTACAAAGTGGAATCGTGAAAGGCTGCGAGGATTGTCATGAATTTAAGGGAAGAAAGGGAGACTGGGAAGCGAGTTTCAGGGCCATCGTTAATGAGTTTGTTGAAACAGGCATGCAGTGTGTTAAGTACTTCCATTAACTGCAAACATTAATTGCACCCTTTAGGCTTTAGCTTAAAATCTTTCACGGAAACTTCTGACACTTCCTTTTTTTTCGCAGAATTTGTTCCGACCAATCAACAATTCCAAACTGGAAAGTTGCGGGTTATTATTACGCTATACTGTGTAGTGAAAGAGAGGGTGGAGGGTGTATCAAAAAAAAAGAAAAAGAGTGGGTGGAGGTGCCTTGTTGTAAATGTAATTGATTTTGATTAGTTTTTTCTTTGGATATAATTCTTTCCGACCAGGGTAAAAAAAATTATAAAGCCAGTTTATTGGGCAAAGCTCCCATATATACAAAAAAAAAAAAAAACAAAAATTACCAAAATATACTATTTTCAAAAAAAATTACCGGAATTTACCACTTTCCCCAAAAACGCGCCACGTCAGCATTTTTGGGAAAAATGGCTAAAGTCACGGCCCATAGGGCGGCGCTTTTGGCCACACCTCAAAAAAAACGCGTCCACGTGGCGCGCTTTTCTTGAGGTGACTAAAAGCGCCCTCTCCTGGCCGCTTTTAGCCGCAACAATCAAATTTTTTTGACCAGTTGGGCCCCAACGGTAAAAAAAAAAATAAAAATCCCCAACCCTTTATTTTTTCACATTTCAATCCTTTCTCAATTTTCTCTCAATATTCTCTCAATTTCCTCTCAAAGTCCTTGAAATTTACGCTCAAATTTTAAAATAATCCTTTACTATTTACGAAAAGAGCCCATTATAATTTTTTTAAAATATATATTTTTGGAAAATTTTAAAATTTTTATCGGATTACAATGGTAGGGAATTACTTCGCCTAGACAACAAGCACATCTCAGTCGAGCAAATGAATATGGTAAGTTTTAATTTTTAATTTTTCAATATTATTAATTTTTTTTTCAATTATGCAATTTTAATTAATTTTTAATTTTATAATTTTTAAGCAATCAGATCGGGTGTTGGAATGTTATATTCGCAACATGCACGTCCCCATCGCCGTTGATCGAGAATTACTGCGGGAAGCGGGTTTTGGCACGTGGCCACACGATAGTAGGGGTTCAAGTTGGAGCCGCTTTGATCGGTAGCGTTGATAGAGGTGGGCACCGAGACGCACACTTTCCATCCGCCATGCGGAGAGTGTACCATCACCCTAGAAGATGTGCGCGATTTGCGGTTGGGATTACCGGTGGATGGGTCGGTAGTCACCGGTCCGCAACATCTATCGATTGGATGGCCGGTATGCTCACGAGCTTACGAGTGCCATTCCGGATAGAATTCAAGGAGCTCGGATCGATATGGCACGTTACGAGACGCATTCCCGCACTCGACGAGGGTTCGACCAAGAAGAAAGAATACGGTATGCTCGGGCATACATTCTTGAGATAATTGGAGGCTATCGATGCCGGACCTCTCTAGAAACCTCGTCCACACGAGATGGCTCCTCAAACTTGTTGATTTGAGCGGCGGGTGAATTGAGTTGGTTAACGAAGTGCATCAAATATCCACGATCGCATGTCCTATTTGTCAAGTGAACACGATAATGCCCGCCAACAATACCTTGGTTCGGTCTGTCAAACTCCGTGACACGAAACCATAGCTTTGTCGCGGTCGTGACACACCGCGTGTGCATGGTGTTCGCGTGCCTTCCCACGTTTAATTTCTTGCAAGACCTTCGGGCTCCATACATGGCCTCCTTGCATTTGCCCTCGATAACTCGCTTGCTCTCTTCGGAAATAGTGCGCTAAAAGAAAATATGTCTCCCGCACAACCATTGTGAATCGGCGGATGACGGGTTCCTTTTAGCACGAATTTATGCATTCGGCGAGTTTGTGGTCATATGACCATATCGTAGGCGCCGTCATATGCTTGTGTCCACTGTTCAAAAGGAATATTGCACGCAGTACTCTGCGCCTTCGGCGTTATCTGCTGCATAAGGTAGCCAACATCTCCTGAAAACGGTCTTGATTGATCTCGCCACTGCCAATATATATTGATAGTGAATATTACATACCACTCATCAGTTGCAAATAAATTGAATTTTTCAAAAGAAATTATATTAATAGATATTTCATACCCATATTGGTCACTTGCCGTTTCTGTCTTTTAGATCGATGTTGCCCATAGTAGTTGGATGAAACATGCCTCAGGCAATATCGATGGTGTGTGCGATGCCACATGCTTCCCTGGCGTTCTATTGCCGCAAGTATTCCAGGGCCCCAATCCTATATAACGCATATGTCAGGTTGAGGGCAGACATGCCTCCTTAACCTAGATAGAAAGAAGTCCCAATCATCAGCTGACTCCCCTGGTGTTATTGCGAACGCAATCGAAAGGATTCTCCCACAGCCGTCTTGTGCCACAGCTAGCAATAGCCGATCGTATATCTATCATACATGAAGGTACCGTCAATTTGTACCAATGGCTTGCGGTATGTAAAAGCATCTCGGCATTGCTTAAATGTCCGAAACAGGCGGCTGAACAACTGCGCATCCACGGAGCGGACGATCGTTGTAATCTGCCGGGTTACTGCTTTCAAGGTCTCATTGTCTTTGCACGGACATACCTCTCCGAAGACTGACACCACCGCCACACTTCATTATATGAAGCGTCCCACCGACCGTGCAACTTTTCCAACGCGTTCGCTTGGCTATCTAAGCCTTTCTGTAAGAGGCGTGTACCCCAATTGGCTACTGAATATTGCCAATTAAGGCCGCAAAGATCAGTAGTTTTGGGATCGGCCTTTATAATCGGGATTATTAAATCGGCCAACATGTCGAATCCATCCTCGGATGATCTTGTGTTACACACATCAACGAAATCGTTAAATAATGTAACATTACATAATATTAGTGTTATTTGAAATCATTAAACATATTGTCGTCATTGTCACTCTGCAGTAAGACATGTATGCGGACCTTTGTACTTTTCACCTCCCACAACCTCGTCCTTTTCCTCAACGACGCCATGATTTTCCATGAACATGTGCCGTCTTGAATTGCACACTTCGCCTCGTACTTATCCAACCTAGATTTAACCACATTATAGTTAACCCCATTGCTGATGCTTTGTATTGTTTTAATGTAGCAAGAAAAGTATTCTTGTCGGAAAAACTGGTTACCAACTTCTAATTAGTCCGAATTTAACGAAGAATTTGTACGGTCACGCGTCCGGTGTGGTAGTTCAGGAAACTCCAATGCATCATCTTGAGATAGATCGACATTATGCATGTGAGCTGGAGGTGAGTATGCCCTGAATAGTGGATCTTCTTCTTCTTCGCCCAGATCGCCTCAACGTCTTCGAGTACAATTGGAGCGGACTCCGGTTCGAAAATAATCCAACTTCGCGCTTTGTCGCAGGCCACGGCTCCGAGGTGGATCCACATCGGATTCATCGTCCGACTCTCCATAACTTTGCAACAAACGAGGCCCCTCGCTGGTGGATGTCGTCGGAGTACATCATCCCTCCTTAAACATCTTTCGTAAAGATCCCAATCATATGTGGATTGCCAACCACTAGAAGTTGATGACGTTCCCAAAACGTATTTACGTCATCGGATGTCGCGAGACGGATATGCATGTCCCATCCACCGACCGAGTGTCGTGCGCGGGGTTATGTTTTCCATACTACTACCGCACACGGGCATACGTGTTTTGCCTCCCACTTACAGAGTGTCGGCTTGGGGTCGTGTATTCCCCTCGAACGATACTAGATGTTGAGGTCGCAGAAAGATCACTTGGAGATGAAAATTCTACATATACCTCGATATAGGGTGAACCACTGGCAAGATGAGTCTCCACCATTGCCTCAAGGCTCCGAGGACCTTTGATGTCGAATGAGTCATATCTCACCGGATCAACCGAAGCGCAAAATCTATACTTAATAGACACAACTTTCATTAGCGTTGTTCCGAATATTTTACGCCTAATTCTTTTGCGAAGTTCTACCAAATCAACGTTCCGATTAAAACTCAATCGCGCTGTGTTCTCCGATAAGAAAACAACACCATTTTCGGTGTCACAAACTTCACCATCGTAGTAAATAACAAAGATTAATACGTTCACTCATTTTCAATTTTTTTCTTTTGCTGAATTTGCCTTCTCGCAACTTGAGAATGAAATTTGCACGATTTATAGCCTAAGTTTGCGGATACCATCAGCTGCAAAAGAGCGTCCACGTGGGAGCGCTTTTCAGTACTCCTGCTCACAGTGCACCCTGCTGGAAGCGTTTTTGGCCACTGTTTGTTCAGAAACGTCTCCTCAAAATAATTTTGCGAGTCCACTTTGCAAAAGAGCGTCCCACGCGGCGGCATTTTTGGTCACTGTTTGTTCAGAAACGTCTCCTCAAAATTATTTTGCCGGAGACTACTGGCCAAAAACTCAATTCATTTTTCACATTGCAAGTGGACGGGAAGGAACCCCAAAAACGCGGCCACGTCAGCGCGTTTTTGGGGAAAATGGTACATTCCGATAAATTTTTCTGAAAGTGGTATATTCCAGTAAATTTTTTTTTTTGGTATATATGGGAGCTTTGCCCCAGTTTATTTGTATTTTATTTTTTTACTTAAAAAATAAATAAATAAATTAAATGAAGATGTGTGATTGTGGGGTTGCTAATATTAGTCCCCTCACATAATCTATTTCATTTTCTGTCAAGAGTTTGGTTAAAATTTTTATTCATTTTACTTAAGTTATCCTCTCTACATCAACATTAAATACATATTACATACTATGTGTCTTAATTTAGTTGCTTCAGATAATTTTTAATAGAAAAATTAGTTAACTCTTTGATTTAATATATTATCTACTTTTTAGTAGAGGGACAAACTATAGTCTAACATTTTATACAAAAAATCTTTACGCAACATAATATTTGAGTAAAATATTTATAAATGAGTAATTCTGAGAATAGATGATTCAGGATTATATTCGTATATTTTATTATTCTTTAGAAAAATGATATTTGTATTTTACAGTATCTATAAGATAGTTATATTTTAACTTTCGATAGGAAATTAATTTTTTATAAAATTTAATTAATTAAAATATTTAAAATATTCATCAAAAACATTATGATTGAGAGAGAAAAAAAAAATTATGAATGAAATGAGTTGAACTTATTGATTTCAACCAACTCCGCCATCATTGTGCCCTTGGTTGATGGTAGAATGGTAAATTTATGTTAATTTTCTTAAAATGAAAAGGATACTTTTATATTTAAGAATAAAAATAGATTGTCGATTGAGTCTTCATTCAAGTGTTTTGGGTATTGTTGTCAATATAAGAAGACGTGAGTTTGAGTGTGCTGAAGTGTATTATCTTCCTATTTATCAGTTGAGAAGAGCTATGAATACTTCCCATCAAATTTAAAATAAATAAATTCATAATATAATAAAGTATTAATATTTTTTAAAAAGAATTGAGACAAAAAAGATTTATCAGTTTTTATAAAAAAAGTTAACAATTTTTTCCTTCTATTAATTATTACATAAATACTTTTAATTTAATTAGTTATTATACTTTCGAATATTTTTATTTACTTTTTTTTTTTGGAAAATTTATTTACTTTTTTACGTAAGAGACTGTCCTAAAATCTAGCAGCAGCCAGTAAAGTTTCCAATTAAAATTCAGAATAGAAAAGAAAAGAAATTTGTTTGTTAGTTTTATAGATAAGGATGGGCAATCGACGTCTTATGAATATTTCGGTGCCCACGAAGCCGCCGCCCCATCTCTCCATTTGGCACAACATCTAATCTCACTTGCCCTGTCTACTAGATTGGTGTAATAAATTTATAAAATTTGAAATAAAAATTTAAAACTCATATAATAATTGGATTTGTACATAATTGTCAGTGTTGTGGCATGTTTAGACAATTATTATAATTAGTTAATTTCATTGAATTTAGTATAAATTTTTAGAAAAATGTGAAAACTAGAGTAATTATGCAAGTAATTATAAATAATTATATTCAAATTCAATTATCTTGAAGTTTCCGAAACATGTTTGTACATAATGAGAATTACAATGTAATTATAATATATTACTCAAAGTAGAATTCCTTGCAATTATAAGAGCTTAATTACACTTTTATTCACTTACTTTGTGGTGTCAAAACACATCTTAGATGCAAACTTAGTTGAAATAATAAAGATTATAATGTATTGAGTTTAAATCATGTGATTCTCATTATGTGTATATAATTTTCAAGATTTATCAAAATATAAAAAGACATACATACCATTTAAATAATATTTGCTCTTTGTATAAATATATATATTTAGCAATTTCATAATTGAGTTATGTTCAGGTTGATAAGTGACACCAACTCAATCAATTTTTGAATATAATATAAATATATATATATATTATTTTGTAATTTGTTTGATGTATTCTATGTTCATGCAAAATTTTAATAAATTGATAAAACAAATTATAGAAAAAAGGCACAATGATTTATTTGACCTTCAAATTTGCTATGTTTATCAAATCTCTTTAAAATAGATAAAAAATTAACGTCTATTAACTTCGCTAAGATTGCTACGTGGATGCTACATAAGTAATTAATTATTTTTTAAAAATTTAAAAAAATATTTCTAAATATTTTTATTTTAAAAATTAATTAATTATTAACGTGGCATACACGTGGATGTTACATCAGTAAAATTAGCAGACGTTAACTTTTTTATTTATTTTGTGGTGATTTGAGAGACAATGCAAATTTAAAAATTAAATAGAAAACTAAAATAAATTTTTTTATAAAATTAAATCGAAAATAAGTCAATATGAGATACTTATATTTCATAAACACCAATTTAATAAATTTTTTTTATAGAAATGGTCATTAAATTCCGTTGCTTCTGTAAACCTAGACGGCCTCTGGAACATTCTTTGTTTAGAATCCTAAGAAAATCTGTTTGCATAATTTTTATTCAAATAAAACAATTGTACGATGAAGGAATATTTAAGATCCATGGAAGAATCCTATGGAAAATCTGTTTGCGTATTGAATTCAGATTTGGTTCCACTCGGTCCTACTAATTAGTTTAAATATTTAATTCTGATAGTAAGAAAAATTCATATTTTTAATATATTCATTTTTGGTTAATTATCAAATAAAATACTATTAAATTTGAGTTTTTTTTATCAGGAATGAAGTTGGTGTGTTGAATTCAAACTCTTACAAAAATAGACCAAATTGAAACAAAAAAGCAACGAGAAGGGCTTGATTGAAAGATTACAGATGATTGGATAAAGATTAAAAGATTTTTAATATTGTTAAAACTCTGTAATTAGTTTAAATTTAATCTCTAGTTTAAATTTGATTTTTAAATTATCTATTTATTTAGTGATAATATTTAAGAAAAATCTAGCAAAATTTTAGTACTAAAATTGTATATAAATATCTAGTGGCTACAACCAATTAAACATACACTTGGCTTTCAATTCTTTTTCTTTTACTTTCAACTTTTTGGTTTAATTACCTTCCAAGGCCTTGTCCCTTTCCATATTCCACAATTCAATTTAAACCATTTATTTTCTAGCATGAATCTTTCCATGATTAACTAAACTCTTTTTAGCCTTAGCCCGGTTATCGCTTCGACAAAGTAATCGTGAGATATGAACCCACGCTAAATACTTTGCAATTTGGTATTCGTTATCTCTTCGGTATATGGGATAGTATAAATTCGTCCCTTAAAGTTGATTCGATTTCAATTCAAAAAGTAAGCGTTGGGTTGGAATCGTTTGGCGTACAGTTGGGAAGTTGAGTCGGCCGTGCTATATTCAAAATCTCGCGAACAAATTGGCGTGTTCAATTGGAAAAAGCTAGTTGAATTCCGTCAAGGGAGATAGTGATCGAATTTAAATGACCCACATAGCTGAGGCCGTTAATTCGAGTTGGGCTTTTCAGATCACATGGCTACCGAAGTCTTAAATTACGGGTACGTGCCATGTAATTGAAAATTTGACAAGGGTCAATTTGCAGGTGATACTGGGATCGACTACGAGATGAAGAGTTGGTGGTTTGAGTGATCCTCGATTGCTATAATCAGCTTATCACTTGGAAGGGAAAATCTATTTCAAGGATCGATTCAAGATTGGAGTACACCGAGGCTAAGGCCAAGCTTAAAAATATTTTATTTACTAATTTACTTTATTTACTTAAATTTATTTTTGCAATTTTGATTCTGTTTTTATTTTATTTTATTACACTTCGTATTTCCTTATTTTATTATCTTTATAAATTTAAACCCCCCATTTTTATTTTTTCAAAGATTGCTACGCATACGAGTCATGGGCACGATTTGTGACCATGACAATGATTCAGTCACGAAAAAGCGAAATTAGATAGCTTGATCCACAATGGATTCGACCTTCTTCGCTCTATACTACTATTACTGTTATTTTGTTGTAGGAATTTATATTTTGTGGTTTCGACGCCCATCAAATTTTAGCGTCGTTGCTGGGGATTGGTGAAATTTTCTAATTTTTCTTTGTTTTCTTTCTGACCAAGTTAGAATCGGGGACTCTAGCATTTGAACAGGAGATAGAAAAGTTGGCTCGAACACTTCAAAGAGAAGTTATTCGACGTGGTAAACAACCACAACCTGACTTTGAAGAAGGATCTTACACCGAAGATATTTACTCATCCGAAGATTCAGACGAAATAGAAGATCAAACTATATGCCAACTTGTAGCTACACCAAATGAACAACAGCCACTATGTATAACTTATTTGGCAGGCGAAACACCGTTCGAGTTAAAGTCGGGATTAATACATTTATTGCCTACTTTCTGCAGTTTGAAAAACGAGAACCTCAATACTCATTTGAAAGAGTTCCACATGGTTTGTCTAAGCATGAAACCAGAAGGAGTAACTGAGGATCAAATAAAACTACGAGCTTCTCCTTTTTCATTACTCGACTCTGCTAGAGAATGGTTGTTTTATTTACCTCCGGGATCTGTTAATACTTAGATTGATTTTAACACCCTTAACCCGTATCCTTCGCCGGACTAAGATTAAGAGGCGTTACCGGTCATTTCAGATCCAAACATAAACATTCTCAAATTTTCCATAATGAAAAACACACATAGAGTCCCTTTAGAAGGTCTACGAGACCTTCAACATACATTGGGAAGGAGTCGGGACTAAACCGAGCACATACAAATTCTTTCAAAAATTTAAAGATTTATCAAAGTTAAAGAGGTCACACGCCCGTGTGGCCAGGCCGTGTGCCTCACACGGCCACAAGACACACCCATGTTTAAGACCGTGTGAAATAGGGCATACATTCTGACTTGCACCACACGGTCGAAGACACGCCCGTGTGCTTGACCCGTGGGCAACACTGACTTAATTCACACGGCCTGTCACATGCCCGTGTGTCTGGCCCGTGTGCAAGTCTGATTTGTATCGAATTAAAACAGTAAAGAGCACGGCCGGGACACACGCCCGTGTGCTCAACCGTGTGGGCAATTATAGGCCATTTGCAAGGCCAAATTACCACCCATTTGAAATTATGCCTACAAGCATCAAACTATGACCCAAAAGCATCTAAAACATACCAAACTTGACCATTTCATTTGGCCATTCATAAACTCATCAAACATATCAACACTTACTTCACATAGCTTGGACTAAATTCACCCATAATCTCGTTCATTAACAAGCCACATCACATGGCTACATATATAAACATGTTCCAAAACATATCTTAACATTTCTAGCCTATACATGCCATATTTCAATATATACATTTCCAAAAGGTACCAAAGTATAGTTTGATAGTGTGGTGATGATCCTCGACGATCCCCGAGCTTCCAGTAGCTTCAACAATCTATAAAACAATGTAAACACACACAAAGTAAGCTTCCAAAAGCTTAGTATGCCTTATACAAATAAACTCATCACAAGGAACATTTATAAACCATTCATTCACATAAACATAAATTATATCATAACTCAATAGCAAAATCATAATTCTCCTTTGTCTCAATTTTTCTTAACCATTTACTCACACACATACCACATAAATATGTAGTTCATTTGATCATGGCACAATTTATTTCATTGCTCTCATACATGTATCTCAATTCCACATTTTTCACATATACTTACTTTTCATACTCATACTTTGTATACGTTTCAAAAGTACCTGCATTGGATGCACATTTCATATAATCATTCATTTCTCGGAATGCCCGTTGAATCATTTGGAATCCATAAGGATACTCGAATATCTCTAAAAGCTCGTACAATGCCAACGTCCCAGACGTGGTCTTACATGTAATCAAATATCGATGCCACTGTCCCAGACAAGGTCTTACACGAAATCATATACGATGCCAATGTCCCAGACATGGTCTTACACGTATAACTCAAATTGATTCCAACGTCCCAGACGTGGTCTTACACGATAATACATAGCTAAACCCTATGCCATGACATATGTATCCTAACTATTCCTAAGGTTCGTACGGGGCTTTTCAGACATTGACACATTGTCGAAACTTTCTCGGATTTCACATATACATCTTCCATAGTCATTCATCACAATTCAATTTCTTATAAACATGAATAAATCAACTCAAACACATTTATTTGTATATAGACTTAACCTCATACGGTATGAACAGAAGGAAACGACTACTCGACCACTTTCGATTTCCCCCGATCTAATTCCGTTTTCTCTTGTTCTTGATCTATATAAAATCAAATTTAGCTATTTAATAACACAATTCATTCATTTCAATCCATATACACATATTTAGGGCATTTTACAAATTAGCCCTTACATTTTCACATTTTGACATTTAAGTCCCTATTTCATAAAATCACAAAATACACATAATTTCATTTTACCCAAGTTAGGCCGAATGTTACTACACTTCATATAAGTCCATATATTTCATTTATTTCACATTTTAGTCCTTCAAAATATCATTTTCACAATTTAGCCCAAAATAGTCAAATTCATCAAAAAATCAAAGACAAAACATGATAATCTATCACATATCTTTCATATTTCATCAACTATCATCACAAAACTTACAAAATCATCAATGGTATAACTCAAAATTATCATCAAATTCTAAAATTAAGGCATGGGATTGATAGATTACTAAGCAACAATCACAAAAACGTAAAAATTATCAAAAACCGAAACAAAAACATACCTTAATCAAAGAAAAACCATGGCCAAACCTAGCTTGGTTTCTTTTCTTTCTTTTTCTTGTTATTTTCGGCAATGGATGAACATATTATGACCATTTTCATATTTGTTTTATTATAAATCATAATAATAATCTATTTCCACTTTTAACCTTAATGAAACATTAATGAAAAACATTTAAATCATGGACATAATTGTCCACTAACTTAATAATGGCATATTAACCTTTTAAGGAATTCTAACAAATCAAATCATAGCAATTTAGCACATTAACATATAGAATGCCACTTTTACATTTTATGCGATTTAATCCTTTTCGCAAATTAATCACACAATCGGAAAAATTAAATCACGGAAATTCCACACATACCAATTCACATATTATAAACACGGAAAATAATATTAAATATTTTTTTTCAAACTCGGATTTGTGGTCCCGAAACCACTATTCCGACTAGGGTCTAAACCGGTCTGTTACACTGATATGTCTCGATTGTTTCTTGACAAGTTTTTCCCAGCAGCTCGAGCAGCCAAATTAAGGAGGAGTATAGTCGTAATACAACAAAAATAAGTAGAATCACTCTATGAATATTGGGAGCGATACAAGAAGTTGTGCGCAAGTTGCCCACAACATGGCATTCCTGAACAGTTGCTCTTACAGTATTTCTACGAGGGGTTACTCCCAATGGAAATGAAGATGATTGATGCCACTTGTAACGCTCCTAACCCGAATCCGTCACCGGAATAGAGTTACGGAGCATTACCGGAGTTACAAATTTATTTATCAGACATTTTATTTCATCTAGCATTCATATTTGGAACCAATCAAAATCAAACATATTGTCCCTTAAACATACTTATTTTTCTCGACATGTCTTACTTGAATTTATTACTCATCTCAACATACTTAATTTTCTTGTATCAACGTATCAAAGATAATCACATATGTATTAAAGATAATCACATATTTACATGTCATGATAAATATCATTCTCTTGCCGTTTCTTCCTAAACATAAATCAGTTAATTCATTATATCAATATTTCATGTACCATCAACTCGTATTTCCTTATATCACATAATTCCATGTAACACTTACCAAACTTTGTCAAATTATTGAACGTCTTACAGAATTGGTCTGCACCGGTATGCACTGAATTTCATTGATAATCGCTAATGTCATAGCATAGCTATGGTCTTTTCACTAGAATGCTATAGTTCAGCTATGGTATTACATCTTCACTATCATTATGCCATGGTGAAACCATGGATTTATCCGTCAATTCATCTTGTCACTGAACTGAAGTGCTCAATTTGATCATTTATTCGATTTTCATGCTTTTACATTATTCACGATTTTATCATCAATACATATGAAATAATACATCATGAAGTTCATAAAATTAACAAATGATCACTAAAATTTAGCCATATAAACTCATAAGTTCAATTTTTTTTTTTTTTGTATTATAACGATAATCATTATTTCATAATAAATATTTCAAATAAAACATTATATCATTTCTAATTCAATATTTATCAATTATAATCGGGCATGTGATCAATTTATACATAAATCGTTCTTATATTCTTCCTCCTCCTCCTCTCCATCCACATCCTTAGTATAAATAACACACTTATAAGTAACGTTATCTATAATTTTTCACTATTTATTTATGTGAATATTTAAACTGTCCATCCGTGTCATAGTCACTAAATTATTTTTATCTTGAGCTAAAAAACTCTAAATTAAGATCCGCTAATTTTCCCTGAAACTAGACTCACATATCTTCTTACCATAAAATTTTAAAATTTTTTGGTTTAGCCAATAAGTACAGTTTATTCTTTAAAGTCACTCTTGTTCTGCTGTCTGACAGTTCCGACCCTTCTTCACTAAAAACTAATTATCTCCTTGTACGAGATTTTTATGATGTTCCTGTTTATTTCCCTTGAAAATAGACTCATTCAGGATTTTAAAAATATAAATTTAAGCCCCTAATTATTTTTCTCCAATTTTTGATGATTTTCCAAAGTTAGAACAGGGAACCCTAAATCATTCTGACCTTGTCTCACAAAACCTATTATATCTCATGATTTACAATTCCATTGCTTACACCGTTTCTTTTATAAGAAACTAGACTCAATAATATTTAATTATATATTTTATTCATTCTCTAATGCGATTTCTAAAATTTTTGGTGATTTTTCAAAGTTAGACTACTGCTGCTGTCCAAAACTGTTTTAGTGCAAAGTGTTGATTTCCAATTTGCCCCAAATTTCACAGTTCATACAATTCAGTCCTTGTCCAATTAACCCCTCAATTGGGCTAATTTTTCTCAATTAATACTTTATTCTATTATTTTAAACTACTTCATAACCCTTGAAATCAGAACTTTAGCATTAGACCTTAATTCTAAACTCTTTCACAATTAGGTCCTAAAACTAATTTCCACCAATTTTACTTGATAAAATAATCATATATCAAAATTAAAGCTTCAATTATATGTTTATTCATCATATTCTTCCAGCACTCATCCATAGAAACTTTAAAAATTAGCCATAGAATCAAAAACTAATAACATAGTAAGTTGGACCCAATTGTAAAAGTCCAAAAACATAGAAATTTTAAGGAGAAAGCAAGAATTAAACTTACATGAAACTAGAGTATGAAAACCAGCTTGAACCCTCTTCCATGGCTGTTTTTCAGCTGATGAAAATGAAGAGAAATGAAGAGAATTCTAGATATTCTAATTTGGTCCCATTTTTATTTAGCTAATTTTGGCAATTTTCCAATTTTGCCCTTATTTCACTCGTTTCCTGATTTTTTCTCAGCTATTGCCGCCCAAAATATCTCCTTTGGGCTTATTTGCACTTTAGGTCCTTCCTCATTTGACAATTGATCTATTTAATCCTTCTAGCAACTTTTACACCTTTTTCAATTTAGTCCTTTTTATTTAATTAACCACCCAAACATCAAAATTTTCTAACGAAATTTCAATACTACCTTATTGACATTCCGTATATATTCATAAAAATATTTATGACTCGGTTTATAACACCGAGATCTCGATACCTCTTTTTCTCAATTTCTTGACCAAATAATTCTTTATAAAACAAAATTTACTATCTCAAAAAAATCTTTTAAAAGCTACATTTGGCTCGTAAATATTAAATAATATAATCTACGATTTCATTTGTCAGATTTGGTGGTGCCGAACCACTATTTTTGACATCACTAAGATTTGGGCTATTACAACTCTCCCCCTCTTTAAGAATTTTCGTCCTCGAAAATTCCTTCTGTGGAGAGGTTCAAATATTTTTTTCACTAACTAATAGTATCACCAGTTTTCAAGGCTAAAACATTAATTGCCACTTCTAAATCATATATCAGGTAATTCTTTTCATACAATTTTTTAATTGTTTAAAAGTATAGACCATTACTTTATCTTACTGCATCAAAACACAGTTTACCCACTCAATGATATATCACTGTAAATCATAACTTTCTTACCTGATTTAGGCTGAACCAAAACTGATACTTCGGTCAACAGAACTTTCATCTTCCGTCAATGTTTCACGAATAAATCATATTTGTAATTTGGAGCTTTGACCCATAGAAGTAGAAAGTAATATCATATGAATGTTTTCATCAAGTGTTCTCTCAAGCATAATTAATTAGAATATCAGAGAGAAATAGAACAGTACGCTCATAGTTTATCAAGACTTTCAATAATTCCTTCTAATATCAAAATCAGACCACCTTTCCATGTAAATAAGAATCACATCTGAAAATAAGTATTCACATATGTCTCTGAAAATAGCCGAACATATAGAATATCCAGAAAAAAATTAATGTATCATATCCAATTATAACAACTGCTTTCAGATATTTTTATAATTTCATTACTACTCCACTGACTACTAAAGTCATCAATAACATCACATTATTCAGTTCACTAAAGGAACTAATTCAGAAGAAATTTTCCAGTAAATTCGTTTTGTAAATACCATACCTGAATAAATCGATTACTCATGAATAATTTCTTTCTTAATAGTAATATTGCGTATTCTGAATAATCTTCAAAAAAATAAAAAATAAAAAATAAAAAATTATCTGATATCTCAGTCATAATCATCTTTACTAACCAACCCATTCTTAAAATAAATTTTGTCCTCGAAATTTTCTTGTTTTCTTTTGATCATAAACTTCATTATCTCTATAATTTTATAGTTCCTTTCTGTGTATATATATATATATCTAGTTTTTCATTTATATACATTCTCTATCCTTTCATTTCACAATTTATTTTTAATTCAATATTTCAAACTTAAATCAGAAATAATCCTTTACCTTGTAACAAAAATTATTTACCTTTCTAACAGAGGCCCAATAAATTAAACAGATCACTTAGGATATACTGATCAGAACTAAACACCACTGAAACGGATAAACAGAGAGCACAAATGTGCTAATCAGAGAGCACGGACGTGCTAATAATCAGAGAGCACCAACGTGCTAATAATCAGAGAGCACTTACGTGCTAATAATCAGAGAGCACCAACGTGCTAATAATCAAAGAGCACTTACGTGCTAATAATCAGAGAGCACGCTAAAGTTCCTTAATGGCATGCCACTAATATCCCAATAGTTCTTATCTCGTCTACTTGGGCAAATTATATTATGCACATATATCACTTTTACACTTTTCGCATAATACTTCTACATACTTTACAATTTAATCCTTGTACCAATAATCCGTATATTTATATATTCTCTATCTTTAATACATGTAATATATTTCAAAATTCACTAGTCATTCGTAATTTACTAATAATTCTTATCATATACTTCATATTTCACTTTTCAATTCCAATTTCACTTTCAATTTATTCACAACTCAACTTAATTTCACTTTCTCATCAATATACAATTCAATACTAATATTTATCCATCCAATTTTCATTCAATTCAACAATAACACTTACCTCATACTTCACTTACCATACACATAATTTAAATTTAACATTTAATAATAAATAATTTGAATTATAGTAATACAACCGTACGCTGAGTATGTCTATACTCAGTGGTATTACCATAATTCAGATTATAAAAACTATAATAAACAATAGACATCAAACATGTAACAATATAAGTCATATGTATTAATTTATACTTTAATTTCATATATCAACAATAGTCTTTCATCAAATGGCATCATATATCATCTATATTATCTTTAATCAAATCATGAACCTTTGGTTCAAGCTTTTGATCTCATATCTCAATTTCAATTCCAATTTCAATTCATAATTCCAATTCAAGTTCACAATTTAATTCAATATACTTTTCATATCAATCACATGTAATTCAATTTATAATTCAATACTAACACATATTCATCATTTAATTCTATTTTTCCCAAATTCATTCAATATAGTCACTTACCTCATTATTTACTTTTAGTAATACATATAACATAACATTCATCATTGTCATGTATTATAAAACATTTATTCATACCTTTATGAGTTCGATTTATCATAATCAAATTTTACTCATATACTTGAGTATCGTTTTCAACATTATCGGAATGGCTCGGTTGGGAAAGCATCTCTATCTATAAGTAAAACAAATCTCATCAGAATCGGAAGATATCACACTATCACAGGCTATATAATGGCATGTATTTCTAGACTTCACATTTGCTACGTTCGGTCTGAGAACCGACTAAACTGTAGCTCTGATACCACTAAATGTAACGCTCCTAACCCGAATCGGTCATCGAAATAGAGTTACGGAGCATTACCGGAGTTACAAATTTATTTATCAGACATTTTATTTCATCTAGCATCCATATTTGGAACCAATCAAAATCAAACATATTGTCCCTTAAACATACTTATTTTTCTCGACATGTCTTACTTGAATTTATTACTCGTCTCAACATACTTAATTTCCTTGTATCAACGTATCAAAGATAATCACATATGTATTAAAGATAATCACTTATTTACATGTCATGATAAATATCATTCTCTTGCCGTTTCTTCCTAAACATAAATCAGTTAATTCATTATATCAATATTTCA
Source organism: Gossypium sturtianum (assembly GCA_025698515.1). Lineage (NCBI taxonomy): Eukaryota > Viridiplantae > Streptophyta > Magnoliopsida > Malvales > Malvaceae > Gossypium > Gossypium sturtianum. The sequence goes on from CM046949.1 coordinate 38,329,147, forward strand.
TGTACCATCAACTCGTATTTCCTTATATCACATAATTCCATGTAACACTTACCAAACTTTGTCAAATTATTGAACGTCTTACAGAATTGGTCTGCACCGGTATGCACTGAATTTCATTGATAATCGCTAATGTCATAGCATAGCTATGGTCTTTTCACTAGAATGCTATAGTTCAGCAATGGTCTTACATCTTCACTATCATTATGCCATGGTGAAACCATGGATTTATCCGTCAATTCATCTTGTCACTGAACTGAAGTGCTCAATTTGATCATTTATTCAATTTTCATGCTTTTACATTATTCACGATTTTATCATCAATACATATGAAATAATACATCATGAAGTTCATAAAATTAACAAATGATCACTAAAATTTAGCCATATAAACTCATAAGTTCAATTTTTTTTTTTTTTGTATTATAACGATAATCATTATTTCATAATAAATATTTCAAATAAAACATTATATCATTTCTAATTCAATATTTATCAATTATAATCGGGCATGTGATCAATTTATACATAAATCGTTCTTATATTCTTCCTCCTCCTCCTCTCCATCCACATCCTTAGTATAAATAACACACTTATAAGTAACGTTATCTATAATTTTTCACTATTTATTTATGTGAATATTTAAACTGTCCATCCGTGTCATAGTCACTAAATTATTTTTATCTTGAGCTAAAAAACTCTAAATTAAGATCCGCTAATTTTCCCTGAAACTAGACTCACATATCTTCTTACCATAAAATTTTAAAATTTTTTGGTTTAGCCAATAAGTACAGTTTATTCTTTAAAGTCACTCTTGTTCTGCTGTCTGACAGTTCCGACCCTTCTTCACTAAAAACTAATTATCTCCTTGTACGAGATTTTTATGATGTTCCTGTTTATTTCCCTTGAAAATAGACTCATTCAGGATTTTAAAAATATAAATTTAAGCCCCTAATTATTTTTCTCCAATTTTTGATGATTTTCCAAAGTTAGAACAGGGGAACCCTAAATCATTCTGACCTTGTCTCACAAAACCTATTATATCTCATGATTTACAATTCCATTGCTTACACCGTTTCTTTTATAAGAAACTAGACTCAATAATATTTAATTATATATTTTATTCATTCTCTAATGCGATTTCTAAAATTTTTGGTGATTTTTCAAAGTTAGACTACTGCTGCTGTCCAAAACTGTTTTAGTGCAAAGTGTTGATTTCCAATTTGCCCCAAATTTCACAGTTCATACAATTCAGTCCTTGTCCAATTAACCCCTCAATTGGGCTAATTTTTCTCAATTAATACTTTATTCTATTATTTTAAACTACTTCATAACCCTTGAAATTAGAACTTTAGCATTAGACCTTAATTCTAAACTCTTTCACAATTAGGTCCTAAAACTAATTTCTACCAATTTTACTTGATAAAATAATCATATATCAAAATTAAAGCTTCAATTATATGTTTATTCATCATATTCTTCCAGCACTCATCCATAGAAACTTTAAAAATTAGCCATAGAATCAAAAACTAATAACATAGTAAGTTGGACCCAATTGTAAAAGTCCAAAAACATAGAAATTTTAATGAGAAAGCAAGAATTAAACTTACATGAAACTAGAGTATGAAAACCAGCTTGAACCCTCTTCCATGGCTGTTCTTCAGCTGATGAAAATGAAGAGAAATGAAGAGAATTCTAGATATTCTAATTTGGTCCCATTTTTATTTAGCTAATTTTGGCAATTTTCCAAATTTGCCCTTATTTCACCCATTTCCTTATTTTTTTCTCAGCTATTGTCGCCCAAAATATCTCCTTTGGGCTTATTTGCACTTTAGGTCTTTCCTCATTTGACAATTGATCTATTTAATCCTTTTAGCAACTTTCACACCTTTTTCAATTTAGTTCTTTTTATTTAATTAACCACCCGAACATCAAAATTTTCTAACGAAATTTCAATACTACCTTATTGACATTCCGTAAATATTCATAAAAATATTTATGACTCGGTTTATAACACCGAGATCTCGATACCTCTTTTTCTCAATTTATTGACCAAATAATTCTTTATAAAACACAATTTACTATCTCAAAAAAATCTTTTAAAAGCTACGTTTGGCTCGTAAATATTAAATAATATAATCTACGAGTTCATTTGTCGGATTTGGTGGTCTCGAACCACTATTTTTGACATCACTGAAATTTGGGCTATTACACCACTAGTGGAGGGGTACTTGTGAACATAACTCCCCAAGGAGCTAGGGAATTAATTTGAACTATGGCTGCAAATTCTCAATAGTATTGACCACCTATGAAACCTACGAGAAGGGTTCATGAGCTAAGTACTCCTTCTATAGTAAATAAGATTGATGAACTTACTAATGTGGTTAAAAATATGCTTGCAGGAAAGACAAAGCTAGCTCAGTTGTGCGAGATTTGTGCTAAGCCTGATCATCCTACAAACTCCTACTCGATTTTACTTAAGGACACAACTGCACAAGTAAATGTCGTTGGGAACTTCTTAGGGCCACCTCAAAGGCGTACAATGCGGGGTGAAGGGATCACCTAAACCTGAACTATGGATCGGATCCTCGATATAATCAACAATATCAACCAAGACCATCTCCACCTCAACAGTATCAACCTCTAAAGTCATCTATTGAAGCCATAGTAGAGAGGTTAGCCATTAGCACTGAAAAGTTCCAACAAAAGTCTGTGGTGCACTTCCAAGAAATTGATCAGCAAATAAGTAAGTTACCACTTATGGTTAGTCGTTCAGAGAACTAAGGAAAATTTCCATTTCAAACCAAGCCGAACCCACGTCAAAATGAAAGTGCAGTGGCAGTAAAAGATGGAACATAGTCAGAACTAGTGTCTAGCATGAGTCGTGGCCACGACATTGAACAGGAAGTCGAACCAGCAGCTCCCACTGAGTCGACGCCTCATAAACAATTTGTTGTACCTCCCCCATACCTTGGAAGGCTCGCCCAAGTTAAAAAGGAACGAGAGGAAAAAAAAAATCCTTAAGACATTTCGGAAGGTAGAAATTAATATTCCTTTACTTGATGCAATTAAACAGGTTTTACGCTATTCAAAATTTTTGAAAGAACTGTGCATCGACAAAAAAAAGCTCCAAGGAAATGAATGGGTGAATGTGAGAGAAAATGTTTCTACAGTGCTACAAAGGAAAATCCCGCCTAAGTGTAAGGACCAAGGTATGTTTTCTATATCCTGCAAAATAAGTAATATTGGCATAAATAAAGCCATGTGTGATTTGGGAGCATCTATTTATGTAATGTCTTTATCTATTTTTAAATTGCTAAACATAGGTCCTTTGAAAGAAACAGGGGTGATTATTTAATTGACAGACAGGTCATGCGTATATCCAGAAGGGGTGCTGGAAGATGTCCTCGTAAAGGTAAATGAACTAATTTTTCCTGCAGACTTTTACATCATCAAAATGGAGGACGGCCACTCAAAAAATATTTCTGATATTCTACTCGAGAGACCATGTAACACCCCAAACCCGGCCCAAACATTACGACCGAATTTGGTTTGCTACAGAGAAAACAATTTGAGAACCATTTTAAAACCGATTTAAGTTTTGTCGAAAATCTTTCAACTTCAAGTCTCTTGTTAAAAACCATACTTAGTGTTGTTTAAAAATATTTATTAAGTCGAGTTGTTTATAGTTTTCAAATGTACCCGACGGTACTTTAAAACATTTTTCGTTTGATTTGGAAAAACATGTGAATTCATTATTAACATAATTAAATAGTTTAAACAAATATTCAAAGCATGTAACAGTAATAAAATAATTCTAGGAGGCCTTATTACAACTCAATTAAAACAAAACCAACCATAAAAATAAGATTAAACAAAATCCATGTTCATCTATTAAAATGTCCACTGCATGGCCACCTCGAGTCCATCCGGCTCCATCTCCGCGATCTACTCATCTGCAATATGTTAAGGGAAAGGGTGAGTCACCAAGACTCAGTGTGTAATCCCCACCCAGAAGATAACTCATACACAAGTCATTAATAAACATGCACATGCAACCCAACCTAACCATCCATACTCCTTTTCTACCCCGTGTGGTCAAAACCACTGATGACTTAGAGTCACAAATCTGATGATGGGGCCAACCCATCGTGTGGTCAAAACCACTGATGACCATAGGTCACAATATATCAAATGTGGTCAAAACCACTGGTGGTACCAAACCACTGGGACTTAGTCGCAAATAATCAATCGTTGTGGTCAAAACCACTGATGACCATAGGTCACAATAATCTGATGGGGCCAACCCATCTTGTGGTCAAAACCACTGACGACAGTCCATAAAATCATCCCCCTCCTCTCATTAATCCCACCATCAAATGTTTATATATCAATTATCATATATCATGAATAGATCTCATACATTTATCACATGTAACACATGAACCATGCTTCCCAAAAGCATAATAATCTCGTATTAACAGAGACTTACCGGAATCCTCGCTTGTACCCTTGAGGTACTAGATCCGTATCTATATCAAGCAGATTTACAGGCAACATATATTTAACACAAACATTAACTGCTATAAGTGTGTATGTACACACCTGTCACCACTGAATCGTCCAAATCCCGAAAAGAGATGTCGGCCACCTAGATCTACTGGTCCCTATATTCGGCCAAATACATGAGTTAGTACCATGGCCTATTCGGCCAACCCAAACAATCCTAGGGGTTTATCTTTTGATCCCGAAACCTTACCTTTAACTCTTTGCTACTATCCACAGCACTCGATTCACAGATCTGCTTTACCACATAATCGATTAATGAACATTACTCATAATCAAAGCTGTTTGGCTTTTGAAACCCAACATAGACCTTACCCAAACTTACCAAAATCGAATGTTAGAGATTAGGGGCTTGGGTCTCTTGCTTCACGATCTTGGGGTACCTAGAAGAGATCGATTACTAAAACATTTAGAAGTCTTGCTAGCCACTGCCGAAATCGGCACTTACCCCTAAATAAGAGTCGACAAAGAATAGTGAAGGGAACCCATGAAGTTTCGGCACAACTTACCTTCACCAAAACGATTGACCACGAAAATCCAAAGAGATCTATCTTTGCTTCTACTATTCGGCCAAGATGCTACCAAAAGAAAAAAGAATTTCGGCACTTCAATATGGGGGTATCGGTCAATGGTGAGTTTACTTTGAAAAGAATGTAAGTTTCGGCTAGAGTCTTGAGAAGAGGAAGGAATGAAATTCGGCTAATGTGAAAGAAAAATAATGGAAGAGGTAATCGAAATTTCGGCTAAGGGTTTAAGAAAATAAAGAAAAATTAGAAGGAAATAGGGTTAGGTTTTTCTACTAGCGAGAGATGGAAAAGAAAAATAAGGTGGTGGATGGTGGTATTTATAAGCATTCTACACCCTCCCCTTAGCTTGCCGTCCACACTACTCCACCAGGGGAGTTCAAATTTAGTCCATCTACCCCAATTGCTCCTGACCATTCATTTAATTTAATTCAAACAATTTGAATTAATCCTATTAATAAATAATAATCTCTTAATAATCCATATAATATCCTCATTTATCTCCCATTATCCTTGATTATCTTCTTATTATCACTATAATTAAACAAATAAAGAAAATCCAATAAAACTCTCATATTATCCTACTATCTAAATAAAAATTAAGAGTTTAAAGAGAGAAAGTCTCTCCTCCCTATTGCCGTCCACTTTGCCTTTGCCAATTTCTTTGCAAAATAAAAGAAAAACCACCCATTGCCCATAGGTCTCGAACATGGGACCCATAGAACCCATGCGACCAAGTAACGCCCAGCCACTTGGGCGAGCGTTGTTTTGTGATACAAACGCGCCATAATTTCGTTTAGGCCTTCCCTCCTTAGTTCCCTTCTAACGCTAAAACAGAAAAAAGATAAAATCCCCACCGCCGCTTTGCCGGTTGAGCACGGGACCTACTACTGCAGACCCTCTCTTCCACGTCCCTAGCCACCTCTTTCACTGACTTCCATGCCAATTTACCCCACCATTTATTTATAAGACCTCCCGTGCCGTTTACCCAAAAATTAAAAATGCCAAACGCCGCTCCAAAGACTTTCGAACATGCGCCCAACAACCTCCAAGCAGCGCCTCCACGCCACTTTGCCAGATCCTTTCTTGTGTCAAATTTCCTTAAATTTTATTTAAGCCCTATCGTTACCTAGCTCCTTCCTTGTACACACTTTAAAAAATAAATTTTTAACACTGGGTCAGGCCTAGCTCGGGTTATTTTTAGACCCTTAAACATGTCAAATAAATCCTAGAATTTAACTCTTCAAGCACACACATGGGAAAATATTTAAAATAATTAAATTCTCAACAACCCCTAATTTAGGGTGTTACAATTCTACCCCCTTAAAATAATTTCGTCCTCGAAATTACTTACTTATCATCGTCCAATCGTGCATCCTTAACTCATCACACTACGCTCTCACTGCGCACTCGATCTTAAAGAACTATCATACTCCTTAGAAACATTCCCTACGTTCATAATCCAAGTTCCATACACTTTACTAGCAACATAAGAATGAACTAACGTAACCATAACCAAGACAATTGAGGGTATTCCAAAAATAAGAAACTTACCCGTTGTCATGTCTGGCACATCTTCCTCCTCACGACAGCCAACTGCATAAACCAACCTTGGTTGCCTCGCCTCTGCACCTTCAGTACCTCGACCACGCCTGTTACCATTATCATTACCTCTAGCGCACTCGACCCTCTGTGGTGGTCCTTCGTTTCTATCCTGAGCACGGTTTCGACCCTCTGGTTGATTTTTAGCTCACTTCCGAGGACAGTCCCTTACACGGTGATCAAACGATCCACATTCAAAGCACCCTCGATTACCACTCCAACACTCACACTTGTGAGGCTTGCCACACCGAGCACATTGTGGCGGCCATTGGGTATTGGCGTGAGCAGCCTAGCGATTTGATCGACCCATCAAACCTCGTCCTCTTCTGTTCATTACCCAAGAACCTTGAAGGTTCCGAGCTTCTCTTATTCCAATTCCGTTCTTGGTTCCGCTTTTGCTGACTGCCTTACTCCTCAAAGAACTTTAGACTTCTCCACAAGAACAAAGAAACTCGCGTTCTGTTGTGGAGCTATCATCATCCTCGGCTCATCTCTCACCCATCCTCGAATCTAACACAGCGTTCATGCTCGGTACCCACAATACCACGAGCATACCTACTCAACCGAAGGAATTCGGCCTCATACTCCGCCACTGTCTTATTGCCTTGAGCGGTTCAAGAAAGCCTTCCATTGTGTATCTACATAGCTAGTTCCGATATATTTCTTTTGATAGGCATCCTTGAAAAATTCCCGGTGAGGTTTTTTCGCCACTGTTCCATCCCTTACAGTGAGCCACCACCGATATGACTCATCCCGGCAAAGAAATTATACCCTTTAATTTCTCCTCGCTTGTAAAATCTATGTCATCCATGATCCTTTCCGTTGCTTCCAACCATGATCTGCCGTCTTGGGTGCCACTCCGAAACTCCTAAATATACGCTCCGTTGGCGAGTCGTTCAACCACAGATTTACGGGCTCCTGCACCCGTGCGAGCCTCAGCAACTCGTTCCAATACCCGTAATACAGCTTGAGATACGACATCATCACCACCCGTCTGATCTTGAAATTCAGTTTCCGCCGTCGGCAGATCCGACGTCTCATTTCGGACCCGTGACCGCACCTTCTTGCCGGCTCGAGACAAGGTCATCCTACCCTTCCACGGCCACGCGGCGGGCGTCCACGACCTCTTGAACTCATTCTAACGATTGCGTTTATCTGCTTAAGAATTTTATGGATTAGTACGTGTTTCACTTTGGTTATCCGCGACGAAATTTTATGAAAAGAGTTTAGTAGAAATTCTTTCGATCAATCAAAGGTTTAAGTCCTCCATCCTAGTTTACACAGAAGAACACATCCATTTCCTAGTATCTTTCATCCTTATTCACTCATCCTGGGGTAGTTTCGTCTTTTCCTCTGTGGTGTTTTCGTAATTTCCAAAGTCGAGGTATTATTTATTGTGTTTGGCCTATGACCGAGTCCTCTTGGTTAGGGTGAACCGGCTACGCACTGTGTAGGAATCCCGAAGAAGGAGGTGAGTCACGGGGGCCGCTTAAGTACCAAGCTCTTCCTGATCCAATCCTGACATGCGCACCAAGGTTACCACACCTAACTCGGCGACTTGGTCGTAGGTTTGTTTAATTAGGCTTTTAAAGTCTTATGTCTTTGTTTGGGGTAACTGGTCCTAAAGTTTAAAGCACTTATCATACTATCTACGTTCCATGCTTCCTACCTTCTCTACGAAAAAATAATTTATATAGAAGTTAAGAGTACTTACAGGCGGATAGGTGCTGGAGACTCGGTGCCATCTTTGTTCAAAACCCAAAAATAGTTCAAAAGGCCTACTAAAACTTTTTTGGGCCTTGGGCCCCACACAGCTTTTTGAACTGGGCTCGATACCAATTTGTAACACCCCAAACCCGGCCCAAACATTACGCCAAATTTGGTTTGCTACAGAAAAACAATTTGAGAACCATTTTAAAACCGATTTAAGTTTTGTCGAAAATCTTTCAACTTCAAGTCTCTTGTTAAAAACCATACTTAGTGTTGTTTAAAAATATTTATTAAGTCGAGTTGTTTATAGTTTTCAAATGTACCCGACGATTTCTTTAAAACATTTTTCGTTTGATTTGGAAAAACATGTGAACTCATTATTAACATAATTAAATAGTTTAAACAAATATTCAAAGCATGTAACAATAATAAAATAATTCTAGGAGGCCTTATTACAACTCAATTAAAACAAAACCAACCATAAAAATAAGATTAAACAAAATCCATGTTCATCTATTAAAATGTCCATCGCATGGCCACCTCGAGTCCATCCTACCTCCATCTCCGCGATCTACTCATCTCGCAATATGTTAAGGAAAGGGTGAGTCACCAAGACTCGAGTGTGTAATCCCCACCCGGTAAGATAACTCATACACAAGTCATTAATAAACATGCACATGCAACCCAACCTAACCATCCATACTCCTTTTCTACCCCGTGGTCAAAACCACCGGTGGTCAAAACCACCGATGACTTAGAGTCACAAATCGATGATGGGGCCAACCAATCGTGTGGTCAAAACCACTTTGATGACCATAGGTCACAATATATCAAATATGGTCAAAACCACTGGTGGTACCAAACCACTGGGACTTAGTCGCAAATAATCAATCGTTGTGGTCAAAACCACTGATGACCATAGGTCACAATAATCTGATGGGGCCAACCCATCTTGTGGTCAAAACCACCGACGACATACCCATAAAATCATCCTCCTCCTCTCATTAATCCCACCATCAAATGTTTATATATCAATTATCATATATCATGAATAGATCTCATACATTTATCACATGTAACACATGAACCATGCTTCCCAAAAGCATAATAATCTCGTATCAGAGACTTACCGAATCCTCGCTTGTACCCTTGAGGTACTAGATCCGTATCTATATCAAGCAGATTTACAGGGTAACATATATTTAACACAAACATTAATCGCTATAAGTGTGTATGTACACACTGTCACCACCGAATCGTCTAAATCCCGAAAAGAGATGTCGGCCACCTAGATCTCATCGGTCCCTATATTCGGCCAAATACATGAGTTAGTACCATGGCCTATTCGGCCAACCCAAACAACCCTAGGGGTTTATCTTTTGATCCCGAAACCTTACCTTTAACTCTTTGCTACTATCCACAAAGACTCGATTCACGGATCTGCTTTACCACATAATCGATTAATGAACATTACTCATAATCAAAGTCATTTGGCTTTTGAAACCCAACATAGACCTTACCCAAACTTACCAAAATCGAATGTTAGAGATTAGGGGCTTGGGTCTCTTGCTTCACGATCTTGGGGTACCTAGAAGAGATCGATTACTAAAACATTTAGAAGTCTTGCTAGCCATCACCGAAATCGGCACTTACCCCTAAATAAGAGTCGACAAAGAATAGTGAAGGGAACCCATGAAGTTTCTAAGCACAACTTACCTTCACCAAAACGATTGACCACGAAAATCCAAAGAGATCTATACTGCTTTCTACTATTCACCAAGATGCTACCAAAAGAAAAAGAGAATTCCTAAGCACTTCAATATGGGGTATCGGTCAATGGTGAGTTTATTTGAAAAGAATGTGTTTCGGCTAGGAGTCTTGAGAAGAGGAAGGAATGAAATTCGGCTAATGTGAAAGAAAAATAATGGAAGAGGTAATCGAATTTCGGCTAAGGGTTTAAGAAAATAAAGAAAAATTAGAAGGAAATAGGGTTAGGTTTTTAGCTAGCGCAGAGATGGAAAAGAAAAATAAGGTGGTGGATGGTGGTATTTATAAGCATTCTAAGACCCCTCCCCTTAGCTTGCCAGTCCACACTACTCCACCAGGGAGTTCAAATTTCAGTCCATCTACCCCAATTGCTCCTGACCATTCATTTAATTTAATTCAAACAATTTGAATTAATCCCTATTAATAAATAATAATCTCTTAATAATCCATATAATATCCTCATTTATCTCCCATTATCCTTGATTATCTTCTTATTATCACTATAATTAAACAAATAAAGAAAATCCAATAAAACTCTCATATTATCCTACTATCTAAATAAAAATTAAGAGTTTAAAGAGAGAAAGTCTCTCCTCCCTATTGCCGCCCACTCGCCTCGCCCAAATTTCTTTGCAAAATAAAAAGAAAAACCACCCACGCCCATAGGTCTCGAACATGGGACCATGTAGAACCCATGCAGCCAAGTAACGCCCCAGCCACTTGGGCGAGCGTTGTTTTGTGATACAAACGCGCCATAATTTCGCTTAGGCCTTCCTCCTTAGTTCCCTTCTAACGCTAAAGCAGAAAAGATAAAATCCCCACTTCTTTGCTTGGTTCGAACGCAGGACCTACTACCGCAGCTCTCTTCCACGTCCCTAGCCACCTCTTTCAGCCCGACTTCCATGCCAATTTACCCCACCATTTATTTATAAGACCTCCCGTGCCGCTTACCCAAAAATTAAAATGCCAAACGCTCCCAAAGAAATGAACATGCGCCTAACAACCTCCAAGCGCGCCTCACGCCACTTTGCGGATCCTTTCTTGTGTCAAATTTCCTTAAATTTTATTTAAGCCCTATCGTTACCTAGCTCCTTCCTTGTACACACTTTAAAAAATAAATTTTTAACACTGGGTCAGGCCTAGCTCGGGTTATTTTTAGACCCTTAAACATGTCAAATAAATCCTAGAATTTAACTCTTCAAGCACACACATGGGAAAATATTTAAAATAATTAAATTCTCAACAACCCCTAATTTAGGGTGTTACAGACCATTCCTAAGTACCGCACATACAAAGATTGATGTTTGAAGTGGAACCCTCACTATGGAATTCGACGGTGATGTGATAAAATTTAATGATTATGAGGCGATGGGCCAACCCAACACAATGTCAAATATTTCTAGTGTTGATATTATTGGACTACTAACGAAATTTCATTTTGAGTATCATAAAGGGGATGGATTACAAACTGTACTTTCCAAGAGTTTAGACCTCAATACGATGGATAAATTGGAGGAGATAATGACATTCAGAGAACCGATTTGGGAAACCGTTGTTCTATTAGTTACTCCTCAATTTCCTAGAAGCCAAGGTAAGTACTTTGAACTTTCTCCTTCTAAAACTAAATTGTTGCCTTCTATTTTGCAGGCCCCAGAGATAGAGCTTAAACCATTGCCAAAACATTTGAAGTATGCCTATTTAGGTAATAGAAACACTTTACCAGTAATACTTTTCAGTAAACTTTTAGGATTGGAAGAGGATAATTTAATTCGAGTCTTGAGAGATTACAAAGGGGCTATCAGATTGACGATCGCCGACATAAAAGGGTTAAGTCCCTCGACTTGTATGCATAAAATACCGATAGAAGAAAACGTAAGCCCAAAGAGAGAAGCTCAAAGACGCCTTAATCCACCAATGATGGAGGTTTCCAAAAAAGAAGTTCAAAAGCTACTGAATGTCAGAATGATCTATCCAATTTCTGACAGTAATTGGGTCAGCCCAATTCATGTGGTACCCAAGAAAACTAGTATGACTGTAATAAAAAATGCAATAGGAGATTTAGTTCCAACTCGAGTTCAAAATGGGTGGAGAGTCTGTATAGATTACATGAAGTTGAACTCTTTAACTCGAAAAGACCACTTTCAACTTCCTTTTATTGATCAAATGTTAGAACGTTTAGCAGGAAAAACTCACTACTATTGTCTTGATGGTTATTTAGATTTTTTCAAAATTCTAGTGGCACCGGATGATAAAGAGAAAACAACGTTTAATGTCCCTTTAGCACGTTCGCCTACAGATGGATGCTGTTTGGACTTTGCAATGCACCAGCCACATTCTAGAGGTGTATGGTAAGTATATTTTTTGACTATATCGAGAAAATAATTGAGGTATTTATGGAAAATTTTATAGTTTATGGTAATTCTTTTAATAAATATATGTCAAACCTTGTTAAAATTTTGGAGAGCGTTAAAATTTTGGAGAGATGCCTAGAATTTAATCTAATTCTTAATTATGAAAAATGTCATTTTATGGTAGATAAGGGATTGATTTTAAGGCATATTGTTTGCACTGAAGGGATCATGGTCGATAAGGCCAAATCTGATGTTACCAACTCACTTCCATACCCCACAATTGTGAGGGAAATTCATTTTTCTCTTGGTCATGCAGGTTTTTACAGGCGCTTTATTAGGGACTTTTTTAAGATTTTACGATCGCTTTGCAATCTCTTGCAAAGAGATAAAGAGTTTGAATTTGATCAAGCGTACAAATGCGTGTTCGACACTCTAAAAAAAAGCTTGTTTCAGCTCTTATAGTACAATCGCCAAATTGGGACTACCCTTTCGAGCTCATGTGCGATGCAAACGACTAAAGTATAGGAGCTATCCTTGGGCAAAGAATTAGGAAGAAACCTCACATCATATCCTACGCCTCTAAAACATTAGATGTTGCCCAGAGCAATTACTCGACTACTGAAAAACAATTATTAGCCATTTTTTTTATTTGGAAAAAATTAGATCGTATTTATTAGGCAATAAAGTTGTTGTTTTTTTTACCATGCAACGTTAAAATATTTGATCGGGAAAAAAAAGGCAAAACCTAAGCTGATTCGATGGATTCTTCTCTTACAAGATTTCAATCTCGAAATTAATGACAAGAAAAGAAGTAAGAACTTAGTAGTTGATCATTTGAGTTGAATTCCCTTCTCAAAAGACAGCACACCTCTTAAAGATGACTTCCCAGATAAAAGTCTTCTATCAGCTCAGACAGTTTACCTATGGTTTGCAGATATGGTAAATTACCTCGCTACATGTATTATTTCTTCAAACTTATCACGTTCTGAAAAGGGAAAGCTCAAAAGAGACTCACGATATTATATTTGGGACGATCCGTACCTATGGAAACACTACTTCGATCAGGTAATTCGATGATGTGTCACAGAAACTGAGGTACAATCTATCCTTTCTTTTTGTTATTCTTATGCTTGTAGAGGGCATTTCGGTCCTAAACGCACCGCACATAAGGTACTTGAGTTTGGGTTATTTTGGCCACACATTTATCGTGACGCTTGTTTATTTTGCAAAACTTGCGAGAGATGTCAAAAAGTGGGGAATTTAAGCAGGAAAAATGAGATGCCCCTAACACTTATACATGTATGCGGAATATTTTATGTGTGGGGCATCGATTTCATAGGACCGTTTGTTTCATCATTTAATAATATTTAAATTTTTCTCACTGTAGATTATGTATCTAAATGGGTAGAAGCTAAAGCTATCCGACATGCCGATGCGAAAATTGTAGTGAATTTTCTAACGAACTCTATTTTTTCCAGGTTTTGCACACCGAGAGCATTAATCAATGATCGAGGAAGTCATTTCTACAACAAGGTAATTGATACTCTATTGAAAAAGTATGGGGTGACACAACGTGTGGCCACGACTTATCACCCACAAACAAATGGTCTAGCGGAAGTTTTGAACCGCAAAATAAAGTCGATTTTCAAAAAGACTGTGAAACCAAATAGGAAAGACTAGAGCTTACGTTTAAGCGATGCATTGTGGGCGTACCGTGCTGCTTACAAGGGACCCATAGGAATGTCCCTTTACCGATTCATATTCGGTAAACTGTGCCACCTTCCAGTAGAGTTAGAACATAAGGCATTTTGGGCAGTAAAAAGATGCAACATGGAGTTGGACACCGCAGGTAATTATAAAAAATTAGATATTTAATAGCTTGAAGAGATCCGACGTGACACATTTGAAAACGCCCAAATTTATAAAGACAAAACCAAGGCGTTCATGACCAAAGAATATCTCGCAAAAAATTTTAAATTGGTCAAAAAGTGTTACTTTATAATCCAACATTAAGGATTTTTGCAAGTAAACTTCGAACCAAATGGCTTAGTCCTTTTGTTGTTACTAAACTATTTCCTCATGGTGCAGTCGAAATTAAAAACGAGGAGTCTGAGAAATATTTGAAAGTCAATGGACAAAGGTTAAAACCCTTTTATGAGAATTTTCAAGTACACGTGGTAAAGGAATTATTTTTTGAGGAGTCGAATGATTAAATTTTCCAGGTCGTCGAGCTAACGACGTTAAACAAAAGCGCGTTATGGGAGGCAACCTACATTTATTTTCATTTAGTAATTTATTTTATTTATTTAATTTAATTTTGAATTCCAGTTTAGTTTGAAAATTAAATAAAATATTATTTTAATCCATTTGATTGTGATATTTCCAGAAGCATGGACGACGACTGTCATTTGTTTTGGATGTTGTAATTAAATTATGGTAGGGGCACATTCAAATTTGAGGTGTACATCTTTTTCAATCAAATCCATGGCTAAGCAAACCAAACAGACCAAGCCCAGAAGAAGGGACGAAGACGCGGCCCAAACGGCCAAAGAAAGAAATGGGCCAACTGGCCTGACGCGGCCCAAAAGAAGAAAAAGAGAAAGTGGGCCAAACGACTAAGAAAGAAAAAGAAGGAAAAAAAAATAGAAAAAGAAGAAAAAGGAAAGAACGGCCCGACGGCCAAGAAAGAAAAAGAAGAAAAAAAGAAAAAAAAAAGAATAATTTTTTTTCAAACCCCTACCTTCCTCTTTCTTTTTCTTTCCCCCTCTTCTTCTTCTTCTTCTTCTTCTTCTTCACCAAAACCTTAACACCTCAAGCCGTCGCCGTTCGCCCTTTCACTGCTATCGATCCCTTGACCGCTGGTGACCTATTTGCCACCAACGTCCCCGTTAGCACCCACTATCATCAAAAAAAAGGAAAAACCACCCCAAAAACATCATCTCTCACCATCTACGCGCCACCACCATTCTCCACCTCCCCTCCGTCAAACACCTCCATTTGAAAGCCACCACCGCCACCGCCGTTCATAGCCCCACCATCAGACCTATGCAAAATAACACCCCTTCCTTAAAACACCCTAAAAATTTTATCTTTGTTCACCCTAACCCAACCACCACTTTTACAAACCCTAAAACCTTACATTTTACCCCATAGCCACCGCTAGCATCATCCAAATTTTTGACGACATCGAAACCACCATCCGTCGCCAATCTCTATCATTCACCACCAATATCTACTGCGGGCTACTACTAAATGGTCGTATCTGATTGTTTTTTAGCCCGAAAAGAATCCTTTAGTTCGTACTAGACGCCAATCAGCCGACATTTTACCGGTTCTATTAAACCGAGGTTGAAGCTTATTTTCAGCACCACCAGTCATCGATCTTGACGAAGAAGTTCCAGAACCACCACCACTAATAAATGTTGCTGGAACGAGTTAACATCGACAAAGAAGCTCGACACCAGTAACGGTGGAAAGTTCACACGTTCGTCCTGACAAGTCTAGCAACACAAGGTATAATGTTCCAAACCTACAAACTGATTTACTATTATTAACGTTTCCTACAGGACATTTAGACGGAGCTAGAACGACGAACCCAAGTGAACAACCTACTCCTTAGCGAACAAGGTCGGCCACTGCTCGTGCTCGATGTACACAATCGCGCCAGCCCAATGAAGGGTCAGAGTCAACCCCAAATAGCAGTACTAAAGCTGCTGATATACCGAGCCCACCGCAAATCCCAGTCAAAAATAAGTACCAGCCTTCTCGTAATAATAGGTGCGGTCAGCGAGGCCGAACTTATACAATGCCTCCAGAATAGAGACTTCGAGGATTTCTAAATTTTACAACATTAGAACACCAAACAAGATATGAGGAAATTCAACATCGGCCAATTCCAGTCTGTAAATATATCTTTCTCTTTACTCTTGATGCACTTAACATGCGTGAGTCGATATTTAATTATTTTATTGCTATTGGTTGGATATCATATGCGAATATTTATTGTACTGCGTACTATGAACTTGTGTTCGAATTTTATGCGACATTTAACTTTAATATGTTTGAAGTTGAAACTGTTGAAACCTTGGATGTAATTAAACTCAGATTGCTTGGTAATTCATTTTCTATGTCTATTTTTTATTTTAACATGGCCATGGGTTTCGTTGACCCTGACAATGTCCAATCCGGTTCATACTATAGTGCTCTTCTTGAAATACCTAGTCATTTTGATGCCAATTTCGTTTACTCGGTGTTAACAAACTCAGTATCCCGGGCTTACAATTCTAAGACCTCTAAAGCTTTGTTAGTGTATGAACTGACCCTAAGGTACATTTATAGGTTTCTCACTTTTAATTATTCGGGCCGCAATGATTCTACGTCTGTCTTAACTAGAACAGAGCTATTTTTCTTATGGTGCATGCATTCCGGTTTTAGGGTCAATTTGGGATATTGGTTTGTACGTAATTTTCATGCTGTAATTCGGACTCATCGACCTCTCATACTCAGCCCTTACATCACACACCTAGCTAAAAATATGTTTTTATTTAAAGCTAATTTTTCATCATTAACGTATGCTTATAATATGGATCCCTTAGATTAATATTGTTTGAATTCTATAGGTTTGCTTGCCGACACCCCTACTTTGTTCTATTTTGTTCCCCCAGGTACACGAACCGCTTGAAGCAATAAAGTCTTTCGACGAAGACGCGATATGGCTACTATAGAACAAGAGGAGCAACCACCTTCCACTGTGGATGAATGACTTCATCTCATTGAGGCTCGCCTAGAAACAATGGAAGCCAACATCTCAAACATCCTCACCATCTTACAAAGCGGTTGTAACAGCTCAGTTTTAGTTAACTCAGAAAAGTGGTTTCAGAACCACAAATATGAGGTCAGAAAATTATTTTAATATTATTTTTAGTGTCTACAGCATGTGTTTAGATATGTGTGATAGTTTCGTGTTTTAATTTTATTGATTGGATGCTTAATTTGACAAAAGGACTTAATCGCGTAAAATACAAAAGTTGCATTCTACTTGTTAAAAGTGTTTAATTGCTATGATTTATTAAATGAAAAGTCCTTATGATGATATTAGACCATTGATAGTGGAATTTTTCATAAATGGGCATGTATTTGATGTTTTAAATGTTTATTAACCAAGGTTAATTTAGTAATTTATGTATTAAGTATAATAAAACAAAACAAAATTTAAAATGGTTGTCATCTTTTTTAATTTACAACCGAAAATAGAAGAAGAAAAAAACATTTAGGGCTTATGATATTCGGCCAACTCAAAGCTTGATTAAGGTATGATTTTTGTTCGATTTTTGAAGATTTTTGTTTCTGTGATCGTTGCATCGAGTACTAGCTAGCCCGTGCCCTAATTTTTGAGTTTGTTGATGATTTTGTGAAGTGCCATTGATGAATGTTTAAGATTTTAAATGTTTGATGATGAAAAATGGATATTTGTTGATAGATTATCATATTTTGTTAAGTGATTTTTGGTAAAAATACTATTTAGGGATTAAATTGTGAAAAGTAAAAATTATGTGGTTGAAATGTGAAATAAATGTGAAATATGGGCTTCTAGGGGTACTATGGTAATTCGGCTAAGCATGAGTTTTGTTAAATTTTGTGTAATTTGTATTTTTATGAAATAGGGACTAAATTGTAAAAATATGGAACTTTAGGGGCTAAAGTGTAAAATTGCCCAAATATGTGTTTGTGGACTGAATTGAATGATGTGATGAATAAATGAGTTAATTTTGAATGTATATAGATCAAGAACAAAAGAAATCGGATTTAAATCGGGAAAAATCAAAGGTTATCGAATAGTCGATCCAGTTCGTTTATCCCTAATACGAGGTAAGTTCATATGCAAATAAATGTCTTTAAAGTGAAATATATATGTTTATTTGTTATTGAACTGCTATGAATGTTGAATGATCAAATACGAGCAAGAATCGATAGGGTTACAATATCCGAAAGTCCCGTACGAACCTTAAGAATAGTATAGGATACGAATATCATGACATTTGGATTAACGAGATGTGATTATGTGTAAGACCATGTCCGGGACATTGGCATCATTATGTGATTACGTGTAAGACCATGTCTGGAACATTAGCATCGTTTTTTGATTTCGTGTATGACCATAGCTGGCCTATCGGCATCGATATGTAATAACATGTAAGACCATATCTGGGATATGGCATTGTACGAGCTATATGTGATTTCCGAGTATCCTTAATGATTCTGAAAGGTTCAACGGGCAAAGTCAAGTCAAGAAAGAATGTGTGAATGAGTTAAGTGACTCAGGTATGTACGAGATTCATACAAGTATTGAAAAGGGAAGTAGTTGATAAATTCACTTGTGATATTGAATATGTATACATTGGGAAAGGTTTGTGAACTTTCATGTGCTTATGCATAGTTTGCCTATTAAAGAAAATGATGTTGATTCATGTGGTAATTTTATTTGTATATGGCTTACTAAGCTTTTAAAGCTTACTTGGTGTGTTCTTTCCCCGTTTTATAGATAATCGAAGCTAGCTCGGATTCGGGGATTATCAGGAACATCGTCACACTATTGATTAACTTGTTGGTACTTTTGATGCTTTGTGAATATGGTATATGGCATGTATAGGCTAGTGTTATGATGATGTGTTTTGAGATATGATATTAGCCATGAGATTTGGCTCATGAATGATGTAAATGTTGATGTGTATTTGGCCATTTAAGTTGGCTTAAATCATAAGTTCGATAAGTGATATATGATGTATATATTGCCTTGTGTTTTGTCATGTTTGGGATGGATGTTGTGATGGTTATACGGTTGCTCAATTAGCTAGTTGTTAATTAGTGTATTATTGCTTGAAAAATGACATGTTGTGGCTTGATTTGAAGATAATGAAATGGATGGATTTTAAATGGTATGATTTGTATATGAAATAGCATGTTTTGGTTGCCTATATATGTGTTGAAATGGTATTATTTTGGTTGTTTAGGTGAACATGAGAAAGGGTGGCAAATTGGCCTTGCAAATGGCCTATTTTTGTCCACACGGGGAGAGACACGGGCGTGTGTCTCAGCCGTGTGCGACACACGGTCATGCTACACGGCCGTGTGTCCCCTGGTGTTGAAATTGAATTGAAGTCAGTATGCTCCACACGGCCTCACACACAGGCGTGTGATCAGCCGTGTGGCACAAGTCAGTATACCCCCTAAATGGAACACGGCCTAGAACACGGGCGTGTGACTTGGCCGTGTTGCATAAGTCAGTATACCTTACAGGATTGGCACGGCCTAGCGCACGGCCTGGCACACGGGCGTGTGTAGCCATTTCGAAGGGCAGACGGGCTAGACACATAGGCGCGGTCGTCGTGTGTGACCCAAGTCGCATGTATGCCCTCTGTTTTCACACCGGCACCGGGACACAAAGCGTGTCCGATCCGTGTGAGGCACACAGCCTGTTCACACGGGCGTGTGACCCTTATATGTTTGTTAAATTTTTAAGTTTTTGAGAATTTTTGTATGTTATCGGTTTAGTCCCGAACCATTTCTAAAGCATGTTTAAGGCTTCGTAGGCCCTTATAAGGGACAATATGATATTGATTGAATGGTGTTTGAGAATGGATGTATAAATGTATGTTGTATGTTGTGATTTGATCGGTAATGCCTCGTAACCATATTCCGACGACGGATACAGGTTAGGAGTGTTACAACGGTCACTTCCACCGCCCTCCGGCCCATTAAATATAAACTGGGAGTACACTTGTCTCCACTCTTATTATTCTTTTTGCACATTGGGGGCAATGTGGGCTAAGTAGGGGGGATCATGCCATACTTTCTTTTGCATGTGTTTTGCTAAGAATAATTTCTTAATTCATTTCAGAAATAAACCTCTAATTCTTATGTTTAGTTTACTTAAATAAGTGCGTGAATCATGAATAACTATTTCTTGCTTGATCAATGAATATTTTGTAGAATTGAAAATGTTATGCCTTAGTCAATATTTCATGAAAATTGTTGGCTCTTTTGAACTTGCCTAATGAAAGTACTCGTTTAAATAAATAAATAAATAAATTTGCTAATAGCTTGGTTAAGAGTGAAGATTTGGAAATGTGACCAAGTTGAGTAACCGGGATGAGGTGCTTGGGTTGTCATCTCATTTCGTGTCAAAAGGTTTGGTGACAAGCCGAAGCTTGTAACACTCCGCTAGCCGAGTTGCCTTGAGAAAGGAGGAATAAATCGATTAGGGGCGTGTGAAATTGAGTAACCGGGATGAGGTGCTTGGGTTGTCATCTCGTTTCACGTCAAAAGGTTTGATTATGTCTCAAACTCGTTAAAAATAAATAATTAAATAAATAGAACTTGTCGGGTTGAGTAACCGGGGTGAAGTGCTTGGGTTGTAATCTCACTTCGCGTCAAAAGACTTGGCTACGTTTAAACAAAATAATAATAAAAATAATAAAAAAATATTGATAAATTTATATGTTGGGTATGATGGTTTCGCATGTTTGATTAAACCTAAATTTAGTGAAATAGTTGAATTTGACATACAGTTCGAGATTTTATAATATGCTTATTGATTGAGTTTAGCAATTGTTTATTTTTTATTCTTCTAATTGTTTGAAGTATGCTTGACTAGGAAAGGGGTTTTTTTATTTTATTTTGAAGAGGATTGACGGGTTATTTCTAGTGGATATCATGCTTGAGGACAAACATCGGCTAAATAGGGAGAATCTGATAGCAAGATAAACTCGTATTTTTAATATATTTAATTTTGGCTAATTATCGAATAAAATGCTATTAAATTTGGGGATCGACTATGAGAGGAAGAGTTGGCGGTTTGAGGGATCCTCGATTGTTATAACCAGCTTATCGCTTGGAAGGGAAAATCTATTTCAAGGATCGATTCAAGATTGGAGTACACCGAGGCTAAGGCTAAGCTTAAAAATATTTTATTTAATAATTTACTTTATTTGCTTAAATTTATTTTTGCAATTTCGATTATGTTTTTATTTTATTTTATTACATTTCGTATTTCCTTATTTTATTATCTTTGTCAATTTAAACCCCCCATTTTTATTTTTTTTTAGCATTGCTACGCACAGGTCATGGGTACGACTGTGACCGCGACAGCAATTCTGGTCACGGAAAAAGGCGAAATTAGATAGCCAGTCCCTGTAGATTCGACCCTACTGCTCTATATTGCTATTACTGTTATTTTATCATAGGAATTTATATTTGATGGTTTCGACACCCATCAAATTCCCACCCAAAATAAATTATAACTATTAAGTTGTAATTATAAAAAAAAAAATTCTAACTGGTAAAGATTTTTATGTCAATTTTAGTAGTATAAATTATTATTACATAATTAAAAAATATTTCTTTTTGAAAGTCATTAAAATTAGGTGTGAGCGTTCGATCGAATCGAGTAAAAAAATTTAAGTTAATTGAGTTGACAAGTCCCATCTTGTCGTTTTAACTCGATTTGAATTTTTTCCGAATCGAGTGAAATTATTCAAGTTAGATTAAAAAGTGAAACATGTCAAATTAAAATCTTGTTACAATATAACAAATTCTATGTTAGAGTACATAAATTTGAAATCATATATATTTGAAAATTTTTTCAAAGCAAAATAAGACAATAAAAGATATTTTAATATGATACACTTGAATCGTTAATTAACTTATTTAGGGCTCTAAAATTATTATTTTATAAAAAAAAATTAGTTTTTAAATTTCTTTACATATTCTTTATATTTTTTTTTAAAAAAAAATTCAACTTTTGAAACTTTTATAAATATTTTGAATTTTAAAATTTATTTTAAATTTTTTTGTTGAGAGAAAGACCAGTTTGCTCATTTTCAAAACTAAAAGGGATCAAAGAGTATTTACACAATTTGTTATTCGAATTATTCAAATTGTAAAATTTAACTCGACTCCAACTCAAAACTCGAATAATTTATTCGAATTAACTTGAAAAAATGAAATTACTTAATTCGATTAACTCAAAATTGAAACTATTTTTTCAATCGAATTTTGCAAACCCAATTTCCTTAATTCTCTAAACATATTAAGTCGAGTAAATCTATTATCTAAAGATATAATTAGATACAAATTCAATTATTGAAAACTTTTCGAATATTAAAATGAATGTGGATATATCATTTACTCCAAAAGAAAACAAAATAATTGCTATTATTAGCTATTAATATAAAGGTGGTTGTAACAGCCACCTACGATCAGAGTCGGATGTAAAAGCTAATTAAGGCATTAACAGCCTAAAATCATCCCAGATCTTTCTTTAATGGCCTATCAACTCCCCTCTATGCAATACACCACCTTTTTGAAAAAGGAGAGTGTGAGCAGGGCAGGATGATTTTTGTACCTAACCATGTTTGGATGACATCAAAGAACTCCATGTTGAATTAATTAGCTTCAGTTAGCCACCCTCCAGGGTGGATATGGTCCAAGGTTCTTTGGTGCCCACGACGCCTTCAATGCTAGCTGCCACTGCCTGTCAAAAGCCTCAAAAATGAAGGATTAGATAAAATACGAGACTTGAAGAAAGGAGATTAGGTAAATTTTAAGGCATTTTTTTTATATGGGCCAAACCTTGGGTAAGAGTTTCTGACACAAGCCCAGCTCGAATATATTATGTTATAAAAATATTTTATTAATTATATATGTTAAATAGTAATTATATATTTATATTAAATTATTAATCCAATAATAATTAAATTTATTATCCAAAACTAGGGGTGAGCGTTCGATCGAATCGAATGAAAAAAATTTCAAGTTAATCGAGCTCACGAGTCCTATTTTATCATCCTAACTCAATTTGAATTTTTTTCGAATTGAGTCGAGTGAAATTAAATTTAAATTGAGTCGAGTCGAGTGAAATTATTCGAGTTAAATTAAAAAAAGTAAACATGTCAAATAAAAATATTGTTACAGTATAACTAATTCCATATTAGAGCACATAAATTTGAAACAATATATATTTGAAAATATTTTCAAAGCAAAAAAAAAAAAAAAAAAAAAAAACTTGAGTATGATAAATTTGAATCATTAATTAGGTCCAAAAATTATTATTTTAGAAAATTTTAAATTTTTTTAATTTTTTATAATTTTTTTTAAAAATTTTATAAATTTTTTAAAATATAAATTTTGAAATTTTTATAAATATTTTGAATTTTAAAAATTATTTTGAATTTTTGAAAATTATTTTAAATTATTTTTGTAATTTTTATTGTAAGAGACCAATTTGCTTATTTTTAAAGTTGACAACGACCAAAAAGAGTATTTACACCAATTTGTTATTCAAATTATTCAAGTTATTCGAATTGTAAAATTCAACTCGACTTGAATTTGAAACTCAAAAAGAGTTATCCGAGTTGACTTGAAAAATTCGAAATTCGATTTTTTTTCGATTTTTTCGAATTAAATTGAGTTTTGCTCACCCCTACCCAAAATCTAAAAAAAAAGCTTACCCAACTAAAATATAAAATTTTAATAAATATATTTAATACAATAAAATATTTATTATATTTCTTTATGTTTTTTAATATAACAAAAAATTACTATATTTATGATAGTATTTTTTTTAATATAAATACTTTTTAATATGTTAGAAAACTTTTATTTTAGCATTTTTTAAGTGCATTTAGTGTATTATATTTTTTAAAAAAATATTTTTAAATAAAAATATAACACTCCTAACTCGTATCTGTCGCCAGAACAGGGTTACGGAGCATTACTGGAGTTTATAGATTAAATTAACAGATATTTCATATATGTAATGACCCAAAATTCACGGGCATCAGAAAAGTACATTATCGGGCCTCCGTCTTAGTAAATCGAGTTCAAAAATAATTATTAGAAATATTTATGAGTCTAGTGATGTGTTTAATTAGGTTTAAATTAGGTGAATTTAGCTTAATTTAGAGTAATTAGTGGAAAGGTCTAAATTGAATAAGGTGTAAAAGTTTATAAGTAAAAGAAAATAAGAGGGACTAAATAGGTAAATAAGCCAATGGCTTAAGATGAGGCGGCAATACATGGAAAAATCTTAGATTTTTCTTGATTTATATTATAAAAATATTATTTAATTAAAACATTATAAATTATATTAATTAAAGTTAAGATATTATATTATAGGAAATAAATAAAATAAAGACAATTGTATGATAAATAAATTAAAAATTTGTCAAATGGATGGTGATGATATTGTACAAATGTACAAAAATATATGTGTACAATTGTAGTATTTATACTTGTTATTAAATAGATATTTATTATAGTGTATTATTATTATTATTAATTTATTAAATTATAATTTATATTAATTATATTATGAGATTTTTATAGGATAAATAAAGTAAAACATGACAAATGTAGGGTGATGAAATACATGTGTAATAATATGTATGTGTACAATTGTAATACATGTAATTGATATTAAATATATATTAATTTGTTATAATTATGATATATTATATGATAAAATAAAATGAAGACAAGTGGATGGAGATGATTAATTACAAGTGTATAAATAAAAATATATACATTTGTAATATTTATATTTAAATTGAAAAATAGATATTTATTAATTATTATTATTACGTTAAAGATATTTATTAATTAAATAATTAAATTATATAATTTTTTTTGTTTGATAAACAAATTAAATAATGACAATTGTAATAAAATTACTAATACAAATGTAAAATAAATATATAATTACTTAAAATTTAAGCTAAAAGATATTTGTTATTAAATAATTATTATATATTATATTATTATAACATAAAGTAAATAAACTAAAAAGAAATAAAAGCAAAAGCAAAACAAAGAAGAAACTGGCATTCGAAACAGAGCAGGAAAAAGAAAGAAAGAAAAGAAAAAGGAAAAACTAAGGGTTTAAGGTTTAAAGCTTTGATTGGTAAGTCAATTAAGCCCTTTTTATTTAATTTTGGTGTTTTAGAAGCTTTAAAACAAAGTTTTGCTGAAAATAAGTTGAGGTTTTTGGAAGTTTATAGGTTTTTAAGCATGGTTCATGTTGGACAAATTGTTGAATTAGGGATTTAATTGAATGAATTTCAAGTTAGAATTGATAAAGGGATTAAATTGTAAAAGAAGCTATAAGTTTTGTGTTGTAGGGACTAAATTGAGAAAAATTCGAAATTAGAGATTTATGCTGAAAATTTAATAGTTAATTTTGAGTTTGGTCAAAATTTGAATAGAAATAAAGTATGAATTGAGTTAGGAAAGTAAGTGAAATTAGTTAGGATCAAATTGAGAATAAGGAAGAAATTAAATAGAAATTCAATTATTATTGTAAAAAAATTAATGCTGTAATTAATAGTATAATTATTTTAATTTTCGTAACTAATAAAGAATTCGAGGCATTGGCACAAAAAGGGAAGGAGAAGGTCGTCGATGAGTAACTGCCAAATTCGGGTTTGTATTACTATAATTCAAATTATTTATTTATTCATTAAATGTTAAATTAATTTATGTATATGGTAAGTAAATTATAAGGTAAGTGTTTTTGTTGAATTGAATGAAAATTGAGTTGAATGATGAATATGTATTGAAATTGAATTGTATGTAGATTGAAATGGAAAAGTATATTGAATTGAGTTGTAATTAAATTGAGAATGAAATTGAAATTGAAAAGTAATATGGAATACCCTATTAACTAGTCGGGCTGAGTCGGATATAATTGGCATGCCATAGGATTTGAAAGAGTACGAGATTTATCGGCTTTGCCAATCAGGCACTTTATGTGTCGTATATCAGGCACTTTATGTGTCGTATTTCAGGCACCTCGTGTGTCGTATCAGGCACCTCGTGTGTCGCTTCGTGCACTTATGTGTCGATATCGATCGTATTATGTACCGCTTTAGGCACAATGTGCCGTCTTGTGTGTTTGGGTTGGAATCCGTGTATCCGTCAAAGCCCGGATTGTTAATAGGGTGAATAATTGAAATGAGAAAATCAAATGAATTTGATCGATTGTAGTATTGAATATGAAAAAATTTAAAATTATGGATTGAAATTGAGATTGAAAATGAAAGACATGAACTTAATGTTCATGCAGTGATTGAAATTGAAGAATAGCTAAAAATTGTATTGTTATTGTTAATTATTGAAAGTTTAAGAATGAATTGATATTTGAGAAATTGGATAGTTACATGCTTGGTAATTATAATTATTTATTGCTATTATAATTTGAATTATGGTAATACCACTGAGTATGGAATACTCAGCGTACGGTTGTTTCCGTGCCCAGGTTGATAGGAGTCTAGTGTCCCGGTCTAGCATCCGAACGATCCCGACTCCAGCATAAAGATTTTGGTGATGTTTTCTTCCTTTAAGTGTAAGTGGCATGTACATAGGGATTATAATGGTTATTTTGGTATGTTATATAATTTTGTTGTAAAGAAAGGTATTTGGTGTTTTGATGATTAAATTAGTGAAATAGTAGAAATTGTTTATGGCATTGATATTGAATTGAAATGGTCTGAATAGTTTTATGAGCTAATTAGAAATGATAGTAGGGTTTTCATTAATTAAGTTGTTAAGTCAATATGTCAAGTATGATTTAAGTATATTTGAGTATATAAATGCATTGGTTGAAATGCTGGAATTGGTTTGGTTGCGATTTGAAATTTTCAGGGAAGGTTAAATATTTATAAAAGGGTTATATTGATTTTTTTTTTTAAATGAATGAAGTCAATTAGCAAAAAATTATATGAATTTATGATTATATTATAATATGATTGTTATTTATTTAAGAATTATTTGTAAATTGTCCGATATGTCCAGTAATGCCTCGTAACCCTGTTCCGGCGACGGTTTAGGGTTAAGGGGTATTACAATATCATATTACATTCACGTCAGAAACCAATCAAAATAAAAAATATTGTCCCTTATACGAGCCCTCGAGTCCCAAAATATGCATTAGAAACAAATTTAGACTTAATCGGGTACTCAAAGAATTTTTCAGAAAACATCAAAAATTTTCATAGGTGTAGGGGTCACACGGCCAAGCCACACGCCCGTGTGTTAGGCCGTGTGAAAAATTTAAGCATACTGACTTATGCAAATCAAAAGATACAGGGGACACACAGCCGTGTCACTTGGCCGTGTATCACATACGGCTGAGACACACGCCCGTGTCTTTGCCGTGTGGACGAAAATAAGCTATTTTCTAAGCCACATTTCTCACCCATATGAATACCAACCAAACCTCAACAATTTACACATCATTAGGCCATATTAAGACATTCAATACAAGCTAAAATTAAGTCTTAAACATTCATCATCACAATCAATCAATATGCTCTTAGACACCTCAAATGACAATTTATAAACATGTCAACCAAATATTCAAACTTACCTATTTAATTCATCTAACAATTTTACCAAAGTTCACCATAAATTAAATGTACCCAAACTTATATTATTCACATTAACATCACTAATATGCCTCATTCTCAAACCAATATATATATGAGTCGATTATATAGACAAAATATAATTCATAACATTTACACAAGCAAAACTTTGATCAAATCCACACAAACCCTATACATGCCATATAAACCATATTGAACGTTTCAAAAACTACCGCAATAAGCTGGATAGTGTGACTTGAGTGCTGATCCGATCTTCCAACCTCTCGAAAATTTACAAAGACATTAAACAACACAAGTAAGCTTAATGAAGCTTAATAAGTTCGATGGGTTAAACATAAATCTTACCGAACCTACTATAACAAATCAAATAAAAAAAATCATCCATGTCAGCTCCCTGTCAATCACAACTTCAATCGATGAGTATACTTGTTTCAAGTCCATACCAAAAATAAATAATATGTCTTTCCATTTCAATATATATATCACCTTACCAAATCTTTTACAAATCGAAAAACGACTTACGGATAAGAGTACATCGTTATCAGAAGCCTGTAAGCTGAACAGAAGCTCATGAAAGCTAAATAGAAGCTCATAAGAGCTAAACGGAAACCCATAAGGGTTGAACAGAAGCTCGTAAGAGTTGAACAGAAACTCATAAGAGTTGAACAAAAGCTCATGAGAGCTGAACAGAAACTCATATGAGCTAAACAGAAGCTTGAAAGAGCTAAATAGAAAGTAAAACACAAGAGTTCACAACAAATGCTAAACCCCAGTTTACTTGGGTAGTTTACCAATATCTTCCTCCAATGCCGTCAATGCGCCAAATCCCGAAAGTACTCAAATCCTGCGTTCTTAAATATTCAATTCAAGATTATAACTCCAACAATAATTCATTTCTCAACAATAGAATAAATACATCATACCATTCATCAAATCAATATAAATATTAAAGTTTAACCATACGAACTTACCTGGATTGAATTGTAATGTTTGCAAAAGTTTAGGGACTATTCCACTATTTTTCCTTTTTCACAAGTATCTACGGGATCTTGATCTAAAATATAAAATTACTCATTAATTAGCATATATTTCAGTTCCAATTCATTTCACA
The DNA here is from genome assembly GCA_025698515.1 of Gossypium sturtianum. NCBI lineage: Eukaryota > Viridiplantae > Streptophyta > Magnoliopsida > Malvales > Malvaceae > Gossypium > Gossypium sturtianum. Next base: position 38,358,215 of record CM046949.1, read on the forward strand.
ATTAATACCCTTCAATTTTTTGAATTTACACAATTACCCAAACTTTTACAACTTTTACAATTTAGTCCCTTAACTAGTTAATCTATCAAATGAACTAATTTTTCTCAATTAATAATTTATCTAAATATTATAGGCTATCATATAGCCCTTATTAAAATAGAAAATTAATACCAAACCCTAATATTTTAACCTTTTCACAATTTGATCCTAAAATTAATATTTAACAAAATCACTTTATAAAATCATCATACAACAAAATTAAAGCTCTAAATCCATGTTATTCATCTAAATCATCTTATATTCATCAATGGAAACTTCCAAAATTTTCAATAAAATCAAAAACTAAGATAAGACTTAGTTGGATTTAATTGTAACAATCTTAAAAACATAGAAATTACAAGAAAAGGGCAAGAATTGAACTCACTTGAAGAAAAAAAAAATGAAAAACCAGCTTAAGGGCTCTCCTATGGCATTTTTCGACAGAAAATTGAAGAAGAATTGCCTAGAAACTCTTTTAATTTCTCATTTGTATGTTTAATTTCACTTTATTTACAATTTTGCCATTAATGGCTTTATTTTAGTTTTTTCTTTCTTTCTTATGTTGCCTTAGCCTCTCATTTAGGCTTATTTACTCTTTAAGTCCTCCCTTATTCACTAATTAAGCCATTTAACCACTTGTTTCTTATAATTAGCAAGTTTTACACATTTTTTTCAATTTCGTCCTTTTTAGTTAATTAACTATCAAAACGTTGAAATTTTCTAACAAAACTTTAATACTACCTTCATGATACTCCATAAATATTTATAAAAATATTTACAGCTCGCTTTATAGAAACGAGGTCTCGATACCTCATTTTCTAAAAACCACTTCACCTAATAAATCTTTGTAAACACAAATTACTAAATAATAAAATTTACGAGCTTACTCATCGAATTTGGTGACCTCGAACCACTGTTTCCGACACCACTAAAAATTGGGCTGTTACAAAAAACTAATCTAAAAAATTAAATACGAGTAGACCTTGTCTAGCCCAGATTTACTTTTCTAAAATTGGACAGACCCATGAACACATTTATGTAATGCAGATTAATAAACAATAATTAACATAATTTTAGTTTTATTTTTGAAATAACACAACTGGAGTATATTAATTAATAAATAAATAACAATCTAACAACCGTAATAAATGGAAAACTAAAACCCCCTAAACAGTCAAACCCCATTTCCTAAAAATAATAACTATACCATAGCCTAATTAATGAACTCTGCCATTTGAAAAGACATATCACAATCAAAATTCCATTCCCAAATATTTACTTTCCCAAAACCAGATCCTTATGGCTCTTAGAATCAGAAGCATTCAACAGTGGCCTGAAATCACCACTATCTATTTTCTCTTCTTGACTCTTACCTTCCTTCACTTGTAACACCCCTAACCCTCATCCGTCGCTAGAATAGGGTTACGAAGTATTATCAGTCATTACAGTTCAAATACAATTATTACAGAACAAATTAGCATACAAATAAGAAATTAATCGTATTGTCCCATGTATGGGCCTTCGAGGCCCAAAATACATATTAAAAACAAATCGGGACTTAATCGAAAACTCAAAAAAAATTTCACGAAATTTCAATTTTTTTTCCTAAGTGCAGGGAACACACGTCCGTGTGGTCTAGGGACACGCCTGTGTGACCCTATGACATGCCCGTGTTTCAGGCCGTGTCCTATCCCGTGCAACTCTCTGACTTATAACACAAATATTATCAATACTTTCCAATAACACATCATTTAACCAACTTCCAAATTATGCCAATTTCAACCCAAAATTTGCTTATTTCAAATCATTCATACATAAACCTAAATATACCATATTCAACTATTATTTTACCTCTCATCATTCAATCACATCAACACTATAAGGCAGTCATGCAAATACCATAATTTCCAAAACACAAGCCAAATACATAACTATTTTTAACAAAACACCTATAGTCTATCATTTAGTCAAAATAACTTATACATGCCATTATAACCAGAATTAAGTCATCCATAATTACCGATAGAACCAATGGATAGTGTGATATGGCTCCGACAAGCGTCCAACCCGTTTGAGCTTCCGGTAATCTGTAAGGTAGATAAATAAAACAAACATGTAAGCAAAGAATGCCTAGTAAGTTCGTATAATCTTTAATCATATTAATTCTTTTGAAATATAAAATTTTACATATCCAAATATTTCTATATTTTATTTCCCTAATATTCATAGAACTATATTCATCAATTCACAAGGTGAATTAATACATAGTATCAAACACATATACTTATTACCCCAAGCTTAGAAAAATTTTATACACTTTTTATCTCTTCCACACTTATTCCGTATGCATGTCATTTAGTCATGGTCACAAGTTAATGCATTTAACCAATCCTTTTTCATATTGAACACATAATAAATCATTTCATAAGAAATTTCGTAATTTAAGCCTTACCATTTTTTCATGAGCACTAACTTATTTTCACTTAAATACTTACCATTTCAGGGCTTTAAATAAATAAACATACTACTATTCAATCAATAGCTTGGCACTTGCCTAATCATCAAACAACAACAATAGTTAGCAAACTTGTACATCTTACGTATAAATTCAATATTGATAAACTTATTTTCTCGACATATTACACTTGGGTTTATTACTCATCACCATATACATAATTTCCTTGTATCAACATATTTACATGTCGATTTTTTTCAATATATTAAATAAATACCATTTTCCATGTCACATTTCAATATATATCAAGTAATCATTATTTCCAAAACACGTTTCAATATATATCAATTAAATATCATTACCGAGTATTTCAGATATATATACTGGTAATAACCATAAGTTTTTCACTATTAATTACATATATATATATATATATAGCATTCATAGCACATCCAATTCCCTTCAATTTACTATCTTAAATAACTTTTCACAATTTAATGTACAATCATTTAACGATATCAATATCCATTTCATGAACTCATGATTCATGTATCTCATTTATATAATTCAATTCAATGTCTCATGGCTTTTTCATTGTAGTCACACATCACTCAACTATAAAAATTTCCATTCATGAACCCATGGTTCGTATATATCTTTTACATAAATCATTTCACTATTCAATTTCAATTTCAAATTCACAGATAATATCGTTCAGTATCGATCAATTTTTCCAATTCATTATGTACCCCTATTAACCCGAATCGGACTCGGACGGATACACGGATCCAACCAGAACATACCAGTACGGCACTCAGTGCTTCATCGACTATGCCGAAGTAAAATAGTACGGTACTCAGTACCTCATCAGAATTATCCGAAGTCACAATACGACACTTACAGTGCCTCATCAACTCAAGGTCGAAGTATCCCTAAACACTTCCAATCTTATGGCATGCCAACTATATCCGACTCAGCCCGATACAGTTAATAGGGTATTCAATTCACTTTTCAATTCTCAATCAATTCACAATTCAAATAATTTCACAAACTCATAATTCAATACAAAACAATTCAATTCAATTTCAATCTTCACATATATTCATAATTCAATTCAATTCAATTCACTTTTCAATAACAATCAATATTTATTTCAATTCAGTTAGTCAATATAATCAATATATATATCAACTCAATCAATAGAATTTCAATAAATTCATCACTTGTTAAGTTAATCCGTTTCAATATATCCAATATTCAAATATCACAATTCTGCATACATTCAATTAAATAACAATCAATATTCCTTGTACCATTATTTTCATGAATTTCGTATGTATTTATTTCGATAACCAATCATAAACATGAATATACATAATTATCACTTAAGTTTCATATTTATAAATTTTCCATGTTTTTTTTAACATATAATATAAATAAATAAATAATTTCATACATCAATTCAATATAAATATCAAAGTTAGATCATACGAACTTACCTGGGCCTATTTGTAGAATTTGTGGAAATTCAGGGACTAGTCTGTTAATTTATCTTTTCCCCGTTTATTTTCGGTTTCCTGATCTATAATATAAAATTACTTATTCATTAGCATCTAATTCAATTCTAATTCAATTTACAATTTATACCCTTTAGTTTCCAAAATTATACATTTACCCCAAATTTTATAATTTTTACAATTTAGTCCCTACTCAAATAACGCCTCAATTGAACTAATTTTTCCTCAAATAACACTTTATCTAATCATTTTAGGCTATTATACAACCTTTGATATTCATAATTTCAGTACAAAACCCCAATTCTTAACTTTTTCACAATTAGGTCCTAAAAATCAATTTCTATTGAAATCACTTAATAGAATCATCATATAGTGAAATTAAAGCTTCAAATCCATGATAATTCATCATAAAATTCCAGCTAAAATATGAATGACCAGCTCAAACCCTCTTCAATGGCTGTTTTTGACAGAAAATTGATGAAGAAAATTTCTAGAAACTATTAAAATAACATTTGGCCATATAAACTTTATTTTAATTCCAATTTTGTCCCTAATCACATAAATATCTTTGATTTTTGTTCACGTTATGCCGCCTCAGCCATTTAAGATGGTCCATTTGCCCTTTTAGACCTCCTTTATTTACCATTAGGCTATTTAATCACTTTAGCAAGTTTTGTACCTTTTTCAATTTAGTCCTTTTTAATTAATTGACTACCGAAACATTAAAATTTTCTTACAAAACTTTAATACTAACTCAATAACACTCCATAAATATTTCTAAAAATATTTATGGCTCGATTTATCAATTTGAGGTCTCGATACCTCGTTTTCGACCCAATTTTTCTAATAATTTTTTTTAATTCACAAATTCACTAATTTTAAAATATTTCTAATGCCACACTTAACTCATAAATTATAATTAAATAGAATTTTTGAACTCACTTGTCGAATTTCGTGATCTCGAATCACTATTTCTGACACTACTAAAAATTGGGCTGTTACATCACTACTGTTTTCCCCGATTGATGAGCAGCCCAACAATACCTTGAACCCAATTTTTATTTTACAGTACTAGAGATGCTCCTCCAACCGTTCCTCGTGTATATTTCTCCACTGCCTCCTCTGCAAAATTCGGCACCTCGTCAAGAAGATAAGTATTCTTTTCCCCCCTTAATCCTTCAATGGCCAAAATATGAGCCACTTGGTTCCCTTGCCTCTGAATATACCAGAATCCACAGTTTTTAAATCTCTTCCTCAAAGAGTATGTAAGCACTGATGCATGAACCATCGTTCTTGTTTGCTTGTTGTTTCTTTATCATCGTAAGCGAATCACCTTCAATCACCACATTGTGAAACCCTAAATCAATGCCCAATTGGATTGCTTGGAGACATGCAATAGCTTCCGCAGCAAACCCCGTTGGTATGTGATTATTAATAATTGTTGTTGAACCCAGAACAACCCCCTTTGATTTTTGATAACAATCCACGAGCATGATTTCAGGGAATGAGCTTGAAAAGCCCTATCAAAACTTACCTTTATGAAAGCCTTCTCTAGAGGCCTCCATCTTACAATCTCAACTCTCGTAACATGTAACAGTTTGTTTAAGGCATCTAATTTTTTTAATTGAACTTTAATCATTTCTACTATTGCTTGAGCCTGATTTTTAATCACATCCTGCATATATTTATTTCTTTCAATCCGTAACACCCAAAAGGTACACCCCACCATCCTGAAAATCTGGTTAGATGAGGTACAAAATAAATTATCAAGTCAATCTTGAATGATAAGAATAGTGAACTCCATATGCCATTAAATGTTTAATTTGTTTCACACTTCTACGGTAGTGATATAATCATGAAACGAGTGCTCAAGAGTTTCCGGGCCATTCAGACACCTTGGGCAGACCAGAGGCCCCACTAATCTTCTATTTTAGAGGTTGTAGAAATTAGAAATATAATTTCAAAAAATCCTCTAGACTGTAATTTGTATCTTCTCTAGCAGGTTAAGTTTCCACAACTTTTTGAAAAAAATTGTATAATTTATTTAATTCTAGTAAGGCCTAGATAAAAATGAATTTTGTATAAGAATGTTGTACCCACTACGAATCGAGAATACCCCAGACGCCTCACCTCACCAACCAATTGAATCCTTTTGAAGTGTCTGTGCTAAAGGAATACACAAAATTTTCCTTGCTTCCTTAGCACTAAACATACTAGTAATCAACTGAAAATTCCATTGCCCAATCTGTTGATAAATTAAATTAGAGACATTTACTATATTTTGGCCAGTAGATCTTCTCTGAATTTTGTGCCCTTCAATCCAAGAACCCACGCCTTTGTCCAAACATTAATTCTGGAACCAGTACCCACACACCAGCATAAACCCTCTTAGAGTAATCTCTTTGCAAACCATATACTCTTCAAAGTATAAGATATGTAAGCTCCCAAGTTTGAATTCATGAAATCCGACTCTGGAAAATACTTTGCTTTTAGCGATCTTGCCAATAACGTGTTTGTTGCTTTGCTAGAAGTGCCAAATTAAAATTTGTTAAACTTCAAAAATCCATTCCCCTATTATCCTTGAGATCACATAAATTCAACCACTCATACTAATGAATCCCTTTCTTTCCCCCATGCTTTTGCCACCAAAATCGACTAATAATTCCTTCCAACTCTAAGCATAGGGACTTCGGTAAAAGAAAACATGACATAACATAAGTAGGGATGGCCTGAAGGACACTTTTGATAAATACCTCTTTACCTCCCTGTAATAACAACTCCACACACCAACTCTTAATACGACTTAGCATACGATCATTCAACAAATTAAAAGCTTGTTTCTTTTTTCGTCCAACCATTTTAGGGTAGCCTAAATATCTTTCTGGGTCTGATGAAAAACGTACCTCTAATTCTTCAGAGATCATTCTTCTTTGTTGTTATTGTACTTTTGAACTATAAAAAATAACTGATTTATCAAAGTCAACACATTGACCCAAACTTCTTTTATACTCTTGCAAAATCTGCTTTAAGACCAATGCTTCTTCCCTTGTGGCTTCACCAAAAAAAATACAATCATTGGCAAATAATAAATGAGATATTTCTCGCACTCGATGATAGATTTTTGCCCCTTTTAATAAACCATCCCTCATCGCTAATCTCATAAGGGCTGAAAGACCCTCACTACATATTAGAAAAAGATAAGGGCTAAGTGGATCACCTTATCTAAGGCCCCTATTTGGTGTAGCCTCTCTTGTTTCCCCGTTAAACACTACGAAATAAGAAACTGTACTAATTCATTCCATAACGAAATAGACCCAGCCAGTTGAAAAACCAATTTTTAGCATTACTTCCCTCGAGAACATCTACTCTACTCTATCGTACGCTTTACTCATATCAAGTTTCAATGCAAAAAGTCTCTCATTCTGATTCTTCTTTGTTTGAAGGCATTCAAAACCTCATAAGCTAAAAGAACATTATCCGTGATTTGTCGCCCCAGAACAAAAGCATTTTGTGCCTCCTTGATACAATCATTCAACACTTTCTGGAATCAATTTACCACTGTTTTCGAGATAATTTTATAAAGAACCGAACATAGACTAATGGGTCGAAAATGCACTAACCTAGTCGGATTTATAATTTTTGGAATAAGAACAATGTGAGTACGATTGATCTTCGATAAAGAAAATGCCTCCATTAAGAATATCTAGACAAAAGGAACCAACATCTTGACCTACAATATGCCAATACTTCTGATAGAACAAAGTGAATATACTATCAAGACTCGAAGCTTTAGTTGGGGTCATCTCTTTTTAACGCAACAAGAATATTCTGCCATTTATATTTTGATGATAAGATCCTATTTTGCTCCTCCGTTATACACTGTCTCACCCCTTCCAAAATATGATCCGAGTTGCCAGAACCTTGACATGAGAAAAGATCAAAGATATAAGTATTTGCTATATTTAACATACCTCATCGCTTCGTTATAATCCTTCTGTCCTCACCTTATAACCCCCTAAACTGATTTTTCTAAGGACGTTGAGATGCAAATCGATGAAAAAATGTCGTATTTTGATCCCCTAATTTCAGCCAATTAGCTTTCGCCATTTGCTCCTAATAACATTTTACCTTGTCTATTTCCAAACTGAGCATTACTTTTGTATCCAAAAGCTCCGCAATATTCATTCATCTCCGATTCCCAAATTCAAATCACTTAAATTTTTTTCGAAGCATTTCTAATTTACCCCTCTTTCTCTTTTTCAACGAATCAGCCCACTTCTGCTAACCTAAACATAAAAATTCTAGACGCTCAAGAACAGTCCCCCACTGGCACTCCACAATCTATAAATCTTAAGCTCATAAAACTTCTCTAAAGTCCACCATGATTCAAAGTGAAATTTGTACCATGGTTTCTCATTATCCAATTGTTTAGTAGTTAAAAGCAATGGACAATGGTTAGAAAATGAATGTATCAAATGGAAAAGGAAAAAGTCAGGAAATTTAAACCACCAAGTCGAGTTCGCCACTCCTCTATCCAACCTTTCTCTAATGTTGTTTTCTGCAAAGTTCTATTTTTCCCATGTAAACCATGATCCTTCATATCCCAAATCTTCAAGCTAACACTCAATCAAAATATCTCGAAACTCCTTCATACGCCCTTCCTCCCGTGGTAACCCACAATTCTTCTCATAGGAATAAAGAATCTCATTAAAATCTTCCCATACTATCCAAGGCAAACTTTGATCTTGACCCAACCATTTTAAGAGATTTTTGATGGAAGATCATGGATTTGAACCCAAAAAAATGAATAAATTAACGCAATTTACATCGGATCTTCATTCCTTTCCATATTTTGAAAAATAAAAAAATGATTATTAAACATCCACGGTGCACCATTAACCACTCGATCGTTATCCACCCTATTATAAAACCGAAACAAATAGTGATTCTCCCTCAAATATGATATCTACACCCCCAAAGGGTCCCATAGATTTGCCAACGTATTCCTCATTGTCAGGAAGTGAACAACACTAGCCATAAGAAAGCATCTAACCTAAAAAAAAAATGAAATATTTGGGCCTGCACCTCAACTCTAGCTTGAATCTTCCATACTTCATCTTCTTTATTGTTGATATTCAAACCCTCCATCGCGTTTTCCATTGATCAAAACCATTAAGAATTCAACGTTAAAGCCAACAATTTTTTGCTTTTTCTTTTTTTTTTTTAAAAACCTCGATCGATAAAACAAAATAAAAGAACTCTAAAATTAAAACTTAGAAACCAAGAAACGTGCCATAATAGAGCAGAAGAAAAAATAAAGAAAACGTGCCATATTGGCAGACTGAATTTACACAATTTTAATTTAGACATCCTATTTTTCTTTAGGCATAATGCCAAAATTAGCCCATAACATTTGGCTATTTGGTCACTTTGGCCCTCTCTAGTTTTTTTGGAGCACTTTGGCCCCTAACGTTTTTTTGGTCAATTTGGTCTATTTTAACTGTAACACCCCAAACTCGGCCCAGACGTTATGGCCGAATTTGGCGATATCACATTAAAGTGTTTTTCAAAATCATCGTTTCTTTAGAAAATCCATGTTTATTATTAAGCCTCGTTTATGTATCTTTAACCGAAATTAAGGTATCTTATTCTTTTAAAAACTCAAGTTATTCTCGTAGAACGTTAATCATGTTAGTTTGTTACTATACCTTAAAACCAAGTTTGATGCGGAAGCTATTATTATAAGTTACGAAAACGTGGTGTTTTAAAAACCAATTATCTTTTGGAAAACCGCGTTCTACCACTACTCAGATGTAAATTAAAATAGGTAAAGTCCCCAAATTAAAAGTTAAAAATTTAAGAGGCCTTATTACAACAAAAACCCAAATTAGATTTATAGGAAATAAACTCAATTATATAAATAGATGCGGTTGTGTGGCCACCTCCGAATCCCTCACAGCACCGATCTACCTAGGACTGGGGATTACCTGTACAGATAAACAGAGAGGTGAGTTTACGAAAACTCAGTGTGTAGCCTCATGCAAATAAACAGCCCATCAAGCCTTTAGGCAAGTATAGTCTGGGCCTAAGCCCAAGTCAATAACAGTTCAGTTCAGTTGGGCCTTAGACCATTACGGTATCAGTATCAGGGTGGGCCTTAGCCAATAACAGCATCAGTGTGGGCCTTAGCCCATAACAGTAGCAGTAACAGTTTAAGCATGCAATCAGAAATCCTACCCATCCAGCCTCTACACTCCATTTCGTCCAGCCCAACACTCCATGTGGGGATAAAATCACCCACCAATTCCTACACTCCAAAAATTAGCACCGGTTGCAGCATTAAACAATATTTGCAGCAGAGCTACCAGTACAGTACACTTCTTCCAATCATAATAATCCCATCCCGTTCAACATATCATACATGAATGCAACATACATATATATACATCATGGCATGCTCATATACGGTCATACATAACATAAGGCATAACAGTCATTTCACCATAGGGGCATAACAGTCATTTTATCAGTTTGAGTCTAGGTGTACTTACCGAACCATCGGTAGGTCTACAGTCATCTAGGGCGACCCGTGCAACCTTAACAGTCTAACAGTGTAAATGGGCCCAATGCCCATAATGCGGCCCATGTGAGCCCACATGCTCGTGTGGCCCACACGCTCGTGTGGCCCACTTAGCCCAAAAATAGGCTCGGCCATGTAACTTACACAAATTGGCCTAGAATTCTCCACATGTTTGTGCGGTTTACCCGTGTGGGGCCCACGAGCTCGTTGGGCCCACACGGCCCATTTCGGCCCAACATGGCCCAAAACGGCCCAAGACCACGAAATCGCTAATGGTGGCCTCAGTAGTCTAACACTTATGTTTTATACGTTCAGTTTACCATACGAGCGACGCTCGTCTGGCGTCACTGTCATACTTTTTCGACTTTTGTCGGCTTACGATTTGGGCAGTGCTTACACTTTTCGACATTTCACCGATACCATTTATGAGAGTACTGTTACACACCTGGATCTAAAAAGATGCGCAGACAGTCCTCGATCACTCCAGAACCTATGTTCACCCATAACATTATGTTACTCACATATCAATTTAATTTAAAAACGAACCCAAATCAATATACATAATCACCTAATCGCCAACCGCTTACCTTGATTGACAATCGAATCCCTACACACTTTACTCATTGGAAAACGATGATCACTAGAACTCGGGGTTATTACCTGCAATCCAATCGAAACCCCTTATTAACAAGTATCTACAAGCACAGTTTAAGCCTAAAAACGAGTATCAACTTACCAAAAGTACCAAACCGTAGACTAGCAATGAACACTAAATCGACAGAGATCAAAGAAAAAGTCAGCACAGTGAGTGTATATGAAGAGAGTGTATTCGGCCAAAAGTAGGAAAAATGAGAAAAGGAAAGATGAGAAGAAAATGAAAGGGATGTTCAGCCAACACAAGCAGGGTGCTAGGAGGAGTAGTCTAAATTGGTAGAGAAACTAGAAGAGTGTAGTGGCAGAAGGGAGAAAAAAACCAGTTTAGGGGAGGAGAGGGTTACAGCAGAGGGAGAAGAAAGAAAAAAAATAAAAAGGGGAGAAGAGGTTTTTGGCAGAGGGAAAAGCAACACAGAATCGAAATAAGGAACCCCTCCCTAGCCGAATTCTTGAGTGCCTAAGAGTCCAAATTTTGCACACCTCTACCTCTCCCATCATCCCTTGATTTCCTCCTAAAATCCCTCCTCAAATCTCTCCACCTGATCCTACCTTCCCTCAACCACACAATTCGAATTCTTCTCAACTACTTCAGTGTTTCAGTCAAACTCTATCACCTCCCACAGCACAGCAACAAAATAAATATCCCCTTGCCACTACCAAGATTCGAACCTCAGTCCTCTGGCTTAGGTAGCACGCCACTTACCCCTTAGACCAGCAGACTTTTTATGTCATGCTTTACCCACATATATTTAAAAGCCTACTAACCAAATGCAAGGGTTTTATTCCCTAAAAACCAAAATTTTACATAGGCCCAGGCTCGAACCCAGGACTTCTCAGACATTTCCAAACACACCCAAATCACTTCGCCACTAAAGCATATAGGTATTTATATTAAAAACATGCAAAAATAAATACTTAATTTTTGGAGCGTTACAACTCTACCCCTTAAAAGAAAATTTCAGCCTCGAAATTTACCTGTCAAAACAGATGGGAGTATTGTTGACGCATCGCCTCCTCGGGCTCCCATGTGGCCTCCTCTGAACTGTGATTGCGCCAAAGTACCTTAACCAGTGGGATAGACTTCTTCCTCAAGATTTTCACATCACGATATAAGATTTGAATCGGTTCCTCCTCAAATGTTAGGTTCGGTCTAACCTCAATTTCCTCAGTTAAAATCACGTCCGTGGGATCAGAGCGGTAACGCCTCAGCATAACCATCACCTCTGCCCGGTGCTCCACAACCACGGTCCATAGCATTTCCATCTCTGGCCTGCCCACGACCTCTCGGTGGCTGCTGCACACCTCTCGGTTGCTGAACAGTACCCCAACCTATAACTTGCATCTGTTCGGGCCTCCATGGACAATCTCTGATACGGTGCTCTAATGATCCGCATCGCAAACATGCTCCAATCCTTTTCTAGCACTCGCCCTGATGGCGTCTACCACAGTCAACACATGGCTGCGGTCCAGTAGCAACAATAAGGGCCCTAACTCTGACCGACCCATCCTCTCTGGCCTTTTTATTCAGCCTCTGAACGGAACTTGAGGGCTTCGAATCCCTCTTATTCCTACCATTTTCTCTGTTCAGACGCTCAGTACGCTTCACCTCCTCGGCGATCTTCGCCTTATCTACCAGTGTGGTAAAATCTCGCTCCCTCTGTGGAGCTATCAAAACTCTCAGACTATCCCTGAGGTCGTCCTCGAAACGAACACACCGCTCATAATCAGTTGCCACCATCCCACGTGCATAGCAGCTTAATCGCAAAAATTCAGCCTCATATTCAGCCACTGACTTATCCCCCTGAGTCAAATTTAGAAATTCCCTCCTCTGGGCATCCACATAACTAGCGCCCACATACTTCCCTTGGAAAGTAGTCTTGAAGAATTCCCATGTCAATCGGTCAGCCTGAGTACCCTCTTTAACTGTAAGCCACCACTGATAGGCTTCGTCTCGCAGCAAGGACACTGCACCTTTTAGTTTCTGGTCAGGGGTACAGTCGAGGTCATCCATGATCCTCTCTGTGGCCTCGATCCAATATTCAGCCACGTTAGGGGCAACTCCTGCGATACCCCTAAAAATCTCAGCCCTATTAGACCGGAGTCGTTCTGTGAATGACCCACAACCCACAGTACCAGTATTGGGCCCATCGATCCTCTCTAGAATTTGTAACATAGCTTGGGACAATGCGTCGTCCCCAGCTGCTCGATCGTGAGACCCAGTCTCAGTCACAGGTGAAGCCGGTACCTCTCTAGCTTCAGCGTTAGGCATGTGGCCCGATGACGAAGACCCAGCCCGAGCACCTCTACGGCCTCCGCCACGGCCTCTTATACCCGTTCCACGAGTACCTCTAGTGCTCATTATCGAATCGCGTTTTATCTGAATTAACAGTTTTATGCAGATCAGTTTACAGTTTCACTTATTTATTAGCAAAGTTTTATGCAAATCATTATCAGTAATTTAGAGTTCGTTTTCGTAGATCGCAGTCTTACTACAGTTTTTAGTTCACCTAACTAGAGTGTTTCAGTACTGTCTTCTACAGTAGTCTCAGTATTTTCTATTTATTGTATTTCAGTTTAAAACAAACAATAATTTTAGAAGACTTACAGGATCGGCGCCGGAGACTCAGTGTACTACACATTCGGTAAAATATTTCAAAACTTTTCAGATCGTTTGGAACAGTTCTTTTGAATATTCTAAGTTTTAGAAGAAACCCAAAAATCACAGCCGAGTTTTGCAACTGAGCTCTGATACCACTAAATGTAATACCCCAAACCCGGCCCGGACGTTATGGCCGAATCTGGCGATATCATATTAAAGTGTTTTTCAAAATCATTGTTTCTTTAGAAAATCCATGTTTATTATTAAACCTCGTTTATGTATCTTTAACCAAAATTAAGGTATCTTGTTCTTTTAAAAACTCAAGTTATTCTCGTAGAACGTTAATCATGTTAGTTTGTTACTATACCTTAAAACCAAGTTTGATGCGGAAGTTATTATTATAAGTTACGAAAACGTGATGTTTTGAAAACCAATTATCTTTTAGAAAACCACATTCCACCACTACTCAGATGTAAATTAAAATAGGTAAAATCCCTAAATTAAAAGTTAAAAATTTAAGAGGCCTTAATACAACAAAAACCCAAATTAGATTTATAGGAAATAAACTCAATTATATAAATAGATGCGGTTGTGTGGCCACCTCCGAATCCCTCGCAGCACCGATCCGCCTAGGACTGAGGATTACCTGTACAGATAAACAGAGAGGTGAGTTTACGAAAAATCAGTGTGTAACCCCATGCAAATAAATGACCCATCATGCCTTTAGGCAGAAATCGATCTGAGCCTAAGCCCAAGTCAATAACGATTCGCTTTAGTTGGGCCTTAGCCCATTACAATGATCGATGTCGCATGTGGGCCTTAGCCCATAACAGCATCAACGTGGGCCTTAGCCCATAACAGTAGAAGTAACAGTTTAAGCATACAATCAGAAATCCTACCCATCCAGCCTCTACACTGCACTCCGTCTAGCCCAACACTTCATATGGGGATAAAATCACCCACCCATCCCTACACTCTAAAAATTAGCACCGATTGCGGCACTAAATAGTATTTACAGCAGAGCTGCTAGTACAGTACACTTCCTCCAATCATAATAATCCCATCCCATGCAACATATCACACATGAATGCAACATACATATATATACATCATGGCATGCTCATATACGATCATACATAACATAGGGTATAATAGTCATTTTACCATTGGGGCATAACAGTCATTTTACTGTAGGGGCATACCAGTTATTTTACCGTAGGGGCATAACAATCATTTTATCAATTTGGGGTCTAGGTGTACTTACCGATCCATCGGTAGGTCTACAATCGTCTCGGGCGACCCGAGCAACCTTAACAGTCTAGTAGTGCAAATGGGCCCAAGGCCCATAATGCGACCCATGTGGGCCCAAATACTCGTGTGGCCCACTTAGCCCAAAAATGGGCTCGACCATGTAACTTACACAACTTGGCCCATAATTTTCCACATGTTTGTGCGGTATACCCGTGTGGGGTCTACGAGCTTGTTGGGCTCACACGGCCTATTTCGGCCCAACATGGCCCAAAATGACCCAAGACCACGAAATCGCTAACGGTGGCCTCGGTAGTCTAACGCTCACATTTTATGCATTCAGTTTACCACACGAGCGAGTGCACGCTTGTGTAGCGTCAATGTCATACTTTTTCGACTTTTGTCGGCTTACGATTTGGGCAGTGTTTACACTTTTCGAATTTCACCGATACCGTTTATGAGAGTACTGTTACACACCTGGATCCGAAAAGATGCGCAAACAGTCCTTGATCTCTCTAGAACCTATGTTCACCCATAACATTCGGTTACTCACATATCAATTGAATTTAAAAATAAACCCAAATCAATATACATAATCACCTAGTCGCCAGCCGCTTACCTTGATTGACAATCGAATCCCTACACACTTTACTCACTGGAAAATGATGATCACTAAAACTTGGGGTTATTACCTGTAATCCAATTGAAACCCCTTATTAACAAGTATCTACAAGCACGATTTAAGCCTAAAAATGAGTATCAACTTACCGAAAGTACCAAACTGTAGACTAGCAATGAACACTAAATTGGCAGAGATCAAAGAAAAAGTCAGCACAGTGAGGGTAGAGGAAGAGAGTGTATTCGGCCAAAAGCAGGAAAAAGGAGAAAAGGAAAGATGAGAAGAAAGTGAAGGGGATGTCGGCCAACACAAGTAGGGTGCTAGGAGGAGCAGTCCAAACCGGCAGAGAAACTAGAGGAGTGTGGTGGCAGAAGGGAGAAAAAGAACCATTTTAGGGGAGGAGAGGGTTACGGCAGAGGGAGAAGAAAGAAAGAAAAAACAAAAAAATGGAGAAGAGGTTTTCGGCAGAGGGAAAAGCAACATAGAACCGAAATGAGAAACCCCTCCCTAGCCGAATTCTTGAGTGCCTAAGAGTCCAAATTTGGCACACCTCTACCTCTCCCCTCATCCCTTGATTTCCTCCTAAAATCCCTCCTCAAATCTCTCTACCTGATCCCACATTCCCTCAACCACACAATTCGAATTCTCCTCAACTACTTCAGTGTTTCAGTCAAACTCCATCACCTCCCATAGCACAGCAACAAAATAAATATCCCCTTGCCACTACCAAGATTCGAACCTCAGTCCTCTGGCTTAGGTAGCACGCCACTTACCCCTTAGACCAGCAGACTTTTTATGTCATGCTTTACCCACATATATTTAAAATCCTACTAACCAAATGCAAGGGTTTTATTCCCCAAAAACCAAAATTTTACACAAGCCTAGGCTCAAACCCAGGACTTCTCAGACATTCCCAAACACTCCCAAATCACTTAGCCACTAAAACAGATAGGTATTTATGTTAAAAACATGCAAAAATAAATACCTAATTTTTGGGGCGTTACATTAACGGACATGCTGACGTGGCCATTAGTAGACTAACGACGTTGATTTAAAATTTTTTATTCCACCAAGGCGCCAACACATTTCACACCTAATTAAAATTAAAAATAATTAAAAAAACAATTGAACCAGATGTTCTAAAAATGCCCAATCCTAAAAACAAAAAAACTCTTGAATCAGTTAATTAAAAGAGAGAGAGAGAGAGCAGACAATGAACCCTAACTCAATAAATTAAAAAAATTTGTGTAAAAAAAGATTACCCAAAGGCTGTTGCAGAATCGCATTTGATTTTGGATGATATTTTGGGGTATGTTTTTAAAAGTTTTCACTTTGAAAATGTTATGTATATTATTTCGATTCATGTTTGGGGTTTTTGAGTTTAGGAATTTAGGGTTTTGGGTTATTGAATTTAGGGATTTTGATTTAAGGTTGTTGAATTTGGGGATTTAGGTTAAGGGTTATAATTTTGGGGATTTTGTTTAGGTTTTTTGATATTGGGGATTTTTGTTTAAGGTTTTTGGATTTTTGTTTATTGTTTTCGATTTTTGAGCCATGGGTTTAGGCTTGTCAATTTGGCTACTAATTAGAAGAGGAATTTTGTGTATTTTAGTTTTTTTTGTTTAGGGTTTTTTATTTAGGGACTGAAAATAAGAGGAGTTTTTGGTTTTGGGGTTTATTGGTTGAGGGATTTTGATTTTGTTAGTGATAGTGATAGTGGTCGACCCCAACATTTGACAAATTTGAATGTTTCATTATACCTTTTTGTTCAGTGCACAATTTTTATGTGGGGGTTATAATGTTGGTTGGTGGGGGCATTAATTCTAGGCATAGTTTAGAAGGTGAACTTATTAGAGTGGTCCCTCCATCTTTTGTTGTTGTTCTGTTATTATATATATAAACTTTATCAGATTTAATTATATAATTATTAAATCATTTAAATTTATATGCATTTTGTATTGTTTATATTATTTAATATTTTGTTTGTCTATACCTTTTTTGGTTGCATAAATTTGAATGTTTCATTATACATTTTGTATTGTTTATATTATATATATGCATTCTGTTAGTATGGAATCTTATTGTTTTCTAACTTTTGTAATATGTTTTTTATTGCTTAAACTGAAGATCTCTGTAGAGGAGGAATACTACATAAACTTGTATGTTGGAGGGTAAATTTGTACGTGATCCCCATGTTAGGTATTCAAGTGGTGAGATGGCGAGGTTGAAAGAGGATCCAGATACAATATCATATTTTGAGTTGTATAAAATAGTTAATAAAAGAGTTAGGTTTAATATACTTCAACTAATTTATTTCCATGTACCTAACAGTAGGACTTTGCAAGATAACTTTAGGGTTGTGTGGAATGATAGTAGCACTATTGACATGTTGAACTTCTGGGTTAAGCATAAGGGGGATGAGAATGTTTATTTGATGAATATGATGTACTTTTCAAATGGTGATGATGAAGAGAAGCTTCAAGAAGCTAGAAAAAAGTTAAGGGAAGTGGAGGGGGAAACCAGTGGGAAAGTTAATGAAACAGTAGTTAATGAGACTGAAAGTGGAAGCACTAGAGAGTAGTTTGGGACTGAGGTCCCTGAAGAAGTCGAGGTGAATGATTAAATGATAAAGTTGGCAGGGAATAAGAGAGAAATGAGACTGAATATTTTGATAGTGATGATCATGGGAGCATACTTGGGTCAAATGATGATGACAATACTGATGCTTGTAAAAGAAGAAATATGTTCCCCACTTACAATCCAAACTCAACAAGTCCACATTTCTGTACTAGGATGTTGTTTAAAGATGGTGAGCAATTCAAATTTGCAATTCATAAGTACTCATTGTGTTGTAGAAGAGAACTTTAGATAATCAAGAATGAACTAAATAGGGTTAGAGTTAAATGCATTGCATCTAAAAAGTGTAAATGAGGAATATTTGCAAGTTACAGTAACATGTCCAGGTGCATGCAAGTGAAAAGTTTTCATGATGAGCACAACTGTTGTATTAGTTTTAGAAACAAAATGGTTAATGTAAAAGTAATTGTAGAAAATTTTGAAGCTACTGTTAGGGACTACCCAAAAATGAAGCTAAGGGAGACACAAAGAAGGCTAGCTTTAGAAATGCATGTGAATGTTGATATGACAAGGTGTAGAAGGGCCAAGAAAATGGTGAAGGATAAGTTGGCAAAAAAATTTGTAGAAGAATTTGCTATGCTGTGGGATTATGCTGACGAGTTGAGACTACAGAATCCTGGAAGTACTATAAAGATGGTAGTGAATAGAGTCACACCTGAATCTCCACCACATTTCAAGAGGTTTTATGTCTGTTTTGAAGCACCGAAAAGAGGTTGGAAAAAAGGGTGCAGACTTATACTAAGTTTGGATGGTTGCTTCTTAAAAGGTCCATTCAAGGGTAAGATGTTGTTTGTTGTTGGGAGAGATGGAAACAATCAGATGTACCTAGTTTCCTGGGCTATTTTTGAGGGTGAATGCACTGATCATTGTTTCTTAGTCTTTTGACAACAAATTTAGGAATGGAATATGAGTTTATATCATCATCGGTGACCAACAAAAGATAAACAATGCTATTTTTTTTGCACCAAGTTATTATTGATGTTTTACTTATGTTTTGTAAATTAATTTGTAGGGTCTTGAGATAGCTGTAACGCTCGGATTGTGCAAGTGTACACAATCGTTATCAAGTAATAGGTAAGTAGAAGAGTTATCATCTCCACAGGGACTGTGTATGTTAATCAATATATTGCAAAATTAAAGTTAACAATTTGATGATAAAAACACAATATCTTGAGTGATGGGTGATTAACTAAATTAAATTATCTAGATGCAAGATTGATCCCTAATGTAATTTAAACTAAATGCGAAGTATGAAATGAATAAGCTAGGCTTATTTTTATCATGCTTAATAGTGTTCGGAAATTATTTTATGGCAACTCGATCTTTCATGAGTTTGGAAACCAAATTAAGTCCTTTCGAAATCTTTTACTTAGTAAAACATGCATTTTACTAATCATATTAAACTAAGGGTTTCTTAGGATTCATATGAAGTAACAGGGATGAGTTAGGTTTGAAACAGTTTAATCACATAAATCTAAAAACTATGCAAGATAATAGAGCTCGTTAAAGTTATTATGAACCTTTAATTTAGTCAGGTTAGGATCTAAATTAAGCATGCACATTTCAATTATTGTGTCCAGTAGCCGTCGTCAGGTTAGGATCGCTCAGCTAATTCTAATGCATCCAGTCTCATATGAATGAAATACATACTTGAGTTTAATTGAAAACATGATCGACTGAGGTACAAACACTATAGACATGATTTAAACAAACTTCATTAAATAAATGTAATCATCCTAGCTAAGCAAAATTAAGCTACCATTGTTGATGACAAGATAATAAAGCACATTGCAAACATGATTAAAATCAAAATAACAAAGTAAAGAAAGAATAAACTCTGTCAAATCAGTAGTCTCGTGAACTCTGATTAAAGATGTTTTCCTCCGATCCTTGTGTTACTCCTTTGCTAATGGCTCCTTAAGGTGGCCGGCCAAGAGATGATCTAATTAAGGTATTACTGACTAAGAAAAAAAAGAACTATGGGATGCTATGTGTGGGAATGAAGAGAGGAAATAAGAGAATGGAAGAATGATATGAAATGAGAGATGAGGGATTGATTAAGGGATGGGAGATATATGAGATGGGAGTGGGTATTTATACTTGAGGTTGGTGGGAGAGTTTACTAAAAATAGTGAAAAATATCCCCCATTTACTCCTTTACTTGGCTGGCCACACTGTAACACCCTAGTCCCGGCTTAGATGTCCAGCCCAAGCTTAGAGAGTCACATGCAAAAATCAAGTGCTATGTAAGACATCATAAACCAAACCGTGATTTGTATAAAGTTCAACCCAAATACTAGTTAAGTATACAATCTACTACAATTACTTTACTATAGTTTAACAAGGCTCCTACGAAATTCATATATAGGAAATTAATAGTTCGATCGAGCTCCCGCGGCACTGACCCGTTCAAGTCTACGAACCACCTGAAATCCAAGTAATAACAAAGTGAGTTGTGAATTCAGTGCGTAAATTAAATATTCAATTAACAATCGTTGTAGCATAGTCTCAAATTCAGAGGTTCCATTCAATACAGGAGTAAATTCAGTCCAGACCTAGAGAAAACCAATTACATGTGTACGTATTTGTAATTTCAATTCATATACGATACCAATCGGATTCAGATGCAATATTCCTATTCCCGCCCACTAAACACTGTCTTCGTCCATCCCAACACACCATTAAGGACATTCAATGCCCAACCAACCCTACACACCACAAAGTTTTCGTTGACACTTTTATAGAAACACAGCTTAGCTGCTAATTCAGTATGCGACAAGCACCAGAATCAGATGTATACTCCTGGTGGCATAGCCACGATTTCAGAACATATTTCTTCCTCCTTCATAATATCTCAACCCATGCCAATGCAGAACACAAGTACCAGTATCATGTATTTATTCATTCCAAATCATTTCACAATCAATAAGATATGTAACACCCCTTACTCGTGTTTAACGTCGGAACAGAGTACGAGGCGTTACCTAACTCAATCACATACTAAAATACATTTACGGGTCATAAAATTTTGCCCAAAGTTCAAAAATTTTGAAACTTCCTCATAACATCCTTAGTATGGGCCTACGAGGCCCAAAACACATCTTAAAAACGGTTCGGGATCAAATCGAACTCTTTAAAAGATCTCTAGAAGGACTTAGAAAATTTTCATCAAAAAGTCCACACGCCCGTGTGGAGGAAGGGACACGCCCGTGTTCCACACCCATGTGGATTTATTTCTCATTTTGAACCTACAGGGGTTTTCACACGGCCAAACACACGCCCGTGTCAATTGCCCGTGTCCCTCACACGGCCACGACACGCCCGTGTCTTAGCCCTTGTGCAAAAGCCTTGACATTCTGTTTCTGACGTCATCACCCCATAAATGTCACATGGCCAAGGCACACGCCCGTGTCCTTCGACCGTGTGGCGAATTAAATTCCTAATTCAGGTGCAGACTTCACACGGCCTGGGCACATGCCTATGTCCTATGGTCGTGTCTTCCACATGGATGAGACACATGGCCGTGTCCCAGCCCATGTGGTTACTACTGGGTATTTTGACTTGCCAACTTAGCAAGCAGGGGGACACACGGCCTAAACACACGCCCATGTGCCTACCCGTGTGGACAAGAACAAGGCTATTTGCCAAGCTCTTCCTACCACCTCAACTCCTACAAGCATAAATCATATCAACCATCAACTCATTCATGCCTAATTAAACCAAATAGTACAACCATGCAACTTGCACATTCATGAATAACCTCATCATTTCATAGATTAATAAGAAAGAGCCTTCAACTATGGCCTTATACAAAAGAATTCATCTTTGAATGAGCCAACACATTTGGCCAAAACAATATGACATTCAACTAGTCTAGTCCCTATACATGCCATACTCAAAATGCTAAATCTAACTATACCAAGATGTGCTGATAGTGTAACACCCCTTAACCTGTACCCGTCGCCGAGTTAGGGTTATGAGGCGTTACCGAACTAGACACAATTTTTCACAGTCATTTATGGAATAAACCCTATACGTATATTTAAATTTTTCCATATCCACAATAATAAACAAGACTTACATTACAAACCATGTTTCATAATGCAATACATCATAACTCATAATCTATACAAGTTTCGAATCAAGCTTCCACTTAACAAACCTCAAATTTCGTATGTCAAACATATGTAAGTACATCTATCTCATTAGCCGAATATCAAAGATATATTATTCTATACTTTCTACAAATATGCATATTAAAACGAATAGGTCCATAATACTTAAATAGCTTGTCATTCACACATATGACACTCGACAAAGATAGCATGACCAAACAAACACATTATACTACCATAATATGCGCATTGTCCCTAAACAAAAGCCATGTCAATCCAAAATTTTCAATTCATTTTACCTTATTAATCCATGGTTACAAGATCATTGAATAACCTACCAAACACACATGATATGTGACTAATTCAATTTATATATAAATACAACCAATTCATTGATCATATATTCGGTTCTCAAAATAAAACTTCAATGATCAACCCAAAGCATTAGTATATACATTTTCATGATCATCCCTGAATTATACCAAGCACATAATAATCTAAGTAGAGATATTCGCACGACATAATATGATCATTTCTATACAACTACATCTAACTTCCAAGCCTTATGTGCATACGTCTTATATCAAAGATTAAAACAGAAGATTATATCAAACATACAAATGATGTTTAACCCAAAGATAATGACCTTATTCGCAAGGCCATATATATATACATTTACAAAACCGAACATCATTCATTACTTATCAAAATACAAATTTATACATGCCTTTGATTCAAAAAGCAAACATATATATATACCAAAGAGAGTGATAGTGTGGTTAACTTTCTTGATGATCCCCGAGCCCGTAGTTGAATCAATGATCTATAAAATGTAAATACAAACACATACAGAGTAAGCTCGCTAGCTTAGTAAGTCTTAAGCAAAAGATAATTCACTAATCAAGCACTTTAATATTTATAATCAATAAATTGTAGTACATTATATATGTATATTTCGATATGCAATTAATACAAAACCGAATACTAGTAATATATTAACTCAATTACTTATACTTCATCATCATCAACATGCAACTCATCAAGGCACAAAGTACATGTATTACATGAATCGCATGTTTATAATCATATAAATTTAACATTCATATCCATTACATTATCACACTAAAAATTCTATTATTTCTATATTCATACACGTCGATCATAAGCTCAAATTCACATAACACCGCTTCTTAACATAATATTTCAAATCAAGTAACATTAATCACAACTTACCTTACTTCGATGAATTTAAATGAGACTTATGCTTACCTCGAGTTTTTAACTCAATAGATTAACTACGTTACAACTCGAGAAATTTATGGTTCCTTCATTTTAAAGTATCACCAGCATTAAGCCCGCTAGGTACGGTTCGAATATAACACCGGCACTAAGCTCGCTAGGCACGGCTCGAATATGTCACCGCACTAAGCTCGCTAGGCACGGCTTCGAATATGTCACTCAAGCACTAAGCTCCTGCTAGGCAAGAAGCCCGAATATAACACCCCAAGACTAAGCTCGCTAGGCACGGCTCGAATATAACACCTAAGACTAAGCACCACGCTAGGCACGGCCCGATTATCAATATAGTTAACCATTCATTCCTCATTTTATAATGCTAACTTCACCACCATTCATATTTCACAAATTACAATCATATATCAAACCAAGTATACTTATTCGAATCACATTAAATAAAATTACCATCAACCAACTTATTATCCTCACATTCGCCAACTCAAGAATTTATACTATAAATATATCAATTTCATCATTCATTAAATTCAGAAATAATTCTTTAACATATGTTCGCTAAGGACTTACCTCGACTATCGACGGATCACAGAAACCTGGCTACTCGAGAACCTTTGTTTTCCCCGATCCAAACTGCTTTTCTTTGTTCTTGATCTAAACACATTAAAATTTAGCTCATTCAAGTACATTTCATCTCAATTTAGTCCCTAAGCATATAATTAGGCAATTTACCATTTTACCCCTACTATTTCACATTTTCACAATTTAGTCCTATTTGCATAAAACACAAAATACACAAAATTTCTCAACACTACTTAAGGGTCGAATATGTATAGGGACTATACAAGTCCATTTCTTTCATTTATTTCAAGTAAATAAGCCCCTCTAAAAATTTATTCTTGCAATTTAGTCCAAAATACTCAAATTTACTAAAATTTCCAATACAAAATATACTAATCTTTAACATATCTTTAAAATAAAATTATCAAACATCAAAACTACATGAACACATTAATGGCCGAATATCAAACATGCTTAGATTCAAAAATTTCAACATGGGTAAGCTACCGTCAAGCAACGATCTCAAAACGCCAAAATTAACAAAAATCGACTAAAAACTCACCTTGAATTTTAGCTTAGAATTGCCGAAAATTAAAGGGTTTCAAAGCTTCATTCTTTCTCCCACATTCGGCCAAAGATGGATGAAAAAGATGATGGCTTATTATTATAATCTTTTAACATATAAAGTAAATAATTATTTAATTACTAATTTAACCTTCAAAATAAAATAAAACTAATATAAAACTTAAGGTTAGTTATGACATATGCCACCCACTAACTTGAAAATGGGCTAATTTCCCTTTTAATGCCCCATATTAAAAAGCCATCATCAATCTAGCACTTTACACTATAGTATACAACTTTTACACTTTATGCGATTTAATCCTTTTTGTTAAATTGAACACACAAACGATAAAATTTTTCTACGAGACTTTCACACACATTAATTCACATATAATAAACACAAAATATAATTTCAAAATATTTCTCGGACTCGGATTCGTGGTCCCGAAACCACCATTCTGATTAGGGTCAAATTCGGTCTGTTACAGATAGTGTAGGTGATCTTCTGATTATCTCCGTATCCTGAGCTAGCTCTTTAACACTATAAAACAAGGGAAAAGAGAAGGGAGTAAGCTTTAAGCTTAGTAAGTCTATATGTAAACAATAAGCATCATACCACATTCCAATCAATCAAAAACATTACATACTATGTAAATGCAATTCATATTCTCATAATTATGCTTACTCATTTCAAACCTTACCACATCCCAAACACATATCATAAACATTGCTCACATTTATTTGCTCTTATATCCTGCACTTATCACCACAAAGCCACATGTAATTTCACTTGGACAAGTTTCTCGATGAACACTTCGAAATATTGTTTGATACTTGGTGGTTTTTCACACAGCCCACCATTAATAATTTATAAGGTGGTATCGCACATAGCCCACCATTAATTACATGTTTGCGGTTGTATCGCACACAGCCCACCAATGATAATAAATACGATAGTATCGCACACAGCCCATCGTTATTAAATAACAAGGTGGTATCGCACACAGCCCACCAACAATAATAATTACGGTGGTATCGCACACAGCCCACCAATAATTACATACTTACGGATATTTATCTGTATCCATATTCTAATCCTGAAGGTTCATCCGAGAATTTCCTCGTTTTCTACCATTTTTAATAAATCTCACCAATAAGCATTTACATCCACACAATGCATTAATAGGTAAAAACCTACGTAATAAGGATGTATCATTTACACATAAACTTACCTCGATACAAAATATGTCAGTTTGCAATTTAGCCCGTAACCTTGCCTTTTCCCCGGCCAAGGTTGATTCTATGTTCTTCTTGATCTATAATGACATATTTAACTTATTAAATCACGACATTATTCAAAACATTTTGAAATTTCTATTTTGGCAAAATTACCATTTTGCCCCTATACTTTCACAAAATTACACTTTTACCCCTAGGCTCGTAAAATGAAATGTGTTCGTTTTTCACATCTCCAAGCCTAGCTGATTCAGTTACTCTCTTATAGCAACTCAATTTCAATTATTTCACACACTTATTATTCATTTTATAGCTTTTACAAAGTAATCCTATTAGGAGTTTTCATGCAAAAATCCTTTCAAAAAAGTTGTTCTTTAACCCACTAACATTCATTTTTTTCCATAAAATTTCAGCAATCAACACAAATTTTCACATGGCAAATCCCTAGACTCTCAACCATTCTGCAAAATAGTCCCCTCATTAGCTACATTAAGCTTTAGGGGTTCCAAAAACATAAAAATCATCAAAAATAACCATCATAATCACTTACTTGCAATTGGATAGCTTGGCTGAAAGTTTGAGCTTCAAAAACCCCTCTTTCTTGCTGAAATTTTCGGTGGAAGATGGAGGAGAATGAAAAAAAAATGATAGCTTTCTTGTTTTTCTCTTATTTTATTCATTAATCACCTAACACCACCAAACATTGACTAAATTAAGCCTCTTGTCCCCCCTATGGCCGGATATGACCTTTAGAAAGGCATAATTTCACATTAAGGGCCTCCAATTAAAATTTTATAGCTATTTTGCACTTCTAGCTTGTAAATTAAAACTTTCGTACTTTATGCGATTTAGTCATTTTTCGCGATTATGCATGTAATCACCAAAATTAATGCACCAAAATTTTCATGCACTCATATAATCATGCTATAACACATAAAATAATATTAAAAATAGTTTCTCTGACCTCGAATTAGTGGTTCCGAAACCACTATTCTGACTAGCCTCAAAATCGGGCTGTTACAAGATAGCTCAATAACAGAATAAGCATTATAGTGTACTAATAACTAAGTTATTCATAGATCAATCTCAGAGTATCGGACAGTTCTAATATCATCAATTTCCATCATTTATACATTAAATAAGCCGGTATAAGTGTTAGGTAACATTTTCTCTCTTGAAAATAGGTTTCGGGCCCCAATCACACACCTCACGGCCTGGTCACACGCCCGTGTGGTTCCAAAGCATAAAAAAGTGAGTTACACGGCCTGAACACATGCCTGTGTGGCTCACACGGCCTGAGTACACAACCGTGTCCCTGCCCGTGTGGCTTTATACCCAAACAGTGAGTTATACGGCCTGGCACACGCCCGTGTCCCTGGCCGTGTGGTCTCGTTCCACAAACAGTGAGTTACACGGACAAGACACACGCATTTGTCCGTTGCCCGTGTAAACCCTGTACTAACATGGCCACATACGGCTTAGAAACACGCCCGTGTAGCCCCAAATCAAAAAACAGTGAGTTACACAGCCTGTCACACGCCCGTGTGGCTTACACAGCCTAGTCTTACGCCTGTGTGTCTGGCCGTGTAGCATCGATAGCCACTATTTTCGGTGACTGAAACTTGTAAAACTAAGGTTTCTAATACGCAACTGGAAATATTTCGAAATGAAAACAACCCTAAAGATCCTCGAAGCCTAAAACAAGCATTTAGTAACACAATTTAGCCAATTAATCAACAAAACTTCCCGATTACTCACTTAATACCTACGTCGAAAGTTTCGACATGAAACCTTCAGATATCCCAAACTTACCGAAACTTCAGCAACAATTACAGAGATTGTCTTGTTGCTATTCCTTGTTGTTCATAGGCCTGCCTGCTAAGTAAATACACACTTGTTTAGAAAAGATTCTCGAAACTCACAAAAATCCTCCGTTCCAAATAATTTACAAAACGAAGGAAAAATTTGCGGAGATGCTCGCATTGATAGTTACTTACCGACAGCCTTCTAAACAGTGACTAACAACAGAACTTCTGTTAATCCCGTATCCCCTCACCACTTCCGGTTAACAAAAAAAATGAAAAGAAGGAGAACAAAAAAAAAAATGGAAAGGGAGAAGAAGAAACTATCGTTAAAATTAATTCCCTAACTTCCAAGAAAACTTCTGACATATAAAAAAAAATATTTTCCTAACGCATACGATGGGATTCTAACTCGTAACCGCACAAAATACGCATGGATGCTTAACTAAAGAACCAGTGCAAGAGCTCATTCTTGTCACAATTTCACACTGAATCGAACTTAAGCGGGTAACGCGTGCTTATGGGTTGATTTCAAAACTAACAAAACTTTTAATGATGCGACTCGAACTCCAGACCTTAAACTTAATCGCAGAACACAGAACCACAGATACATAAATTAATTACTACAGAATCTCACAATTAAATTTTTAAAATTCTGGGGCGCTACACACATATTGTGGAAAAGGGTGGATGATGATTGCTTGATTCAAGCATGAAATCATGCTAGAATCAAGCAAGGGTTGGACAGTTTCAAGGGCAAACTTCATGTGTTCTTTTCTGATTTAATTTCAATTATAGAGACCTCAAATAAATATCCTAAAACTGATTTTTGGGAAACCAACATGCTTGTGCCGAATTGGGCTTGTATTCCCATTGTTTGGATGATTTTGTGACCTATTAAATAATTAGACTTGTCCACCATGTAACATCATTTTTAACTGGGTCAAAGTAACATCCCCATAACCCAATTTGCATGGTTTTGCCATCCAAGTAGGGTAGAATTGCTCATGTCCATGCAAGAATTATAATAAGCTTCGTATTATATCAACTTCATGGTTCCCCTGCATAATAAAATATAACACATTAATAAATAACATGAAATAATTTAATTTATGCACAAAATTAATACAATAAATCACATATTTGCATTTTTTATAAATCCATGCCCATCATCGGAATATAAACAAATTTCACCTAATTAATTAACAAATATTTGGAATTAATATTATTTTTAAGTTAAAAGGTGTTATAAACTGTTAAAAAAACCCTATACAAATTAGAGTTTACAATAGCCATTAATGACTTTCTGCCTAGAGTGGAACAGAGAAATTGTGCTAGACATCTCTTATCAAATTGGTCTGGCAAGAAGAAAGCAAAGGCATGTGAATTTGCTTTTTGAAAAACTGTGAAGTCTAAAATAGAGAGGGAGTGGGAACAAAAGAAAGAATATTTGTATAATATTGATGAAGGTGTTGCAAAGGAGTTGTTCTCCAAGAATTCGAAAGCTTGGACCAAGGCCTTCCAAGGGTTGCACTCAGTGTCAAATATTGTTGACAATAACCTCCATGAAGCATTTAACTCTAGCGTCGTGGAGTTTATATTCAAGAGCATAATAACCATGTTGGAGGAAATCAAATTTAAAATGATGACCAAAATAGCGGATAAGAGGAAACAATGCAGCTTATGGAAATACAATTATTATCCACTGATAAAGAAGAAATTTGATGACAACAAGAAGGAAGGTGTTGATTGGAATATGATTTGGAGTGAGAAAAATGGGTGTGAAGATAAGAAAGGCAGAAAGCAGTACATAGTAATTGTAGAGGATAAAACCTGCAGTTGTCGAAGCTGGCAACTATCTGGGATCATTTGTCTCATGCCTACTCTGTTATATGGCATCTTGAACAAGAACCTGATGACTACTTACATAGGTACTACCACAAGGAGACATATTTTAAAGCATATGCATATACTTTACAACCCATAAATGAGTCACATGAGTAGAGAAAATCCGGTATTGATCTC
Organism: Gossypium sturtianum; assembly: GCA_025698515.1. NCBI lineage: Eukaryota > Viridiplantae > Streptophyta > Magnoliopsida > Malvales > Malvaceae > Gossypium > Gossypium sturtianum. The sequence continues at coordinate 38,388,117 of CM046949.1, forward strand.
ATACTTCCACCATTTGAGAAAACAATACCTGGTAGGCCAAAGAAGAATAGAAAGAAGGTAAAAAATGGACCGAAAAAAGTGAGGCATGGACAACTCAGTAGGGCTAGTTTAATTATGAGATACAGGAAATGTAACACCCTTAACCTGTATCCGTCGTTGAAATAGGGTTAATGAGCATTACCGGGGTTTACGGATCAAACAGACATAAATTTCAAACGCTTCATAACATATCAATATTCAAAATAAAACTAATCAAAATCACATATATTGTCCCTTATACGAGCCCTTAAGGCCTAAATACGCATTAGAAACAAGTCGGGACTAAATCAGAAACTCAGAGAATTTTCTTAAAAAGTAGAAAAATTTCAAAGCTGCAGGGGTCACACGGCCGTGTGACTCACACGGTCAGGAGACACGCCCGTGTGGGCATTCAAAATAGGGACACACGACCGTGTCCCAGCTCGTGTCCATGCCCATGTAACTCTCTGACTTGGTCACACGGCCAAGTCACACGCCCGTGTGCCAGGCCGTGTGCTAGGTCGTGTAACAGCCTGACTTGTAACCCTTTAAAACTATAGGGGACACACGGCCGTATGCCACACACGGCTGAGACGCACGCCCATGTCTCTTCCCGTGTGGACAAAAATAGGCTATTTTACAAGCCATATTTCTCACCCAATATGGCATCCACCTACACTTAACATTGTGCATATAAACAAGCCATATTATGGCATCCAAAACAAGAAAAATCAAGCCTTAAACATGTAGTATATTCACATACAACCAATATGCCCTTAGGCACCTCAAATGATAATTATAAACATGTTTAACCATGTAATCCATGTAACCAAGTAATCAACCAACTTTTATGTATAATTGCATTAATACATTACATGTAAATCCTTTACCAAAACTTACCATTTGGTACCAATTATACCACTTATTCAATAGCATCAAATACATATACACTTACTATAGCATAGTACCAAATCACACCAAGTTATAAAACATACCTCATATGCATATTCAACTACTATTTTACCTTTCATCATTCAACCACAAATCATTCCACACATCAACGTTATAAGGCAAATTATGCACATACCAAAATACCAAAACACAAGCCAAATAAGTGGCTAATATCAACAAAACACATATAGGCCAACATTTAGCCAAAATAACCTACACATGCCATTATAACCAAATTCAAAACATCTGAAAGTACCGATAGAATCGATGGATGGTGTGATATAGCTCCGACAAGCTTCTGATAATCTGAAAAGTAAAGGAAAACAACTACGTAAGCAATGAATGCTTGTAAGCTCATATAAACTTTAATCATATCGATTCATTTCTGTAACAACCCATTTTTAGTGAAATTGGAACAGTGGTTCCGAGACCACAACTCCGAGCCAAAAATAAAATTTATTTTAATATTATTAAATGGTTCATATTATGATAGGAATGTTATATGAAAATTCTGATAAGAAAATTTTATCAATTGAGTGCTTAATTGTGAAAAGGACCAAATTGCATAAAGTGCAAAAGTTAAATTCTAGTAGCTAGAAGGATTAAATAGCTATGGAATTCAAAATGCGAGGTCCTTATATGGTAATTAGACCGTTAAAGAAAAGTTAGTAGATATTTTTGATGATTCATCCATGGAAATTTAGAAAAGGGCAAGGATTAAATTGGAAATGAGAAAAATTAATGAATGATAAATAATTAATAAGAAATAAAAATCATTTTATATCATCTTCTTCCCCAAACATTCCATGAAAACCCTAGGAAAGAGAAAACAAACTTTCTTGGCTTAATTGGGTAAGTATTCAAGCCCCGTTTTTAGTAATTTTTATATTTTTGAGATCGGGATAGTCTAATCTATCCATTTTAGGGATTTATTTGAAAAGTTAACAAAGTATAGAATTTTTTTCATGGATGAATATGCTGAAAATTTGAAATTTATTGTAGAATATGAAAGGTTGTTGATAGATAAACAACCTTTACAAAGTGAATTTTGATGAAAACATGATTTAGGGACTAAATTGTAAAAGTTGTAGAAAAATTCTGAATTTTTTGAAATATATGTGCTGCAAAAGTTATACTAAAATTTCGGTTAGGCTTGGAATAAGGATTAAATTACATGAATTTCATTTTCCGAGCCTAGGGACGAAATTGGAATTTATAAAAAGTTAGGGGCAAAATGGTAATTTTGCCTAGAGTGTAATTTGAACTCAATTGAATATGAAATATGATAAATTGATGATTAAATTCATTTATATAGATCCGGACAACTCAAATTCGAAGCTAGATCGAGGAAAAGAGAAAGTTTTGGATTAGTAGATTCTCTTATACGAACTATAATTGAGGTAAGTTCGTGTAACTTAATTATGCATGTTAATATGTTTTAAATTGAATGTGGTATATGTTTATGTGATTTATATGAATGTTATAAATACATGAAATGATCACATGATTGGAAATGTTTTAAAAATGTTAAGTTCCGTTGGAATAATGAAAATCGATGGATAAGTGTGATTTCCCTTATGTGAATTTGATTCTGCATATGTTGTAGATAGGATTTAGCTCGACATGTAATCCTGATATAGCCCTATCGAGCATCCTTTGATATAGTTCCTGCGAGCATCCTGAACGGTAGTGATTCTGCATGTGTTGCGTACTACCGCAGCTCTTTGTGAGCATCATGTTACATGTTTCGATCGGTTGTGATCCAGCATATAGTGCGGACACAAATACAGCTCTACGTGAGCGTCCTGATATCTCTTAAGAGTTTCTTGACATGGCTCGCTCAAACTCCCTGTTACCTTATCCGGTGCTCCCTAATATTATATCTTCGGAGATATCTGACAAGCTTTATGAACTCCCTGAATAAAACTTTTATGAGTTTACTTTTTAGCCAGGATAAGTGTCATGTTACATGATTACATGGCTCATCTGAGCATCCTGATATGTGGCTTGAGAGTGTGCTTCCTGATTAAGTGCCCTATTGGGTACCCTTGATTATGAATTGACGGATTACAGATTTATACACATTGAGTGTACTGTTTGAGTATCCATCGATATTTTAATAATTCAACGAATAAAACTCTCGACATGAGAAAAATGATGAGATAAATAGAAATATGTCTTGAATGCTTTTGAATTATTTGATGAAGGGTTATATGATGAGCTCATCTATGCTTATTTGGTGTACAAATGTATTATATGACTAACTTGCTCGATTGAGTATATGTGTTTAGGTAAAACTTGACAAATTGATGAAAAGCATGTTAATTGTATGCTTAACATTAATAAATGTGATTAGTAAGTTTAAATTCTTGTTATACGAACTTACTAAGCATCAAATGCTTACTAGGTTTTATTTTCTCTGTTTTATAGTGCTCGGAAGCTCGCGAAGGTTAGAGATCGGTTGAAGCATCATCGCACAATCCACTAACTTGTTTTGGTATAAATAGTAAACTTATTTTGGTATAATGGCATGTATAGGTAACTAGGCCATTGTTGGTTTATAAATGTTGTTTGTAAACTAGCCATTGGAATGGCTAGTAATGATTTGTTTTGGTATATTTATAAGGTTATATTATGACAAATACCTATGCGTTAAGTATACTAAGTATGGTTGATCAAGTAATGCTTAACATATAAGTTAAACAAGGGTAAGAATATAAACATGAATGCATATGATAAAATATCATATTAGATGTTAGAATTTACTTGGATATAATGCTTGAATTGGCTGGTATATATTTGTGAGTTTTGGTGTAGGTTATTGGCAAATTTGGGTGAGAAATTAAGCTAGGAAATGGCTTTATTTTGTCCACACGGGTAGACACACGGGCATGTGCCTTGGCCGTGTGTGACACATAGCCTGGCATATGGGCATGTGGTTTGGCCGTGTGTCCCCTGCATCTTAAATTTGAGAAACAGAATGCTCAGAATTGAGCACACGAGCAGAGACACGGGCATGTGTCTCAGCCGTGTGTGCTACACGGCCCAGAACACGGGCGTGTGTCTTGGCCGTGTGAAACCTGCACTTAATTTTGGAAAATTAAATTAATCGCACGGCTTAGCACACGGGTGTGTGGCTGGCCATGTGGCACAAGTCAGAGAGTTACACGGGGTCAAACACGGCCTGCAGCATGGGCGTGTCCCTTGACCACACGGGCGTGTGTGCCCTGCATCTAGGAAAAAATTTGGAAAATTTTGCGAAAATTCTTTGAGTTCCCGATTTAGTCCCAACTCGATTTTAATATTTATATTGGGCCTCGAGAGTCCATTCAAGGGAAAATATGATTAGTTTTGAATATGAATAGTAATTGACATGAATTACGTGAAATTATTCTGTAAACTCTAGTAATGCTCCATAACCCTGTTTTGACAATGGATACGGGTTAGGGGTATTACAATTTCAAATATGAAATTTATACATATCAAGGATAATCCAATATCGATACTGCAAGATTCATGAAGCTATATTCAACAACTCACAAGGTGAATAAATCCACAGCATCACTTATACATATCATCTCTAGCATAGTAGGATTTTAATTAACTTTAAACTTTACCACTCTTTTATGAGCTCAAGCATATTTTCATTTGAGCACTTACCATTTCAATGCAACTTATAATTAAACATATTACCATTCAACCAATAGCTTAGCACTTGTCTAAGCATCAAACAACAACACTTGTTAGCATGCTTGAACATATTTCATATAAATTCAACACCGATAACCTTATTATCTCACATGTCTCACTTGAGTTTATTACTCGTCTCAACTTACATAATTTCCACGTATCAACATATCAAAGATATTCATATATGTACATGTCATGATACATATCGTTCTCTTACCGTTTCTGAATATACATATATAATCCATTTCAATATATCAATATATCATGTACCATCATTTCCATGTATTTCATGTATATACCTGTATTAGTTCGTATCGAACTCATATCGTCTCGTAATAGAACACTACCCGTTGAACCATTTAGAATATCATTGGATACTCGGGTAGCACACATGAGGTGTACTGAACTGTAATCCGTCAATTCCTGTACATGTATGCTCTTACGAGCTGTAAAAGGTAAGCTCATACGAGCTGAATATCGGTAAGCTCATGCGAGCTGAATATCAGTAAGCTCTTTCGAGTTGAGAACCAGTAACCCTAATGACATGTCATTTGTATCCTACGAATTCCTAAAGTTCAAACATGACCCGGTAATCGTCGTACGTCTTTGGATTTACGTCGTTTCATAACACAATAAATTGCATACTAACATATATATTTATTTAATCACAATATAATCACATATTAACATTCAATTTAATCAAAAGTATACAGAATACAGTTCATACGAACTTACTTGGCTAAATTGCAGAAATACCAAGATTTAGGGGCATTTTGGTAATTTTCCATTTTCCTTGATTTTCCACCCGATGTTGATCTAAATTAATAATTTCATTCAATTTATTAATTTAGACAATAAAAAAATTCATTTCATGCAATTTGTTCAATTTTAACATTTTTTTTCAAAATTACCCTTAAAGTTTTACTTTTATTCAATTTAGTCCCTAAGCCCAAAACTTGCAAATTAACCATTTTTAATACAAACCCAAGCTAGCTGAATGTTCATGATATTCAAAACACCCCATTTATGCAATAATTTCACATTAAATCCTTGTATTTTTATTAATTTAACAAATTAGTCCCTAATCAAAAAATTCATCAAAATCACTTAACAAAATACTTTTAAATATCAATCAACATTCCAAATTCATCATATAACATAAAAAAATCACAAAATTCATCAATGGCAACATTCAAAATATTTAACAGTTTCAAAATCGAAGGTACGGACTAGCTGGACCTAGTTGCAACGATCTCAAAAACATAGAAATTATTAAAAACGGAGCTAAAATCACATACCAATTAGCTTGTGAAGTTTCCAAAAATTTAAGGTCCTTCTTTTTAGCCATTAGGTGAAGAAGAAAAAAATTAAAAGATGATGATAACTTTTCTTTTTATTTTATTTAATTTAATTTATTAAATTACCATTTTACCCTTGGTTAATAATTAATTAAAACACCAAATCAATGCCCATATTTGTCCACTAACCCTTAAATGGTTTAATTACCATTTAAGTCCCTTTTCCTTTATTCAATAAGTCATTTAATCACTCAAATCAAATAGTGATTAAATTTTACATCTTTTACAATTTAGTCCTTTTTAATTAATTAACCATCGAAACGTTAAAATTTTTCAATGAAACTTTAATACCACCTTAATGAAACTCAGTAAATATTTATAAAAATATTTATGGCTCGGTTTATAGGAACGAGATCTCGATACCTCATTTTCTAAAACCATTTGACCTTAGGGTCTTACCACTTGAACTTAATAAATCGCTTATAAAATAAAAAATCACTATATCAAAAACCTTTTCAAAGTCACAATTAACTCGTAAATATTAAATATAATATTTACGAACTTACTCGTCAGATTTGGTGGCCCCGAAACCACTGTTTCCGACACTAATAAAAAACGGGCTGTTACAGGAAATGTGGTGGTGAGGATCACAATAGAAGATCATGCATTCAACCTAACACAACTGGATCACAGATATATCATTAACACTTTTTCACTATCAATTTCTTAAATATTTAAGTCTAATTTAGTGTTTTACATTTTTTCTCAGTCTGGTACGAGTATAAGAACTAAAAGCCAAAAAAAGAACAACAGAAGATCATGCAATCAACCTACCACAACTGGATCACATGTATATCGTAAAAACTTTTTTACTGTCAAGTTTCAAAATATTTAAATCTAATTTGGGGTTGTGATTTTTTTGTCTCAGTTTGGTAAGAGTACAAGAACTAGAAGCCAAAAAAGGATGGTATATCAAGAACCTATTAGCACACAAGAATCCACTGCAACAAAGAAAATGAAGAAATGAATTGAGATGTTATTCTGACTAAACCTTTTTTTTTGTTGTTGAAATAGTTGCTTAAGATATGTTTTGTTTGTCGTTACATGTAATAGTTCCCTAAGATATTTTTTGTATTTCAGGCTTCTAGGACTTGCTTGAAGTTGATATAACAATGATGATATATGTAACAAATTGATGTGTTATACCATTACTCCTATAGGCAACTATGTGGGTCTAGGGTCATTTTGTTAGTTACTATTTTGAACATGACATACAATGTCAAATATTCAATATTTTAGTACCTGTAGCTTTCTTTTGTCAACAAACATTCTTTTGTTCATTTTGTTCGTATACCTTTCATTATACTTCCCTTAAATTAGCTACAAATACAAATTCGAATGTAACAATTTATGTCAACAACAAAGTTTAAAGGTACTAGATATACAAAACACAAGAACATGACACCACACTTTTCAAATTATAACATTCCTAAATAATGTGAAACATAAGATAAATAATACACTGCAAATAAACATTTTCTTGTAAAACTCTTTCTTTTTCTTGAGTGATTTACATTTTTACTTCAAGTTCTTAATCTTTGTGCTTAATTTAATGTGATCCATAACATCATCATTGACCTCTTTTGTTTGGTTGTTCCTGCCTACATTTTGCACACTGCCACTCTCAGACATCTCAACATTAATGTTTCTATTAACACTCTCAAACATCTCAACACTTCCACACTTCATAATCTGTTTCCTAAGTCTCGTATTCTCTTTTGCAAGTTTTCTTTTGCTATCACGTAATTCATGTATTACTTCATTCGCCCTGTTACACAGCTTATCATCATACCACTTAAAAAATCTGCATCCACCAACCTACAATTCACACAAAAAAGTTCGACATTTTATTATATAAACCCTACAATTCACTCAAAAATCTAATGCTACAACGAATTGTAGCACCAATTTAATCCAACCGACATAAAAATCAAACAAACTAAAAAAATCCCCAATTTCATATGTACCTTAAAACAAATTGGCTAAATATATACTTACCTGAAAATCTGAGCAACCATAATACCTTCTGCCTCGGTTTAAATAGCTCCACAAAGTCTCTCTCAGAGCTAACTTGTTACAGAAACTTGTTATTTTCTCTCCATCATAAACAAACTCCCCTCGTGATGAAGAAACTAGCTTTGAATAAGGCAACTTCTCCATTGATGGCTTCCAACCACTTTTTTCAGACAATATTTTTTATTCTTTTACTGACCCACTAGATTTCAAGTTTCGGTTTCTACAAAATTTTAATGGAGAGGGAGAGGATTCGAGATATAGGGTTCTTCATTTAGGAGCTCTTAGATTGTTTTAGTTGTGCCTATGTGTGTTTAGGGTTTTTCATTAATTTTAAAATCATTTACAAAATAATGCCATATTAGCAATTAAAAACACTTGGCGCCTAGGTGGAATAAAAAAAATTCCAAATCAACGCCGTTAGTTAACTAACAGCCACATCAACATGTCCGTTAAAAATAGACCAATTTGACCCCAAAAAAATGTTAGAGGCCAAAGTACCCAAAAAAATATAAAGAGCCAAAGTGACCAAACAACTAAACCTTAAGAGTTATTTTTGACATTATGCCTTTTGTTGTGTAATATATATTTAGAGAACTACAAAACTCATAATACACGTGGTAATCTTTTATTGTGCCAAATGTCAAATAAGAAATTATCGAACTAACTAAATTTTCTTTATTTGTTAAAAAACCTCACTATGGAATATATATTAGATTTTTGTTTCATTAATGATACATGTGGCATTCTTAGACTTTGCCAAATGATATGATGTGTTCGCATATAATTATTTGTAAATACACAGTATGTTGGATTAACAATTCTAATATAAGATTATCTTATTTAATTTATTTGGCTAAAATATTCACGTAATAAAAAAATTATTTAAATTAAAAGTAAATTTTATTAAATTGTCTTTGTTATAGAATTTTTGTTTTTATAAATTCAATATTTTTTAGTTTTAAATTTTTCATAAAATTATAATAATTTAATAAATTTATTTTTATTATACCTTAGATTTTATAATTGTTGTCTTGAATTTGACAACCATTGAATTTATAATTGTTTATTTTAGAGAATTTTGTTTGCTTTTAATATGAAAAGAGCAGTGAAACTAAAAATATAAACCTCCATTTTTTATGTTCTATTTAACATTCTAGGCTTCCCAATAAGTTTAAGAAGACTGGTTTTTCTCTAACAGTCTGATTCTTTTTCTAAAATTGTTAATGTTTGTGACAATTTGGGTTTTGTCCAGTAATGCAAGCTATTATAACATTATTTGTAAATTTTTATGTAAAGTAAAAAAAATGGAGGATTTATTTTCAAATAATTAAGATTAATCAAATAATTTCATAAAAGAAAAAGATTAATAAACCACAAAGTAGTATGAAAGCAAGAGGTAATTTTGTCAAAAATTTCAGATTTCGCCTGGAGTTTTAGATAATCTAAAAATAAAGTCATAATGATATTGCATATGTTAACATTAATTGTTTAAGAATATGAGATTACAAGATGTTGGAAGGTTAAAAATTCAAACATCGTAATCTCTTTTTGAAATGTAACCTTACGAGTCATAATGTAAAATTCGGTGAACCAAACGCCCCTTGAGTGTAATTAGTGTACCCTAATTATACTCTCCAATTTTGATGGGAAGGTAATAAATGAAATAATTATACAAGTAATTACAACCAATTAGGTTAAAGTACCCGGGAGATCATTTTATTATAGGGAGTAGATAAAACTAGTCCTATTATTAAATGGATAAATTTAGTCCCTATATAAAAAATCAAATAAGTCCAAATTGACGGTGTTAACATTTGTTGTATAAAATATATCTTGAATTTTTTCAATTGTTGTTCAATTCCAAACAAAAAATTTCATTTACAAAATCATAAAAACTTTAACATTATTTTCAGTTTGGCCTTATTTGATCCTTTTTAATAATACATGAACTAAATGGATCCATTTAATAACAAGTGGACTAATTTAATACAACAGGGTTCTCCTACGTACTTTTACCCAACCAATTACGATATGCTTTCCAAACACATCTATACACTATTTGCGTTTAAAAAGTTATTTTTGTATAATTTTTTTAAGAAGTTTAAGACATTTGATTTTTAAAATATAATTTTATGTAATTTCACTTAAATAATTTAAAATTTTTATTGGTGAAAGACTGTTATACATTTTAACCTACTAAATATATTAATGAATTGCATGGTATTTAAATCATAATTAATTTTAATTAAATTATGCAATATTGATTATTAATTATTTATACTTGGCTAATAAACAACTAATGATGACAAAGAATATATATTAATGTTAGAGAGAGAAGCCAAATAAATATAAATGCTAGAATAGTTTGATTTTTTTTTTTGTTAACTTTATTGGTAATTATATTATCAAATATGTTATTGAACTAGCATACATGATTTGATTTTAAATTTTGTTAATCGTTTAAACAATTTTTTTCACAAGTATTATGGATACTTTTTTTTTTATAATAATCAATGTTTTTTTAGATTTTGAAATTATATAATTACGTGATTATAATTTATACTACCAACATGAGATAAATATGAGATAAATAAATACAACAAACAGGGGCTGGCAGGTAATTTTATCATTTATAATTTTAAATGATTAAATCAAAATTTTATCATTTTTAGGGAACTAAAATACAAATTTACCTTTACTAATTTAAAATTTTAACATTTTTAAAAGGATTAAATGAATAATTTTTCATTTTAGGGGCTGGCAGGTAATACGCCACTGACAATAAACACGTATTAATGATGTTTTCTACTTTTTCAAACAGGAGGGCTTTGAGATATTGCCTTCTTACACACCTGAACTCTGATGTGGGTTTGTCTGTTAACGCAGCATTCAGGCATTAGATATGCAATGCAACGACATACATTAAATCTTGTAAAGATTCCATTTGGAAACCAAATTACTGTTAAAATTCGATACTAGCAAAAAAATCCTTATTAGCTCCTCCCTCACTCGGACATGTCTGTTCCACTAGCATTGCCATTGACGGTTGATTGTAGCCAGCGGGATAAACACACAAGGAATGGCGTGTAAGCAAAATAACAGGTCACTGTCCAAGTAACTAGCCCCTGCATGAAAACACGAAGAACTCTTTTTTAACTTTGGAATATGCCATACAAATTCATCAACAATCGACGGAGTTTCCTTTTCAGTTACCTGTCCAAAGATATCAATATTTGCTTTCGGGTAGTACCAGAGGTGGAAGAACCTGGAAGAAAGTGAGCATCAACATTATTTTTGTGGGTGCTGAATTTGATGCAAATGAAAAACCAGTCTTACTTCATCAATGGGATTTCAGCCAAGGGACAGCATATGCCAATGACAGATGCTAGGGTGAAACCAAGGCGTGTTCTGTCTAGCGAGTACCATAAAACCTCTGCCGCTGCAAATAAAATGTAGGCCTCAATGTTGTCCGGAACTCCATTTTTATACATTTCAGAACTCAGTTCGATAAATAGTACCAATGCTCTGTATTCATACGTCAAAAAATCTGAGCTTCATATGGCGAATTCATTTTTCAGTAACTAGAAACCAGATAGCATTAGATTGACTCACATAAGAGACCCAACAGCTTTTTCAAGGCTTCCCTGGGGAACATTTGAAGAATTCTTTTCATCCAAGTAGATTTGCAGTAACCCAACTGTAGTGTAGAACAATCCCAGCAAAGGCGGGACCTAAATGACACCATTGACCATTCCAACATATAATGAAACAACCATCGGAAAATTACAAGGAAAAAAGAGAAACTCCAGTTTACAAATTACCCTTACCCATTTACTGGTGTGGAGAGGACCGATGTTTATTGCTCCATTTTGGTAGACCACAAGGTCGACCCTTGAATGAAGGCCATCAATGAGGGGACCTAAAATGAAACCACAACCAAAAAGCGAGAGAGAGATGGAAGGCCATGAGCTTTTTAGATTTCTCTTGCGCTGTTTTCTTACACTGCAACAATTTATAGAAGGGGAATGTTTGAAATTAACATTTAGAGGAGGTTTAGGAAGCAGATGAGAAGAACTTACAGCGATGAGGTTGGGCATGGTTTACTATCCCCTCAAGTTTTGCGACTGCTATATTTTCTTCATTTTCAGGTTGAGCTAAAGTTAAATCTCAACCACATAAGCAATTGTGTTTTTTGGTAAACTACTAGTTGGTCACCCAACTTTTAGGGTGCTTTTATTTTGGTCACTCAAAATGAAATCCTTGCAATTTCATCATTCAGCTTTTATAACGCGTTCATTTTAGTCACACAACCGTTAAATTTCTAACGGCAGTTATCTTGTACATGTCACATCATGTTCACATTTTCATTTTGGTCTCCCAACTTCTATGTTGCTTTCATTTTGGTCACCTAAAAAATATTCTTTTTTTTAATATTGATCGGGGTAAAAAAACATTAAGGATTATGTTAGGATCAACCCGATTAAGCAACGAACAAGTAATAATAGCGGAATAAATAGAGAAATTGGACACACAAATTTAACGTGGAAAAACCCCTCCAAAGAGGATAAAAAACCACGGGCAAAGATAATTTTACTATAATGGCAACAGAACGAAGAGTACAAAAGATGGAGATAAAACTAAACCCCGAAAACCCGAAAACAAAGAACCCTCAAAACGTAAACACAAAATTCTCTAAATGTGTTATGAGTTCTAATATCTAATGGGTGTGTTTTCTAAGGTTGTAAAAGAGCCTATTTATAGGCTAAATTCATAGGTCAAATAATAATATAATAATATAAACTAATCAATGTTTGATTGAAACAAACAAACAGAGTTTAACTAGAAGATTACTTCTCAAATTTGACTGAAATAGGAGTCATACTTAACAAATCTCCACATTGACTCATATTTCCACAACGCCATCTTTTTACCAAAGCCCGTCACGAGCCTATCTTGAACCATGCAGGAATTAATCGAGTCGAATCAGTGCTTAGAAACTGGAAGACTTCTAGCCTTCGACTTGTACACTGCCAAATCAAAACTAACCCGGGTTTGATTTTCACGAACATAGTGCCCTAAATTTTCAAAACCTGCATCCAAAAGAGAACCTCTCTTCAACGAAACGGTCATACCTTTTTCCCTCATATGACCAAGTTGCCTCCGCTCCGAATGAGTTGACTTCGACTCTGTAACGGACGAGGGACGTCCGATTTCACCGGTCACTGTAGAACCTTCCAGAATATAAAGACTGCCAGTTCTTTTACCTTTTAACCAAACGAGAGCTCCACGAGATACTTTAATGCCGCTCGACTCGATGTTGATTCTACATCCTTTCAAGTCTAAAATACTCAAGGAGATGAGATTCTTTCGTAAATCAGGTACATACCTGACATCTGAGAGTGTCCTAATCGTCCCATCGTGTATCCTAATTTTAACCGTACCAATACCAATTACCTTACTAGATGAATCGTTTCCCATGCACACAACTCCACCTTCAACCGAATCAGATGTGGAGAACCATTCTCTATTGGGACACATGTGGAAAGAACATCCTGAATCTAGGACCCACTCGGGCGTGAGCTTGGAGTTATCGCTCGTTGACACTAACAAGAAATCATCACCGCTTTCATCGGCCAAATTAGCACCAGCTACATCTTCCTCGTTACTCTCAGCAGCTCTTTTCTTTCGCAGTTTGTAACAATCTGCTTTGACGTGACCTAACTTTTTATAATAGCGACACCTTTTGTCTCGTTTCTTTGATGCTATCAAAACGGAAGCTTGCCTATCTATCTTGCTATCCAAATGAAGCTCATTGTCGAGTTTGTCTTTACTCAACAAATGACCCTTCACATCTTCGAACGAGAGTTTGTCTTTGCCATAAATCAGGGTCTCCCTGAAAGACTTGTATGAAGGGGGTAAAGAGCACAATAATAGCATAGCCTAATCTTCATCGTCAATATGAACCTCAACATTCTTTAAATCATTTAAAAAAGTAATGAATTGACTGATGTGATCTCTAAGAAGCTCACCTTCATTTATGCGAAACGTAAATAGACGTTGTTTCAACACTAAACGGTTAGCCAGAGACTTAGTCGCATAAAGAGTTTCTAACCTTTTCCATAAGGCAGATGAGGTCTTCTCCATCAATACCTCCTGCAATACCGTATTCGCGAGGCACAACTGGATTGCAGACAAAGCCTTTTCATCAAGCTCTTCCCATTCTGTTTGATTTAGATTCTCAAGCTTTTTCCCGGTAACAACCTTTTTCAAGCCGGTTTGAACTAGAATTGCCATCATCCGAACTTGCCACAGATTGAAATTTGTCTCACCATCGAACTTCTCAATTTCAAACCTTGTTGCTGCTATATCTGAATGGGCTAATCTATGAAAATTGAACTAGCTCTTGATACCACTTGTTAGGATCGACCCGATTAAGCAACGAACAGGTAATAATAGCGGAATAAATAGAGAAATTGGACACACAAATTTAACGTGGAAAAACCCCTCCAAAGAGGATAAAAAACCACGGGCAAAGATAATTTTACTATAATGGCAACAGAACGAAGAGTACAAAAGATGGAGATAAAACTAAACCCCGAAAACCCGAAAACAAAGAACCCTCAAAACGTAAACACAAAATTCTCTAAATGTGTTATGAGTTCTAATATCTAATGGGTGTGTTTTCTAAGGTTGTAAAAGTGCCTATTTATAGGCTAAATTCATAGGTCAAATAATAATAAAATAATCTAAACTAATCAATGTTTGATTGAAACAAACAAACAGAGTTTAACTAGAAGATTACTTCTCAAATTTGACTGAAATAGGAGTCATACTTAACAGATTAAAGTGAAAAAGCAGTAGAAACGAAAATAATGCTTTAAAAATGGTCAAATTATACTTGTTTATCCCCTTGCCGAAAGTTTTATTTTTTTTCAATATTGAAATTTTAAATTTCAAAACATCAAAGTCAATTAAATAAGTTATTGAATTTTTTTTAATAATTGTACATGAAACCCAAATTTCTTTTAATTATATGATCTCAAGTCTTTCATACTAAGCCAATAGCAAAGAAAAATCCTTACAACTAATTAAAATTTATCTTCCAATATGCCAAACAAAATCCAGTATTTATTCATCACTTCTTTACTCAAATGAAGAATAAGCAATTAATCTAATTAATTGGAATAATTTTTCTTTGCTTTTAGCTTAGAAGAGAATATTCAGGATTATATAATAAAATGAAATTTAGGTTTCACAGAGAATTATTAAATATGAGTTATCAAGTTGATTTCATTAATAATAATATGGAAACATAAAATAAATTTTTTAAATTTTAGAAGGAGATTAATTCAATTAATTTCAATATTACAGTAAGAAATCGGTTAACATTATCAATGGATAAAAATTTTCAACATTTTATTTAATTGATTTTGATGTTTTGAAATATAAAATTTTAATATTGATTTTTTTTTTAGAATTTTCGATAATATGATAAACAAGTACAAATTGATAATTTTTTAATGCATCATTTTAGTTTCTATCACTTCTTACTTTAATCCTTAATTTTTTTTACCCCAATCAATACTTTCAAAAAATGATTTTTATTTAATGAAAGTGACCTAGAAGTTGGGTGACCAAAATGAAAGTGTAAACATGATGTGGCGTGTACAGTTAAACACAGTTAGGTGATTAAAATGAAAGCACTCTAAAAATTGAGTGATGAAATTGCAAAGATTTCATTTTGATAGATCAAAATGAAAGAACCCTAAAACTTGAATGACCAATTAAGCAGTTTACCCTTATTATTATTATATTTTAATTCGGTATTTTTATATATAATCGATTAAGCTCTAATAATAATAACCCATGCATCGATGGGCCTAAAGAAGCCAGGGAAATGAGGAGTCTATCGAAATAAGACTGCATTTTTTAAACATAAAATAAAACACTTCCTTATTTACCAAATACCAATTAAACACAGGTAAGAGATTGAAATTTCAATTTAGAAAAATTAAGTGGTGAAAGAATAAATATTGAGAAAATAAGTACAGAAAAATTAAGTACTGAATTTATATTATAAAATATGTTTGGTATTTTATATAAAATATCTAGCAGTTTTCATTTTGGGTCTGTCCAAAAAATTAAGTTGTTGGAAATATTGATTTTCAGTTTATTGAATTTTTCAACACTTTATCAAAGAAGACCTAAGTTTTAGCTTGGTTGACATCGATATTATTTCCAGTGTAGGAAGATGTAGGTTTGAGTGCGTTGAAACGTGTTTATCTTCCTATTTAATGGTGGGGAGAGGTTATAGGTAATCTTAAACTTTGTAAAAAAAAAAAAAACTAAAATTTAAACTAGAATCCTCCCTTAATGCTTGAGCTAAAGCCTCAAAAGTTTTTTTGTGGGTTAATATACTATTTGGTAAATACATTTAAGTTTAATGTACAATTTGGTATCTGGGTTTGGCTTTAATGTTTAGTTTGATGCATGAGTTTTTTCAAATTGATATTTGAGTTTTTTTTTTTTGTCTCATACATGTACTTGAGTTTGATTTTGATGTTCAATTTGGTACCTGAGTTTTTCTTTTGTATCAATTAAATATCTATGTTTTTTTACTAGAGTACATGTGTCAAATGTTTATTGTGCCACATGATATTTAGTTTGGGTATCAAATTAAACATTGAAGCCAAACTTAGGTACTGAATTGGGACAAAATAAAACTTTGATACTAAATTAAATATTGAAGTCAAATATAAGTACCGAACGGTATATTAACCCTTATTAATTGAAAATGTGGGGATAGTGGCACAGAATCTCAAATTGGGTTGGGGAAAATAGTTCAAATTGGTCAATTGATTTGGGTTACATAATTAATAATTGGGTTATTGAATTTGGATTAAGTTTGTAATTTGGGTTGAATTTAATATAAATTTTAACAATCGATACACAAAATCCTCTCATCAACTTAGTTTAAAAGTAAGGTTGAATAAGAGGTTTGGATTATGAATGTTATCCCTTATCTCCTTCATTCAAAACTGTCAGCTTTTATCTTACCCAATCTTCAAAAGCAACATCACTCTTCTCTCTTATGACTTCAATTCAACATTAAAGTAATTGAGACAAATATCTTCTTAATCTTCAGTCCTTAACAAGTGTTAAAGAAAGTTAAGAACTTGGATTGATCAAAGGTAATGGGTGATGAACGATAATTCAGAAATTCATATTTAACCATGGACCAATACAAGTTGGATGGATTATGGCACCCAATAAAACAATAACAGCCACTTGTGTAGAACTGTGCATATTAGAAATGTGGGAGATATTGGAGAACAGACAAGAGAGTAAAATTTATGGATGGCGTGACCACTTTGTATCGGAGATATGGCAATGCCACTACCATTTCTGTCCACCCATTCACTGCCTCCTCCTTACTTTTCCCTCTTTTAGGCAAATATGTTTCTAACTTTTTCTTTTGCAAAAACCAACCTTCACTAACAAACTACTACTATTGTTAAATTTGGAGTCAACGGCGAATTACGTCAACTTTTTTTATTATATAATGAAAATAACAGTTCAAAGATAGAAAAAGAGTAGGATAATCTCATACAGTTTCTTCTTTCAAAGCATCATGGTGATGGTCTTCTCCCTATAGACAATAATGGTCTAGCAGTTTTGATTTGACCCTATATATCTCCTCCCTAATCCATAAAGTTTGACAATAATGGTCTTCCCTATACATATCATGTGGAAAACGGTTCTTCACGATAAAACTAGGCCCCCTTCCATCTTTCGATTGGTGAGCTACACGTGGATTATGTTTTTGGATGTGGACATACATTCTTGGACACCCTACCCAACCTCTAGGTAGCTATATTTTGCACATCTGTTGGCCTATTTTAATTAGGTTAAAGATTTATGTTTGTTTAGCTGTTCTCCTTTGTAAAAAGAACGTATGTCATATAATAAAGATGCCAAAATGTATAAGATTATTTAGTAGAATAATCTGTAGTATAGCACAAACATAATAAGACTAACCTGCCTCAAAGCCTCCTTGAATTATTTTATTTATATATAATGAAAAAACTTATGTTGTTTTAACAGTCAGTGTCTGCAGACTGCAGTCCAAGATTCATTCCACATGCAAACATTCAGAAAGATTTTATACTCCCTATGGCTTTATGATGTCTGCATTAATTGTCTTCATCTTCTCCTTGTGTGTTTTCTCGCTATTTGTCATCATTTGAAAAGCTTTTTACTTACTATCATATCATTTTAATGTATATTAAAAACTTATTCCAATTGGCAGTCGCTTTGAATCTTGGGTTGGGAGGGCATATAATGAATGAACCCTTTTGACTGTCTAGCTACCTTTTCTGGTTGCCGACTAGAGTCGTTAGACAATAATAAGACACAACAGCTGGGTTCTTATATATTATATATGTTATAAAACTCATCCTTATTTAGGAGCTTTACGGTCGGTTCCCTCCGTGTGTGTGTTTCTTTTATTTCAGTTTTGTCCTTGCAGATGTTAGGTTTTTCGATTAACAGATACAAAACAAGTTTTGGATTGGTTTTTATTTTTATTTTTTTCGACGTCATCAGTCGTTGAACATCTCTCATATTATTTGAATTCCAAGTGAATGTATTGATTACATCTACTTTAAATTGCTTTTCTTTTTGAAAAATATTAAATGAGTTTCAGTTTGTTGGTATCTGACTACAAAGATCACCCACCTCAAACTCAATTATTATGCAGCAATTTCAGATTATTCAAAGCTGGAAAATAAAAAGTTGATAACATTCTCTGATGATTGCAGGACGGCAATTACATCAGAAAAGTAAAAGAAAAGGGCAGTTGAGAAGCAGGTAGTTCCTATCGAAAATAATCAATATTGTGTGGGCAAAACTTATATTGCCAAGCCAAGCATGCAAGCTCATATCAATTTCATATTTGCCTAATCATACACAAATGCCTACATAAGGATAATAACTAATTTTTAACAAAAAAAATAGATAAAATTTTTTACACAAGGATCAGATCTAACGTGTAGGGTCTAATTTACCCTTTTTTGAATAGATAAGATAAAATATAGTCTGACTCCTAATACAAGACCCTCCATAATACTTTTACCTTAATCCCATCATTTTTTAATCATTTGCCTCTAGATTTTCTAATGATAATTTTGGAGAAAAGCTAACTAAACATATTTTATATTTTTAAAATTTTTTATGTTCAAAGTTTGTGATTGTTGTATACCAATACATTTTAGCTAAACATGTTTATTACTTTCCCTTTTGTCATGTCAAAACTACTGAAGTTGTCTTAAAAAACCATATACAAGAATATATTTGTCAAAAGGACAATAACTAATTCTCGCTGTGAATCAGGAAAATCGTTATAATGGTACAATTGTACTTTTGTCAAAACTCAGAATTATAAAATCTCATGGTAATCATAACTTAAGTACTTGACATACACCAAAAGAAATGTACCGGTAGGATAAGACGTAAGATTCAAGAAAAATTCCCATTCTTTTTTATCAAACTAAATTAATAAGATTTAAAACTTAATAGATATATTATTCTATGTCGACACTGTCAACATCGGTGTTATAAATGCTAAGAACCCATAAATAAACATAGTATATAAAAATAAAAGGAATAATCGTTTATTCTTTTTTGAGTTAAGTTTGATTATTAAATTAAATCATATTAATAGAAATATTGATTAAAATATTAATTTTTTTAATAATGTTGGCGTGACAATTCGTATGGTAATCTATGTGTACTTCATGATCATGTAAATAAATAATTAAAAAAATATTCAAAATAAAAAAAATATATAAATTCATAAAAAAAAAAGAAGAGAATTGGCATGTGAACTACCATATTTAAAAATGTAATGTTTTAGATAGTATTTCGACTCTTAAACCAAATTTAACTAATAATAATAATAATAATCGAATTCATAAAGCTAAATTTAACATTAGGCTAAAAATAAAACAATTGCATTAAATTTCGTTATAGCACGAGTGAGGAACCATGGGCTTCAAAGTTAACATCAAAATATACATCACTCTGTGGTGTTGTAACGCTTTAATAATTTAGGATGTGTTTTTCTTTTCATTCCATTTGGTGAAAACTTACCAATCAGAGTTATGTGAGTTATTGTTCTCTTCACGCCACGTGGCGAATGAGGAAGATCGTTGTGCCCACCACTTTTTGACCCCCCAAGCAATATATAAGAGAGAATCAGCATGCATGGGATGGCATGAGTTTTGTTTCAGTCGTTTGTCTGGTCTACATGTTTCGAGCTGGCCGGCCTTGTTGTTTAAGTGAAAGCGACAGCAATTTATGGAGAACAATATGACAACAACATCGACAGTCGTTTTTCTAGATTTAAGAAAGGAAAAAAAAGAAAACAAGGCTAAATAGTATGATGGTATTTAAAAAAGAAAATGTTGCAGATGTAATAAAGTTTTTCTTTTTTATTCATGTTCACACACGTTTTGACTAAATTTACTCTTCCAATAGTTTTGGTTTCAACAATGAAAGTGACTTGAAATGTGAAAATTGACTCTTCTTGTCGTGCAAGTTATGGGGTTGGGTGACGTTGGTCAATAATATTTAGATGTCAAAATTGATTTATTCAGGGTTGTTCGCTCATATTCACAAAATGGATGGTTTAGAGGTGGATATAGCAATGGATTTGTGTTAGGGGAATGCGCACAGGCTGTTACTGGATTGAGGATTACGGATATGGTTGAGGTAAAGACTGGAATCCTTGCTTTCAACCATGCCGCTGGGCTTGGCTTCTCCGAAATTGTTGTTGATGGTGTGATTGGATTGGATTAAATTAAAGGAAAAGAAACGAGAGTTAATATTCATACACATAGCATGGATACATTCGCTTACCTTCTAGAGATTTAAACTCGAGTAATTCTATGACTCAATTCATTCATAATATATATGAAAAAAGTTTATATATATATAAAAAAATCTTAATGTCTTAAGTACAATTCCTACATATTTGAATTGATTTTTTTTATAGATTTTATGTAAAAATATAAAAACAATATTATTTTACTAATCTTAATAATAAAATTTCCTTTTTATTAAGTTTTAACATATATATATTTTTATGTTTAATCTATTCTATTTTTATTCTTTACCGGGCATAAACATATTGTATAAAATAATATCATGTCGAATTTACGTCTGGATTGTTTAAGACAAGACCCAACATGCTCTGTAATCTAATCTCTTTGTTCTAAGGATCGTGGGTCTTGACCTCGCAAAATATTTTTAAAAAATGTATTTTTAATTTATAAAATTAATAAATTGACTCTAAAAAATTTTTATTAAAAAAATAAATTAATCCTTGTCTACTCACTCAAGTTTAAATTATTTTAAGTTTATTGTACATAAGTTTAAATTAAGTATAATAGGTAAAACCATTAAATTAACATTTATCACTTTTCTCTCAAATTTCTTTTATTTTCCATACACATTTTTCAAAATTTTTACAAGATATGCAAACTATATTTTAATACTTTTAAGTGAGTCTCCTTAATTAATTTAATAACAAATCTCCTTTTCTTTACTAGATATATTGATTAATCTCTAAAAAATTAAGATTGTGACTTTACTTGTGATGGATTAGGATTTTTATTGTAAAGTTTAGTTTTTATTAATTAAATGATTTTGGGATATTGATTATGTATGAGATTTTTTACCTCTTGATTCGGTAATAACTTTTAGATTTATCATCTTGAATTTCATGAATATTGATTATAAATATTTAATATTTTTATTTAGAAATTGTTGTTGTTAGTGTGAATTTTGTGTTTGTGTTAATCTTGCATTTGACATGTTACATTGATCTTGCAACACCAAAATATGTGGGTTTTACTTTTGCGAAAAACTAATAATTTTTTAATACAACGTTTAGAATTATCCGTAATCCCTTCCCAACCCTTAAATACTAGATATATGTTGGCTTCATGAAAAACAATCATAAATGAATGTATTTTAGCTTCTCAATTCATCTTATATATAATTTTCCATAGTAATTATATTTACTAAGTTGTTTTTTGATAAATGAAAAAAAAATTAATGATGAAAATTTAAATACTTAACTTTTAGTATAGAAATTTATAAATATTGAATTTATATTATAAAATTATTTGGTATACTAATAAAACTTAAAACTACATATAATTGTATCATTTGATAATACTAAATCTTGAGTAAAATTTATTTATTTATTTTCCAAAAGATGAAATTTATTTTTGAGTAAAACATTTTTATGTTATGTTTTTATTTTTTTTTTCTAAAAAGCCAACAACAATTATCAATTTTCCATTTCTTGATTTGAATATGGGATAAATATCAAAATTATACATGAATTATGGTTTAGTGTGCAATTGTATACATGAAATTTTAATTTGATTCAATTCTTGTAAATTATTAACATAATTATTGATATAACATCGTTTTATGTTTATATATTGTATACATAAATAATTATATTTATCCAATATACAAATAAATTGATGTATATATATATGTGTGTGTATAATTAAATCAAAATTAAAGTTTCAAGTATACATTTAAACCACAATTAGAGTTTCACGTGCATAATTGTACCAAATTAAAGTTCATATATACAATTACACATTAAATCAAAGTTTATGTATTCCGTATGCATGTTTGATTCTGTAATATGAAGTTGAAGTCATAGAAATAAATATACATTTTTTTATTATAATTACAACTACATTACTAGTTATGATTAGAATTAATTATTATAAATATTAAATTCAATAATTTAATTTTTTTAAAAGATAAATTCAGATTAAACCCACACGTAATGATTTTTAAACCTAAAAATTCAAAAGTTGTATAAGTAAAAGGACGTTTATATATAGAAAGTTTGCACGTAGATGTATGATTAATGTACGGCGTTATTCTCCATAAGGTGGTGTTGTTCAGAAGTTTTTTTATACTTTTTTCTTTTTTCCCAAATTTTTTGATATAAATTTGTAATTAGTCTCAAATTTATCAATAAATTCAAAATATATTAATTTTGTTGAAACTAGGAAATGATTTGAGTTTATGTTAAAATAGAAGTAGGTAATAATATTAAAGAAATAACCATCTACCATATATAATACACAATAAATAAAGGATTAAACGAGAATTAGGCCATTTTGACTAATTATTTTAATACAAGGAGGATTAATATTTTTGTTGTTGTTCTGGATAAAGAGTGCATATTAAAAGATAGTAATTGCGTTCAAATTGTACCGACTTAAGAAGAGAAAAAAAAAACACAAAGATTTGAAGCGAACAACGGTCTATTAAAGACGCAATTAGTTGCGGTTGGTCCAAGTTAGGAGTAGAAAATCTTGGTTTTCGAACAATATGGGCATTGGCCGATGTAGTTAGTCAAACACTCAAAGCAGGCAGCGATGCGGATTTATTTATTTTTATTATTATTGTTATGATGAAATGTTTAAAATCCACACGCTTTAGAGAGGACAAATCATAATTACCTAATACGCACATCCACCACCAAGTTCCCACTCCTTTGCTGCTTACAACTACAATCTGGATTCCAACATTTTGAAGGATATGTAAATTATATCTTCTTCTTTTTTTTTTTTTAAATTTTATTTTCTCGTTTAAATGATGATATTCCATGCTCAAACTGTGCTTCCCCAATTTTGTGTTTTTTTTTCTCACAAAATATTATAATTTAATTTATACCATAACCCCAAAGTTTAGTTAAAATATGCTGTACTTAACATTATATTAAAATCATGAAATATGAAATTCTATTTTTAAGCTAGAAGTTTTGACCCGCACGCGCATTCTTAACCAAAAGAAACAAAATTCTTCATATACTAATGTTTTTGGACCCCTTCATATTTTATTTTATTTTACAATACGTATATATATCCACCAAAAGATGTATATATTTTTTATAGAAAGTCCACGTCTTCCTAAATTCACGATGCTCGCTCCATCTTTTATTATCATATTTATTTATTTAACATTTATATCACTGTCTTTCAATCTATCGTACTTGTATAAATAGTAGGCAGTTCCTTAGCCATGATAAAAGCTGAGAGTACTTCATTAAATTCTCTACCCTTCCAATTCCTTTAAGTCTCGAAACAAAACAAAAACATCAACAACAACAAAAAAAAGAGAAGAAAAAATGGTTGGGGTGCCGTCGCCGGCATGTTTGAGAGCCAAGAAAACCAGGGCAGTAGGGATTCCGGTGGTTGATCTTTCTCTTGATAGGTCCATCGTGTCAGAGCTGATTGTGAAAGCTTGTGAAGAGTATGGAATCTTTAAGGTTATGAACCATGGGGTTCATTGGGAGATAATATCCAGATTGGAAGGTGAAGGGGTTCAGTTTTTTGGCAAACCAGCTGGTGATAAGCAACGGGCGGGTCCGGCCAACCCTTTTGGTTATGGTGTCAAAAACATCGGACTCAATGGCGATAAGGGTGAACTTGAGTATCTCCTTCTCCACACAAATCCTTTCTCCATTGCTGAACGTTCTGAATCCATCTCCAATCAGCCTCAAAACTTCACGTATGCTCCCCATTTTTTTATTTTTTATTTTTGCTATCCTCTCTTCTCTCTTTATTCATGAAAAAGAAAAGTTGCCCATTTCACGTAATAGATGGAAAAGGGTTTTAGGAAGGTTGAAGAATAATACATATAGATATGGATATAAAACCATAACCGATGGAGTCAGAGGCTAGAGGGAAAGCGTCTGGTGTCTGTTTCTTGACAACAGCGTTAAAGAATGCTTTACCCCATGCCCTATGGCTTGAGGAGTTTTTCATATGGCTTTTTTCTAGTTTATATGTGAGTAAATACTATAGCAATGTGGCCCATTTGGTATACTTTTTAGAAATGAGATAGCTTTGAATTACACAGCAATTGGCAGGTATACAAGGGGAATTTAATTTTTGCAGAGTGTTTACCATTAATGCTTGGTTTGGTATCCTAGAAAGGGACATCTTCCTTTTATGATAAAAAGGAAAAAGTTTAACCTCGGGTTTTGTGAAATGTCAAGGTTTTTTTTAAACTCACATTGGTTGAAGTTTTGATACTTGTCTATATATTGAGTAATTTTTAAAATTTATGGTTAGCAATTAGTTTTGATTGAATTTATAAAACGTGAAGGATTAGTTATTGAGTTCATTTTTATAAATATTTTAAAATATATATATATATTTATTATAATTAGGTTGTATTTAATTTAATGAGTTTTTTTTTATATATTTTGATTCATAAAAATTAGAGAAATTATTTTATGAATTCTTCTCACCACATCATCTATTATTTATTTTCAATTATTTAATTATATTTCAGTAATTTTTTCCATATCATTGATACATAATTTTGGTACTGAACCTTGAACCTTAAATTTCGAACCTAAAATCCTAAACTCGAAACCTGAACATCAAACCTTGGATTCAAGATTCAAGGTTTAAGGTTTAGAGTTTGAGGTTTGAGGTAAGATTTTGGGTTCAAGATGTAGAGTAAAAGAATTATTAAAATTATATATAAATAATATGAAAAAATTACTAAAATATCATTAAATAATTAAAGAGAAACCATGATTAGAACGTCACACAATTAGTGGAAGGCCGGTTTCCCGTAATCTTTCAGCACTTTATCAACAAATTAACCATCGTATTTGATTGGTTTTGTGCTGTCAACAATTATCCTCAACATGACATGCAATGCTTCTTTATAACCAGCCTAGGGCCAACCCTCCAAAGCCCATATTTATATATTGACAAATGGTACTAGCTAGCATTATTATCATTCATTGATTCTTCTTTAAACCCATTTTTTAGAGGAGTCATTGTCATATAAAAAGTGATTTTATTTGCACGAGAAAAAGGTTGAATTATAATTAGCTTCATATAAGTCGACAAACATAATCAATATCTTCATGACTAAATCAAGGGAAAAACATAAAAGATTCCTAGAAAAAGATTGTTGAAAACTCCAATTGTCGAATACTAGATAAATGGGTACAATTATTTCAAATGAGTAACGACATTGAAGCGAAAAAGGAAAGATATTATGATCTAAATGTTTATTGTTTCTTTCTACAGTTGTACTGCAAACGATTATATAGAAGCAGTGAAGGAGTTGGCGAGCGAGGTTCTTGATCTGGTGGCGGAGGGTCTATCGATCCCAGATAAGCACGTATTCAGTAGGCAAATCAAAGACTTCCAAAGCGACTCGATCCTAAGGTTTAATCATTATCCACCGGTCAAGAACCAGGACCCATCTTCTAAAGCATGCAAAGAGAATCAAATTGGATTTGGTGAGCATTCGGACCCTCAGATCCTCACCATATTACGATCCAACGATGTTGCTGGGCTCGAAATCTGTTTGCAGGATGACGGGTTTTGGATCCCAGTTCCCCCTGACCCCACTCAATTCTACGTGATCATTGGGGATGCCTTGCGGGTCAGTGTTTTAAATCACCTTCTTTCAACTAATAGTGTAATATGTCCAGTCTGCAAGCAAACAACACAGACATATAATGCTGTATTGGAATATAATGTAATCATGGCTTCAACAACAGAGATATAATCCTAATAATTGTTCTGGGGGTATTGGGCAGGTTTTAACAAATGGGAGATTTGTGAGCGTGAGGCATAGGGCATTGGCAAACTCATCTAGGAATTCAAGGATGTCGATGATGTACTTTGGAGCGCCACCACTTAACGCAATCATATCTCCTCTCCCGCAGTTTGTGTCACCTCAAAATCCTAGGCTTTACAGGCCGTTTACTTGGGGCGAGTACAAGAAGGCTGCATATACCTCGCGCTTGGGGGATTGCCGTCTTGACCTCTTCAAGCTTCATATCACCGATGATACATTGGCATTGTTTAGCTAGACAAACTTCCTGCTTTTCCCAGGAATTTTAACTAAGCAGGAACATTGAAATATCAATATATTACGCAGACCTACAATAGGTTTAGAATTCAAATATCGATCTGTTTTTTTATTCTTAAACTACAACCTCTGTTGTATGGAAAAAAATTAGTAGTATATAAGCACCACATTTCTCCTTGCCAACTACTGTACTGGGGACTTACAAACCCAAACAATCTTCGAGCCAAGCTACTCAATAAAATAGTTTATGCAACAAAATTTTGTTGCTTAAACAACAAATTGGCTATGCAACAGTTTTTAATTTTCTTTTTACCATTGTGTATGCAACTGTTGACTAAACAACCATCTTAATTCACTACACCAAAACAGACTTTTAGCGGCGTTTTTTTGGGCTTTTAGCGGTGTTTTTAAGCGCCACTAATATAATTTGCGGCGCTTTCGAAAGCGCCGCAAAAAACGCCGCTAAAGAAAGCGCTGCAAAATTTAGTGGCGTTTTTTGTGAAAAAACGTCGCTAAAGGTAGGGGTTTTTAGCGGCGCTTTTTAAACAAACGCCGCTAAAGGTAGGGGCTTTCAGCGGCGCTTTTGGTACAAACGCCGCTAAAGGTAGGGCTTTCAGCGGCGCTTTTTGTACAAACGCCGCTAAAGGTAGGGCTTTCAGCGGCGCTTTTCGGACAAACGCCGCTAAAGGTAGGGATTTTAGCGGCACTTTTCGGACAAACGCCGCTAAAGGTAAGGGCTTTTAGCGGCGCTTTTCGTACAAACGCCGCGAAAGGTAGGGGCTTTTAGCGGCGTCTGTTTCAAAAACGCCACTAATTTGCATAGATTTGCTCTGCTCTTTTTTTCCAATATCCTACCCTCCCCGCATTAAAAACCGGTATAAAAACAAAGAACAATTGCATATAATTCCAACCCAAGGCAAAGAAATAAAATATTTAAATCTCAATAAGAGCATTAAATCTAAACGATACTTCAAATTTAATAGAAGATATATGATATTTATTAATAAATGAAACATAATTCAAACAATTCTTACAATAATATTTAAGCAGAACAATGTTAAAAAAATCTTACAAGAAGAAAAGAAATGTCTAAGAGGGCGGCCTCTGCGATCGCTTTCTTTGAACAATCGTGCATCATAGTTCTGCACTGTAGCCGGAGTTCTTCATACTTTACGTTCGCTCGCCTCCCGCTTCTTTGCCTCCGCTCTAAGTTGAGCAATATGGTGCGCCTCTCTCATTGCTTTGCCTCCACTCTAAGCCGAGAAATTTGCTCACCGTGCTCGCTCCATCAAAGATATCTCGGTCTTTTAGTCTCTCGAACTTCAAGACGAGATTGACTCGGAAGGCATGTATTGCGGGAGCCGGATCCAAAATATTGGGTCGGAGTAATACGATCCTTGACATCGAACCCGACCATACCTTGTAAGACCCAAAACATTAGTGATAATTACATTATAAATATACTCAAGATTAACAAAACTATCAATCGAAGGCATGTATTGCCGAGTCGTACCTTTCAGACCCCAAAACATCGCAATAATTACATTATCAATCTCCTCGAGATTAACAGAATCGCTGATTTAAGCAACCGCTTCATACTCCGCCTTCTTCTCCTTTAGTTTATCCTAATAAATCAATAAAAGAGTTAGAAACGAAATATATAATAAAAAAGAATGAAACATAACTTAAAACTAGAAATTTAAAACTACAAAAGATGAATTAAACCATTATAATTAAACATTATAAATATTTATAAAAATCAAATTTTATTAAATAAATATACCAAAATTTCTGCACCTTGGGTCATCATCTGAGATCCATTCTTCTTCCTATGCGTAATGTCAAAAAGTTGAAGGCGTCCAACTGTTTGACTCGATTTAAACTTCCTATATTATGGCGTAAAAAATATAATTTAATAGTATAAATCATTAATATTTGAAAGAAGTAATAAATTATAATACCTCACCTCACCTACACAAGCAAAACTTACGGAACTCCGCTGTAATGCGTGAATTGTTGTTTCTGTCTGCTGCTTGTTCCAACTCGCTCACGGTCCTACATAATGGGATTTAAATTATTTATATAGTAAATACGATAAACCGAAAAATTTCTAAGACTTCCCATTGGTACCTCAACATTCTCGGCGGGACATTTCGCAGTTTTTCGTCGAGGCTTATGTCTTTCTTAAAATATTGTTTTTTTAGGGTGCTTTTATTGTCTCTCCATTTTTTACCCAACGTCTTCTTAACATAGTCATCGGAGACCTCTAAAGCAAATCTACCCTGAAATTTGGTTTTAAAAATGTTAATATAAATGAAGGTTAAATTAAAGTATTATAAATTGCATTCACCTTTTATTACCTTAATATTATCGAGAGCCTGATTTTCGTTGGCATCAGGCATGTGATGCCATGATTCGTAGTTAATGGGCAACATATTCGAATTTCGTGCTATAATGCCCAAATAGCCTGCCAACAATCGAGCTTCAGATCCGATAGGCTGGCCATGATTGTTTCTCCTTACTTCAACACGCTGGGTAGGCTCTAAGTCATATAAATCTGTAAGTAACGTACGTCCCCGAGCTCTGCGCGTCCCACCACCCTCAGCTGAAAATGATATATTATTATATTAAAATTGAAAAATGAATCAATAATAAAATTCAACATGCATGTAAAATAAACTTAACATTACTTTGGAATTCTCCATGCTCATCATCTATGTCCGGCAGACTAGAAGATCCAACAACTGTATCCTATCCACTATTTACGTCTTTTGGATTTGGAGTATAATTTCTAATATTTAAACCTCGTAATCGTCTTCTAGGCATTTTTCCTGCAATACACATAAAATAGTTCAAAATATTAGTAACAAATAACAACAATAATAGGACATTTAAAATAGTTAAATTATATAACATGACGAACATGAAAATTATAATATTACATATAAATAATAAATCGTTAAATCTTACTACATCATATTTCAGTAAATATCTTCGTCCACATCCTGACGAACCCATTGAAATTGTTGACTAGTACTAGGGATATTTTCAGTTAAGTCTTGTTCTGGAAAAGGCAAAGTTTCTGATCTTTCGACTATGTCATCTCTACTTCCACTGCCAATGTCGAACAAGTCTCTAGGGGTGTTTCAAGTATAACGTACCAACCCTCATCGCTTGGATCTTCGGAGTAAAAACTTGTTTAACTTGAGAAGAAAACACATACGGCTCGTCCATCGCTTGTTCTCCTGTGAATCAATCGAGAGAAATTCACCATTGTAAAGCCATATTGATCGTTTTTAATTCCGCGAGCCGTATTCACATCACCCAATCACCTCGAAATAAGACAACTTTGCATTTGCCGTAATAGTCCAACTCAATGATGTCGATTAATAAGTCCGTAATACTCGCATTCCCTCGTAGGATTCATCATCCCTAGCACTAGCATAACTTGTAATCGAAGAATTAACAACAATTCCGCAATTTTGGGTTCTCCTCAATCTCTCTCGATACCTTGTATGAAATCTGTATCCGTTGATGAGGAAGCCATTATATCTTTTAACTATTCTGTTTAGACCTTGTGAAAGCCATTTAACGTCGTCATTTACTTCATTCCGACTCCAAACCTATTGATGGAAAGTAAATCGAGTAATTATGAATGTTATGAGAAAACATTATGACTTGACAATGAAAACTTAAATTGCATACCATTTGGCTTAACCATTCATGGAATGATTCTGTGAACAACTTATTAATTTCTCGTCGATTTAACCTTCGGGATCGTGAACGAGCTCTCAATATTTGTTTGTACTCACTATCCGGTAAAAAGGTTTTACTTTGTTAGAAAAATAAACAAATTATAATTGATGAGTATTTATCAAATTCTAGAACTTACGTCCGAAATGGTTCCATTGAATCGTGATGAAAAAGAATGTATCGATGTGCTTGGACCCACGATCTATCGTCTAATTCTCGCAATTTCGACTTTGCCGATCGGTTCTCCGAAACTTTGAAATAAATAAGTTTCGCCAAATTATGATCTGTGAGCCCAAAGATTTCTACTTGGTCCTGCTCATTCTTGTTTCGACATCTTCCAAATACCTCGAATGTAAAGTCATACATTCCTCCGCCAAGTAGCCCTCGGCAATTGATCCTTCCGATAACGCTTTATTGCGGCAAGATGACTTCAATTTGGAAAGGAACCTAAACACGGTATACAACATTATCGAAGTTGCAACTAAAGGCATTGAGCTGAATGCCCGCACTTTTTGCAAGTAAAGTAAGACCTTTCAATGGGATACATCCATCGATAGAAAACGGGTCCACCAAGAAGTGCTTCACGCGGAGATGAATTAACAAGTGCACCATAATAGTGAAGAATGAAGGCGGGAAGATCTTCTCCAGATTGCATAAAGTCAATGCGGCTCGATCTTGTAGTCTCTCAAGTTCTTGAACATTCAAAACTTTACCACAAATGCCTTTCATTATATTTGATACTTCAATTACAGAGCCGTCACCTTTTTCGACATACAATACCGCATAGCAACTGGTAGTAAGTCTTGCATCAAGATGTGATAGTCATGCGATTTTTTTAAGCCATATAGTCTTCGATCCTTAAGACTCACACATCGCGATATATTTGATGCATACGCATCCGGGACCTTTATATCCTTCAACACCGTACAAAACACTTCTATCTCCGTCTTCGACATTGAAAAATAGCAGGTGGCAACCGATATTTCATATTCGGAAGTTCTCGGGATGAAGCTCACGCCGAATTCCCATGTGGACTAAATCAAGTCGACTCAAGATTATCTTTCGATTTTCCATCGACATTCAA
Source organism: Gossypium sturtianum (assembly GCA_025698515.1). Taxonomy (NCBI): domain Eukaryota; kingdom Viridiplantae; phylum Streptophyta; class Magnoliopsida; order Malvales; family Malvaceae; genus Gossypium; species Gossypium sturtianum. The sequence goes on from CM046949.1 coordinate 38,419,935, forward strand.
AATAGTCCCAATGATGTTCTCGCAGACATTTTTCTCTATGTGCATGACATCAAGATTATGGCGTAAAATCGATGCTTCCAATAAGGCAACTCAAAAAAATACTTCTTTTTTCCACAAGTCCGCCTCATGAGGATCATCCTCTTCATCGATTCATCATCGATTCATCCCTAGATTTTCTATTTCTTTCTTTGGTTGGCGGTTGATTCATCTTCCCATAAATGAAATTCATATCTTTCAACATTAAGAATATTTCGGATCCACCGGTGGCCTCACGAAGGAGCTGTTTCGAACTCTTCAGTACCATCAAACCGAGCACTCAAATCTAAATGTATGATTTTCCTAGAACCACCGACGATGCCCCATGTAAGAAAACTTCTTCCCATTATATAACCATTGCGAACATGTCTCACGCGGCTACAACACGGACAAGCATAACGTCCCCCGTACTCCAACCGATAAATTAGCATAAGCCGGAAGTCGTTAATAGTCCACATTAAAGCCGCACGTAAATTAAAGTTCTCTTTTCTCATTGCATCGTATGTCCAAACACAGCCCATAGTTGTTTTAACTCGTCAACAAATGGTCGCAAATAGACGTCAATATCATTCCCTACCCTTTCTCTCCAGGTATAATCATAGACAAGATAAAAGAAGATTATTTCATGCAAACCCATGGAGGCAAATTGTAGGGAACAAACACCACAGGCCAAGTACTATACGTTGTGCTCATGAGTTTATAAGGGTTAAATCCATCGGATGCTAGCCCAAGCCTCACACTCCGAGGATCGCTCGCAAAGCTTGGAAATTTGGAATCAAAAGATTTCCAAGCTAAAGAATCTGCAGGATGCCTTAACAACCCATCATCTGTTCGTCCATCACGGTGCCACATCATTGATTCGGCTGTCTTTGACGACATGAAAAGCCGTTGAAGCCTTGGTATTAGTGGAAAATACCGCAAAATCTTAATCGGGCCTTCTTTGATCGTGTATCGTGTTCATCCTCGTTATCGCCCTCTCTGTATTTCTATTAATCCAACGGGATTGGCCGCATACATGACAAAGATCGTTGGTTTATGCGGTCGCTCCAATACAACATACTGATCATTTGGGCAATCGTGAAATTTGTTGTAGCCAAGGCCCAAATCCTTTATCAATTTCTTCATGTCTTTGGAAGATTGAGGATTTTTGCAAACGGGAACATTTCTTGCGAAAACTCTAACAAAGATTGTCAACGAGTTTCCGGTCCACCCCCAAACATTTCAAGTGAAAAGACGAATACTGAATGACAGCTTTAGAAAATTTTGATCCTCATACGCTTCTTCATTCATTTCACCAAGCAACGTGTAGAACCTCGCCGCTTCTTCATTTGGTCGTTCATCCGGTACACTTCTTCCCCTTCTGGTGAAAGTATTTCCACCAAAATTATGATCATCGGTTGCACCCAAGTCGTGTGAAATGACCAAACCACCATCACAAGCATATTAAAAGCATCCCGCAACATGTTTTCCATGTTATAGGCAACCTCCGATTTTCGCTTTACTCGGCCGCGTCTCCCCGCACATCTCCCGATACAATTTTGATAGCACGGCAGACCCCCAACTCATTTCATCGGCTGCTCTAAAATCAACAAGTTTCAGCAGCCATCTCAGGTGTACGAGGTTTCGAGACAGGTCTGGCATCAGGTAGCCTCCAATCATCTCAAGAATGTATGCCCAAGCATACGGTATTCTTTCTATTTCGGTCGAACCATTATTCGGCTCCGGGATTGTATCTCGTAACCAGCTCATCTCGATCCGACCTCCATGAATGTTATCCGGAATGACACCCAGAAGCTCGTAGCATACGGCGGTCCAATCGCTAGAAGTTGCGGACCCGGTGACTACGGACCCATCCACCGGCAATCTCAATTGCAACTGCACGTCTTCCAGAGTGATAGTACACTCTCCGCATGGAAGATGGAAAGTGTGCGTCTCGGGTCTCCACCTCTCTATCAACGCACTGATTAACTTCGGCTCCAACTTGCACTCCTGGCCTATCGTGGCCACGTGCCAAAACCCTGCTTCCCGCAGATAATTCTCGATAAGCGGCGATGGCGAACCAGGTATATTGCGAATATAGCATTGCAACACCCGATCTACAGACTGTTTAAAAATTATAAAATAAAAATTAATTAAAATTGCATAAACCTAAAAAATATTAAAAGTATTGAAAAATTAAAATTAAAACTTACCATTTGCATTTGATCGACGGAGATGTGTTTATCGTCGAGACGAATTAATTCCCTGGCCATTGGAAATACGATCGAATATTTTAAAATTTATCAAAAAAATATAATTGAAAAAAATTAAAAAAGGGCTTTTTGATAAATATTAAAGGACTATTGTGAAATTTTAGAGGAAGTTTCAAGGAATTTAAGAGAAATTTGAGAAGAATTTGAGAGAAAAAATGAATAAGGATTTTGTTGTGAAAAAAAATAAAAGGGTGGGGGGTTTTTATAGGTTTTTTTTCGATTGTTTGCGAGAAAGCGCGCGCTGGGAAGCGCTTTGTGCCACATCGACAAAGCGCGTCCTCGTCGCTGCTTTATGTCGATGTGGCACAAAGCGCCTCCCAAAGCGCGCTTTCTGCAGATCCCAAAACGCTACGACGTGGGGCCGCGCTTTTGGGGTAATGATCCTTTTCTATAAATAATGTAAAATTCGGCCCATTTCCGTAATTTTTTTTCGGTATATATTAGTAAATTACCCATACATTTAGATATGAAATGAAATTATCCAAAAGCAAAATTTTAAAAGTTGATTTGTGAAAGCTAAAATATTTAATCCTTTTAACAATGGCTTTGTAATATAACATGGATTTTTACCTAAAGACTGCGCCAACAAAAATATTAAGCAGGGAAACAAAATAGTGGAAAGCAGGTTCCTAACTTGACCGATGTGGTAGAAACATGTCGGTGATTCAAAGTTGGGAGAAGGTGCCACGTGGAGTGACATGACAAACGAAGCAGAGCTTTGGTGAAACATTAACCACCAAACAAGCTGGGACCCTATTTCCACATGTTAAACTAAATATTTCAGTGCTGGGGTTGGGCCCCACCCTTCCCACTTTAATAAAAATTTAAAATTATGCATGTTAACTGTAGCACGCAGGCCCAGAGGAACAGGAAAATCTCTTTCACTTTACCTCCTATGCAGTCAAAAGTGAGATTCCTCCCTTGTCTTAATTCCGTAACTTTTTCTTGTAAATTATATTGTCATATTCATGAGACTTTAAAAAAAAAAAAATTAGATTTCAAAAAAATAATAAATTTCAAAATACTAAATATTAGAATCACTTTTCAATTCATCAAATTCTTTAAAAAGTGATCATTTTCCATCATATTAAACATTACCTTATATCAAAAATTATTATTGGAATTAACCATTACGAATACTGAATTAAATAATTGATTCAACTAAAATTAACTCATTCACACTTAATTTATACATATATGATTTCAACAACCAAAATCCCAAAAACCTTCAATTTATCATTTCAACCAAAATATCATCTCCCATTCAAAATTTATTTTAAGTTTCAATTTTAATTTACTTGATTTAACAAGTAAAGACAAAAAATAGACAATATCTTTAAAATAGACATTGTAAAAGTGACAAATTTCTTTATGTTCTTTAAAAGATCATTGGTTATAAAAAAATTGGTAACATAGTACTATAATTGAAAGGATAATTTAGATTCGATAAGTGGAAGTACAATTATAATTATAAATATAAATAATATACATTGGATTGACATTTTCTTAAAACTGCTGAAAGAAAAGAAAAAGATGTATATTACATTAGAGGGATCGACCATAAGCATCAAATTATAGAATTTAGATAGTAAAGTAACCTCAATGAGGGCGAAGGCGAGCAATTAAAGGAGACAAAAATTAAGATTTTAGTTTGTAATAGTAGGAACATTTTATGAAGAATAAATATGGAATCATGGTACTAATGGTCGTGGAAATTGCACCAATTAGAGCCACTTTCACATGCCCATCGCCTTAATCATTCTAATTACCTATTAAAAACATATGGCATTTACAAATATTTTATATTAATTGTTGTAATATTAAGTATGCACTTGTCATTTAGGTGGCAAAAATCAACAAAATCTCCTTCTTCATAACTCTCGAATATTCGTGATTCTACCAACAAAAGAGAGGTTTTTTCCTCTATTAATGCACCTATATTATAAGTTGATTTATTATTAGGGTTACAAATACCATTTGGTTGAAAAAGAAGGATTCTTCTACATGATTCAAGGCTTTGATTTTGGTCCAGAATCTTGCTGCCACATCCCAACACCAAGCAAGGCACAAATCACAGTGTTTCTGCTTCCGCTTTTCTTTTACCTTGGAAATTTTAATTATTTCCCACTAAATTACATTTACCAAATAAATACAGATCTCCCCACTATACTTGGATACTTGAGTTTTGATTGGATGCCCTTGATTTCATAATCATAGATTTGATTTGATTGGATACAATTTTAAAAGGATAGTTTTATCTTAAATTTTTAAATATTTTCACTTTTAAATTATCCGATAGATAATGAAAAAAATAAAATTAAATAATAATTTAATTACCATTTTATAATTTTTCATAATTAAATAATAAAAAATCTTACATCTTCCCCACCCACATGCCAATCACATGTGATTAAAACTCTCCCTCCATTTTCCAACCAAAAAAAATTAATTAGTACTATAGTAAAAGATGGTTCTAGCTAGCTAGAGTCTTCCACTACGCTAGGCCCATGTCTAGAACCTTCTCGGAATCAATGCCGCCACCATTGGATCATCTTTTAGGACACTTGTATGGCACACATCAAATTATCACCAGAAATTAAAGTATGAAACATAATATTTTCAGCTTCTATTTAAACACCCTTCGGCAGTCTCTAATGGTACAACGAAATAAAACCCATAAGCAAAGCTTATAACTGTAAGAGCTCTCTTCAGTCCTCCTTCATCAGTGATCTCAATCTCCATCCTATATATCTCACCAAGTAACACACATTCTCATGGCTCCTGAACTGGTTCAAGCAGGTGTTAAACCAACTGTGTTGGCTAAACCAGTCACCTTGCCCAAGCGAGCTTACGTTACCTTCTTGGCTGGCGATGGAGATTACGTGAAAGGCGTTGTAGGGTTAGCCAAAGGGTTAAGGAAGGTGAAATCCGCATACCCTTTAGTGGTTGCCATTTTGCCCGACGTTCCCGAGGAGCACAGGCGGATCCTGGAGAACCAGGGGTGTATCGTCCGAGAGATCGAACCCGTTTACCCGCCCGAGAATCAGACCCAGTTCGCCATGGCTTACTACGTCATCAACTATTCCAAGCTCCGTATTTGGCAGGTACGTCACACTGAATCAACACGTGGCAGCCTCTCGTGCAAAATCTTTGCATGATGTTTGAATTTTAGTCGTATAGTTTTTTTTTTCTTTTCCATTAATGCCGGGGTTAATTTTGGTGGGTGCAGTTCGTGGAGTACAGTAAGATGATATACCTGGACGGGGATATTCAGGTGTACGAGAATATTGATCACCTATTCGACTTGCCTGACGGGCAATTCTACGCAGTAATGGACTGTTTCTGTGAGAAAACGTGGAGTCATACCCCACAATCCAAGATCGGTTACTGCCAACAGTGCCCTGACAAGGTCAAGTGGCCCGCCGAGATGGGTCAGCCACCTGCACTTTACTTCAATGCTGGCATGTTTGTGTTTGAGCCCAGTCTTACCACCTATGAAAACCTCTTGGCTACTCTTAAAATCACCCCTCCTACCCCATTTGCCGAGCAGGACTTTTTGAACATGTACTTTAAGGACATTTACAAGCCAATTCCTTTGGTCTACAACCTGGTTCTCGCCATGTTATGGCGTCATCCCGAGAATGTGGAGCTTGACAAAGTGAAGGTTGTTCACTACTGTGCAGCGGTAAGAAGTTTAACCAACAACGTCTATAGATACATATATATTTTGTATCATAACGGTCACTGAATAAAATTATTAACAGGGATCGAAGCCATGGAGGTACACAGGGAAAGAAGAGAACATGCAAAGAGAAGACGTGAAGATGTTGGTTCAGAAATGGTGGGATATTTACAACGACGAGTCTCTTGATTACGTGAAACCAACCATTGGTGAAGGAGAGGCGGCAGAGTCGGTGAACATGCAGCCGTTCCTGGTGGCACTCTCAGAAGCTGGTGCAGTCCAATACGTAACGGCCCCATCAGCGGCTTAATAATAAACAACATGGCCAGCTCTGTTTTAGAAGAACAACGATCCAGAAAAAAAAAACTACTACTAAACGTATAGCTGTAGAGAAAAAGTAAGCAATGTCCTTTTCCCTAGAGAGGTTGAGGAATAAAAGCTATTAGGTTTTGCTTCTTTTTTTTTTCTTTTCTTTCTTTCTCTTTTTTTACTTGATGATGAAGTTTATGGTACCAACTTGTGGTGTGGTGTCCGAGTTGGAAATATGTGTTTTAATTCCCAAACGAGTCCTGTTAATCAAAGAGAAGGGTCTGCAGAAATGGACCATATTGTAATGTTTTGCAGCTATATATACATATGGTTATATGTATCACACTCTACTATATCTGAATCAGAAGTGCCCATTTCCACTAAAATCACCTATATATCTTTATTGCAACCTTTTCGACTCAATCACACCAATATATCTTTGCTAAATAGCAAAGTGATTAAAAGACAATTCTCATCCATCTTTAAACGTCTTCTAGCTTCTTATAAAAAAATTTACACCTAATGTGAAATGTGACTCTTTAACGTTTTGTTTTATTTTTGAATTTAACTTTTAATTTCTTTTAAACAATTCAACCCTTGATCTTTTAATTTTGATAAGATGAAAAAGGTTATGTATTTGTTGAGTCATTAACAATTCAATTGAACAGCTGCAGTGGTCCTCCACATCAATTACAATAAAAATGATGTGATATATTATACGATCCTCAATGGTACGCGATGGGGTCTTCTCAGTTGCAGAAGGATGTCGGTCACCTTTAGCAGGAAGTTGTCAAACTTCAAGTCGAACTCTCACAGTGGGACACTAAGTTAGATGCTCGTTTGAGTTACAAGGTCTGTTTGAGCAGTATTTGGGCAAACCAACTAATACTCCTTCTGCTGGTCCATCACCAGAAATGGGCAAAGGCATCTTAGGTGATCCTCCACCTGGTTTTCCTCCTAAGGAAGCTTCGCCTATTTCTCCTATGATGGATCTGGGAGGTATGGGTACCTCGTCTCGTTCGAGCAACATGGAGACAGTCCCTCGACCTTATAAGCTCAAGTGCCAACGGTTTGATGGCTCGGATTTTAAGGGATTAATAAATATGAAATACTAGAATAATTAAATAAAATTAGATGTGTTGTAATCATATATCATACCTCCTTGAATCAATAGATTGCATATGATGGTTTTATTTTAATTTTTTACTTACTTAGAAAGTTTTTAATATATTGATAATTTATTATAATAGTTAATATATATTTTTTAAAATATAAATTATCAATTATATAAATATTTAGACTGAAGTCTTGTAATTGAAAATCATACATAATCTTCAAGTTTTATGAGTAGCAAAGTTGAGAACGTTATATCTGTCAAATATTAATTTAATGACAGTATAAATTATTATAAAAAACCATAAATAATGTTTTTTTTTAAATGTTGATGAATAGTATTTAACAAATATTTCATAATTTAACTCATGGATAAATCTCAAAGCTATACATGAACTTTAGTTGAATGTGCAATACTATACACGTATTTTGATTTTGTGTAATTTTATACATGAAATTTTGATTTGATCTAATTCTTATAAATTATTAACACAATTATTGATATAACATAATTTTATATTTATATATTGCATATGCATATAATTATATTTATCCAATATAAAAATAAATTGATATGTCTATTTCTTTAGGTGTGTATGACTGATTCAAAATTAAAGTTTAATGTATATACATTTGCACTACAATCAAAGTTTCATGTGTATAATTGTATCAAAGTAAAATTCATGTATCAAATTGTACATTAAATCAAAGTTCATATATAATTTTAAAATTTATCCCTTTTAAAAATAAATCAATTACAACTATTTAAGGAATATAATATAAATATAAGGTTGAATATGAAAGATTCCAGATTTTTTGATATTGAATAAAAACGTAATGCAGAAATTGGGGGTTTACTAAATGGACACACTTTTATGGGAATGTTAAACATATATAAAATCTCATTACTTTCCAAAATGTTAAACGTAATTTTAGTTTTCCAATTACTGATTCAAGAGTATTGGAACTGATTTTATATTATTTTCTAAATATAATTAAAGTCTATTTAAAAAGAAATAAAAATATATTATTTTCTAAAAATAATTAGTCAAAATAAAAGCAAATAATTTCATAATCAATACTAGTTTAGGCCATTATTAAAAAATTAACTTGTGTATTTAATCATTTTTAATATTTAATAATAATAATTAAATCAATATAATGGTTTTTTTGTACCAAGTAATTAACAAGACTTCACATATTAACAATAAATATAAAATCGAAAATAATTTAGTTCATAAAGGTTTGCACGAATGGTTGTCTCTTAACCTTCAGGTCAACCCAAATTCCCATGGTGGAGAAATTAGTTGGGCGTGCCTCTTCAGACTTTTGGCTTGGCGCCTATGGAAGAATTGTAACCTCTCCATTTTCCAAGAAAAATCGTGGAGCCCAGAGGAGATAATTAAAACCTCGGTGTCTTGGGCCAAGCACTTCTCCTTGGCAAGCAGACAAGTTGCGGATGTTGAAACCGAATCGACCTGTGGAGAACCATTGGCAGGAGAATGGACTTACCTTAACACAGATGGTGCCGTTCGAGTGGACTCAGGGGCTGTAGCTGCAGGGGTAGTGCTGCGAGACAGGAATGGAGAGTGGATCCTAGGTTACAATAAATACCTAGGTAATTGTTGAATCCTTGATGCGAAACTTAAAGGTATTCTTGATGGCCTAAAACTCATCTAGCGAAGAGGCGAGGTCAATGTTGTAATTCAATCTGATAGCTTGGAGGCAGTTAAAGCTATTCACAGAAGTGTCTTGAAGACATCACACTCTGCTCTAATCAGAAGGATACAACGCATCCTATTCCAAGAAAGCAATTGGATCCTATGCTACATTCCTAGGGAGCAAAATCAAAGTGTCGATTTTATAACTAAATTGGCTTTTGGAGAAAAGGAAGACCTACAAATAATTGAAACCCCCTCAGAAGCAATCTCAGCACTCATCAAAATTGATAAAGAGAAGAATCTTTGTATTCCATTTTCCAACCATGTAACTTAGTTTTGTAAATTTCTTTTTTTTTCACAAAAAAAAAAATTAACTTATATCTATTGTAATGTAATTGATACAAAATCTTTTTAAAATGACAGTGCATTAAAAAAATCAGATCATTTACGTAGGATTATGACCTTTTTTTAATTAAAGTTTTCTTTTTTAAATATAAGAATATATAAGATATCAAATCAATTATATTGTTAAATCTATAAAATTTATTCTTATTTTTCATAAGATTTTCTTTTGAAGAGATTTTCATCATCCTCTCTCTCTCTCTCTATATATATATATATAATCTTGAACACATGGTATGATAATTTTTTATGAGTACAACAGTGCATGATGGCAATTAAAGTTTTATGGAAAACTCCATTAATGCAAATTAAAATCATAAAGCTGAAAAATCACGCTCAATCTTTATATAATATAATATAATATAATGTAATCTCTATTTCACAAAAAAAAAAAAAAAAATGGGTAACTTGAAGTCTTTATGTTCCGTCGCTACCATCTTAGTAGCGATCGCCTATTTTTGTTTCAACGGAGTCGTCGTTGCGGATATAGCCTTGATTAAAAGCATCTGCAAGCAGTCCCAAGACTACGACTTTTGCATGACAAGTCTCGGCACCGACCCTCGCTCCGAAACGACCGACGTACGTGGCCTTGCCATGGTCTCTGCTTCACTCGCGGTTATCCAAATTCAAGATACCCTCGGTCGCATTCCCGACATTATCAAACAAACGACCGACCCTGTTGCTGTTCGGCGACTCGGGGTGTGCGAAAATGATTACGATGGTTTGTTGGGGAATTTCCAGAACGCCTTCCGCGCTACTTCTAACAACGCTTTTCAGGATACCGTAAAGTTTGTTAGAGATGGAGCAAAACAAGTTGCTGATTGCCATAACATTTTCAGGAAGGATGGACCGATTGCTACATCGCCGATTGAAGGGGATGATGTCAAAGTGTTCAAATTAGCAGAGCTGCTTTTGATAGCCATTTATCGTCTAATACCCAAAATATAGTAGAGTTAATTTTAGTTACAAAAATAATTGACACTGGACAACAACAGTTGATGATTTTCATCAAAATATCTCACCATTTTATCGCTTTTTGTTTAAGCAGCTAATTCTTTTAAAGATGGGATTCCATATCTCTCTCAATAACTAAAGCAGTAAGTAGACAGCTGTTATGATCAAGATTTAGCTGTGTAACCTAAATACCAAAACTCTGCGTTTCGGGTGATTCTTGCAAAACAGCGAATGCTTTTGTTCTTTTTTCTTCTTTCAGTGGATCACAGAAATTTGGCGTCCCTTTTCGTTTAATCTAAATGCTCATTTTCTGTGTTAGGATAAACTTGCTCGAATTCCATCTAAGTAATTAATTTGGTGATTTTATTAGTTTAATTAGTTAATTCAACTCAATTAAATAAATTATTAAAAATTCAGTATTAATTAATGCTTGAATAAAAATTCTTTTCAAAAGCGTCTTTTTTTGAGGACTTACAGAAATCTCTCGGGTAGTGCCACAATTTATTCTACGTACAACAATGTGTTGAACTACTTCAACAAGTCTGCGCATAAGATATCCAGCATCTGATGTTCGTAAGGCGGTATCCACAACCCCTTTTCGGGCTCCGTAACAAGAAATGATATATTCTGTTAAAGACAATCTTTCGCATAAATTGGTTTGAATGGGTAGATCGATCATTTGTCCTTGGGGATCCGACATTAATCCTCTCATACCTACTAATTTGTGCACTTGAGATGCATTTCCTCTAGCTCCTAAAAAAGACATTATATGGACTGGGTTAAACAGATCAATCATCCTAAAATTAGGATTCATTTCTTGTCGCAAATATTCACTTGTAGCATACTATATCTCAATTGATTGGCGTAATTTTTCTACCGCGTGTACATTCCCAAAATGATGGTGTTTTTCCAAAAATCAAACTTTGCTGTTCAGCATCTTGGACTAGCCATCCCTTAGAAGGTATCGTTAAAAGATCATCAATTCCTAATGAAATGGATGTAACAGTGGCTTGTTGGAAACCCAGAGCCCCGTTAGTTAAACTAATTTTTTGTTTAGTTCAATCGATTTTTAAGTTTATCAGTTCAATGCCTTTCTATGTATCAATACTTGACTAATTATCGATTTAACTGGTTCAGTCTAATTCAAACAATCTTGATAATCAGGAATTTGGATTTACAAATTTATTTTTTATATCAAATAAAAAAATTGAACTCCAATTCCTTAAATTTCAATTTCAATTTTTATTTTTATTTTTTGATATATCAAATTTAGAATTGGAAATTTATTGAGAGTGAGAATTTATGAAACCTATACGTTATTTGACACTTTTCTTTTCTTTTTTTATACAAATATAATAATTTTTACATTGTTATGAGAAATTTAAATTTATCTATAATATATATATATATGTACGAAGTTTAAATTCTAGAGTCAATCCTTATTATTAAGAGGGTTTTATTTGAATGTCACTCTCGATCAAAACATGACTAGTTTCAAATAGTAAAATGAATTATAATGATTGGTTATACAAAAAAAAAGAAAAGTGTATCACTTAAGTTTCTATAGTATTTTATAAATGTTTGATTGAGTTAGTGTTACCCATCAACCAGGTTTCAACTCAGTTAAAAAATTATCAAAAACACCTTCTTTTTACAAAGTAATAAATAAATATTATTATGAGGATATTTTTCATCTTTTTATTTTTTTATATAAAATCTAAAAAAATATATACACCATAAAATTTGAACATAAACAGGCTGGTTTAAGTGGTTTTTAATATTTTTTTCTAAATATCATTGTGTTTGGTTTTTTTATTTTTTATATAACATGAGTGAAAAACAATATTATATAACATATAATATTTCACATAAATTGGGATTAATACATATATTTTATATTTTTTTCCCAAACAAAGGATTTAATGAAAAAAATTATTCATGTGTGCTAAATATTAATTATTGAAAATCCATTGCATTTAAGATTTTTAAAAAAAGAAGAAGAAGAAGAAAATTCATTACATTTGATAACAAAACCAGGGACTCCATAGCTAACAAGTAACAAATGACTGTGAACAAAAAAAGAAAAGAAAACCAACTAAGAATTGATGCTACACTAAAAAAATACTGGAACTATCAACAAAGTTTTCACTAAAATCCAACACTTAATTATCCTAAAAAAAGCTAAATGAAAGACGTGAAGCTTGTTTATTGCAGAGATCTCAACACTGACAGAACATTCCTTCCATATCCATGTTGCAGACACTTCAAATGTTGTTCCAGTTTCACAACCAGACTTCCATGAAGTGAAATTTCCCTTTTCTTACTCTCTTTCAAAGCTGTTTGAACAACATAGTTTCCATACCGATCTTTCGCGACCGAAACCAATCGATCACTTCGAAGAAGCTCGTTTATCACCCGATCCAACCCTGACGATAGCAAGCAGTGCTCCACCACATAACTTCCGGTTTTCGTTGTCGACAATTTCACATAGTAACCTTCCAAATTCCTGAATATTTGGTCATTCATCGCAGGGTTTTGGAGTTGTATCACACATTGGACAACATAGTTCCCTGTGGGATCTTGTGCTAGGAATGCCGAATTCCTACTTATCAAATTCAGCAGTTGATCTCGTCGCGGTCCTTTGATTCGGGTCACATACCCGCTCATCGACACCGATCCTTGCTCGTGTCTAACGAGTTCCAAACACTGTTTCATCGCTTGAATGTTTAACGGATCGTTAGTCTGAGAATCGAGAACATCGAGGCACTCGAATATCACATAGTGTCCGATCGGATCCATCATCAGTTTTTCGAATTTGTCACTCAAAGCTTTGATGACACAAGTAATCAATGGTGATTTCTCAAGAACAGTGATCAATTTCTTGATTGAACAGCTTCCATATTTGAGAAGTGATGCATAGTAAATGTAATTGTGAGGAACTAATAGCTTTTCCAGTATCATTTGCAACCGGGTTTCGTCTGCAGATTCAATCAATTTTTGGAATAAATAGCGACCGGATTGATCGATCATCAACTCCACTATGAAGTCGAAAACCCAACTAAATATCATATTGTTATTTGTTGAATTAGATAACAATTTCTGGAGATCTTTTGATCCCTCTTCAGTCTTTGCCATATTGATAACCCAATTACTGTAACCATAAGAATACTCTGAATCCAAACTGAAGATAGGTTGAAACCCAGGGCTTCCATTAGAAAAACCATTGAACCAGTTAACGTTATCAAACATGGAAGAACCCAGATACGTAGATTTTCCCGTAAAGTCATCCAAACAAGACCGAAAACTCCCAACCCTTGAAAAACCTAAACCATGGTTCCGTTGAGGATCAGGGAAGACGCCAGGTGAAGAAGCAGTCAAAGACAAAGACGAATTGTCGAAAAGATAGAGATTTTCAAAAGGAAGCTGAAGTGCTTCAAGAGAAGAAGAATACACGGAAGCCATTGTGTTGGGGTTTTGGGGATGAGTTGAATTCTCCATTGAAACAGGAAGAAGAGAAAGGATACAAGGAAAGACAATGAGATCTTTGGTATTTATAACACTTTGAAATTGTTGTTGGATTCTAAGTATGTTTTCCAAGTTCTTTTGGAAGTAGGAAATTCATATTATATTTCTAAAAACAATACTTGAAATCTCTTCTTCGACTCTCCGTAGGATTTTAAACTTCTCCTCAAACTAGGAATTGAGATATATATTTTCAATAATAACGCGATTACTTGTTTGACAAGAAATCTCAATTCTAGTTAATCTTAAGAATTAACCCTCCATATATTTAATTTTTTATTACATCAAGTTCCATGTGTCCATGGGTTGGGGCCAGCCCGAAAAATAGGCCTAAAATTTTGTCTAAATTTGACCCAAATAAAAAATATTAAAACCCGGGCTTGGCCCAGTCCGCCCATTTAATTTTTTTATATATTTTTAAAAAAATATATAATAAATAAAAAATACTAAAAACATTAAAATAAATGTTTCTAACAAATTAAAAATAAATTTAAAAAAAGTATATACACTTAAATAACACTAAGATAAGTGCAACTTAACAATCAAATGCCTCTAAAATAGTAACAAAATTAATAATAAAATAAAAGTTATACAATATCCAAACAAAAACAACAAAATAGTAGCAACATAATAGTGAAAAAAACAATAAGAAAATAGCAAAAAAGTAATAAAAAAAGCAACAAGAACAGTAAAAAAAGCAGCAGATTTTTAATATTCGGGCCGAGCTCGGGCCAAAAAAGCCTTATCCGAGGCTCGACCCGTTTTCAAAATGGGCCTTATTTTTTTTGTCCAAGCCCATTTTTCGGGCCTATATTTTTACCCAAACCCTCCCACTTTTCGGGCGGGCCTTCGGGCCGGGCGAACAGGTCTATCATCAAACTAAATATTTAAATTTTAAGCTTTTTTACGTATATAATATAAAAAAAATTAATAAATATCTAAATTGTATACCAGCTCAATTAATTACGAAAATGGTATGGTAGGGGTGGTGGAGAGTGTCAAAGAGACGATATCACCCCTCTTTTCCGACACTTGTCAACCACCGTTTTTTTAATGGGTGAAGGTATCTTCATTGGCGGCACTGAAAACCCATATACAAGTCAAAATGGGTTAAAATAGGGGTCAAAAATAAGAAAATGGTATTTTTGGTGGAGCCTTGTTGATAGGCGGCACCAGTGGGTTAAGCCTCTTTGACAGGTGGCATCGGTATCAACGAGAAGTCTCGTCGGTGAAGGGAAGCTAACATGATGGGACGAGGCAATGGTACTTCACGTGAGTGAAGGTTTAGGTTTGGGGACCTGATAACCAACCATGGTCCCCCGTTCGATGCTAAAGAAATAGAGGAGGAGTTTTAGAGTCAAAAAAAAAAAAGAAAAGAAAGCAGCAGAGAAGAGAAAAAGAAGGAAGTTAAAAAAGAAAAAAAAGGTTAGTAGAGAAGATAAAAGAGAAAGAAAGTAGAAGGAAATAAAGAAGAAAAACTCATATGTTAGGGTAAAGAAGATGAAGAAATACGGTATGTGTGTTTGTTTGTTTGTTTTAAAAAAGAAGAGGAGATTAGGGAATAGATTTTTGTTTTAGGGTTTTGAAGGAAGCATTGAAATAATTTATTTTAAAGGTTTTTTTATAAATATTTTAAAGGTATTTTATTAGTAATAATTATAAATTATTTGTTTAGTTTATTATTTATTGTGATTTAGTGTTTATTGTGATTTGTTCAACATGAATGTAATTTTTTTTGATTTATTTGACAAATGTTTTTAATTTATTGAGATTTTGATTTATTTATTTATTTATTTATTTTTGTAAGAAATTTTTGTAAGAAATATAGGTTGTTTGAAAGAAACTCAGCAGGTATGTTTCTGGGTTTTTTTATTCATATTTTTTTTATGTTTAGATTTATTATGTTTAGATAGTTTCTATTTTTTTAACAATTTTTTATTTTTTATGTAGGTAAAAGATGAGACAATTGAGTTGGAATTTATGAGATATTTTTATTTTGTTATTCACTGAACCAGTATAAATAAAATAAGTTTATTATATACTGCAATAGTATGGCCAAAAAAGTGATGTGGACAAAATTGTTTAGTATTTTTGTAATGATATAATTATATTATATTTATTGCAATATTTATTGTATTATATTTATGTGTTTTGATAATTATTTAAAATGGACCACATTAGAAATTAATTATCAAAATGTATTATTCGCAATTCCGTGTTAGGGTGTCTCATTTCTGTATTTTAATAATGTTTTTCCTATTAGTGGGATAAAAAGACCCAAATACAAATTAGTTATCGAAATGTGTTTTTTGTAACAAACTAATTGAACTGATTTTTTTTTTAAAATTGCATATATCTAAATGGATTCTTTGATTAACAACGATAATCACATATAAAAAATGGTCAATGTGATGGTAATAAAATTGTTATTTGTTACTCACGGGTCCTCTTATAAAAAATGCAAATTCATTTACAGAATTAAATTAGGTTATATTAACTAATTGGTAATTTAATATTGTCAGGGCCCGTACCGCGCATTGAAGGATCGTGTGAATGGTGTAGGCTATCTGCCAGATGAACGCCTTATCCCACACTTGGAGTTAGCCAGATTTATTGATCCAAACATTTGATTTGCAGTACGACTTAATATTCGTTTTGGTCAAACGGTGGCGCTTGGGGAGTGCACAATCATACTGGAGGATATTGCATTGCAACTCGGGCTCCCAATCGATGGAAGTGCGGTTATAGGCGTAAGCACGATCTCTGAGCTGACCGCTCTTTATTATAACTTACTGGGAGTCTCGCTTGATGATGCTAAGTCAAAATTTACTAGTTTAAGGTTTTCATGGTTAAAGGTCAATTTCAAGCATCTACCGAGTACTGCTACTGAGCGAGACGTGATGTACGCCGCTCAAGCGTACATTATGCACATTTTAGGGGGTGTATTCATGTAGGATGCAAACAACAAGGTTCACTTGATGTACTTGACCCTTTTAACTGATTTGCATAACGTCTGTTCGTATAGTTGGGGTTCAACAATACTAATTATGTTGTATCACAAGCTTTGTCGGACGACAAAGCCCTGTGCTGTGGACATAGGCGGCTGGTTCATATTACTACAGTCTTGGGCGCTTTATCGGATGCCTTTCTTGGCATCAGTTAGTCACCAAGCATATGTATTTCCACTCGTGAATAGGTGATAAAATTTAAGCATTATAACAATTATTTGACATTTTTGTGTAAATTTGTTCTAACAAATTTTCTTCTTTCGTAGATGGAGTACCAATTTGGGTATCGAAAGGTCATACACGGTTTCGATATACTATCAGATAATTGAGACACATGTCGGGAAGGGTTACGTTATTCGTGACATGTAATTATTTTATTTATCTTATTTGACAAGTGTTACTATAACAATGTTATTAATTGTGCAGTTCATCTGGATGCCCTACTTGTTCCTAGACATTGTGATTGTTATTCCCGTTTCTACTCACATCCATTCACACATGTGGTGCATTAATGCACCCATTATCAATTTCCAGACAGTGGAGTGGTATCACGAGAATCAAGTAATGCGACAGTACAGGTGCATACAGTACATGTCGACACCCTAGTGGAATTGGAGAAGATCCACAGAATTAATAAGAGGGGGAAACAAGGATTGAACTGGGCGGTAGCGCATTAATAATATATTGCAATGTGGAACAACCGGATGGGGTGGAGACCTCATATGGATATTTCTTTCGATTTGAAGCCCTTATTAGAGTATATACAGTGGTACTTCAAAATGGGGAAACTGTATTTATTTGGTGGGCAATCGATGTTAGTCGCCTCGCACATGCCACGACTTGGGCAACCCTCCCATCCACTCACACATCTCCTCCTGCACCCAAACTCGAGCTGGAGCCAGAGCCCTTGCCTGAACCCGAGCCAGAGCCCTCGCCTGAACTTGAGCCAACGCCCGAGTCTAGGGGTAGTTCTTATCATCCGGACTTGGGCGTCGATAACAATTTTCAGGGTTTGTCAGGCCACGGATATCATTCGAAATTTCTTGAATCCAGTTTTGATGATTCAGATCCGAGATCGTCGATGACATTTGATATCTTCAGCCCATTACCACCGTAGTACGCCACTCTTCCTTGATAAACATTTGGGGCACACGATTTTTTTTACTATGTTTAGCACACCTCTAAACTCGGCTGAAGACAACGTTGATCGCCACGAGCACCCGTAACGTCAACGCCGAGCACCACAACGATTTACCCCTAGGACCACACCATCAAATCATCAATTTTAGGGGTTTTTGTAACTTCAATGTTCAAGTTTGTATTTATTTAATTATATTAATATTTAGGCATTTTAACTCAATTCTCGTGGAACAAACTTTGGATATTTTGCTATTAAATTTAAATGAGATGGTGTCTAAGATATAAATTATCGACTTACATACATGCAAAACATCCATGCATTGGAAAAAATTTGGAACAAACTTTGTAATTTAAATGAGATGCATTGCACCAAACTTGGAACAAAATTTGTAATTTAAATTAGATACATTGGAACAAACTCTGTAAAATACATATCCAAATTCCACATGGAGTACATTAGCAAAATTCCTACATGATCACGACGATTGTCCAATATGGTAAATTTGCTGCGGGCATTTACTCCAATTATGCCCAGCTAACCTACACACGTCACAAATCTTCCCTTCGGTTTTTTCCCTAATGTCCATTTCATTATGGATTCTGGTCACTTGCAGATGACCTTTCAGATTCCTACGCAACCCTTTGTCCAGGACAAGCTCGAAAGTCATCGGAGACACCTCCCATATAGACAGATCACGCAGGACGGGGAACACATTTCCCAGACATGCAACGTGCGCTTGAGAGTGTACACTTAAGCGATAAACTGTTCAACTGTAATTTAAATGAGATGCATTACACCAAACTTGGAACAAACTTTGTAATTTAAATTAGATACATTGGAACAAACTCTGTAAAATACATATCCAAATTTCACATGGAGTACATTAACACAATTCCCACCCGATCACGACGATTGTCCAATATAGTAGGTTTGCTATAGGCATTTACTCCGATTATGCCCAACTAATCTACACACACCACAAAGCTTCCCGTCGATTTTCTCCCTAATGTCCATTTCATTATGAATTCTGGTCACTTGCGGATGACCTTTCGGATTCCTATGCAACCCTTTGCCCAAGACAAACTCGAAAGTCATCGAAGACAGCTCCAATGTAGATAGATCACGTGTGACAGGGAACTCATTTTCCCAAACACGTAATGTGTGCTTGAGAGTATAAACTTAAGCGATAAACTATTAGCATTGATCAATGAGCGAGCACAATCTGCAAATGTATGCGCACAAGGATAACGAAGTGTCTGGAACTTCCCTCAACCGCATCGTCTATTTTGGAGATAAACTCCATATGACCTATGTAGGATATCGAGTCAATGACCAATGGACCCCGTAACTCGAAACATTTCAAGTTGTCGTGAATATATTTCTACATTCATCGACCTCGCCCTTCAACGATTTGCATCCATTGCATTCCTGACATCTTCGACAAACACGTGTATCGCCTCCATCTGGTTGACTTTTTTCAGTCCCATTCTTGGTATTAAGGTAGCTAGCCTGTAGAACGTAGCCAAGAACACAAATGAAATTGGAAGAAGTTATATTTTTCTTAACACAGAGTTAATTGCCTCTGCTAGGTTGATGGTTATATGACCATATCGAAATCCGTAATCAAAACTTTGAGCCCATTGTCATGGCTCCATGGTACCCAACCACTGTCGAAAAGGACTGTTCGTTTCACCTTCCATGTCACTCTCAAGTCTGGTCATCCTTTGCTAGAAAAGGTGTGGCTCTAGCTCGTACGCTGTGTGTATTAAGAAAAGACAAGCTACAATCTCAAATTGATTTGTTCTAGTATTGATAACAGTAAAACATATATTGAAACTAAATTTTACCCATTTTCACAACTTGTCTCTGCCAGTTTGCATTCTTATACTCTTAGTGGAAGTTAGCCGCGATATGCTGGATGCAATAAACGGATCTCCATAGAACACCGGAGCGCCTAATGGCGACAATTATTCTCTTCCCTCTATCGAATATGATGCAAATATTATCATCCCTAACAACATAAATCCATAGGTTTGTGAGGAAGAATTCCTATAATTCCATGTTCTCCTTGTCTATAATGACAAATGCTACCGGGAGCACCTTCTTGTTCCCATCTTGAGCAACTGTAATAAGTAGGATCTACGTATATTTCCTGTATAGCCAGGTTCTATCTAACTACACAAACGGCTTGTAATGGGGAAATGTCTGCATGCATGGATCAAATGTCTAGAATATCCGATGGAAAATTCTTCTTCCCGATTGTAGTTGGTCATCCGAGCCATAATAAGGGCGTGTCTCCAACTCAATGACAGTCCCCAACATATGTTCCCGCATAGCGACTTTCCACCCCTATAGCTCATTGTACAACACATCTCAATTTTCGTACAACTGCTCCATTTCTATCTGTTTAGCTATCTACGCTTTTCAGTATGATACTCGATACTAGAATCGTGCTTGCATTTCGGCAGTCGGTACCGAAACTTTAATGGTTGGCATGTTCTTCACCATTGGCATGATACATGTGTAGATAGTTTTGGAATCAAGTTTTCAGTGATCTTCTATCATAAGTGCATGTGTTAGGCCCAATAAATTTTCGTATCTCCCACCTTTGTGACTTCTGGATAAATACGGATCATAACCAGCCAATTGCAGCCTTCTGTCAACCTCCAACATTCCCCAATATACAATGTCGATTTAGACACAGCGGCTTTATAGTCCACTAACGCATTCATGCTATACCGCTTAATGGCAAATACAAACTCTTCCTTGGTTGCGAATTTTTGGCCCACGAACAACTCCTCAGGCTCGGAATCTACAGCCAACCAGTGAGCAGGTAGTATATCAGGGTACTCCGGAAACTCGACTGCATGTATCGTATCGGGGTCTATGAGTGATATGTGTGCCCTAAGATTATTGTGTATCACAGTGCGTCGAATCAAGTTCTCGACTGAAGACGCGTTAACATTTCCATCGTCATTCGCGTCTTTGTCGTCGATATCATTCGGGGCCTCGTCTAGATCAGGATCACTATATACCTCGTGATCAAAATGATTTCTATTATTATATCTATCATCACTATCTGCATCAGTCTCAAACACCACTAGATGTAGTTGTAAACGAGGGCTCGAGTTATAGTTCTTAGACGCATGTGCAGCATTAAGATCGATGTACAGTCGATTGGCTATCAACGTACGATATTGGAACCACCAAACACAGATCTTGAACTCCATGTTCTTCACTTAATGGAGTGGGACCTTCAGCTAGCTCTACATCAGCTAACTTAGTAAATAACTGAATCGGTGCATTTTGGTGGCTCCAATTCCCACAATAAATAGCGACTATTGTCTCCATGACTTCATTGTCTGCAAGTTCCTTCTCGGTGAATTTGATGGGATTTGTCGAAACTGGAAACTTGTAGAAAAATTTCAAGATCTTTCTCCCACAATGTCTAACAATTTTTGCACTAATCATTTCCTTCATATCACCAATCGAGACATTTCTATTAAATCTCATTGCTATTTGTTGGCGACATTCAAATATACATCCAACTGTTGTTGTCAAAATTACTCCATCAAAATAAATGCATAAGAAAAATTGATTATCTATCTTCAATACTAAATCTGTTAAAAAAGAAATAAAAATTCTCAATACAATTTCAAGCAAAAAAAATTACTGTAATGGAAAAAAAATGAATTTCATATCTACTAACCTTGTGAATTCTTCTCTGTCTGTTTACTCTTCTTCTACAAAAAAATATTTTTTGCTATTCTTGTAAATCTTCTACAAAACATTGGTTAAATATTGTTATGGCTTAACTAATGTCGCCTATGACATGGGCACCACCACCAAACGACCCAAACGTATATGACCTAGACCTAGACCAGACCCATATTTAACCTGTATAAAAGATCATTTTTTGTGCGCCAATCAACATACCTTCACCCATTAAAAATTGTTTTTTTTTGTTAAACGGTGGCTGATATGTATCAGAAAAGAGGGGTGGTGCCACCTCTTTGGCACGCTCCACCACCCCTACCATACCATTTCCATAATTAATTGAGATGGTATACCATGTTAGATATTTATTAATTTTTTATATTATATACATAAAAAAAAGAGCTTAAATTTTAGTTTTTATTCATATATTTAAATTTTGGGTTTTAGGCAGATATTTAAATAAAAGAGAAACTCATTAAACTTTTTTAAATAAGTGATATTGTTAACTATAAAAATATCATAGAAGTCTTTGTACTATATTTTGGTTCTCTTAATGAAAAAATAAGTAAATTGGTCCATGTACATTAGGCAAAAAATAAAATATTCTTTCAATTGAAAATTTACTATTAAATGCTTATTTTAGTATTTTATATATAATCATAATAACAAATTTAGCCATCCACCTTTTCACATTTATTCAATATTATTTTATTTGATTCCTTAATTACATGACACTATTTTATTCAATAATTAATTTAAATGTCATAAAAAATTAAAAAGTTTAAGGAAAAAATTCTTCAAAACTTCAATATGGTATTGCTTGCAACTGGCTGTAATACCGATTTATCATCCCGATTCCAATCTATTTAGGAAAAAAGATAGATATATATCCATTATTCAAGCGATTAAAATTATTGGGTAAAATATATTAATAGTGATCTAATTATTAATATTTTTTTAGATCATACAATTATTTAATTTTTTTCATTGTTTTGTCACTTGCTGTTAAATGGCTAATGAAAATATGATGTTTCATCTTTTCAAAAATGATAAAATAGTAATTTTAAACCTCAAACATTCATAAATTGTGTTAATTTAGTCTTAATTTTTTTAAAAAAATAACTCTTAATGTTCACAAAAAAATTGAGAGATATCAAGTTCTCAACCATTTAAAATACAAGAAAAGCAATTTATTTGGGGATTATCTAATTTAATAATAAGCAAAATTTAAAAAAAACTTTTTGTTTTTAATTTTAATTTATTCATTGTGTATTGAATTATATTTTCATGTAAAAATAGGATAAATTAGGTGATGTGTAAACACTAAGAGCTACTTTTTAAAAAAAAATTAAGACTAAATTGTCACAATGTACAAATGTTTGAGGGTTAAAGTTATTATTATGCCAATTTTAAAAGCTAACACATCATCTTTCCGTTACCTATTTAACAGTTGGTGAGCAAAAAGGAAAAGATCGAATAGTTGATTGATCATTTTGTAATTTTTCATAATTGGGTGACTAAAATAAACTTACTTAAGTGACTAGCAATATAATTTACTCAAAAGTAATAGTTGTTAAAGAATATAAAAAAAATTATATTTGATCAAATTTAAATTTTCACTGGTGATGAGGCTTAAACTTTTGTTGAAATATGATTGCTTCAGATGTTTTATACTTACTAATATTAGTGTTTAATTATTCCTACTTTGTGGGGTGATGCGGAAGCCCGTGATTAAATTTTAAAAGCTCCAACAATCAACTCGAAGTAAACCAAATGAAAAGCAAGCTTTCTTGGAAAAGAAGAAAACCACGGCAACAAAGATTTTTAGACTTTCAAGAAATCAAAAAATTCAATCAAATAAATTAAGACTCAATCAAGAATTTTTAAAATTAAAGAAGTAAATGAAATAAACAAAGATGAAATAATGGAAAGATGAAATCGAAGGTAGAAGATCAATGATAAATGACGCAAAGGTAGATGGATAGATAGCCTAAACTACTTTGGTGAACTTGCACCAACAAAAAAATTATATTAGCCTTTAATCAACTCTTCCAATTGACTTGAATTAGATAAAATTAAAGTTATGATAAACCTCCTCAACAATTCCTTAAGAATTGAAGTAAGGTCTATTAAGAAAATAACAAAGAAACTATTATAGTAAGAAAGAACTTCCTTGGAGCAATTTTATTAATCAAAATAATCAAGATACAATATATATGGTGGCTATAAAAAAAATATAATGGCATATATATAGACATAAACTACTTGGAAAATAAGGAAACAACATTTCATTTATCTCCAAGCAATTAACCTAGCCTAAATTACTTTGTCAAATGGTTGTATGTAGAGTTGTCCATAGGTTGGGCCAGGCCAAGTAAAAATTTTAGGCACATTTTCTAGGCTTGAGCCAGCATGAGAAATGGGCCAAAATTTTGCCCAAGTCTGGGCCAGATAAAAATGCTAAAGCGTGAGTCTAGCCTGACCCACTCGTATTAAATTTTTTATATATAAATAAATTTTTAAAAAATATAATACACTAAAAATATTAAAATAAATATTTCCCAATAAATGAAAAAAATAAAAAAAATACTTAAATAACACTAAGATAAGTGCAACTTAACAAACAAATACCTCTAAAATAGTAGCAAAATAAATAATAAAACAAGAGTTATACAATTACCAAATAATAACAACAAGATAGTAAGAATGTAATAGTGAAATGATAGAAAAACAATGAAAAAACAATGGTAAAACAATAAAAAAAATAGTTTTTTTTTTTTTTTTTGCAAATCTAGGATGAGCCCAGGCAAAAAAAGCTTATCCGAGACCCGACCTGTTTAGAAAATGGGCTTTACTTTTTGTCCAAATCCATTTTTCATAACTATATTTTTTTTCTCAAACTCTCTCACTTCTCAAATGAGCTTTCGCGTCAAGCCGGGTGGCCCAACCTATGGACAAGTCTAGTTGTATGGGTGTCTAGGTTCATTGTAGACTTAACATTTTTAAATAATTTTTATTTTTGCACTGCTTAACAACTGACTCAACAAAATCAGAAAATTAACGGTGAATGACTGAAACTGTTGGTTAAAGGGACTAAATTGATTGTTTTGGCCAAAGTTCATATGCTTATTTATCCTTAAGCACTATGCTCGTTCATTTTTTAGCAAAAGAAGCATACCTTGGAAGAAGGATTTATGCAATGATTTGAATGCAGAACATTCAGCAAATGAACCATCAACTTGCAGAGAGGATTGATGCTTGTAAAAGTTACGGCAAACGTAGGACTATCTTTTGCGTTTGGATTCTCAATTGCGACTAATTTTTGTTCAACATTCATAAATTAATTTCAGATCTTTGCATGAGCTTGGTAGTATAGAAATTGGTTAAAGAACTGTTATGATTATGTTACATAATTTTGGGAAGAATAAAAGTGTCCCACTTATTGCACATGCTTAAACAAGTATTCAAGAACCTAAACAAAGAAACAACATTATATTGTATTTATATATTTAACATTACAACAATCAAATAGGGTAACCATCAATTTTCATCAAGGAAGAATGGCCCTAAACTATTTGTTTCTTTTGGTAGCTATATCTAGATAATACCACAAGGAAAAAAACAATTATTCTTGAACTACAAGCAACAAATGACAATGTTTGTGAGAAACCATGAAAAATACAACACACTTGAACTGGGGTAGACATCCATATAACTCAAAAAGGAACCTGAATTAGTGGTGACTGAACTCAATTATGCCATCTATGCCTGCAAAGTGCGTACATGTATCAACACATGTGTATCTGAATATGCTAAAAGGCTACTATCCACAACTTCAGGTATAACTATAATAAGAATTATGTGTGAGCTTTACCTTGTTTGCAATGTTGTTCGAGAGTCAATCCAGTCCCTCGTATAGTCCTTCACCAGAAGTGGCACATGTGCTTTGGATATACATGCAAAATGTATTCTAGAGGGTGATATGCGGATCCACAAAACAGAGAGGGTCAGATATAGGACAGAGAGAATTAATCATCTTACTAGTGGTGCTGGTAGAGAGAATGAAGACCAAGCTTGTCAGCAATCTCAGTAGCATCCATTACATTTGGAAGATCTTGTTTGTTTGCGAATACTAGCAGAACAACATCCCTCAACTCATCCCACCAATGCACAAAAAATAGCATGTTAAACTTTAGTAGAACACATGCCTCCTAACAAGCCAGAGAGTAAATTCGAATCATTTCAAAACCATTTTTATAGCAATCATTGAACCAGTATAAGAAATTTTACTGCTCAGGTACCTCGTTCAACATCCTGTGTAACTCATCTCTAGCCTCAACCATACGATCGCGATCATTACTATCAACCACAAAAATAAGTCTTTGTGTGTTTTGGAAGTAATGCCTTCACAATGGTTGGATCTATATAGAAAAATCAAATTAAATAAGTCAAGTGATTAATTAAGATAAAAAAAAACATAAACACTTCTTAATTATTCTAACAGGATCTAAGATATACTCAAAATAGATGGTCCAATTTTGACAGACTAAGTATCTACCTTCGTCTATATACCAAATGAACATCTACCTAGGCTTCTCTTCTTTCAATGAACTACACAAACTTTAGTTTATCAAGAAATTTTTTATACTTTATACAATATATGAGATCAGCACAATCCCATTCTATGGTCATAGTAATAGACAGAATAACATATGCAAAAATGCCCTAGATAAAATCTTTTGATGCAACCTTTACAGTTAATAATATATGTGTCGGTACCTTATCCTAGCGACCAACATCCCAAATAGTGAAACTGATGTTTTTGTATTCCACGGTTTCAACATTGAAACCTACAATATTATAGTATATCATAATAAGTCATCTTGTTTGAAACAAAATGCAACTGAGAAACGAATGTTAAAACTCCATCCAACAAAAGAATAAAAAAGCGAGTTACCTATGGTAGGAATGGTAGTGACAATCTCTCCCAACGTGAGCTTGTAAAGAATTGTGGTTTTACTAGCAACATCAAGTCCAACATCAATATGCGCATCTCCTTCTTGGAGAAAAGCGGGCTTGTAACGGCCCTAAATTCTCGAGTCAACATTCGAGCGTTGACCTGGGTTGGTGACAGATAAATTTATTTTGGGATTGGGTTTTGTTAGAACTAATTTGGGTGAATTTTGGACCTTTTTATAAGAAATTAAGGATGTTGGGAAGCTTGTGTGAAGTAGGGGGAAGATGGATGGCTAATATAGTGATTTTACCATTTTTGAATAAAATGTCTTCTCCCAATTAATGGGAAAAGATGGTTCAGAAGATTCAGGTGTAAGATAAAGTAGATTTGTCCCTATTTTTCCCTATATTATAATCATCCTACTTTTTTCTTCTTTCTTTTTCTTCATTTCCATAGCTTCTACACACTTCTTTCTACATTTCTTCATTTTTTTCTTCTTCTTTTCTCCATCTATTTTCCTTAGCAAACCATGTAGAGGGAGAGAGATTTGAGTGAGTTCTCACCATTTTTCATCCTCCAAATCTTAAAGAAGGTAAAGGTCTTGATCTAGCTTTTTTTAAAGTTCCATGGAAAATTTTTTTTATGTTTTTCAAGAATGAAGGTGGAGGTTATTGGGTGTTTGAGAGGGTTTGAGTTTGAGGAAGTCTCTACCCATCTTCTCATATTTTATTTATTTATTTATTTAAAGCATGTACTTTTGCATCCTATCGACTCTTATTTTTTGTGGGAAATCTTGTGTGTTACATAGTTATTAGTTAAATAGGGTGGTGAATCTTCTAAAGCTAAGGGTAAAGGCAAAGTAGTGGAGAGCTAAGCAAGAAACTTTGTTGGTGTTCTTCTATCAAGGTGGTACCCTCTAACTCTCATATGCTTCTTGGTAAGTCATAAATATGATGCTTGTGTGATAGTGCATGCATGTTATATGTCTTTGGGTGGAAATCATGTTTGGATGATTAAAATGAAGCTAAAAACTTAGTTGTGAAATCTGCCAGAAATAAATTATTACATGTTTTTGTAAAAATAATTAAGAAGTTATCTATACATTTTTGTAACCATGAGTCAGTCTAGTTTCGTTTAGAACAAATAGAGATTGATTTCGATTTGTATTTTAAAAGATATGAATTTTTTAGTGTTGAAAGGTCATAAAAATCTAGCAGCAGAATTCTCATAAAACAGATTTAGTAGTGACTTTGGAAAATCACCAAAAATTTCACAAGATAAAATAGGAAGTAAGCCTTATATCTCTATAACCGTACAGAAGTCTAGTTTCGTTTAAAACAAATTGTAACACCCCTAACCCGAAACCGTTGCTGGAATAGGGTTAAGAGGCATTACCAGACAATAAAATCATTTCGCAACTCATTTACGACACAAAGTCAATCATCATCATAATACATCAAACATAAACAATTAGTCCCTTTTTAAGGCGTATAAGACCTTAAACACATGCTAGGGAGGGGTCGGGACTAAACCGAAACACATACAGAAACTACTCGAATTTAAAACTTTTCTAGGTTTCAGGGGATACACGCCCGTGTGGGCAAACCGTGTGCCTCCCACGGCAGCTGGACACCCCCATGTGTTCTCCCCGTGGTCGAATCTGACCTCACATCCACGGCCACCAAGCACGCCCGTGTACCTTGGCCGTGGTCAAATCTGACTTCCCATCCACAGCCACCAAGCACGCCCGTGTGCCTTGGCCGTGGTCGAATCTGACTTTACACCCACGGCCACCCAGTACCCCATGTACTAAGGCCGTGTACTCTTAGGCCATATTCTGACTTTCTCACATGGCGACTAGGCACGACTGTGTCTTGGCCGTGTGCTATTAGGCTAGCTACTGACTTAGCCCCACGGTCACTAGGCACGCCCGTGTGCCACAACCGTGTGGCTCAATCTCACAAATTCTCGCTCATACTCAGTAACTGACAAACAGCCTTGTTTCAGCTCTAGAAACACTTTACGTTTTTGATCAATGAATCGTTGACTAATATACTTCTTTCTAAACTCAACTTGAAAGAAATCCCAAGTGATTCTCTCTCTCGGAACCACGGATGTCAATATTTTCCACCAATTATAAGCCGTATCTTTCAACAAAGAAACTGCACACTTGATACATTCATCAGGGGTTAACGACATCTCATCAAATACCCGAATTGTGTTCTCGAGCCAAAACTCAACTCGTTCAGCATCGTCGTCAGCTGTGGCCCTAAAATCTTCGGCCCCATACTTCCGGATCTTATCCACAGGAGGTTTATTCAATCGAATCGGATCTATCACTTGTGGCACAATAGGTACTTGTGGGGGTGGAGGTTGTGGAGCAGCCGGATTCGTTCGAACGAACTCCGAAAACCACTCACTCATCATACGGAAGAAGGCTTGCTTAGCCTCTCCTCCCTCACTACTTTCATTTGGCCTAGATGTGGCCGGCGCTGTCCCTTGAGCGTGACCAGGCACGTTACTCTCTACATCGTCAGCAACTGCTCGATCAGGATCCATTACAAAATAGATTGCCGATAGTGTGATTGATATACTGACAATCCCCGGATCCGAGCTAGCTTTATTGACACTCGGACGTCAAAATACCGGAACAGTCGATTAATCGAGCACTTTGTCTTTGCCTCAATCTCGATCCGAACCTCTCCTATCTTGGTCTTTGATCAAGCTATGAATGTGCCGAAACCTAAAATGCTTTCATGGTTATTCTTCTCTTCAACATTCGGTGGAAGAAAGATGAGAGAATAGCCATTTCATTTGTTTTGTTTTGATTATAATATCTTAATAATTATTTTACCCATTTGCCCTTTTATCAATCATATAAGACAATTTAACAATAAGGTTTTTATGACATTTAACCATCCACTAACTTTAATAATGGGCTAATTGCCTCATAAGGCCTCCTCATTAAAAAGCCATAACATATAGGCACTTCATAAATCAGCACACAGCTTTTACACTTTACTCGATTAAGTCCTTTTTCATAATTCGACACACAATCGATAAAATTTTCACACAGAACTTTCACACAAGCTAAATCACATATTATAATCATCAAAAATAATTCTCAAATATTTTTCCGACCTCGGATTTGTGGTCCCAAAACCACTGTTCCGACTAGGGTCTAAACCGGGCTGTTACACAAATGGTGCTTGATTTAAGTTATATATTTAGAGTTATTAATTTTTGAATGAGAAAAGGGCAAAATGTCAAGGTAGCATACTGTCACATCTCATTAGTTAATATTTTAGCTAGAATGATAACAAAGTTGAAACGAGTATGAGACTCGAATGTCATGGTTGTATTTTTTTGATTATATGTTTGATGTTTTGTTTGCGTTCAGCCTTCAGGCTCTAACCTAACTAGCGGTCATGAGTGGCGCTCGAGATAATCCTACGGACACCCGTGATTATTTGACTAGTGGCCATGAGTGACGCGGGACTATCCGGATACCCAATTATTTGAGCAGTATGTGCAATCTAACAAGTTTGACAAGTTTGATATGCAAGTGATTTCGTTATGTAGATTTAATGACTCATGATTTAATTATTTGATACTTATGTCATGCTTCTATGTATACATTTGATTTGCATGCTTATATTTATGAATTGCTTGAAGTATGGTAGATTTTTTGTGTACCACTGTGCCTGTAAAGCTCAGCCTTCGAATTGTCTTCATGTTCAGATTTGTAGACTTTTGTTCGTGTCCGAGAAACATCATCGACGAGAGACTTCTAGCATCACGTATTCAGAGTACAGTACCTTATCTATTAGTGGGCATTGTATTCCTAAGGCCTTACGTGTATTTTTTTGTATGTCTGTAATTCATTTATCATTTTTGTTATTTTGACTATTTTGATATACGATGATTTTAGAGCTCCACATATTTTGTATAACTACTTTTATTAATATTTTCAGTATAATTATGTATGGTATTTTCTCTTATATAAAATGTATCTCAATGTTTTAAATTATTTGAAAAAAAATTTGGGTTGCTCTGGTGACCTGATATAGCGCCTTAGTATTCGAGTACTCCATATTCGGGATTAGGGTGTTACACGGCTGAATAACTTTGTGAAAGACAACCCTATTTTTCACGTCTGCCAAACACCAAAATCCACATCAATTTCAATAATCATCAATTTATTAGAAAACCAAAATAATTAGAAGTATTCAAGGTCACAACAGATCTAACGGTCATAATTGAAAACAATCATAAGATCTTAGAGAGATGATCAGAAACCAAATGAAGTCCATATCAAAACATGAAAATCTAAATACCAATACTACACGAAATCAATTAAAAGAAATTTAGATCGGAGCAATTTAACGAACTTACAATGCTTCCAAGAATCAAAGCAGATAAAATAACAAGGAATTGAAAACTCAAGATATTTAAACAAAATTGAAGTCAAAATTTTAGAAAAGAAGAAAGGAGATGGGGAAAATTAAGTTAAAAATGAGAATATTCTTTGGTTTTGAGAGGAGATAGATACTTGCCTGATAGAAATGCGTGCGATTATTAGGCGAAGAAAATCAAAGGAGAGAAGCGTCCACACCTCTCCCTCGAAATCAAAGGAGCTGCCTTTCAGTGTTTTTACGGGGGATTTGGAGATTGGCCAACTCTATTTGTAGATCCAAAACGGGATCTCAGTTTGACGAAACGCCGTCTGCCTTTTTTTCTTAGTTTACCAGTTAGTTAGCTTCGTCCTTTATGATGTTGTTATGACAACGCTTTATATGCACACATTTTAGACCACTATCCCCTTTCAGTAAATAAATGGTCAGTTTTCCTCTGACCAATGAGATCTTTTTAAAAAAATAAAATTTTTATTCTTATTTTGCTCTCATTCCCTCTACTATTCAAAAATTTGAAATTCAATACCTCTATTGTTAATTTCAAAATTATAATAATTTAAAAAATAGAATCAGTCATGTGACCAATGAGATCTTTTTAAAGCCCGACGAAACTTATGCTAGTAAAAATTATAATCACCTTATTTTACAATCCTATATTTTGAATAAAAGACCTTACAACTCCAACTTCATTATTTTATTGGCTTATCACTTAATTCAGTTTAACAGAAATGATACCAATTGGAGTTCAATTGATTAAATCAAAATAATAGAAAATTAGAAGTAGAGAGACCTAATTTCAAATGTGTAAATAGAAAAAAGACCAAAGCATATTTAACCTCCCAAAAAAAAAATCTTTCTCCTTAGTAAAATATTTTAAACACCTTTATATTCACCTTTTGTTGTTTCTTCTATACGGATTCCCCCCTATGTTCAACTGAAGCTGTTAAAAGAAAAGAAAACCCAACATAATCATCCTAATTATTCGATTCTTTTATTAAGTGAATTCTTAGAAGGTGTTACAGTAGTCATTTCTCTTAATTATCTTTTTCACCATCAGAAAAATATTTATAGAAAACAATGGTAGTATCATAAGCTTCTATGTCTACAACATGCAGCAGCAAGCAGTATGATTAAGTATGCTCTGCTAATCCGCGACATCAATATCATTGATATCACAACTTAGGTCAATGTAGTAGCTGACATATCAGCACATCCTTTGGTCTCTCAACTTTCTGTCCATGCTCGCCTGAAAATTGTGTCTACAATTATTAAGGCTTGCATAAATAGGCACCCATCCTTGGTATGGTAGTTGTTAAAGTAAAGAAACGATTGAGCTACTATTATCTTGAATAGTAATTAGAATTTACATATGCTGACTCTTATAACATCTGTGATAGGTATCACTGTAGAACCGACAATTAAAATATTAGTATTAATCAACAGCAACAGGTTAATTTTTTTACACGCATGAAAATTAGATCAATTAGATTCTTTTGCTAACAATTTCATTCATTCATATATTAATGGTTGGACACAAGAATAAGAGACCCCCAAGACAATTTTGGAATGTTGTAGTCAGTAAGGTCAAGTATAAACAATTCAACAAATGGTAGTAATCATGATGCAACTGCCAATTGTTATGACATTTAGACTTAGACATGCAGATTTTAATCAATATTCCAATTTTTCCAAATGCCAGCACAAACATATAGAATTCAATCCTTATTCCCATCACACCAAACATTGCATCACATGTTCAGTTACGAAACCATTTTCCATTCACGAAAGAATAAAACTAGATTGAACTTTTTCTATAAACAGGCTTTGTACTGAACCTGATAGTTCAGAGCCATAAATTTCAGCTAAAAGGAAATTAAAGGACTTTACTATTAAATATGGATAGTAAAGAGTTTGATCTCTTACAGAAAATCTTACCATCACCAATCTCGTCGATCTTTACTTCCTCAATTATCTTGTCTATTACAGCTTCCACCTTTGGTAGTATGGTCATTTAGAAATGCACATGGTTTGAAATAAGTATAAACATACAACAAAATCATTCATATATAGGAGAAAAGACTCTTTAGATTATATATATGTACATACCTAGTCCTTGCTCACCACAATCTCCATCTTGACTTTAGCTACAAGCTTGTCTTTAGAAAATTCAGAGCCTATAGAATAATAAACACAAAGAAAATTTAGTCAACAAAAGGAATATCGACTAACTTAAGCCTACCCAAGAAACAATAGAAAAGTTTAACTAAGGTACATTAACTAAAAATCTATTGAATTCCTCCAATATCATCATCAACACATATAGATGATAGATTTGATAAAAGGCAAATCAAAACAAAGAAGGAAAAGGTATAACTTGTAGCCCCTTGTATATAACAAGAGCTTACTATCATGTTTCTCTGTTGAACCTCCTTAAGCACCGAAGCCTCGAACATCAAAGATCGTAACACCACAAATGCCCATTTTAAAAAAAGCATTTTTGTTTTAGAAAAGAAACTACAAATTAGATTAACCTTTGTGGGGTGCATTTGTGGGGTCCTTTAAGAACATCTATAAATTGGGGTATTGATCGTTTCTGAAACCATTTTTGATTTCTTTGATTTTCCAGGATTCTCATGTGTTTTTCCTTCAATCGTTGCAAGCTTTTCTTCAGTTGTTAGAGTTAAGGGCTTTCTTGTATTTACTGCTACAATTTCTATAAACATTTTTCTTCTTTACTATTATTGTCACGAGGATCTGGATCTACAAGAACTCAAAAATCTGGATCTACAAGAAGAAAGAGGGTTACGAAGGATCAACCATCAAGGGTCTGAAAGAAATCGAGCAGAAATGCTTTCTGTCAAAAACTCTGTTTTATTACTGAAGATTAACTTGGCTTATATAGCCATTTCAAAGCAACAAGAAAACAGAAAATAATGCAACCCACGTCTGTATAAATCCCTAAGATCGTGGTAAATAGCTAAGGAAATGATCAAACATGAACAGAAAACAAAACAGACTCCTAACTTCTAGGAAACAATAACAGAAATAATTTTGAACTATTCAAACATCTTCAATAATTCCTCCCCTAAACTGAAATTGTCAAGAACAATCAGTTTATCTCATCCAAGAACTTCATTCCTAGTTTGCTCCCCGGCTTTACAAAGCTTTCCAACTTTAAAGGTTTGGTCATAATGTCAGCCAGCTGCTCATTTGTACCATAATATTTCAGTTCAACAACACCATCTCTCGTGAGATCACGTAGAAAATGAAACCTCACATCTATATGCTTGCTTCTACCATGTAAAACTG
The DNA here is from genome assembly GCA_025698515.1 of Gossypium sturtianum. Classification (NCBI taxonomy): domain Eukaryota; kingdom Viridiplantae; phylum Streptophyta; class Magnoliopsida; order Malvales; family Malvaceae; genus Gossypium; species Gossypium sturtianum. The sequence goes on from CM046949.1 coordinate 38,454,413, forward strand.
GATTTTTTGACAACTTAATAGCAGATGAGTTATCGCAAAATACAGTAACACTTTTACTTGAAGAAGAACTTATCTGATTCAGCACTCTCTTCATCCAAATGCTTTGACATGCATAACTCGCTGCAGTAACATATTCTACTTCAGTTGTAGAAAGAGTTACAATTGGTTGCTTTTTAGAAGACCAAGCAACAGCACCTCCACTCAGCTTAAACACATAGCCCGATGTGATTTTTCTATCATCATAGTCTCCTGCATAATCACTGCCCGTATATGCAACTAAATCAGCTGTTCCTTTTCTTTCATAGAACACCCCGAGTTCCAGAGTTCCCTTCAAATATCGAAGCACTCTCTTAGCAGCAAGTAAATGTTCTTCATTTGGACTGGCCATATATCTGCTCACAAGACATACACTGTACATTAAATCAGGTCTGGTGGCCGTTAAATATAAGAGACTACCAACCATTTGCTTGAATTGAGTTGCATCGACCTTCTTTCCTCCGCCTTCTCTTGTCAACTTTGAACCAGTCACGATAGGATTCTTTACTGAATTGCAATTTCCCATACCAAATCTAGAGAGAACTTCTTTGGCGTATTTTTTCTGACATAAATGAATACCCTTTGAGTTTTGCTGAACTTCAACGCCTAAGAAATATCTCATTTTTCCCAAATCTGTCATCTCAAACTCAGACTTCATTGAACACTTGAACTCCTCAATTAAGCAAGCATCATTCCCAGTAAAAATTAAGTCATCTACATAAAGACTTACAATTAAGGTCTTTTCTTCAGCTTCATTTTTGATAAAAAGAGTAGGCTCATAACTGTATTTTTCGAAGCCTAAGTTATCAAAATAACTTTCAATCTTACTGTACCATGCCCTTGGAGCCTGCTTTAGCCCATATAAAGCCTTCTTGAGTCTGTAGACTTTCTCTTCTTTCCCCTTTTTCTCATAACCCAACGGCTGCTCAATGAACACAGCTTCTTTCAACTCCCCGTGTAGGATGGCACTTTTAACATCTAACTGAAATATTGGCCATCCCTTCTGAGCAGCTAAAGCCAAGAGTATTCGAATTGTATCCCACCGTGCCACTGGAGCAAACACCTCGTCAAAATCTATCCCATGTTCCTGAGCATAGCCTTTTACCACCAAACGAGCTTTACATTTATCAATCTCCCCATCTTCATTTAACTTGGTTTTATACACCCATTTAACACCAATCTTCTTTGCTCCGATTTGCAGATTTACCAACTCCCAATTCTCATTTTTTCAATGGCTTCTATCTCCAAATCCATCGCATTCCTCCACTTCTCACATTTCACAGCCTTTTCATAGTAGGTTGGATCTTCTTGTGAAGTAAACAAAGCAAGATTCTGCAAATCTTCCTCTTCAAAAAAACTTTCTCCACTTATAAAATCTTTCATCCATATGGGAGCTCTTCTGATTCTTTCTCCAAGTGAGCTATCTTCAGATGTGCTTTGTTCATTACTTGAACTATTTCCACTGCCTTCATTCAAGTTAGTATGAATTGATGATTCATCTTGCTCTCCCTCATCTTCTGTATCTTCTACATCTTCATAAGGAACACTTCCATCATGCTCTCCATCTCCCCAATCAATTACATCGAACTTCACCTCTTCTTCACTCCTCTCCCAATCCCAACTTTTATCTTCTTCGAATACCACATCTCTGCTGGTTATAATTTTCTTGGCAATGGGATCAAAAAGCCTGTATGCTTTAGACTCTTCACTGTATCCGAGAAACACACATTTGTAGCTCTTGTTGTCCAGCTTTGATCTTTTGTTATCTGGGATATGAACATGACCAATGCAACCAAAAACTCGAAAGTAATCTACATCTGGTTTAATTCCACTCCAACACTCTTCTGGAGTCTTATCTTTCACTGCTACAGTAGGACTCCTATTCAACACATGCACTGTCTAACGAACTGCTTCCGCCCAAAATACTTTAGGCATTAGTTTTTCTGCAAGTAAGCATCGAACCATATTCATGATAGTTCGATTTTATCGTTCTGCAACCCCATTCTGTTGGGGGTGTATACTGCTGTAAGCTGCCTCTTAATACCATGATCTCTGCAGAATTGATTAAACTCCGATGAGGTGAATTCACCCCCTCGGTCAGTTCTTAGACAACAGATACTACTTTTCACTTCCTTCTCAACAAGACTTTTAAAATTCTTGAAAGATGTAAATGCTTCACATTTCTCATTCAAAAAATAGACCTAAGTCTTCCTACTAAAATCATCAATAAAACTCAAAATGTACCTTTTATTACTGTTTGAAATTGGTGTGATGGGACCGCAGATATCAGCATGTATTAATTGCAGCTTTTGTGGGGCTCTCCATTGACTCTTCTTTGGCATGGCTCCACGATGTTGCTTTCTAATGTTGCATACCGTACATACTTTAGTCATAGCTTTGAGTTGAGGTAGCCCTTTTACAAGTTGTTTGAACTGCAAAGTTTTTAGGCTTTTGCTGTTTAGATGACCATATCATCGATGCCAGAGATCAGTGGTGTCCTCAGTTGTGATTTGGAGGCAGTTTGGTTTCTTTGACGTTATAGAAGCAAGCACAACGAACATTCAATTTGTTGTCATCTGACTATGGACAATAAGGCCTTTCTTAGGATGATAGATTTTACATGCTCCATCTTGAATCATGATAGTCAGCCCTTTCTCCTGTGGTATCCCAAAGACTTAATAAATTATTTGTGGTGAGGATGTAGAAAACATTGGTAACTACTTGAGTTATGCCTTTAACTTCTAGCCTAATATTCCCTATTCCCATCACCGGCAGCTTTAAATTATTCCCCAGCTTTACTGAATGTCGAAACTCCTCATCAAGATCCACGAACCACTGTTTGCTTCCTTTCATGAGATTGGAGCAGCCTGACTCAAGAAATGTAACACCCCTAACCCGTATCCGTCATCGGAATAGGATTTCGAGGTATTACCCGACCCCATCACACATCAATGCACCTTGTAAATGTCACTACTTAATAAAGTATACCAACTCATACTATATAAAAGAAAAATTAAAGCCGTATCTTTCGTCAAATATTAAAATTTCATTTACAAATGTAATTATTTTGCATTTGAGCATAACCTGTGCATAAATATCAACCAATTCATCACTTCACATAATCACTCATCCCATTCGGCAGTGCCCATTGCATACATATATAAACTTAGACTCCAACAAGATCAACTCAAAACCTAGTATTTTATTTGCATTTTAACATACCGTACATGCAAATAATTGTACTTATATTCATTAAATTCTTAAGTATACAATATGCATAATTCAAACATAATTTACATGCATTTGTGCGTACCATATGTACAATTTATCAAGGTATAAAATATTACCCTAAATGCTTACCACCAACTCATACATATTTGAGCATTATCCAAGACAATGTAAGCATGAATATAAACTTTTTACCATGCATAAACAAGTCGAAACTTATACAAAATAAGATAGGCCGATTAAAAACAACATTAGTACCATAACCAATTTTACCAAGTCATACTCAAGCATAAAAAAAAACATAGCCATATTCGCATGGCACATGTAGACATATATTTACAAGTCTTTCAAACATATCCCAAAAGATTAAATCTATACATGCCATAAGATTCAAAGGAGAAACAACTACTATAGTACCAAGGTAGGTGATAGTATGATGAACTTCTAAGGTGATTCCCGAGTACAGTAGAGCTTCCAAAAGTAACCTACGCATTTAAGAAAATAACCAAAAACAAAGTAAGCTTCCAAAGCTTAGTAAGAATTAAGCAATTAGTTTCCATTCTCATGAGCTTATTCAAAATTTAAAGAAAATAACCTTATTCATTTACAACCATTAAACCGAATAGCCAAACCCTCCAAAAGTTGAATACATATCCACATTCTCAATAATTTATATACATAATACATATTTAACAAGTCTTCAACTTACACATCAACTTCTATCACTCTTAAATTAATAGAAATGGTACTTACCTCTAGTTTACTTACCACCCCAACTTAGTCATCCATGCATAAACATGGGATAATATACTCAATCATTCTTGTATACTTATTTGCATTTATAATAAAAGTCTTTAAAACGAACCTTATACCTGCACATTATTAATAGGGTTTAACAACGTCTCGTACACTTAGTGTAGTTACTTAATACTTCTCGTAATGTATCGCTCACATAGAGCCGTTACTTCATACTTATCGTAACGTATCGCTCACATAGAGCCGTTACTTCATGCTTATCGTAACGTATCGCTCACATAGAGCCGTTACTTCATACTTATCGTAACGTATCGCTCACATAGAGCCGTTACTTCATACTTATCGTAATGTATCGCTTACATAGAGCCGTTACTTCATACTTATCGTAACGTATCGTTCACATAGAGCCGTTACTTTTATAACCCACACACATAGTGCTAATTTTCTGAAATCCGATGTTCTTTCAGTTCCATACATACTCAAATTAAGAACCAAACCAACTGTATTATATATATAATAATATACACTAAGATATAACCTTAATATTTTTCCATCCATAATCTATAGCACATTCGGTCAATTCCCATCAACCATGAAATCACATTCGAACTTGACATTAATATCAATTAACATTCCCTTTGAATATATTCGTATCCCAATTTAGTAATTTATACATCTATAGTGTCACTATCATATAATAAAACATTTCATATAATTTAATCTACTTTTCCAACAATCCCACATTCGGCTACCTAAACAATTTCATTAATAAATTCGGCAGTATGATACAAATACACATACCACCATCTAAAATTAGGCATATAATATGACATAAGGTTCGATTTAACTCAATTGCTTAAAACTTACCTCGGAAGTTGACGAATTAAGCTTCCCGACTACTCGTTTAATTTTGCTTTCCCCCAATCCAATCCCGTTTCCTTATGTTCTTGATCTAAATAATTTCAATTTAAACTTAATCAAACATATAAACATTCAATTTGATCCAAAATTATATAATTACAACATTTACAAATTTACCCCTAACATTCGCAAATTTTTTCAAATTAATCCCTAATGCACAACTCACAATTTGTTCAAAATTTGGATGTCTTTCTCAAGGGCAATTTTCATCCTTCCTAGCAAGTTCATACAACTCATTTCTTTAACCATTTAACCTCTATTTTTTTTTTCTTTCAATTAATTCCTTAATTAACATCATTCTTCAAAAACTCAAGAACAACAATTGTTCATCTAACATAAATCTTCCATTTAGTGCTAAGAATCATCTAAAAGCTCAACCTATGTTCAACGACACATTACTCATACATGATCAATGTTCAAAATTGATGCATGGGTTTGATAATATAGCACATAACAATTTCCAAATTATGAAATTTATCAAAAATTAAAACTAAAACATACCTTAATTGGACCCTAGAAGTGCCGAAACCCCAAAGAACTCTTCCTCTCTTATTTTTTTTTCTTAGTTCGGTCAAAGTAAAAGAAAAATGAACATGCAATCCCCTTTCTTTCTTTTTGTTTTATTATACTATTATTATCACAAAATATATGTGATTTTATTATTAACTTAAAATACATAAATATTAAAATATAATAAAACATGGCACTCACTATTCCATGCACATGATGGACGGCACTAACTATTATTTTGGCTAAATTGCACTTTTGATACTTCAATTAAAGAAGCCACTTCCAAATTAGTGCTTACACATTCAACCACCAATTTTTTTTTTCATTAAAGCAATTTACTCCTTTTTCATAATTATGCACTAAAAATCAAATTTTAATATGAAAATTTCACACACCCTAATTCACACATACTAACATTTAAAAATAATAATAAATTCATTGATTCGATTCGGATTCGTGGTTTCGAAACCACCGTTCCGATTAGGGTCGAAATTGGGCTGTTACAACTCTCCCCCCTAAAGAAATTTTCGTCCCCGAAAATCTTACCCGCAAATAAGTGTGGATAACGTTCTTTCATTCATTCCTCAGTTTCCCAAGTTGCTTCTTCTATCCCGTGTTTATGCCATAATACTTTAACCAACGATATCCTTTTATTTCGCAACTCTTTCACTTCACGAGCTAAAATGCGAATCGGTTCCTCCTCATAAGTTAAATCGGGCTGAATTTCAATCTCTAAAGGACTGATCATATGAGAAGGATCGGATCGATATCGTCGAAGCATCGATACATGAAAAACATTGTGAATTCTGTCCAACTCAGATGGTAACATAAGTCTATACACAACCGGTCCAATCCGCTCAATAACTTCATACGACCCAATGAATCGCGGACTCAGCTTCCCTTTACGACCAAATCTCATTATCTTTTTCCACGACGATACTTTTAAGAACACTCGATCACCTATCTAGAACTCAATGTCCTTACGTTTCAAATCTGCGTAAGACTTCTGACGATCCGATGCCGCTTTCAAACTATCACGAATTACTGCCACTTTCTGTTCAATTTCCTTAATCAAATCAACCCCATGTATCTTATTTTCTCCCAATTCCGTCCAGTACAACGGCGCATTTACATTTACTGACCGTACAAAGCTTCTTCATAGGGTGCCATTTTGATACTAGATCGAAGCTATTGTTATACGCAAATTCAATCAAAGGCAAGCATCGTTCCCACGTACCCTCAAACTCAAGAACGCAACATCTCAACATATCCTCGAGTATTTGGATAACACGTTCGGATCGACCATCCGACTGAGGGTGAAAAGCTTTACTGAAGTGTAATTTGGTACCTAAAGCATCCTGCAGTTTCTTTGAAAACCGCGATGTGAATCTCGGATCTCTATCCGATATAATAGAAATAGATACTCCGTGTAACTGTACGATCTGCGATATGTATAACTCCGCTAGCTTATCAAGCGAGAAATCCGTACGTACCGAAATAGAATGAGCCGATTTTTTCAATCTATCAACAATGACCCAGATTGAATCTTTCTTACTTGGCGTCAATGGCAAACCCGATACAAAATCCATAGTGACTCGATCCCACTTCCACTCAGGTATCATAATCGACTGAAGAAGTCCCGATGGCACTTGATGCTCGGCTTTTACTTGTTGGCATATTAAGCATTTCGACACATAGTCCGAGATGTCACGCTTCATACCGTGCCACCAATAAAATTGTTTTAAATCGTTATACATCTTTGTGCTACCCGGATGAATCGACAATTTACTACTATGAGCTTCATCACAAATCATTCGAATCAAGTCAGGGTTCTTCAGTACACACATTCGATTCTTGAATCGTAAACATCCTTCAGCATCAATTTGGAAATCTGAATCCGTACTCGAGCCACAGTGGATTTTCTTCGTTTTTAAAACATCATCGACTTCTTGAGCTTCTCGAATTTGTTGCTCAAACAATGGTCTCACTTTCAACTCAGCAATGATTGCACCATCCTCAGTCATAGTCATATCCGCATTCATCGCTCTTAAAGCAAAAAGCAATTTTCAGCTAAGTGCATCCGCAACCATGTTAGCTTTTCCTGGGTGATAATCAATCACAAGATCGTAATCTTTCAACAGTTCCAACCATCGTCGCTGTCTCAAATTCAGATCCTTTTGAGTCATTAAATACTTTAAGCTTTTATGATCCGAATAGATGTGGCATTTCTCCCCGAAAAGATAGTGACGCCATATCTTCAAAGCAAAGACTATAGCGACTAATTCAAGGTCGTGCGTCGGATAATTTCTCTCGTGTGGTTTCAACTGTCTCGAGGCATAGGCTACGACTTTACCCTCCTGCATCAACACACAACCGAGCCCATTTAAAGATGCATCACTAAAAATAACAAACTCTTTACCCGACTCTGGCTGAACGAGTACCGGAGCTTCCGTTAACAAGGTCTTCAGTTGATCAAAACTCTTTTGACACCTTTTCGACCACTCAAATTTCACATCCTTCTGTAGTAATTTTGTCATCGGAGATACTATCATAGAAAACCCTTTCACAAAGCGTCTATAATATCCGGCGAGCCCCAAAAAGCTACGAACCTCAGAAACATTTTGTGGAGGTTTCAAATCAAGTATAGCGGAAACTTTATTCGGATCAACCCGAATACCCGATGCTGAAATAACATGTCCCAAAAAGCTGACTTCTTTCAACCAGAACTCACATTTACTGAATTTCGTGAATAATTGATTATCACGTAAAATCTGCAACACCAACCTCAAATGCTCAACATGTTTGATTTCGTCACGGGAGTAGATCAGTATATCATCTATGAATACAACCAAAAACCGATCTAAATACGGTCTGAATACCCGATTCATCAAGTCCATGAAAACAGCAGGGGCATTAGTAAGCCCAAACGGCATCACCAAAAATTCATAGTGACCATATCTCATCCGAAAAACAGTCTTTGGCATATCCGATTCTCTAACTCGTAGCCGATAATATCCCGATCTCAAATCAATTTTTGAGAACACTGAAGCTTCTTTGAGTTGATCGAATAAATCGTCAATACGTGGCAACGGGTATTTGTTCTTTATAGTCACCTTATTGAGCTGTCGATAGTCAATGCACATTCTCAAGGTTCCGTCTTTCTTTTTCACAAATAACACGGGTGCACCCCAGGGAGAGAAACTCGGTCTAGCGAAACCTTTATCCGTCAATTCTTCCAACTGAACTTTCAATTCTTTTAACTCAGTCGGTGCTATTCTGTACGGAGCTATCGAAATTGGAGTGGTTCCTGGCACTAGCTCGATCCTAAACTCTACTTCACGAATAGGTGGTAATCCCGGCAATTCCTCCGGGAACACGTCCGAATACTCACAAACAACTGGCACAGATTCAATCGTCTTTTCTGATACCTTGCTATCAATCACATACGCAAGATAAGCTGTACAACCCTTTCTCAAATACTGCCGAGCCAACATTGATGATATCACAATCGGTAACCCACTTAAATCCGCAGATTCAATCCGAAGTACCTCGTTATTCTGACACCTCAAATCAATGGTATTTTATCTGCAATTTACTACTGCATCGTGTACAGTTAACCAATCCATACCGAGGATGATATCGAACTCATCAAAGGGTAACAGCATCAAATCAGCCGGAAAACACGAGTCTCGAATCATTAAGGGGCAATTCTTGTACACTTTATCAATTAATACCCACCGACCCAGAGGGTTTGAAACCCGAATTACAAACTCAGTAGACTCAACAGGTAGAGTCTTACTGGATACTAATGTTTCGCATACATATGAATGGTTTGAACCGGGGTCAATCAAAGCAGTTACATTAGAATCAAAGAGGGTGAAAATACCGTAATGACATCCGGGATGAGGCCTCCTCTCTCAGCACGAATGGCGACGCCTAGCCGGTGCATACGAGTATCCGATCGAACCACTTTGCATCTATAGTCCCTCTCTGCACCACTCCTACCTCCCCATAACGGACGATCGCCTCTAGTCGAAGTGCCACTAGGTCTCGCACTGAGCGGTCCCTTTCCAAGAGTCTCCGGCGGTCCCAATGAAATGGTCCTGCGAGCCACACTTGTAACAAGTGCGAGTAATAGATTTACCCCAACATTCCCCGAAATGTCGTCTGCCACATTGCTGACACTCAGGTTTACTCGATCTATCATTATCAACACTGGCAATTGACGTAGCCCGAGAACTCACTGGTGGTCGTTCTCGTATAGAAATCCTGGTGTTGGGCTTGGACCGACTACCATCATTTTTGAACTTCTTTATTATCTTCTGTGAATGTTTACCCGTCGATCTCTTCCGGAACTCTCTGGATTCTAACTCAACTTTTCATTTTTCTTTCCCTAGTTCTTCCGCTTTACAAGCTCTTTCAACTAACACGACGAACTCGTTAATTTCAAGAATGCCAACTAGAAGCTTTATATCTTTATTTAATCCGTCTTCAAATCTCCGGTACATAACAGCCTCTGACGAAACACACTCGCGAGCATAGTGACTGAGTCGCACAAACTTGCGCTCGTATTCGGATACGGTCATACGACCCTGTTTGAGCTCGAGAAATTCTTTACGCTTAGAGTCAATAAAGCGTTGGCTTATATACTTCTTACGGAATTTTGTCTGGAAGAAGTCCCAAGTAACCCTTTCTTTCGGGACAATCGACACGAGCGTATTCTACCAATAATAAGCAGAATCTCGTAGTAATGATATGGCACACTTCAAGCACTCATCGGGTGTGTAGGACAGTTCGTCGAAAACACGAACAGTATTATCAAGCCAAAATTCAGCTCTCTATGCATCATCGTCATCCTCCGCTCTAAATTCCTGAGCCCCGTGCTTCCTAATGCGATCAACAGGAGGTTTGGTTATTCTTTTGGGGTTGAAAACTGAAGGTACCACCGATACTACAGGGGGCACATTCGAATTTTGGGGTGGTTGAACAGCCGGATTGGTTCGTATGTAATGACTGAACCAATCATTCATCATATTATAGAAGGCTTGTTTAGCCCCTCATCGATTACTCGTGGCGGTCGAGATTCTTCTCGGCGCGGTCCCTTGCGCGGAACGGCCGCTACACTCTCGACATCTTCGGCTACAGCTCGCTCGGGATCGGAATCCATTACTATATAAAAGAGCAAAAACATTACACCGTCAGAAGTCATCATACTATCACTTAAAATTTATGGCATGTATAGATAGACTTATACGCGCTATGTTAGTCCGAGAATCGACTAAACCGTAGCACTGATACCAATCAAATGTAACACCCCTAACCCGTATCCGTCGCCGGAATAGGATTTTAAGGTATTACCCGACCCCATCACACATCAATGCACCTTGTAAATGTCACTACTTAATAAAGTATACCAACTCATACTATATAAAAGAAAAATTAAAGCCGTATCTTTCGTCAAATATTAAAATTTCATTTACAAATGTAATTATTTTTCATTTGAGCATAACCTGTGCATAAATATCAACCAATTCATCACTTCACATAATCACTCATCCCATTCGGCAGTGCCCATTGCATACATATATAAACTTAGACTCCAACAAGATCAACTCAAAACCTAGTATTTTATTTGCATTTTAACATACCGTACATGCAAATAATTGTACTTATATTCATTAAATTCTTAAGTATACAATATGCATAATTCAAACATAATTTACATGCATTTGTGCGTACCATATGTACAATTTATCAAGGTATAAAATATTACCCTAAATGCTTACCACCAACTCATACATATTTGAGCATTATCCAAGACAATGTAAGCATGAATATAAACTTTTTACCATGCATAAACAAGTCGACTTATACAAAATAAGATAGGCCGATTAAAAACAACATTAGTACCATAACCAATTTTACCAAGTCATACTCAAGCATAAAAAAAAAACATAGCCATATTCGCATGGCACATGTAGACATATATTTACAAGTCTTTCAAACATATCCCAAAAGATTAAATCTATACATGCCATAAGATTCAAAGGAGAAACAACTACTATAGTACCAAGGTAGGTGATAGTATGATGAACTTCTAAGGTGATTCCCGAGTACAGGCCGAGCTTCCAAAAGTAACCTACGCATTTAAGAAAATAACCAAAAACAAAGTAAGCTTCCAAAGCTTAGTAAGAATTAAGCAATTAGTTTCCATTCTCATAAGCTTATTCAAAATTTAAAGAAAATAACCTTATTCATTTACAACCATTAAACCGAATAGCCAAACCCTCCGAAAGTTGAATACATATCCACATTCTCAATAATTTATATACATAATACATATTTAACAAGTCTTTAACTTACACATCAACTTCTATCACTCTTAAATTAATAGAAATGGTACTTACCTCTAGTTTACTTACCACCCCAACTTAGTCATTCATGCATAAACATGGGATAATATACTCAATCATTCTTGTATACTTATTTGCATTTATAATAAAAGTCTTTAAAACGAACCTTATTCCTGCACATTATTAATAGGGTTTAACAACGTCTCGTACACTTAGTGTAGTTACTTAATACTTCTCGTAACGTATCACTCACATAGAGCCGTTACTTCATACTTATCGTAACGTATCGCTCACATAGAGCCGTTACTTCATGCTTATCGTAACGTATAGCTCACATAGAGCCGTTACTTCATACTTATCGTAACGTATCGCTCACATAGAGCCGTTACTTCATACTTATCGTAACGTATCCTCACATAGAGTCGTCACTTCATACTTATCGTAACGTATCGCTCACATAGAGCCGTTACTTTTATAACCCGCACACATAGTGCTAATTTTTTGAAATCCGATGTTCTTTCAATTCCATACATACTCAAATTAAGAACCAAACCAACTGTATTATATATATAATAATATACACTAAGATATAACCTTAATATTTTTCCATCCATAATCTATAGCACATTCGGTCAATTCCCATCAACCATGAAATCACATTCGAACTTGACATTAATATCAATTAACATTCCCTTTGAATATATTCGTATCCCAATTTAGTAATTTATACATCTATAGTGTCACTATCATTTAATAAAACATTTCATATAATTTAATCTACTTTTCCAACAATCCCACATTCGGCTACCTAAACAATTTCATTAATAAATTCGGCAATGTGATACAAATACACATACCACCATCTAAAATTAGGCATATAATATGACATAAGGTTCGATTTAACTCAATTGCTTAAAACTTACCTCGGAAGTTGACGAATTAAGCTTCCCGACTACTCGTTTAATTTTGCTTTCCCCCAATCCAATCCCGTTTCCTTATGTTCTTGATCTAAATAATTTCAATTTAAACTTAATCAAACATATAAACATTCAATTTGATCCAAAATTATATAATTACAACATTTACCAATTTACCCCTAACATTCGCAAATTTTTTCAAATTAATCCCTAATGCACAACTCACAATTTGTTCAAAATTTAGATGTCTTTCTCAAGGGCCGAATTTTCATCCTTCCCTAGCAAGTTCATACAACTCATTTCTTTAACCATTTAACCTCTATTTTTTTTTCTTTTTCAATTAATTCCTTAATTAACATCATTCTTCAAAAACTCAAGAACAACAATTGTTCATCTAACATAAATCTTCCATTTAGTGCTAAGAATCATCTAAAAGCTCAACCTATGTTCAACGACACATTACTCATACATGATCAATGTTCAAAATTGATGCATGGGTTTGATAATATAGCACATAACAATTTCCAAATTATGAAATTTATCAAAAATTAAAACTAAAACATACCTTAATTGGACCCTAGAAGTGCAAAACCCCAAAGAACTCTTCCTCTCTTATTTTTTTCTTAGTTCTACAAAGTAAAAGAAAATGAACTTGCAATCCCTTTCTTTCTTTTGTTTTATTATACTATTATTATCACAAAATATATGTGATTTTATTATTAACTTAAAATACATAAATATTAAAATATAATAAAACATGGCACTCACTATTCCATGCACATGATGGACGGCACTAACTATTATTTTGGCTAAATTGCACTTTTGATACTTCAATTAAAGAAGCCACTTTCAAATTAGTGCTTACACATTCAACCACCAATTTTTTTTTTCATTAAAGCAATTTACTCCTTTTTCATAATTATGCACTAAAAATCAAATTTTAATATGAAAATTTCACACACCCTAATTCACACATACTAACATTTAAAAATAATAATAAATTCATTGATTCGATTCGGATTCGTGGTTCCGAAACCACCGTTCCGATTAGGGTCGAAATTGGGCTGTTACAAGAAACCATACTGATTCTCTCTTTTCACTGTTAAGTTCAACGTGAGTCATCAAGAGAAGATCTTCTTCGGTATCCAATTCCACATAGTTTGATGCCTTTTCCCAGCTAGGACATTCGTATCGAAAGTGTCCCAGCTGATGACATTTATAGCACTTAACTTGTGCCTTGTCGAAACTCTGCCTCCCTCGACCTCTTCCTCTTCCTCTGAAAGCTTCACGCCCTCTTCCTCTGTCACTAGCTCTATCATCATAAGAGACTTTCAATGCTTGTTCATCTCCACCACCTTTTCAAAACTTCTGTTCATAGACAAGCAGAGAGCTCTGCAACTCGTCCATTGAGAGACGATCAATATCTTTGGACTCCTCTATTGAGCACACAATGTAGTTATACTTTTCAGTAAGGGTGCGGAGTATCTTCTCAACAATCTTTACATCCGACATATCGTCACCAAAATTTCTCATATCATTGGCTACTACCATCACTCTTGCAATGTAATCTGTGACTGACTCCCCAAGCTGCATCTCCAGGATCTCAAACTTCCTGCGAAGAGTTTGAAGTTGAGCACGTTGAACTCTGGTATTTCCTTGATATTTTATCTTCATTGAGTCCCACAGCTGCTTTGATGTCTCTTTCTAAGTGACCGTCTTCAAAATAGTCTTATCGATTGACTGAAACAGATAGTTCTTTGCCTTTAAGTCTTTCAACTTCAGCTCCTCCAGAGTTTTCTTTTGTGCACCAGTCAATACTTCTCTAGCAGCAGGTTCTGTGTACCCTGTCTCAATAATAACCCAGTATTCTTTTGATCTTAGGAGGTTCTCCATAAGCATGCTCCAGTGATCATAATCTCCCTCAAACTTGGGAATGCAAGGTTGAGCATAACTGCTTGTCTCTCCTGACATATTCACTCTTGCTGCTACTCACACACTTTTCTCTCGTAGTGTTTTACTCACTCTTTTCTCTTTTGCTGACAGTGTTTCACTCCTCTCACACTCAAGCCTATTTGGAGGCTCTTGATACCAAAAATGAAAGAAATCGAGCAGAAATACTTTCTGTCAAAAACTCTGTTTTATTACTGAAGATTAACTTGGCTTATATAGCCATTACAAAGCAACAAGAAAACAGAAAATAATGCAACCCACGTCTGTATAAATCCCTAAGATCGTGGTAAATAGCTAAGGAAATGATCAAACATGAACAGAAAACAAAACAAACTCCTAACTTCTAGAAAACAATAACAGACAGAATTTTGAACTATTCAAACATCTTCAACAGGGTCAAGTCCTTCGCCACAGAAAATAGGCCAATCATGACGAGTCTAAGCTTGAAGAGAATAAACCTAAATATGATTTTAGTGCTCCAAGTGGGACATGCCATTTAAGTGTTGTATTCGGGCCAAATTATGGTGGGGGCAAGCCCAAGTTTTATTTGCATTTGTACGCATTAAAAGTAGGCTTTCACTTTCCCCCACACACATTCATTCGGGATCTCCTAAACATTTATAATGTGGCACCCAGGTAGTTGACTGGTAGTTCCCAATGGCTAATCATAAGATTTATTATATTACGTGAACAAAAAAAATATATAGCCCGATGTGTTGTTGTTGTAGTAAATGTACTACTTTTAAGGAAAAAAAATATGACAATTGTCTTGGACATTTCTATGTGGCCTGGAAAGAGGGAACAAAACAACTTATTTTTGGAAGGGTGGGCAAGTTGGCCCTAAACCTAAATAAATATATATTGGTGGAATTGATGTTTGGGGGGATCTTTTGGGTTCCCATCGAATGAAAGAGACCTACAACCTTCCATTGTACTTATCACTCAAGGCTTGAGGATATTCACAATGGGCATGAGCGTTATTCTCTTATTAATATTCTTGTGATCTTAGTCATCCCTCGAGATATCTCATCCTTGGGGGTATTTTGCTTTTGTCTTCACAATCAAGATGCTATGAGATATGTGCAGGGTGGCATAGTGGAAGGGTTGAGACACTTTAGGCCTTAGAAACCATGAACATAGCCTTGGCCTTTTGATTCGAGAGATACAATTGCCAAATATCTTCACGAATTAAGGCCAGAACCTTGGAATTTCTTTTATGAGCACACTAGACTTCCAAATCGTAGATGAAAATTCATTATGGGTATCCCCACATGGTGTTAGAAATTACTATTACGAGACCTCATTTCTGTAAATTGAGTCCATAAAAATTAAATAAGGATATTTACGGAGTTAATATTTAGATGAATTGAAATTTGGATAGTTAAGTTAGCTGAAATTGTGTTTAATTAAGGCCCAATGACTAAATTGTAAAGTATAATCGCTATAGATTTTTAATTAGAAAATAGCTTGGAGACTTAAATTACAATTATTCAAAGTGCCAAAATGGTTAATAAACCATTATTAAAAACATGTTAATGTACGGAATCATTATATGCCAATTATATTAAATAATTTAAGATTTGTTTAGTTAAAATTTAGTTAATTAAGTTTAATTAATAAGTTAATCATGTATAAATAGTAAATTTAATAGAAGGAAAGAGAAGATACTGAAAGAAGAAAGCTTTTAAGGTTCAACCATTCGACTATTAAATTGGCATGTGCAATTAAATTCTTTTCTTGTAATTTTTATAGATTTAAGGTTAGGGGAGCTTGATTTAGCTAGACCATGTACCAATTTGTAAAACTGTTAAAGTTTTTAAAAAAAAATCATTGTTGGTTTCTTGAAGATTTATATGTTAAATTGACAAAAATTAAGCTTAGTTTAAGAAAAGGACTAAATTGTAAAGCTCAATTGTTAGTTTTGTACACTAGGGACCAAATTGAATAAAATGTAAATTTGACATGAAATTTTAATTGGAATAAGAAATATGAGGTCCCTAGTGAGTAATTGTTAAACCGGATTTCAATCCGACGCTTTAAATTGGAATTTATGTTTGTCTCGAGTTTAGTGACTAAATTGACTAAATTGTAAAATATGCTTGATTTTGTGATTGGTTCTTATTTGAATGGAATTTGATAATATTATGTGTTTTATGATTTTATTTAGCTAAATTTGACACGAAACTGTTGAGAGGGAAAAGAAAATCGAAAGTTGACGATGAATAGCTTAGAGTTTCAATTTGTATCTCTATGATCCGAGATCAATCTAATTACTGCATATTCATGACATTATGCATTATATAATGTTGAGGTGAGTTGTTAATGGTTATTGAGTTGAAATGCTATGGTTGAATTGAATATAGAGGCAGAGATTAAATTTAATAGAATAGAAAGTTGTTTGACTTAATTGATATAGGAAATTGGTGTGATATTAAGCTGAATTATGTCATAATATATATAATGAAATGGTGAATTGGTGTTGAATTGAGAATGATGGTATGTGAATTGAACCATGTGATGAAATTGAAAATTGATTACTCTGTTAATTGTACAGGTTTATGCTTTGGTATATTCGATGATGCACTTACGTGTCAATATATTTGCTTCGATTTATCCGATAATGTACTTACGTGTCAGTATAATTACTTTAGGTTTATGCTTTGGTGTATTCGATGATGCACTTACGTGTCAATATATTTGCTTCGATTTATCCGATAATGTACTTACGTGTCAGTATAATTACTTTAGTTATTCGATGATGCACGACGTGTGCCAGTATGATTGATTCAATTTATCTGATGATACATTGTGTGTGTCAGTATAATTACTTCAATTCATCCAATAATGCACTACGATACTAGATTGAAATATAAGGCGATAAATCCGTATATCTATTCTGAGTCTGCATTGACTAATAGGATTGCAAACGAATGAGATGCTTAAATGATATGCGAAGTAACGAGTAGTACAAACCAACAAAAGTCATATAAACAACCGACGAGTCCATAGTTTCCCAAGGTGAGCAAGTTTGTTGTTTATATTTTACTCCAAGTCAAATTTGACAACCGGTGGAAGCGTGGAAGGTACGTGAAGGATGAATTGGTAATTTTACCCAACGAAGCAAGGCATTCGGCAAAGTGCTTGCTTTAAAACACAAAGAAAAATAAACAAACAAACAGTGTGACGCGTCGACGTAAAAACTATAAGAACTTTCACGTGTCCGTCAAGCCAAAGCTGCTTCCTATTATGTTGCGTATATCAGTATTTCTGGGATTGATTTTGATTTTATTATGTTTTTAGTTGGGTAGAATTTGCAAATATGCTATAAGCCTATACCGATGGATATATTCAATAAAATCATAAGGCTGTAAGGCTTACACGCGTCAATCAACAGCAGCTTTTAAACCCGTTGCTAATTACATGCCCATCCCCATTTCCGAACTTATTTCAGTTTAAGCCCACCAGCACCAAGTTTGATCAATATTTTTGCTGACCCAAACAAAAAAAAAAAAAAAAAAAAAATTCAAATCAACCGCGAGTAAGGGAGGAAAAAGAAAAACCCAAATCGTTTTAATCTGAGTTTGAATAATTTTAATTTTGTTGTGGCGCTTTTGCTTTTTGTTTATGGTATTTGTCTGAAAGTAGAGAGATGGTAGCTGAAGCTGAGGTTGTTTGTCACCAGAGCGTGCCGGTGTCGGACGTTCCGTTTTTTGTTAAAGGAAGTAATATTGAAGAGATCGATGAAACTCTTGCGATTCGATCGCCGAAGTTCGGACAAGTTCTTGTTGCTGAGTCCGATTTATCCCTCTCTCAACAGGTTACTCTCTCTCTCTCTCTCTCTTTTTCCCCAAATAAATTTTTTTTAGTACGGTTAGAAAGTTTTAGATGGAATATGTTCATAGCATAGCTTTGGGATTCGTAGATTTTATGTTTTCGGGTGTTTTGAGAAGGTGTTAAATTTAAAAGCTCTGGTGAATGGAATCTAGGGAATGAAAAATGAATCCTTTAGGTGCTAGTAAATGTATTGTTAGTTGCTGTAATCTCAATTTAAGAGGAGATCTACTTGGTAGATTAAAGCTTAAACCTTTTACCAGATGAAAGTTTTTTCCCATTTCAGGATGCGAAATCTGTAGAAAAAATCCCGGATCCATGTGCTGAATCCACCATTCTGCAATTTTTACCGTGCATCCGTTCAGGTAGTTTTGCCGACATCGGACCGAGAAGATACATGGAAGATGAACATATTAGAATAGATAATTTATCATCACATTTGGGATCCATTTTCAAGTTTCCAAAGCCTAGTGCGTTTTATGGGGTAATTACTTTTCGGCCAATGTTGCTACTGTCTTAAATCGATGATGTTGTACGACTTGTTAACTAATTTCTCGGTTCTATTTTGTATGCAGGTGTTTGATGGTCATGGCGGTCCTGAGGCAGCTGCGTATGTTAGGAAACATGCACTTCGATTCTTTTTCGAAGATGTCAAATTTCCCCAGACATGTGAGGTTGATGATGTTTTCTTGGAAGGGGTTGAGAACTCGCTCCGGAAATCATTTCTTCTTGCAGACCTAGCTCTTGCGGGTGATTGTACGGTGAATAGCTCTTCTGGGACAACAGCACTTACTGCTCTGATATTTGGAAGGTAACTTCATGCTTTATAGCATTGATTGCTATATATTTACTTGAGTGAGTATTGTTTTCAGCTTCTAAATCTATGCCTGATTTCTGTGTGCTTTAGGCTTCTAATGGTGGCCAATGCTGGTGATTGCCGAGCAGTTCTCTGCCGAAAAGGGGAGGCAATAGATATGTCTGAAGACCACAGACCTATATATCCTTCAGAACGGAGGAGAGTAGAGGAGCTGGGAGGGTTTATTGATGACGGGTATCTTAACGGTGTTCTGTCAGTTTCTCGAGCCTTGGGGGATTGGGACATGAAGTCCCCAAAGGGTTTGCCATCACCTCTCATTGCAGAGCCCGAGTTCCGACGGATGGTTATTACAGAGGATGATGAGTTCCTCATCATCGGGTGTGATGGGATTTGGGATGTTATGTCAAGTGAGCATGCAGTAAGCCTAGTTCGCAGAGGGTTGCGACGGCATGATGATCCTGAGCAATGTGCTAAAGACCTTGTCATGGAAGCCTTACGTCGCAACACATTTGACAATCTCACGGTGATTGTTATATGCTTCTCCGCACCTGACAGCCGAGAGCAACCATCACCTCGGCAAAGAAGATTGAAGTGTTGTAGTCTATCAGCAGAAGCCCTATGTAGTTTGAGGAGTTTGTTGGATGGAAATGCCAATCGGTGAATTTAAATACTCAAAAAAACTAAATCCAACAAGCTTTTAGTATTACAAGAATCAAAACATTTTACATCATGTAAATGAGGTCTTCCGGTGAATGTAAATACAATTTTTAGATGATACTATTTGTTAGTAGGGGTACATTCGTACTGTTTCTGGCTGCTTCAGTTAGAGTCTATAAAAAGCAGCTACCAGTTTTGCAGGGCTTAAGGGGAATGTACATACAGGATGGTCCTATATATATATTGTTGGTTGGTTAGTTATACTGTCAATAGAGATATTTATCAATTAGGGTTTTGCAGAATATGAACATTGAAGATCTTATCAATGAAAATTTGATGCATTTATTTCCAACCCCACAAAATTGCATCTGGTTTAATGGAATTACAGAGCTTATGCAAAATAATAATAATAATAATGTGATAAAATCTTCAAATCAGGTAGATATTTGAAGAGATGAATGAAGAACTATACAAGACGAGATTTGATTGTCCCACACGGTGGGTATTGGGATTGAATATAGGTGAATCAGCGATTTTTATTGGCAAAAGGACGCACCCAGATGAAATGATTATCTTGTTGAGCTTGAACTTTTAGCAAATTTTGCAAATCGGTCCATACCTCGTTCCAGTAAATTTTCCATGAAAGGTTGAAGTACCTGAATATATCAGAAAAATGACGGATTACTTCATGTTAACCTCAAAATGATGAAAAAGATTACTTACGGAAGCCACCGGAATCAAAAGTTGAGGAACTTCGTATGAAATTCTTAGCTGAAAAGAAAAAAAGGATTGCAGCAAGTGAGTACAGTTCGGATAAAAACACTCATTAGCTCTCGTCTATGGTTTTATCATATTGGTCTTACAACAGCAACATCAATCTAACAGGTTATATATGCTCAGTGTGATGAAAATATAGTGTAGAGCTGCCTCACATCTACTAAACAGGATGAGGGACCTTTCGGATAGAATCGAACAGCACCCCTACCATGTTAAAAGCCCAGTTAGTGTTAATTTATAAAGCTTTAGATGTCAAAAAACACAGAGCAGAATTAAACCCAGAAACTGTCCTAAAAGAAATGAGTGGATAACAAACTGGGTTACAGGGTTCTTTTGTGCTTGCCTGTTACCAAGTCCTTCCAAAGATCTCCAGTGAATTTTCTGATTGGGAATGGGCTGCACCAAACACTAGTTGAATCAAAATTTGCAACAAAAACTTATCAAATTGAAAGGATAAGAGATGATTGATACATACTTGCATATTTTTAGCAAGCCAAGAGTATTCAATATTACGACCAAATGCTTTATATTTCACGAACCACCGTGACAAATCAGGCTTGTCTTCTAATACCTAGTTACACAAAACAAAGAAGCAAGCTCACAAATATCCTGCCCTTGTACCATATATACATACAATACTTGCCTTCACAGATGAAACGAATGGCATCCAATTGGGAATTGCTTCTCGATCAGAGTACAATTGGTAAGCCACCGAGGCAGGAACATCAATTTCCATTTTTACCCTGAATTCAGTCAACAAAAATTCAGTCCAACCTATACTTGCTTGTTTATGAGGAAAAAGAAAAGAGAGAGAGAGAGAGAGAGAGAGAGAGAGAAGAAGATTATGAAACAGACGTGCAATCCTGCCATTTCATGAGAGGAGAAAAGGGCTTGGAGGAAGTGAAAAAGGAGGGCTTCTTAAAGGAACCATATGGGATTCTGATGAAGGAAGGTGGCTTCAAAGGAGGGACTCTGCAATTGAATGTTGGATTTGTTTTAGTTGGGAAGACATGGGTGAGGCTAAGTGATTGTGGGCTTGAAATGAAGGAAATTGCAGACGAACACATATCTGCTAGACTTTTTTGTTGCAGAAAACAAATTTTCAACAGAAATAAATGAAAGATTGAAGGTGACCGGACCCCACACCAAACTCCACCCAAAATTTCTGCTCTATTTTTATGTAATATATATCTGCATGAAAAAAAAAAACTTATATTATTGTGGAATGAGTAGCAAAGTACGAGTTTGATTGGATGTGGTCACTGATGCCTTTGCCACGCGTTTGAGTTGTGCACAAATGAAGGAAAACGTGAAAATCAAGATGAAACAAATTATGCTTAGATATCTTTGTTAACGGCTCTAATTATTATTTTAACCTCAATTTAATCACTCTACTTTGATTCTTTTATTTTAATTTTACGAAATTTGATGAATTTATCTTTTAATGTTGATACCAGATCCAAATCGATAACACCTTAAGGCTTAAATTGTTATTATGAAATTAATAATGTGAAATTCTTTTTTATTGTTATTTGATAATACAAGATAATGCGGTAACTTTTTTTTAATTAATATTAAGTTTAATAAAGGGTAAATTTTATAGTTTATCACTCAACTTTCATAAGTCATCATTTTAAACTTCAAAAATAAAGTTTGCATTTTAGACAATATCACAAAAAATGATTTTTATTTTGGTCATCCATCGTTATTGTTAAACTGATGTTATATTGCTCTCATTCCATTCACTCATTTCCTTTTTAAATTCATTTTATTTTTTCACAAAAAGATAAATTTGAGCTTGTACGGAGAATTGAGTTATTCAACCACAGAAATAAAATGAAACTAAGTATTTCTTTGTAACTCAATTCATCATAAAAACTCGAGTTTTCCTTCTTTACTAGAAAGAAAATTAGGGTAAACTATAAAAATAGTCACTTAACTATGCACTTGGTTCAATTTTGATTTATTAATTTACTATATTTGAGTTATTATATTATTAAATTAATATATTATATCATTATATATTTTATATAATCATTAAATTTAAATTTTGTATATTTGAATAATTATTAATTTTTTATATATATAACTATTGTATAAAAATATTTTATATTCATAATTAACATTTTAAAATTTATTTTAATTCATTAATTTAACATAAAAATATATTATTAATTACTTTTCTTATTAATAAAATTTCATATAATTATATAATATTTATAAACTTTTTTAGTTAAATAAACTTTTAATCTATTATTTTTACTCATTTAATTTTAATTTAAGGTATATTTTTTTTATCTTTTATTTTTACACAGCTTTTAATCTACCCACTTTTAAAAGACAGTTAACTAATTAAAAAAAAATGCTAATTATTCAGCTACAATTCCTTTCCGACTAGGCTCTGCCTTCCCTACCTCTCTAAGCATAATTATTCAGCTATAATTGCTTTCCTCCTACATGCCTTCCCTTTAACTAGGTGTTTGGCCAATTTACTTTTCTTCCTTTTAATTTCTTTCATATCTATTAACTTTTTTAATTAATTTAATAAACTAAAAAATTATGAATTTAAATTATAAAATTATTTGATATATTACTTAAAATTAATTACGGAATATAATTAAATTATTTGATAAATATAGATTTTAAATTATAAAAAAATAAATTCTTCATTTTATCTCTATTTTATATTCTAAACCGTGTCCCTAAATTAATTAAACAAACAAATCTAAAACATTCATCTCGCCAATAACATTTTAAAATATTATTCTTAAATGATAAAAGGTCTTTGAAAATGATAATTAATAATAAAAATAATGAAAAATTAGTGAAAATTCAATTTTTTTTTGTTTGAAAATATAAATTTCTTAACCATATATAAAATAGACATTTAACATAATTTTTTTAGAATAATCGTTTTTGTTTTATTAATGGGATAATGACCTGGCAACAAAATCAAATACAAAGAGAAATAAAGGAAAGACACATGGGCACACTCTAAGCCTAAAAAGTAAAGTAAAACTGAAAAAACAACTCAGAAAATCCCAAATTCCAAAATTAACACAGCTTGAAACCTTAAAATTAACAGAAAACAAACGACCGACCATATCCTTGCGAATCAACCAAAACGATGAATCTCCCCGTAAAACACACCAAATGGGTTAAGACAATGAGGGAGATTGAGGGGAACCCTTTTCCCAAATCATGAAACCCCAATCCCAGAACCCAACAGAGTAAACTAACTCATGGTGGGTCAAGCCAACGCCGACCCTCCGCTGCAACTTCCTGACCTCTGAAGGGGCATCTTCCACCCAGAAGCGGTCAATTGAATCTCTCCGACCCAACGCTGCCATTGCATGTGCGGTAGAATTACATCATCGGGGCTCGAATTTGAAACGACAGAACTTAAATTTTCTCGAAAGAGCTTTCACATCCCAGGTAATCGACCGAAAAGCTGAGTAATCTTCATCATTTGTTTGCAATTTCAGTATTACAATTTTTGAATCACTCACCATGATGACTCGTCGGAATCTCATTTCTTGGACAAACTATAAACCATGTAGGACTGTCATCGCCTCCTCCATACAAATTGTAGAAGCCCAGGTATAGATACGATACCCTGATCCTAAAATTTGCCCCATATCATCATGTACAATAAACCCTGAACTCACTTTATTTCTTGGTCCGAAGTAACCCGTATCCACATTAATCTTGACCCACAATGGCAGTGGGGGGACCAATGGACTACCGCAATAAGAGGAGGGTGTCTCAACACAAATCTCAGTCCTCTGTATTCCTTTATACTCTGCAAAATTCCTTTATGGAGATATTTGTTTCGCGCATACCATAGCGCCCAAACTGTAATAGCAGCAATTTATTTATTATCTGTGGTTGAATGTTTAAAAATCTAGCATAAGCAATCTAAAAAACCAACCTTGGCCACCACTTCAGGCCATTGGAAACCCAACTTTCCCCAAACCTGCTTTGCAAAATAACAATCACAACTAGCATGAGTGGTTGATTCAACCTCCAGCTGACATCGTGGACATAACTGTCCTACTGCAATTCTTTTACAGTATAAAATTTGCATGGTTGGAACATAATTGTTAACAAATCATCAAAGTAGAATTTTTATCTTCGACGCACAGTTTAGAAGCCATAATTACTTAAAGATAAAACGCTCAATAATACTTACAACACACGGACTTAATAAAGCTTTATAACCACTGCGTACTGAATATTCACCTGTATGTTCGCCAAACCAAATAAGTTTATCATTCTGGTTGTTCATTGATAATGGGATGCTCATAATGGCATCTGCCTCTTCTTCCATGAATAGAGATCTAATGAGTCTAGTATCCCAGCTTTTCGACTCTTGTAAAATTAAATCACTGACACAATCCATCCCTGCAACTCGCTACGTGGTGACCTTTCCAATATCCTTACTCGCCAACCAATAATCTTCCCATATTGACACCAAGTGACCTGAACTGATCCTTCATTTTAGCCCTAATTTCAACAAACCTTTTACACTCCAAATACTTCTCCATGTCATAGAAGGATTTGAGCCTAAATTCGACTCGATGAAACTTGTGTTTGGGTAATACTTCACACAAATCAATTTTGCCGAGAGCGATCCAGGTTTCCAAGCAGCCCCCATCACTGTTTCGCCAATAGAGCGAAGTTAAATTTTGCCAAATCCCGTAAACCCATCCCTTCATCCTCTTTCAAATAACATAATGTCTCCTAAGAACACCAATGCAACCCTTTCCTTCCTCTCGATTTTTGCCACAAAAAATGGGCCATCATAACTTCTAGCTCTCTGTAAAATGAACCGGGTAATAAGAAACATGACATGGCAAACATTGGGATGGCCTGTAATACAATTTTTATAAGAACTTCACGTCCTCCAGTAAATAAATTTTTTGAGCTCCAACTATTTAATCTACTCATACATCTCTCCTTTAGTCCCCTAAAAGCCTCCTTTTGTTCCTTTCCACGATCGATGGAAGCCCCAAATACTTTTCAGGATTTTGAATAGAGTGCACCCCTAAAGTTTGACACACATCTATTCTTCAAGAGTGAGACACATTCGAGCTAAAGAAAGCTCCTGATTTATCAAAATTTACCAATTGGCTCGAACTGACAGCATATTTCTCCAAAACCCTTTTCAAAGCAATCGCCCCTTCTAACAACGCCTCTACAAAAATCATACCGTCATCAGCAAACAGTAAATGAGTAACAGTAGGGGTATACTGGTTAATACGAATTCCCTTTAGTCGGCCTTGCATGGATGTCGTGCGCAATAATGCAGATAACTCTTCGCTACAGGTTCGAAACAAATATGGGCTAAGGGGGTCCCCTTGACGTAGCCCACGACCCGGTCGGAAAGACTCCTCCACTTTTCCATTAAACACAATCAAGTACGAGACCGATTCCATATATTTTATCACCATTTCGATCCACCCATCCGAAAAACCCATCTTCCCAAGCATCCGCCTTGAGAAAACCCACTCAACTCTATCATAGGCTTTGTTCATACCTAACGTTAGGCAACAGACCCCAATCTTCCATTCCTATTATTCTTTAAGCAGTGTAATATCTCGTAAGCTGTTAGAATATTATCTGATATAAGCCGTCCAGGTACAAAGGTGCTTTGAGCCTCATCAACACATAAATGAATCATCGACTGTAATCTATTCACAAGCATTTTTAAGATAATTTTGTAGAGAATATTACACAAACTTATCAGTCTAAATTGAGTCATGTTTTGCGGGTTACTAACCTTTGGGATCAAAACCACTCAAGTCCCATTTATCTCTGTAATGTCCTGCTCATCGGCCAATGCAGCCACCTCCATTCCCACAATGTTTCAAAATCTCTGATAAAACACTACACCGAGTCCATCCTTCCCAGACACTTTTAACAGACTCATGGACTTAATCGCATTACACACCTCCATAACCGAGAAATCCTGTAACATTTTCATCAATATCTGCCAAAATAAAAGTCTCAACCCCTTGCAAAACTTCATCAACGCCCGTCGAGCCCTTCGAAGAGAAGAGAGAAAGAAAATAGATTTTGGCAATTTTTAACAGATCTGAATCACCCTCATACAAAGTGCCACTCTCATCTCTCAGATTTGACACATGATTTCTCCTTCTTCTGCGCGAAGCAAAATTATGAAAATATGTAGTGTTTATGTCACTGTTTTTCAACTAG
The DNA here is from genome assembly GCA_025698515.1 of Gossypium sturtianum. Classification (NCBI taxonomy): domain Eukaryota; kingdom Viridiplantae; phylum Streptophyta; class Magnoliopsida; order Malvales; family Malvaceae; genus Gossypium; species Gossypium sturtianum. Next base: position 38,481,385 of record CM046949.1, read on the forward strand.
TTTGCCCTCGCCCATTGTTCCCAATAAACCTCCTCCTTATTGGCCTCTAAATTTAGAGCTAATTTTACAGCTACTGTGTCGCCTAAAATTACATCCGTAAGGTAGGTCTCATTTAGCTGTTGGAGTCTCTTCTGTAAAACATATTTTGTTATTGAACGATTTTTTCGTAATATATTCAAAATAAACACACTTTACCCAAAAACAGACAACCTAAAGAAATCAAAATCCCAAAGACGTGCTAAAAAGCAGAAAAATACATGCCAAAGTGGTAGAGAAAAAAATAGTAAACATAGACATTTAACATATTTAAAAGTAAATATGATATAACTTTTAAATTGGTTAACATAAAATACCCTTCAATATATACATACATACATACATACATACTTAATGTCTTAACATTTTGGTTAAAACATTTTGTGGTTATATATAATTTGAATACCTTAATAGTGTTAGAGACTGACATATGACTTCTCATTTCTTTTAGGTTTACGTAAGTGCTTACCCTTTTTTTTTTTTGCAGTTTTAAAAAATGGTTAAATTTTAGATTTGGTTCATTTATTATGCCTAAATTTGAAATTTAGATACTACACTTTAATTTCTAATGTAATTTGGTCCCTGTAGTTTTATATTGTTACTAATTAGACAAAATAGTTAGTATTTTTAAATTTTCAATTAAGATATTATTATGTTATATATAATTTGAATGCCCTAAGGTTTTAGAGACGAATACATAGCTTTCTGTTTCTTTTAGATTTGCCTTGTTTTGTTTTTTATATTATAAGACAATGATTAAACTTCAGCTTTAACCTTATACTTTGTTGAAACTTCTTGATACTTTATTTTTGGCAAAATTTTATCATTCTACTTTTATAATATCATTAGTTGGTCTAAATATTTAATATTTAATATCATTCTACTTTGTATACTGAAGAGGAGCCTGTTGTGCACCAAATTACCTCGAATTTAAAGGAGTATACTAGAGGTGAAGGGCTGGTTGACGTGGGGAGTCTTGATTCCGACAAACACACGGCAGTGGTTGATGTGTCTCTAACTAACTACGATCAAAATAAAGGCAAGCGCACCTATCGAACAGTAGTATAGTTATGGTAAGACCGGAAATATCGTATCCACAAGGACCAAGAGTACTAGTAATTACTATCTTTCTATTATCTAGCCTAAGAATTGGAGTGATTTCTTTTTAAACTAAAACTAATTAATTAAAACACGACAAAGAATGAATTAAGAAAATACTTTTAGACAACTTATGTGATGGAGGCAATACTTAAGGAAGAATCCACCTAGACTTCACTTATTACTTTTGATTCATATGATTTATTCACTTGACTTAATCCGTAGAAATCCCTGATTTATGTTAATATCTCTCTCGAGACTAAAAACAACTGACCCTAGGTTGATTAATTGAAATCTCTTTCTAATTAAAACCCCTATTGTCGCATTAACTCGATCTATAGATTCCCTTATTAGATTTGACTCTAATCCGGCAGATTTTCATCGCCCTATTTCTAGGGTTGCAATTAACTCCGCTTAATTGTGTTGATCTACTCTTAAACAGGGACTTTTGCTCATCTGAATAAGCACATTCGGCTTGAATCAATAACCTGAATTATCAAAACAAGAATAAGAACTCACAATTAAGAATAAGAATAAGTATTTATCTTATAAATCAAATAATAATAAGATCTGTCATAGGTTTCATCCCCTTAGGTATTTAAGGGATTTAGTTCATACTGATAGAGGGAAACATCATAGAATAGGAAAAATAACAAAACATAAGAAAACCCAAAAACTTCTAAAAAACTTGATGGGAGATCTTCAGTCTTGATAGAGATCATCCTTCCTAGCTGCTCCCGATGGCTGCCTTCGAGTATTTTCTGCCTTCTACTCTGCGTCCTCTTTTAGGTCACCCCCTAGGGTGTTTATATAGGCTTTGGAACGTCTTTCTTGGCCCACAAGTAACATTTTCCGGATAGAATTAATCTTTGATACGGCAGGGACACACCCGTGTGACACGCCTGTATTCGATAGCCTTAGGCCGTGCTCGCTCCTGCTCACCACACACGGCCGTGTGGTCTGTCCATATACGTTGATCCAGGCCGTGTTCGATTCTGCTCGTAATGCACGGCCGTGTTTGATAGCCCAGGCCGTGTTGAATTCTAAGATAGGCCCATTTTGTCTCTTTTTGGCCCGTTTCTCGTTCTTTTCGACTCCCTAAGCTCTCCTGAGTGTAAAACATGAAAGTAAAAGATTAGGAGCATCGAATTCATCAAATCTAATGAAAACTCATCCAATAATAAGCTAAGCATAGGGTTAAAATATGTATAAATTATGGTTTATCAAATATCCCCACACTTAAGCCTTTGCTTGTCCTCAAGCAAAATCCTCAACTCACAATTAAAACTAACTTCCTTAATTCATAATTCTCATCAATAATGTTTCATCATAATTCACAGATAATTCATACATTGATAACTTAACTAAAAGAGTCCTAGAGATTCAAACAATCTAAGTCATAGATTTTTATAGCATGAAAACATAGGTGTTTCCCCTTACCTAAATAATTACCTTTGATTCAAAACTGACAAGTATTGACATCCTCACTAAAGATTCACTCAAATCACTCAAAGTGTTTAAGGTTCAAATTAAGCACTCAAAAGTAAAATATGAAAAGTTATTACCATAGGCTTGCATGAAAATCAAATCTCCACCACTATAAAATGAGATGATACACAGATCAAAAGGTCTTTTAAAGGGTTGTAATGGGGCTTGGGTTAAATGAGTGGATAAAGGCTGAAAAAGAAGGTTAGAATCGAGATTGAATTGATAATTTACCTAACTAGAGAAATGAACTAATACTAAATAATTACAATAATTGAAAACTTATCAATAATAACACGAGCTTCTTCTCAGAATGTGAAATTAATCGCTTAAGCTCAACAAAACATAGAACTAATAATGAATAGATTTCAAACTTCTTCTTTTTTAGGAATAAGTATTTATAATAATAAGAGAATTTAACAACCGAAATAAAGAACATAGTTAGGCAACTGCTCAAATCAACTATTGACAAAAAGGGAGTCAAGAAAAATAGGGATAACAAATCAAATAACTGGGTTTCGGGTTAATATTAGTGGTATATCAAGAAATGGTTGATTAGGCTTCAAGGGGGTTCACCAGGGGTTAATTATGAAGGTAGGCTTTTTACGGAATAAGTGGGTTAAATCCTAAGTGCCTTTATCATCTTAGTATATCAAATCAAAGGTGTGGTCTCGACATGTATAATCGAAGCAAGTTCTAGAATAACAAATCAATATTGACACACTCATAATCAATAAAGTGAGCAGGAAAAGAATATGCTCTAAAAGGCTCAAAATCTCAAAAGAATTATGGTTTTTGATGTCAACCTTGCAAATTTCAAACTTCAAAGTAATATTTAAATTTAGGTAAACAACCTAGAAAATTTTTCTATTCTGAAAATAGACTTATCATGCTTGATTCTCTAATGTCTTAAAGTTTAAACCATCAATGCATAATTATCTATGATTTAATCCGAAACATATCAATGAAAATCATAAATCAATAAAAATTTCATTCTAATAGTAATATGAGAAAATTTACTTAAGAACAAGACATAATTCAGTATTGTTGACACCTCCCCACACTTAAGATGTACATTGTCCTCAATGTACAAATATAGATAATGACAATCATAGTAAGAAAATCATAAGAGAGGGAGAGAAGTGAAACTTCTTGAATTTTGGATGGAGTCAAAGAAAAGAAACGGTGTAGAGTTGGGCAGGGGTGGTGGATACTCCAGTGGTGGTGTGGTCGTTCCTTAATAGCCCCTTGAACCTAGATTAAAGAAATCAAAATGTAATAATATAACTTAAAGACAAGAAAGATAAAGGGAAAGAATTTAAAAATGGCAATAAAAGAAAAAAAAATAAATGGACTCAAAGGACCTTGTGTTGTCGAGTAAATGAAGCGGCCGGCATGAACTTATGTAGAGTGGTCGCTCACGAGGAGACCGTGCTAGGGGCTTTTCGCTTTTTCGACACGGAGATGGTGACTTTGGTATTGTCGCTAGTATTAGTCATGGTGTAAGGGAAAGGGGTGGTGAAAAGGGAGAAAAGCTGTGGTGGCTAGGGTTGGGAGAAGAAAAATTGGGGAAGAAAGTGAATAGAAGAAGGGGGTTTAAATAGAAATCAGATGCCCACGCCCGTGTGCCCTAGGCGTGCTAGGTCACACGGCCGTATCGCACGGCCGTGTGGTGCCTCGTTCTTTTCTCCCAAGCCTGTGTAGAGGTTTCCACGCCCATGTTGATTAATCAGTGTCAACTACGGCCTAGGGACACGGGCGTGTCACACACCCGTGTTACTTTCTCATTGTCGACCACGGTCATATTGTACGGCCGTGGCATTTTATCGCAGCCCGTGTTTTGGGAAAATTGTCATCCTTGGTTCGCACGGGCTCTGCCACGCCGATGTGCGTATTCATGGTGTTCACACGGCCACGCCCATGTGCAAGGCCGTGTGGTAGGGAAACATGCGTTTTATTAATTTGGTTAGTATTTAGTTAGGTGCTAAAAATCAAAAATATGAATAATTAAAGGGGTTAGTGCTCGGGTTACCTCTCGAGAAGCACTCGTTTAAAGTCTTAAGCTAGACTTACCTCTCATTCGCATAATCATGGTGGTTTGAGGAGTTGAAACTCCTCATTCTTGCTATCAATTGTATTAAAATACGATTTTAGACGAGTATGATTTATCTTGAAGGTGTCAAATTGAGAATGAGTTACCTCGACTTTACCGTATGGGAAAGTATTAAGTACCGTGAAAGGAGTTATTTCATTAGGTTCAGAAGTGGAAACACGAGGATCTGTATTATCCATTAGAACTCGGTCTCTAACTTTGAAGTAGTTTGCTTCGTCTTTAGGTTTGTTATGGAGTTGCCTCGGTTTTGTTTCGTGTGTTCTTGGTTTCTCCTTAACATGTGGCTTCCACTCGTCTAGTTCATCGATCTGAAGCCTTCGCTCCTTATGAGTTATTTCTTTGTTGGCACGAGGTCTAGGATATGGCTCAGTTCTGCAATTTCATGGTGCTTCCTGCAAAGAATGTTGAACCAGATGGTCATTAATAGAATTTATGTTCTCACCTTTATTACTCGATGTCCTAGCCGAGTCAAGAGCCTGAAGAGTGATCGTTTCGTCACCTACACGAAGTGTGAGTTCACCTGTACCAACATCAATTCTAGTTTTAGTAGTTGCTAAAAAGGGTCTTCCTAAAATTAAAGGAACATTATTGTTCTCATCCATGTCTAACACAACAAAAGTCTACTGAGAAAATGAATTTATCAATTTTTACTAGTACATCTTCAATTATACCCCTAGAAATTCTAATGGTTTTATCAGCTAATTGAATGCTCATCCTATTTTGTTTGGGTTTCCCAAGACCTAGCTGTTTAAACATTTTATAAGTCATAACATTGATGCTTGCCCCTAAATCTGCTAAAGCATTATTAATAGATAAACCACCAATTAAGCAAGGAATCGTAAAACTCCCTGGATCTTTTAGTTTGCGGGGTAGTTTATTCTGTAGAATTGATGAGCACACTGCATTTAGCTCCATATGCGACGCTTCCTCTAGCTTCTGTTTGTTTGATAAGAGCTCTTTTAGAAATTTTGCTGAATTGGGCATCTGCGAAAGAGCTTCAATAAACGGTAAGTTAATATGTAATTTCTGTAGAAGTTTAAGAAATTTATCGAATTGTTCATCTGTGCAGACTTTCTTCGTCGCATTGGGGTATGGTATACGAGGTTTGTACTCTGTACTTACTGATTTCAGTTTATCATGGCTTACCTCAACCTTACTTTTATCTACTACGTTCTCTTGCCTCTATTTTGGTTCGTCCAACCCTTCACTATCGTGAACAGTAATGGCGTGAATTTGCTTTTTTGGGTTAGTTTCAATGTTGCTTGGCAAGCTACCTTGTGGTCGTTTTGAGATCAACTTGGCAAGCTGACCTAATTGGTTCTCGAGCCTTTAAATCGATGCTTGCTAATTTTTGAGTGCTATTTCGGTGTTTTGGAACGGGTTTCTGACACCGTGATGAATTTTGTTAGCATCTCTTCGAGGTTCGGCTTCTTCTCTTGTGGGTAGGGTTGTTGTTGAAAGCACGAGAGGATTGGCTGCTCTCGATTTCCTTGGCCACCCCATGAAAAGTTTGTGTGGTTCCTCCAACCTTTGGATTGTAAGTGTTACTATAAGGGTTATCTTGAGGTCTAGAATTATTACCCATATAGTTCATCTGTTCGCTTTCTATGCCAGGGTTGTAGGGTGGGTATTCTGTATTGTTCGTCCCTCCTCTATTTGTATCGCACTGCATCACTAGATGTACCTGCGAAGAACCATACAATCCATCAATCTTTTTATTTAACAGTTCTACTTGGTTTGATAGCATGGTCACTGCGTCGAGGTTGAAAACACTGGCGACTTTTGTTGGCTTTGTCCTCATAACTTGCCACTAATAGTTATTCAGTGTCATCTCCTCTATAAACTCATAAGCTGCTTCAGGGGTCTTGTTATTTAGGGTTCCACCGGTGGCTGAATCAATCAACTGCCTAGTTGAGGGGTTCACACCATTGTAAAATGTTTGAACCTGTAGCAACAAAGGTAGCCCATGGTGAGGGAACCTTCTTAGTAAATCCTTATATCTCTCCCATGCATCGTAAAGTGTCTCTAAATCCATCTGCACAAAAGAAGAGATATCATTCCTCAACTTAGCCATTTTAGCCGGCGGAAAATATTTAAGTAAAAATTTTTCGGTCATTTGATCCCATGTAGTGATTGATCCTCGTGGTAACGAGTTCAACCATTGTTTAGCTTTGTTTCTCAATGAGAAGGGAAACAACCGAAGGCGAATGGCATCATCAGAAACGCCATTAATTTTGAAAGTATCGTAAAACTCCAGAAAATTTGCCAAGTGATTGTTTGGATCCTCATCCTGCAAACCATCAAACTGAACAAACTGCTGAATCATCTATATAGTGTTAGGTTTCAGTTCAAAATTATTTGCAGCAATAGCAAGTCTAACAATACTTGATTCGGTTCCTGTTAAATTAGGTTTAGCATAATCATACATAGTACGAGGAGCAGGATTTTGATTCACCGGGTTTGCGGTAACCACAGGAGGTAGCGGATTATTATCAGCCATCTCTTCTGTAGTATTAGTTTCGTCTTCTTGCTCTTCTTCTATGTATTGTAGACTTCACCTTATTTCTCTTTAGTTTTTGCGAGCTATACTTTCAATCTCACTGTCAAAAAGCAATGGTCCTGACGGGTTCCTTCTAGTCATAAACTAAAAGTTCCTGCCAAAAGCAAAGAAAGAAAAATTAGAAAAGTAGAAAAGAAATTAAATTGCAATAAATTAAAAATAATGGCTAAAGTAATAAAAAATTAGTTTTTCTAATATCTTAGTCCCCGGCAACGGGGCCAAAAACTTGATGTGTCTCTAACTAACTACGATCACAATAAAGGCAAGCGCATCTATCGAACAGTAGTATAGTTTTGGTAAGACCAGAAATATCGTATCCACAAGGACCAAGAGTACTAGTAATTACTATCTTTCTATTATCTAGCCTAAGAATTGGAGTGATTTCTTTTTAAACTAAAACTAATTAATTAAAACACGACAAAGAATGAACTAAGAAAATATTTTTAGACAACTTATGTGATGGAGTCAATACCTAAGGAAGAATCCACCTAGACTTCACTTATTACTTTTTATTCATATGATTTATTCACTTGACTTAATCCGTAGAAATCCCTGATTTATGTTAATATCTCTCTCGAGACTAAAAACAACTGACCCTAGGTTGATTAATTAAAATCTCTTTCTAATTAAAACTCCTATTGTCGCATTAACTCGATCTATGGATTCCCTTATTAGATTTGACTCTAATCCGGCAGATTTTCGTCGCCCTATTTCTAGGGTTGCAATCAACTCCGCTTAATTGTGTTGATCTACTCTTAAACAGGGACTTTTGCTCCTTTAAATAAGCATATTCAACTTGAATCAATAACCTGAATTATCAAAACAAGAATAAGAACTCACAATTAAGAATAAGAACAAGTATTTATCTTATAAATCAAATAATAATAAGATCTGTCATAGGTTTCATCCCCTTAGGTATTTAAGGGATTTAGTTCATACTGATAGAAGGAAACATCATAGAATAGGAAAAACAACAAAACATAAGAAAACCCAAAAACTTCTAAAGAACTTGATGGGAGATCTTCAATCTTGATAGAGATCCTCCTTCCGAGCTGCTCCCGATGGCTGCCTTCGAGTATTTTCTGCCTTCTACTCTGCGTCATCTTTTAGGTCACCCCCTAGGGTGTTTATATAGGCTTTGGAACGTCTTTCTTGGCCCACAAGTAACATTTTCCGGATAGAATTAATCTTTGATACGGCAGGGACACACCCGTGTGACACGCCTGTATTCGATAGCCTTAGGCCGTGCTCGCTCTTGCTCACCACACACGACCGTGTGGTCTGCCCGTGTACGTTGATCCAGGCCGTATTGAATTCTAAGATAGGCCCATTTTGTCCCTTTTTGGCCCGTTTCTCGTTCTTTTACTCCCTAAGCTCTCCTGAGTGTAAAACATGAAATTAAAGGATTAGGAGCATCGAATTCATCAAATCTAATGAAAACTCATCCAAAAATAAGCTAAGCATGGGGTTAAAATATGTATAAATTATGGTTTATCAGTGGTTTTCTTTGAAAACAAAGACTCCCTGCCCTTAAACAGCTCCATGGCTCTGGTGGGGATCTTTGATTCGGGCAAGGGTCTGAAAATTAGAGGCAAAAACAGTACGCAAAACAAAAGCTTACATGGAAGCAACGTGCGCTTTAAAACTTCAGGCCATCACCGTGTTTCACTAAAAAAATCCATGGAGCAATTGGCTGAGTGTATCTCGGCTATCACCAAGGAGAATGTTGATTCTGGAAGTATTACCAGAAATGATGAACAGATGGAGGGGTTTAATACCCCTAGACAGTAAGGTTGATTAATTTCGTTGGGTTTTAATCTTTTGTTTTTATTTGTGTAGGCTTTGATATTATTTAGGTAATTTGCCTTTTGTTTTTATTTATTTATTTATTATTATATCATATTATATTTTAATTTATTTTAATGGTTCCTAATCTAAAAAATTTCTCGTTGAACTGTCAGGGGTGTGCTAATAGGAAATTTTTCCGAGCCTTTCGAGAATATAATTCGGAACATGTACCAAATATTGTTTGTTTGGTTGAACCGAAAGTAAGCGGTAAAAAAGCCAATTTTGTTATTGAGCAACTAGGCTTTAACTCTTCTCATTGAGTTGAAGCGGTTGGTTTTTCTGGTGGTATATGGGTGGGATGGAAGGATTCTATTCGAATTCAAATTATTTCTAGTCATCCTCAATTTATTTTTCTTCGAGTTGATAATTTTATTTCCAATAGGTCTCTCTTCATTTCTTTTGTTTATGGTAGCCCTGATAGGTTGAAACGAAAGCTTCTTTGAGAAGAGTTACAATCTATCGCTCCAGACCAGTCTATTCCTTGGCTTATCATGGGAGATTTCAACGCTATTTTTTCTTCCTCAGACAAGAGAAGTCCCTTTAATATAGGTAAACGCTGTAAATTTTTTGGTAATTCCGTTGATTCTTGTGCTTTGCAGGATTTAGGATTTAGTGGACCCACTTTCACTTGGCAACGAGGAAGTACTTACGTAAGATTGGATCGAGCACTTGCAAATGATGATTTGATGGCAACTTTCCCACAGTGCTTGGTTCAACACCTCTCTCGCATTAAGTCGAATCATCGGCCGCTCTTACTTTCTATTTGCCTGAATTTTAGAGTTTCTAAAGGACGACCTTTCATATTCTTAGCGGGATGGACGCAACATAACACATTTCCCACCTTTGTAAAAGAACAGTGGACTTATGCAGGTAATATGGTTGATTCCCTTAATAATTTTACTTCTTCTGTTAAAATCTGGAACAGGAATATGTATGGGTTTTTGGGAGCACGCAAGCAGATCCTTATGCGATCACTTAACAACATTCAAAAGGCCATTGATCACTTTCCTTCCAGTCAGTTAGCTCAAAAATTATGAAGTTAGAGATGAGTTGGAAAACGTCCTTGATTATGAAGACTTACTCTGGAGACAGAAGGCTCGTTGTGACTGGCTACATTTGAGGGATAGAAACACGAAAGTTTTTCATAGCCGTACGATCAAAAGAAGGAAATTCAACCGTATTTCTATCTTACATATTGATGATGGGGATTGGTGTTTTGAACAAGACATCTTGCAGTCTAAGGCGGTGGAATTTTTTGAAAGGCTCTATGGTGAGACCCCACCTACTTTAAGGGGTATACCTAGATTTGGCTTCCCTAAACTTATTCATTCAGAGGTCTCTTTTCTGGAAACTGATGTCACTTATGAGGAAATCAAAAGGGCGTTATTTGATATGGCGCCTCTGAAAGCGCCTGGCAGTGATGGGTATCATGCCCTCTTCTTCCAAAATCAGTGGGATACTATTGGCGGTGATGTGTGTCAATGGATCAAAGAAATCTTTGCTGGAAGACAAGTTGACCAGGAGTTGAACAACACTCTGATTGTTCTAATTCCCAAAAAAGAAAATCCTGAAGACTTTAGCCATTTCCGGCCTATCAGTTTATGCTCTGTGCTGTACAATATGGTTATAAAAGTGATCGCTAACAGGTTTAAAGTAATCTTTCCTAAGTTGATCTCACAGGAACGAGCTGGATTCATAGCTGACCGAAACATATTGGATAACATTGTTCTTGCCCAAGAAGTCATCCATTCTATGCGGTGTAAGCGGAAAAGTAATAATTGGATGGCCATAAAGTTAGATTTGGAGAAAGTCTACGATAGAGTTAGCTGGGAGTTCTTTGATGCCTCATTAAGTGCGGCCGGAATCCTCATCTTTCTGCGAAAAGTTATTATGTCAGCTATTTCCTCATCTACAATGTAGATCCTTTGGAATGGAGTGCCCACTCGTAAGTTTAAACCGGTTAGAGGAATCCGTGAAGGATGTCTTTTATCACCGTATTTTTTTATTCTCTGCATGGATTGGTTGGGATATATTATTCGTATGGAATTAGAGATCGGTAATTGGGATCCTATTCGGCTGTCTCGTAATGGCCCTGCTATATCTCATTTATTTTTTGCCGATGATCTGGTTATCTTTGGCAAAGCTCATCTTGACCAAGCTCGGCTGTTAAATTCCATCCTCAATCAGTTTTGCAAGATCTCGGGTCACAAAATTAGTGTTGGGAAGAGTAATATCTTCTTTTCCAAGATTACTTCAGGAGATGTTCGCAATCAAATTATTCAAATTTTTGGATTTCAGTAAGTTCAAAACTTAGGTAAGTATTTATGTGTTCCTCTCCTTCATGAGAGGGTCACTAAACATACGCTAAGTTTGTTGTTGATAAGGTAAGGCAAAAGTTGTAGAGTTGGGATGCTAGAAGATTATCTATTGTAAGGAGAATCACTTTGGCGCAATCAGTTCTTCTCTCTATTCCCAACTATTTTATGCAGTCTCTGATTATTCCGAGAGGTGTGTGCTTAAAGATTGAGAAATTGGCCAGAAAATTTATTTAGGGTCTTAACGATGGGCATTCCAAAATGTCTTTAATAGGTTGGAACTCTATTTGTCAGCCTCGAGCTCGGGGTGGCCTTGGTTTTAGATACTTGGATGAGCAAAATAAGTCTTTTCTCATGAAAATTGGGTTTAGTCTTGTTTCCAAAAGTGATGCCCTTTGGGTTCGTGTTCTACGATCCAAGAATAGTTGGAAAGAACAGTTCCCGGATTCGATTAGCAGGAGTCAATGCTCCCACTTATGGAGATCCCTTTCTAAGATATGGCCATTATTCCATGAAAATTTAATTTGGTTTCTTGGTGATGGACCTACTGTCCGATGTTGGAAAGACTCTTGGATTCCAGATATGGGTTCTTTAATCTCTAAAATTCCATTCTTTACTAACCTTGGTCTTGATTGTCGTGTTAGGGAGTTTTTCAATTTGGATGGAAGTTGGAATTTGGATATGTTTCGAGTATGGCTACTTGAAGATGTGATTTGTAGGATTATTAGTATTCCTCCTCCGCACATTGATTTCAGCCCAGATAGGGTGATTTGGGCTCGGTCAACTTCAGGAGTTTTTTCGATTCATAATGCATATTGGGCCTTAAAAGAGTCTACTTGGAATCCTCTAACCGATCAGTAGAAGTCTATCTGGAAATACCCAGGACCACAAAGAGTTAGAGTTTTTCTCTGGTTGGCTTATCAGCAAAGACTCCTTACTAATTCGGAACGTGTAAGAAGGGGGATTGGGCACTGTACTTCGTGCGCTTTGTGTGGGCATGCGATTGAAGATTTGACTCATGCCCTCCGAGACTGTCCCTTTGTGAAGGATGTGTGGATGCTAGTACTTCCAAGACAGCTTAAACAAAGGTTCTTTTCTTCTTCTTTTCCTTATTGGTTTTCACTTAAGCTTTGTTTTCATGAAAGATTGCAAGATAGTGGACTCTCTTGGCCGTGTTTATTTGGTTTAATTGTGTGGCGTATCTGGAAGAATAGAAATCTTTTTATCTTTCAGAAGCTTTCCTGGTCAGCAAATGAGGTGATTAAGAACTCTAGCTGCTGAGCTCGACAATATGAGACACGCATGGGAACCAATAAAAGGGCTAATCACAGGTCGACTTCTGCAAATATCTCGGATAATACCTGGGTTCTTTCCACGGATGGAGCTGTGGTCAGAAATTCGGCATATGCTGCCACAGAAGGCGTGGCTAGAGATCATGAAGAAAATTGGATCATGGGGTTCTCTCATTTTTTTAGGAGTTTGTTCTCCATTTGAAGCTAAAGTTTGGGGCATCCTTGATGGAATTCTTATTTTGCTCAATAAGGGATACAGGAAAACCTCGATCTTGACTGATAATCTTGAAGTTGTTCAAGTCTTGTCTGAACCTGATTTGGAGGACTCCAGGATTACTGTTCTCAGAAGAGCTCAGTGCATTATGAGGGCGAAATGAAAGTGGCTAATTAAACATATCCCAAGAAATCAGAATTTGGTGGCAAATCGCCTTGCTAAATTCAGCTTGAATTTGAAATCAAGTTTACAAGTTTTTAATGAGGCGTTTAAGGAAGTTATTGATTTGTTACAGGAAGATAAAGATAACGGTTGTTTTATGTAGTTGATTTTATTCATTTTCTTTTCATCAAAAAAAAAAATTGAAAGGATAGGAAGTAAGCAAAATAGTTGGGGAAGGCATCGAGAGATTAGGGGGAAACGAGTTGTAGGTGAATGAGAAACTATTTTAATCTACTAATTTTTTTATAAATATTTTAGTAGATTAAACGAATTTTAATCCCATAAAGCTAAGGTTTTTAGTAGAGAGATATTTGTAGCTAATAAAATTATGACATGAGTGAAAATTAAGGGCTTTAATGGTAAAAACAATAAATTATGGACTTATTTAACTACAAAATAAATTGTTTAAACATACCATAATAGTTTGAGGATTGCCCCTTCGACAAAAGTCATTAGGGAAAAAAATCAGTGTATTTGTCTGCGAAGTAAATATTTAATAGGGTGCTTACCAAAAGGAAAATGTTAGAGCTGACGTAATAGGGAAAAGGAATTTATGTTTATATAATCCCCTTGTAATTATCTACAAAATATTTAACAATTGAGTTTGACCGGCGGCTTGCTACACAACCTAAACTATTGCCTAGTTGCATACAAAAATCTAAAATAATACATGGACTTCCCTAAGGCGAACGATTGATTATAAATACACAAGATCACGAGGTTGGAAAAAAGCAGCAGAACCCAGGGGGCGCCTTATAAAAAAAGTTGTAGCAGGCAGACAGGCAGGCAGGCTCACTCAGATGTCTAAGTCAAGGTATGCTAGATCTTACTTTGTGTTTCTCCAATACTGTAGAGAGTAAACATGTTGTATTGTCACCATTCTATGTGTGAGATGTTGTTATAGGTTGGAAGGTAAGGTAGTTCTTATCACTGGTGCCGTGTTAACTAAAGAAGATAAAATGAACTTTAGAGAAAATACAACAATCAAGAAGAAAACATTATTAATTTCATCATACTTGAATACTGAGTACATGTGATATTAATAGACTAAGTCAGTAATCAACTAACAGCCAACTTATTATTAACTGCCTAACTACTAACAGACTAACTGATTCTATTAGTTACTCTATCATTTCCCTGGTTCCTTGAACTTCTTTTTCTTGTCGAATGACTTCATCTCTCGACCAAACTCAAAGAGCACTGCGAAAAATGGCAAACTATTTGAGAGTAATGGGCTTGGTGAGAACATCTGCTATTTGTTTTTCAGAGGGAACATAGTTGACCTGCAAGGCACCATCGATAACCTTTTCTCGAACAAAATGATGGGCAATTTCTACATGTTTAACTCTGGCATGGTGTGTGGGATTTGTAGCCATTGAAACAGTAGAGGTATTGTCACACCAGACCACCGGAGGTTGACTGAGAGGCATCCCAAGTTCATGTAACAGTTGTTTGACCCATAGCAACTCAGACGCACAATTAGCTAGACTCTTATATTCTGCTTCAGATGACGATCTGGACACAACAGGTTGTTTTTTGGAGCACCATGCAATAGGGTTCCGTCCTAAGTAGACAATGTAACCAGTGGTGGAACGGTGATCTTCAACAGAGAATGCCCAGCCCGCATCAGAATAACATGTTAACTCAAACTGACCCGTGGTGAAGTACAGCCCATGATCGAGCGTCCCAGGAAGATATCGCAATACACGTTTGACAGCCTTCCAATGATCATTGGTTGGAGAATTCATATATTGGCTAAGTTTATTAACACAAAATGAAAAATCAGGGCATGTAATGCAGGCATATTGAAGCATTCCAACAATGCTACGATATATATCTCCATCAGCAAATGGCAAACTGTCATCAGAAGCAACTAACTTTGGAGCACTCACCATGGGGGTTGGTGTAGCCGACGCTTTTGTCATACCAGTCTTGTGTAGTATCTCAGTGACATATTTTTTCTGACTCAAGAAAAGCCCCTGTGATGTATGTTGAACAGTAATACCTAAGAAAAAATCGAGCTTGCCCATGTCTTTAAGAGTAAACATGAGATGAAGCTGATGCACGACATTGTCGATTTCCTTACTGGAACTGCCCGTAATCACAATGTCATCAACATACGCCATGAGCAGCAAATAAATTTCTGAAGTAGCTCGAATGAATAATGAAGGATCGGCGTTGGATGCATGAAAACCAAGCTGATCAACCAAATAACGTTTAAGTGTCTAAAAACATGCCCGAGGAGCCTGTCTTAAGCCATAGAGAGCCTTGTTGAGCTTACAGACGAGCTTCTAACCATTCGGACCTGTCTCTTCAAACCCAGGCGGCTGACTCATGTATATCTCCTCAGTTAGCTCCCCATTAAGAAATGCATTGTTGACATCTACATGTCTCAATGGCCAACCTTTCATAACCGCAATAGCTAGAATAGTCCGAATAGTTGCTGCTCGAACCACTGGGCTAAATGTATCCTGAAAATCAATCCCAGCATGCTGAGAAAACCCTTTGGCAACCAGACGAGCCTTATACCTGTCCACAGACCCATCAGCCTTCTTCTTTACTTTAAAGAGCCACTTGCAGCCAATTGCCCTTTGATTGTCAGGTAGGGGACAGAGGCTCCATGTGTGATTGTGAACAAGTGCATTCAACTTACTATGCACAGCAACTTTCCAAGACTCATTGGTCATTGCATCATGGATGTCAGTAGGAAGATCATCAGAAACACTGGGTGCAGTACTTATGTAAACTTTCAGTTTAAAAATCCCTACTTTGCTACGGGTGACCATATTATAGGTATCAGAAGGGACAGAAGCTGGTAGAGGTGGTGGGTCAGGTAGATTGGTGTTTGAAGTGCTATGAATAAAGTTTGTCGGTGAAGGGTATATTGGACTAATTTGAGGAGACTGAGATGCAGTAGTCAATGTTTGGTCTTGAGTGGTAGGTGTAATAAGAGGTGTGGACTTAGATGTGGAAGTTTGAGTGGGAGACAAGACAAGCAATCTGGAGCTAGTTTGTGGTGTACATAGTTGTGGGGCAGACTTGGACGTGATAGTTTGAAATGGAAAGACAGTCTCATTAAAGGTGACATGACGGGTGACATACACACGGCCACTAACATCCTAACAACGGTAGCCTTTGTGCAAAGGAGAGTACCCTAGAAAAGTACATGGTGTTGACCGAAATTGTAGTTTATGAGAGTTATACGGACGTAGATTTGGAAAGCACATGCACCCAAAAACACGCATGAATGAATAGGTTGGTGGAACTTGAAACAATTTCTCATAGGGTGAAATATGACCAAGAGGATAGGAAGGTAACCTGTTTATCAAATAGACAGCACTGCTGAAGGCATCATTCCAGTAGGTTAAGGGCATGGGTACATGAGCTAGCATAGAGAGACCAGCTTCTACGATCTGTCTGTGCTTGCGTTCTACTATGCCATTTTGTGCAGATGTATATGGGCAAGCAAACTGATGCACAATTCCTCGTTGAGTCAAGTATGACTTTAAGACTTGAAACTCCCCGCCCCATCCGTTTGCACAGCTTTAAGTTTACAACCCAAAGTTCATTCAACTTGCCTATGAAACTGTTGAAATATAGTGAACACTTCAGATTTCTTTTTCAGAAAGTATACCCAAGTGTAGCGTGTATATGCGTCGGTGAATGCAACATAGTAGTACAAACCATTGGAAGGAACTGGTGCTGGTCCCCGAACATCAGCAACTATTAATTGAAGAGGGGCATTATACTTAGTAAATGATTTCTCAAATGGCAATTTGTGCTCTTTGCCCAAATGATAAGCAACACAATGAGACAAATCTTTATTTGAACCAAGAAGAATATTACAATTGGCTAAGGCCTTTGCAAGTGTAGCTTTGCAAGGATGACCTAACCTAGCATGCCATACATCCAAAGGAACATTCGAGCTTGTTAAAAAATAGTGAGCTGATTCAGTAGACAACCCATTGGAAGACGATCCATGTAAGTGTAGTTTGTAGAGCCCATGCTGCACAGACCCTTGAACGAGCACCTCTCTGGTTTTAAGATCACGTACTTGACACTGTGTAGGGAGGAACTTAAAGATCACTTGATTGTCTTTGGTGAACTTGGAAACAGACAACAAATTCTTTGTTATACCAGGTACAAACAGTAAAGATCGCATGAATAATGGTCTTGTACGAGTGAGAAGAGAAGACTGACCAGTGGATAAAATAGGGAGAGCAGCGCTATTACCAACATACACTTTACCTGGATTGTTGTAGGAAGTGCTTGCACCCATTGAAGACGCCAAATGGGTTAGATAATGTGTTGCCCCAGAATTCGGGTACCACGCATTGTCACTAATGACCTCAGGAGTTGCAATGAGAGCCTGAGGAGGAGTAGTTACAGAAGCAGACGCACTCACAGGTTGTTGAGAATTGGCAACAAAAGGATTAGGCCAAGTAGGCGCTGGTGCGGGTGCAAAAAACCAGCCTTGTTGATTAGCAGAGGCAGAATTTGTAGTTGGTATAGTGGATGGTGACCAATAAACCATGTGGGAGCCAGAACCATATAAGCAAACATTTTTTTGTGGAGATGGGGGAGGTTTGTAGTTTGCACTTTTATACATTGCATCAAATCGATAGTAACAACGGTCCACAAGATGACCTTGTTTGCCGCACAATTGACATTGAAATCTCGAATTAGATGAGCGACCACGCCCACGACCTCGAGTGTTGGAGGAGGGACGATAGGCAGGTGGAGACACATTGGTATCTGCAGGATGATTAGTCACTATATTAGCTGAACTAGTAACCTCATTCACAATCACCTGCTGACGGGCTTCAGCATCAAGCAACATAGTAGTCACACCCTGAGCATTGTAAGGAACTGGACTGGCTGTGATGATTGTAATGACAGACTCATACTCGGGTGGCAAGCCATTGAGTATAGCAGTGACATGCTCATGGTCACTAATGACCTCTCCACAACCAGCAAGATGATCACAATATCCTTTAATTTTCATCAAGAAATCTTTCATAGTCAGATCACCCTTATGCTGAGATTGTAAGGCACGCCTATAAAACATTAACCTAGAAGTTGTTTTGCTGCCATACAGATTAACAATAGCATTCCAGATTTGAGCACTAGTATCCATACCAATAAGATGAGGAAGAACCGCTTGACTGACAGAAGATAGAAGCCATGAAGCAAGCGCACTGTCTTGCTGCTCAAACCTAGCAAATTCAGGGTTCTCTTGAGGTACACCATCAGCATCTGGAAGCATTGAGGGAGGAGGTATAGTATGAGCGTCCAAGAACCGTTGAAGTTTGTACGTCTTGATGGCCAAAAGAACTTGCTGACGCCATAACAAATAGTTAGAATCATCAAGAACAACACTGATTTTCTTGGTAGAGAAGAACCTACTATAGACAACTGCATCAGTAAGATTAGAGGCCATCGCTGGTGTAGCAGACTGTGCACCGGATGGACTGGACGGAAGAGACATGAAGCGAAGGTAATTCCCAGGAACTAATGAACATCTGATACCATGTTAACTAAAGAAGATAAAATGAACTTTAGAGAAAATACAACAATCAAGAAGAAAAATTATTGATTTCATCATACTTGAATACCGAGTACATGTGATATTAATAGACTAAGTTAGTAAGCAACTAACAGCCAACTTATTATTATCTGCCTAACTACTAGCAGACTAACTGATTCTATTAGTTACTCTATCATGCCGCCAGCGGGATTGGTGAGGAGACGGTGAGGTTATTTGTGGAACATGAGGCTTTTGTTGTCATTGCTGATGTCCAAGATGATCTCGGGAACAAAGTCTCGGCATCCATCTGCCTAGACAAGGTTAGTTACTGTCACTGTGACGTAAGAGACGAGAAGCAGGTAGAGGCAACAGTGAGTTACGCGGTGGAGAAATATGGAAGGCTGGACATTTTGTTCAGCAATGCTGGTGTCTATGGACCGTTACCTGGGATCTTGGAACTTGACATCAATGGCTTCGACAACACCATGGCCACAAATGTTCGAGGTGCTGCAGCCACAATCAAGCATGCCGCTCGTGCTATGGTGGCTAAAAACATACGCGGATCCATCATATGCACTGCGAGTGTAGCATCTTGTGTAGGAGGAATCGCAACGATTGGTTATACGACATCGAAACATGCTGTTGTAGGACTTGTTCGAGGAGCATGTAGTGAGCTAGGGGGTTACGGGATCAGAGTGAATTGCGTTTCTCCATTTGCAATGGCCACGCCTCTTGCTTGTAAAATTTTCGATATGGAACCAAGTGAAGTAGAGGCCAATACTTGTTTCTGGAGCAACTTGAAAGGTATTGTGTTGAAGGCTAGACACATTTCGGAGGCTGTATTGTTTCTTGCTTCTGATGAATCCGTTTACATCAGTGGCCAAAACTTGGCAGTTGATGGAGGCTTTTCAGTGGTTAATCGCAGTTTTCCAGAAGTTCAAAACTAATGCTAGTCATCACTGTTAGAACGCAATATTTAATAAAGATTGGCCATTAATTCGGCTCCTATTTAAAACTTTATCAGCCAAGTTCGACCGGCACATTGCATGTGCATTTTCCTTGTAATCTGCAAACACACACACACACGGACATATCTATATGTTATATATATATATATATATTATATTCACAAATCCATCAGTCTTGTCTGCCAAAATCTCAATTGTTTCCTGAAACTTTTTTTTATTGTTTTAAGCAAAAGAATGAAATAACCCTTCCTTGAATGTGGGAGGGTTCAAGTATAGAAGCATGGAGCTAGCAAATTGGGTCAATAAGCCACGCAGTTCAATACCACTAATGATGACTAAAAAACTTGAAGCTGAAGCCAAGAAGACTGGCACATTAATTCAACAACAACTATAATATAACAGTATTGTTTCAACTGGATTAGATCGAGAATCAGTACGGATTGATTGAACTGAATAAAAAAATTGATTGAATTAAAATTATTTATTTTAATTTTTAATAAATTTTTAATCGAATCGATTAGAGTAGCAAGCCAATGACCATCAATCCAATTTAAAAAAACATTAAAATATGCATTGAACAACTACAAAAAACCAAATGCTATTTATTCACGGTTAGAAAGCAACCAATAAAACATTAACAACAGGTTTGATTCACTAAAATAGAATGGAATTTTATTCTATGAGAATGAAATAGTATTATGCGGGAATAGAACATAGCTTCAATAAATATAATAAGCATAATAATTGAATTGAATAGACATTGTTTGGTTGGTAAAATAATATTACCAAATAGGTAAGAAATAGTTTGAAAGTAACAATTATACCCTTATATTAAAATAAAAATTTGGTGAATTATAAAAGGGTAAAGCCCTAACAACAACGTAACTAGCACAACTCAAACCTAGGTTATACTTGGGACGATGAACACCTTATTCATCAGGCCAACACACGGGGGTTCACATTATTAAAATATTTTTATAACTATAATATAAATGATATAAAATATAATAATTTTTAGCGTAAACTACTAAAATAGTCACTTTTGTTTGCCTAGCCTTTAATTATCGTTAACGATGTAACAATAAGCTGACGTGGCACTTTAAATCATCATTTCAAACAAAACTTTTAGGTTAAATTATACAATTGGTCCCTATATTTTTTTCATTTTGAACAATTTAATTTTTTTATGTTCTTTTAACCTTTTTTTTTTCTTTATTTTCCATTCTCTTCCATTTCTCCCTCTATTTTCCTCCCTTCTACATTTCTTTTAACGTAGTTTTTCTATGTTTTCCATTTGTTAAATTTTTTTTATACTTACGGAAAAAAAAAAGACGAAAGCTAAAACCAAAATAAAACTTGTTTCGCATATTCTCACCCCACAATTACAAACCTTCATCATCCATCATTGCTTTAACGAATCAAGTTGGATCTCTCAATGACTTAGTCTACAAGCTCGTCTCACTCGAAGACCTCGTCAGTCATGACTCATGGCAATCTACTCTCAACAAAGTTTCCCGAGCCCGTTCCCTCAACCTCCTAAACAACCCCCACAACCACCTTATCTACCTTACCTACAACATTCTCGTCCTCTTGAAACTACGTTGTTTCACGGATTCTTCAAACGAGCTCTACACTCTCAATGAGTAAAATGACCACCATACGAAACTACCCTCAATTTTACCCAAACTAGTTTGGTTCCATGCTTCATTTCTCTCTTCAATTCATCCATGCTCAGCTTCCAATCAAGCTTGCTTGGGAATATCCAAGAAGGTTTAGATCAATTTTATCATTTGCTTAATTTTATTCGTCAGAAAATAAAAAAATAAATATAAAGAATTCAAATTATGCTTATATTTGATTAAAGATATGATTTTTTTATATTGATTAGTTAGATCCGATTTTAGTTTCAAAATTAGGTTATATTCAAATCGGGATTTGGTTAAAAATGATTTATATATGGTTTTGATTGAAATTCAATTTAGGAATCATGCGAAAGAAACAATAATTTGGTTTATTTGGTGGGCAAAGATTATATTTCTGCAGTGAAGAATATGAGACTATTTTTAAAGAAAAAATAAAAGGAAAATAAAGAAAAAATTTGTTCAAAAAAAATAAAAATATAGGGGCTAGTTTTAACAAATGGAAAACATAGAAAAATTACGTTAAAAAAATAAGGAAGGGAGGAAAACAGAGAAAGAAGCGGAAGAGAATAGAAAAAAAAATTAAAAGAACATAAAAGAAAAAAATTAAATTGCTCAAAACGAAAAAATATAGGGACCAATTTTATAATTTAACCTAAAATTTTCGTTTGAAATGATGATTTAATGTGCCACGTCAGCTTACTATTACACTGTTAACGACAATTAATGGCTTAATGGTTAAAATGTTACAACATGATAAAGTAAGTGACTAAAACGTAATATTTTAAATATAAATGACTAAAATATAACTTGAGGGAAACAAAATTAACTATTTTAATAAGTTATTTGTTTAATGAATCTAAAATATTACTAAAAAAGGATTAATATTATGCATAGACCTGTGTAATACAGGCTTCAAAAACTATTATTTTATTTTGGATTGTGATTGTTTAATTTGATATATTGTTGTTGGTCTTAAAATTGATTTCTTTTTATCTTTATTAAAGGGAAAGAATGAATTGAAAAAAAAAAAATTTGATTAAGAGCTAGTTTAGCAATGTTTTTGAAAAGTGTGGTGGAAAAGTACTTTTAAGAAGTATTTTTAAAAAGTTTGTTTTAAGATTTAAGTGTTTAGCATTGATGTCAAAAAAATGATGTTAAAATTAGTTAATATTATTATATTTTAGTAATAATATAAAAAATAATTTATTATAACTTCTTGTCAATATTTTAATATATGAAATATAAATTTTAAATATTTTTAAACAATAAATATTAATTGTTTATAAAATTTAATAAGAATATATAAACTATATTTTAAATATTTAAATATAATCATTAAATATTTGTAATTAGATATTAACACGTTTGTATTATTTTTTAAAAAATAATTTTTTTATTTTTAATTAATGATTTTAATACATTTATAATTAAATACCAAAAAAAAAAGAAAGAAAAGTACTATTTTACTGGAGTGAAAATGTAATTGAACACCAAAAATACTTTTGGAAGAAAAAAAACTAAAAATTTTAACTTCTCTTTTTTAAAACACTTTTGAAAAGCCAAAAAATTTAGCTAAAAACAATTTATTTAACACAACTTTTCTTCATAAGTGTTTTATATTTTTTTTTAAGTACTACTAAATAAGCCATAAAGTCATGTTAAGCCAATTGAGTTAAGTCAATTATGGTCCAATTCGATTATTTTATATTATAATCAATTTAGTTAACCGAATGCTCATCCTAACACAAAAGGCCCGTTAAAGCTTATTGCAGAATAAGCTGGGCATGAAAAAACATAATAGTAACATTAGAGCAATCTGATTTGGATGCTTAAAGCCTTGAACTCCAATCCGATAGTGGTGAAAGTTGAAACTGAGGATGATGATAAACTAGAATGTGAAGGAAAACTCCAACTCCATCCATTTTCCCACTCTTCATACTCATCATAAACAAACGGAAGGAATACTCTTTAAGGTCTCATTTTCCTACAGGTAAACCATTTCATAAATAACACCAGAAGGTACCATTTATCTACTGTTTCCATATCCTCCACCAAAGCAATTGATGCTTCACATTCACCAAAAGACATCATCACAAGTTCTAGCTTGAAATATATCTTTCGATAAACCTAATGAAAACAAATTCTATAATGGTATGGAGTTGAGAGAGCAAATTAACAAGCCAGTAAAAAAGACTCGGGCAACAGACAATAAGTATTTTCTTTGACTAAACCCCATTGGTGTTCCATAATTCCATTGGTATTCTGGCCTAGGCAACAGACAATAAGTACTTGTTTTTCTCTGACTTCATTTTCAACATACCAGACTTGTGCAACTCGACCATCTACTTAGTATATTGCTCAGGGTTCCACCCCCCTCAACATCATAATGCGGCTAAACCCCATAACATACATGGCACGTATAGCAAACAACGGCTTTGGTCAGAAATAGCAAGCATTCTAGTGCAATCGTTACACTTTACCATCGTTAAACATTCAAATAATACCCAACAAAGGTAGGAGATATAGATAAAATGATTCACGGTGCTTGGAAATATCCAAATTCACCAATCCACCGAGCCCAAAATAACATAAATAAAGCACATACAAAGGTCATCAGCCAAACAAAAACAAGTAGAAAAACCCATAATTCAATTCAAATTGGTAAGCAGAAGTCGAAAATCATATCCAAAGTATCATAACATTAGAAATATATAAAAAAAGGTCCAAATATTATCGAATATTAATGCTACTCATACTGATAAAAATAAACTATTGATTCAGTTTTTTTTATGAAGGTGGAACCGGACGCTCCTCAGTCTCCACCAGCCTTCTGGTAAACGTAAGTGAGCCCACACTTACCACAATAGTGCCTATCAAAATGATTAGCCATGAAAGTCCCGGCCCCACACTCCGCATTAGGACACTCTTTCCTCAGCCTCTGAACCTTCCCGGACTCATCCACCTTGTAGAACTGGAGCACTGCGAGCTTGACCTTCTTCTTCTTGTGCTTGATCTTCTTGGGCTTGGTGTAGGTCTTCTTCTTCCTCTTCTTGGCGCCGCCCCTGAGACGGAGGACGAGGTGGAGAGTGGATTCCTTCTGGATGTTGTAGTCGGCTAAGGTGCGGCCGTCTTCGAGCTGCTTCCCGGCGAAGATAAGGCGCTGTTGGTCGGGTGGGATGCCCTCCTTGTCTTGGATCTTGGCCTTGACGTTGTCGATTGTATCGGAGGACTCAACCTCTAAGGTTATGGTCTTCCCCGTTAGGGTTTTGACGAAGATCTGCATCTTGATGTGGAGGTGACGATGCAGAGAATTGAGGCGGGGGGTCGGCTAGGGTTTCAAAATGGGAGATTACCGAGGATGTGAAATGTGGGATTAGGGTTTTGTTAGAGAGTTGGGATGTGAGATTGAAAGTACGTAATTACCCCTGCTCTTTTTAGGTTTTTGGGCTTTTCGTGGACTACTAATTGACTCAATTTATCATGTGGCGCCACCCAACCCCAAGCGAAGGAAAAAAATTCGGTAAGAAAACTTACATATTGAGTAAAATTGATTCCACACAAAAAAATTTTAAATAATTTAATCTCTACCAAATTCAAAAACAAAACTAAAATAATTAAGGATAATTAGTTTAAATAGTTAATATTTTCTATCAATTGTACATAACTTTAATTGATATAATAATAAATTTAACCATCAAAATTTAGACATTTTATCAATGTAGTCCTGATTTAACAAATTTTGCATCTAACATTTTATATAAATGTTGAGGCTAAATTGTTTTTTTTTTTTAAATCAAGGCCAAATTGACAAAATGTGTAAATATTAAGAGTTAAAATTTTTGTTATATCAATCAAATTTATGTACAATTGACAAAATAAATTAACACTGCAATTAATTCTACTTAAATGCTCACTTTCAAAATTAATAAGGATTAAATTGCTCCGTTTTTTAGAGAAATTAATTTGTTCATTTTCAAAATTAAAAAGAATTAAAGAGATCTTTTCCAAATAATTCAAATATATATCATAATCAGAAAACTCCCTTTATTTAATAAAAAATAATTTCTTTACTATAATTTATTCAAATTTGATTTTTATACTTTATGAAAAATTAAAAGTTAAAATTATTAAAGGTTAAATTTTATAATAATAATAAAAAGTCTTTGTAGTATGTATTTTTGGTATATTTAGTCTTCTATTATCATTTCTAGTTATTCGACTTTTTGAAATAATTATTTTCAATCCTAAGGCCAATTGTTTTCAATTAACTTTGTCAAAGAATTTTACGACTTGATTTCTGATACATTTTATTTTATTTTTTATTGAGTTTGATAAATATTATATTTTTTTTAATTATAATTTTGAACACCTTTAAATTTTTTTAGAACTTTATAAATTTACAAAAAGAAAAACCAAGAATCCTAAAAGAATATGAAAAATCAAGTTTTTAAAATTATTAAATTATAAAAATGTAAAAAAAAAAATAAAACTCCCTTAAATTTAATCATAATTTTTTTAAAAAAAAATCTTAAATAACCCATACCCAAGTTATCTTTTTCCAATACCAAATTTTAAGATCTTTTTAGAGTTTTATAAAATTTTATTTTTTAGATTTTTTTTTTTTTTTGACATTTTGATCATTTTAAGGATTTCTTTAATATTTTTTATAATTTTTAAATAAATGTTTGCATTTTATAATTTAAAAATTGATGATTTTAGAAATTATTATTATAAAATAAAGAGAGATGGAGAGAATAAAGAACAAAGAAAATATAAAAGCAATAGAGAATGTAATTTATTGATCAAAAGGGGTGATTACATGATTCATCAGAGTCTTTATTTATAAGCATAAGAAGTAGAGATCTAATTCTAATAACTATTAGAATTTAAATTTAAAGTACACCAAAATTTTATCTTGATCATGATGGACATCCACTTAATAAGATATTCATAACACTCCCCCTTGGATAATGTGCCTCATTAAAACCTTATTAGGTCTGTGAGATAAAAACTTAATGAAGAAAAATAATACACAATCTATAATACGCATAATATGCTGCCTCATTAAAAACCTTACCAGGTGCCTCATTAAAACCTTATTAGGAAAAACCCTGTGAGATAAAAACTTAATGAAGGAAAAATAATACACAATCTATAATACGCATAATATGCTACCTCATTAAAAACCTTACCAGGAAAACTCAATGGGACAAAACCTCGGTTAAGGGAAAAAAAGTACAACACGTATTTACTCCCCCTCATGAAAACATAACATACTTTCTCATATTCTACGTATTCAATCTTAAATACTAGTTTTTTCAATGACTATTTGAATGTATTGCTAAGCATTTATATCACCATTCTTTTGAAATTCATGAGTGAGGGAAAATTTTGGGGAAACATATTTTGATCTCTTTAGGAGTTTCAACAATAATCATAGCAAACTTTAATCATGATCCTTCTATAAAAATATAAATAGGTATTTTGGATCATTTTATAATCCTCTTTCAACTACTATTGACTAAGTCAAATTTACCACATATGTTCAATTATTTCAATTCATATAAATGAATAATTTCCCGAGAATTTCAATATGCTTCTAGCATTCTAAATCCTTCAAGAATTTTAATATAAACTTTACTATATAATGATTCATAAAAGAATGTAACAATAACCATTAGACGCAAGTTAAATCTTTTATGAATTGTCAATTTAATAATATATCTAAAGGTTATTGCATCAACCACAAAAGAATATTATATCTTTTCATACTCAATGCCAGGACTTAGCGAAAAACTTCATATTTTTATTCCGCTTTTGCAAAACTACTTCAATTGCACCCTCACTAGCTTTATACCTTTAGATATTTGGACTATTGGTCCAAAAACTCCACGAATTTAATTGTACTTGAGTTGCATCTTTCTATTTTGATCAATTTATTCCATATTTATATTTCTCAATAGATTTATTTAAGATCTTCCTTTTATTTCATTATTTCAATAATAATATTGCATGCAAAATTATTGTCGACCACTTTTATTAATCAATTCCACATTTTCTCGAATTGACATAACTTATCGAGATCTCTTATTTTCATTATTTTAAAATTCAGTTTCAGGTATCTAAATCTCTTCTGAAGTTTTACTTATTAGTTATGTCTTGGGTATCTTCTGGAGCACCCGCTTCCACTATATGACCATCTAAAAAAAAATTCATATTTGGAACTGATCAATCTATTATTTTATTCCAACTGATTGTCCTATTAGGACTTTGATTCAAATAAAAATATTAGATGGTATATAACACTTGGTTATTCTTATTAAGTTTGTAAATACATCTAACAGTTAACTTGTAATGAAGTATCCTTATTGAACTTCTGGTTCAAATTACTCTCCCCCTAATTCATTACAAGTTATTATTTTTCTCCCCCTAATGTCGAGAAAACTATCGAATCAAAATTGTACTCACAAATCATGTCATAATTGAATCTCCAATACATTCAAAATATCTAATAATATAAAAAAAAACTTGTAATTAATATATATTCCCAACTTTCTTTTGAGGATTCACTCATCTTTGTGCGTTGTGGTAGAGCAATCGAAACATATATAGTAAATCAACATAATCTCATGTTGAAATAGGAAGTTTAGTTATCATAAGTAACGGTTTAGACATTAATTAGAGGTGTTTAATCAATAAATTCTCTAAACCATTATGCGCAAACTTTTACAAAAAAATTTCAAACTCAATCAATAAAAGATTGAGATATAAACTCATCAGTATTAGCAAGATGAATTGTCTTTATTGCATGATCTGAAATTAATTATTTAAACAAGTAATCTTACAAACGACAAGTTGCAAGTTGATAATACATACGTGATTACTTTGTAGATGCATCTACCAAAATTATATAATATCAAAATCATCCACATGGTGGATGAATGGGCCCATATTCATTTCAGAAATACAAAACATTAAATCTCAACTTTAGCTAGTGAGTTTCTAATAATCAATTTTCATTGAGAACAAGCAACATATAAGAATTCTTTTAAATTAAATAATCTTCTAGTTCTTTAATGAATGTCCATATGAATTCTTAATTAATTTTCGCATCATTTATGATCCAGGATGGTCTAACTGGTCAAGTCAAGTAGTAAACGCATTTGTATCAGTAAACTTCTGGTTTACTTTAACATGTGTTTCAATTGTACTAAATTGTAACAAATTAATAATTTTACTATCATTTCTTTTACTTTGTATCCACATATAAGTGCTATTGTGACATTTACTACTGGAAATGTCTAAATCACTATGAATATTATAATGCCACTAAGTCAACAAAATAAATATAATTTCCAAACAATTATATGCAATATTCGCTTCAGGGAATATGCCAAAATCTTCAAATATCTAAAATTTTTTTTTGCAACTTTAGGTGCATCCAACCATAACGAGCTTTAGATAAAATTATCATATTCTATTGCTCATGAGTAGATCTTCACAGTCAAATATTTTACTTTCAACCCTTTAATAGGGATGATGACAAAAGAATATCACAATGATTATAAATTAGTAACCCAATCCCCTTTATTTATTCATATGAAATATAATATTTTCCTCATTCACAATCTTAATATGAGATCCATTATAAATATATTTTAAAACCAATGGATTAACCATCACAAGATATTAATATATTAGCTCTTCTAGAGGTTTCGACTAATTTTGTACTATCAAATATTGAAATAATATTTGTTTGTTTTAGTACAAAATTAGATAAATACTTTATCTATAATGATAGAATTTACTACTACATTCTCATATTCTTCCTCAAAGAATATTAGCAGAAACAAAATATTTGGGCATATGCCACATATGTAGCCAATAATCTTTCATATCACATTGATAACATAAGTTACCTTTACCCTTTGAAGAGTTATCTTGAGAACTCTCATTGTTCTTTTATTTATTACTATGTTCCCACTTTTAGTGGTCCATGATTATATATTTAATTTTCTTTATGTTTATATTCACTTCAGGGAATGCAACAAATCTAGTAGGACGGACTTATAAACATCCCAATAGATTCTTTATTTCATAATCACCATCGCAAACATGCGTGGATTTTAAATCATAATCTATCTATTAATGTTGTCATGATTAGTATCCAATTATAATAAACATGATATAATAAATAAAATATAGTAAAATATACCTGAAGATCTTTAACATCATCGTCATCACCTTGACTATTATCACGAGCATCCATTTTGAGATTGAATCTTTCAACATCCTAAAGATTGATTTGTGGGACGACTTCGAAAGATTTAAAAAAAAAATAGAGAATCATCGTGCTGATAACGTGTTATAAGATAAAGAGAGATGGAGAGAATAAGGAACAAAGAAAATATGAAAGCAATAGAGAATGTAATTTATTGATCAAAAGGGGTGATTGCAATACTTCATCAGAGTCTCTATTTATACGCATAAGAAGTATAGAAGAAGTAGAGATCTAATTCTAATAACTATTAGAATTTTAAGTACACAAAAATTTTATCTTGATCATGATGGACATCCACTTAATAAGATTTTCATAACAATTATTAATTTTTTGTTTCTTTCAGAGTTTTTGATATGTATTTTAAAATTGTATGAATTTTTCATCAAATTTTAAAAAAATCTTAAAAATAATTCTTAAAAGTAATTTTTATAATTTCAAAAAATAAATTGTGTTTTTAAATTTTCTAAAGAAGGCTTAATTAAAAAAATTATCTCTTAATCTATACCCATTTTACTAAAGAGATACCTGAACTTTTTTTTTATCAATTGTGATACTTAAACTAATGTGTCATATTCCATTTAACCCTAAATCTTAATGCCCACGCTGGTTGTAAAAAGAAGAAAAAATTGTCCAATCAAGATCTGTTACCTCGCCATGTGTTACAGAAGAAAAGTCTAGTAGCAGTCGAGCACCAGTCGAGCATCACAAGTGTCTTTATAATTATGTTATTTTCAGTTATTTTAATTGTTGTAAAAATGTTGCATTTTGAGTCTTTTCATTTTAAGAATAAGGTGCATTTTTTTTTTTAAAATGAGTCGGTATAAAACGACTCGTTTTGATGGTCAGTAACTGTTTAAGTGAAACAGTGCGGTTTGGAGAACACCTGGACTAATAAGTGCCAAGTTGTTTTGAAGTCATTATTCTGACACCTTTAAGGCACCAATCAGGGAAAATAGGGTGATTAAGCAATTTCATTGACAAAATTCTCAGTCTCTTTCTCTCTAGTTCTCTCAACTCTCTTTCTCTCCCTCTTTCTCTTTGTTTCTTCTACAAATTTTCTATTATTTTCGTTACAATGTATCAGAGCCACTCTTTCCTCATGGCTAATGAAGGCGTCACCACCAGACTTCAAAAGGAAATGAGATAGATGTTACAGGAGCTATCTCAGTTGCAACTAGAGGTTTCTCAGATTGACACTAAGATCGACTCGCGTTTGAAGGACTTTAATAAAAGTATCAAAGGTGATATTCGTTCATAACTTCATTCACTCTTTGAATAGTATTTTGGCCAATCACCATTGGCTAGTGCTATAGAAGCTAGGGTAGACAAGGGAAAAGGAATTTTAGGAGGCCATCCCTCAGGGGCATCTAGCTTTATCTTCTATGTTAGACTCTCGAACATATGAATACATCTCCTCGAGTAGTTCAAACTGAGCCAGCAAACAAACTTTTGAGGTTAGATTGTCCACATTTTGATGGAGTAGACTTTAGGAGTGGGTGGGCTAAGCTTTAGCAGTTTTTTGAAGCTAAATGTGTGAGAGACCTAGCTAAGGTGAGATGGTGATGCTTCACTTAGATGGGAAGGCTTTGGATTGACATCACTTCTTTGTGCAAAGACAAGGGGGTTTGCATCACCTAACTTGGGAGACTTATGCTCGAGGATTACATGAAAGATTTTGATCTGGCACCTTCATAGATCCCATGTTTGAGTTAGTTACCCTCAAATAGCAAGGCCCTGTGGATCTTTTCCATGATCGCTTTGTAAGTTTATTGAGTTAGCTACAACTGCCAGAGATCTACGCATTGAGTAATTTTATCAGCAACCTGAAACCCGAGGTTGGTCAATATTGAAGGTTATTTAAACCTTAGAACTTGGCGGAGGGGTACTTATTGGCTAGATAAATGGAAGGCATATTGATGAAACTATATATATATATATATATAAAAGAGTGTTGCTATAGGTAGTAGCATAGGATAGTTTAAACCATTGTTGCCTAGTGCCAAGGTGCATCAATATTCAAGTGGGGCAGCAGAAATTGGAGGACAGACTACATATCCTGTGAGTCAAAAAGCCCATGTTAAATCTCTATCCCAAGTTGAAATGGATGAGAGGAGGAAAAGGGGACTTTGTTTCTGGTATGCTTCCAAATACACACCAGGCCACAAATGTGCCAAGTCACAGTTATTCCAACTGGTAATCAAGGCTCTACGAGATAGTGAAGGTGATACTAAGAGTCCAACTACTGAAGAGGTCCAGGATTGCAAGGAGCAGTTGGAACCAAGGATCAAGACACATAACCTACTTCACCGATTTTGTCCTTACATGCTCTCCAAGGGTCTTAGCTTACATTTTCCAGGTTCAGATGATTGTTTTGGTAGACTCTTGAAGCACGCACAACTTCCTGGACTCTAGGTTGGCTAGGAGGTTGACTATTCCAATAGAACAATCTACTCCACTGATTGTTATGGTAGCTAATGAGGTTAAACTCTCTAGACAAGGACTTTGTCGAGATGTCTAATGGGAAGCACATGGCTCTAGCTTTAACACTGATTTTTTGATACTTTCGCCAATGTGCCAGGTGGCACCAAAACAACTTTTTCCCCTTCCATTGGCTTTTTCAACTCTTTTTTTTTGTCAGGCCATTGTTTAAAAATAATACTGGTGTCACAAATATGACAGGCGACACCAACATAATTTTTTTTTTTTGTATTTGTATAGTTTACGTTTTGTATTTACAAAATACTGATATTTTTTTTGGTGTCGCCTGACCACTTGGGGACAATAATTAAAAAAATTATTTTTTACTTCATCGAGATTAACGACAGCAAGAAATAAATTTAGGGTGATGCCACCTGACGATGTGACAGTACCTAAATTTACTGTAGAAAATAACCTATTCTTATAATTAATTAGGATCTTATGCCATTTTCGTATTTATTATAATGGTAATGTTATAACGAAGAGGAAGTAGAAGATCAACCCATAATTTTTTGGATTTTTATTTAAAATATTTAATTATTTAATGGAACTAATGGGTTTCAGTTTTTCGGTGTTGAGATGAACAATTAAAAATATTTAATCATAAACTTTTTGGATTTTCAATTTTTTTATATATTTATTATTTATTTATATATATTTAAGTTTATGTGTATATTTAATAAAAAATTGTATATATTTATAATAAAAAAAATCAGTGGCATAATCTGATTGGGTTTCTATTTTTTTAAGGTCATTTGATATTTTGGATTGAAAATCTTAATTGCAAAGTTGAAGTATAATATGAGACAAAAAATATATATTAATATTGAAAAACGAGTATAATTTAGGGGCCAAAACATGACTAAAGTCTTTTAAAAAACATACGATGATATGCCATACACACATTGTCATTTTTTATAGAGTTTAACAAATATTATACTTTTAGCTGATTGTATATTAACTCGATTAACATTGACATTGTTGTCAGTGTAGGAGAATATGAGTTTGAGTGCGTTGAAACGCATTATCATCCTATTTAAGGGTTGGAGAGAAGCTATGAGTAGTTCTAGACATTATATAAAAAAAGTAGATATGATAATAACATATAATCAGATTAATATTAAAAAAACAAATATTATACTTTTTGAGAACTAAAAACATTTAAAACATTTTAAATTTTTTATAAAATAAAAAAATAAAACCAAGAATCCAAAAATCTAAAAAATCAAGTTTTTTTTTCTAATTATTAATTTTTAAATCATAAAAATGTAAAAAATATATAAATTTTAAAAAGTTGTTAAAAATCCGTTTAAATTCTAAAACCAATCTAATTTTTAAAAAGTCATAAAATTCTGAAAAATAATAACCCAAAACAAGCTATCTTTGTCCAAAATCCAAAGTTTAAGATCTTTATAAAGTTTTTTTCTTTTTTTTTTTTGAATTTTCAAAATTTTAAGAATTCCTTTAAGAATTTCTTTTATAGTTTTTAAATAAATGTTTGCATTTTATAGTTTAAAAATTCATGATTTTTAAAAGTATCAATTTTTGGTTGCTTTTGGAATTTTCGATATTGTTTAAAATTTTATGAATTTTTTTTTAAAAAATTAAACTTTTTGAATAATGTTTATAATTCCAGAAAATAAATTGAATTTTTAGATTTTTTAAAGAATATTGTAGTTGAATATATTTTTGGTATTTAGATATCAATTTTTGGATGCATATCCAAAGTTCGAAATTACCCTTTTCAATAATGTGATTTCTCAAACTCGTACCTGTGTTCTAATCCTACAGAGTACAACGTGACTTCCACTTGATCGCCCCTTACCCTAATTAGTATTACTAAAATGGAAAAGAAAAACATAACGGAAAAACAAAGCTCTGGTTGTACCGATCAAAGCCAAAGCGGTCTCTGGTGAAATGAAGACTAAGAAGATGGAAAATCGCTGCAAATTCTGGGTTCCCAAAAAGAGCAGATTCTGTGCAAACTCCCCTCTCCAAAATTCCTTGTTAGTTCGATCTCCCTATCGCTCTTCTCCTTTCTTTTCTTTTCTTTCCTCCTATCTCTGGAGTTCTTTTCTGTTTTTTTTTTTTTCTAATAATCAAACTGTTTCAAGGTTTTGTGGCAATCACACTCCGAGGACCAATAACCAGTGGATCCCATGTCCGATTGACCCTTCCCAGTAATACCCTTTCTCTCAATCCTTTTTACTTATCCACCAGAAACAATAAAAAATTAACATTTCATTTTGGCTTTATTTTGAAGTTCTGTGCTTCAGGAAAACCTGGGAAGCCATCTAAGGAGATGCCCCTTAGTCAAACAAGTTCAATCCTTGAGCACCCAACCTTTTTACGAAAAGGGTGTTAATGCTGGCAAAGAAGATGAACAAGAAGAACCGGAAACTGGAATTACCACTTCTGGGTGTTTTGATATTGTAACCTCTGAAATGAAGAGAAATGCTGCTTATAGCTTGAACATATCCGAGTTCTTTGAGATGATTAGAAAGATTGAGTCAGTTCATGCTCAAATTTGTAATGATATTAAAGACTCCTATAAGATACCTGAAGCTTGTGGCGTATGGATTAAGGGAGAAGTAGACAGGTATTTTAAATTGAATTGCTCGGGTTTTTTTTTTTTTTTTTGTGGGAGTCGGTTTGCTTTTAACTTGAGTTGATTTGTGACAGGAATGTGCCATTTCAGGAGAAGCATGTTGCACAACAGGCGTCAATGCTTGGGAACTTGGAAGAGTTTGGGGTTTTAGAAAGGATTGATGGCAAGGAAAAGTGTGAACTTGTGGAGCGAGCTGAAAATAGCAACGGTGTTCCTGCAGTGGTTGAATTTGGAGCAGGTAGAGGGTACTTGACACAAATGCTTGCAGATTGCTATGGTATTAGAAGGGTATTTCTAGTTGAGAGAAAGGCCTACAAACTTAAGGTTAGTTGAATTGAGATTAAGTTTGTAGTATTTGCAAAGATTTTATTTACTCTAGGTTCATGCCATCTATTTTGGATGTGTTTCTATGCTCTTTGAACCTTCATTGATTTTTTCTTTTGCCTTTGGTTTCAATATGCCAATGCTATTTATAGGCTGATCGATCTTTGCGACAAAAAGAGAGCTTGATATTAGAACGTTTGAGAATTGACAGTAAGGTTTTTCAGAACTTTATTTTTGCAGATACTTTTTTTTTTAAACTTCTCCATAGAGTCTTCATTCTCCAATGCTTTCTTTCTTAGTTTTATTCTGAACATCTTGCCGAGTTCTATGATGCGTTATGTTTGTAGAGATTAGAATGCTCAAGTTTTGTATGGCTTCCCCTCATTAAAAATTGTGAGATGCATTTTCTGTTTCACTTTGAGACCTATCATTTGCAAATTCACTTGTGAAAAAGGGTAAATGGCAAGCATGTTTTTTTAAGCATGCGTAACTTCCCTACCCTTCTTTTTGTCATCATATCATGAACTTTTACTTTCGCAGTTGAGGATCTGAACTTGAATGCTGTTGAGTCATTGCAAGGACTTCCTTATATAGCTATTGGTAAACATCTCTGTGGCCCAGCAACAGGTAAGTTATTATACCTGCATTTTCACAATGATTGTTATAATTGATCCAACGAAATACTAGAGCTGTGAAAAGCATTCTCTACTGTCTCCCACTATGTTGAAACTTTTCACTTCAGATTTGACACTTAGATGCTGCCTGGCAAATGAAAGGAATGCTGAACAATGTGGAGTTAATTGTTACTTGAGAGGTCTTGCAATAGCGACATGCTGCCATCACCTTTGCCAATGGAAACACTACATAAGTAATCCAACTTTCTGCCTCTATAACATCTATATAAAAATTCATAATATCTTTTCCTCGTAAACCAACCGTATAACGTGCTTGGCTCTACAGATAAAAAATACTTAACTAGTTTGGGTATTAGCAAAGAAGAATTCCATGCAATTACGTGGTTTACCAGTTGGGCAGTCGATGCTGATCATGGTTCAGATCTTTCTGACGTTATTGATTTCAAATTGCATCCAGAATCAATGTAATATAGCTTTTTTTTTTCCTTATGGCCATATCTTTATAACATTGAGGATGCTAAGAAAAGTGGCATTCCATTTTGAGCATTTCTTCGCAATTTCCTTCTAAAAGCAGATTCATTTTCTTGTGACAGTGAGAGGGAAGAATGTAATGGGGATGCAAATGGAGTGGAAGTCATTTCAAAGAATATGAAAGCTATTGAGAGGGCAAAGCTAGGCTTCATGTGCAAGCAGATAATTGATATGGGAAGGTTAATGTGGCTCAAGGAACATGGACTCCAAACTCAGCTTGTTAAGTATGTTCCATCAAGCATCTCTCCAGAAAACCATTTATTAATAGCCCGACATGTCGGTGGTCGCTAAGTTGCATGGCTTTTTCCCTCTCATCTGACATTGTATAACTAAAAACAACAATTTTGTATTGAATTATATCATGTTCGGGATTCAAATGCCTTTCTTCTTTGAATATGTATCAGAATTTGTCATTTCGTTCTAATAGTCTTCTGTTTTTTTCTAGTGGAAAAGTAGAGAGCCGTGACATCTAAAAATTAGTGGTGTCCCCCCCCAATATGATGTTGTATAACTAAAAACAACAATTTTGTGTTGAATTGTTATGTTCGGAATTCAAATGCCTTTCTTCTTTGAATATGTATCAGAATTTGTCATTTCGTTCTAATAGTCTTCTGTTTTTTTCTAGTGGAAAAGTAGAGAGCCGTGACATCTAAAAATTAGTGGTGTCCCCCCCAATATGATGTTGTATAACTAAAAACAACAATTTTGTGTTGAATTGTTATGTTCGGAATTCAAATGCCTTTCTTCTTTGAATATGCATCAGAATTTGTCATTTCGTTCTCGGCTCCTCGTTATTACACCTGCTCTGCTAACAGCTGTTTTCTTCTTGTGGAAAAGTAGAGTGTCGTGGCTTCTAAAAGTTAGTGGAGGTTTAGGCGTTTATATTTCAGTAGCCAATCCTGACGTTTAACAGATATAATTTTTTATATAAAAGACAACATGGGATAAATTTTGGATTTAAAAATTCATAATTTCAAGAATGAAGATGATAAGACAAGCAAATTTGCGTCATCGCCTACGCAAGCAGGTAAACAACCGACGACCTGTTTACCTTTCCTCTCATCCACTCACTTCACTCTTAGGTAGTCGCCGCTTATTTAAAGCTGTAAATTTAGACACACTGACTCCTACCATGCCTAGTTCAATGGATCCTAAAGGCATCGTCGTCTTCACATCCGTTGGAAGGTCACAGTACGGCTTCGACATCTTCACCGTCAATCTTAATCAAACTCCCATCACAGGTTCGACCTCCGAACACCGCCTCACTGACGGTATTTCCATCAACTACAACGCTCAATTTGTAAACGAAGATCAGTCCATCGTTTTTATCTCTGAACGGTCGGGTTGCCCCCGGATTTACCTCACCCGCCGAGGCCTATCCAAGCCCGAGCAGCTTCCATCTGTTCCCCACAGCCTCTTCCACGATCGACCCATCATCAAAAGCCACCATCTTTACTTCATTTCAGCTCATGAACAACCTGATAAACCTTTCCAGAGCTGGTCTGCTCTTTATTCAACCGAGCTCCATGGTAAAGGGAAAATTATACGACTGTCTCCTTACG
Organism: Gossypium sturtianum; assembly: GCA_025698515.1. Classification (NCBI taxonomy): domain Eukaryota; kingdom Viridiplantae; phylum Streptophyta; class Magnoliopsida; order Malvales; family Malvaceae; genus Gossypium; species Gossypium sturtianum. The sequence goes on from CM046949.1 coordinate 38,519,125, forward strand.
GGGTTGTTGACTATAGCCCTGCAATTTCAAAATCTGGAACATTTGTAGCCATTGCATCGTATGGTTCTCGTCCCTGGGAAGGTGATTTTCACGAGCTGAAAACGGATATCGTTGTTTTCCCAACGTCCGATCCGAATAATCGTTTGGTTGTTTGCGAGAGAGGCGGTTGGCCCACTTGGTCTGGTGACTCAACCATTTTCTTTCACCGCCAAGCTGACGATGGCTGGTGGAGCATTTTCCGGGTACAATTTCCAGAAAATCCTCTTGAATTTTCTGAATTCCCAGTCCTTCCTCTCCGCATCACTCCTCCTGGTCTCCACTGCTTCACTCCGGCAGCCTTCAACGACGGAAAACGAATCGCAGTCGCAACTCGGCGACGCGGCAAGTGTTACAGACATATCGAGATTTTCGACCTCGAGAGGAAAGTTTTTCACCCAGTGACGGAGTTGCTGAACCCAGCTTTTCATCATTATAACCCCTTCGTCTCTTCCGACTCTGAGTCCCTCGGGTACCACAGGTTCAGAGGTAAGTCGATTGAGGGTGAGTCGAGGGTTCCACATCTGGAGCCAGTTGCGTCTCCCATCAAAGATCTAGGCATGCTGCGAATCAACGGGTCATTTCCTTCTTTCAGTCCCGACGGTAGTCTCCTAGCCTTGAACCCCGCTTTGGATGAAAATGGAGGCATTAAAGTTGTAAAATCGGACGGCTCAAAACGATGGACCTTGATCAAGGGCCGTGTGGCATTTTGCAACTCCTGGAGCCCAACGGAAAAATACGTGATTTACTCTTCCTTGGGTCCGATATTCGAGTCAACTAAAACGACGGTCCAGATCGCACGAGTCACATTTGAGCCTTCATATCTCAACAGTGATCTTCAAGAGATCCCGTGCGATGTAAAGATTCTCACGCGAGAAGATACAGGGAATAACGCCTTCCCGTCCAGCTCTCCCGATGGGAAGTCCCTCGTGTTCCGCTCAGGCCGTTCTGGACATAAGAATTTGTACATACTTGATGCGGTTAACGGCGAATTCAACGACGGTTTACGTAAGTTAACTGATGGCCCTTGGATTGATACGATGCCCTCCTGGTCCCCTAACGGGGATCTCATAGCCTTTTCATCCAACATGCATAATCCGAATAACGTGGATGCCTTCAGCATTTACGTGATTAAACCCGACGGCTCTGATCTTAGGAGAATTTACGCGGCGGGACCGAAGGGATCAAGTGACGTGGACAAAGAGAGGATCAACCACGTGTGTTTTAGCCCGAATGGGGAGTGGCTGGTGTTCTCGGCTAACATAGGCGGCGTGACGGCTGAGCCGGTTTCGTTTCCAAACCAGTTCCAGCCGTACGGAGATTTGTATGTGATGAGGTTGGACGGGAGTGGATTGAGGAGGCTGACGTGTGATGGATACGAAAATGGGACGCCAACGTGGCATTTTGGGGGTGAGCTGGATATGAGACGTTTGTGTTTAGGGAATGATGCTGGGGTTGAACTTACCGGTGAATTTGATGAACCACTGTGGATTACTTGTGATTTAAATTAAAGTCACTTTTGGAATATAATCAAGTAGAATTATATTTTATTTTATTTTTATAAATATAAATATAAATTTTAAAAAAACATTGTAAGTATCACTATTATTAATAATAAACTGCAGACTTTTCTTTATTCTCTTTTTTTTTTTGGCTTTTTTAATACAAGAAAATATGAAATTGTGAAAATATAAAGTTGTTAATAAGAATTTTGTTTGCAATATTATTTTTGAAATAATGAAAGAAAAAGTAGATCTTAAATATTTTTTTTCAAAACACAATTTATACGTATATTAAATAAAACATAAACACGTATTACACAAGATGAGTTAGTAAATTCCATATTAACTTACTTATTTAAAACACAAAACGAGTGAATTATTTAAGGATTAGTCTGCAATTTTAGTTTTTCTTCTATTAGCTCTACTTTGATCTAAATTTTGATCTATACAATTATTTCATATAATAAATCAATACCAACATTTTCACAAAATGTCTTGATATGCATGATGTTATAAATTCCATTTTTTTTTATTTTCTCTCATATTTTACATTTTATTCAATTTAGATCCTAAACTCGAGATAGACATAACTTTCAATCCATAGCTTCATATTGAGATCCGATTTCATATGTTGTCATTAGAGACTTTATGTTTTCTATTTTTAACATAATTTCATGATAAGTTTTATATTTATTCAATTTAGTCCTTAATGTAACAAAGTTAACAAACAAATTAAATTAACTTTACATCTAGTCCTTTTCATAATCTAAGCTTAAATTCTATCAATTTCAAGCTTAATTCTTCAAGAAATCAACAATGGAAGCTTTCTAAAATTTTAATAGTTTATTAAATTAGTACATGGATTATAGCTAAATCAAGCTCTCATCACCTCAAATCTATAAAAATTACATACCTTAAATAATAGTTGTTCGAATGTTGAAATGAATGAAAGTGTTTCTCCTTTAGGTTTTTCTTTCTTTTGGACGGTGGCACAATATGGAATATGACAATCTTCCACTATAGCAACTATTTATACCTAGTTTAGCTTTAATTTAGTTTAATTAACCTTGCTTAATTAACTAATTAAGATATAATTCAACATAAATTAATCATAATCAAGTCTAAGTGGATTATGCCATCATCAAGCACTATCTCATATTCTAAAATGGTTTATTTTCCATTTTGGACCTTTAGTTAATTTCTATTTCAATTCCCAAGCCTTTTGTCAATTAAAACTCTATAGCGATTGGACTTTTATGATTTAGTCCCTAAGCCTTAATTAACTATTTAGTTGACAAAATTACTCGACCAGTCTTCGATATATTTTTATATTACCTACGTAAATATTCATATTTGATATCAACGAACTCAATTTACGAAAATAGAATTCTGAAATCACATTTTCCGATACCACTAAAAATAAGTTTGTTACACCTCCAACATCCCCTAAAATATCAATTACTAGTAACTCCAAAGAAGTAGAAAAGGCGCAGTACAAATCGAAACTAGCTCACATTCATTATGCACTCCTCAAAAACCAACTGAACCGTTGGAGGGTCCTAACGATTGAACCATCTTACGAGGCTTCTCTTTGCTCAATATAGTCACTGAGTTTCTAGTAACTTGTCGTTTTTCACTAAATTTTACTTGATTTCCCAAAGGCCATTGATTCTCATCCATTTTGAAAACACTATATTTATCCTTAGTCAGGCTGGTGTCAACATTCACGAGGTCAATTTCCTAGGTTATTTGAGCAGGAAATTAAAAGTCTAACTTCATTTGTTACGATTGATGAAGTCAGGAATTCTCTTTTTGGCATGTCTCCGTTTAAGGCACCGAGTGTGGATGGTTTCATGCAAAATTCTTTCAATCTCAATGGGACATCATGGGCCTAGCATTTTTTATATGGCCAGAAAAGTCATGTTGGGTGAGGCTATGGACATTGATTTGAATCAGACTCTATTGGTGCTCATTCCTATGTTGGTTGAACGCGAGTCTTTCACAATTTCGACCTATCAACCTCTTTACATTGGTATATAAGACCCTCACTAAGACAATTTTGAACCGCCTAAGACCAATCATAGATAAAAATCATTAAACCCAAACAAGCAAGTTTTATTTTGGGGTGCCAAACCATTGATAATATTTTGATTACATAAGAGACCATTCATTCTACGAGGACTTTTAAAGGCAAGGACAAGTGGATGACCATCAAAGTCGATTTAGAGAAAGCTTATGATTGCATCATATGAGACTTTTTGGAGGATATTTTGGTGGATGTGGGTTTCTCGAGACTTTTTATTCAAGTGAATGATGAGATTGCTGAGTCTTTTAAGCCTTCTTGAGGTATTTGCCAAGGAGACGTGCTATCACCTTACCTTTTTATTCTTAGAATGACGAGGTTAGGCCACTTGATTGATAATGTAGTGGCTAGGCCTTTATGGGAACTCATCAAATTGTCGCAACGAGGATATACGATTTCCCACCTCTTTTTCGCTAATGACCTTTGTTAGAGTTGTGTGACCCGAATCCTTGTTAAATAAATACAGTGGTAAAATAAGGGGATCTGTGTAGGTCTTAAGGCCGAGGGCCGAAATAGAATTCGTCTAGAATTACACTTCTTCTATTTGACATTGATTAGAATAAGGTTTTTCAGCATTTAAATAGATGTAGTCAAAATTCTTTTTATATCATTCATTTTTCAACATTAGTAAACTTCTTCTCCTCTGCCCGTGGTTTTTTCCCAAAAGGATTTCCATGTAAAATATGTGTGTTCTTATTTTTCTTTATTTTTGCGATCATTCTATTGCTATTATCAGCATCTATTTTAACAACCTTATTCTTTTCTGTAAGGCTGACCTAAGGGATGCTAAGACCATCAATAATATGGTGAACCTTTTTTTGCAAGCATTCAAGGCACAAAGTTAGTTTGGCTAAAACATAAATTTGTTTATTTGAAAATGCAAAGGAGGCACTTGGTAATGGCATTAGTGAAAACCTTGGTTTTGCTAAAGTAGAGGATTTAGGAAAATATTTGGGAAGCCTGCTTTTCCATAAAAGAGTTACGAATGAGACTTTTCATTTCATTATTGACTATGTGCGCAAAAAGTTGAGTGAGTGGAACGTGAGAAAGCTTTCCAGGGCAGGTAAGTAACACTTACAAAGGTTGTCCTTTTAACTATTCATAATTATTTCATGAGCACAACTCTTGTACTGATCTTTGTTTACAATGAAATTGAGAAGATTGTATGAGTTTTCATTTAGGGGCAAATAATGAGACAAAAAAGACACCTTTAGTTTACTGGGACCAGTAAGAGTGTGTAAAAAAAAATTAACCAATAAAGTTGAAGTGAACCAAATCGAAAAAAACTGAATTATTTCAGTTTTTATTTTTAATTTTTGATTTAACCGGTTCCCATGTTCAGTTTAATTGGATTGTTTGATCGGTTTTCGGTTTTGATATTTTAAACCGAATTTTGAATTTTAGCCCATTAAAATAATTTCCGAACCAAATCAAAATTGTTGTTTTGCTAACCCGATTATCAATTAGGCCCGCATTTGCTTGCCTGTTGGAGGCCCGAAGTAGCCCAAACCCACTTGACCCATCATGCAAACTGTAGGGTTTTGGAACCTTCAAGCTCTCAACCGCGAGCGGTCCCCAACTACCCGTTAACAGAAAACAAGATTGCAAAACCAATTATGCGATCCGATTGCAGAAAAAATGATTAACAAATACTAAATGAACGAAAACGAGATTAGAGCACAGTGATTAAGCATAATAAAAATGAGGTGTTGGCTATAAAAAGAGAATATGGATCGATTAGTGAGTAAGGAGAGAGGATAGCAGAAAATCAAATCTAATTTGGAAGGTAGCTTCTCGGTTTTTCCCTTTTTCTTCGCTTTCTCCTTATTCTTCTCTATTTGGGTGAGCCAATCGGCTTTCTGGGGTTTGCATGTAAGGTTGAAGGTAACTCCGATGAAGGGACCATGTTGGTTATCCGTTTCCGGTCCCGAGGAGGTCGGTCAAAGCCTCCAATCCAATCTGTCAAAACAAAAAATGGATCATGATTATTGTTTTTCTTTGTTATTTTTGGTGTATTTTATGTTTCTTAATCTTTACTTGAATTTTGAGATTTCATAGGATAAATTTCTTTTAGATTATGTTAGATTATATTTTAGACTTTTTTTTTTTCTTTTCTAATTTAGATCTAAGGATTCAAATAGGTTGGAATTTTATTTTTCTAATTTAATTTTAGGATTCAAAAAAGATAGAATTTTTTTTTTCTAATTTAGATCTTAGGATTTAGATAGGTTAGAATTTTAATTTTTTCATTTAGAACTTAGGATTCAATTAGGTTAAAATTTATTTTCTAATTTAGATCTTAACATTCAAATAGGCTAGAATTTTATTTTATTTGAATAAACCTTCAGTTTTGATTAAGTAGATTTTGAATTTTCTTTATTTGATTAAGTTTGTAGATTTTTCATAATTTTAAATTTGGAGAGATATTAAATTTGTTAGAGTTTAATTTGCATGTTAAGTTTCATTTAAATCTTAAGCTTTAATAGGTTAGAATTTAAATTCCTTTTAGATCTTAAGTTCAGTGAGATTAGAGTCATAGTTGGCTTTAATAGGTTCGAATTTAAATTCCTATCTTAAGTTCAATTTGAGTAAGATTAGATTACTTGGGAGTGATAGTTATTATTATTATAGGAAACATTAATACCGAATCTCGTAATATTGTCTTTGAACAAGCGTTGTAGTGGTGCTATATAATCTTCTCTACATGTAATTAAACTTTCAAACATAGATTTACATAGATTTTGGTAGTCTTAATTCTTAGGATTTTTTTTATATAATTAATCCTAAAACTTTATACTATAGAGAGCTAACCTACCTAACTCAAATTGATTAGTGGTGACTCTGTGTGTTTAGAATTCCTCATGTTCAACCTTGCTTAGGACTTAAGCAACATTTTGACACCTAATACCTATTAAAATTTAAAACCCAATTTGAAATGATAACTTTTTTTATGATATTCAATTTATCATTTAATATATAAACGAAATACAAAAAAAAAAAAAAAAAAAAAAAAACCCCTAAAAGTTAAATGCATTGTGTAGCTCTTCAGACATAAAAAAACAGTCTTACTTTCAAATTCTCAGTTCGGTTCATCCGTTCTATCTACTTTTTCCCTTGAAAGTTATAAGTGAGATGATAAAAAAATTCTAAAACAATTAAAATTAAAATTGAAAAAAGAAGACAATTGTGAAAAAAATATAAAGGAAATAAAATTATAAGTGCTTCAATTAGAAAATAATTTTTTTTATCCAACTTAAACAACACAAAAAATTTAAAAACCGAAAAAAGTGAACTGAACCGAAAGAGTTTTCGACTTGATTTAATTGGTTTTGTTCCCTAAATTGGTTCGATTTATTCAATTTACATTTATAATTTGGCTTATTCAGACTTAGGTATAAAAAACCGAATCGACTGAAAGCTCAACCCTTGAGACCAGTGTTGTAGACCGACTGTTCTTGGTGGCTTGGGGATAAGGCATTTACGTGATCAAAATAAGGTTTCTTTCTTAAGCTTGGTTCTAATATTCTCTCAAATGTTGATGCAATTTGGGTGAAAATCCTTAGAAGCAAGTATAACGTTGATGGAGTGTGTCCAATGTCCATTGCCTGAAGTTCATGCTCTCATTTTGGAGAGCGTTATCGAAAGTTTGGAGTGAGGTTCTTAAAGGTATCCATTGGCCACTTGGTGATGGGAAATTGGTGAATTTTTGGAAAAAGAATTAGATTCCTAAATTGGTCCTCTAAAACAATTCTATATTGGTGGGAGACTATGAGGGAAGATATTAATGAGAAAGACATGGTTGATTCTAATGGGGATTGGGATTGGCGCAAATTACAATCGATTTTACCTCAAAGTATCTTGCCGCAAATTGTAGGCGTATTGCCACCTTCGAATGAGAGAGGAGAAGACAAAATTGCTTGCTCTTGGAACATTAGTGGGGCTTTCTCGACTTCAACTACTTACATGGCAATTTCGGGTGACCTTTGGGAAGGTACAGATGTGAAGTGGGAGCTGATCTGGAAATGCCAGGTGCCACAAAGAATCAGGCATTTTCTGTGGTTACTGATTTGTGATTGCGGGGCATTGTCCAGATGTGGGATGACTGACGATAGTTTTTGCACTAGATGTGGTGCTGGTATGGAGGATAGTTTGCGTGTTACAAAGACTTACACTATTGCTAGAGGGGTTTGGGTTTTGATTTTACCATTGGCAGTGCATTCTAGTTTCTTCTCCTTGTGACTCAAGGACTGGATCATGTGGAATCTCGGTAATACAGGTGCTTTAGATGTGAGAGGATCTACATGGATAATTTTCTTTTTAGTTATTGTTTGGAGTCTTTGGAAAAACAAAAATGAATTCATATTTCAAGGAGCGTATAGCAGTAGTGCAGACATCGTGATAGCTAGTTCTCCTAGGCAAAAGCATTCAGAGTTATCTAAAGGTTCAACACTTGACCATGGAACTCAGACATAGCTTACATTGGCAACCTCCAAATTTAAATTAGATCAAGTTGAACTTAGATGGATCGGTGAATCTGGATAAAGAAATTGCTACTATAGGAGGAGTCCTTAGACATACAAATGGCAAGTGGATTCTCGGTTATGTGAAAAAGCTGGGTAGGAGAGGCTAGAGCAGTTCTCGAGGGTCTCAGAGTGACATGGATTAATGAGTATTGAAAGGTTGAGGTCGAAAGCGATAATGCTCTTCATCTGGTAATGGTTTGATAGAGATTAAAGAAACTGACAAAATGAGGTCATTGGATTGGAAACTCTCCTTCATGCACATTAGGTGTGAGCGGAATAGAGTTGTTGATTCTTTAGCTAAAATTACAGTTGATTCATCATATGTTTTACATGTGCTTTGGAAAATCTTCTGAAGCAGGACAAACATGGGCTTTTTTCATGCTTAAATTGATTCATGATGTTACTGATTAGGCTAATTTAAGCCTCTTTTCTCACCAAAAAAAAATAAAATTATGTGATTGCTATAGTAAATATTAAAGGTTAAAGGGAGGCTGAATTTATTTGGTTGCAATAATAATATAAGAGCTTAATTAGATAAAATGATAAAATTTAAGGTTTTTATTGTTATTTTAACATTGTCAAAAATGAAATTATGCCATCAATTGAAAAAAAAAAAAAACCCATAACTAAAAGCTAACGTTGACTTCATCTATTAGCAAATTCCTTTAATTTATTGTTAGTTTTGAGTAAAAGTTAAAAGTCAAATGACAGTAGCAGAGAGGTGTTCACATTTAGAATCAGGTTAGGCGTGGGACAGACTCCACTAATATTATACATACCTCTCAAAAGCTCAGCTTATCTCAAAACATGTACCCAACTGTTCAAGCTTGTTTATATTATTTTTTATTTTATTATTATTTAATAGTTATATGTTACTTTTACAACCATATTATATATAAATCAATTTCTAAATATAATTTTTTTATAATATAATATATTTAATTATCATATGATATAAATTACATAATGCATAAAATAAAATAAAATATTATAAACTTGAGAGCAAGTCAAATCAGGTTAGGCTTAGATAAGAGTATTAGAATCCGCTCGTAATTCATTAATTCTTTTCATGAACGAGACCATATAATTTGGGGAAAAAATAACAAATACCCATCGTAGGCGGTGAAGGAAAAGCTCCATCAACACAGGAAACGTTTCAACCTCAGCATTAAATGAACATTATGGCATGTTGACAATTAGCTCTATCTCAACTGTGAAAAAAAATGTCGGTAATGACAAATATATAGCAAAGAAAAGAGAAACAAAAATATAGAACATACAGATTTTACGTGGAAACCCTTTCAGGAAAAAACCACGGGCAGAGGAGAAGAAAATTCACTATGTTGAATTCGAATCAATTTACAAGAGGAATAGACTATGTCTATTTATAGGCTTGTAAAACCATATTCTAATAGGAGTGTAGTAAGATTGAAACTCCTTATTCTAATCAATATCCAATAGATGGAGTTTAATAAGGTTTAAAAAACCTTATTTAAAATAAAATAAAAGAAGTGTAGTTCTATAGGAATTCTTCTTTTATTTTATTTTACCATTGTATTTTATTTAAATAAGGATTCGGGTCACTTAATTCTAACAATCTCCACCTTGACACGAATTCTAAATAAACAAGTTCTTCATCGCGAACTCTCAACGAATAAGTTCTCCACCTATTCCATAAAACCCCTTAAGGGTTTAACTTCGACAATGAACACCAACCAAGTCTAAGCAATGCTCAAACTTGGTTATAGGAAGTGACTTAGTCATCATATCTGCAGGATTTTCATGAGTACTAATTTTGCACACAAGAATATCACCACGAGCAATAATATCACGAACAAAATGATACCGAACATTAATATGTTTTGTTCTCTCATGAAACATTTGATCTTTTGTAAGAAAGATGGCACTCATCTGTCGCAAAAATATCTGTCTTGATTTGAAGGTCTTCATTGAGCTCACTAAAGAGTCCCTTCAACCAAATAGCTTCTTTACAAGCCTCGATGTCGCCATGTACTCGGCTTTCAGGTGGTAGACAAAGTGATCAGTAGTTTGCAAAGTAGCTTTCAACTGATTGCACAACCTCCGATTGTAAAGACATAACCAGTGAGAGATCTTCTTCTATCAAGGTCTCCAAAGAAAATCAGCATCAACATACCCAATGACTCAATCTCTAGTTCTTCCAAATCGTAAGCAAACATCGTAGTACCTCGTAAGTATCTTAAAATACACCGAACTACTTTCCAATGTTCTTTACCGGGATTCTCCATGTATCTCGCTAATCTGCACTGACTGCATATGATAAATCGGATGTGAACAAACCATAGCATACATGAGAGATCCCACTGCACTAGAGTATGGAACATGTGACATGTACTCAATCTCATCATCTGATTGTGGAGACAAAGCCGATGAAAGTCTGAAATGGGCTGCTAAAGGAGTACTAACAGGCTTAGCACTCTACATATTGAACCTGCAAAGAACTTTCTCAATATACCCCTTCTGACTTAGGTATAATTTACTTGATTTTCTATCTTTAAGAATCTCCATACCAAGTATCTTCTTTGCTGGTCCCAAATCTTCATCTCAAATTCTTCACTTAGTTGGGCTTTGACCTTTCTTATCTCTCCTTTATCTTTTCTTTTGCTATCAACATGTCATCAACATAAAGAAGTAGATACACAAAAGAACCATCACTATTTTTCTTAAAGTAAACACAATCATCAAAACTACTTCTTTTAAAATCATGAGAAGTCATAAAAGAATCAAACCTCTTGTACCACTATCTTGGTGATTGTTTCAAACCGTAAAGGGACTTTTTCAAAAAGCAAACATAGTCCTCTTTTTCTCGAGACTCAAAAACCTCTGGTTGTTGCATGTAAATATCTTCCTCAAGTTCTCCATGCAAAAATGCGCTTTTACATCTAACCGCTCAAGCTCCAAATCATACATGGCCACAATACCAAGCAAAGCTCGAATCGAACTATGCTTCTGGCAACTGGGAGAACACATCAGTGAAGTCCACTCCTGGAATTTGACTGTAACCTTTTGCAACAAGACTTGCTTTATATCTGGGTTCTTCAACTCCTGGAGTCCCTTCTTTCTTTTTAAACACCCATTACAGCGAATAACCTTTTTACCTTTAGAAAGTTTCACAAGATCCTATGTTCTGTTTTTGTGGAGTGATTCCATCTCCTCTTGCATAGCAAACATCCACTTTTCTGAGTCTTCACAGCTAATCGCCTCAGAATAATTAGACGGTTCTTGGTTTGCATCTATATCTTCGGCCACATTTAAAGCATAAGCAACTAGACCAGCCTCGGCATACTTCTTTGGAGGTTTAATTTATCTTCTAGTTCTATTTTTGGTGATAGAGTATTGTGGTGAAGAAACAACTCTATTCTCAATTTTTGTACTGGCTTGAGGAGTCGACTCTGTATTAATTTGATACTCCACCTGCTTTTGATTTTCTTTATTGGAAGAGTCTTTAAGAGATAAGTTAGGTAGCATAGCAATTTCATCAAAAACAACATCTCTGTTAATCACAACTTTTCTATTTTCAGGACACCATAACTTATACCCTTTTACACCAACTTTATAACCAAGAAAAACACATTTAATGGATCTCGGTTCCAATTTTCCATTATCAACATGAGCATACGCAGGACACTCAAAGATCTTTAAATCAGAATAATTAGCAAGGTTACCAGACCATACCTCTTGTGGAGTCTTTTTCTCAATGGCAATGGATGAAGATCAGTTGATCAAAAAATATGCATTAGAGGCTGCTTCGGCCCAAAACGACTTTGGTAAGTTGTCATTTGACAACATACATCGAACTTTCTCCATGATCGTTCTGTTCATTCGTTCTGCAACACCGTTTTGCTGTGGAGTATGACGAACTGTCAAGTGTCTCACGATCCCTTCTGACTTGCACAGTTTATTAAACTCATCAGAACAAAACTCTAAGCCATTGTCTGTGCGGAGGTATTTTATTTATTTTCCCATCTGTTTTTCAATCATAGTTTTCCAAGACTTAAATGCGAAAAACACATCGCTTTTCTGCTTCAGGAAGAATGCCCAAACTTTTCTGGAAAAATCATCAATAAAAGTTAGCATATAATTAGCTCCACCTCTTGAAGGCACTCTTGATGGCCCCCACAGATCAGAATGAATATATTCCAACGTTTCCTTCGTGTTATGGATTCCTCTGGTGAATCGAACTCTCTTTTGCTTCCCAAAAACGCAGTGCTCACGAACTTCGCCACAAATTCCTTGCCCATCAAGAAGTCCTCTTTTGCTCAATTCGCCATGCCATTCTCACTCATATGCCCTAGGCGCATATGCCAAAGTTTAGTAATATCATCATCTGACAAGGAAGAGGAAGCGACAGCTACATCACCAATAATAGTAGAACCCTGCAAAACATATAACTTGGCAGTCTTTCTCTGCCCTTTCATCACAACGAGGGAACCTTTGGAAATCTTCAAAATTCCACTTTCATCTGTGTATTTGTACCCTTTTGAATCAAGAGTACTCAAAGAAATTAAATTTCTCTTCAATTCTGGAACATGCCGTACGTCACTAAGTGTTCTGACAACTCCATCAAACATCTTAACTTTAATTGTTCCAACACCTGTGATTTTACACGAAGCATTATTTCCTATCAAAACAACACCTTCAGACACTGTTTCGTAATTTGTAAACCAATCCCGATTGGGACACATGTGGAAGGTGCAACCCGAATCAAGTATCCACTCCTCGCTCACTTTAGAATTGTTGACAGAAGCGACTAGAAGTTCACCATCACTGTAGTCTTCTACAACATCAACTTCACCGGAATTTTTTGGTTGTTTTCCCTTTTGATTCGTAGCCTCCCTTTTAATCTTGTTCTGTTGCTTATAGCACTCAGTTTTAATGTGCCCTTTCTTCTTTCAGAAGTTACAAGTTTTACCTCTGTTTGAAGACTTTGATCTACCCTTAGATTTACCGCGAAGATTCCGTTCCTGTGTCCTTCCACGATCATCATCAGCATTCTGATCTTGTCTCCCACGAACAATGAGACCCTCTCCCTGAGAGTCGGGTTTAACCACAAGATGCTTCATCTTATCATACGAGGTCAAAGAATCATAAACCTCATCAACTGTGAGAGACTCGCGGCTATATAAAACCGTGTCTCTGAAGGTTGAATAAGACGGGGGAAACGAACAAAGTAGAATCAACCCTAGATCTTCCTTATCATACTGAACCTCCATGGCCTCCAAGTTTGAGAGAATTTTTTTAAACACTGTTAAGTGTTCGTGCACAGACGCACCTTCCTCCAAACGATGAGCATAAAGATGTTGCTTCATATGCAACTTGCTGGTTAGAGTTTTCGACATACATATTTGTTCTAGCCTCTTCCATAATGCAGCGGTGGCCTTCTCCTTCATCGCATCCTGTAAAATTTCGTTAGACAAATGCAGATGCAACTGTGTTAACGCCTTTTGATCCTTGCGCTTCTTCTCTTTCTCCGTCAATGTCGAAGGTATTTTATCTACCCCTAGCAGGGCTTCCTCTAAATCCATCTGTGCAAGAACTGCCTGCATCTTTATCTGCCACAACGCGAATCTGGTGTTGCGATCTAACAGCGAAATTTCATACTTCAAGGACGCCATTACCCTGATCGAGATAAAAAACCCGGAAGCTCTGATACCAATTTGTGAAAAAAAATAATGTCGGTAATGACAAATATATCGCAAAGAAAAGAGAAACAAAAATATAGAACACACAAATTTTACGTGGAAACTCTTTCGGGAAAAAACCACGGGCAGAGGAGAAGAAAATTCACTATGTCGAATTCGAATCAATTTACAAGAGGAGTATACTATGTCTATTTATAGGCTTGTAAAGCCATATTCTAATAGGAGTGTAGTAAGATTGAAACTCCTTATTCTAATCAATATCCAATAGATGGAGTTTAATAAGGTTTAAAAAACCTTATTTAAAATAAAATAAAAAAAGTGTAGTTCTATAGGGATTCTTCTTTTATTTTATTTTACCATTGTATTTTATTTAAATAAGGATTCGGGTCACTTAATTCTAACATCAACTCAATTACGATCAATTTGGAGTAATTGCAAGCACTTAATACGATAAGGGAATATTAGCCTTGGATGGTCCTAAGTGGCGCATAGAAATGGGCAAAAAATTAAAGCGTCCACCAAACTAGAGAGGATGTTGATAAAGCCATCCCTAAAATCACTTGTAAAAGCAAGACTACATGCATAAGCAAGACTAAAAACGTGCTACAAGAGCAAACAAAAACTTCTAAAAGTGAAAACTTATTAAATATTGGAAAACAAACAAAAATATATATAAAACTTAAGACAACATAGGTCCAAACCGACTCATAAAATTATTTATTATTCTAAAATACTTTCAAAATAGAAATAGATTAAAAAGTCGATGAAGAGCCACCCACTTTCCAAGAGAAATTGCTGGTGGCCGGTTGAATTTCAGCAATGATAGACACCGCCATCTATCCATCACAACTTGTTAAGACAAATACCCCCATAAAATATTTCTACAAACTAAAAAGAGAGAAAGCAAACGTGAATCAAAGAGTGGATGAGAAGAAAAAAAGAAAGAGAGGGTTGGTGGAAGGGAGAAAAAAGTGGGTAGTAATCAACCCGGAGGCTGGCACTGCCGCTAGGCAAAACCAAAAAGAAGAAGCAAACAACTTGGAGGAAAAAGAGAAAAGCTTTTAGGAGAATCCGCCCATATTCTAAGTGAACTTTTTTTTTTCCCAAATCCATTTTTTAAACTTAATATATTTCCCCAAGCCCTTCTATATATATCTGACAAGCCTTTGGACTTGGATGAATAATTCGATATTTGAATAAGTCTAATTGGAAGCAAATGAAATTTTAAATTTTTTTTTCAAAACTCCGCATCTAGTTTTAAGAAGAATCTAAGAATAATTTAATAATAAAAAGTTGTTAAATATTTAATCTTTATTCTCATATTTAAAATTTGTTAAGGAAAAATTTACGGATAATGTCACATTTAGTATCTGTACTTTTGTAGAATATCTAATATAGTATTTGTACTTTAAAAATGTCCGATGCGGTACTTGAGTTATTACTATGTTTTTATTACGGTGTATTTATTTTTATAAAATGTCCAATGTGATATATGTATTTTGAAAATGTTCAATGTGGTACTTATGTTCAAGTCATATGGATTGTCTGACCCATGAACAAGTCTATTAATTTACTCCATGAATAGTAATAAGGTCTCCATACTTTAAATAATTAAAAATAGGTTATTTACCGTTCATGGAATAAGTAATTTTTAAATTGACTAAATAGATTTAGAGTTTGTATCATCATTTAAAAATTAATTTATACTAATATTTTATGAAACATTATTTAGTACACTGCAGTGGAGTTTTTAGACTCCACAAGTAAGGTTAGGGGGTTGACAAGTGTCCTATAGGGGTAAACTAAATTATTAAAAAATAAATATTTTAAAAAAATACATGTCAATTTTTCAAAACTACTTGTGGAATAAAAAAAAGTACAGTGCCAGTGTATCAAATACTAACTCATATTTTATATATTTTATAATTAAAGTTACATAAAATTATTTTTTATATATAATTAATATGACTGAAATTTAACCCAAAAGCTTGTTCAAATTTGGTTTAATATGGAAAGATCTTATTTCCGTTAAGAGTAAATTAATAGATTTGTCCATGGGCTAAGCAGTCAGCCCAGCCTAGTAGGTTTAGTTAGACTTGGATTGGGCTTGGACAATATTTTTTTATGTCCTGGGTTGGCCTGGATTCAATTTAAATAATAAAGCTACTTTTAAATTATAATTTAATTATAAATATTAATATAAAATGTAATTAATATTTTATTAATTTTGAACAATGAAATAGGGTTTTTTAGCGGGCCTAGACTTAAACTTTTTTTAGACCTAGGTCACGGCCCATCCATGGACAGATCTAACTAAATAACTTTTTTTTTTGAATTTTTGGAAACTTTTATCTTTTAAAATGCTTTTTTTATTTTTTTTAGTTTTAATGAGTTTTTAGTTTTTCACAATTTTTTTTTATATTTTATTGAAAACACAAGAAAAACATTTAACTTTTAAAACATGCTTTTAATTGTTTATTGACACAAAATTGTAAATAATAAGGGTTGAAAGAGTTATTTTACCTTTTTTATAACAGTCAAATCAACCATTCTAACGGAAAAACTAATGGAGTGACCAAGATGTTCAAATAAAAGAAAATATAAACACTCAATGTCTCAAAATTAAAGTATAGAGATTAAATTTAAATTTAAGAGAGTACAATGACCTTTTAATTATTTAGACCACTTTCAAGTAAGCATTATAAAGCTTGAGAAAGGCATTATTTGAAATAATACAAAAAGGAATCTCGTAGACGTTAGATAGCTAAACTTGGAATTAAGTAGTTAGCAAATATTGGTTCAGGGTTTAGTGTTTTATTTGATTACCAAGCTAGAAGCTTTATAGGTTCAAGTCTTAAGGAGTAAGTATAAGACGAGTGTAGGTTGCCTAGCCTCGATTTGTCATCTTTCTTGTTTGTTTGTATGGAGATCTTTGTCCAAGATTTGGGGTATTTTACGTGAGTGCATTTCTTAGATTGTAGGTGATGGTAAGACGATGAAGTTTTGGGAGGATAGTTAATTTCCAAAGCTGGGTCCTTTGATTGAATATTTCAAAGTTTCAACGAAGGTGCAATATATGACTTGAGAGTCATTGAGTATGTGGATGAGATGGACTATTTGAAATAGGATCAATTTTCTCTTTTCATTGATCAACAAATGACTCTTAGAGTTGCCTCGATTAAGCCACCCTCCAAGGTTGTTAATCCAGACATGTATGTGTGGTGAAGGACAACTAATTGTAGGTGCTCTGTGGTTGCAACATATGAAAAAATAGCGAGCGTTTCTTGGGAACCAAAGGATAGTAAGTGGAAAGTGATTTGGAAATTTTGATGCTTTTAAAGGGTAAGATAGTTCCTATAGTTAGAAAATAGAGAAATATTTTTGACTAATTATGAATGGATGAGGAGAGGCATTCTGAACTTAAATGTATGCCCAATTTGTAGATGTCACATTGAAACTTCTCTTCATGCTTTAAGAGATTGTGTTAGGGCCCGAGATGTGTGGAATGTAGATTTTTATTCTTGTATCTTAAGAAGCATTGGGGATCATTGTAACATTTGGAGAATAGATGTAGACTAGAATCATTGGTTTGCTATGGCTTGTTTCAATGTTTGGAAGCAACACAATTGGTATATTTTTGAAAACAGGGAATAGACCCCTAAAAAGGTGGTATTGCACAACTTGTGTATGGCTAGATCTTTTAACAATTTTGGGAGCAACTCTGTAGGTGTTAACAAATCTCTCAACCTTGCGGTAAGTTGGTTTAAAATTCTATTTGGAGCTCTGAAATTAACATTGAATACTTGATCTCATCTCTTTTGATTCTTTTTTCAGTTAGAGGTGTTTGAGTCTAATTTTGACCTTAAGTTAATGCTAGGTGCGGTGGTGGTAAGGGAAAAAGGTGAATGGATTTTTTTTCCTTTCACCCGAGAAGATGGCTAATGGCGTTGAAGTACTTCGAGTAAGTAATAGGAATGGTGTTAGAAGATATGAAGGAAGAAATCGTTGGAATGCCTTGTTGATGGCCACGTACGAGATGGTTTTTAATGTTGGAAGTGCTCATTGTGACCATTCTTTAGAGTGGACTACAAGGTGTACGTCTTCCTTTACTTTTGTTATGTTTTTCCATAGATTATCTATTTTACTTTCAAGTTTTGTTTTGGTTCTTTGGCTTTGTGGCTTTGGCATGAACAAAAGAATTGTGATCTTTTGTTGCCTTCATTCTTTTCTTTTGTGATAAGATGATCTTTTGTTATGTTCATTTTCTTATACTTTATGATAATGTGATTTGGAGAATTGTTAAGGGCCGAGGTGTTTTCGATGGTTTAAGCTGCTTGTTTGGTGGGATTGTCATTAGGTGCCTTTGTCCCTTTGTATCTCTTGATTTCTTTGAAATTTATGGCCTCGTTATTCTATTTGTCATCTTGCTTGTTAAATTTTTTGTTGTTTGGTTTTATCATATGATATGTTGTATTAGAGTTGATTTGTTTTTTACTGGTTTGAAGGAGGACTTGAGAATCAAAGATTGTCATAGAAGAACTCATTATTCTTGCTTGGACATGGAAAATCATCAATGTGGTGAGCATAAGATTTCTAAATTGAAAGATTTGTGGATCCGGTCTCACTGTTGGTGGATTAAGGCTCTTGGATTCGTTGTGGTGCTAAAAGGTTATTCTATCAATGATTTTTTAATCATTACGTACGTGTCTTTGAGATTTAAAGCAACAAAAAATGAGCTTCTAGATGATGTGACTTTTGGATCTAGTGCCTTAAGTGTAGTATATTCGTTTGTACACTTGTATTTTTTTGAGTAGATTGATTTAATGAAATTATTCATGAATTACATTAATACCCTTTGTATATTGTCCTCAATAGTTTTTGCATGTAAAACAAAATGGAAACAAATATTAGCTCACTGGTTACTTAATGTTTAACTAATACTAAGTGGTATTACATAGTCGGATCGTTATACGGAAATACAACTTATATTAGTATATGAACCTCAACATGTCCTTAATCTAATCGGAAATGAGTAAATCGATTGAAAGACTAATATGCCATCTATCAAGTCTAATTGAGGAGATAATTTTTTTTGAGTATCGAAGCGGATGACTCTTAGAAGATAGACATAGATGTGACTGACTTGACTGACAGTACATCGAACAAGACCCAAGTAGAATAGATACTGAATGCGCTTATGGATTTATTCACTTGTGACGTTCATAGTGTGACATACTTCAATCCTGAGTAGATGATGAACTATGTATGTGTGACTCGCATACTTTGATATAAGTAAAAGCTTGAGTTCAAATAGATAAGGAACTGAAAGATGGTGCGTTGGGTATACGACTTCTACAATATGTGACCGAGGAGATGATTTGTCTTGAGTATCGAAGTGGATGACTCCCAGAAGATAGACATAGATGTGACTGACTTGACTGACAGTACATCGAACAAAACCCAAGTAGAATAGATCCTGAATGCGCTTATGGATTTATTCACTTATGACATTCATAGTGTGACATACTTCAATCCTGAGTAGATGATGGACTATGTATGTGTGACTCGTATACTTTGATACAAGTAAAAGCTTGAGTTCAAATAGATAAGGAACCAAAAGTTGATGCGTTGGGTATACGACTTCTATAATATGTAGCATCATTCATGATAGTGGAATTCATAGCCCAAGAAATGGGCAAATGTTATCCTCATTGGCATTATATGATAGATAAAAAGTAAACGTGGACACGAGTCGTTTGTCTTTATGATAAATGACTTGAAAATTAATTTCTAAAAATATCATATTTATTTTAATTAATTTGATTAATTTAATTTTACTTGATCAAAATTAATTTTTCCAAAAATCACTGAAATTTTCCAAATTAATTTTTTAAGAAAATTTTTAATCAAATTCTCTAGTTGAACAAATTCTCACGACCATCTAATTTAATTCCACATCGAACAAATCGACCCAATTAAATTATTTCCAAAGTCATAGAATTTTTTTTTGATTCAAATGTAGTCTGATCGAGCTTTTGTTGAGCTAGCGGAGGGACCAACTGGACCTATACAATTAGGCTCGAGTAATTGTAATTATGTCCAGAAGCATCGTGTAACACCCTTAACCCGTATTAAACGCCGGAACAGGGTACGAGGCATTACTAAGCTTACACGCAATCAAACATGCAATTTAGAAACTTGACTTTTCTATCCAATTTAAAAATTTTACTAACACTTCCTAAACAAGCCTACGAGGCCAAATTTACGGTTTAGGAATGGTTCGGGATCAAATCGAGCTCATTTGAAGCTCTCTGGAAGACCTTAGAAAATTTTCTCTAAACAGTCCGCACGCCCGTGTGGAGGAAGGGACACGCCCGTGTGACATATCACACGCCCGTGTTTCACACCTGTGTGGAATTATTTCTCAATTCGAACCTACAGAGGTTTTCACACGGTCGGACACACGCCCGTGTCCCTAGCCCATGTCCCTCACACGACCTCGACACTCCCGTGTCTTAGCCCGTGTGCCAAAACCTTGGCATTCTGTTTCTGGCATCATCAACTCAAAAAGGTCACAAGGCCTGGGCACACGCCCGTGTCCTTCGACTGTGTGGCAAATTAAATTCCAATTTCAGGTGCAGACTTCACACGGCCTGGGCACACACCCATGTCCATGGCCGTGCCTTCCACACGGCTGAGACACACGGTCGTGTCTCTGCCCGTGTGTTTACTACTGAGCATACTGACTTGTAAAACTAGCATGTAAGGGGACACACGGCCTGACCACACACTCATGAGGCTGACCGTATGTCACACACGGCCTAGACACACGCCCGTGTGCCTACCCGTGTGGACAAGAACAAGGCTATTTGCCAAGCTCTTTTTATCACCCTAATTCATACAAACATCAACCACATTCAACTTTCAACCCATTCATGCATACTTTAACCAAGCAACCCAATCATACATCATACACATTCATGAATAACCTCATCTTTTCATATATTAATAATAATGAGCCATTAACTATGACCATATACAAAATAATTCATCTTTAAAAGAGCCAACACACTTGGCCAAAACAACAAGACATTTCCCCAAGTCTAGTCCCTATACATGCCATACTCAAAATGCTAAGTCTAAATATACTAAGATGCGCTGATAGTGTGGGTGATCTTCTGATTATCTTCGTATCCCGAGCTGGCTCTTTGACACTATAAAACAAGGGAAAAGAGAGGAAGTAAGCTTTAAGCTTAATAGGTCTACATGTAAACAATAAGCATCATATTATATGCTAATCAATCAAAAACATTACATACTATGTAAGAACAATTCACATTATCATATTCATGCTTACTCATCTCAACTCTTACCACATCCCAACCATATCATATACATTGCTCACATTTATTTGTACTTATGCCCTGCACTTATCACCACAAAGCCACATGAAATATTTACTTAAACAAGTTTCTCGATGAACCCTTCGAAATGATATAAAGTACTCGGTGGTTTCGCACACAGCCCACCATTAATCAATACTAGGGTGGTATCGCACACAACCCACCAACAATGATAACTACGGTGGTATCGCACATAGCCCACCAAATGATAATGTAAATGATGGTATCGCACACAGCCCATCGTGAATAAATAACAAGGTGGTATCACACACAGCCCACCAACATTTACATATTTATAAATATTTATCCATATTCACATTTCTATTCCGAGGTTCATTCGAGAATTACTCACTTCCTACCATTTTCAATCACTCTCACCAATAAGTATTTACATAAATGCAATGCATCAATAGGTAACAACATATGTATTAAAGATGTATCGTTTACACATAAACTTATCTTGGTGCAAAATATGTTAATTGACGGTTTAGTCCGAAACCTTGCCTTTTCCCCGATCAAGGTTGTTTCCGCGTTCTTCTTGATCTATAATTATAAAATTCACTCATTTAATCACTACATAGATCATAACACTTCAAAATTTCTATTTTGGCAAAAATGACCATTTTGCGCTTATACCTTGGCAAAATTACGATTTTGCCCTTAGGCTCGTAAATCGTCTTTCATCATATTTTCTCATTAAGCAAGCCTAGCTGAACATTTATTACTCTTACAACAATTCACAATACCAATCATTTCATGCATTTACTACTCAATTACAACCTTTACAAATAAGTCTCATTTAGGTGTTTTCATGGAAAAACCTTTCACAAAAGTTATTCCCTAACCCACTAACAATCATTTTCTTCCACAAAAACTCAGCAACCAACATAAAATATCTCATGGAAAATCCCTAAACTTTCAACCATTTTGCAAAATAGTCCCCTCATTAGCTAGCTTAAGCTTTGGGGGTTCTAAAAGTACAAAAATTATCAAGAAAGACCTCTAAAGTCACTTACTTGCAAGGGGATAGCTTGACTGAAAGTTTGAGCTCCAAAAACCTCTATTTTCTCTTCAATTTTCGGTGGAAGAAGAAATGAGAATAGTAAAAGATGACAACTCTTTTATTTATCTTATTTTATTCATTTTAGCTACCTAATATCACCAAATTATTTTAACCAATTTAATGCTCTTGTCTCCCTTGGCCGGCCATCATCTTTAGGGAGGTCTAATTGCACTTTTAGGACCTCCAATTAATATTCTACATCTATTAGACACCTTTATCCCATAATATAGAACTTTCGCACTTTATGCGATTTAGTCCTTTTTCGCAATTAAGCATGAAATCACCAAAATTAATGCACCAAATTTTCATACATCCATATAATCATGATATAACACATATAATAATATTAAAAATAATTTTATTCAACCTCGGATTAGTGGTCCCAAAACTACTGTTCCGACTAGCCCCAAAATCGGGCTGTTACACATTGTTCCTATAATTCGCAATTTACTTAATCATGGAGTCGGTCAACAAGAACTACCATTATTGAAAACTCTTTATTGTATACTTTTTACGAAAGCAATTCATCCAACTGCTTTGTCAAATGACCTCGTCATATGTGTGTTACCCTATATGATATCCTTGACTCTTTTGAGTTAAATTCGTTCACTCAATGCAATCCTATTTTATCTCATTGTCACCATTGTATCTTTTTAATGATTAATATGGTCATTGTCAACTAATGTCTGTGATAAATTGCTCGTTCGAGAACTAGAAACCCATGGCCATGTTCCATATTTATCAATCCACATAATGCTAACGAGAGGATATCATTAACTTTTTAATCGAGCTATGAATTCCATTGTTGCTGGTAAAGCCATGCCATACACAAGTTATGCATCCAACATACTAAATATCGGCTCAATCATCTTTATAGCAGAAACGTCCACTTATATCAAAGCACATTAATTACATACGCATGGTCACTGACTAATTTAGGATTTAGTTAAGCCACACCATGAACGTCATAAGTGAAGTAATTTAAAAATGAATTCAAACTTAATTCAACTTGGGTCCAGTCTAATGTATCATTTTTTTAATGAGTACATCTATGTCTCTACCCATGGAGTCAACTGTTCCGGTAGCCAAGACTAGCAATCTCCCTAATTGGAATTGTAGACGACAAAATAATCCTTTTGAATATTTGAATTAAATTCTCACTTTGATTCTTTTTATGAGATTATGGACTTGTTTAGATTATCTACTAAATTAAGTTGTCTTTCTCGTAATTTGAACATTCTTACAGTGCCACTTATCATTTGTTTGAACTTAGACTATCAATGAGCTAACATTTGCTTGTCACAATTTTTCTATATATGCAAAACATGAAAGACATAAACACAAAATATATAATATTGAAATGTGAAATTAAATTTATTTATTTATTCATCGTTAAAATACATAGAAAACAATTACATGTTTATTATAATATGGGAACATTTCCCAACAATCTCCCATTTGCCCTAGTGAAATAAATGTGTCATGTTTCGTATTCCCATATCCTTGACATGTTCGTTAAAACTCCTAGTTACATGAGTCTTAGTGAACGGATCCGCAAGGTTATCTTCAGAAGCTACTTTCACCACATATACTATTCCTTTGGCTACCGCCTCTCGTAGCAAGTGATACATCTGGTCAATGTGTTTGGTCCTCTTGCAACTTCTCATTTCCTTGGTATATAGCTTTTTCCATACTAGGATTGACTTCAAGGTTGGTTAAGAAATTTCGAAGCCATATCATTTCTTTCGTTGTCTCAGAAGAAGCCACATACTCGACCTCCATAGTAGAATTAGTAGTGCAATTTTATTTTACACTTCTCCATATTATGGCTCCACCGCATTGGATGAATACACTTCCTGATGTTAATTTCCTTAAATCTTTACAGGTTTGGAAGTCCGAGTCTATGTATCTAATAGGTGTCAGGTTTTTCTCAGAATACACAAGCATATAATCTCTAGTTGCCAATGCCTGAGACCAGGATTCATATGATATCGACTAACCATTCCTACAGTGAAAAAGATATCCAGACGTGTGCAGAGCATCACATACACAAGGCTTCCAACTGTAGAAGCGTGTGGAACCTAACTCATATGCTCTCTTTTTTCCATTGTCTTAGGATAGTCATCCAAAGAAAAATGAAAGCATGATGTAGTCAGATGAGTGCCGGCTTTGCATCGGTCATTGCAACCCATTCTAGTACCTTACCGATGTATGAAGCTTGTGATAAAGCTATCGTTTTATTCTTTCGATCGCTAAGGATTCGAATTCCAAGAATATAACTAGCTTCACCCAAGTCCTTCATGCTAAACCGTTGAGTTAACCACAATTTAACCGATGACAATTCTCTTACATCGTTTCTGATAAGTAGAATATCATCGACATACAGAATGAGGAAGACCACATTTTTGTCTTTGATACGCTTATACACACAAGGTTCATCAACATTTTGCTCAAACCCAAAAGTCTTGATCGCTTGATCAAATCTTTTATTTCATGAGCGGAATGTCTGCTTAACTCCATATATAGATCTTAGCAGTTTGCAAACTTTCAGCTACTTTCCTTTGACAACATAGCTAGTGGGTTAAGTCATGTAAATGGTCTCATCAAGATAGCCATTTAAGAATGCTGTCTTGACATCCATTTGCCAGATCTCGTAATCGAGAGTAGCTGCAATAGATAAGAGTATGCGGATAGACTTGAGCATGACTACTAGAGAGAAGCTTTTATCGTAATCGACGCCTTCTTTTTGTGTGTAGCCTTTCCCTACAAGTCTAGCTTTATGTGTTTTCACTTTCCCTTTTACATTTGTCTTCTTCTTGTAGATCCACTTACATCCTATGGGTTTAATCCAAACCAGTAAGTCTACAAGTTCCCACACCGTATTGGACTTCATAGAATCCATCTCGGCATCCATGGTCTGTTTCCAGAGCTTGGAATCAATGTTCTGCATAGCCTCCTTGTAAATGAGTGGATCATCATCCTCATGATTGACTTTCATATTATAAATACTACCATCATAGATGAAGAATCCCGATTTCTTAGAAACTCTCCCACTACTACAAATTCGCCTATGCTGTTGATTGTTTACATGTCTTTCTATAACTTTCTCGAAAATTGAACTTGGTGATTGTTCTACAACTCTCGAAAGTTTCTCGTGTTGGAAAAAATCCGGTTTGAAAATGGGTTTCTTGCACAGTAGAAAATTAAAATTTTGAAAATCGACCCAGTTTGTGATATTTATAATAATAAACCTTAACCAAATTCGTACCTATGTTTTCAGCTTAGTGGACGTTTGTTGTTCCCAACTTTTAACCAAACAATATTCTCCATTATTCTCGTATCACGAATTATTTTGAGTGTGGGCTCGAACCAATTGAATCGAAATATAGAACTAGAAAAAGTTTTCTCTCCTTTAGGGGTGAAAATGAAAGTTCTCTCTTCTTAATAAAAATCGGTAGAATTGTTATTCCGAAAAAATATATGTAATAGTTGAGAATAAATTTTCTCTATTTTTCTACAGAAAAACCTTTACGGTCCAAAGGCTTGAGCTGGCAATATGCTGTGCATGAAGGTGATGGAAAGCCTTGACAACTACCTTGGAATTCCTCTCCACATCGGCAAGAAAAAGATGAAGGCTTTCGCTTGTGTCTTGGACCGGTTTTCAAGTAGAACTGATAGTTGGTAAAAAAGGCTCCTATCCTATGGGGGGAGAGATATTTTTATTAAATCCATTTTACAATCTATTCCTACTTATGCTTAGTCGCACCCAGGGGTACGATTGAGGAGATGCAAGCAAAAATCCGTAGAATATGGTGGACTAGCAAGGAGAAAGGTCGGGGATGAGCAATGCTCGATTGGAAGAAAGTCTGCATGCCAAAAGGAATGGCGGGATGGGGTTCAGAGACTTGTGGCTATTTAACGTCACCCTTCTTGGTAGACAGGTGTGGCGATTACTTAGAAACAAGGATATGTTATGCTATGAGGTCCTTAGAGCTAAATATGTCCCCGAGAGGACCTTTTTCAAGCCAAAAAAGTTGACAAGCCCTCGTTCACCTAGAATAGCATTGCTATGGCGACGAAAATTCTTAAAAATGGATTTGGTTGGCAGGTCGGGAATGGGGGTAATATTGATATTCATAAGGATAGTTGGGGCGTTGAGGGCCTCAGCGGCGACTGGATCAAGGAAAATGAGCAGTCGATGCATGAGAAAAAGGTGCAGGAGCTTTGGGATTATGAGAATAAGAGTTGGAAGGCTGGTAGAGTTAAGGATATCTACGGAAGCTACGTGGGCGAACGCATATCCAGCCTCCTTTTTTTCCCTAATGGTCCAGACGATAGCTTCATTTGGTTCCACAACCCGCATGGTTTTTACTCAACGAAGACCGCATATTCTTGGTTGCTGCTTAAAAAGGTCGGTTTGGGTCCCCATAGATTTTTCTGGAGATCGATTTGGAAGCTTAAAACTCTTCCCAAAGTCAAGGTTTCTGCTTGGAGAATTGGCCACAACATTCTTCCTACAAGAGATAAGATTGCCTCAATGCGTCAAATTAATGATACTGAGTGTTTCAGATGTGGTAATGCGAAGGAAACACTCTTACATGCTCTTAAAGATTGTCCAAGCACGAGGGCTGTTTTGGCCATGGGGGGTCTTGATGGGAGACTTTTTGAGGCTAATTTCGATAGCTGCATTGACTGGCTGGAAGCAGCTATGAGAATATTGGATAAAAAAGCTACGGCGGACTTCATCACCGTCTTGTGGAATATTTGGAATGATAGAAATAACACGCTCTTTAGAGGGAAGGAGGATGATGCTTGGGTTATTTGGGAGAGGGCAAGAAGCCTTAGCCAGGATTTTTGAATATATAATATGCTGAACAGGCCTAAGCTTTCTCATCACGTGAATGAAAAGAAGTGGGAGAAACCCCCCATCGATAAAGTAAAGGTGAATTTCGATGTTGCTGTGAGTAGCGACAAAATTGGTGTTGCGGTTTTGGCCCGTGATCATGAGGGCTTTGTGGTGGGTGGGTGCTATGGTGTCAGGGAGGGGAAAGAGATTGCTGAATGGGCTGAGTTACACGCGATCGAGGAAAGCATTAAGGTGGCCAGCACCATGCACTTTGCTAACATTATTTTCGAAACCGACTGCGCCTCTCTGACAAACAGAATTAAAAAGAGAAGAGTGGGCGTCACAATCATGGGGCAGAGGATTAACGAGTTGATCAACTCTAAAGATTTTCTTAAGAAAGCTGATTTCAGCTGGGTTAACCGGAGGTGCAATAGGCTAACAAATTTTTTGAGTAAATTTGCTATTTCTAACAATTGTAATTTGAAGTTTGGTTTGGACTATTCGTTGGAGGTCCACGACATTATTATTGATGATGCAACTTTTGGTTTTTATTAGTAAAAAAAAAAAATCTACCAGTGCCATCTATTTATAGAAAGCGAAGGTAGAATCCTTATTAAGTTGTAGTGGTTTATTTTAAATAGAAAAACATCTTATTTAGAATAAGACTAGGGTGGACAAGACACCCTAGTATTCCTACTAAGGTTGCCGCTCCCTTCATGTCCATGAGGGGTTTTGGGTCTTTCTCATATCGGGTCTAATTAGATCTATTTCTTGAGCCTTTTTGACCTAGTATTCTGTAATGTGATCCAACCCTATTAAGTTTTTCTATTTCCCAATATAAAATTTAACTCTCATCCCTATTTTATGCCCAAATTTTTTTTGACAATTTTACCCCTGTTAAAAATTTTAATAATTTTGCCCCCGATAATATTTTGAAAAAATATGTTCAATATTTCACAACTCAACATTTTCAAAATGACCAAATGGTTTATTTTCATTTTTGGGCTTCAAAACAACCCAAAAACATAAACTCAATCTTTCGATAATTTTTTAAGTAATCCATATAGAATTGCAAATGAATCATTTCCATTTCCATTTTTGGAAAACTATACTCATTTCCAAATGTTACCATTTCTCTATTTTGGAGAAAACAATAATCGTTCCTGAATGTTTCACATTTCTCATTTCCTATTCATTCTGTTCATTTCTATTCAAACACGCAATTCATTTTTGGTTTCAACGAGCTAGCAGAGGGATCGGTTAGACATATGTAGTTGAGGATCAAATGATTTATAATTAAGTTCTAGCTTTTCACCTATTAATTATAAACTCATTTAGTCATGAAGTTATTCCACTATAGTATCGTGACTGAGCTCTCCCCAACGTCATACCATTACGAAAGCAACTACTCAATACTCATTTAATGACCTTGTCATAAGTGTGTTACTCTCATAGGATATCCTTAATCTCTTTGGGATAATATTCATTCTTCTAATATGATCCTATTTTATCTCATGGTAACCATTACATCTTCCTTCATGAAAAGTCAATCACTATCAAATAGTTTTCAAGTCATTTATCACAAAGACGGACGGCCATTGACCTTGTTTACTTTTCATCAACTATGTAATGCCAATGAGAGGATATAATTTACCCATGTTTTAGGCTATGTATTCCACTATTTTGAATGACACTACATACTGCAAAAGTTGTACACCCAACGCGCCAACTTTCGGTTCCTTATCTATTCGAACTCAGGCTTTTACTTACATAAAAAAGTACGAGTCACGCATGCATAGTCCGTCATCCACTCAGGATTTAGGTATGCCACACTATGAACTTCACAAGTGAATAAATCCATAAATGGATTCAACATTTATTCTGCTTGGGTCCTGTCCGATGTACTGCTAGTCCAGTCAGTCACATTTATGTCTCTATCTTCTGGGAGTCATCCACTCCGATTGCCAAGACAAGGCATCTCCCCAATTGAACTTGATAGACGACATATTATCTTTCAATCGGTTTGCTATATTTCAATTAGACTAAGGACATATTTAGGTTCATCTACTAATATAAGCTATCTTTTCATATTATGATCTGACCACGTAATACCGCTT
Organism: Gossypium sturtianum; assembly: GCA_025698515.1. Lineage (NCBI taxonomy): Eukaryota > Viridiplantae > Streptophyta > Magnoliopsida > Malvales > Malvaceae > Gossypium > Gossypium sturtianum. Next base: position 38,548,379 of record CM046949.1, read on the forward strand.
AGTATCAGTTAAGCATTAGACAACCAATGAGCAACATTTGCTTTCATTTTGCTTTGCGTGCAAAAACCATTTGAGGAAAAATTTATACAAAGTATATTAATTTAATTAATGAATGTAACACCCCTTACCCGGGTTCTACGCCGGGAACTGGGCCTGAGGTGTTACCAAACTCAAACCACTTGATCGTCACATAGGCTCAACGTAATTACTCTCTATAACCTCATTCTTGACTTACGAGGCCTCACTAATACACACGAGGGCTCTCGAGACTAATCCAGAACTTTTTCCAACCTTAAAATTTTTCTCTTCAAAACAAGTCTTACACGCCCGTGCAAGATTAGACACGCCCGTGCATAGGCACACACGCCCATGTCCCCAGACCGTGCCTAAAAAAAACCCAAGCATTTTGCCAAATGCCCCACGGTTAAGGCACACGCCCATACGGTTTGGGAACACGCCCGTGTACCCTATTACATGTCCGTGCCTTCCACCCGTGGTCGACACTGACTAAATCCACACGGCCTGGACACGCCCGTGGCCCTGGCCCGTGTGACAATTAAATTTCTAAGTGTCAAGTGCAGACTTCACACGGCCTTGACACACGCCCATGTGCCAACCGTGTGTATCACACGGCCTAGACAAACGGCCGTGTGACCAGCCCGTGGTCTATTCTGACTTAAGACACTAAGGTGCTGGAGACACACGTCCTAGATACACGCCCGTGTGTCTATCCGTGTGGGCACTTAGAGGCTATATTACCAAGCCTTTTACTACTCATGTCTGTATACATTCATATATTTCTTCAAAACATTCTCAAATCATTAAGGAGATAGAGTCATTCATCCCATACACTAGGGAGAACTATTCCGATATAATTACAAACAACATAAGCCATCATCTATGTCTATATACAATTGTCCCATAACTCATTTAGGCCAACACATTTGGCACATTAACAATGACTTAATCAACCTTATGTACTATCCCTATACATGCCATGACTCATAAAGACTTGATACCTTATACCAAGTGTCTGCTCGATAGTGAGAAAACATCTTCGGCAGTCTCCAACCCGAGCTAGCTAAATTAACCTATAAGAGGTGAGAAAGGAAGAGGAGTAAGCAATAATGCTTAGTAAGTTCATATGCAAATAAGAATCAACCACTAATATCCATATGATTATACTCACTCACAAGGTATTAGAATGAGTTTTACTCTTGAACTCACAGTTACCTGTTCAATCATTCATAATGCTTCCTCATTTCGTCTCTTACCACATTCTAACCATATCTTGGGCTTAATGCTCGAGTTCATTAACTTACCATGCCACAAGCCAATTCGCTCGTTTAATTAGCATACATTTCTGCACTGATCATCACAAGATCATATAAAACAACACATCACGCATTCTCAATAAACCACTCATACTACCAATCTCTCGGTGGTTACGCACTTAGCCCACCATTGAATCTCTTATAGGGTGGTATCGCACACAGCCCACCAATCATTTATACTAATGGTGATTTCGCACTTAGCTCACCAATCATTTATAAGCGATGGTTTCGCACACAGCCCATCGATTACTAATTTATCAGGTGGTAACACACACAACCCACCGATAATAATATAGTTGATGGTATCGCATATAGCCCATCAATTAATAATATATCAGGTGGTAACGCACACAGCCCACCGATAATAATATAGTTGATGGTATCGCATACGACCCATCAATTAATAATATATCGTGTGGTAACGCATTACAACCCACCGATATTATACATTCGCAAATACTTATCTACACACATTTTCTCTAATTCAAACGTTCATCCGTAAACATCCTCACTCATTATTATTCTCACTTAACTTTCTACGATTCTCATTCACGTTCACACAATACATTAACAAATCTATCTCATGTAAATAAGGTGCAATAATAACACATATCCCACTAGGGGTTTGTAAGATATTGAATTCATCTCAATTCAATTCTAACACTCACTTGTACTTCTCATGGTACAACCACCTACATTCAAATTGTTAACTAACTCTCTTGAGTCTCATACGCATAGTTCTCATTGACATCATACCCCAATAGGGTCTTACACAGATTAACATATCGATGCCATGTCCTTGACATGGTTTTATACGAACTCTTACACCGAGGCCATAATCAAATATTGTAACACCCCATACCCGAGTCCGAGGTTAAGACCGAGTATGAAACATTACTATGCTTGAACGTTCTTAAACATGTACTTACGGGCTAAAAATTTTTGTTCTGAACTAATAACTCCTCTTTCTTAGTCAAAATATACATATCATGGGCCTATGAGGCCTTAAACACATATCCGAAACTTTCGAATTTCAATCGGAAACCTTTATTCAAAACAGGGGCCACACGCCCGTGTAGGTTTTTGGGACACATCCGTGTACCCCTTGACACGCCCATGTTTTCCAACCGTGCTAAAAACTCGAGCATTCTGCAATGGCCCCACGGCCATGGCACGCCCGTGCTCCCAAACCGTGGGAAGTTACTGACTATACTCACACGGTCTTGACACACCTGTGGGCCTAGACCGTGTGCTAATCCTTAATATACTGACTTGATCAACACGGTCTGGGCACACGCCCATGTTCAAACCGTCGTCCCCACACGCTCATACAAACAGTACCGTGGGATTCTCCGAAGGGTCTATTCTGACTTAATAAACAAAGGTACAGGGTACACACGGCCTAGGCACACGCCCGTGTGTCTATCCGTGAGGGCACTTAAAGGCTATTTACCAAGCCAAAGTTCTACTCTCATTTACACCCATTCCTATACTAATACAATAAAGTCTCAAATCATCAACTAAACACATGAATTTATACATTTGATACATGAAAATAAAGTTTTCCTCCCATACAATTACAACAACCTAAGCCATTATCAATGGCTATACACATTTAAACTATGAACCCTCTTAGGCCAACACAATTAGGCACATTAAAAATAACTTAATCAACCTTAACTTCTAGCCCTATACATGACATGACTCATAAGGACTTGTTACCTCATACCAACTCGATAGTGTGAAAACATCTCCGGCGGCCTCCAACTCGAGCTAGTAAATTCACCCTATAAGAGATGGGAAAGGAAAAGAAGTAAGCAATAAAGCTTAGTAAGTTCATTTGCATAACTGATAATCTCTGATATTCATTGAATATACATAACCATGAAGTATTATACTGGGTCTTTCCCATTATCTTATGGTCACTTATTCAACCACTCTTGAAGCTTACTTATTCTATCTCGTACCACATTCTTACCGTGCCACAAGCCAATTGCTCGTTTAACTAGAATCCATTCCTGCACTAATTGTCATGAAATCACATAAGACAACACATCAAGCCTTATTAATAAGCTACTCATCTCTCGGTGGTTTGCACTTTGCCCATCATTAACTCTCTACTAGGGTGGTATCGCACACAGCCCACCAATCATTTATACTTATGGTGTTTTCGCACTTAGCACACTAATCATTTATAAGCGATGGTATCACACACACCCCATCGGTTATTATTTACTCAGTGGTAACGCATTACACCCACCGATAATAATATGGTTGATGGTATCGCATTGACACCCCATCACTACCATCAATAAGGTGATATCGTACATAGCTCACCATTATATACATTCATGGATAGTGATCCACAAGTATATCTCTATTTCAAATGTCCAATCGAGAACATCTTCACATACTTCTACTCTCACTTAACTTTCTACGATACTCATTCGCATTCATACAGTTCATCGCTAAATCTATCTCATGCAACTAAGGTGCATTAACTACACATATCCCACTAGGGGTTCATCATACATTGAATTTATCTCAATTCAATTCTCACACATACGTGTGCTTCTCGTGATACAACCTCATACATTCAACATATTCATTGATTCATTCGAATTGTTAAACAACATTTTTGAGTCTCATACAAGTTTGTGTCACATTGACATCATACCCCAATAGGGTCTTACTTGTATTAACATATCGATGCCATGTCCCTGACATGGTCTTATTTAATGTCTCTCATCGAAGCCATATTCCAATATGGTCTTATACGGAACCTTAATTAATCATCATTTCATACTATCTACATTTCTCATCACTCTTTGATTCAATTCTCTTGGCATTTCATTAAAGATAATTCATGCATTCGTAAAGTATTTATACATTCCATACAACATTGGAATATTAAATAAACTCGTACATAAGTGTAACATTCGCACATGAACTTACCTCGATGTCGAAATAGCCGAAAAGGACTATTTGCTCACATTTCTCTTTTCATCCGTTCTAGGTTTGAAACTCATTTTCTTTGATCTAGAACAATGAAATATACTGATTTATTCATTTGTAAATCATAAAATACCATTTTACACACTTTAGGCAGAAATGACCATTTTGCCCCTATACTTTGGCAAAATTACAAATTTGCCCCTAGTCTCGTAAATAAATTTTCATCACATTTTCTTGTTAAACAAGCCTAGTTGAACATTTAATCTTCTTACAACTATCTCCAATTTCCACTATTTCATGCTTTAATGAACAAATTACAACTTTTGCATTTTAGTCCCAATTAGGTGTTTTCATCACAACACCCTTCACAAAAGTTGTTTATGAACACTCTATCATTCATTTTCTTCCATAAAAACTCAGCAACCAACATAAAATATCTCATGGCAAGTCCCTAGACTTTCAACCATATTGCATAATAGTCCCCTCATTAGCTAGCTTAAGCTTTGGGGACTCCAAAAGTACAATTTTTATTAAGAAAGGTCACCAAAATCACTTACTTGTGAGGAGAAATGTTTGCTGAAATTTTTGAGTTCTCCAACCCTTGTTTGCTGCCAATTTTCGGTGGTGATGAAGAGAAGAAAAGATGATAGCTTTCTTTCCTTTATTTTCTCTTATTTTATTTCTTTTTACTCACCTAACATGACAACATTTAATGTCTTTGTCCCCCTTGACTTTCTATGGCCGGGTAACACATTTAACAAGGCCAAATTGCACATTTGGGACCTCCAATTAATATTCTATGACTATTTGGTACCTCTAGCAATTAAAATAGAAATTTCGCACTTTATGCGATTTAGTCCTTTTTCACAATTTAGCTAGAATTCGCTAAAATTAAGGCACCGAAATTTCCATGCATCCTTATAAACATGTTATATCACATAACATATCATGAAAATAATTTTATCTAACCTCGAATTAGTGATTCCGAGATCACTATTCTGACTAGCCCCTAAATCGGGCTGTTACAATTCTCCCCCTTAGGGATTTTCGTCCCCGAAAATCTTATCAGGAGGATTTGCTACCAGCATTCTTAAAACATTTCCATCTGCTCTTCCAAATCATGAATCCAGTTATTCTCAAGTTTCTCTTGCCAAAAACTCTTAAGCTGTGACACACAAGGTCGAAACGTAACTTGAGACCTAGGTTATTTTTCCTCTGGGGCATATACTATATTCAGTCGTCCATCAATTTGGAACTCTGTATATGTCCAAATGATCATTTGGATCGTTACTGATTGATCCACCACAACTCGAATGACATCCCCCCTCTTTGGGAATCTTGTCCAACTAAATTAGAAACCGATAAGGTTTCATCTCACTTTCTCATTAAAGCATTTGCCGAATGTAATAGTCTTGATTTGTACGCTTTAAAAACTCAGCTTTCAGTAGTCAACCACCTTTGACCATAACTCAATCCTGTCATGAAATGTACTCTACTGTCAAAACATTTATGTACATAACTGTTTTTCCTTTTTCTTGCTTTCGCAGATCTACTACTACTAAATTTCATACCAAAACCTCTGTATAAGTTTTGAATTCATCACCATTCAATTCCATCTCAAGAATCATCAACAACAAAAGAACTTATACAACCTGTATTCATTATCTCAAATAATCTCATTCGGGGCTTATTTAAAATACCATTTACTATATCTCTTCTGAACCCCTTTTATTCTGAAAAGAATACTCGCTTTGCTTATCATGGATCTTTTACTCAGACGTCTGTACAGTGTTTTTTTATCTGAGAAGTATTATAGTAACTATACCTACTATGGTAATAGCTCAAGCCGTTTCCACTATCTCATTATCATAAGATGCTCTCACTCATAAAAATTTTAGAAAATACTTATCGATTTCCCATAGATCGTTTCAAAACATCCAGTTCTCTATAGATACAAAAGTGATCGTCTCGGGATTACCAGTCTGGCAACTGTCTTTCTCAATTCAGACTGAACTCAGTACTAGAATCTTCAATCAATAATTTCGTCAATAGCTTTCAACTTGACCATCACGATTTGATCATTTCTATGAGCATATCTTTGTCTCATGCTCCTTACCCATGGACACACAGAAATTATTCTCTTCACTGATTCATGCGTGAATATACACAGGACTTGAATCATATGTCAATACATTAATCTACTCCTTTCTCCCCACAGAGGGCATTTTCTAGCACACTCTCATCTGAGTTTCTTTTGCTGTGCTAATCTAAAACTTTTACTAGCATCGTATCTCACAATATTAAGAACATCTCGATCAAATTCATTAACTCTATTCAGCTTACTCGAAAGCTCATCGGACAACATGAAACTTGTGATTTCACTACTTATACTAGAATCATCACGAACTTCCTCCTCCAAGTACCTGTACAGGGTTACATGGATATAAAGGAATGTCGATTTCAATTACTAAATCGACAATTGCTCTGTCTGATTTTCACTATCAGCTACCATTCTCACACAATTACAGGTTATGAAAATAACAACTACATCAGCCTTAAAAGGCAACAGATATTTGCACAAAATACTAAAGGAGATCATTATAATCTCTTCATGGCATCAACTAACCATGCACAACTACAGGCTTCGAGCCAACTTACTCAAACTTGCCATTTGTTTAGCACATATTGTGCCACACATCGCGCTCGCTTCTTCGCTGTTCATTCACGAATATCTGCATTCTCTTCTTCACATGACCTTGGTACTAATCTCATTTATACTTCTAGCCTCATCTATTTGTCCCTTTGGATCACTAGGGATAATCAAAGATGCAATTTCATCGTTATTCATGTAGACACAAAACCAATGCCACACCCCCGAGGTGGTCTTATATGGAGTCACCTCTAAATGCCAATACCATATCCCGGATAAGGTCTTATATGGACTTCTACCTCAAGTATCGATGCCATATTCCAACTATGGTCTTATACGATTCTCATATCCATTTTCGAAGCCATATTCTAGATATGGTCTTATACGGAATCATAACTTGGTACCGGGGCCATATCTCGAACATGGTCTTACCCAGAACCTTATCTATTTCATATCTCAATGATAGTCCTTTCATTTTAGTCTCCCCAGGACTTTAACCTCATGTTCAACAATAATTTCTCTATCTAGCAGAGCATCATGCATCAATGTGATACAAAGCATTCTCAAAATGTTAACATAAATACTGCATTAGTCACATGTAAACTTACTCAATTCAACTCTCATAACATCTCATCATAATTCAACAGTGGTAAGGAGGGTGAGGTCACAGAGCCCTCCTAACTTGACTCTCGTGACTACATACATGTAATTTAATATTCTTTATCAATGAAATATCATTATAGTCTCATAACTCATCTCAAGTGAATTTTCACATTAAGGTCTACTTGAGTACTCAACATTAAACTCTAATTTCTCTTATCATTTCTTATTAAGTTAGAGAATGTCTTACGGGTTTGAGTACATCGTTTACTTGATCGCCATAGTCCAACTATGGTCTTACTCGTATCACAACGTCATAGCCCAGCTATTACTTTACATGTCATCACGATGCCATAACCTCGCTATGGCCTTACACGAAATCTCATATCAATACCAATGCCATATCCCAGATATGGTCTTATACGGGATCATACTTAGATGTCGATGCCATGTCCCGGACATGGTCTTATACGAGATCTTTCTTTGGTGCTGAAGCCATGTCCCAGACATGGTCTTACACTGACCCTCATAATACGGTCGATGCCATGTTCCAAACATGGTCTTACACTGACCCTCATAATACGATCGATACCATGTTCCAAACATGGTCTTACACTGACCCTCATAATACGGTCGATGCCATGTTCCAAACATGGTCTTACACTGACCCTCATAATACGGTCGATGCCATGTTCCAAACATGGTCTTACACTGACCTTCTCATTGCCATGGTCCAACCATGGTCTTATTCATCTTTTCATCGTTGAATGACCGTACTCATATCCTGCATTCTACTAAATCAAACTTTTCAGTTTTTAATCATGTGAACATATTTATCATAAACAATGGCATCACAAATCGCAAGTACTTACTTACTCTTACTGGCTTTTCACATACATCATGGCACTTACTAGTCTCTGCTTGTTAGGTAAACAAAGGACCTGTAACACTTGATCACATAGATCAAGATGCTTTACAATAATAAACATAATCTCAAAGATCATCATTCATAACATGAATTATACTTGTTAGTCAGCCTTAACTAGCATGACATAATATCAACTTTACTACTAACTTTATTGCTATCTCATTTAAGCTTTACTTGTTCGCCCGATGAATTTTTATAAATAACCGAGGATACTGAATCTCATATCACATAACTCGATGCCAAAGCCATATCCTAAATACGGTCTTACATGGAATCTCTCTTCTTGGTTTTGAGGCCATGTCTTGACATGGACTTATACGAAGTCTTTCTCGTGAGTTCCCTTGGGAACTTACCATTGCCATGTCTTGACATTGTCTTACTTGGTATCTTTACTCATGAACTGGTCCATGCCGAGGCTTGGCTTGGACTTACATGAAATCTCTTTCTCTTGATAGCTTTTCAATGCCAAGCTTGCCTTGGACTTACATGATAACTTGCTTGTTTGCCGATGCCATGTCTTGACATGGTCTTATACGGACTTTCTTGTCTCATGTGGCAGATTGAGTATCCTAAGTAATTCATTTTCAATCGGGACTTTCATATACATGCTCTTAATAAGTTCTTTGTTTAATAAATCATTAAACACTTTCATGGAAATAGTGTGCATTTAGCAACATAGCAAGAAATTCAATGAAAATATCCATGAAGCTTGGAAATCATACAACTTACTGAAATTAGCTCGGTTGGGAATCATTACTGTCTTAAAAAAACTATTTTGTTAGAGCCGGGAGACATCACACTATCACTGTCCACATATGGCATGTATAGCTAGACTCTTTCTCAAGCTAGGTTAGTCCTAGAACCTACTAAACCATAGCTCTGATACCACTAAATGTAACACCCCATACCCGAGTCCGAGGTTAAGACCGAGTATGAAACATTACTATGCTTGAACGTTCTTAAACATGTACTTACGGGCTAAAAATTTCGTTTCGAATTAATAACTCCTCTTTCTTAGTCAAAACATACATATCATGGGCCTACGAGGCCTTAAACACATATCCGGAACTTTCAGATTTCAATTGGAAACCTTTATTCAAAATAGGGGCCACACGCCCGTGTAGGTTTTTGGGACACGTCCGTGTACCCCTTGACACGTCCATGTCTTCCAACCGTGCTAAAAACTCGAGCATTCTGCCAATGGCCCCACGGCCATGGCACGCCCGTGCTCCCCAATCGTGGGAAGTTACTGACTATGCTCACACGGTCTTGACACACCCGTGGGCCTAGACCGTATGCTAATCCTTAATATACTGACTTGATCAACACGGTCTGGGCACACGCCCATGTTCAAACCGTGCGTCCTACATGGCTCATACAAACGGCTGTGGGATTCTCCAGTGGTCTATTCTGACTTAATAAACAAAGGTGCAGGGTACACACGGCCTAGGCACACGCCCGTGTGTCTATCTGTGTGGACACTTAAAGGATATTTACCAAGCCAAAATTCTACTCTCATTTACACCCATTCCTATACTAATACAATAAAGTCTCAAATCATCAACTAAATGCATGAATTTATACATTTGATACATGAAAATAAAGTTTTCCTCCCATACAATTACAACAACCTAAGCCATCATCAATGGCTATACACATTTAAACTATGAACCCTCTTAGGCTAACACAATTAGGCACATTAACAATAACTTAATCAACCTTAACTGCTAGCCCTATACATGCCATGACTCATAAGGACTTGTTACCTCATACCAAGTGTCTGCTCGATAGTGTGAAAACATCTCCGGCGGCCTCCAACTCGAGCAAGTAAATTCACCCTATAAGAGATGGGAAAGGAAAAGAGGTAAGCAATAAAGCTTAGTAAGTTCATTTGCATAACTGATAATCTCTGATATTCATTGAATATACATAACCATGAAGTATTATACTGGGTCTTTCCCATTATCTTATGGTCACTTACTCAACCACTCTTGAAGCTTACTTATTCTATCTCGTACCACATTCTTACCGTGCCACAAGCTAATTGCTCGTTTAACTAGAATCCATTCCTGCACTAATTGTCATGAAATCACATAAGACAACACATCAAGCCTTATTAATAAGCTACTCATCTCTCGGTGGTTTGCACTTTGCCCATCATTAACTCTCTACTAGGGTGGTATCGCACACAGCCCACCAATCATTTATACTTATGGTGTTTTCGCACTTAGCACACCAATCATTTATAAGTGATGGTATCATACACAGCCCATCAGTTATTATTTACTCAGGTGGTAACGCACATAGCCCACCGATTATAATATGGTTGATGGTATCGCACACAGCCCATCACTACCATCAATAAGGTGATATCGTACATAGCTCACCATTATATACATTCATGGATAGTAATCCACAAGTATATCTCTATTTCAAATTTTCAATCGAGAACACCTTCACATACTTCTACTCTCACTTAACTTTCTACGATACTCATTCGCATTCATACAGTGCATCGCTAAATCTATCTCATGCAACTAAGGTGCATTAGCTACACATATCCCACTAGGGGTTCATCATACATTGAATTAATCTCAATTCAATTCTCACACATACGTGTGCTTCTCGTGATACAACCTCATACATTCAACATATTCATTGATTCATTCGAATTGTTAAACAACATTTTTGAGTCTCATACAAGTTTGTGTCACATTGACATCATACCCCAATAGGGTCTTACTTGTATTAACATATCGATGCCATGTCCCTGACATAGTCTTATTTAATGTCTCTCACCGAAGCCATATTCCAATATGGTCTTATACGGAACCTTAATTAATCATCATTTCATACTATCTACATTTCTCATCACTCTTTGATTCAATTCTCTTGGCATTTCATTAAAGATAATTCATGCATTCGTAAAGTATTTATACATTCCATACAGCATTGGAATATTAAATAAACTCGTACATAAGTGTAACATTCGCACATGAACTTACCTTGATATCGAAATAGCCGAAAAGGACTATTTGCTCACATTTCTCTTTTCATCCGTTCTAGGTTTGAAACTCATTTTCTTTGATCTAGAACAATGAAATATACTGATTTATTCATTTATAAATCATAAAATACCATTTTACACACTTTATGCAGAAATAACCATTTTGCCCCTACACTTTGGCAAAATTACAATTTTACCCCTAGGCTCGTAAATAAATTTTCATCACATTTTCTTGTTAAACAAGCCTATTTGAACATTTAATCTTCTTACAACTATCTCCAATTTCCACTATTTCATGCTTTAATGAACAAATTACAACTTTTGCATTTTAGTCCCAATTAGGTGTTTTCATCACAACACCCTTCACAAAAGTTGTTTATGAACACTCTATCATTCATTTTCTTCCATAAAAACTCAGCAACCAACATAAAATCTCTCATGGAAAGTCCCTAGACTTTCAACCATATTGCATAATAGTCCCCTCATTAGCTAGCTTAAGCTTTGGGGACTCCAAAAGTACAATTTTTATCAAGAAAGGTCACCAAAATCACTTACTTGTGAGGAGAAATGTTTGCTGAAATTTTTGAGTTCTCCAACCCTTGTTTGCTGCCAATTTTCGGTGGTGATGAAGAGAAGAAAAGATGATAGCTTTCTTTGTAACACCCCAAACCCGACCCAAACGCTACGACCAAATCTGGTATGCTACGGGGTTTATTGTAAAAACTTTGCTTTAACAGTTTTTGAAAATCTCAGTTTCTTTACTTAGGCATTTGTTAAAAAAATAGGATATCTGATGATAACCTTTACTTTTTCTTTGAACGTGTTCAGAAAACCTATTTTATTATTTTTTATGTTTTAAGTCCTTGAACATAAATTTATAAATCAGAAACACTGTCAAATATAAAGCGATAACCTAAACCATAGGGCCTTATTACATAAATAGTTCCAAAATTAAAACTTAAAGAAAACCAAAATAATTCAGAAAATAAATAAAATAAAACTTGATGGCCCTCGAGTCCGCCTCGGCTCCCGCATCCACGATCTACTCGCTCATCCAAAAGTCGGGAAAATAAAAGGGTGAGTCACCAAGACTCGGTGTGCAAATCCCGAAACACATAAAAGGCTTGAAGCCCACAAACACATTATGGGCCTTGGCCCATACACAATGGCAACAAAACATATGTATGCTACATGGCCCATCCCAGCCTAGAAATCTATCCTCTACACACTAGCCCGTACCAACCATCACACTTTGGGGATTTCTACAATCAACCCACCAACCGCTACACACCACATCGACAGACATGCTGCCTATTCCTAATAATCAGGAATAAATTTAACGTGGCTTAGCCACCGATCACTATTGTGACCTAACATTTCAATTCGTGGTTTAACCACCGATCACCAAGTGACCTATTATCATGCTCTTCCCCCTTAGTCATATTAATCCCATCCCATGCGTACATTCATGCAAAATCAAACAATATACCACTTAAGGATTTACAATCTAGCACATTCATCGATACACATAGAGAAGTTTCTATGATCACGTACCTGGCATCTATTGCCTACCCTTTTTGGGTAACACGACTCATCTACAAATTATTTTTCTGGCTTTTAGCCCATAACATATGGATATATACAGGTTAAGTAGTGTGATAGAGATCTACACACCTGATTACGGTTAAGACAACACTTTCTATGTCGACGCTATCCGTAGCCGACACAACCGCTATTTGCCTAAGGTGTTGTTCAGAAGCCTGTCCATAGCCCGGTGGCCAATCTCGAACAGCAGACACCGCGCGTTTCTTGAACTTTGGGGCTGGGACTACAGATCCAACTCCTTCCTTTGATTTGCTGACATTCGAGTCCATGAGTGATCTTGGTCAGAACGTACTACGATGATTGCTTAACGAACCATTAGGTTAAGACACGAATAACGAAAAGAAACCGATTGATCAACTTAAGGAGAACCAAAAACCTTACCTTGAAATCTCAAAAATAATATGATTCGTATGCTACAGTTTACGGCTTAGAAACCTAGACGATTAGATCTCCTTCAAATCCTTAATGCCGCCAAAGAGAAAGAACACAAGATCAGAGAAAACGTCAAACTAAGGATGGCCCTAACTACCAACTAGCCATTCGGCTTTGGCTTCAAAAGCCGAAAAAGATTACAAAAATACTAGCACAAGTCGATACTCACCTCTACAAAAGATTTCGGCTATTTCTAAACGATTCTGACTTTATGGAGAAATTGGCACAAGAGAAAAAGAATGGAAAAGAGTGTGAAGTGAGAGGTTTCGGCTTCTGAAGGAATCAAAAGGAAAGATTGCAGAGAATGGCTGAGGGTTTCGGCATAGAGAATGAGAGAAAAGCTTTAAAAGAATGGGGTTGAAATGCCGGAATTAAAGAGATAGCCCCCCTATTTATAGAAAATTTCGGCACTTACCTATCAAAAATCGAAAGCGCCCTTCCTGATAACTAACAACTAATCAAATAGTAGGGGAAATTTCGGCACCCTTATGGCATGTGGAAACCGATTTTTTCCCCCTCCAAGAGATGGAAATTCGGCCATCACTGTACTCAGCAGATAGCTCCTATCTTTTCTCCTCTATCTTAATCCATTCACTCCTCCAGAAGAGACCTAGATAACACCACTTCCCCCCTATTTTATCAGCACCTTATCCCCATTATCCAAGTTACTAAATCCTCCAAATTTTAAGCCTCATTGCCGTCCCTCTTGCTCCCCTTTTAAGAGCCGAAAATGGCCCAAAGACATGGGCTCCTTACGGCCAAAACTTGGGCCTCTTCAACTGCTAATGGTGCCACCTTATAACTCCTTTGCAGCGCCACTTGTTACTGAGCCACAAGCCCACTTTGTAGTTTAACCCACAGATACTATCTTTTAAACCCTTTAGTGTCCCATCAGAAAATTTAATCAAGGCCTCGACCCCATCCTGAGCCCAATTTGGACCCCTAACACTTAAATTAACACATTAAACATATCCCCACACTAAGCGCATAGGCCCATTAATTCAGGATGTTACATTCTTTCCTTTATTTTCTCTTATTTTATTTCTTTTTACTCACCTAACATGACAACATTTAATGTCTTTGTCCCCCTTGACTTTCTATGGCCGGCCAACACATTTAACAAGGCCAAATTGCACATTTGGGACCTCCAATTAATACTCTATGACTATTTGGTACCTCTAGCAATTAAAATAGAACTTTCGCACTTTATGCGATTTAGTCCTTTTTCACAATTTAACTAGAATTCGCTAAAATTAATGCACCAAAATTTCCATGCATCCTTATAAACATGTTATATCACATAAAATATCATGAAAATAATTTTATCTAACCTCGAATTAGTGATTCTGAGATCACTATTCCGACTAGCCCCTAAATCGGGCTGTTACAAATATGGTCCTACTCGAGACTTTAACCATCATCATGTCATTCTATATACATTTTCCATTACTCTTAGATCCAATTCTCTTGATATCTCATCAAGGATATTTCATACGTTTCATAGTGTAAATCTAGATTCCATACAACATTGGAATATTAAATTAACTCGTACACAGTTGCAACAATCGCACATGAACTTACCTCGATGTTGAAAGAGCCGAAAAGGACTTTTTACCCACATTTCTCTTTACATCCGGTCTAGGTCCGAAACTCATTTTCTTTGATCTAGAACAATGAAATTTACTGATTTAATCACTTATAAATCATGATATACCATAATCTAAACTTTAGGCAAAAATGACTATTTTGTCCCTACACTTTGGCAAAATTACCATTTTGCCCCTAGGCTCGTAAATAAATTTTCATCACATTTTCTTGTTAAACAAGCCTAGCTGAACATTTAATCCTCTTAAAACTATCCATAATTCCATCTATTTCATGCCTTAATGAATAAATTACAACTTTTGCATTTTAGTCCCAAATAGGTGTTTTCATGACAACACCTTTCACAAAAGTTGTTTCTCATCATCCTATCATTCATTTTCTTCCATAAAAACTCAACAACCAGCACAAAATCTCTCATGGTAAGTCCCTAGACTTTCAACCATATTGCATAATAGTCCCCTCTTTAGAAAGCTTAAGCTTTGGGGACTCCAAAAGTACAATTTTTATCAAGAAAGATCATCAAAATCACTTACTTGAGTGGAGTAAAGCTTGGCTGAAATTTTGAACTCTCAACCCCCATTTTTTCTGCTCATTTTCGGTGGAGAGAATATGGAGAGAAAAGATGATATTTTCTTTTCTTTATTTTATGATAAAAGTAAATTTTTATCACCAAATTTCCACCTAACCATTGACCAAGTCCTTTCTTTGTCCCCCCTATGGCCGGCCATCACTCCTCTCATGGCCTAATTGCACTTTAAGGACCTCCAATTAACATTCTATGGCTATTTGGCACCTCTAGCAATTAAAATAGAACTTTTGCACTTTATGCGATTTAGTCTTTTTTCACAATTTAGCTAGAAATCGCTAAAATTAAGGCACCAAAATTTTTATGCATCCTCATAAACATGTTATAACACATAAAATAACATGAAAATAATTTTTCTCTAACCTCAAATTAGTGATTCCAAGATCACTGTTTCGACTAGCCCCTAAATCGGGCTGTTACAATTCTCCCCATTAGGGATTTTCGTCCTCGAAAATCTTATCAGGAAGATTTGCTCTGAACATTCCTGAAAAGTTTCCACCAACTCATCAAAATCACAAATCGACTTATCCTTAAGTTTTTCCCGTCAATAACCTTTAAGCTGTAATACACAAGTCGAAGCACAATTTGAGACCTACATTACTCTGCCTCCCGGGCACATATACTCAATAAACTTACAACTATGAACTCGGCACATGCCAAAATGATCATTCGGATCGTTATCACATACTTCATTAAAATTTGGATGACATCCCTCTCCTTGGAAATCAAGTCACTTTAATTTTGAAAGCTATTGTTTTTTTTTATCTCACTTTATCACTAGGATAATCACCGATTGTAATAGTCTCAACTTTGGACACTCAGATAATTCAGCTATTACCGGTCAACTACTTCCAAAATTAAACTCAATCACATCATAAAGTGTACTCAGTTGTCAAAAAACATCTATGCATATATCTGCGCATTCTCTAATTCTTGTACGAGTATACCTGTTACTATTAAGTCTCATTTCAAAATTTCTGCATAAGTTCTGAATTCATCCACATACAATTTCTATCTCAAAGTAACATCAACAACGGAAACCTTATCCAACCTGAATTTTAACATCTGAGACAAACTCATTCTAAGCTCATTTAAAATACCATTCACTATCTCCCTTCTGAACTTCTTTGTCTCGAAAGGAAAACTCGCTCTAGTCATTAACCTCACAAACTAGGTATTACCAACTAAGGTCAATCGAGTAACGAACTCACATTGCTTAAACTAGGATCTTTCATTCAGACACCTATACTTTGTCTACTATCTGGGAAGTATTACAATAACTATATTCGCCATTGTAATAGTTCAAGTCGTTTTCACTATTTCATTTTCCAAAAATCTTCTGTAGCATAAGATTCTCTAACTCATCAAAATTCAAAAGGCACATATCGGTTTGTCCATGAATCATTTCCTAACATTTAACTCACAATACAGACACAAAAGTGATCGTCTCTGGATCACCAACCTATCAACTCTTTTTCTCGATTCGCATCAACTCGTGATTAGAACTTTCAATCAATAGCTCCCTCTATAGCTTTCAATTCAACCATCACGGTTTAAACATTCAAATGAGCATGTCCTTGTATCGTGCTCCCTACTCACATACACAGAGGATTTTATTCTCTTTATTTATTCATGCGTGAATATACACATAACTTGAATCATATCTCAACATATTAATCTACTCTTTTCTCCATACTGAGAACATATTTTAGGCACACTCTCATCTGAGTTCCTCTTGTTATGCTAGTCTAAGACCTTTACTATCGTCGTATCCCCTGATAGCATGGACATCTCGATCGAATTCATTAACTCTATTCAGCTTACTTGAAAGTTCATCATACAACGTGAAACTTGTGATTTCACTTCTTATACTAGAATCATCACGAACTTCCTCCTCAAGGTACCCGTACAGGGCTACAAGGATATAAAGGAATGTCGATTTCAATTAACTAAATCGACAACTGTTTAGTCTGCTTTTTCTGTCAGTTGACGTTCTCACACAATCACATTTTCATGAAAAGAACGACTACATTATCCCTGAAGGGAAACAGATGTTTACACAAGATACTCAAGGAGATTTTTATAATCCCTTCATAACATCAAATAACCATGCACAAACTGCAGGCTTTGAGCCAACTTATTCAAACTTGACATTTATTTAGCACATACCGTGCCATACATCATACTCATTTATTCTTAACTCGTTCACGAGTTCCTGTGTTCACTTATTTACACGGCTTTAGTACAATTTTCATTTCTACCTCTAGACTCATCTATCTATCCCATTGATCACTAGGGGTAATCAAAGAAGCTCATTCATCGTCATTTATGTAGGCACGAAACTAATGCCACACTCCCGAGGTGGTCTTATATGGAGTCACCTCTAAAGGCCAATGCCATATCCCGGATAAGGTCTTATATGGACTTCCACATCATGTATCGATGCCATATTCCAAATATGGCCTTATACGATTCTCATATCCATTACCAAAACCATTCTCTGGATGTGGTCCCATACGGTATCATAACTTGGTGCCGAGGCCATGCCTCGAACATGGTCTTATACGGGACCTTCTCTATTTCATATCTCAATAATAGTCTTTTCATTATAGTTCCCTAGGACTTCAACCTCATGTTCAACAACAATTACTCTATATAGTAGAGTATCATGTACCAATATGATTCAAAGCATTCTCAAAATGCTAACATAATCATTGCATTAATCGAATGCAACTTGCTCAACTTAACTCTCATAACATCTCATCATAATTCAACAATGGTAAGGGGGTGAGGTCGTAGTGTCCCATAACTTGACTCTCGTGACCACATGCATATGATTTAACATTCATCATCAATGAAATATCATCATAGTCACACAACTCACTCCAAGTGAGTATTCACATTTTTCATGCCACAATTGTTTCTATCACTCATACCTTCAAACATTGACTTTACTTACTCAAGTTCCACATTAATATCTACCTGAGTATTCAACATTTGATTCTACTCCCTCTTACTATTGCTTATCAATTTAGAGAATGTCTTACGGGTTTTGAGTACGTCGTTTACTTGGTTGCCGTAGTCCAACTATAGTCTTACTCATGTCACCCATCATAGCCCAGCTATTTCTTTACATGTCATCACGATGCCATAGCCTTGCTACGGTCTTACACGAAATCTCATATCAATACCAATGCCATACCCCTGATACGACCTTACATGGAACTCATGTCGTTGCTGATGCCATATCCCAGATATGGTCTTACACGATTCCATACCAAAGCCAGGTCCTAGACGTGGTCTTACACGGGATCACTATTTGTCACCAATGCCATGTCCCAGACATGGTCTTATATGGGATCACATGCATCGCCATGGTCCAACCATGGTCTTATTCATCATTTTATCATTGAACGACCGTACCCATCCCTGCATTCTACTTAGTCAAACTTTCCAGTTTAACTCTCACACCATAATACTCGTAGTTTCATACAGAGTCACAAAATAAAACATTATACATCATCTATTTTAATAGTTGCACATGAGATTTAACTATGTGGACATATTGATCATATATCGTTCAAACAATCATACATACACATATACTCCATTCTCTGGGTAAATTTTCTCACTGTATGCACCTAACCCAATAGGTTGAGTATATAACACATTATGCACATCCAGCCAATGCAGATAAACTTCTCATTTCATGCATTATCACACACATGTCATATACTTCTACTCATACCTCTTTGAATCTCATCATTGCATAAGAGCATTTCAACTTTCCCATTATCACTTACAACGTTATTGGATTTAGCTCGGTTGGGAACCATCACTGTTTTAACAAAACAATTTCGTTAGAGCCGGGAAACATCACACTATCACGATCCACATATGGCATGTATAGCTAGACTCTTACTCACGCTAGGTTAGTCCTAGAACCGACTAAACCATAGCTCTAATACCACTAAATGTAACACCCCTTACCCGGGTTCTACGCCGAGAACCGGGCCTGAGGCGTTACCGAACTCAAACCACTTGATCGCCACATAGGCTCAACGTAATTACTCTCTATAACTTCATTCTCGACTTACGAGGCCTCACTCATACACACGAGGGCTCTCGAGACTAATCCAGAACTTTTTCCAACCTTAAAATTTTTCTCTTCAAAATAGGTCTTACACGCCCGTGCAAGATTAGACACGCCCGTGCATAGGCACACACGCCCATGTCCCCAAACGGTGCCTAAAAAAAACCCAAGCATTCTGCCAAATGCCCCACGGTTAAGGCACACGCCCATACGGTTTGGGAACACGCCCGTGTTCCCTATTACATGTCCGTGCCTTCCACCCGTGGTCGACACTGACTAAATCCACACGGCCTGGACACGCCCGTGGCCCTGGCCCGTGTGACAATTAAATTTCTAAGTGTCAAGTGCAGACTTCACACGGCCTTGGCACACGCCCATGTGCCAACTGTGTGTATCACACGGCCTAGACAAATGGCCATGTGACCAGCCCGTGGTCTATTCTGACTTAAGACACTAAGGTGCTGGAGACACACGTTCTAGACACACGCCCGTGTGTCTATCCGTGTGGGCACTTAGAGGCTATCTTACCAAGCCTTTTACTACTCATGTCTGTATACATTCATATATTTCTTCAAAACATTCTCAAATCATTAAGGAGATAGAGTCATTCATCCCATACACTAGGGGGAACTATTCCGATATAATTACAAACAACATAAGCCATCATCTATGTCTATATACAATTGTCCCATAACTCATTTAGGCCAACACATTTGGCACATTAACAATGACTTAATCAACCTTATATACTAGCCCTATACATGCCATGACTCATAAAGACTTGATACCTTATACCAAGTGTCTGCTCGATAGTGTGAAAACATCTCCGGCAGTCTCCAACCCGAGCTAGCTAAATTAACCTATAAGAGGTGAGAAAGGAAGATGAGTAAGCAATAATGCTTAGTAAGTTCATATGCAAATAAGAATCAACTACTAATATCCATATGATTATACTCACACACAAGGTATTAGAATGAGTTTTACTCTTGAACTCACAGTTACCTGTTCAATCATTCATAATGCTTCCTCATTTCATCTCTTACCACATTCTATCCATATCTCGGGCTTAATGCTCGAGTTCATTAACTTACCATGCCACAAGCCAATTCGCTCGTTTAATTAGCATACATTCCTGCACTGATCATCACAAGATCATATAAAACAACACATCATGCATTCTCAATAAACCACTCATACTACCAATCTCTCGGTGGTTACGCACTTAGCCCACCATTGAATCTCTTATAGGGTGGTATCACACACAGCCCACCAATCATTTATACTAATGGTGATTTCGCACTTAGCTCACCAATCATTTATAAGCGATGGTTTCACACACAGCCCATCGATTACTAATTTATCAAGTGGTAACACACACAGCCCACCGATAATAATATAGTTAATGGTATCGCACATAGCCCATCAATTAATAATATATCAGGTGGTAACGTACACATCCCACCGATAATAATATAGTTGATGGTATCACACACAGCCCATCAATTAATAATATATCAGGTGGTAACGCACACAGCCCACCGATATTATACATTCGTAAATACTTATCAACACACATTTTCTCTAATTCAAACGTTCATCCGTAAACATCCTCACTAATTATCATTCTCACTTAACTTTCTACGATTCTCATTCGCGTTCACACAATACATTAACAAATCTATCTCATACAAATAAGGTGCAATAATAACACATATCCCACTAGGGGTTCGTCAGATATTGAATTCATCTCAGTTCAGTTCTAACACTCACTTGTACTTCTCGTGGTACAACCACCTACATTCAAATTGTTAACTAACTCTCTTGAGTCTCATACACATAGTTCTCATTGACATCATACCCCAATAGGGTCTTACACATATTAACATATCGATGCCATGTCCTTGACATGGTCTTATACAAACTCTTACACCGAGGCCATAATCAAATATGGTCCTACTCGAGACTTTAACCATCATCATGTCATTCTATATACATTTTCCATTACTCTTAGATCCAATTCTCTTGACATCTCATCAAGGATATTTCATACATTTCATAGTGTAAATCTACTTTCCATACAACATTGGAATATTAAATTAATTCGTACACAGTTGCAACAATCGCACATGAACTTACCTCGATGTTGAAAGAGCCGAAAAGGACTTTTTGCCCACATTTCTCTTTACATCCGTTCTAGGTCCGAAACTAATTTTCTTTGATCTAGAACAATGAAATTTACTGATTTAATCACTTATAAATCATAATATACCATAATCTAAACTTTAGGCAAAAATGACTATTTTGCCCCTACACTTTGGCAAAATTACCATTTTGCCCCTAGGCTCGTAAATAAATTTTCATCACATTTTCTTGTTAAAAAAGCCTAGCTGAACATTTAATCCTCTTACAACTATCCATAATTCCATCTATTTCATGCCTTA
Organism: Gossypium sturtianum; assembly: GCA_025698515.1. NCBI lineage: Eukaryota > Viridiplantae > Streptophyta > Magnoliopsida > Malvales > Malvaceae > Gossypium > Gossypium sturtianum. Next base: position 38,570,615 of record CM046949.1, read on the forward strand.
ATGAATAAATTACAACTTTTGCATTTTAGTCCCAAATAGGTGTTTTCATGACAACACCTTTCAAAAAAGTTGTTTCTCATCATCCTATCATTCATTTTCTTCCATAAAAACTCAACAACCAGCACAAAATCTCTCATGGTAAGTCCCTAGACTTTCAACCATATTGCATAATAGTCCCTTCTTTAGAAAGCTTAAGCTTTGGGGACTCCAAAAGTACAATTTTTATCAAGAAAGATCATCAAAATCACTTACTTGAGTGGAGTAAAGCTTGGCTGAAATTTTGAACTCTCAACCCCCATTTTTGCTGCTCATTTTCGGTGGAGAGAAGATGGAGAGAAAAGATGATATTTTCTTTTCTTTATTTTATGATAAAAATAAATTTTTATCACCAAATTTCCACCTAACCATTGACCAAGTCCTTTCTTTGTCCCCCCTATGGCCGGCCATCACTCCTCTCATGGCCTAATTGCACTTTAAGGACCTCCAATTAACATTCTATGGCTATTTGGCACCTCTAGCAATTAAAATAAAACTTTTGCACTTTATGCGATTTAGTCCTTTTTCACAATTTAGCTAGAAATCGCTAAAATTAAGGCACCAAAATTTTCATGCATCCTCATAAACATGTTAAAACACATAAAATAACATGAAAATAATTTTTCTCTAACCTTAAATTAGTTATTCTGAGATCATTGTTTCGACTAGCCCCTAAATCGGGCTGTTACAATGAATTTATTTTATTAACCCATATGTTTGAAAAAATTACAAATGTTTATTGAAAAAAACACTACACTTAGGGCACCTGATCCAACACTCACTTTGTCCATCGAGATAAATTAAGAGTTACTCGGCAAATTTGTCTCCGACCTTGTTTAACCTTTGATTACTTCCTAGGGTTGTCAAGCCTAGGGTATAAGAACACATAATTTATACCAACTAATTCTATTATGAACCCTTATTCTTTTTTAATTAATCGACTTAATTAATTAGTTCAATAAACAAATAATGCAAGATATGAATAAAGCACAAGAAATTATTATAATATTCATAAAATTGTTAGTTGATCAGGTTAAAGAAATATAAATAAAATAATAAAATAGAAGAGTAGACTAAATGCTCATTGATAATATATTAAAGCACGATTGTAACGACCCAAATTTGGGCCTAGTAGAATTAGGCCCATTGGGCTTTGGGCACGGGAGCGTTTAAAAACTTTTGAGAACAAGAGAACGAATTTAATTCAAGTTGGACCTATTAGGTGAGTGATTTTGGAAGGTTATGGGGCTTCTATGAAGTCCCAGGATCAAATTTAGGCTTTAGGAAAATTTTGGTTTTAGGTGAATAAAACCCTGGGAGTTAGTAGTAGGCTTTAAGAATAAAATGTGGAGAAAAATGACACAAGGAAGGGAGTGGTCTAGTGGCAAGGCGTCATTAAGGGGATAAGGGAGTGCTTGGGTTCAAGTCTTGGCCTTTGCATTTCATTTTGATTTATTTTTTAAGTGAACTTGGACTTTGGCCCATAGATTTATATTTAGTTGCGCATGATTTTAGACACAAGAGGAGCTGTGGCCTAGTGGCTAGTGGCGTAGATTATGCTACAGGGGAGCCTGGGTTCGAATCTCATGAGTAGCAAAAAGGGGATACTTATTTTGCTAAGTTGGGGCGCAAGAGTTTGTGTTGGATTTAAACTCTACTGAAGGAGGGATCCCACATCGGAAAGCTAGCAAGAGGGAAGGTGAAAAGCTGGCTATAAATGGAGCTGTCTATGAGGAGAGGAAGCATACCTGGTTGGCATTGGGCATAGGAGCTTTCGGAGCGCGGATTAGCTTCAGATTCCTATCAGGTGTGTATTTCGCCCTACTCTAGATGTAGAGCGGCAAATGCTGAAATGCCGGTCACACGGCAATGGTAGCCACACGAGCGTGCGAGCGCACGTGTGGGAGCTTCGACGCGATAGTTGAGGCCACCATGAGTATTCTTGTGGGTTAGGCTGTTTGGGCCTCGATGGGCCGAAAGGGGCTAAATGGGCCCAATGAGCCCGTGGGCCCATATGATTAGGTTGTACGATTGTGTAGTGGATGTTGGATTAAACTATGTGAACCACATATATGTGGCTAGATTTGGGCTAAACGGGCCACACGAGCGTGTGGACCCATTTGGGCCAAGAATGGGCCCTGGGCCCATTCGCATCGTTATCTCTGTTTAGAATACCTTGGTTTACAAAATTACCAAAATACCCCGATTTGCAAAATTACCGAAATACCCCCGGTTTGTGAAATTATCGAAATACCCCCTGTTTGCAAAATTACCAAAATACCCCCGATTTGCAAAATTATCGAAATACCCCCAGTTTGTGAAATTACCATTTTACCCCTAAATGACAAAATGACCGTTGTACCCTCGTGGTAGTACTAGCGTTGCATGTGTTAATTGTATAATTGATTATGTTTGAGATGCGTTGCATACATGGATTGGTTATGAGTAGAATTACCGAACTACTCCTGTAGGGTAGAATTACCGAAATACCCTTATAGGGTAAAATGACTGATTTGCCCTTGTAGGTAAATGATCGACTTGTGCAATGAGTGGACTAATTTGACTGTGGTTGTAACACCCCCAAACCCGGCCCACAAGTCCTGACCGGATCTGGTTATGTCACTGCGGAATGATGGTTGAAAATCGTTGTCTTTAGAATAAAACTTGAAAATTTTGTTAACTTTCGGGAAGTAAGTCCATTAAAATTTATTAAATAATATAAGCTTGGTTTGAATTATCCGAGTTAAAACTTTATTATAATTTATCATAATATAAATCCTTTGTAAAAATATTACTAAATACGATATAACCTTTATCAACTATAAATAGAGTACTTTAATCAAAAGTGGCCCTTATTACAAATAATAAATCCAAGTACTTCAAATTAAAATGCTTGAAATAAAAATATTCAAAACGTCTACTTCTGCATGAAAATCTGCTTCTGCATGGGCCACCTTGTATCCACTCAAACCCGGTCCATTACTCACGACCCACCTGCGATGTTTAAAAAGTTGGGTGAGTCATACAGACTCAGTGTGTAAGTTAACCACTGAAATCCACCCACATGCTAGCCACATAATATCTCAATTATCAAATGCATATTATAATCATTTAAACATTACCACAATCTGGGCTTGGCCCACAATCAAATCATATCAAATACTGGGCTAGGCCCTTTTCTCATCAATCCACTGATTACTGGGCTTGGCCCATTTCCATATCCATTCATAACGAAACCATGCAATCATGATACCCAACCCAATCCTAGGGTCCATCCGCTACACACCCCCTTATCCAGCCTACCACACACCAGGGGACTATCGAGTCACCCTCTCCTTTTCCCTCCAAAAAGGCAACTAATGCCATCCACGATGTAGCGTGTAGCTAACATCAAACCACGATGGAGCACACAGCAATCCATCAAGCCACGATATGGCATAAAGCCCATATCAATCAAGGTAACCACGCGAACTAAATCGCAAAGATCCACAACGCGACCTCAGTCAGCGCCAATCCACGATGTAGCACAAAGCTGACATCAACCACGTACTCGAAGTACACCCGTACCTTCTTTTCATAACCCACCCATGCACATGCCACATAAAATATAATCGTGATCATGCATGCACATGCTTATTAATGTCCATAAACATACTCATAAACAAATAATCACACTACAATAGATCCGATACTAACCTGGTCATCGCTATACCCTTTAGGGGTATATATGGCACACTTATTACTGCACTTGTTGGTCAACATATAACACATAAACCCGGAAACAGTAGGCTAATTACACACCTTATTACTAGGAGTTCTAGACTCTCGATCCTCGATGCTATCGTTTAGCGAAACTACGGCTTTTTGCCTAACGCTTTACATTCTTTGCCCACACCACGTGGCCAATCTCGTCAGTGAAACGGATCTTTTCTTAAACTTTGGGATGGGGACTTTCTCTTGCCCACTTTGACTGGTATTGGTCTCCATCAAAAAGCTTAATCAGAACCACACGATTAATCAACGAAGTCATAATCAACTAATTCTAAGTCACTTACTAATATCCTTACCGAAATAATCTGAGATCCCGAAGGCTTCCTTTGCTCTTGTCGATATGCCCCTAAAAAGAACATAGCCACTCTTCTGGTCAACACAACATTACATAATAAGGCCTAAGGCCGAATACCTTACCACTCTTACCTTGATGAGTCCAAACAATTCGAGACCTTCCTTTAAACTCCTTGGCGGCTGCTACAAACAAGCAAAACACATCACTTATAACCTAGAGAGCATTCGGCCAACCAACACTAAGGCCAACCATTCGGATTTGACCTCTAACCAATTAACTAGGATACTTACCTACAATCTTTAGATGTCGACGACACCACACTTCACCGGTTCGGCTTCAAACTTGATAAAGTAGAAGAGAGATGGAGGGCTAAAGATTTCGGCTATCAAGGGATTAAAGAAAACAAAAGAAATATTTGACTACAAAGGCCAAAGGAGAAATCGGCACACCAAGAGGAGAGGAGAGATTGGCAAAAGACTTGAAGAATAATTGGCACTCTACCCCTATTTATAGCATTCGGCCAACCCCCCTAGAAGACTCCAAGATTCGGCCAACACCTTCCTAGCCACTAATTCAATTCCATTTGAATTAGTTCAATTCAAAACAAGTTGAATTACTCCACTATTATCCCCCTTATAAATAATAGATAAATAAAAATAAATAAAAAAAAAAACACATTAACCTCATCTAAATAAGAGTCTTCTAGCCGCCCAACACCTTCAAAATTGCTTCCAAAAAGGACTAAAAATTTAAACTCTAAAACGCAGCTCTCTTGGTTCGAACCTGGGACCAGTCTGCTGCACACTTCTCCTCCAACGCCCAGGCCACACGGCCACATTGATTTTTATGCTAGAAACCCCCAACATTTTATTTTAAACCCTTTCTACTCAAGCCCATAACCACCAACAAAAATAAAAACGCCAACTGCAGCTCCAGGCGCTCGAACCCGCGCCTTATCACTCCTCCAGCGCCTAAGTGCCGCACGAGCACCACTTGGACCAGCTGCTTCTTGTGTCAAAACACGCCCCCACTCTTTTTTAAGGCCTCCCGCCTTGTAACGCCAAGATCCAAAAATTAAAACCACCTGCTTCTCTTTGATTCGAACCCAAGACCCTCAAAGGCGCTACTTCCAAATTTCTTACCAGCGGCGCATGAAGCCACTTTGCGGATCCTTTCTTGTGCCTTAAACGCCCAATTAATTCTTTTAAGGCCTCCCAAAGCCAAGCTCCCCTTTATTACTTAAAAATCCAAAAATTTTCTAAGGCATTCCTTGCCTTCTAGGGTTCTCCAAACCCCTAAAAATTCCTCCAACATGACCATAAGCCTACTAACTGCTCGGGTTATGCTCCAAGCGCATAACCCGTAAACCAGGGTGTTACAGTGGTTGTATGACTGATATGCTTTTATTACATGTTTAAATAATTGTTACTGAGCATGGCCATTTTGCATACACGTGTAATGATTGAGCATGACATACACGACATATTGCATGGGGTTGGGATTATTAATACGGAGGAAGTGCTAATAGGATCGCATGGTCGCTGACGATCGTGGATCCACGAAGGCTTTATAGCCACCGTAGGCTTTTTAGCCACCGAAGCGACCATGCCTTTGCACCGATAATGTTCTTGAGGGTGTGTGTGCCATTAATATGGCTTCGTGCCGTAATTATGGGCTTTGTGCAATACCGAAGGCTTTGTGCCGATATTATGGCTTTGTGCCAATCGTATTCTACCGTGGCTATGTGCCTAACTTATATATCGATGACTCGTATCGATCATATTTACCCAAAGTCGTAGCCGATTATATTACCGTCGATGGCTATGTGCCAAATATAATACTGATCACCGATGGCTTTGTACTAATTGTAATACCGCTCTCAAAGGCTTTTTAGCCACCGAGCAGCCATGCTACACCGATAATGTTAGTGCCGCAACCGGTGCTACATAAGGAGTGTACGGATGGGTGGGTCGATTAAATCCCCACGAGAGTGTACGGTTGGGCGAGACGGAGTGCGAGGGTTGGTATGGGCATTAATGCATTGCATATATGGTTTTTAATATCGAAATGGGCTTAGGCCCGATAAATATGATATGTGACATTTGGTATGGGTTAAGGCCCAACTGAGGCTTTTATGGGTTAAGGCCCAATTGCCACCGCTACTGAAATGGGCTTCGGCCTGGATTGTTGTGATTCATGTTATTACTGATGAGGGTTGTACACACTGAGTTTTCGTAAACTCACCCCTCTTTTAATTTTCTCGAGTAATCCCCATGGCGGTTCGACGTCTTTGGAGGACTCGGAGGTGGCCACACTACGAGCAGTTTTGGATTTCCGTATTCCCCTTATTTTTATTTTATTTTGGGTTTATATTTTGTAATAAGGCCTCTCTTAAATTCCAGTTTTTAGTTTGGGATTTTTAGTTTATTAAGTTTTAAATCTGCTCAACATTTAATCGCGATTTTCCAAAACAATATCTGTTTTTAAAACACTACGCTTTCGTAACTAAGTTGTAAATATCACGTTTTCATAAGTCAATTGTTTTAAATTAAGCTTCCACATCGAACAAGGTTTTGAAGGTAATGTCTTCTTAATAAATGTCGATTATTAATAACAATCGTAAACTGAGACTTTAGTTTTTAAATATCAAGAAGGGTTTTTAATGAAAATGCGGTTTTCGAAAAACACCTCAATGTGACACGCCAGATTCAGCCTAACTTCTAGGCCGAGTTTGGGGTGTTACATTTAGTGGTATCAGAGCTCGGTTGCAAAACTCGGGCTGTGAGGTGGGCTTTAGTTTCTATTTTAAAGATGTTTACAAGTGATTTTGAAGTGGTTTTGGAAGGTTTTTGTGTGGCACACCGAGTCTCTGGCGTCGGACCAAGTAAGTTCTCCTATCTGTTTTAAACTGTTATACTGTAGATAGTTACTAGGCTTACTGTAGATGATAGACTATACTGAGGCCCGTAGAGACTAAGACTGTCGTGAGCTTGCGATTTTGAAAACAACTCTTATCTACTACTTCCATAAAACATTTGTTTAATTACTAGAACTATGGGCTTATTCATAAAATTTCTAATTCAGATAATACGCAAAGTGATAATGTGCGTAGCAGAAGCGTGGTGGTATAACCGATAGTGTACGGCTATTAGATAGTTGGAAATTTCGAGGACGAAATTTCTTTAAGAGGGTAGATTTATAACGACCCAAATTTGGGCCTAGTAGAATTAGGCCCATTGGGCTTTGGGCACGGGAGCGTTTAAAAACTTTTGAGAACAAGAGAATAGCTTTAATGCAAGTTGGACCTATTAGGTGAGTGATTTTGGAAGGTTATGGGGCTTCTATGAAGTCCCGGGATCAAATTTAGGCTTTAGGAAAATTTTGGTTTTAGGTGAATAAAACCCTAGGAGTTAGTAGTAGGCTTTAAGAATAAAATGTGGAGAAAAATGACACAAGGAAGGGAGTGGTCTAGTGGCAAGGCGTCATTAAGGGGATAAGGGAGTGCTTGGGTTCAAGTCTTGGCGCTTGCATTTCATTTTGATTTATTTTTTAAGTGAACTTGGACTTTGGCCCATAGATTTCTATTTAGTTGCGCATGATTTTAGACACAAGAGGAGCTTGTGGCCTAGTGGCTAGCGGCATAGATTATGCTACAGGGGAGCCTGGGTTCGAATCTCATGAGTAGCAAAAAAGGGATACGTATTTTGCTAAGTTGGGGCGGCAAGAGTTTGTGTTGGATTCAAACTCTACTGAAGGAGGGATCCCACATCGGAAAGCTAGCAAGAGGGAAGGTGAGAAGCTGGCTATAAATGGAGCTGTCTATGAGGAGAGGAAGCATACCTGGTTGGCATTGGGCATAGGAGTATTCGGAGCGTGGATTAGCTTCAGATTCCTATCAGGTGTGTATTTCGCCTTACTCTAGATGTAGAGCGGCAAATGCTGAAATGCCGGTCACACGGCAATGGTAGCCACACGAGCGTGTGAGCGCACATGTGGGAGCTTCGACGCGATAGTTGAGGCCACCATGAGTATTCTTGTGGGTTAGGCTGTTTGGGCCTCGATGGGTCGAAAGGGGCTAAATGGGCCTAATGGGCTCGTGGGCCCATATGATTAGGTTGTACGATTGTGTAGTGGATGTTGGATTAGACTATGTGAACCTCATATATGTGGCTAGATTTGGGCTAAACGGGCCACACGAGCGTGTGGACCCATTTGGGCCGAGAATGAGCCCTAGGCCCATTCGCATCATTATCTCTGTTTAGAATGCCTTGGTTTACCAAAATACCCCCGGTTTGCAAAATTACCGAAATACCCCCGGTTTGCAAAATTACCGAAATACCCCCGGTTTGCAAAATTACCAAAATACCCCCAGTTTGCAAAATTACCAAAATACTCTCGATTTGTGAAATTACTGAAATACCCCCGGTTTGAAAAATTACCGTTTTACCCCTAAACGACAAAATGACCGTTGTACCCTCGTGGTAGTACCAGCGTTGTATGTGTTAATTGTATAATTAATTATGTTTGAGATGCGTTGCATACATGGATTGGTTATGAGTAGAATTACCGAACTACCCCTGTAGGGTAGAATTATCGAAATACCCTTATAGGGTAAAATGATTGATTTGCCCTTGTAGGTAAATGATCGACTTGTGCAATGAGTGGACTAATTTGACTGTGGTTGTATGACTGATATGCTTTTATTACATGTTTAAATAATTGTTACTGAGCATGACCATTTTGCATACACGTGTAATGATTGAGCATGACATACACGACATATTGCATGGGGTTGGGATTATTAATACGGAGGAAGTGCTAATAGGATCGCATGGTCGCTTGACGACTGTGGATCCACCGAAGGCTTTATAGCCACCATAGAATTTTTAGCCACCGGGCAGCCATGCTGCACTGATAATGTTACTGAGGGCTGTGTGCCATTAATATGGCTTCGTGCCGTAATTATGGGCTTTGTGCCAATACCGAAGGCTTTGTACTGATATTATGGCTTTGTGCCAATCGTATTTACCGTGGCTATGTGCCTAACTTATATATCGATGACTGACTCTGTGTCGATCATATTTACCCAAGGCTGTGTGCCGATTATATTACCGTCGCTGATGGCTATGTGCCAAATATAATACAGTCACTGATGGCTTTGTGCCAATTGTAGTACAGCTACTGAAGGCTTTTTAGCCACCGAGTAGCCATGCTGCACCGATAATGTTAGTGCCGCAACCGGTGCTACATAAGGAGTGTACGGATGGGTGGGTCAATTAAATCCCCACAGGAGTGTACGGTTGGACAGGAGACAGAGTGCAAGGTTGGTATGGGCATTAATGCATTGCATATATGGTTTTTAATACTGAAATGGGCTTAGGCCCAGATAAATATGATATGTGACATTTGGTATGGGTTAAGGCCCAACTAAGGCTTTTATGGGTTAAGGCCCAATTGCCACCGCTATTGAAATGGGCTTCTGCCCGGATTGTTGTGATTCATGTTATTACTGATGAGGGTTGTACACACTGAGTTTTCGTAAACTCACCCCCTATTTTTAATTTTTCTCAGGTAATCCTCAGTAGGCGGTTTGACGCACTGGAGGACTCGGAGGTGGCCACACTACGAGCAGTTTCGGATTTCCGTATTCCCCTTATTTTTATTTTATTTTGGGTTTATATTTTGTAATAAGGCCTCTCTTAAATTCCTGTTTTTAGTTTGGGATTTTTAGTTTATTAAGTTTTAAATCTGCTCAACATTTAATCGCGATTTTCCAAAACAATATCTATTTTCAAAACACTACGCTTTCGTAACTAAGTTGTAAATATCACGTTTTCATAAGTCAATTGTTTTAAATTAAGCTTCCGCATCGAACAAGGTTTTGAAGGTAATGACTTCTTAATAAATGTCGATTATTAATAACAATCGCAAACTGCGACTTTAGTTTTTAAATATCAAGAAGGGTTTTCAATGAAAATGCGGTTTTCGAAAAACACCTCAATGTGACACGCCAGATTCGGACCTAACTTCTAGGCCGGGTTTGGGGTGTTACAACGATTCTAGAGCAATCTCTACTTGCAATTGTCTTCACATCGGAATAAGATATCCTGACTAAGCAAACATAAAAGGAAAGAAAACTAAAAACTAAATAAAACTGTCTCTGTCCAAAAGTATGCACTAATTTTTGTACAGGAGCCTCTTATTTATTGGCTAAAATGTGTTCACCTTATGCCTGATATGCATCTGATACTAATAAATGCTCTATATCAAGTGATATCTTAAAATCTTATCAAACACGACCACTGACATCATCATTACTTGTTACCCATGTTCAAGCTACAACCCAACACAGGCTGCTATGGCTCAACACTCGTCTCAAGTTCCTACATTAGTTAGGCCTAAAAATAAGCGTCCTGCACACTTAAATACACAAATTAAACCTACCTACGGCCCGTGTCAGCCTAATAAGTCACTAACACTAAAAAATATGTCAAAAACACTTATTTTATTAGCTTTTACTACTTAGCTACTAACTACTGCAAATGCAATAAGTAATTATAAATGCCTAGAAAACAAGCTCGTTAAATGCCGAAATATACCAAAATGACTACTACATTTGACATCAGGTCAAATACCCTATACTTAAGTCTTTTCTTGCCTTCAAGCAAACTAAACAAAAACAAAATAAAAACCGAAAACAAATTAAATTGAAAACGAGAAATAAACATGCAAGAAAATAAAATGTTCTTGAGCTAACTTGATACAAGAAATTAGACAGAAATATATTAACAAGATAATGTAAATAAATATATAATTTTAGAATGATATACAATTGACTCATAATTTCTAAAATTAGACTGGTTAGTTCAATAAATTACAAAGCAAACAAATAAAAGAATGTCAAGTATAGGTTTCCATCAAAATAGATATATAAATATACAGTTATGTCAAATGAATATAAGTGGTAAAAATATCAATCCTTGGCACAATTTCATCCACATAAAGCACTACCTAAGTTACATAGAGCTTTTTCCCTTGTAAAGTTCTGCAGCTTAGGTTGATTCGAAATTCAAAGAACATGCTTGACAAAACGGTTAAGCACAAAAGTAGTTTGACACATTATATTGTCCCCAATACTCCCCCAATTTTGAATAATCTCACCACCTTATACCCACTTCTCTCACCTTCCTTATTTCTCCATTTACTAAGGCATTGTATAGTATTCATGAGTACAATAATTCGAGCTCGTATTTTTTTTCAAACAAATGTGAGAGTACTTTTTTTCCAACTCACTTTGCTTTTATTTTTATTTTTATTTTTATTTTCTTTGAGATTTTCTCGATTGGCGTTTTGCCTTATTTTTCTACAAGCTCAAAAATCTTATAATCACTATACCATACAATTCCTTACTTCACTCATTTTTTTTTCTCTTTTGAAACCACTGTGACGTATCTACCTAATCCCTCAATATCAATGGCTGGACGTATAAATCCTTGCAAGGACCAAGAAAATAAAGGATCAAATACAATATTCTTTGAGCTTAAAATTTCATTTATGGTTCATCAAGAAAATAGATTCAGGCTCAAAATAGGTACTAGGGAAAATATATGTAGGATAGCTTTTTGGATCGAAAAATGTCTACCAAACAACGCCTTAAGTCATCCCTAGGTAATTCAATACATGAATTAAATTGGCCAAGTCTATCAATTTCTACAACCTATAATTCAATTAAACATGTATGCTATTTATACATTTATTTATCATGTGGTATACTTAACATCTTAAATCTATTCACAGTGTAATGAATTGAACTAATTAGTCTAAAATTAGAAAAATTAGAATAAATTATTGTCAAACTAAAATTACAGTTGTCGAAACCATTTTTTTGAAAAAACAGGGATCGACTTTAAAAAAACGAAAACGGGAGTCGCCACCAATCCCTTTTTGCTTAGGTGTGATTGGATCACCTTATAAAACGTTTTATTTCAAAACATTGATTTTGGCCTACGAAATTCAAGAAAACGGGTTCGAGTCGGTTCGCGTTTGAGGAAGGATTAGCACCCTCATGCGCCCAAAATTGGTACCGGATTGATTAGTTATTGTCCTAATGTCGAAAATTTGAAAAGATTTGAAAACATGATTTCTTTAAAAACTTGAACAATTTGAGTTGGAACTTGAGATTCCTTTGTTCCGAAAGAATACAAACATCACATCCAGGACATTAGGACATGATGTTTTAAACCCTCGTAACCAAAATCATTTCATGATTTACAAAATTCATTAAAAGGATATTTAGTTATTTAGTCAAATGGAAAATCGAAACCTAGCACGTTAGGGCACTATTTCCCGAATTTCTAAACACAAAACATTGCCTTATTTAAGAAAAACTTTTGGATAAAATGTGGTAATTAAAGAAGATAGATATTTTTAAACAAAGATTTGAAAAAAGTAACATTAAGTTATTACAAAAAAAGTGCAATTTACTAAAGTTACAGATTATATTAACAATTAGCACTAACATAAACAATTAAGTAAAAGAATGACAAGCAATAATAATAATGTTAAGGTAAACAAAGATAATGGATTCAAATTTTTTTTAAAAAAATGAACAATCAAAATAAAAAATATAGAGTAGATAATAGCAATTTTAAAAGAATCTATGAAAAAATTAAATAGCAATTTTAAAAGAATCTATGAAAAAATTAAGGAAAAAAAATTATTCACAAGATTAAATTCAAATAAAAAATAATAATAATATAAGGTAAATAATATACTCAAAACAATTAATGAATATTATAACAATATTTAGAAAAATGAAATAATAAAAAAATAAAAAACGATATGGCAAAATCTAAAATAGTTAATATATACATAATAAAATAAATAAATATATTTTAAATAAATAATATAAAAACTTTGAATAAAAATGTATAAGGGATAACTTATAATAAGTATATAATATACCATTTAAAAATAGATAATATACATATTTTAAATAAACAATATATGGAAAATTTTGCCTTAATAATAAAACAATTTAGATGATGTACAACATACAAATTTTCAAATAATACGTAATATGATTAAAGTTAAATAATATATAATATATAGATAATATATAACAAATAATAATAATAATATATATGATAAAACAATTTAACGTAAATAGGGAAAAGCAAAAAAGAAAAACAAGTTTAAAATAATTAAAATAAATGAATAAATAATGATTAAGCAATTAGATGGATAAATAAAAAAAAGTTAAAAAAATGCATAAGTCAACCTATGTAACACCCCAAACCCGGCCTAGAAGTTAGGCTCGAATCTGGTGTGTCACATGGAAGTAAAAAAAACCATCTTTGCGATTATTAAAACTTGCTTGAGAAATACAGCCTCTTTGTTAAAACCAAAAACACTTAAGCAATTGTTAACTACTTGAAAACATAATAATCTTTAAAAAAAAACCTTTTTAGTAGCGAAAGCATATTTGAAATGAAGAAAATGAAAATGTGATGTTTAGAAATAGAGTTGCAGAAGCATTTTGAAATCGTTGCGGAAACGTAGATAAAATACAAGTATTTTTGAGAGATCGTTTGATGAGTCGAAAATCGAGGTAGTGAGCTTTAAAAACCGTGACTTTTGAAAATATCGTTTGATAGTTCGAGTGAAAACTTCCGTGTTAAAATATTTATAAAATTTATTATGAAATCCATTTGTTAATCGTTTTTTTTTTTGGAAAACCTTTATTTAAGTTTTTAGAAAAATTCTCGTTTTAATCAATTTAAGCAAAATAATAAGTATATCAACCATAAAGCAAATAATAAAACACACTCCAGAGGCCTTATTACAACTTAAACCAAAATAGCAAAATGATAAAATAAACGGGAATAGAAATTTAAAATTTCATTAACACCATTTCTGAAGTATGGCTTTCACCGAGTCATCCATGGCCCAAGTCCACATCACTGAGCATTACCTACAAGGGTTAAGAAAAATGGGGGGTGAGTTACAAGAACTCAGTGTGAAACCCCTTACCGTCATCCATTGGGCCTGAACCCATTAGCAATATTTTGGGCTTAAGCCCATTTAACGTACACTTGGACCGAAGCCCATTTACAAAACAATTTTAAAATGAAGCAAATGTATGAATGTATGCAAACCCAAACCATCCTAATAATCCATCCGCTACACACCACCCGTACCATCCATCACACCTGTGGGGATCTTTTGTCAACCCACCCCGCCAACACACCAATCGCAGGCATTTAGCCATTTATATTAAATTCGAATTGTGGACAAGCCACCAGAATAACAGAATATACGTGGCTTAGCCACCAGACAAAATGTGACAGAGTCAGCAGAATATGTGGCAGAGCCACCAAATTTCACTTCCCCGATCATCAATATCCCAATCCCATGCAACTTATGTAAATGCAACATACATCGTAAATCATAATATTTACAATATAACCACAATAATTAATAACTCGGAGATTTATTACAAACAATTTGGCCCATTAACACTTTACAAAATCGGCCCATGAGGGCATTATATCAGATCGGCCCATTAAGCAATATATCAAAATCGGCCCGTTAAGGCAATATAACAAATCAGCCCATTAAGGCAATATAACAAATCGGCCCGTTAAGGCTGTATAACAAATTGGCCCATTAGGGGCATTTTTGTAATTCGGTAATCTTACCCACTAAGGGTAATTTGGTAATCTCGCAATCCAGGGATATTTCGGTAATTTAGCCTCTAAGGGTATTATGGTAATCCCGCAACCTAGACTTAACTACTAATGTGGGGCATAAAAATCGAAACTGTCCATCTGCGTCGTACTGACTAAATTGACTATAACTCGAGTTAGGAATCTCGAAATATAAATCCGTAAATTTTCCTTGAAACTAGACTCATATATCTTATTACTACTATTTTTCCAAAATTTTTGGCTTAACCAATTAGTACAGTTTATTCCTTAAATTTTCCCTTGTTTCACTGTCCAACGATTCTGACCTCTCTTAACTGAAATTCAAATATATCACTGTACAGTTTTCATATGTTGCTCCCACTTTTTTATATTGAAAATAGGCTCACTAAGGAATCTATACATATAAATTATAGCTCATAATTCCCTTTGTGAAATTTTAAACAATTTTTCCAAGACAGAACAAAGAACCGCGAAGTCGATCAGAACCAGTCTTACTAAAATTAAGATATCGCAGACTATAAAATTCCTTTTCCTTCTCCAATTCTTCCATATAAAAATAGACACAATAAGATTTAATTCGATATCTTATTCACTTATTAATCCCTTTTCTCCTATTTTCCGTGATTTTTCAAAATCATGTCACTGTTGCTGACCAAAAACTGTTTCATTGAAAACTATGGTTACCACTACGAATATACGCACGCCCGAGTGGCCACGGATGCCGATTTCTGGTTTTCTTCGGTATTTCGACCGAATCATAGAACATATCATACAAACATTCAGAGAGGTATGAGATTACACACCATTTCAAACATGTATTCGGAAGGGTACGGGATTACACACCTTGATTACAAGTTGTGCTTTCTACCGTTTCAACACCACGAATGTGATCTCCCTCAGTGCACCAAGAATCGATCCTATCCTTTGACTACTGAAATCCCGTTCTAAAAATATTTGGTGAGCGAAAGAGTTGTTAGCAATTATCCCACCTTTGGCCAAAACAAATCTCATAACAACGTTCTTACCCCACTTGCTTGACGAGTCGGCGATAATGATTTGGTTAATACAAATCACTTGTGCTCCTTTACCTTGAAGATTTTTAGGACCGATTCCCAACGATTGTACGATAAATTCGGAAGATTCAAAGTTTCGGCCTTCCACTATATCACTACGAAGAAGGAAAATAATCTCGTTTGAGAGAGAATAAGGTGATGGTCTCGGTCAAAATGACCATCCCAAACCAAAACATAGATTCGGTATTAAGAGAAAGAAAATAAGAAATGTTGAGATGAACACTTACCGATTAATAAAGGATTGAGTGTAAATACGGATGAGAAGAAAAGATAGAAAAGAGATGAAGGTTCGGTTATAGAAGAAAATGAATATTGATATTCGGCTATGGAGGATAATCAAACAAGAAAATGTGATTTTATGGTGGTGTCGATTTAGAGAAGAGAAAAGATTAGAGGAATGGTTAAAAGAAAAGGATGGAAGGTTGGATGGATGCTAGGTGATTCGGCTATCAAAGGGAGATGAACATGTTGCACAAATGTGCTAGGAGGTTTTGGCAAAGAAGAAAGAAAGAAGAAAAACTAAAACTCACAAAAAGTAGCAATTTGGAGAAAATGACACTATTGAAGCCAAAGGTATTTTTGACCAAAACAAACACTATAGTTTTACCAAAACACCAAGTAAAATTCGGCTACCTCCCTTTTACCACAAAACCGTCCACATTCATGACCATAATGGTCAAAAATTGGCCAACCACACTTTCCATAACACTTCCCTTGAAAAAGGCCACATGTTCCCCTTACTTTCCCCTTTCTCTTGATTTCTTTCCTCACCTTCATCCTTTCCTATTTTCCTTAGCCATCTTGCCAAAAATAAAAAGTCCACCTTGCCTTATTTACATGCTTGGCCGACACTTAGGGAAAGAATACAAAAATAATAGTCAAAATTTTGCATAAAGGGGATTCGAACCTCTTCCCTCCGTACTCTTCACTTAATGCCATAACCTCTTTGCCATATGCTCAATTATGCTAGCAAATTGAATACTTATTTTCATAAGTATTGATGCCACTTACTATTTCTCCTAAATAGGCTTAAACACCAAATTTTTACTAGGGCCCAATTCAACCCTGAGCCTTCATAGAACCCCGTAACTTTCTAAAATCACCTTCCTAATAAGTCCAACTTGAAATAATGTCGTTCTCAAATTCCCATAAATTTTAAAACGCTTCTACGCTCAAGGTCCAATGGGCCCAATAGGTCCAATTCTACTAGGCCCAATTTTGGGATGTTACAACCTAACTCCCGCAATATGTGGACTCAACGAAATTCCTCCACCAAAATCTAACTCGAACAGAAGCAACTCAAAAAGAAACGAAGATGAGGGAAGAACAAAATAGGAACAAGCCACAAAAAATAAGAACGTAAAAGAGAGATAAATTTGAGTGAATGCTCTCAAGAATTTTATATTACTCAAAATTCAAGTCCTTTACAATGAAGGGAGAGGCATCTATTTATAGTTGAGCCTCCCCAAATCCAACGGTACAGATCAATTACATCAACGGCTAAGATTAAAATGTATCTACAAATTAAATCTCTAAGATTACAAAATCATATCTTCTAAGATTGCATACCATATCTTCTAAGATTGCATATCATATCTAAGATTTACATATCATATCTAAGATTGTATATCATACCTTCTAAGATTGCATACTATATCTTCTAGGATTGCATATCATATCTAAGATTTGCATATCATATCTAAGATTGCATATCATATCTTCTAGGATTGCATATCATATCTAAGATTTGCATATCATATCTAAGATTGCATATCCTTGAAGAGTGTGTTCCCATATATGTCAAGCTTGTAGATGGACCTTCAATCTTTTCAAGTAATGGGCCATTCCGATCGGGCTAAATGATATATTTTGGACTGGACTTGGACTTTGTTTTATTATTTTGGGTTTATTATTATTTTTGTATTGGCCCGGGCTAAATTGGCCTATTGCAGCTGCCCCTCTTTGCTCATTGTCGTGTAACAAGAATGGAGCAAAGACTATAAAAGGACCAATTTTGCCCAGTCTTGCCGAGTCTTGACTTCTTGGTCCTCGTCTTCTCCAAATGGCTTCCAACCCAACTGAAACTTCAGGGGTATTGGAATTTCAACTTAACTTTACTTCTCTGCAACTACTGAAACTTCAGAAGTATTGGACTATCTGTTCTACTGCTATGCTGCCAACTCAGGGAGGCAAGCTAATATCTTCGATCTACTTCCTGCAACTTCAGGAAGATAAGATCTCTTGTCATCGATGCCGCTCACAGCAACTTTAGGGAGGCGAGCTAGTATCTTCAATCGCTTCCTCGCAACTTCGGGAAGATAAGATCTCATTGTCTTGATGCGCTCCGCTACAACTTGGTGGAGGCGAGCTAATATCTTCGATCGCTTCTGCAACCTCGGGAAGATAAGATCTTCTATCTTCGATGCTGCTCTGCTTTGGTCAGAACCTCAGGAGGCAGCTAATATCTTCGATCCGCTTCTGTAACTTCAAGAAGATAAGATATGCTTTGTCTTCGATGCCTCGCTCCGCAACAAGGGAGGCGGGCGAGCTAATATCTTCGATCCGCTTCTCGCAACTTCGTGAAGATAAGATCTGCTATCTTCGATGCTTTCACGCAACTTCGTGGAGGCAAGCTAATATCTTCGATCCGCTTCAAAAACTTCAGAAGATAAGATCTCATCGTCTTCGATCGCTCCATTGTGACTTCGTGGAGGCAGCTAATATCTTCGATCTGCTTCCTTCAACTTCGGAAGATAAGATCTGCTGTCTTCAATTTGCTCATTGTAACTTCAAGGAGGCAGCGGCTAATATCTTTCGATCGCTTCACTGCAACTTCGGGAAGATAAGATATGCTTTGTCTTCGATGCGCTCCATTGCAACTTCGGGAGAGGCTAATATCTTTGATCTCGCTTCCTGCAACTTCGGAAGATAAGATCGATGTATTCATCGCTCCACTTTGCAAAGTCGTGGATGCCAAACTGATGTTTTCGATCCACTTCACCGCAACCTCGTGAAGGCGGGATTCTGCTATCTTTTAGCCTACTCCACTTTGCAAACTCGGGAGACAAGGTGATGTCTTCGATCGCTTCATCGCAACCTCGGGAAGACCGGATCTGCTATTTTAGTCCGCTCCACTTGCAACTTCAAGGAGGTCGGTGAAAGCGTCAATCTACCCTACTACATTGTCCTATAGAGGACATGACACCGTTGAATGGGTATATGCTTATCTTTGAATGATTAGGATGCCTTGATCGAAATGAATCAAATGCTCCTAATTAGACGCGCTATGATATATGAATGCAGAAATGTTATGAGCATAATTCCTACTTAAGTTGTCATCACTCATTTGTTCTTCATCCTCGTTCCTCTCGAAGTATCAATCATATTCTGCTCAAATAATTTTCCCTATGGTAATTCTGAGTCCACTCCACTTGAACCTTGGGACATAAAGTTTGTACCTCCCACTGCAACTTCAGGGAATAACATTTGGTTTCTTCCATCCATCCTGCGCCGCCACTCGTGAGGTATAGAATTTGTATCATCTTCAATCAATTTGATCTGTTACACCATTCCCTGGGTGTAATGACCAGATGTATGTGCCTGAAATTTTCATGAATGCATGGTATCATTTTTCTTTTCCCGAGAATGATCCCCTTTTACACTTGGGTTGACATTGCTCGTCATTTGTCGAGATGGTATCACCGATGAAATGTCTTATCCAATAAAAATCTGAAGAGATAATCATCTTTCAATATTTCCAACCCTTAGGCTTGATGAGTTCTAAACAATAGTCCTGTTTCAGGTTTCGTATTATTTAGAAACTTCCAGAGTAATATGCGAAACTCCTTTTATGAAAGTATTATTAATCGTTATTTCAATATAAAATGCTTGAAAAAGATCACAACAATGGACGAGAAAGAAATTAATCAGGAGCATAGCTCGAAACAAATAAGTTAATCGAAGATAACCAAGGCAATAAAAGAAAATTGATTTGGGTGTATCTTGAAAAAAATAAAGTAATCAAAGATAGCCAAGGCCATAAAAGAAAATTGATTGGGTGTATCTTGAAAAGAATAAAGTAATCAAAGATAGCAAATTCAAAATGGGTAAAATAGAAGCTAGGTGCCCCAGATATCGCAGCCTGAGCTTCTCTGTACAAATTTCTTGAGGACCATTTTGAGCTCAATACGTGTTTAGAGGATCCGGAGTACTTTGTCAATGCCCCAAGACGTAGCATACTTCCTCATTGTTAATTCAGGCCTAGCAAGACTACCACATTCCCTATCTTTGATCAAAATTTGAGCTGCCCTTTTCGGGTTTTCGGCTCAAAACCCCTTTGGTCTCAAAGCGCCCTTTGCGGGTTTTCGCCTTGACCTCTCCTTTTTTTTTCAAGGTGCCCTTTATGGGTTTTCACCTTGGCCTTTCCCCTTTCAGGTAAAATACTTCTTGACTGAACCTGAATTTTTCAGATTGGGCAAGTCTTCGCCATCCGTCTCGGTCAATATCAATGCTCCTCTAGAACATGCCCTTTTTTACTACATAAGGTCCTTCCCAGTTTGGCATCTGCTTTCCTCTGAAATCCTTTTGTATAAGAAGGATCTTCCTCAATACCAGGTCCCCATCATGAAATTCCC
Source organism: Gossypium sturtianum (assembly GCA_025698515.1). NCBI lineage: Eukaryota > Viridiplantae > Streptophyta > Magnoliopsida > Malvales > Malvaceae > Gossypium > Gossypium sturtianum. Next base: position 38,591,133 of record CM046949.1, read on the forward strand.
TTAGGTGGACCATTTTCGACATAAATCAGCATCATCCATTTTTTGACTATGATGAATACTTTCAAACCATTTTCTTCAGCCAAGTTCACTGGAGACATTCTATTTCATCCAATTCTTAACTCAATCAAAGCTTGGAGCAAAGGAATCTCGATTTTCATGGGTAAAACCACTTCTATTCCATAAACCAATGGGAAAAGTATTTCCTCAGCGAAAGTCCTGGTCGATGTTTGATAAGCATAGAGAGTAAATGGTAGCTTCTTATGCCAATCTTTACAAGTCTCGTCATCTTTCCTACAATCCTTGTTTTGTTTTTTGTTTTTGGATGCCTTTGTTGCTTTATGATATGGCGTTTGATCTTTAAACAAACTACAAACTTTTGACATTATCCTTTTTGGCATTCTTTGTCGGCGCCTGATCTTTTTTTTTTAACTGTCGACCTTGTAAAATTGACATGTGAAGCTACTTTCTCCTTCAAGTAATCGATGACCACCAAGATAAATCGATGTATACTAGAAATTTTGCCAAGATTGGTTTGCCCCACATAGAGAGAGTCTGTGAAGAAATTAATGAGGCATATGAATCTTGTCTCCTTAAATACGGCATAACTGATGCCATCCCCTTCTATGTAGATTAGTAGTACCCAAACCTCATGATTAGCTTGGCTATTGTAAAACCATTAGCATGTGTCCTTCTGACATCCTTATAGACGTCTTTTAAGATTTCAACGTACCCGCGTCTCAGTAGCCCAGGCATGTCCTGATATGATCGTGCAAAAACATCTTTGAATTCTTGAAAATAACTCAATGATGTCTCACCTTATTTCTGTGGTGAGCTAGGCTAAAATCTTCACCTCTTTTCTAGGCTCATAATAACCACTGACCCTTTGTAGAGTAGGGTTTGTTTTTCATCTTGTTCTACCATTCTTAATAAATCAGAAGATAGGTTACAATCTCTGTCATCTTCAAAGTCCTGAGATCCCTCTAGACACATATCTTACTCGAAAGGAGACTCTAAGTCAGTAACAGCGTTGCTCACATCGTTGATATTTGGAGACCTATTGTAGGTTCGAAGGAAGATTCCAAAGAATAAATGATTCAAAGAATGATTATTTGTATGGTCATGAATGAAGAATGAAAGAATACTTGAAAGAAAGTCTAAAGAACAAACAAAAGAAAAAAAAAACTAATAACAATTGTTTGTACAGTATGAAATGGAAAAAATAAAAGAATATTTGCTCAAAAAGATGCATTTTATTGAAATAAAAATTCCGGACACAAGCCTATTTCACAAAAGGGTTCTTATTGCCTCTAAGCTTAAGGAAACAAGCGTGTTTTGAATATTACTCTAGATTAGCTCTAAAAATACAGGGATCTCTTCCACAGTCCCATTATTCAAAACACTCCCAAGTATGCAAGGGCTTGGAAACTTCGTTCCCCGGTTCCCTCTTCGCTTTTGACTTCTTCAAGGAGTCGCAACTTTCCTGTCTCCTCCTTCAATTATCGCATTTACTGCCTTGTCAAAGTGATCTGGTTCTGATGAAACGTCGAACTTCACAATTCCCATTTTAATGAACCTTTCGACCAACTTTTTAAACGTAGTACAGTTTTCAATTGAGTGACCCGTTATTCCCGCGTGGTAATCGCATTGGGCATTCTCATTATACCATTTTGGAATGGAGGTTGCACGGGTTCCGAGTAGGAAGGAGACACGACATGCACATAAAAAAGATTCTGATATAGCTCCTTATATGTCATCGGGATGGGTGTGAACTGGAGCTTTTCTGTATTTGGCCTCGAATTGGATTCCTACCTTGAAGAGCCTTGATAGCTAGTGGTTACTTTTGGTTGACTGACAGTAATTGACTTCGAGTACCATTTGTTATATGTACTCGTATTATTCACCTCGTTCTCATTTTTCCTTGGAGCTAACCTTTTGGTGTTTTCCCCTGTTTCTATCTTGCCACCCCTTATAGCATTTTCAATCATTTCTCCCGCCATTACTATATCCGCAAAGCTCTTTGTGGTACTTACTATCATGTGAGTAATGAATGGGGCCTTTAAAGTATTGATAAAAAGCATTGTTGTTTCCTTTTTTAAGAGCGGTGGCTGAACTTTCATGGCAACTTCCCTCCATCTTTATGCATATTGCCTGAAGCTTTCATTTGATTTCTTCTCCATGTTTTGCAAGGTGATTCTGTCAGGCGCCATGTCTGTCACATGATTGTATTGTTTCATAAATGCTTGTGCTAGGTCTCTCCAGGAATTAATCTTAGCACGGCTCAATTGGTTGTACCACCTGGACGCTGCCCCCACCAAGCTATCTTGGAAACAATGGATCAACAGTTGGTCATTATTAACATACCCAGTCATCCGTCTACAGAACATGGTAATATGGGCTTCAGGACAGCTAGTCCCATTGTACTTCTCAAATTCTGGCATTTTGAACTTGTGAGGAAGCACCAAATCTGGAACCAAGCTCAAGTCTTCAGCATCAAATCCATGGTGATTATTAGCGTTTTCCAAGGCCTTGAACTTTTCTTCTAACCATCTACAACGGTCCTCTAACTGCCTCGGTAATTCAATTTTCGTCTCTTCCCTCTCCATTATATCTAAATCAGGGATAACAGGATTAGCAGGGTTATCTCCTGGGCCAACTTGGACATTCATAGGCACCCCAGTATCAACTTGACCTTGTTGAAGCCTAATTGTAACAGATGGCCTTTGAGGATATGCTTCAGGTTGTGTTTGTGCATGTGGTGGTGTAAAACCCGGAGGATAATCCTCATTATCCTATCCAGTATTAGACATGGGACCTTTTCCCATGTCCATTGACCCATTCAGTAGCTGAGTCATTTGAGCCACCATATTCCTTTGGGCTTCCATCATTTGTTCCCTCATATCTTGTTGCATCTTTGCCAACTGCTCTTGCAGCTGGTCTTGCATGTCTCTTTGGAACTGTTCAAGTCTTTGATCCATATCTTTCGTCTTAGCGCGAGTAACATAACGATGTTTAGTTTCCAGATTAACTTTCTCTCTTTTTCTGAAATAACTTCAACTAATTAGGGTCCTTTTGTAAAAGTCTAATGCAAATGATGCAATGCAATACAGATGCATGGAATGAATGCAAAAGAAAGAGAGGCGTTGATTCTGAATTCAATTCCATTAGAACAACTTTTCTAGAAAGCAAATTTCTTTACATAAAACAGATTACATATGCGGCCTTGCCCTCATATTCCAAGCAAAAACATCAATCCCCTTCTTCACAAAGGTCAAATCTTGCAAACTTCTAATAGATGCCTCCACTAGCTCTTTTTTGCTTGGGCCGCGACTCATTACTCACTTATTCTTGCAATGCTTGTTAGAAAATCGAGACGTGACGGCTCTCGAATAGTCTTCATCAGCTTGAATCCTTGGGCAATAAAGTCTTATATTCCTTCACGGACTATCAGTCTTCTCTCGTTGTGTTTACTTAAACCATATTCGGACAACCGTATTATAATCCACTTTATCAAAAATCCATTTTCTCATGAAAAAATCTTCTATTTAGCAATCGAATTTGAATCAACACCTCTTTTCTATGATGTGAATGCAATGAAATCAAAACAAAAAAGAACACGTTAGCACAAGAGAAATAAATAACGAAATAGGGCACCTATCTGGGTGACCACTAGGGTTTGGCATGGTTCTACCTAAGGTGGGCTCTTAGGGTTCACTATATGCGGTTTAGTTCTAAAGAAAAGGTACCTGAACCAACAGATTCCTCAATCTTCACCCATTATAGGCTCATACAGATCGAGTTCAGTTCAGGGGAATACATTTCCCTATGGCCATGCGAAAGTGAAAACCTCACGAAACATAGGTACAGGATGTATCCCGAAAGCAATCCACTAGCCCTGTAAACAACCCAAACCCGCCCAAACACTACGACCGAATTTGATTTGTTACCGAGTAAAACCTTGTGAACACCATTTCGAAAAACATTTAATTTTCATTGAAAACCCCTCGTTTTTGGTTGTCTTATCAAAGCTACCCTTAGATTTGATTTGGAATTTTAATTAAGTCCAATCATTATACCAGTTTCAAGTGTGCCCGATGGCACGAAAAAGCATTTTCGTGTTAATTTAAGAAAACATGTGATTTTTAGTTCAATTTAATAATATAGTTTAAAGCAAATATCCAACATAAAAGAAAATAACACCAACGTAGTTTAAGGAGGCCTTATTACAACCCAAGTAAAAATAAAGAAATTTAAAGTTCTATAAATTTGAATCCACTTTGCATGGCCACCTCGAGTCAAACTGGCTCCTCCACCGCCATCTACGAGTCACCCGAAAATGTTAAAGGAGAAGGTGAGTCACCAAGACTCAGATGTAACCCTTCCCTTGGTTAATACAACATTTCATACACAACATATAACGAGTTAATTAAGCAAAGTACCATGTGCCCAACCTAGCCAACCAAACACCTTTGTCTACCCCACGTGGTACCAAACCACTTTAGTGACCGTAGTCACGATGTGTTACCAAAACACCGGTGGTGCCAAACCACTTTGGTGACATATAGTCACAATGTGCTACCAAAGCACCGGTGTCCGTAGACACAAATCGGGTGATGGGGCCAACCCATCGTGTGATACCAAATCACCGCGATTTATCCCATATCTCAAGTGGGGCCAACCCACGGTGGTGTTAACCACGGGGACAAGTCGCTATGAGGTACCAAACCTCTGGAGGTACCAAACCTCTGGTGACATATAGTCACAGTGTGCTACCAAAGCACTGGTGCTCGCAAGACGATATCACTGCCCCTCCTCTCATCATCCCATGTCAAACAGTTAACAACAGTACATACATATATCACATGTATCAAATAATCCATGCTTCCCAAAAGCATTATTATCAATCTCATACAAACAGAGACTTACCGGTATCCTCGCTTGTACCATTAAGGCACTAAAGCCGTATCTACATAAAGCGATTTACACATAACATACACTTAATACACTTTATTAACTATTATACGTGTGTATGTACACACTGCTACCAACGAGAGTCTAATCCAAGATTAAAGAAATCACCTCCCAAGATCCACTTGTTCCTATATTCGGCCAAACATGGAGTTAGTACTATGGCCTATTCGGCCAAACCAAATATTTAAAAGGGTTCTCTTTTTTGAACCCTAATCCTTACCCGAGTGTCTTTGAACCCAAATCACTATGCTCAATGATTTTACTTCCACGAAATCGGCAACTATTAGTAGCCACTTAATAGCCTTTGGCTTTTCCTTAATCATTTGAAGAATAATCTTTTATAAGTAGCGATTACCACCACTTACCCAAAACCGATTGTTAGAGAATGCAAGATCTGATCTCACCGCTTTGAGATCCCGGTGCCTATCATTGATTCACACCGGTTAGAACCCTTGCTCTTTGATTGCCGAAATCGGCACCTCTTCTTGTAAAAGAAATCGACGAGAAAAAAAAGAAAAGGGAGGATGGACATTCGGCCAAGATCACTTACCACCTCCTCAACCGATTGAAGGAGAGTCTAGAGGAGATTATTCCCTGCTTGCTATTCTACCAAGATGCTACCAAAAAGAAAAGAGAATTTCGGCACTTCCAATGGTATATTCGGCGAGAGAGAGTTAATAGGGAAGGAAAGAAGTTTCTACTAAAGAGCTTGAAAGAACAAATAAAAGAGCACAAGGGAGAGGGGTTAGGGTTTTTTCGGCAACTAGCAAAATTGAAGAAAAGAAAAGAATGGTGCTAGATTGCTCCTTTTATAGACATTCGGCACCCCTAGTAGCATTGCCGTCCACTCCTCTCATGAGGAGTCCAAATTTCGCCCAACTCCTTGTTTCTCTCTTGGCCACTAGTTTGAAATAATTCAAATCACTTTGAATTAATAAAAATAATCTCCTAATAATCCCTTTTAATTTAAATAATATCCTTGATGCAATTATCATATCTCTTGTATTATCAAAAGGTTTAAGCAAATTAAAACTAATTAAAAATGCTTAAATTATCCCTTAATAAAAACCCCTTTATTATCCAAAATAAAAGAATTTGAGGAGAGAAAACTCTCCACAAGTGCCGATCCATCCAAAATGCAAAAAGGAGGGATCCTTGTGACTCGAACCAAGGCTCTCCCTTCCCTTAATGTGGCGTCACATGTAGCTCTTAAGTGGGCTTCTTTTGCCACTTTACAAGGCCTAATTAGTGTTAATAATACCCACATTTATTCTTATAACACCACTTACCAAGGCTCCCTTCTTTTAAAAGTTAAAAACTAAAATTTCCTACCAAATCGAGCCAACACAAAGCCTTAAATTGATCATTATTATTCCATAAATAATGACTCAATGATTCATACATAAGAAAAATAATTTATTTCCAAATAGCCCGTTTTTGGGATGTTACAGCTTCTACCCCCTTAAAATAAATTTCGTCCTCGAAATTCCTTGATCAAAAGAGATGGGGGTATTGCTTTGCATCACCTCCTCGGGCTCCCACGTAGCTTCTTCCACTCCGTGGTTCCGCCATAACACTTTTACTAAAGGCACCGCCTTCCTTCGTAGAACTTTCACATCTCGATCTACAATCAAACCGTTTCTTCCTCAAAAGATAAATCCGTGTTCACCTCGATCTCCGCTATCGCACAACGTCGCGAAGGATCTGACCGATACCGCCTCAAAGATTGATACATGGAATACGTCATGAATCGACTCGGTTCTGCGCCAAGCAACTCTAGCCGATAAGCCATCGGGTCCTATTCGCTTCACAACGATATGGCCCAATGAACCTTGGGCTTAACTTCCCTCTCCGTCAAACCTCAACACCTTTTTCCAAGGCGACACTTTCGGAAAGACTTTGTCTCCCACAAAGATACTCCACTTCCTTGCGTTTGAGATCGGCATAAGACTTACGCCTATCCGATGCTTCCTTGAGACGAGGACCGAATCACCTTGACTTTGTCTTCCGTCTCCGGTTACCAGTCTGGACCTGAACTTGTCTTTCTCCCAACTCGTCCCAACATGTAGGAGTACGACACTTCCGTCCATATAGAGCCTCGTATGGAGCCATTTGGATACTCGCTTGATAACTATTGTTATAGGCGAATTCCGCTAGTGGTAGGTACTCCTCCCAACTACCACTAAAATCCAAGACACAGCCTCTTAACATGTCTTCCAAAATCTGTATCACCCTTTCCGACTGTCCGTCAGACTGTGGGTGGAAAGCCGTACTGAAATCTAACCGTGTACCCAAAGCTTGATGCAACGCTTTCCAAAACCTTGACGTGAATCTGGGGTCCCTATCCGAGATAATCGACACTGGCACACCATGCAACCTCACTATTTCACCCACATATAGCTTCGCTAGCTTCTGGAGTGAGTAATCCATTCTCACTGGCATGAAGTGAGCTGATTTAGTTAGGCGATCCACAATTACCCAGACTGCATCCTTCTTGGTGGGCGTAAGGGGTAGCCCACTAACAAAATCCATGGTGATCCTCTCCCATTTCCATTGAGGAATCTTTATCGGTTGAAGTAGTCCCGATGGTGACCGATGTTCGACCTTAACTCACGACCACGTCGGACACTTCCCTACGAACTCCGTTATCTCACGCTTCAACCTGTGCCACGGGCTGCTTTCGCAAATCTCCATACATCTTGCCTCCTCGGGATGCATAGCGTATGGGCTGCTATGTGCATCTTGGAGAATTTTCTCGCCTTAAATCAGATCTTTTGGCATACATACTGCCCTTGAAAACAAAGCACTCCATCAATAGACAGTGTGCCTTCCAATCCACCGCCTTGAACTTGTACCCTCTTAGCGCTCAAGCCTTCATCCACTAACCGCTTTTCTTTAATCTCTCAATCCAAGTCGGCTTTACTTGAAGTTCTCGCCAAAAGACTCCCATCGTCATATAGACTCAACCGAGCAAACATCGCTCTTAAGTCCGTCACAACCTTCCTAGGCTCAATGCGTCGGCTACCACATTAGCCTTACCCCGATGGTATTCGATTGAACAATCATAGTCCTTTAGTAATTCAATCCATCGACGCTGCCTCGATTCGAGATCCTTTTGAGTCGAAAGATACCTCAAGCTTTTGTGATCCGTGTAGACCATTGACTTCTCCCCATACAGTAATGTCTCCATATCTTGAGCGAAGACGGCCATTGCTGCTAACTCCAAATCGTGAGTTGGGTAGTTAACCTCATGCGATCTTAATTGACGGGATGCATAGGCTACTACCTTCCCATCCTGCATCAACACACATCCTAGGCGGTGTGAGATGCATCACAATAGACCGTGAATAACTTTCTGCTTGTGTGCACAAAACCGAGCTTCCAGTCAAAATCTTCCTTAGCTTATCAAAGCTTTCTTGCTTTTTTTCCGTCCATACAAACGGGACACCTTTCCTTAGCAACTTAGTCAACTACGCTGCTATTAGAGAGAATCCTTCCACGAATCTCCGATAGTATCCTGCTAAACCTGAAAAACTTCGTATTTCACCCACCGCCCTAGGTGGTTTCCACTCCAATATTGCCTCAATCTTGCGAGGTCTACTCTAATTCCTTCACCGATACTACATGCCCTAAGAAAGCCACTTCCTAAGCCAAAATTCACACTTACCGAATTTGGCATATAAGCTGCTTCTCCTCAATACTTGCGTAACTATCCGTAAATGCTTGTCATGCTCTTCTTCTTCGTCTTTGAGTAAACCAATATGTCGTTTCTATGAACACCACGACGAATCGGGTCCAAGTCTTCTTTGGAATACTCTATTCATCAAGTCCATGAATGCCGCGGTGCATTGGTCAACCCGAATGGCATTACCAAGAACTCGAAATGCCCATACCGAGTTCGAATGCCGCTTTGTGAACATCAACCTCTTTTACCTTAAGTTGATGATATCCTCGACCTAAGGTCTATCTTCGAAAACACCGAGGCACCCTTCGCTTGATCGAACAAGTCGCCAATCCGAGGCAACGGATACTTGTTCTTGATCGTTAACTTATTTAATCGACGGTAGTCGATGCACATCCGCATAGAACCGCCCTTCTTCTTGACAAACAACACAGCGCGCCCCACGAGATATACTTGGTCGTATAAACCCTCTATCCAAGAGCTCCTGAATTTGAGCCTTTAGCTCCACCAATTCCTTTGGTGCCATTCGGTATGGTGCTATAGACACAGTGCCGCCGGTAGCAAGTCTATACCGACTGACTTCTCGATCCGAGGCAAACCCTAAGTTCTTCCGGGAATACATCAAAGAAATTCCCAACCGTTCGGACCTTTTCAATTACTAATTTCTTAGTTTCCAAAGCACGATTTGAACCAAATACGCCTCACAACCCTTCTTGACCATCCTTTCACCTTCAAGGCGGTCACTACGTTGGATAGGTAATTCCTCCTATCTCCTATCATAACCACTTCATCACCTTCCGCCGTCTTAAGAACCATGCGCTTGGTCACAAGAGATCCAACCTTGCTTGGTACTTAACCAACCAATCCATACCGAGGATCAAATCGAACTCCCCAAACGGTAGTTCCATTAGATCACTACAAATACTACCCCTTGAAGTTCTAGGGGTACGCCTCTATAAAGTCTATCTACGACTACGGAGTGACCTAAGGGGCTAACTACATACCATCTCCCTAGAAGCGCTTTGAGTTTAGGTCCATAGTTCCTACCACACTACTAGCAATGTACGAAAAGGCCGAGCCCACATCAATCAATGCAACATAAGGGAAACCGAAAATTAGAAACGTACCGGTTATGACATCCGGTGCGTCACCCTTCTTCGCGACACCTTGCTGCGTAAACTAAGCCAGCCGCCTAGCCTCTGTGTTGTTTGAACCTCCGCCTTGAGTTCCACGACCTCGGTTAGGACCGTTGTTTCCTCTACCATTACCACGACCCCCTCTGTGGTCCTACATTTCTATCTTGAGCACGGTTCTGACCCTCTGGCTGTTTCTTAGCTAGTTTTTGGGGACAATCTCTGACGCGATGCTCCAAAGACCCACACTCAAAGCATCCTTTGTCGCCAGTCCAACATCCTCCCCAATGGGTCTTTCCACAGCGATTGCACTGAGTCGGCCTCTGATTAGCAGTTGTGGCCTTGTCGCTCGATTGGGCCCACTTGGCCTAGCCTTTTCTCGAGCACTACCGCTTGATCCAAATGACCCAAAACTTCTCTTCTCGATTGTTCTTACTATAGCTCGCCTCACGACCTCCTTGATTCCTTCGGCTACCTTAGCCTTCTCCACTAGCGATGAGAACTCACGAACTCACAGGGGCAATCAAGAACCTTAAGTCATCTCGAGTCCGTCCTCAAAGCGGACACAACGCTCATGTTCAGTAGCCACGATGCCTCTCGCATATCTACTCACCTTAGAAATTCCGCCTCATATTCCGACACGGACTTAGTTCCTTGAACTAATCCCGAAAAAGCCTTTCTCTGCAAGCGTCGGTGTAGCTAATGCCCACATACTTTTTCTCGATAGGCGGTTCAAATACTCCCACGCCAAATCATCTGCTGTAGCCCCATCTCGAACCGTTAGCCACCACCGATACGCTTCATCCTTTTTAGAAGCGACACCGCCTTTCACTTTCTCTTCTTGATCAAAGTCAAGATCATCCATGATCCTTTCAGTTGATTCTAGCCAAAGATTCTCACGCACTAGGTGCCACTCCCGACACACCTCGGAATACCTCCGCTCCGTTAGATCGAGTCGCTCGAAACAGATTTCCGAGCTCCAACATTTCCACCGCCCCACCACCATCTCCAAGACTCGCAACACACGCCTTGCGATACCGATTCGCCACCACCGCTCTCCCGCCTCTCGGCTCTAAAAGTAGGAGGTGGTGGTGGCAGTGGTACCTCATTTTCCGAACCTTGTCCTGACCTGACGGGTTCAGACACCGTCATCCTACCCCTACCACGTCCACGGCGTCCACGTCCTCTAGAACTCATTCTATCTACCGCGCTTTTAATCTGATTACGAAAAATTTTATGCGTTAGCATTTGTTTCACTTTCTTACTCGCGAAGAAATTTTATGAATACGCTTTAATCAGGGATTCTTTCGAGCAAACAATGTTTCAGGTTCCTATCCTAGTTCACACAAAGAAGTCCATGCATCCATTCCTTAATACTTTCCATACCTATTCACTCATCGGACATTTCTGCCCATTTCTAACCCAGGGGTATTTTCGTCTTTTTCCTACAGGGGGTATTTTCGTAATTTTCCGAACCAAAATATTTTATCGATGATTTCCAAAGCTAAGCTACTTGATATTTGATAAAATAGTTGAAATTTTTAAGCAAAACCGTCGAATTAATATTTTATGGGTCATGGGCATTTTGGTAATTTTACTCCTAAGGGTATTTCAGTAATTTTCACAAATCAAGTCTTCCGAGAAAAACTTTGTATACCTAGTGTTCTAGGGTTTAATAGGGTTATTGGATAAGTTTTGAAAACATTAGGGCTTGTTGTCTCGTTCTATTTTGAAAAAACAAGGCTAATTCCCTTTTGGGTTTTAAACATTGTTTTTAGCCTATGACCGAGCCTTCCCGGTCGTGGTGAACCAAAGCTACGCACTGTGCGTAATTCAAGTGAAGAGGAGGTGGGTCACGCGGACCGCTTAAATACCAAGCTCTCACCGAACCTTTCTAGACATGCGCACAGAGGTTACCACACCACCGAGCCTTCCGAGTTAGGGTGAACCGGTTACGCACACCGCAGGATACTGCGAAAGAGGAGGTGAGTCACGAGGACCGCTTAAATACCAAGCTCTTCCTGATCCAATCCTAGACATGCGCATGTGGGTTACTACACACCTAGCTCATTGACTAAGTCATAGGTTGGTTTAATTCTTTAAGTCTTATGCTTCGTTGTGTTTGAGTAATCTAGCCTTAGGGTCCAAGTCCTATAAATCTATCTACGCTCCATGCTTCCTACCCTTCTACAGTAATATATTTCACACAAATAGGTTTAGATGTACTTACCGGGCGGATCGGTGCTGCCGAGACTCGGGCCATGCCGCTTAAAAACCCGTAAATCATACCATAAGGCCTACCAAAACACTTTTGGGCCTTGGGCCCCACACACAGCTTTGAACTGGCTCGATACCAGTGTAGAATAACCCAAACCCGGCCCAAACACTACGACCGAATTTGATTTGTTACCGAGTAAAACCTTGTGAACACCATTTCAAAAACATTTAATTTTCATTGAAAACCCTCGCTTTTGGTTGTCTTGTCAAAGCTACCCTTAGATTTGATTTGGAATTTTAATTAAGTCCAACTGTTATACTGGGCTTTCAAGTGTGCCCGATGGCACGAAAAAGCATTTTCGTGTTAATTTAAGAAAACATGTGATTTTTAGTTCAATTTAATAATATAGTTTAAAGCAAATATCCAACATAAAAGAAAATAACACCAACGTAGTTTAAGGAGGCCTTATTACAACCTAAGTAAAAATAAAGAAATTTAAAGTTCTATAAATTTGAATCCACTTGCATGGCCACCTCGAGTCCAACCTGCTCCTCCACCGCCATCTACGAGTCACCAAAAAAATGTTAAAGGAGAAGGTGAGTCACCAAGACTCGATATGTAACCCTTCCTTGGTTAATACAACATTTCATACACAACATATAACGAGCTTAATTAAGCAAAGTACCATGTGCCCAACCTAGCCAACCAAACACCTTTGTCTACCCCACGTGGTACCAAACCACCGGTGACCGTAGTCACGATGTGTTACCAAAACACCGGTGGTGCCAAACCACCGGTGACATATAGTCACAATGTGCTACCAAAGCACCGTGTGTCCGAGACACAAATCGGGTGATGGGGCCAACCCATCGTGTGATACCAAATCACCGGCAGACGATCCCATATCTCAAGTGGGGCCAACCCACGGTGGTGTTAACCACGTGGACAAGTCGCTATGAGGTACCAAACCTCCGAGGTACCAAACCTCCGTGACATATAGTCACAAAGCAGTGCTACCAAAGCACCGGTGCTCGTCAAAGACGATATCACCGCCCCTCCTCTCATCATCCCATGTCAAACAGCTTAACAACAAGACATACATATATCACATGTATCAAATAATCCATGCTTCCCAAAAGCATTATTATCAATCTCATACAAACAGAGACTTACCTGGTATCCTCGCTTGTACCATTAAGGCACTAAAGCCGTATCTACATAAAGCAGATTTACACATAACATACACTTAATACACTTTATTAACTATTATACGTGTGTATGTACACACCACACCAACGAGGAGTCTAATCCAAAGATTAAAGAAATCGGCCTCCCAAGATCCACTTGTTCCTATATTCGGCCAAACATGGGAGTTAGTACTATGGCCTATTCGGCCAAACCAAATATTTAAAAGGGTTCTCTTTTTGAACCCTAATCCTTACCCGAGTGTCTTTGAACCCAAATCACTATGCTCAATGATTTTACTTCAAAAATCGCAACTATTAGTAGCCACTTAATAGCCTTTGGCTTTTCCTTAATCATTTGAAGAATAATCTTTTATAAGTAAGCGCTTACCACCACTTACCCAAAACCGATTGTCGAGAATGCAAGATCCGATCTCACCGCTTTGAGATCCCAAGTGCCTATCATTGATTCACACCGTTAGAACCCTTATACTGATTGCCGAAATCGGCACCTCTTCTTGTAAAAGAAATCGGCGTAAAAGAGAAAGAAAAGGGAGGATGGACATTCGGCCAAGATCACTTACCACCTCCTCAACCGATTGAAGGAGAGTCTAGAGGAGATTATTCCCTGCTTGCTATTCGGCCAAGATGCTACCAAAAAGAAAAGAGAATTTCGGCACTTCCAATGGTATATTCGGCCAGAGAGAGTTAATAGGGAAGGAAAGAAGTTTCGGCTAAAGAGCTTGAAAGAACAAATAAAAGAGCACAAGGGAGAGGGGTTAGGGTTTTTCGGCAACTAGCAAAATTGAAGAAAAGAAAAGAATGGTGCTAGATTGCTCCCTTTTATAGACATTCTCTAAGACTTCCTAGTAGCATTGCCGTCCACTCCTCTCATGAGGAGTCCAAATTTCGGCCAACTCCTTGTTTCTCTCTTGGCCACTAGTTTGAAATAATTCAAATCACTTTGAATTAATAAAAAATAATCTCCTAATAATCCCTTTTAATTTAAATAATATCCTTGATGCAATTATCATATCTCTTGTATTATCAAAAGGTTTAAGCAAATTAAAACTAATTAAAAATGCTTAAATTATCCCTTAATAAAAACCCCTTTATTATCCAAAATAAAAAGAATTTGAGGAGAGAAAAACTCTCCACAAGTGCCGTCCATCCAAAATGCAAAAAGGAGGGATCCTTGTGACTCAACCAAGGCTCTCCTTCTTCTTAATGTGGCGTCACATGTAGCTCTTAAGTGGGCTTCTTTTTGCCACTTTACCAAGGCCTAATTAGTGTTAATAATACCCACATTTATTCTTATAACACCACTTACCAAGGCTCCCTTCTTTTAAAAGTTAAAAACTAAAATTTCCTACCAAATCGAGCCAACACAAAGCCTTAAATTGATCATTATTATTCCATAAATAATGACTCAGCAGTTCATACATAAGAAAAATAATTTATTTCCAAATAGCCCCGTTTTTGGGATGTTACAAGCCCATGCGGAGGTGAAAACCTCATGAAGGCATAGTTTCTCACTCCCACTTAAATGTGCGACCACAACGGACATGCAATGCAATGTGCGCAAAAAAAATAACAATCATATGCAATGACACAAACAAATGCAACAAAAGGATCGTAATTTTCAAATCAAATTTTTAAATTTTCAAATCAAATTTTCAAATTTCCGACAAAGGACAGAAAATAATCAATTTTACGGCTTGACTTTCTTATTGGTCCCCAGCGGAGTCCCCAAGCTGTCGAAACCATTTTTTTTGAAAAAATAGGGATCGACTTTAAAAAAACGAAAACGAGAGTCGCCACCAATCCCTTTTTGGTTAGATGTGATTGGATCACCTTATAAAACGTTTTATTTCAAAACATTGATTTTGGCCTACGAAATTCAAGAAAATGGGTTCGGGAGTCGGTTACGTACGAGGAAGGATTAGCACCCTCGTAACGCCCAAAATTGGTACCGGATTGATTAGTTATTGTCCTAATGTCGAAAATTTGAAAAGATTTGAAAACATGATTTCTTTAAAAACTTGAACAATTTGAGTTGGAACTTGAGATTCCTTTGTTCCGAAAGAATATAAACATCACATCCAGCACGTTAGGACTTGATGTTTTAAACCCTCGTAACCAAAATCATTTCATGAATTACAAAATTCATTAAAAGGATATTTAGTTATTTAGTCAAACGGAAAATCGAAACCCAGCACGTTAGGGCACTATTTCTCGAATTTCTAAACACAAAACATTGCCTTATTTAAGAAAAACTTTTGGATAAAATGTGGTAATTAAAGAAGATAGATATTTTTAAACAAAGATTTGAAAAAAGTAACATTAAGTTATTACAAAAAAGTGCAATTTACTAAAGTTACAGATTATATTAACAATTAGCACTAACATAAACAATTAAGTAAAAGAATGACAAGCAATAATAATAATAATGTTAAGGTAAACAAAGATAATGGATTCAATTTTTTTTTTTAAAAAATGAACAATCAAAATAAAAAATATAGAGTAGATAATAGCAATTTTAAAAGAATCTATGAAAAATTTAAAAAAAAATTATTCACAATATTAAATTCAAATAAAAAATAATAATAATATAAGGTAAATAATATACTCAAAAAAATTAATGAATATTATAACAATTTTTAGAAAAATGAAATAAATAAAAAAAACGATATGGCAAAATCTAAAATAGTTAATATATACATAATAAAATAAATAAATATATTTTAAATAAATAATATAAAAACTTTGAATAAAAATGTATAAGGGATAACTTATAATAAGTATATAATATACCATTTAAAAATAGATAATATAAATATTTTAAATAAACAATATATGAAAAATTTTGCCTTAATAATAAAACAATTTAGATGATGTACAACATACAAAATTTCAAATAATACATAATATGATTAAAGTTAAATAATATATAATATATAGATAATATATAACAAATAAAAATAATAATATATATGATAAAACAATTTAACGTAAATAGGGAAAAGCAAAAAAGAAAAACAAGTTTAAAATAATTAAAATAAATGAATAAATAATGATTAAGCAATTAGATGGATAAATAAAAAAAAGTTAAAAAAAACGCATAAGTTAACCTAACTCCCGCAATATGTGGACTCAACGAAATTCCTCCACCAAAATCTAACTCGAACGGAAGCAACTAAAAAAGAAACGAAGATGAGCGAAGAACAAAATAGGAACAAGCCACAAAAAATAAGAACGTAAAAGAGAGATAAATTTGAGTGAATGCTCTCAAGAATTTTTTATTACTCAAAATTCAAGTCCTTTACAATGAAGGGAGAGGCATCTATTTATAGTTGAGCCTCCCCAAATCCAACGGTACAGATCAATTACATCAACGGCTAAGATTAAAAGATATCTACAAATTATATCTCTAAGATTACAAAATCATATCTTCTAAGATTGCATACCATATCTTCTAAGATTGCATATCATATCTAAGATTTGCATATCATATCTAAGATTGCATATCATATCTTCTAAGATTGCATACTATATCTTCTAGGATTGCATATCATATCTAAGATTGCATGTAACATCCTGAAATTCGGGAATTTATGTTTTGTGTTATATCATGCAATAGGCTAGTTTAAAATGTTAATGGTGTATGTTTAGGCGTCCTAAGAAGGCTCGGGGTTGAATTGGGCCTTAGCAAAATTTTTATGTTTAAGCACCTTAAAGAGAGAAGGTAAGTGGCAGCAATGCTAATGGAAATAAGTGAGTAATTTGCTAGCATAAGTGAGAATATGGCAAAGAGGTTGTGGTGTCAAGTGAAGAGCATGGAGGGAAGAGGTTCGGATCCCACCTAGTGCAAATTATTTGGACTAATTTTTGTGCTTCTTCCCAAAGTGTCGGCCATGGTGGTAATTAAGGTAAGGAAGACTTTTTATTTATGGAAAGAAGAATAAGGGAATATGGTATGGAGGAAAAGAAGGGATAACGAAGGAAAGAATCAAAAGAAAAAGGCAAGAGAAGGGAGCATGTTGGCCTATATTATGGAGGATGTTTTGGAAAGATTATTTTGGTCAACATCCATCCTTTTGGCAAAAGTGATACACGGTTTTGTGGGGTAAAGAGGGGAAGCCGAATTTCTTTAGGCATTTTGGCAAATTTTGGTGCTTGAGAGGTTGTTTTCTTCTTAGCATTTTGGTGTCTTTTTCCTTTTTCCAATTTTTCCCTCTTTGCCGAAACTTCAAAACCAAAAGTGAGCATCTTTTTCTTTTGTCTTGTCGAAACCCTAAAGCCAATATTGTGCACCATTTTCCTTTGTTTTGGCAGAAACACTCAAGCAAATTGTGCATTTTCTTCTTTTTTTGTTGTTTTTCCGAATCACTAAATCCATTTGGTTCATTTTCTTTTGGTGATAGCCGAAACACCCTAATACCCCTTTGTCCATCATCTCTTTTCTTTTTACCCTTTCTTCAATCTTTCTCCTTATCTCTTATATCGACATTTCTTTGTGGCCGAAAGTCCTTGGTCCCTTTCTCTCCACTAGCCAAATCTTGATCATCTTCTCTTCTTCATCTTGCAAGTTGGACATTTCTTCCTTGATTAAATCGGGTAAATGACTTTATTCTAATATTTTCATTCTCTTCTCTCTCTAGCCGAATGAGTGTTCCTCATCATTTGGGTATTTCATATTGATTCTAAATTGAAATGGAGTTTTCCATACTCCCTCATATCTTAATCGTTATTTTTGTAGTGTAATAGTGGGAAAGTCGAATCTATTACCTTTGACTCATCTGTAGCCATAAAGTACAATTGGTGGGAATCGGTTTTATAATCATCATAAGGTAAGGAGTTCATCATGGTTCATTTTGATTTCTTTCGCTATTCGGTTATTTTTTTAATCGGGTTGAAAGTTTGGCTAATCGATTATTATAGGGACTAGATCGTTCGTTCGTATCTACTCATTGATCTTCGGAGATAGTGGTAAGCCGAACCTTCTCCTTAGACAATCGTTTCATATCATTGCAATATCGTTTTTGATTAAGATTCTTTTTCCAATGGAGACAAGTGGAATCGATTTGAAAGGAAAAAGAATTAGAGAACACAAAAGGAGTGGATTTGCTATTCCTACTCCTAAGTTCAAACTAAGGGCGGTATCGGCGGTTCGGGATTTTCCACCGGGTTGTGGACCATCATCCGGTGAGAATAGACAAATCATGGTTGTAACAACCCTTACCCGTATCCAAAGCCAAAAAAGGGTACGAGGCGTTACCGGACTTAAAATTCTTGAATATGTAAAAAAACCACATCATAGGTGCATAACAACCATCAATATTGGCCATCTCCAAATAGCCTTAATCAAAATGAACATTTGTTAATAAGGGCCAACATTTTAGGCCATAAGAAATATGACATATATGAAAAAATGACCAAGCCTACTATACATGCCATCACCCAAAAATTAATGTATCTAAATATACCAAGTGTTCCAATTGATAGTGTGAGCGAATCTCCGACGTCTGCCGATCCCCGAGCTAACTTGGCGAAACTACAAGGCAAGGGAAAAGAGAGGGGGAGTAAGCATAAATGCTTAGTAGGTTCATATGCAAATAATAAGAAATTATTAAACTTGTATGGATAAATCCTCACAATAATAATTTCTTAAGATGGTATAATCATTATATCACATGCTTACACCTTATTACTCATGTTCACATTAATCTGTCTACTTGAGTCACTGTCACTAAATTATTTATTTCTCGAGATACAGAGTTCCAAATGAAGAACCGTTAATTTTTCCTAAAACTAGACTCAAATATTTTCAGACCATAAAATTTCCAGAATTTTTCGCTTATCCAATTAATACAGTTTATTCATTAAACTTTCCCCTATTTTACTGTTTGACTATTCTGACCTCTCTTCACTACGAATCAATTTTTTCCTTGTACAGAGTTCATATGACCTTCTTGTTTAATTAATTTGAAAATAGACTCATTCAGGATTTCAAGCATATAAATTATATCCTCTAATTGTTTTTTTAAAATTTTTAATGATTTTTCCAAGGCAGAACAACGGATCACGTAATCATTCTGAACCAGTCTCACAGAAATTCAAATATCTCAAAATTTACGAATCATTTGCTTGCTATGTTTATTTTATAAAAAAAAAATAGACTCATTAAGCTTTAATTTCATATCTTACACAGCCTTTAATTCAATTTCCACCATTTTTGGAGATTTTTCAAAGTTATACTAATGCTGCTGCCCACAACTGTTTTAATGTCAATTTCACTCATTCATTAATTCTTTGTGTTCACTTTCATTTATACACACTGACACCAAAGCATATTATAACTTGGCTCATAACAACCAAGTGATCATAGACACATCTTACTCGTTTGATAAAACAATGCAATTAAACACATACAGTAAGCTATCATAGCTTAGCAAGTTATAAGCAATGGTAAAATGTACAATTAAATATTCCACAAATTAAATCAATCTATTATGATCATCAACGAATTCATAACTATAAATATGGTTCACATAACCGTACCATAACTACCATACCTAGTAGTCTCACAACCGAATATTCATGCATACCACATTAAATTTCATTCGATACCAAGCATTATTTATTCATCTCGAAACATACTCAAACATTAATAATCACTTTTCATTACCTTAGTACCATAAGCCAATATAACTTACCTTATTAGTATTTACTTCCCCAACTACCTTGATCCACATACCTGTTATCTCAATTCGTATATCCAAATTCACTAGTTAAAAACTTCGAAGAATCTGTAAGCCCGCACACACAGTGCAATATATGTAACGTATCGCACACTTAGTGCCGTTACTTTGATGAAGTGCACACATAGTGCCATTTACTTGTAATGCATCGCACACTTAGTGCCATTATTTATTCTTTAGCACACATAGTGCCATTCGACCGATTTCGCACACACAGTGCTCGGTATTTAAGCTCGTACACATAGTGCTATTCGACCGATTTCGTACACACAGTACTCGGTATTTAAGCTCGCACACATAGTGCCTTTTAACCGATCTTTCCTTTGTTCTTCAAAGCACATATAATTCCATTCTCATTCATACATACACATAATTAATAAAAAATATTCAACAACAACTCAATTTGCCTTTATCACATACCATTACATTCGAAACACTCAATATACATATATCTATCCATAGCATACATCTCTATCTCATTTCATATTCATATTTAACTACCTCTTTATTTATGCATATACTCAATTAACTCGATTAATTAACAACTTAGCATATATTCGTATATATGCCAACTTTATATTCGGCTAACATGTATATATATTTCATTTAATTTCATGTTACATTCGGCAATAAGGGATTTAAAATGCTTATTACTTTTTATTCATTTGCACATTAATATATATTCAAATTCATTTACCTAACTGCTAAAAACTTACCTCTCGTGTCGATGGATTAGGGTTTCCTGGCTATTCGTTCAACTTCGCCTTTCCCTGATCCGATCCTGGTTCTTTTCGTTCTTGATCTTAATTTAAGCTTAAGAATGGCCGAACCAAACTTTTTCTATTTCTCTCTTTTTATTGCATGTATTCGGTCAAAGGAACAAGATGAATGCTATCACTTTATGTTTTATTAACATATATATATTAACTTATTATTTAATTACTATTGTAACCTTTATTATAATTTAATAAAACAATATACTATAAGGTCATTAAAGTACATGGCCGGCCACTATCATTAAAATGGTTTTTTTTTTGCACTTTTAAAGCTTCCAATTAAAAAGACATCCACAATTTGGTTCTAACACATTAAACCATCAATTTTTAACTTTACGCGATTAAGCCCATTTTAATAATTCGATACTCAAACAGTAAAATTAAAACACGAAAATTCCACACATAGTAATTCACACATAAATAACCTAGGAAATAATATTTAAAAAATTTTCAGCCCCTTTGAATTTAACCACTAATTTTTCATTTTATGCGATTAAGCCCTTTTTATTTAATTAAGCACACAAACAATCAAATTTTTATTCGAAACTTTCAAACATGCTAATTCACATATAATTAACACAGAATATAATATTTAAATAGTTTTCTGACTCGGATTCGTGGTCCTAAAACCATCGTTCTGATTAGGGTCAAAATCGGGCTGTTACAGCTCTCCCCCCTTAAGGATTTTCGTCCCCGAAAATTTTACCTAAAGATAAACTTAGGATTGATTTCACAAGGTACTGTCAAATTCTCATACAACTTCGGCATCCTCAACATCTCACTTCTTAAACTAAGATTCTGAACTGTACTTTCTTATCCTGGACATAAGAACCACATCACTGAATTTTCTCAAGTTCTGACGAAATACACACTGATAAGTAACTGGACTCATTCTATCAATAGTCTTATACTCTTCGATGAACCGTAAATAACTTTTCTTTACTTACCAAATAAAATAAAAATAAATAAATAAATAAAAATTTCTGTCACAAAGATACTTTCAGAAGCACCTGTCACTTATCTAAGTTTCAATACTTTTACCTTTCGGTTCTGTATGCAATTTCTGATAATCTATAATTGATTTCTTGGTACACAAACTCTGTCTCGAAACAACAAATAAATGGTCGGTTTCCGACCTGTAGCTCTAAATCAGAAGTTAGTTCCTTTCGAACACTTCTAACTTACCATTTACTGACAAAATTCTAAGTTTCACAAAATCATGGAATAAGCATCATTATTTCTGAATAATAATCAATTTCTAATTCACATCATAAGATTCTTTTCATGCAGTATTAACTGAGTGCAAGCATAAGCTACCATTTTCACGTTCTTGTATCAAAATACACGTCAAACCAATAAACTATCCAGACTAAATAATTGAATTTGTCTTGGCTGTTTCACAGTACCCTTCTAAAGGAACCATTTTCATATGGTTGCCATGATAACTCAGACATGTATCCTATTGAAATTCTTTCCGATTACAAATCAATGATCCTTAAATCAACTATACAGTTTCAATGATACATAACAATCTCGTTTTAACTCATTGAGATATATCAAATTACTCAGAAATAACAACCATAGCGCGGTTCCCAGCTTGATCCTTCACTGTTTACTCTTTTATCAATGTTGATTCCTTTCCCAAAATCTAAAGATAGATCACATGTAATAAAATTCATTTTACTGTTAATTCTCAAAATATTGAACCACATTGGAATTGCATCTCTCTGACAATTAAAACCGTAGCGCCATTTCAAAGCTAACTTCTCAGTCACACCAATAAACAATATTTTAACCAATGCAAAAGCATAGTCTTTACACATCTGACAATAGTAACACTGTATGTTCACTATCAAACTAGATTTCATAATCACAAAAGTATGATTACTTCAAGTAAAGGAATATCTCTTACACAATTCATAAAATAAAGTCAATAAGAAATCCGAGATAAGGAAATCCAAGATTTGATACCGTACTAGATGTCCAAGAATATAGCTCATAAGAGAAATAATACCGACTTCGACAAATTCTCAGAAAATTTCCAGAAGGAAAATAATACTTATAAGCACTGAGAGCGATAACGAAGCAACATAGTTTTCATATACACATTTCACGAATAATAATCAGTGGAAACTGAGTTTCAACATCATATGAACGTTACTGTCACTTTTCTATCAATTCATTTTAATAGAATATCAGAAAAGATAGAGTAATACCAATCACGGCCCAGACATATTAACACTGCTTTCATCTATCACTGAAATCAACTAACATTCTCATATGATAAGAACCCTGAACGAGTCGATTAGTCAATATTAACTTTTTCCTTAACTGTAATATTGCGAAACCCAGATGATTTTCATAAAATTTCATCACAACACCGAAGTTATTTTAGGCCATTTAACACACATATTCACGGTATTCATCCGTATCCTTTGTCTCTTTCGAAGGTTCATCTGAGAATTTCCTCACTTTCCATCATTTTAATAAATATCAATAATATTTACTCATATTTTGTATGATACATTAATATGTAAAAACATAAGTAAAAAGGATGTATCATTTACTTATAAACTTACCCATTTCAAGTCTTACCACATTCCAAATACATATCATAAACATTGCTCACATTTACATGCACTTATACCCTGCACTTGTCATCACATAGTCACACGTAATTTCACTTTGTCAAAGTTTCCCGATGAACACTTCAGAATAATTTCGAATACACAGTGGTTTCGTACACGGCCTACCAGTAATAATAATATGGTGGTATTGCACACAACCCACCAATAATGACATATTCACATGCTGCCATAATAAGACTAACTTTTCAATTACTTTAGTAGATAATGTCCCGGCTGAAAACAAAACATCTCGATCATCGGAGAAATTTAAACACAAATTTCCATAACAACCAATACAAAAGCACACTCTTTATACCTCTAGTAACTGTATCAAAGTACTCTTGCCATCAAGTCAAAACTTATAATCATCCTAAGCATTTGAATAATAAGAAGAAACCATTTTCATCAATAGAACATTTCCTACTGATATCTCATGGCTGACACTTTTAACAATAATTTATTAAGGAAACAGAAATAACAAAATCTCAGAACATGGAGCTGCACAAAAAAATACTCATAACATTCACTTAATTTCACAAGTTATACTCATAGCATCATGCAAATGCCAATTAAACATGAACACTTATCATAGTATAAAATTTCCTTTCATCTCATCTTTCATATTTCAAAAGAAATTCCTACCCACAATTTATTCATCATCACATAAACATCATAAACTATTATTCTTACTTACTTTTTTTTTTACTTTTTTTTACGAGTCTCAACTCATCATAAACACACTATTTGCACTATCAAATTTAGCTCGATTGAAATGCGCATCTGTCTAATAAAATAATTTACATCAAGGTCGGGAGTCGTCACACTATCACAGTTCATTATGGCATGTATAACTAGACTCTCACACTCACTATGGTAGTCCGAGAATCGACTAAACCATAGCTCTGATACCACTAAATGTAACACCCCTTACCCGTATCCAATGCCAAAACAGGGTACGAGGCATTACCGGACTTAAAATTCTTGAATATGTAAAAAAAACCACATCATAGGTGCATAACAACCATCAATATTGGCCATCTCCAAATAGCCTTAATCAAAATGAACATTTGTTAATAAGGGCCAACATTTTAGGCCATAAGAAATATGACATATGTAACATCCCGAATTAATGGGCCTGTGCATTTTGGTGTGATATATGTTAATGTGTTAATTTAAGAGTTAGGGGTTCAGATTGAGCTCAGGTATGGGCTGAGGCCTTGGCTAAACTCTTGGGTAGACACTCTAGAGCATTTAAGATAGGTATCTGTGTTTAAAATATCAAGTGGGCTTGTGGCCCAGTGGCAAAATGGCACCACTAAGAGGGAAGGGAGTTGGCGTCACTAAGGGTCCAAGTTTTGGGCCACTTGAAGCCCATGTTTTGGGCCAAATTTGGCACCTAAAGGAGGCTAGGGGGGACGGCAACAAGGCGAAAATATAGGGGATTTTTAATGTTTTAAAATATGTGATATTATTCGGATAAAGGAGGGAGGAAGTGGTGTGATGTAGGACACTTTTGGATGGGTGTTTTGAGAAAGATAAGGGATAGGATGAGGATCTATCAAGGAGGCTAGTGTTGGCCGAAAATCAAACACAGGAGAGGGGGAAGAATCGGTTTAGTATAGACAAGGAGTGTACCGAAAATTTGCCTACTGAGTTCTTGTCATCTTTTTCTTTTCTGCCGAAATCACCACTTCACTCTCCTTCTCCACTTTCTTTTCTTTTTCTTCTAGTCAAAACCCTCTGAAGTCTCATCAATCACCGAAACACTGTTATTTTCTGTCTCTTCTCTTTCAAACATATTGGCTGAATATCCCTTGTAAGACAGCATTCTTCTTGTTCATCTTTTTTCGGGATTTTCTTAAAAGCCAAAATTCCTAGATCTCTAATCTTCTACGCTTCGATCTTCTTCTGTGATTACCGAATCTTTCTGCAAAGGGGTAGCCGAAACCTTCTGTAGAGGTAAGTGTCGATTGTGCTATATTTTTTTCCAATCTTCTCCGGCTTTTATAGACCATAGCCGAATGGCTACATGGTGGAATGATCTTGTGTTTTCTTTCATGGGCGACATCCTGTGATTTGAAGGAGATTTAATCGCCTAGGATTCTAATCGGTAGCACTCGAATTATACTACTTTCGGGATTCAATCAATTTAGGTAAAGAGATTTATCTTCGTCGTTTTATTAAATCAGTTTATCTCCAATCTAAAATTTAACCTTGTTGGGGGTTACTCAAATCAATCTCTTAAAGTGAAGTCTTTGACCGGTGGCATAGTGATCTGATAATCACGATTCCGGCTAGGGAAAGCATCAATTTCGATAGCATAGCATTAAGCGTAATCAGGTGTGTAATTTCTCACACCATCTTTGCTGTCTGATATATATATGCATGAATCTGTCTATATTCTGTTAAATGCTAAAATCTCGGCATGGTTATTGAAAACCCGTGGAGGGTAAAGGCGAATCACCAGGTTAGTGATTTTTGTCATTCATAAGTGAATGTTTCTGTTGAGATGATATGTTTTATATGTATGCCGATTTCTATGTATGCACGGGGTTGTGTGATTGATGAAAGGGAAGTGTTACGTTCGGTGGCTCTCGCCACGATCCATTGTAGTGGCTGGCTCGCCCCACGATCCGCTCGTGACTATGTCACAAATCGACGATGGTCATTAACGCGGCGACATGACTTCCATCGATGGTGTGTAGCGGCGTGGGTTGATTGTAGAAATCCCCAGGGTGTGATTGTGGTAAAGGGTGGTGTGTAGCGGATGGAAACCTAGGATTGGGTTGGGCTTTGCATAATTTCTATTGTATGATATTCTTTTATTCGTTACGTGGGTTAAGGCCCAACTTGATGGTGCATGAGGTTGCACATCGAGTCTCGTGACTCACCCCGTTGTTTAACATGTTTCAGGTGACACCTAGTGCATCGGACCGGCCGAGAGAGAGTGCAAGGTGGCCATGCGGGAGTTTATTTGATTTAGAAAAAGGGCTTGTTAAAATTATTTATTCTTAATATTTTTAGTTACCTTGGTTCATTAATTCATTGTAATAAGGCCATGGGCCATTAGTTTTATATTTTTAGGTTTACGGCTTTACTTTCATACACTTGAATTATCCGATAAAATTGAAACCAGGGGCATGTACTAAGTTTCGGTTTGTAATTCATAAATGCATCATATAGAATTTATATCTTATATAAATTATCAAATTATTAAGTTTTCCGGTATAAATGTTTAGACTCAACCAACGTTTTTTTTAAAATGCAACATGTTTTACTAAATCTTCTTAGTGATATGCCAGATCCGGTCATGGTGTTTGGGCCGGGTTTGGGGTGTTACAAATTGGTTTCAGAGCCAAGTTCAAAACTCAGCTTTGGGGATTTTGGGCTCAAAACATTTTCTAAAGATGGGTTTTGGAAACATACATGTTTATAAATAATACAGGATGGTTTTCCCGGCATGGCACCTGCGTCTCCGGTCCAAGTCCGTCAGGTAGGTATTCAGAACTCACTGTGTGTTATATATGTACGTGGGCTTGATGGGCTTTAAGGGAAGTAGATTATTTTAATTAGAACTTGATGGAATTTAGGGTTAGTTTAAACAACTCTCTAAATTCATAAGATTTAATCCAACCAAACAAACCTGTGAACAAGTCGCGAGATTAGGGTATGGCAACAGGCATACGCATGTCTAGGATTGGATTTAAGGAGAGCTTGGTGTTTAAGCGGTCCTAGTGACTCACCTCCTCTTCGCTAGAATCCTACCTGGTGCGTAGTGACTATTCACCTTAGTCATGAGGACTTGTTGACGGGCCAAAATTTATAACTAAAACCCAAAAGGGACCAGCCATCCTATTTTGTAAAATTACTAAATTACCCCTGATTTATAAATGACCGAAATATCCCTGATTTGTAAAATTACCAAAATACCCTTCTTTCACAAAATCACCAAAGAACCCTATTTCGAAAAATTACAAAATACCCTGTAGGATGAATTACGAAAATACCCCTGGGTAGTGAAATGACAAAAATACTCTATGTGTTGAAGGTGGGTTCGTGGATGTTGTCTGTATGTTGATTGTTGAGTGTATGTAGTTTCCTAGAACTAGGAGACAAACTTGAGACTGAAACTTGTGGATGTAATTTCGAATTTGAAGGAACTACTCTTAAACTACTGTTCATAAGACTGTTCGTGGTTAATGAGTGGAAGAAACCTATTAATTCATAAAATTTCTAATCAGATAAACGTCAATCGGAAGAATGAGTACAAGGGGTCGAGGACGTCCGCCGCGTGGTCTTGGTAGGGGTAGGATGACCGTGTCAGAGCTAGCGGTGGTCCGCCACGGTCGAGAAATGAGATGCCGGATATCTTAGACCGTGGAGAGAATTTTGAGACCAGCGCCGGAGATGATGCGGTATCTCAGGCGATGTTGCGGGTCCTCGAAAGAGTTGCTGGGGCAGGCACGGGTTCAGGAGCTCGAAAATCTTTGTCGGAACGACTCCGAGCCAACGGAGCAGAGATGTTTAGGGGTGTTGCTGGCGTAGCCCCTAACACAGCTGAGTATGGGTTAAAAACGAGTGAGCGCATAATGGATGACCTCGACTTTACGATGGAGGAGAAGTTGAAAGGGGTCGTGTCTCTTCTGCGAGACGAGGCTTACCAGTGGTGGCTCACGGTAAAGGAGGGTACTGCCGCAGACCAGATTGACTAGGATTTCTTTAAGGAATCATTTCAGGGAAAGTACGTTGGGGCCAGCTATGTGGATGCACAGAGGAAGACATTTCTAAATTTGGTGCAGGAAAATAAATCTGTGTCCGAGTATGAGGCGGAATTTCTGCGTTTGAGCCGTTACGCTCGGGGAATTGTAGCGACTGACTATGAGCACTGTGTACGGTTCGAAGATGGATTGCGGGATGAGTTGAGAGTGTTGGTAGTTTCGCAGCGAGAAAGGGACTTTGCCGTCCTGGTTGAGAAAGCTAAAATATCTGAGGAGGTGAAGCGGACTGAGAAGCAAAATAAGGATAAGGATCGGAATAGGAATAAGAGAAATTTTGGGTCGTCGGGATCATCTGGGAGTTTTCAGAAAAGGCCTAGGTTTGATGGGCCAGCTCGTGCTCTGACATCTGCTACTGGGAGTCAGAATTGATCATGTAACTTGTGCGGGAAAGTACATTTCAGGGAGTGCAGAAGGAGGATTAGGGGTGCTTCAGGTGTGGGTTTATGGATCATATGGTGAGAGACTGTCCACAGGTGGAATAGGTACAGCCAGCTGGACGAGGTTCTGATCTGGTCAGGAAGGGTGGACAGCCACCACCGAGGGGTCGTGGCCCAGTCAGAGGAGGAGATGGGTCTGCTCGGGGTCGTGGAGCCCCTAGTAGGGGTGCCGGTAATGTAGACGCGAGATAGCCAGGTTTGGTTTATGCAGCTCGTCGACGGGAGGATAGTGACGCATCGGACATCATAACCGGTACGTTTCTTATAGCTGATAATCTATTTCTTGCTTTGATTGATATTGGATCAACCCACTCTTACGTTGCATGCTCAGTATCTGAGACCCTAAGTATAAACTCTGAAACAACTTCTAGGAAGATGACCGTGCTTAGTCCTTTAGGACAATCTAGGGTAGTGGACAAACTGTTTAGGAATGTACCTTTAGAGATGCAAGGGGTAGTGTTCCCGGCAGACTTAATGGAATTACCGTTTGAAGAGTTTGATCTTATCTTAGGAATGGATTGGTTGACGAAACATCGTGCTAAGTTGGATTGTGAGACTAAGCACATGGTGTTGAATACCCCAGAAGGCGGGGAGGTGGTTGTGTTAGGAGAAGGAAGGAATTATTTGTCCAACGTGGTATCTCCTCAAAGTCATTAAGATGATTCGTAAAAGGATGTAACGCGTTTCTAGCTTTTATCAGTGCTTTGGATGCTAAGGAGATGACTGTCGACGAGGTTCGAACAGTCAAAGATTTCGTGGATGTCTTCCCTGAGGAACTGCCAGGGTTACCCCCAGATCGTGAAGTGGAGTTTGGAATAGAGCTACTTCCGGGTACAGCTCTGGTGTCCATTGCTCCTTATAGAATGACGCCGAAGGAGTTGGTGAAACTCAAAGCTCAGATCCAGGAACTATTGGATCGTGGTTTTATCCGACCGAGTGTGTCTCCGTGGGGAGCGCCGGTCCTATTTGTGAAGAAGAAGGATGGATCCATGCGTATGTGTGTGGACTACCATCAATTGAATAAGTTAACGATTAAGAACAAGTACCCGCTGTCGAGAACCGACGATCTGTTCGACCAGCTCAAAGGAGCTTCGGTTTTCTCTAAAATAGATTTAAGGTCGGGTTATCATCAGTTAAAGGTAAAGGAAGGGGACATTCATAAGACAGCATTTCAAACTCGCTACGATCATTATGAATTTTTGGTGATGCCGTTCGGGTTAACAAACGCGCCAACAGCATTTACGGATATGATGAATCGGGTGTTCCAACCATACCTTGATCAGTTTGTCGTGGTCTTCATTGACGATATCCTGGTTTATTGTCTGAGGAGGAGCATGAGGCACATCTTCGTGTGGTGTTGCAAGTTTTGAGGGAGAAGCAGCTGTTCGCTAAGTTCAGTAAGTGTGAGTTCTGGCTAAAGGAAGTAAATTTCTTAGGGCATGTGGTTTCTGCAGAGGGAATTAGGGTTGACCCTCGGAAGATAGAAGCTGTATTGGATTGGAAACCGCCGATGTCTGTGGCAGAGGTTCGAAGTTTCTTAGGATTGGCAGGGTATTATAGGAGGTTTGTTGAGGGGTTCTCATTAATTGCGACACCTCTAACTAAGTTGTTGAGGAAGGGAGTACCGTTTGTTTGGACTGACAAACAGCAAGGGAGTATTTATTTTGCGGATTGGATGGTCAGTCTAAGAGGCTAATCCAGATCTTGGAGGATATGTTAAGAGGTTGCATCATTGATTTCAGGGGTAGTTGGGAGGAGTATTTACCTCTGCGACTCGCGTACAATAACACTACCAATCTAGTATTCAAATGGCACCTTATGAAGCGTTATACGGACGGAGATGTCGTACCCTACTTGTTGGACGAGTTGGGTGGCGTCAGTGTTAGGTCCGAGAACTAGTTTGAGAGACGAGAAGAAAAAGTTAGGTAATACTGGGCTCGGTTAAAAGAAGCGTCTGATCGGTAGAAATCTTATGCGGATCTAAAGCGTAAGGAGTTGGAATTTGCAGTGGGAGATCAAGTCTTTTTGAAAGTGTCGCCATGGAAGAAGGTGATGAGGTTTGGTCGGAAGGGTAAGCTAAGTCCCTGATTTATTGGACCTTATCGGATACTAGAACGTGTGGGACCAGTAGCGTATCGATTGGAGTTGCCTCCAGGGTTGGAGCGGATACATGACGTGTTTCATGTCTTGATGCTAAGACGTTACCGTTCGGATCCATCGCATGTTGTGCCGGTAGAAAAGATTGAAGTAAGGCCAGATTTGTCTTTTGAGGAGGAACCAGTGCAAATCTTGGATCGAGACGTAAAGGTGTTGAGAAGGAAGTCCGTCCCTTTGGTCAAGGTGCTGTGGTGAAACCACGGTGCGGAGGAAGCGACATGGGAGCCGAGAGGATGTTATCGACAACAAATATCCCCATCTCTTACGATCGAGTAAATTTGAGGCCAAAATTTATTTTAAGGGGGGTAGAACTGTAACATCCCGAATTAATGGGCCTGTGCATTTTGGTGTGATATATGTTAATGTGTTAATTTAAGAGTTAGGGGTTCAGATTAAGCTCAGGTATGGGCTAAGGCCTTGGCTAAACTCTTGGGTAGAAACTCTAGAGCATTTAAGATAGGTATCTGTGTTTAAAATATCAAGTGGGCTTGTGGCCCAGTGGCAAAATGGCGCCACTAAGAGGGAAGGGAGTTGGCGTCACTAAAGATCCAAGTTTTGGGCCACTTGGAGCCCATGTTTTGGGCCAAATTTGGCACCTAAAGGAGGCTAGGGGGGGACGGCAACAAGGCTAAAATATAGGGGATTTTTAATGTTTTAAAATTTGTGATATTATTCGGATAAAGGAGGGAGGAAGTGGTGTGATGTAGGACACTTTTGGATGGGTGTTTTGAGAAAGATAAGGGATAGGATGAGGATCTATCAAGGAGGCTAGTGTTGGCCGAAAATCAAACACAGGAGATGGGGAAGAATCGGTTTAGTATAGGCAAGGAGTGTGCCAAAAATTTGCCTACTGAGTTCTTGTCATCTTTTTCTTTTCTGCTTGAAAATCACCACTTCACTCTCCCTCTCCACTTTCTTTTCTTTTTCCTTCTAGTCAAAACCCTCTGAAGTCTCATCAATCGCCGAAACACTATTATTTTCTGTCTCTTCTCTTTGAAACACATTGGCCGAATATCCCTTGTAAGACAGCATTCTTCTTGTTCATCTTTTTTCAGGATTTTCTTAAAAGCCAAAATTTCTAGATCTCTAATCTTCTACGCTTCGATCTTCTTACGTGATTGCTTTGAATCTTTACTGCAAAGGGTAGCCAAACCTTCACAGTAGAGGTAAGTGTCGATTGTGCTATATTTTTTCCAATCTTCTCTGGCTTTTAGAGACCATAGCCGAATGGCTACATGGTGGATTGATCTTGTGTTTTCTTTCATGGGCGGCATCCTGTGATTTGAAGGAGATTTAATCGCCTAGGATTCTAATCGGTAGCACTCGAATTATACTACTTTCGGGATTCAATCAATTTAGGTAAGGAGATTTATCTTCGTCGTTTTATTAAATCAGTTTATCTCCAATCTGACATTTAACCTTGTTGGGTGGTTACTCAAATCAATCTCTTAAAGTGAAGTCTTTGACCGCGGCATAGTGATCGATAATCACGATTCCGCTAGGAAAGCATCAATTTCGATAGCATAGCATTAAGCATAATCAGGTGTGTAATTTCTCACACCATCTTTGTTGTCTGATATATATATATACATGAATCTGTCTATATTCTGTTAAATGCCGAACTCCCGGCATGGTTGTTGAAAACCCGTGGAGGGTAAAGGCGAATCACCAGGTTAGTGATTTCTGTCATTCATAAGTGACTGTTTCTATTGAGATGATATGTTTTATATGTATACCGATTTCTATGTATGCACGGGGTTAGGGTGATTGATGAAAGGGGAAGTGTTCTGTTCTGGTGGCTCTGCCATGATCTGTTGTAGTGGCTCTGCCACGATCCGTTCTGGTGACTATGTCACAAATCTGACGCTGAGTAGCTAACTGCAGCATGACTGGCATCGATGGCGTGTAGCGGCGTGGGTTGATTGTAGAAATCCCCAAGGGTGTGATTGGCAGGTAAAGGGTGGTGTGTAGCGGATGGAAACCTAGGATTGGGTTGGGCTTTGCATAATTTCTGTTGTATGATATTCTGTTATTCTATTCTATGGGTTAAGGCCCAACCCGATGGTGTATGAGGGTTGCACACTTGAGTCTCGTGACTCACCCCGTTGTTTAACATGTTTCAGGTGACACCTAGTGCATCGGACCAAATTTGGAGAGGAGCGCAAGGTGGCCATGCAGAGAGTTTATTGATTTAGAAAAAGGGCTTGTTAAAATTATTTATTCTTAATATTTTTAGTTACCTTGGTTCATTAATTCATTGTAATAAGGCCATGGGCCATTAGTTTTATATTTTCGGTTTCGGGCTTTACTTTCGACACACAGAATTATCCGATAAAATTGAAACCAGGGCATGTACTAAGTTTCGGTTTGTAATTCATAAAGGCATCATATAGAATTTATATCTTATATAAATTATCAAATTATTAAGTTTTCCGGTATAAATGTTTAGACTCAACCAACATTTTTTTTTTAAAAAAATGCAACATGTTTTACTAAATCTTCTTAGTGACATGCCAGATCTGGTCGTGGTGTTTAGGCCGGGTTTGGGGTGTTACAAATTGGTTTCAGAGCCAAGTTCAAAACTCGGCTTTGGGGATTTTGGGCTCAAAACGTTTTCTAAAGATGGGTTTTGGAAACATGCATGTTTATAAATAATACAGGATGGTTTTCCTGGCATGGCACCTGCGTCTCCGGTCTAAGTCCGCCAGGTAAGTATTCAGAACTCACTGTGTGTTATATATGTACGTGGGCTTGATGGGCTTTAAGGGAAGTAGATTATTTTAATTAGAACTTGATGGACTTTAGGGTTAGTTTAAACAACTCTCTAAATTCATAAGATTTAATCCAACCAAACAAACACATGAAACAAGTCGCGAGATTAGGGTGTGGCAACAGGCATACGCATGTCTAGGATTGGATTCAGGGAGAGCTTGGTATTTAAGCGGTCCTAGTGACTCACCTCCTCTTCGCTAGAATCCTACCTGGTGCGTAGTGACTGTTCACCTTAGTCATGAGGACTTGTTGATGGGCCAAAATTTATAACTAAAACCCGAAAGGGACCAGCCATCCTATTTTGTAAAATTACTAAATTACCCCTGATTTATAAATGACCGAAATATCCCTGATTTGTAAAATTACCAAAATACCCTTCTTTCACAAAATCACCAAGGAACCCTATTTCGAAAAATTACGAAATACCCTATAGGATGAATTACAAAAATACCCTTGGGTAGTGAAATGACGAAAATACTCTATGTGTTGAAGGTGGGTTCGTGGATGTTGTCTGTATGTTGATTGTTGAGTGTATGTAGTTTCCTAGAACTAGGAAACAAACTTGAGACTGAAACTTGTGGATGTAATTTCGAATTTGAAAGAACTACTCTTAGACTACTGTTCATAAGACTGTTCGTGGTTAATCAGTGGAAGAAACCTATTAAATCATAAATTTTCTAATCAGATAAATGTCAATCGGAAGAATGAGTACAAGGGATCGAGGACGTCCGCCGCGTGGTCCTGGTAGGGGTAGGATGACCGTGTCAGAGCCAGCAGGGTCTGGCCACGGGTTAGGAAATGAGATGCCGGATATGCCGGCTGTGGAGGGAGAATTTCAGGACCAGGCGCCCGGAGATGATGCAGTATCTCAGGCGATGTTGCGGGTCCTCGAAAGAGTTGCTGGGGTAGGCACGAGTTCAGGAGCTCGGAAATCTGTGTCGGAACGACTCCGAGCCAACAGAGCAGAGATGTTTAGGGGTGTTGCTGGCGTAGCCCCTAACACAGCTGAGTATGGGTTAGAAGCGAGTGAGCGCATAATGGATGACCTCGACTTCACGGTGGAGCAGAAGTTAAAAGGGGTCGTGTCTCTTCTGCGAGACGAGGCTTACCAGTGGTGGCTCACGGTAAAGGAGGGTACTACCGTAGACCGGATTGACTGGGATTTCTTTAAGGAATCATTTCAGGGAAAGTACGTTGGGGCCAGCTATGTGGATGCAGAGAGGAAGGCATTTCTGAATTTGGTGCAGGGAAGTAAATTTGTGTCCGAGTATGAGGCGGAATTTCTGCGTTTGAGCCGTTACGCTCGGGGAATTGTAGCGACTGACTATGAGCGCTGTGTACGGTTCGAAGATGGATTGCGGGATGAGTTGAGAGTGTTGGTAGTTCCGCAGCGAGAAAGGGACTTTGCTGTCTTGGTTGAGAAAGCTAAAATATCTGAGGAGGTGAAGCGGACTGAGAAGCAAAATAAGGATAAGGATCGGAATAGGAATAAAAGAAATTTTGGGTCGTCGGGATCATCTGGGAGTTTTTAGAAAAGGCCTAAGTTTGATGGGCCAGCTCGTGCTCCGACATCTGCTACTGGGAGTCAGAATCGATCATGTAACTTGTGCGGGAAAGTACATTTCGGGGAGTGCAGAAGGAGGACTGGGGGGTGCTTCAGGTGTGGGTCTATGGACCATATGGTGAGAGAGACATCCCACAGGTGGAATAGGTACAACCGGTGGGCGAGGTTCTCGATCAGTCGGGAAGGGTGGGCAGACCACCACCACTTGGGGTCGTGGCCCGGTCGGAGGAGGTGATGGGTCTGCTCGGGGTCGTGGAGCCCCTAGTAGGGGTGCCGGTAATATAGACGCGAGACAGCCGGGTTTGGTTTATGCAGCTCGTCGACGGGACGATGGTGACGCACCGGTATAAATTATCAAATTTATATAGAATTTATATCTTATATAAATTATCAAATTATTAAGTTTTCCGGTATAAATGTTTAGACTCAACCAACAATTTTTTAAAAAAAAATGCAACATGTTTTACTAAATCTTCTTAGTGACATGCCAGATCCGGTCGTGGTGTTTGGGCCGGGTTTGAGGTGTTACAACATATATGACAAAATGACCAAGCCTACTATACATGCCATAACCCAAAAATTAATGTATCTAAATATACCAAGTGTTCCAATTGATAGTGTGAGCGAATCTCCGACGTCCGCCGATCCCCGAGCTAACTTGGCGAAACTACAAGGCAAGGGAAAAGAGAGGGGGAGTAAGCATAAATGCTTAGTAAGTTCATATGCAAATAATAATAAATTAATAAACTTGTATGCATAAATCCTCACAATAATAATTTCTTAAGATGATATAATCATTATATCACATGCTTACACCTTATTACTCATGTTCACATTAATCTGTCTACTTGAGTCACTGTCACTAAATTATTTATTTCTCGAGCTAAAGAGCTCCAAATGAAGAACCGTTAATTTTTCCTAAAACTAGACTCAAATATCTTCAGACCATAAAATTTCCAGAATTTTTGGCTTATCCAATTACTACAGTTTATTCATTAAACTTTCCCTGTTTTTTCTTGTTTGACTATTCGACTCTCTTCACTACTGAATCAATTTTGTCCTTGTACAGAGTTCATATGACCTTATTGTTTAGTTCATTTGAAAATAGACTCATTCAGGATTTCAGGCATATAAATTATATCCTCTAATTATTTTTTAAAATTTTAATGATTTTTCCAAGGCAGAACAGCGGATCACGTAATTATTCTGAATCAGTCTCACAGAAATTCAAATATCTCAAAATTTACGAATCATTTGCTTGCTATGTTTATTTTATAAAAAAATAGACTCATTAATCTTTAATTTCATATCTTACACAGCCTTTAATTCAATTTCCACCATTTTTGGAGATTTTTCAAAGTTATACTAATGTCTGCTGCCACAACCTGCTTTTAATGTCAATTTCACTCATTCATTAATTCTTTGTGTTCACTTTCATTTATACACACTGACACAAAAGCATATTATAAATTGGCTTATAACAACCAAGTGATCATAGACACATCTTACTCGCTTGATAAAACAATGCAATTAAACACATACAGTAAGCTATCATAGCTTAGCAAGTTATAAGCAATGGTAAAATGTACAATTAAATATTCCACAAATTAAATCAATCTATTATGATCATCAACGAATTCATAACTATAAATATGCTTCACATAACCGTACCATAACTACCATACCTAGTAGTCTCACAACCGAATATTCATGCATACCACATTAAATTTCATTCGATACCAAGCATTATTTATTCATCTCGAAACATACTCAAACATTAATAATCACTTTTCATTACCTTAGTACCATAAGCCAATATAACTTACCTTATTAGTATTTACTTCCCCAACTACCTCGATCCACATACCTGTTATCTCAATTCGTATATCCAAATTCACTAGTTAAAAACTTTGAAGAATCTGTAAACCCGCACACACAGTGCAATATATGTAACGTATCGCACACTTAGTGCCGTTACTTTGATGAAGTGCACACATAGTGCCATTTACTTGTAATGCATCGCACACTTAGTGCCATTATTTATTCTTTCGCACACATAGTGCCATTCGACCGATTTTGCACACACAGTGCTCGGTATTTAAGCTCGTACACATAGTGCCATTCGACCGATTTCGTACACACAGTACTCGGTATTTAAGCTCGCACACATAGTGCCTTTTAACCGATCTTTCCTTTGTTCTTCAAAGCACATATAATTCCATTCCCATTCATACATACACATAATTAATGAAAAAAATATTCAACAACAACTCAATTTGCCTTTATCACATACCATTACATTCGGCTTACTCAATATACATATATCTATCCATAGCATACATCTCTATCTCATTTCATATTCATATTTAACTACCTCTTTATTTATGCATATACTCAATTAACTCGATTAATTAACAACTTAGCATATATTCGTATATATGCCAACTTTACATTCGGCTAACATGTATATATATTTCATTTAATTTCATGTTACATTTGGCAATAAGGGATTTAAAATGCTTATTACTTTTTATTCTTTTGAACATTAATATATATTCAAATTCATTTTGCCCAACTGCTTAAAAACTTACCTCGGTAATCGATGGATTAGGGTTTCCTGGCTATTCGTTCAACTTCACCTTTCCCAGATCCGATCCTGGTTCTTTTCGTTCTTGATCTTAATTTAAGCTTAAGAATGGCTGAACCAAGCTTTGTCTATTTCTCTCTTTTTATTGCATGTATTCGGTCAAAGGAACAAGATGAATGCTATCATTTTATGTTTTATTAACATATATATATTAACTTATTATTTAATTACTATTATAACCTTTATTATAATTTAATAAAACAATATACTATAAGGTCATTAAAGTACATGGCCGGCCACTATCATTAAAATGGTTTTTTTTTTTTTTGCACTTTTAAAGCTTCCAATTAAAAAGACATCCACAATTTGATTCTAACACATTAAACCATCAATTTTTAACTTTACGCGATTAAGCCCATTTTAATAATTCGATACTCAAACAGTAAAATTAAAACACGAAAATTCCACACATAGTAATTCACACAAAAATAACTTAGAAAATAATATTTAAAAAAATTTTAGCCCCTTTGAATTTAACAACTAATTTTTCATTTTATGCGATTAAGCCCTTTTTATTTAATTAAGCACACAAACAATCAAATTTTTATTCGAAACTTTCTCACATGCTAATTCACATATAATTAAGACGGAATAAAATATTTAAATAGTTTTCTGACTCGGATTCGTGGTCCCGAAACCACCGATCCGATTAGGGTCAAAATCGGGCTGTTACAGTGGTCGTTCACGATACTAAGAGTAAGCAACTCATTAGATCATTTGATTTAGATTTAGAATAATAAAATCTCGTTTGTTGGATTAATCGAGTGTAATGGTGATTTAGGTGCCGACGGTCAAGAAGGATTAATCCTTACCGTAATCAGGTGTGTAATCTCACACCGAAATCCCGTAAATCTATGATTTATCATCATGTTAGAAAATCGATCGATGTTGCTTAAGAACTTAATAACAGTATTATGGTATAAATCGAGTGATATGCTTAAATAACATTTTTACAATAAACTTGTCAAAATCGGTATTCAAATTATTAAAATTACAAAAATGCCCCTATGGGCCGATTTACGAAAATGCCCCTATGGGTCAATTTACGAAAATGCCCCTATGGGCCGAATTACGAAAATGCCCCTATGGGCCGAATTGCTAGAATGCTTTAGTGGATCGGATTACAAAGATCTATAGTTGGCCAATTTACCGTAATAAATTTTTGGATTAATGATTGCTGTACATATATGTGGATATTATGTTTAATTATGTATGATGCATGTTACATATTGCATGGGTTGGGAAAAATGATGAAGAGAAGTGTAGCCTGGTGGCATTGCCACAAAAATGTTTATTATTATGTTTCATTATGATTTCGGTGGCATGGCCACGAATAAAATATTATAAATGGCAACTTGCCTGCGAATTGGTGTGAACGGCGGGGTGGGTTGACTTGATCCCCACATGTGTGATTGGCTGGTCGGGGGTGTGATGGATGGATGGGTTGGGTTGCGTACATTGCATATATATATTCTGTTATGTAAATGGGCTTAGACAAGATGATGCTAAATGGACAACGGTAAGGGGATTATACACTGAGTTCTAGTAACTCACCCCTTTTTCCTTAACCTTTGCAGGTAATGCTCAGTAATGTGGACTTGGGCCATGGATGACCCGGTGGAGGCCATACTTTGGAAATGGTGTTTCAAACTTTAGTAAATTTCCTTTTCCGTTTATTTCGTTACTTTTACTATTTTGGATTTTAAAGTTGTAATAAGGCCTCTAGACTATTTTTATTTTGTTTTATGTTTGGGATGTTTTTATTATTTCACTTAAATTGTTTAAAAGGGGATTTTTCTAAAATCATAACTAACGGTTTCCAAAGTTGATTAACAAATAGTTTTCATATAATTTAACTTGGAATTTCTTACAAATTATCAACAATATTTTCAAAAGTCACAGTTTTAAAATCACAAATTTGAATATCGATTCTTCAATTAAACCTCTTGGGATTAGTAGTATTTCTAATCAAACTCATTTTCTTAACCATAACCAAATAATACCTATTTTAGTACGAATCACAAAGTTCTTAAATACATTTTATTCATGTGACACGTCGGATCCGGTCGTAACGCATGGGCCGGGTTTAGGGTGTTACATTTTATGGTATCAGAGCCCGGTTGCAAAACTCGGCTGTGGTTTGGGTTCAAAAGCATTTTCCAAAGCTGTTTAAAATTTTAAATTATAAATGCATGTTTTAAGGGAAGTATGGCACCACGGGTATCCGGCACCAAGTCAAGTAAGTTTATGTTTTCATTTTATGAATATTGTGGTATGACTGTAGAAATACTCTAGAACTTTAAGTTTTAGGAGCTGAAACTATAGAGATTGAGACTATAGGATGCGTTTTGCGAGAACGACTTTACTTTCTATACTTCATAAAATATTGTTTAATAAACACTGAAATAGCATACCAATTCATAAGACTTGTAATCAGATTAAATCGACATTAGTGAATATGAGCACTAGAGGACGTGAACGCGGTAGACGTGGCCGAGGTAGAGGCCGAGGTGCTAGAGTTGTATCCGAGGCATTGGGAAATATGCCAGAAATGGACGCACCTTCGTTACCTGTGACTAAAGCTGGGTCACACGAACGAATGAGAGAGAACGACGCTGTCCCAAGTAATGTTGCGAGTTCTAGAAAGGGTTGCTGGGGCAAGAACTGGGTCGGCAGCTCGTGGGTCGGTATCTGAACGACTCAGATCGAATGGGGCTAAAGTTTTTAGGGGTATTTTGGGTGTAGCCCCTAGTGTAGCAGAATACTGGCTTGAGGCAGTGGAGCGGATTATGGACGACCTGGATTGCACAGATGAGCAGAAACTGAGAGGAGTTGTATTATTACTAAGAGACGAGGCGTATCAGTGGTGGCTCACTGTTCGGGAAGGCACTCAGGCTGATCGTATTAACTGGGAATTCTTTAAGACCGTATTCCAAGGAAAGTATGTCGGGGCTAGCTATATGGATGCCTAAAGGAAGGAATTTCTGAGTCTGGTCCAAGGAGGTAAATCTGTGGCAGCATATGAGGCGGAGTTTCTGCGTCTGAGTCGGTATGCCCGGGGAATAGTGCCGACTGATTATGAACACTGTGTCCGTTTTGAGGACGGGTTGCGTGATGAGTTACGGGTATTGATTGCCCCACAGAAGGAGAGGAATTTTGCCACACTTGTGGAAAAAGCTAAAATAGCTGAAGAGGTTAAGCACTCGGAGCGGCAAAACTGAGACAAGGATAGGAGTAGGAACAAGAGAGACTCTGGGTACTCGGGTTCTGCTAGAGGTTTTTAGAAAAAGCCCAGGAATGAGGAGCCAGCTCGAGCGAGAGTACAAGCTGCTACTAATCAGTTATAGCCATGTGTGGATTGTGGAAAACTTCACTCGGGTGAATGCTAGAAGAGAACCAGTGGTTGTTTCAGATGTGGTTCCAAAGATCATCGATTTAAGGATTATCCTCGACAGCCTGCTCATACTCAGGGGGTTCGTAACGATTTTGCGCAGCCAGCTAGAGGCGCTCAACAGCTGCCGAGAGGCCGTGGGCCAGGTCGAGGTGGTAATGGTGTAGGACGAGGTCAGGGTGCACCGGGTAGAGGTACCGGTAATAGGGGTAACACGGAGGCGAGGCAGCTATGGTTGGTCTATGCAGTCAGACGTCGATAGGACGGCGATGCACCAGACGTCATAACCGTCGTTTTCATAGCGATGTACACATTCATCGCTTTGATAGATATTGGATCCACCCATTCGTATGTTGCTTGTGATGTCCGAACTTTGAACATTAGATCTCGAGATTACTTTGCTAGAGAAACAAGCGTGATTAGCCCATTAGGACGATCGGTGGTAGTAAATAAGTTATTTAGGGATGTGCCCTTAGAAGTTCAGGGGGAAATATTTCTGGCGGATTTGATGGAACTGCCATTCGGCGAGTTCGACCTTATTTTGGGCATGGACTGGTTGGTGAAACACCGTGCGAACTTGGATTGTGCTACGAAGCAGATGGTACTAAAAACTTCGGAGGATAAGGAAGTGATGATGATAGGTGAAAGACGAAACTATCTGTCTAATGTGGTATCTGCTTTAAAGGCAGAAAAGTTGGTGCGAAAGGGGTGTGGAGCGTTCTTAGCCTTTATCAGTGCTTTGGATGCCAAAGAGTTGTCGGTAGAAAGTGTTAGAACGGTGAGAGAGTTTTCGAACGTCTTTCCCGAGGAGCTTCCAGGATTGCCTCCGGATCGGGAGGTAGAGTTTGGCATTGAGTTGTTGCCAGGAACGGCTCCGGTGTCTATTGCTCCTTATAGAATGGCGCCGAAGGAGCTAGTAGAGCTTAAAGCTCAAATTCAGGAATTGTTAGATCGCGGATTCATTCGACCAAGTGTGTCACCGTGGGGAGCGCCGGTTTTGTTCGTTAAAAAGAAGGATGGGTCGATGCGTATGTGCATCGATTATAGACAATTGAATAAGTTAATGATCAAGAACAAGTATCCGTTACCGAGGATCGATGATCTGTTCGATCAGTTGCGAGAAGCTTCGATTTTCTCGAAGATAGACTTGAGATCGGGATATCACCAGTTTAAGGTCAAGGAGGCAGATATTCATAAGACTGCGTTTCGAACTCGTTTTGGGCATTACGAGTTCTTGGTGATGCCGTTCGGGTTGACTAATGCACCAGCTGCATTTATGGACATGATGAACCGGGTCTTCCAACCCTATCTAGACTGGTTTGTAGTGGTGTTCATAGATGACATTTTGGTGTACTCAAAGACTAAAGAAGAGCATGATTTGCATCTACGAGTTGTATTGCAGATATTAAGGGAGAAGCAACTGTATGCCAAATTCAGTAAGTGTGAATTTTGGCTAAAAGAAGTGACCTTTTTGGGGCATGTTGTGTCTGCCGGAGGAATCAGAGTTGATCTCCGGAAGGTCGAAGCTGTGTTGGATTGGAAGCCACCGAAGTCAGTGGAAGAAATTTGGAGTTTTCTAGCTTTGGCTGGGTATTACAGGCATTTCGTTGAGGGGTTTTCGTTGATTGCTGCACCCCTAACTAAGCTGTTGCGTAAGGGAGTACCGTTTGTGTGGTCAGATAAGCAGCAAGAGAGTTTTGAGAAATTGAAGAAGATTCTGACAGAAGCGCCAGTATTGATTCAACCTAAGGCTGGTAAGGAGTTTATTGTTTATTGTGAAGCGTCACACACGGGCTTGGGATGTGTGTTGATGCAAGGGGGAAAAGTGGTGGCTTATGCATCTCGTCAATTAAGGCCGCATGAGGTGAACTATCCCACACATGATTTGGAGTTAGCTGAAGTGGTGTTTGCCCTGAAGATTTGGAGACACTATCTGTACGGGGAGAAGTCGATCATATATACAGATCATAAGAGTCTAAAGTATCTCCTTACCTAGAAGGAGTTGAACTTAAGACAGCGGAGGTGGATAGAACTGTTGAAAGATTATGACTTCTCAATCGAGTATCATCCAGGAAAGGCTAACGTGGTGGCAGATGCGTTAAGTTGTAAGGTGGTATCGGATTTGAGAGTGATGTTCGCTCATCTCAGCCTTTATGAAGATGGTAGCTTATTAGCCGAACTTCAGGTGAAGCCTGCATGGGTAAATCAGATTAAGGAAAAGCAGTTGTTAGATGAAGTGTAACATCCTAAAATTTAGAATTTTATGTGTTGCATTATTTCTTGCGTTAGGCTAGTTAAAAATATTAATTGTGTATGTTTAAGGGGTCCTAAGAAGGCCCGGGGCTGAATTGGGCTTTAGTAAAATTTTTGTGTTTAAGCACTTTAAGGAGAGAGGGTAAATGGCATCAATGCTTATGGAAATAAGTGAGTGAATTGCTAGCATAAATGAGCATATGGTAAAGAGGATGTGGCGTCACATGAAGGGCTTTAAGAGAGGAGGTTCGAATCCCACTTGATGCAAATTTTGACTATTTTTTTTGTGTTATTAATCCATAGTGTCGGTCATAGATGTATTTAAGGCAAGGAAGACTTTTTAATTTTGGAAAGGTGGCTAAGGAAATAAGGTAAGGATGAGGGTAAGGAAAGAAATGAAAGAAAAG
This sequence comes from Gossypium sturtianum, assembly GCA_025698515.1. Classification (NCBI taxonomy): domain Eukaryota; kingdom Viridiplantae; phylum Streptophyta; class Magnoliopsida; order Malvales; family Malvaceae; genus Gossypium; species Gossypium sturtianum. Next base: position 38,634,888 of record CM046949.1, read on the forward strand.
GAGCAAGAAGGGGGATATGTTGGTCGGTTTTTGGGAGAATGTTTTGGAAAGTTTTTATGGTCAATTTTTGATCCTTTTGGTATGGTATACACGGTTTGGGAAGGGTCTTGGGAGTAGCCGAATTTCCTTTAGTCTTTTGGTAGAATTTTGGTGCTTGTTAGGCCTAATTTCTTTTAGTATTCTTTTGTGCTCTTTTCTTCAACTTCTTCTCTCATTGCCAAAACTTCAAGCCAATAGTGGGTATTTTTATTTTATTTCTTCTTTGTCTTGCCGAAATCACCTAGCCATTGTGACCAAATTATTTTCACTCATCTTCCCTTTGAAAACCGAAACTAGTTAAGCACTCCTTCTCCATCTTTCTTTTCTTTTTCACAAAATTCTTCAACCCTTCTTTCTTCTTCTCTAATCCATACTTTCATAGCCGAAATTTCTTGTTCATTTTCTCCATACCCGAACCTTGATTAACTTCTCTTCCTCATCATACAAGTTGGATTTTTCTTTCTTGATTAAACCGGGTAAGTGTTTTATTCAAATCTTTTCAATTTTTTTCTCCTTAGCCGAATGAATATTCCTCATCATTTGGTTATTTCATATTGTTTCTAAACCGAAATGGTGTTTTCCCACACTCCCTCATATTTTGATAATCTTCTATTTGTAGTACTTTAGTGGATTGGCCGAATATCACATCTTAGCCGAATCACTTCTAGTCTTGTGCCCAATCGATCGAAGTGGATCTATTATTGTCATGGTAAGAGATTTCTTCAAGGTTCAATATCTCAATACTTGGTTATTCCGCTTAAACGGATTGATGATTATGTATACACGTTTGTCATAGGGACTATATCAATTGTTGATCTTTCGGAAATAGAGGTAAGCTGAATCTTATCCCTAAACGATTACTTTCGTTCATAGTAATAGTTTTCTAACCGAGATCTTTTCAATGGAGGCAAACGATACCGAATCGAAAGGAAAAGCGATTGGAGAACTCAAAAGGAGTGGATTTGCGATTCCTACTCCTAAGTTCAAACAAAGGGCGGTATCGGTGATTCGAGATTTTTCACCGGGTTGTGGACCAACATCCGGAGAGAATCGACAAATCGTGGTCATTCACGATTTAGAGAGTAAGTATTTTAGATCGATGATTTAGATTTAGATTAATAAAAATCTCGTTCATTAGATTAATCGAGTATTATGTTGTCATAGGTGCCGACGATCAAGAGAGTTTAATACTTACCGTAATCGGTGTGTAATCTCACCGAAATCTCCGTAAATCTGTGTTTTAGCATCATATTAGAAATATCGATCATTGTTGCTTAAAAACTCAAAATCAGTAAAATGTTATGAATCGAGTAATTTGCCTAAACATCGTAAATATTGAGATTTGTCAAATTAGGGATTATTTGTAAAATTACGAAAATGCCCCTAAATTTCGAATTACGAAAATGCCCCTATGAGTCGAATCACGGAAATGCCCCTAAAGGGTCAATTTGCTAGAATGCCTTAATGGGCCGTATTGCTTAAAAATCCTTAAAAGTGCGTAATTATGAAAATGCCCCTATGGGCCGATTTGATAGATTGCCCTAATGGGCCGAACTACAAAGTGTGATAATGGGCCGATTTATCGTATCAAATCTCTGGATTAATGATTGTTGTTTATAATTGAAATTACTATGTTTTATAATATATGTTGCATTACATAATTTTCGCAAGGGATGGGAAAAATGTTGAAGAGAAGTGTAACCCGGTGGCTTTGCCACAAAAATGTTTGTGAATATGTTTCACTATGATTTCGGTGGCTTGGCCACAATCAAATTATAATATAAATGGCAACTTGCCTGCGATTGGTGTGTTTGGCGGGGTGGGTTGACTTGATCCCTACAGGTGTGATGGGATGGTATGGGTGGTGTGTAGCGGATGGATATCTAGGATGGGTTGGGTTGCATACATTCATACATTTGCTTCATTTTAAGATTGTTATGTAAAAGGGCTTAGGCCCATGATATTGCTATATGGGTTCAGGCCCAGTGGATGACGGTAAGGGGGTTTCACACTGAGTTCTTGTAACTCACTCCCCCTTTTTCTTAACCCTTGTAGGTAATGCTCAGTGATGTGGATTTGGGCCATGGATGACTCGGTGGAGGCCATACTTCAGTAATGGTGTTATTGAACTTTAGATTTATTTTTCCGCTTATTTTACTACTCTTACTATTTTGGGTTTTTATGTTGTAATAAGGCCTCTGGAATATTTTATTTTAGCTTTATGTTTATCGTACTTACTATTTTGCTTGAATGATTTTAAATGGAAATTTTTCTAAAACTTAAATAAAGGTTTTCCAAAATAGATTAACAAATGGATTTCATAACAAACTTTTACAAACATTTTAACTTGGAAAGTTTTTCTCGAACTATCAACGATATTTTCAAAAGTTACGATTTATAAAGATTTTTAGTTCAAATTATCGATTTATCAAACAACCTTCGAGGTTAGTAGTACTTTATCAAATATTTCAAATCAACTCGTTTTCTCAATTATAACTAAACAATATCTATATTAGTACGAATAAAAAGGATTTAACATGTTTTTCTCATGTGACATGTTAGATCCGGTCTTAACGCATGGGCCGGGTTTGGGGTGTTACATTTAGCATTGGGTTCTCGACTTCTACAAGTGAAAGGTGGTGAGATAGGGGATTTTGGATTGAATAGGGATGGAGTATTGTGTTTTCACAGAGGAGTTTGTATGCCCAGGGATTCGGAATTGAGGCAAATGATTCTGTGTGAGGCGTATAGTAGCCCATATGCTATGCACCCCGGGGGAAACAAAATGTACCGAGACCTCCGTGAGCAGTATTGGTGGCCAGGGTTGAAACGGGAGGTTACTGATTTCGTGAGTAAGTACTTAACATGTCAGCAGGTGAAGGCAGAACATCAATTGCCGTCAGGGTTGCTACAACCGGTGAAGATTCCATAATGGAAATGGGAAAGGATAACGATGGACTTTGTTAGTGGGTTACCCTTAACGCCTACTAAGAAAGATTTCGTATGGGTAATAGTGGATTGGTTGACGAAGACTGTGCATTTCCTACCTGTTCGTACGGATTATTCATTGCAGAAGTTGGCCAAGTTGTATATTGCAAAGATCGTGAGGTTACATGGGGTACCAGTGTCTATCATATCGGACAGGGATCCTAGGTTTGCATCACGGTTTCAGAAGGCTCTACATGAGGCTTTGGGTACAAGGTTAAATTTCAGCACGGCATTTCATCCTCAGACAGATGGTCAGTCGGAGAGAGTAATCCAGATTCTGGAAGACATGTTAAGGGGCTGTGTAATTGACTTCAGGGGTAGTTGGGAAGATTTTCTACCGTTGGCAGAGTTTGCATACAACAACAGCTACCAATCCAGCATCCAGATGGCACCCTACGAGGCATTGTATGGTCGTAGGTGTCGTACCCCTACTTGTTGGACTGAGCTGGGGGAGCGACAGTTGTTGGGTCCTGAGTTGATCTCGAAGACGGAGGAGAAAGTTAAGGTAATTCGGGCACGGTTAAAAGAAGCTTTGGACAGACAAAAATCGTACGCGGACCTGAAGCGTAAGGATATAGAAATCGCGGTGGGTGATTAGGTCTTTCTGAAGGTTTCACCTTGGAAAAAGATCTTTAGATTTGGACGGAAGGGCAAGTTAAGCCCTAGATTTATCGGACCATATCGTGTACTGAAGCGTGTTGTGCCAGTGGCTTATCAGCTGGAGTTACCTCCAGAGTTGAATCAGATACATAGTGTATTCCATGTCTCTATGTTAAGGCGTTATCATTCGGATCTGTCTCACGTTGTACTAGTGGAGGAAGTTGAGTTAAGACCTGACTTGTCTTTTGAAGATGAGCCAGTACAAATTTTAGATCGGGATGTTAAGGTGCTAAGAAGGAAGTCGGTTCCATTAGTTAAAGTATTATGGCGTAATCAGGGGATAGAGGAAGCTACATGGGAGCCAGAGGACGCAACTCAGCAACAATATCCTCATCTCTTTTAACCAGGTAAATTTCGAGGCCGAAATTTCTTTAAGGGGGTAGAATTATAACATCCTGAAATTCGAGAATTTATGTTTTGTGTTATATCATGCATAGGCTAGTTTAAAATGTTAATGGTGTATGTTTAGGGGTCCTAAGAAGGCTCCGGGTTGAATTGGGCCTTAGCAAAATTTTTATGTTTAAGCACCATAAGGAGAGAAGGGAAGTGGCAGCAATGCTTATGGAAATAAGTGAGTAATTTGCTACCATAAGTGAGCATATGGCAAGGAGGTTGTGGCATCAAGTGAAGAGCATGGAGGGAAGAGGTTCGAATCCCACCTAGTGCAAATTATTTTGACTAATTTTTGTGCTTCTTCCCAAAGTGTCGGCCATGGTGGTAATTAAGGTAAGGAAGACTTTTTATTTATGGAAAGAAGAATAAGGAAATATGGTATGGAGGAAAAGAAGGGATAATGAAGGAAAGAATCAAAAGAAAAAGGTAAGAGAAGGGAGCATGTTGGCCTATATTGTGGAGGATGTTTTGGAAAGATTATTTTGGTCAACATCCATCCTTTTGGCAAAAGTGATACACGGTTTTGTGGGGTAAAGAGGGGAAGCCGAATTTATTTAGGCATTTTGGCAAATTTTGGTGCTTGAGAGGTTGTTTTCTTCTTAGCATTTCAGTGTCTTTTTCTTTTTTCCAATTTTTCCCTCTTTGCCGAAACTTCAAAACCAAAAGTGAGCATCTTTTTCCTTTGTCTTGCCGAAACCCTAAAGCCAATATTGTACACCATTTTCCTTTGTTTTGGCTGAAACACTCAAGCAACTTGTGCATTTCTTCTTTTTGTGTTGTTTTGCCGAATCACTAAATCCATTTGGTTCATTTTCTTTTGGTGATAGCCGAAACACCCTAATACCCCTTTGTCCGTCATCTCTTTTCTTTTTACCCTTTCTTCAATCTTTCTCCTTATCTCTTATATCGACATTTCTTTGTGGCTGAAACTCCTTGGTCCCTTTCTCTCCACTAGCTGAATCTTGATCATCTTCTCTTCTTCATCTTGCAAGTTGGACATTTCTTCCTTGATTAAATCGGGTAAATGACTTTATTCTAATCTTTTCATTCTCTTCTCTCTCTAGCCGAATGAGTGTTCCTTATCATTTGGGTATTTCATATTGATTCTAAACCGAAATGGAGTTTTCCATACTCCCTCATATCTTAATCGTTATTTTTGTAGTGTAATAGTGGGAAAGTCGAATCTATTACCTTTGACTCATCCGTAGCCATAAAGTACAATTGGTGGGAATCGGTTTTATAATCATCGTAAGGTAAGGAGTTCGTCATGGTTCATTTTGATTTCTTTCGCTATTCGGTTATTTTGTTAATCGAGTTGAAAGTTTGGCTAATCGATTATTATAGGGACTACACCATTCGTTCGTATCTAATCATTGATCTTCGGAGATAGTGGTAAGCCAAACCTTCTCCTTAGACAATCATTTCATATCATCGCAATATCGTTTTTGATTAAGATTCTTTTTCCAATGGAGACAAGTGGAACCGATTTGAAAGGAAAAAGAATTGGAGAACACAAAAGGAGTGGATTTGCTATTCCTACTCCTAAGTTCAAACTAAGGGCGGTATCGGCGGTTCGGGATTTTCCACCGGGTTGTGGACCATCATCCGGTGAGAATAGACAAATCGTGGTCGTTCATGATACTAAGAGTAAGCAACTCATTAGATCGTTTGATTTAGATTTAGAATAATAAAATCTCGTTTGTTGGATTAATCGAGTGTAATGGTGATTTAGGTGCCGACGATCAAAAATGATTAATCCTTACCGTAATCAGGTGTGTAATCTCACACCGAAATCCCGTAAATCTGTGATTTATCATCATGTTTGAAAATCGATTGATGTTGCTTAAGAACTTAATAACGGTATTATGGTATAAATCGAGTGATATTCTTAAATAACATTTTTACAATAAACTTTTCAAAATCGATATTAAAATTGTTAAAATTACAAAAATGCCCCTATGGGCCGATTTATGAAAATTCCCCTATGGGCTGAATTACGAAAATGCCTCTATAGGCCGAATTGCTAGAATGCTTTAGTGGATCGAATTACAAAGATCTATAGTTGGCCGATTTACTGTAATAAATTTTTGGATTAATGATTGCTGTACATATATGTGGATATTATGTTTAATTATGTATGATGCATGTTACATATTGCATGGGTTGGGAAAAATGATGAAGAGAAGTGTAGCCTGGTGGCATTGCCACAAAAATGTTTATTATTATGTTTCATTATGATTTCGGTGGCATGGCCACGTATAAAATATTATACATGGCAACTTGCCTGCGAATTGGTGTGAACGGCGGGGTGGGTTGACTTGATCCCCACATGTGTGATTGGCTGGTCGGGGGTGTGATGGATGGATGGGTTGGGTTGCATACATTGCATATATATATTCTGTTATGTAAATGGGCTTAGACAAGATGATGCTAAATGGACAACGGTAAGGGGATTATACACTGAGTTCTAGTAACTCACCCCTTTTTCCTTAACCTTTGCAGGTAATGCTCATGAATGTGGACTTGGGCCATGGATGACCCGTGGAGGCCATACTTTGGAAATGGTGTTTCAACTTTAGTAAATTTCCTTTTCCGTTTATTTCGTTACTTTTACTATTTTGGATTTTAAAGTTGTAATAAGGCCTCTGGACTATTTTTATTTTGTTTTATGTTTGGGATGTGTTTATTATTTCACTTAAATTGTTTAAAAGGGGATTTTTCTAAAATCATAACTAACGGTTTCCAAAGTTGATTAACAAATAGTTTTCATAAACACACTTGTAGAAATAATTTAACTTGGAATTTCTTTCAAATTATCAACAATATTTTCAAAAGTCACAGTTTTAAAATCACAAATTTGAATATCGATTCTTCAATTAAACCTCTTGGGATTAGTAGTATTTCTAATCAAACCCGTTTTCTTAACCATAACCAAATAATACCTATTTTAGTATGAATCACAAAGTTCTTAAATACGTTTTATTCATGTGACACGTCAGATCCGGTCGTAACGCATGGGCCGGGTTTGGGGTGTTACATTGCATATCATATCTTCTAGGATTGCATATCATATCTAAGATTTTCATATCATATCTAAGATTTCATATCCTTGAAGATTGTGTTCCTATATATGTCAAGCTTGTAGATGGACCTTCAATCTTTTCAAGTAATGGGCTATTCCGATCGGGCCAAATGATATATTTTGGACTGGACTTGGACTTTGTTTTATTATTTTGGGTTTATTTTTTTTTTGTATTGGCTCAGACTAAATTGGCCTATTACAACAGTTTACTCACAAAAGCCTATTAACATGCTTTTAACCAATCACTTGTATTTTTACAAGCTCTAGCACAGAGAAAACACACACTGTAACAACCAGTTTTTTAGTGGTGTCAGAAATAGTGGTTTTGGAACCATAATTCTGACTAGCGAGTCGATAAAGATTATTAATTTAATATTTACGAGTCTATTATAGTGTCGTATTAAATTTTGGTTAGAAAATTTTAACGTTTAGATAGTTAATTAAGCAAAAAGGATTAAATCGTAAAAGATGAAAAAATTAATCATTATTTATTTAAATGTGTTAAATTGATAAAGAGACATTGTTCGGTGGATTTAAATGGTAATTAGACCTTATGGATTTTTAGTGGACGGTTTATGGTTGATAAATCATGAAATTTTAGTTAAATTATAAGGCTAAAAAGGTAATTAAATTAATTATAACATAAACAAAAGAAAAACATAGCTTCATCTTCTTCATTTTGGCTATCATCACCGAAATCACCATGGATATAGAACACTAAGTTTTGGCCAAGCTTAACACTTTACATGTAAGTGATTTTGAGCATGTTTTTAGTCATTTTTATGTTTTTGAGATCGTTGTAGCTTAATCTAGCTAGCCCATGGACTAATTTGTGAATCTATTAAAAGTTTAAGGACTCACCATGAATGAATTTTATGTGTTTGTGAAGTTAGTTGATAGAATTATGAGCTTGTTGGCTAAATAAGAACATTTTGCAAAGTAGGTTTAACTAGTTGTGATTTTAATGATTTAATTGTTGTAATTGGCATGGTTTAATTGCAAATATTCAGTTTTCTAGGGGCTGTAGAGGGACCATAAAGAATTCAAAACTAATGCTTTTGGGTTAATTGTGAAAATTTTGCAAGTTTTGATATAGGGACTAAATTGCATAAAAGGTGAAATTTTAGGGTAAATTTGTAAAATGACAATAAAAGGGTTTATATGCATAAGTTTAATTGTTTAAGTTGTTTTAAATGGTTAATTGAATTAAAATTATTTTTTAGATCAAGAAACGAATCAATCGGACAATAATTGTGGAAAATGAAAGTTAGCGGAGTAATCATCAGTTTTGTGTTGCTACAAATTCGGTTTAAGTGAGTTCGTATTTTGATTAATCTAATTAGTTGTTGTTATTGTGATTTAATTACTATCTATGTATAATGTCATTGAAAATGGATGTGAAACATGGCTCATATGAACCTTATGAGTGCTTAGGATACAAATGACATGTCATTAGGGTTATTACCATTTCGGGTGCTGGTCTTGGATATCCTATCGATTGCTAAGATCCTGCATTTGTTGTGGATTCTTCACAACTCTTGTGAGTAGCATTGTGAAGCTTAACATCCCGACCCACAGCTCGTGTGAGCAGGCCCATTTCACAACTCGTGTGAGCATTTACAGTCACAATTTATGTGAGCATTATTCTCGTGTATCTAATGTTACTTCACTGTGGCTCATCAGGTGAAATTTAATATACAAAATGGTCATACGAAATGGTTATACAAAATGGTTATATGAATATATATATATATATATATGAGATGGATTTGAAATGAAAATGTGAAAGGTTAATTGAAAATGTGATGGGTGAGTTATGTATCAAATGTGTTTACTTGTATATGTACCTTGGCATGATAATGTTACATGTTTCATATATGAACTCACTAACCTTGTGAGATTTTTGATGTGTCTAGGAAATCAATTAACTTATGGTCTTGTTTATGAAATTATTATGAAATGTCAAGCTTACAACCTATACGATAAGTTAAAATTTAAATTTATTACGAGCTTATTAAGCAATGATTTGCTTAAGTTTGTTATGTTTGATTTCTTTGTAGATTATTGGAAGTTTTGGCCGGTTGGAATTCAAGTTAGAGCTCACACTCTTCGTTCAACGACTCGATAGAACTTTTGATCATTTTGTTTTGGTTATAAGTGGCATGTAGTAGGTGGTAAATTGTATATGTATTTGTTCAAGTGATGGTATGATTTTGGCTATGTAAATATGGTTGTGATTTTTGGTTGTGATTTTTGGTTAGGTTGGTACTTTTTGGTATATAATCAAATAGATACTTGTATGTATGGTTTTGATCATGTTTTGGTTGTTTAGTTTTGGTATGTGATAAGCTAAAGTGACTAAAAGAATAGGTATAAGTTTATGAATGATGAAAGATGAATATGGTGGTGATTAAAGTATGGCAATGGTTCATTTTGAGTAAGTTTACTTGATAATATTAGTTAATTGTATTGCATATGCATATGGATTTTGAGCTGTGTTAAATGGTAATGTTTGGTAGTTTGAAATTGTTTGATTTGTGGTGCCATTGAGGGCATATTGGTTAGACACTTAAGTTGGATTGAATGAGTTTTATACATGTTAAATGTTACCTAGATGTATCTCTGAAATGAGTTTTAGGTTTGGGCATGAATTGGACTTTTCAACTTGTAGTTTTTGACCCTTTTTGATATAAGTATCGATAAAATGGACCAAAGTATCGATACCAGACTAGTTGGACAATTTCAAGAATTACAGAATACAATTTTGGTATCGATAATTTTGTTTAGTATCGATATTTTGTAATTTGTATCGATACTTGAAAATAATATAAATACTTTGAATTGGTAGAATGCCAAAATGGTATCGATAAATATTTTCGTATCGATACTTATTATAAAATATCAATACCTATTTATTTGGTATTAATATTTATCCAAAGTTTTAAAGTTTTATAATTTGGTCAATATTTTCAAACTCTGTCTAAATTTTAAATGGTTTAAAGCTCGTTTTAACTTTATTAATATATGAACAACATGTTTTTTTAGTTGTGTATAACATTATTAATAAATGTATGAAATGTTTTAGTCTGATATAGCATGTACTGACCCGTTTTGTTTGGTAACATCTCGTAACCCTAATTCGGTGAAAGAGACGGGTGAGGGGTGTTACACACACAAAAACAAAAATTTTAAAAACTACTAAAAACTAGAAAAATAAAATAAGTAATGGAAAAAAATAAATTTTTTTATGTCACCCCAATACTTTATTCGATACATTGTCCCTAATGTGCAACAAAAAATAAAAGAAAGAGATTACCCAATTGGCGTGATTAGTGCAACGAAATTGGTGGGACTGACTCTTCCTTGCGGTTTTGGCTCGTACTTGTAGTTCCTTAAAAAATATGGGGTTTCTACAAAGATAGCTGAACATACGAAATATATATAATGAAATAAAATCCTAATTAAACTAAATAAAAATCAACCAAAAATAAAATAAGTCTTAAATAATATAAATCAAAAATAAAAATAAAAAATGTTTAGAATTAGTCGGAATTAGGCTCCGACTCCTTGTCAGATTTGTCTGGGTCGCCCTCTAAATCTGAAATTTCTTTGGGATCTTTTTCTGGGTCTTCTGCCGGATCTTCCTCAGGATTTTCTTCTACCTCTATCTTGTTGGATTCCATCTTTGACTCGTATTTTGCTGTTGGGAATTGAGGCAGCCTCAAACCGCTTTTCCGTGCATAGTCCTCGTAAATTGATCTTGCTTCTTGCATCCATCGAACTATCCATTCCAGATCTGGCAACACTGTCTGACCTAGTTGTGGCTTTGTTTTGATAGCTCTTTTCCGCTTGCGATTTGCCACCAAATGCTTCACACCATATTCTGTATCGAATACTTCGTTGGTTGTAAATAATAATTAGATCGTCCCATTGGTACCTTTGCTTCCTGACACAAAGCAGTAACTAAGTGTGGAAAAAGTAACTTTACCTTCTTTTTCCTTTCACAATACAACATACTCCGAAAAATCTTTGTCCAGACACAGATTCTTTCTTTTTGTAATATGGCATATAGTAATGTAGCTTGGAAAGTATCTATGTTAGACATGTCTGAGGCTGGGCAAACTTGAGTGCTGATAAATTGTAACCACATTTTTTCCCTCAGAGTTAGCTGTTCTTGCGGGAATGATGTTAGGAAATTCATCCCTAAATGGCGTCTCCATTCTCCTCATCCATTCGTTAGGAGGTTAAGTATCTCCTCCATATTCAATCTCGAGAAAAACATTAGATCTGTCTTTTGCACAAAATCATAGAGAAATAAAGGGGTATCACCATACCTCGCTATTGATAAACCGTAAAAGTAACATATTTTAATCCCACATTTAGCATACTTTTGGATGATTTATCCCTTGATTTATGTAAAAAGGTGCTCTTAATCCTTTCTTTTCATGTTTTATACTCAGGAAAGCACCGGAGGATGGAAAGAACGAGAAACGGGCTCAAAACGGACCTAATTGGGCCAAAGTGAAAATCGACACGGCCTGGACTTGAGCCAACACGGGCGTGTCTCCTTGACAAACTAGAACACGGCCTGATCACGATTTACACGGGCGTGTCACCTCATTAAAAGTCTAAACACGGCCTAAAGATGATTCACACGGGCGTGTTCCATGGCCGTGTCCCTGTCGCGGAGAAGAGCAATTTCACTCGGAAAAGGATACTTAGGGGCAAAGAAACCTATTTCAAAAGCCTATATAAACACCCTAAGTATAAACTAGAAGAGGGCGGTGAGCTAGGCCAAGGAGCCGAGCCGAAAAGGTCAGATTTGTGAGAAAAACTCGAAGATAGCCAGTTGATCCATCTCAAGAAGCCGAAATTCTACTCAAGACGGCGGATCTCTCCTTCAATTCCTTCAGGGGGTTTTAGGGATTTCTTATGTTTTATTTTATCTTTTCTTCTGAGATGTTTTCTTTTATTGTTATGAACTAAACCCTTCGTGATACAGAAGGGGATGAAACTTAGATGAATCTTGTTATCGTTTGCTAAACTATATGATAAATACTTGATTTGTTCTTAATTATGTGTTCTTAATTCTTGTGTTGATATTTTCGAGATATTGATTCAAGTTTGATGTGCTTAGGTGGAGGAGCAAAAGTCCCTGCTTAAGAGTAGATCTAGCATAATTAAGCGGAGTTGATCGTGCGCCTAGAGATAGGGTGACGAGATTTTGTCGGATTAGGGTGAAACCTAATATGGGAGTCCATAGATCGAGTTAATGCAATTCTAGGGGTTTTAATTAGAAAGAGATTTCAATTAATCAACCTAGGGTTAGACGTTATTTGCTTCGAGAGAGGGTTTAATATACATTAGGGAGTCTTACGGATCAAGTCAAGTGAATAAATCGTCTGGTTTAGAGTTAGATAATAAGTGAAGTCTAGGTGGATTCTTCCTAAGGGTATCGTCTTAATCAACTGAGTTTTTCCAATAGTATTTCCCCAGTTCATTCTTTTTTGTCTTTGCGTCTTTAGCTTAGTAGTTAGTTAAATTTAGATTAAATAACAACTTCACTTATTTTAGGCTAGATAATAAAAAGAAAGTTAGTATTAGTACTTTTGGTTCCTTTGGGTTCGACAATCCGGTCTTGCCTAAGCTATACTACTGTTCGATAGGTGTGCTTGCCTCAAATTGTTGTCATAGTTAGTTTCCAGGTTCGATCATTCTTTTTATAAATTTTAAGACTTTGACATCGCGAAAACAACGATCAAGTTTATGGCGCCGTTGCCGGGGAACTAAAATATTAAGAAAGCTCTATTTTTATTACTTTAGCCATTATTTTCCGCAATTTACTTTTATTTTTATTCTTATTTTTGTTTTGTTTTTAACTTTTCTAAATTTTCTTTCTTTCTTTTCCTAGCAGGTACCTCTAGTTTATGACTAGAAGGAACCCGAGAGGAACACTAGTATACGACAGTGATATTGAAGCTACCGCCATGCGAGAATCGCAGAGAAATTAGGCGAGCCCTAAATTACACGTAAAAGAGCGAGAAGGCAGATCCAATCCTACTGAAGGGATGGACGAGAATAATTCACCACCACAAGATGTGGCAAAAAATAATGCTCCGCGTACTATGAATGATTATGCTAAACCTCATTTAACAGGAACAGAATCAATTATTGTTAGGCCTGCTATCGCTGCTAATAATTTTGAATTAAAGCCTAACACTATACAAATGATTCAACAGCTTATTCAATTTGATGGTTTACGGGATCGAAGACCCAAATACTCATATAGCTAATTTTTTAGAGTTCGTGATACCTTCAAAATAAATGGTGTTTCGATGATGCCATCCGTCTTGGTTATTTCCCTTTTCATTAAGGAATAAAGCCAAACAGTGGTTAAACTTCGTTACCACGAGGTCAATCACTACATGGGATCAAACGATCAAAAATTTTTTATTAAAATATTTCCCACCGCCAAAACGGCCAAATTACTAATGATATTTCTTCTTTTGTGCGGATGGATTTAGAGACATTATACGACGTATGGGAGAGATACAAGGATCTCTTGAGAAGGTGTCCGCACCATGGTTTACCCTTGTGGCTCCAAGTCCAAACTTTCTATAACGGTAAACCCCTCAACGAGGCAACTAATTGATTCAAATTACGGTGAAACCCTGAACAACGAGAACTCACTGAAGCGACCTACGAGTTTATTGAAGAGATGTCACCGAATAACTATCAGTGGTAGGTTACAAGGACAAAACCAACAAAATCAGCCGGAGTTTTCAACCTCGACATAGTAACCATGCTATCAACACAGGTAGAGATGATGAATAAAAAGCTTGATAGTTTGTGTTCTTCGCAGTACATCCAAGAATGCAAAGGCGACGCAAGTGGAACGTGGCGAATCCCGAGTACCCACCCTACCAATCGGGCACACGAAGCGAATGTGATGAACTATATAGGTAATAATTTCAGATCTAATAATAACTCTTATAGTAATACTTATAATCCAGGTTGGAGGAACCACCCAAATTTTTCATGGGGAGGACAAGGAAATCAAGGAATACAAAGACAACAACCTCCTCAAAATTTCCAAGATCAGCCCTATCCACAGGAAAAGAGGCCGAACCTTGAAGAGATGCTGACAAAATTCATGGCAGCCACAGATATCCGTCTCCAAGACACTGAAACCACCCTTAAGAATCAACAGGCATCACTTAAAGTGATCGAGAACCAAGTTGGGGAACTTACTGAGTCAGTTGGACAACTTACTAAGATGGTTTCTGAAATTCGATCAGAGATTTTTTCTAAAAGAATAGAATAGGTAAAGGCGGTTACACTGAGAAGTGGAAAGGAGTTAGTCAAACCAAAGAAAAAAATACCACATGAAGATGACAAAGCAAAGGATGAGGGAGTTGAGGATGTAACTCCAGTGTGCAAAGAAAGTAAACCACCAATCCCATACCCAGCAAAGTTGAAGAAAGACCGATTAGATGCCCAATACGGTAAATTTCTTGAACTTTTAAACAAATACATATTAACTTACCCTCCGGTGAAGCCATTTCACGATGCCGACGTGTCGCAAAATTCTTAAAAGAACTCCCGATTTAATAAAAGGAAGCTTGAAGAAGTATCAACAGATGGAGCTTAATGAAGAATGTTCACCCATCCTCCAAAACAAGTTAACAACCAAATTAAAAGACCTGTGAAGTTTTACTATTCCCTGTTTAATTGGTAATTTAAATATTAAGAAAGCATTAGCTGATCTAGGAGCCAATATTAATTTAATGCCTTACAAAATGTTTAAACAACTAGATCTTGGGGAACCATAACCCACTAAGATGAGTATTCAGTTAGCTGATAGATCTATTAAATATCCTAGAGGAGTTATCGAAGATGTCTTGGTAAAAATTGATAAATTTATTTTCCCCGTTGATTTTGTTGTGCTTGACATGGATGAAGACATTGAGGTTCCCTTAATTTTAGGGCGCCCTTTTTAGCTACTCGCTAGAAATGTTATTATCGATGTAGGTGACGGTAAACTTGCATTAAGGATAGGCGATGAGAAATTATTTTTCAAATTTATGATGCCATGCGATATTCTAGAGAACAAGATGATTCTGTTATTTTTTGTTGATACCATTGATCATATCATTCAAAACTCATTACAGAAATTATACATGATGACACGATGGAACTGTGCCTGACTCAAGAAGAGGGGGAAGAAGATGAAGTTGACGAGCTGAATTTGAATACATCTTCATCTAGACATACGAAAGAAGAGAGCATTAAAGTCAATGATGAACTAAAACAAAAACCCTCCATTGATGAGCCGCCCAAATTAGAATTAAAATAGTTACCGAAACACTTAGAATATGCATTCCTCGGGGAAAATTCTACGCTATCGGTAATTATCTCTTCAGATTTAGAACCCAAGGAAAAAGAAGAGTTGATACAGGTACTAAGAGAACATAAAAGAGCCATAGCT
Organism: Gossypium sturtianum; assembly: GCA_025698515.1. Taxonomy (NCBI): domain Eukaryota; kingdom Viridiplantae; phylum Streptophyta; class Magnoliopsida; order Malvales; family Malvaceae; genus Gossypium; species Gossypium sturtianum. The sequence continues at coordinate 38,650,538 of CM046949.1, forward strand.
TGGAAAATCTTTGACATTAAGGGAATAAGCCCATCGTTTTGCACCCACAAAATTTTAATGGAAGAGGAATACAAGCCATGTGTGCAACCTCAAAGACGATTGAATCCCAACATAAAAGAAGTTGTGAAAGCTGAGGAAATTAAACTTCTAGATGCTGGAATAATTTATCCTATTTCTGACAGTAATTGGGTAAGTCCTGTGTAGGTTGTTCCAAAGAAAGGAGGCATGACGGTGGTAGCCAACGAAAAGAATGAACTAATTCCTACCAGAACAGTCACAGGTTGGAGAGTTTGCATTGATTACAGGAAGCTGAACAATGCCACTAGAAAAGATCACTTTCCTTTACCCTTCATTGATCAAATGTTAGAAAGGTTATCTGGGCATATGTACTATTGCTTCCTAGATGGACTTTCCGGTTATTTCCAAATCCCAATAGCACCTGAAGATCAAGAGAAAACAACATTCACATGCCCATACGGTACGTTTGCTTATCGTAGAATGCCTTTTGGATTATGTAATGCTCCTGCTACTTTTCAGCGTTGCATGTTGGCAATCTTTGACGAACTTGTGGAAGACATTGTGGAGGTATTTATGGACGATTTTTCGGTATTCAGTAATTCTTTCCATCTTTGCCTTATAAATTTAAAACGAGTTCTAATGAGATGTGAAGAAACAAACCTTATTTTAAATTGGGAAAAATGCCAGTTTATGGTACAAGAGGGAATTGTATTGGGACATAAAATTTCTAGTAAGGGAATCGAGGTAGATAAAGCAAAGGTCGAAACCATAGAAAAATTACCTCCCCCTAGTTCAGTTAAGGCTATCAAAAGCTTTTTAGGACATGCAGGATTTTACAGAAGATTTATTAAAGATTTTTCTAAAATAGCTAAGCCTCTAACGAAATTGCTAGAAAAAGATGTACCTTTTTATTTTAATCAGGAATGTTTAGATGCATTTAATATTCTTAAAGAGAAATTAATAAACGCCCCAATTATAATTGCCCCTGATTGGAATCTCCCTTTTGAACTAATGTGTGATGCGAGTGACTTTGCGCAAGAGGTGCGCTTTAAGACAATGAAGAGACAAACACTTCCAAAGATCTATTATGCCAAGAAATTACGCAAGAAGAAAATTATACCACCATTGAAAAAGAATTACTAGCTGTGGTCTTTGCATTTGATAAATTCAGACAATATTTAGTATTATCTAAAGTTGTCGTTTACACTGACCACTCTGCTCTTCGTTATCTTTTAACTAAACCTGATGCAAAACCTCGACTCATAAGATGGATTTTACTTTTACAGGAATTTGATTTGGAAATACAGGATAAGAAGGGAGCTGAAAACCTTGCAGCAGATCACCTCTCCAGGCTTGAGAACCCACATATCGAAGAGCTCGACGAAAGAGAGATAAACGACTCGTTCCCTGAAGAACAGCTCTTTTCTATAACCAACTTCGAGGTACCATGGTTTGCAGATATTGCGAATTATTTAGCGGCTAACATCTTACCAAAAAGGTTAACACATCATCAAAAGAAACGATTCTTTGCTGATGCGAAAAACTATTTTTGGGAAGATCCTTTTCTTTTCCGCATATGTGCAGATCAAGTAATTCGGAGATGTGTTACAATGGCGGAAGCAAGAAAAATCCTGGAACATTGCCATTCAGGACCTTCAGGAGGGCACTACAGTGGCATTAAGACAGCATATAAAATACTCGAATCAGGTTTTTATTGGCCCACTCTATTCAAAGATGCCAACAGGTATGTCGCTTTCCGTGGTAAATGCCAAAGAATAGGTAATGCTTCTAAACGTGATGAAATGCCTCAAACATATATACTATCATGTGAAATATTTGATGTATGGGGTATTGATTTTATGGGTCCATTCCCTAGTTCATTTGGAAATAAATACATCCTAGTGGCGATTGATTACATGTCAAAATGGGTGGAAGTCAAGCTTTACCTACCAATGATGCTAGAGTAGTAGTTAAGTTTCTCAAGAAACTGTTCTCTCGATTTGGAACACCTAGAGCTATCATTAGTGATAGGGGCACTCATTTCTGTAATACTCAATTTGACAAAGTCTTAAAAAAATATAGAGTACACCACAGGATAGCTACCCCATATCACCCTCAAACCAGTGGGCAAGTTGAAGTAGCAAACCGAGAACTTAAACGCATCGTAGAAAAAATGGTTGAATTAAACAGAAAAGATTGGGCAATAAAAGTAGATGACACTTTATGGGCCTATAGAACAGCCTTTAAAACCCTTTTAGAAACATCCCCATACAAACTTGTCTACAGGAAAAGTTGTCATCTACCATTCGAGTTAGAACACAAAGCTTTTTGGGCTATAAAATTTTTAAATTACGATCTTAAAGCTGCAGGAAAGAAAAGAATGATGCAGATCAACGAGCTAAACGAATGGAGAGCTGATGCCTATGAGAACTCGAAGCTATACAAAGAGGCAACAAAGCGACGCCATGATGCTCATCTAAAGAAATCGAAACAATTCTAAGTAGGGGACTTGGTCCTGCTATACAACTCAAGGCTTAAATTGTTTCCTGGGAAACTGAAATCAAGATGGTCAGGCCCATTCATGATTAAAACAATCTTTCCCTATGGCACAATCGAGGTAACTCATCCCACTCAAGGCACATTCAAGGTAAATGGTCACCGACTCAAAATCTATAATGGTGAAGATTTTAGGGATATAAGAGAGGAGCTTCAGCTCTGTGAACTTTCTTCTAGAAATGAAAACAAGGTAAGTCTAGCTTAGGACTTTAAACAAGCGTTCTCGGGAGGCAACCCGAGCACTAACCTTACTAACATTAGATTCTTAATTTTTAGCATTTAATCCCATACTAATTAATCCAATAAAGCGCAGGTTTTAGACCACATGGCCTTGCACACGGGCGTGCCCGTGGCCGTGTGGAAGCCAGGGGACAAACCACGGGCGTGCTAGTAGCCGTGCACGACAAGGAAGAAGTTTTTCTTCCCAACACGGGCTGCGATAATAGTCCATGCCCGTGCCGGCTTTTCGTGGACTATACTGACTTACCAAACACGAACAAGACACGGCCGTGCTTAGTAACTGTGGACTATACTGACTTGTCAAACACAGGCTAAACATGCTCGTTCTAAACAATCGTGTGAAGAAGAACACGGGCGTGGTACCTTGACCACGACCGTGGCCAAACACCCTGAACGCGCCCAAAATTCAAAATCACGAAAAACACGGGCTGATTAAAATCAAACACGAGCATGGCCCCAGCCCGTGCTCTCACCTCTATTTAAGGAACATAAACTCTCATCTTCCCCAAACCCCAACCCTAACCGATTCTCCCAACACTCTCCCTCCCTAATCCGGCCACCACAAAGAAATCACCACCATTTTGACCCCCATAACTCCTCCACCTCCCCTCCTCTCAAATACCCATACAAAAATTCAGCCACGCCTGTGTCAAACAGGAGCCCACGCCCTCGCCACCGTCGTGCGTATCCAGAAATTTCACAGCACATGACCGTGCACCACCGTCCGCGACCGTGCTCCACCGTTCACGTCGCCACACACCCCAAAACACTGCTGGTCACCCTTCAATATTTCATTTTTCTATCTATTTAATGATTTTTTGATTAAATTTTCATATTATTTAGTTTCTCTTTACTATTAGTATTATTTATTTATTTTAGAATAATTCCTTGAATTTTAGAACTAATTAACTATTTAAAATTTCATGTTATTTAGTTTCCTTTTCCTTTTATTGTTACTTACTCTTAAGTTTAATTCCTTGCAATTTTAGAATTCATTAGATTGCTATTTTTCTTAAGATATTAGAAGTAGATAGAATTAATAACTGACAAATTGGTTGCCCATGGTTAAAATAGTCGTATTTAGCCTTTGAATATTTCAGGTTTAGATAAAAGTACTTGAAAATTTTTTTTACTTAAATATTACTTATTTTCAGGTACAATGTCATCATCAAGAGGAAAGCGAACCGCAGCCGCCACTTCCAAGAAATGAAAGGGACCCGGCTCGTCCTCCGCCAGTGCCTCCTCCGAAGTGCGCCACCGATTCCTTCAATTTACTCAAGAGGCACAAGAAGAACGATATAAGACTCTACGGGCATGACCTCTCGGCACCGGTAGATGCATCGATTGGGCCGCGTTAGAGCAAGTCCGGCTCGCAGACAATGTCCGAGCACTTCTTACAACCGAGCCGTGGGATCAATTCTTTACCATCATCGAGCCCACATACTTGGAACTTACCTTAGAGTTTTGCGCTACTTTTCAACTACAGACGGTGATGGCGCAATACGATGATCCGGGCACGATTCAATTCCGTCTAGGAGGCACTGTAGGACGACTAAACGTACCACAATTTGGGGCCGCACTCAGACTGTATACGGATGCCTTCGTAGCAGAGAATGATCTCTCCGAGCTACACCGCCACATCCACCGTACCCCCGTCAGCTGTTGGTACGACTTAGCCCCCCACAAGGCCAACTATGATCCCGGTCACTCCAAGGCGACAGCCCTTGTCCCGTCCTTGCAGTACATCCATGCCATTTTGGCTCACACTATTACAGGACGACGCGAGAGCACCGGCGTGGTGAATACTCACGACGTCTACTACCTGTGGTGCATGTCGAACGGGCACATTTTCGATCTTGCATATTTCATAGCCCGTGCGATTCAGCACCAGACGGAGCCACACAGAAGAGGGATTCTATCGATGGGTCCATACATCACACGGTTGGCTCGATACTTTGGCCTCCTCAACACCGACGCCCAAAGTTCCTCCCTCACACTGATTGGGCAGATGGCACCCCAGGGCATCTAGACGATGCTGCACATGAGGATGATCAAATATCGTCATGGGACCGATCCTCCTCAATACCAATTAGCCCTCCCCACTGAAGAGAAGGAGCCCGAGGACATTACTGATGATGTCCCACCCCCACAGGAGGCACCACTCCCGAGCCAGCGGCCCTCCCATGCAGCAGCTTCACTTTCGGACATTTCTGCACGCCTTACTCAGTTCGAGCAGTACTGTACTCAGCAATTCACTGACACAGCTCGACGTTTTGATGGCATCGAGGCCACCCTCCAGCAGATTTGTCATCACTTCCACATTTCTTCACCGACACCACCGCAGGACCCAGCTGATGATGAGGACCTCCGAGTCCTTTTATTTTCCTTATTTTTTGTTTTGTTTTCTTTTTAGTTATTTTGTTTTAGTTTTTATTTGTCTTAATTTAAACTCTTTTTCCTTTTATGTTTCATACCTTTATTTTATTCATGTTATCATTGGCTATCTAACCTTAGAGTATTACTAGCAAACACTTGTTTAATTCAGCCCCCGAGACATCTAACTGATGACTTCGCAGTTTCAATTGTACACTCAAAAATAATGAACAAATCACTAGGAGTAACTCACTGCTACATAAGTCATCTGTCACCGCCGACTCAAGGAATCCATCCAAAATTCAGGAAGTGTCACTTCTCCTATTCTCTTTTGGTTTAAGTATTACATGCTTATTTATCTATCTTTGTACATTGAGGGCAATGTGCATCTTAAGTGTGGGGGGGTGAACAATAAAAATGTGCCCAACTTTTTTCATTATTCTCAAATTCCTGAAATTAGGTGCCAAACTTTTTGCATTATTCTCAAATCCCTAAATTTTAATTTGTTTTTAAGTAATTTTCTCATATTACTAATTAGGATGAAATTTCTGATGATTTATGATTTTTATTGATATGTTTTAGATTAAGTAATTGATAATTGTGCATTGATAATTAAATTCTAAGATACTAGAGAATCAAGCATGATAAGTCTATTTTTCGGTATTAAATTTTTTTTCTAGGTTGTTAACCTGAATTTGAATATTACTTTGAAGTTTGAAATTTACGAGGTTGATATCAAAATACCCATAATTTTTGTGAGATTTTGAGCCTTATAAGAGCATATATCCTTTTTCATGCTCACTTTTTGATTATGAGTGTGTCAACATTGAACTGTTATTCTAGAACTTGCATCGATTATACATGTTGAGACCACATCTTTGATTTGATATACAGAAATGATAAAGGCACCTAGGATTTAACCCACTTACTCCATAAAAAGCCTACCTTCATAATTAACCCCTAGTGAACCCCTTTGATCCTAACAACCCTTTTTATTGACTCACCCACTAATATTAACCCAAAACCCTTTGTATTTGTTATCACCATTCTTCTTGACTACCCTTTTTGTTGAGATTTGATTTGACCAGTTGCCTAACTATGTTCTTTATTTCAGTTGTTAAAGTTCTTTATTATTACTTGATAAAAAAACATCAAAGTATATTCAGTATTAGTATGATGAAAAGCGAGCTTATATAGTTAAAGTCTGTTTATTGAAGAAGAAGCTCGTATTATTAGTGTCAAAGTTTCAACTCATGTAATTATTTATTTTTCAGTTCGTTGTTTCTAGTTAGGTAAATTTTCAGGTCGATCTCGATTCTAACTCTCTAATTCAGCCTGTATCCACACCTTAACCCAAGCCCCGTTACAACCATTTCAAAGACCTTTTGATTTGTGCATCATCTCATATTACAGTGGTGGAGATTTGATTTTCATGCAAGCCTATGGGATTAACTTTTCAGGTTTGACATTTGAGTGCTTAATTCTGAACCTTAAACACTTCGAGTGATTTGAGTGAATCTTTTGTGAGGATGTCAATCCTTGTAGGTTTTGGATCAGAGGTAATTAGTTAGATGAGGGGAAGCACCTATGTTTTGTGCTACAAATGTATGACTTATATTGTTTGAATCTTTAGGACTCTTTGAGTTAAATTATACATGTATAAATTATCTATGAATTATGATGAGACATTGTTGATAGGAATATTGAATCATGGAAAGTTCGTTTTAATTGTAAGTTGAGAATTTTGCTTGAGGACAAGCAAAAGCTTAAATGTGGGGGTATGTGATAAACCGTAAAAGTAACATTTTTTAATCCCACATTTAGCATACTTTTAGATGATTTATCCCTTGATTTATGTAAAAAGGTGCTCTTAATCCTTTCTTTTCATGTTTTATACTCGGAAAGCACCGGAGGATGGAAAGAATGAGAAACGGGCTCAAAACGGACCAAATTGGGCCAAAGTGAAAATCGACACTACGGCCTAGACTTGAGCCAACACGGCGTGTCTCCTGACGCACTAGAACACGGCCGATCACGATTTACACGGGCGTGTCACCTCATTAAAAGTCCGAACACGGCCTAAAGATGATTCACACGGCGTGTGCCATGGCCGTGTCCCCTCGCGGAGAAGAAGAGCAATTTCACTCGAAAAAGGATACTGAGGGGCAAAGAAACCTATTTCAAAAGCCTATATAAACACCCTAAGTATAACCTAGAAGAGGACGGTGAGCTACGCTAAGGAGCCGAGCCGAAAAGGTCAGATTTGTGGGAAACACTCGAAGATAGCCAGTTGATCCATCTCAAGAAGCCAGAATTCTACTCAAGACGGCGGATCTCTCCTTCAATTCCTTTAGGGGGTTTTAGGGATTTCTTATGTTTTGTTTTATCTTTTCTTCTGAGATATTTTCTTTTATTGTTATGAACTAAACCCTTCAGATACCTGAAAGGGATGAAACTTAGATGAATCTTGTTATCGTTTGCTGAACTATATGATAAATACTTGATTTGTTCTTAATTATGTGTTCTTAATTCTTGTGTTGATATTTCTGGGATATTGATTCAAGTTTGATGTGCTTAAGTGGAGGAGCAAAAGTCCCTGCTTAAGAGTAGATCTAGCATAATTAAGCGGAGTTGATCGCGCGCCTAGAGATAGGGTGACGAGATTTTGCCAGATTAGGGTGAAACCTAATATGGGAGTCCATAGATCGAGTTAATGCAATTCTAGGGGTTTTAATTAGAAAGAGATTTTAATTAATCAACCCAGGGTTAGACGTTATTCGCTTCGAGAGAGGGTTTAATATACATTAGGGAGTCTTACGGATCAAGTCAAGTGAATAAATCGTCTGGTTTAGAGTTAGATAACAAGTGAAGTCTAGGTGGATTCTTCCTAAGGGTATCGTCTTGATCAACTGAGTTTTTCCAACAGTATTTCCCCAATTCATTCTTTTTTGTCTTTGCGTGTAGTTAGTTAAATTTAAATTAAATAACAACTTCACTTATTTTAGGCTAGATAATAAAAAGAAAGTTAGTATTAGTACTTTTGGTTCCTTTGGGTTCGACAATCCGGTCTTGCCTAAGCTATACTACTGTTCGATAGGTGCGCTTGCCTCAAATCGTTGTCATAGTTAGTTTCCAGGTTCGATCATTCTTTTTATAAATTTTAAGACTTTGACATCGCAAAAACAATGATCAGCTATCTTGGGAGGTGAGATGGCAATTTCTTCCCCTCGAATAAAGACCCATAACCATGGTACATCTAATTCTTGAGTCGTCTCGATCTCCCTTAAGGCAGCGTAAATTTCCTGGACGAATAGCATACATGCTCGTCCCTCTATGATGGCACAAAACTTCTCCTATCTATGGAACCAAATTATCTCCCTCGTTTCATTGTTTAAAGAGAGCAAGGGCTCAAAACCTCTCTTCCGAAGAGGATATTTTCGTTGAATAGCTCGAAGAAGAATTTTGAGCTCCCTTTCACGAAGTTCTTTGAAGTTACTAGCTCCCGATTCAACATCTGAAAGGTTGCTCCTCATTGTTTTAGGATTATGGAATAAGTGAAAGGCAGAGAATTCGCAGAATCTCGAAGAATAGTGTAACAAAGGGTGTTTGATTGCTTGTGGAGGCTCGGAGGGTGCATCTTCTGATAAGGCCAATATATAGTGTCCATCTAGGGCTTGACTTACCATGCAAACTTAGAGAATATCTTTGAAGTTAGCTTCGAACCAAAAACAAAAAGTTTCCGAAAATGGCCTGTATGTCGCGCCATAGAGAAGGCATGGCGCGACACGAAGTGAATTTTTTCCTTTATGTTTGCTTGAAAGTGTGTATAGCACACCATAGAATGTGTATGGCACGACACGATAATAGATTCTTAGATTTTTAGGTTCAAGATTGGTGTGTTGCACCATTGGATTATTATGTGATGACATGGCTTTGTTTTGGCCATTCCGTGACTATCTAAGGCCTTCGGTTGTCTATATTTTCCCCTAACTAACATCTAGCTCTTCTGTTGCTCTCAGAAACCTGTTTTCCTCTAATTCTAACATAAAATTAAAAATCTAAATCCTAAAATCTAACTAACAATAAAAAAACGAAAAATAAAATTTAAAATCAAACAAAATTTAAAAGAGAAGTACTTTTTCAGAGTCTGGACGATCCGTATCACCCCCAAAGAAGAACTTCCAGCTGGTCCTCGACACTTTGATCCATCATTTGTTCTTCCATTGAGAGATATAAACCAACACCATCAGTTGATACCATTGATGTTGCCTTATCTTCGACCGATGTAACATCCACATCACAAGCCACTTGGTGCCGAATTCGAGTCAATCCCAATTTTTTTCAGGGTATCATTGTCTCGAGCCTCCTCTCCTCCATGTCACGTGAAGCTTTAAATAAAATTTAAATTCAAACAAAATTTAAAAGAGAAGTACTTTTTTTAGAGTCTGGACGATCCGTATCACCCCCAAAGAAGAACTTCCAACTGGTCCTCGACACTTTGATCCATCACTTGTTCTTCCATTGAGAGATATAAACCAACACCTTCAGTTGATACCATTGACATTGCCTTATCTTCGACCGATGTAACATCCACATCACGATCCACTTGTAACACCCCTAACCCGAAACCGTCACCGAAATAGGGTTAAGAGGCATTAGCGGACAATAGAATCATTTCACAACCCATTTACGACACAAAGTCAATCATCATCATAAGACATCAAACATAAAAAATTAGTCCCTTTTTAAGGCGTATAAGACCTTAAACACATGCTAGAGAGAGGTCGAGACTAGACCGAAACACATACAGAAACTTTTCAAAATTTAAAAACTTTTCTAGGTTTCAGGGGATGCACGCCCGTATGGGCAAACCGTGTGCCTCCCATGGCAGCTAGACACCCCCGTGTGTCCTCCCCGTGGTTGAATCTGACCTCACATCCATGGCCACAAAGCACGCCCGTGTGCCTTGGCCGTGGTCGAATTTGACTTCCCATCCACGGCCACCAAGCACGCCCGTGTGCCTTGGCCGTGGTCGAATCTGACTTTACACCCACGGCCACCCAGTACCCCGTGTGCTAAGGCCGTGTACTCTTAGGCCATATTCTGACTTTCTCACACGACGACTAGGCACACCTGTGTCTTGGCCGTGTGCGATTAGGCTAGCTACTAACTTAGCCCCACGGTCAATAGGCAAGCCCGTGTGCCACAACCGTGTGGCTCAATTAGGCCATTTTCAAGGCCAAAATGCCACCCACATGGGTCAATCCTACAAGCACATTTGAGCATATTTATACACACAATTTGGCAACCAATTTCATGTCCAACAATCATCATATCATCACATAGAATCTCATTTCTAAGCATGCCATTTTATATAACCAAATTACATGTAAATCTAGGTATAAATCATCCATAACCTCACTAAATCACTAAGGCATTAATTCATCATTGAATTCACCATTCATATGCTAATTCATTACCATCATGCCATATCAAAATATGCACCAAATACCATATTCAGCCATGCACATTACCAACACTTAGCTAGCCACATCACATGGCTATTTACACATCTCAAATATGATTCAAAACAACTAGCCTATACATGCCATATTTCAACTATGTACATCTTTCCAAAAGTACCAAAATAGAATGCCGATAGTGTGTTTGAGATGCTGAAGATTCCTGGATCCGAGCAAGCTTTACTGACACTGCAAAGCAGGGAAACAAAGCACACAGTAAGATTTCAAAGCTTAGTAAGTTCGTAACATGATACATTATAATATAACAAATCATCACATAGATTATTCCATATATACATATATATATGATGCCATCCAAAACTAAAATGCTCATTTAACATTTCATAATCTCATTCATGGATTCATCAACCACATAGGTTCCGAGGGTACCTTAGTCAACACCTAGTAGTCAATTACATTTGCTACTCAATACTCACTTTTCCCTTTCGATCCACTTCCGTCTCTTCTTTAATTCAATCGCACACTTAGTGCCCCGATATTTAGCCGAAGCTTAATTATCATCGCACACATAGTGTATTTATATCAAACCGCTCTTCAATCGGTATTGCACACACAGTGCCAACCACAAAGTCGAAGCTTATATTATTTCACACACACAGTGCTGATCATCTCGATCACGTTTTCGAATACGCACACTTAGTGCCACATAACTCAAACTCAACTCTCACATAGCATCCACATTTCAATATCATTATAACATCCATTTCATAACATTTAACATAACTAAATGTTCGTATTATGTCCGAACTCACCTCGGACGTTGAACTATCGAAACGGTCGGTCAATCGAGCACTTTATCTTTGCCTCGATCTCGATCCGAACATCTCATTTCTTGGTCTATACACATTCAAATTCAATCCATTCAATCACCAAATCATTCATTTTAGTCCAAACACACATATTTAGGGCATTTTACAAAACAGCCCTCACATTTTCACATTTCGACACTTTAGTCCTTAAATTCATAAAATCATCAAATTCACATAATTAGCTTGTACCCATGCCTAGCCAAATTCTCACTATATTCATACAAGCCCATACATTTCATTTATTTCACATGTTAATCCTTCAAAATGCTATTTTCTCAATTTAGCCCTAATTAGCTAAATTCATCAAAAATTCAAGAATAAAACATGTTCAGTAAACATATATCTTTCATTTAACACCAACACTCATCACAAAGCTTACCATTTCATCAATGGCACATTTTATAAAAATCATCAATTCACAAAATTTAAGCATGGGTTTTGTAGAGCACAAAGCAATGATTACAAAAACGTAGAAATTTTCAAAAACCGATCAAAAACACATACCCAATTGAGCTATGTTTGTGCCGAAATTGAAGAAGCTTGAAACCCTATTTTTCTTTCTCAATTTCGGTGGAAGATGAACATTATAGCCACCAATTTCATGTTTTGTTTAATTAATATTAACTTATTTGGCATTTTACTACTTTACCCTTAATGAAAATTAATAATAACACCTTATGCCATGATATCATCTTCCACTAACTATAAAATGGGATAATAACCTCAGAAGGACTCTTCATTTATAAATCCATAACAAATACACATATAAACAATCAGCACACAACTTTTACTTTTTATGCAATTAAGTCCTTTCTCAAAATTTGACACACAGTCGATAAAATTATTACACAGAATTTTCACACAGGTTATAACACATATAATCAACACCAAGAAAAATATTAAAATATTTTTTTGACCTTGGATTTGTGGTCTCGAAACCACTATTCCGACTAGGGTCTAATTCGGGCTGTTACAACTCTCCCCCCTTAGGGATTTTCGTCCCTGAAAATCTTACCAATGAATAAGTGTGGGTATTGCTCTTTCATAATGTTCTCAAGCTCCCACGTCGCCTCTTCAATTCCGTGCTTGTGCTACAATACTTTCACTAAAAATATTTTCTTATTTCTCAACTCTTTAGTCTCTCGTGCCAAAACTCGAATTGGTTCCTCATTATATGACAAATCTGACTGAATTTCGACCTCCGTAGGAGCAATCACATGAGACGGGTCTGATCAGTACCGTCGAAGCATTGAGACATGAAACACGTTATGAATCCTTTCTAACTCAGGTGGCAACATCAATCTTTAAGCAACTGACCTAACTCGCTCAATGATCTCATACAGTCTGATGAATCTTGGACTCAGCTTGCCTTTCCGGCCAAATCAAAGTATTTTCTTCCACGGAGATACTTTCAAAAACACTTTATCGCCGACTTCGAATTCAATATCTTTTCATTTCAAATCTGCATAAGACTTTTGACGATCTGAAGCCGCTTTTAAACTGTCACGTATTAGTTTCACTTTCTGCTCATTCTCTTTTATAAGATCAACCCCGTGAATTTTATTCTCACTTAGCTCAGTCCAATACAATGGAGTTCGACATTTTCGACCGTAAAGAGCCTCATACAGTGCCATTTTAATGCTAGATTGAAAACTGTTGTTGTCCGCAAATTTAATCAACGGTAAATGTTTTTCCCACGTAGTCTCAAACTCAAGTATACAACATCTCAACATATCTTCAAGAATCTGAATGATTCGCTCGGACTGACCATCCGTTTGCGGATGAAATGCAGTACTGAAATGCAATTTTGTGCCTAAAGCCTCTTGCAATTTCTTCCAAAATCGCGAGGTAAATCTCGGATCTCTGTCAGACACAACAGATAGTGGCACCCCGTGCAACCTCACAATCTCAGCAATATACAATTCAGCCAATTTATCAAGTGAATAATCTGTTCTCACCGGAACAAAATGAGTTGATTTCGTCAATCTGTCAACTATCACCCAAATTGTATCTTTCTTTCCCAGAGATAAAGGCAATCCTGACACAAAGTCCATCGTGATCCTTTCCCATTTCCACTCAGGAATCATAATCTGTTGCAACAATCCAGATGAAACCTGATGTTCGGCTTTAACTTGCTGACAAATTAAACATTTCGACACAAAGTCAAAGATGTCTCGTTTCATACCAGGCCACCAATAAAACTGTTTTAGATCATTATACATTTTCGTACTCCCAAGATGTACAGTTAATAGACTATTATGAGCTTCATTCAAAATCATCGAAATTAACTCTGAATTTCTCGGAACACAAATCCGATCTCTAAATCTCAAACAATCATCACTATCAACTCGAAATTCTGATTCAGCATTCGATTCACATTGATTTCGTTTAGCCATCATTTCAACATCATTTTTCTGAGCATCACAAATCTGATGTACAAACATCGGCTTTATTTTTAACTCGGCCATAACCGCACTATCATCACACAGATCTTTTTGAGCATTCTTTGCTCGCAAAGTACATATGGACTTTCGGCTCAAAGCATCAGCTACAACATTAGCTTTACCCGGGTGGTAATCTATCATAAGTTCATAAATTTTCAACAACTCTAACCATCTTCTCTGTCGCAAATTCAATTCTTTCTGAGTCATCAAGTACTTCAAACTCTTGTGATCTGTAAAGATATGACACTTCTCACCAAATAAATAATGACGCCATATTTTCAATGCGAACAAAATCGCGACCAATTCAAGGTCGTGCGTCGGGTAATTCGTTTCATGCGGCTTTAGCTACCTCAAAGCATAAGCAATAACTTTGCCTTCTTGCTTCAGCACACAGCCCAAACCATTCAACGATGCATCGCTGTAAACTATGAATTCTTTTCCCGATTCTGGTTGAACTAACACAGGTGCTTCCGTCAACAACACTTTCAACTGTTCAAAACTTTGATGATACTTTTCTGACCATTCAAATTTAACATCTTTTGTAGCAACTTCGTCAATGGAGTCACAATCATCGAGAAGCCTTTCACAAACCGTCTATAATATCCCGCTAGTCCTGAAAAACTATGGACTTGGACACATTTCTGAGGCTTCCATTCTAATATAGCAGAAATTTTATTAGGATCAACTCGTATCCCTAGTAGTGACACAATATGCCCTGAAAAAACCAACTTCACGCAACCAAAATTCACATTTACTAAACTTAGCATACAATCAAGCTTTCTCACGTAGAGTTTGTAGTACGCTTCTCAAATGTTTGGCATGCGCGTCATCACACGAATATATCAAAATATCATCAATGAACACCACTACAAAGTGATCTAAATACGGTCTGAATATCCGATTCATCAGATCCATAAACACTGCAGGAGCATTTGTTAGTCCGAAAGGCATCACTAAGAATTCGTAATCTCCGTACCTCGCTTAAAGCGCCAAAGACATCGATTCTTTAACTCTTAACCGA
This sequence comes from Gossypium sturtianum, assembly GCA_025698515.1. Taxonomy (NCBI): domain Eukaryota; kingdom Viridiplantae; phylum Streptophyta; class Magnoliopsida; order Malvales; family Malvaceae; genus Gossypium; species Gossypium sturtianum. The sequence goes on from CM046949.1 coordinate 38,665,542, forward strand.
TAGTAACTCGATCTCAAATCTATCTTTGAAAACACTGTAGCTCCTCTTAGCTGATCAAACAAATCATCAATACGAGGCAGTGAATATTTGTTCTTTATCGTTACTTTGCTCAACTGTCAATAATCAATACACATTCTCATAGTTCCATCTTTCTTTTTTAGAAATAACACAGGAGCTCCCCAGGGTGAGAAACTCACGTGCAAATCCTCTGCTACCAACTCCTCAGAATCGAGACTTTAACTCTTTCAATTCTGTTGGTGCCATTCTATACGGGGCTATCGAAATGGGAGTGGTCCCCTGCACTAATTCAATACCAAATTTGACTTCCTGAATCGGAGGTAATCCCGGTAATTCTTCAGGAAACACATCTGGAAACTCACATACTACAGGCACAGAATCAACTTTCTTTTCCGACACTTTTGTATCAATCACGTATGCCAAATAAGCTTCACAACCCTTTCTCACATAGTTCATAGCTTTCATCGCATATACAACAGCTGGTAATCCTTTCATATCATTGGATTCTATTCGAACTAGTTCACCATTCTGACTTTTCAACTCAATACTCTTCCTTTTACAATTCACGATGGCATTATGCAGAGTAAGCCAATCCATACCCAGAATTATGTCAAACTCATCAAATGGTAGTAACATCAAATTAACCAGAAAACAAACATCTCGAAACATCAATGGATAATTCTTGCACACCTTATCCACCAAAACACACTTGCCTAAGGGATTTGATACTCTAATCACGAATTCAGTAGACTCAACAGGTAGAGTCTTACTTGTTACTAGATTCACACACATATATGAATGAGTAGATCCTGAATCTATCAATGCAATGACATCAATATCAAATAAAGTGAAAGTACCGGTGATGACGTCTGGAGATGATGCTTCCTCTCATGCACGTATAGCATAAGCTCGGGCAGGTGCTCTCGCTTCTGACCTCATAGCTGTGTCAGTTGTTCCCCTCTGACTTTCACTCACATTTCTGATATTTCTGGGCGGTCTACCTCTAGCCCTCACATTACTCGGTCTTTCATTCTGAACATTTTCCTCTTCGACCATCTTTGGGCAATCTCGAATAAAATGATCTCGGGATCCACATTTATAACAAACTCTATTATTGTACTTTCCCCAGCACTCTCCCACATGACGTCTTCCACACTGTCTGCACTCAGGTCTGTTACTCTTAACGCTACCAACACTTGATTCATTCAGAGCTTGAGTTCGTGGACCAGCACTCTGTCTCGAACGATCTCTACTTGGATGTCTAAACGAAGCATTTGAACGATTTCTTGCATCTCTATATCTCTTCATTGAAGGTTGAGAGAACTTATTCATCGATCTCTTCCTTTCATCACGAGCCTTAGAATCAGCTTTCTTCTTTTCTTTACTGAGCTCCTCAGCTTTGCATGCTCTTTCGACTAACACAACAAATTCATTTATATCAAGTATCCCAACTAACAATTTAATGTCTTCATTCAATCCCTCTATGAAACGTTTGCACATAGTAGCTTCAATGAAACACATTCCCTCGCGTATTGACTCAGTCTTACGAATTCCGTTCAGACTCGATGAATGCACAAACGTCCCTGTTTAAATTCTAGAAACTCTTTACGTTTCTGATCAATAAAGCGTTAACTGATATACTTCTTTCTAAACTCAACTTGAAAGAAGTCCCAAGTGATTCTCTCTCTCTCTAACCACGAGATATCAATGTTTTCCACCGCTTATAAGCCGTGTCTCTCAACAAGGAAACTGCACACTTAATGCACTCATCAGGGTTCAATGACATCTCTTCGAATACTCTGATTGTATTCTCAAGCCAAAACTCGGCTCGCTCAGCATCGTCATCAGATGTAGCCCTAAACTCCTTGGTCCCATATTTCTGAATCTTGTCTACAGGTGGTTTATTCAATCTGATCGGATCTACAACTTGTGGCACAACAGGTACTTGTGGGGTGGAGGTTGTGGAGCAGCCGGATTCGTTCGAACGAACTCCGTAAACCACTCACTTATCTTTCGGAAGAAGGCTTGCTTAGCCTCTCCTCCCTCACCACTTTCATTCGGCCTAGATGTGGCCGGTGCTGTCCCTTGAGCCGGAGCAGGTGCATTACTTTCTACATCATTGTCAACTACTTGATCGGGATCCATTACTATATGAAAACACATTTTCAACTGTTAGAATTCATCACACTATCGCAATTTCATATATGGCATGTATAGCTAGACTCACACTTGCTACGTTAGTCCGAGAATCGGCTAAACCGTAGCTCTGATACCAATAAAATGTAACACCCGTAACTCGAAACTGTCGCCGGAATAGGGTTAAGAGGCATTATCGGATAATAGAATCATTTCACAACCCATTTACGACACAAAGTCAATCATCATCATAATACATCAAACATAAACAATTAGTCCCTTTTTAAGGCGTATAAGACCTTAAACACATGTTAGGGAGGGGTCGGGACTAAACCGAAACACATACAGAAACTTTTCAAAATTTAAAAACTTTTCTAGGTTTCAGAGGATGCACGCCCGTGTGGGCAAACCGTGTGCCTCCCACGGCAGCTAGACACCCCCGTGTGTCCTCCTCGTGGTTGAATCTGACCTCACATCCACAGCCACCAAGCACGCCCGTGTGCCTTGGCCGTGGTCGAATTTGACTTCCCATCCACGGCCACCAAGCACGCCCGTGTGCCTTGGCCGTGGTCGAATTTGACTTTACACCCACGGCCAGCCAGTACCCCGTATGCTAAGGCCGTGTACTCTTAGGCCATATTCTGCCTTTCTCACACGGCGACTAGCCACGCCCGTGTGCTGGCCGTGTGCTATTAGGCTAGCTACTAACTTAGCCCCACGGTCAATAGGCATGCTCGTGTGCCACAACCGTGTGGCTCAATTAGGCCATTTGCAAGGCCAAAATGCCACCCACATGGGTCAATCCTACAAGCACATTTGAGCATCTTTATACACACAATTTGGCAACCAATTTCATGTCCAACAATCATCATATCATCACATAGAATCTCATTTCTAAGCATGCCATTTTATACAACCAAATTACATGTAAATCTAGGTATAAATCATCCATAACCTCACTAAATCACTAAGGCATTAATTCATCACTGAATTCACCATTCATATGCTAATTCATTACCATCATGCCATATCAAAATATGCACCAAATACCATATTCACTCATGCACATTACCAACACTTAGCTAGCCACATCACATGGCTATTTACACATCTCAAATATGATTCAAAACAACTAGCCTACACATGCCATATTTCAACTATGTACATCTTTCCAAAAGTACCAAAATTGAATGCCGATAGTGTGATTGAGATGCTGACAATTCCTGGATTCGAGCAAGCTTTTGACGACACATAAAGCGAGAAACAAATCACACAGTAAGCTTTCAAAGCTTAGTAAGTTCGTAACATGATACATTATAATATAACAAATCATCACATAGATTATTCCACATATACATATATATATATGATGCCATCCAAAACTAAAATGCTCATTTAACATTTCATAATCTCATTCATGGATTCATCAACCACATAGGTTCTGAGCGTACCTTAGTCAACACCTAGTAGTCAATTACATTTGCTACTCAATACTCACTTTTCCCTTTCGATCCACTTCTGTCTCTTTTTTAATTCAATCGCACACTTAGTGCCCTGATATTTAGCCGAAGCTTAATTATCATCACACACATAGTGTATTTATATCAAATCGCTCTTCAATCGGTATCGCACACACAGTGCCAACCAAAAAGTTGAAGCTTATATTATTTCGCACCCAAGATGTATAATGACTTGAAGCAACAGTATTGGTGGCCGAGAATGAAGAAAGATATTTCAGAATTTGTTTCTAAATGCTTGATTTGTCAGCAAGTAAAGGCTGAACACCAATTACCTTCGGGTTTGCTTCAACCTATTTTAGTTCCGGAGTGGAAGTGGGACCGTATTACTATGGATTTTGTAACAAGTTTACCACTATCTCTGAGCAAGAAAGATGTCGTATGGGTTGTAGTTGATAGACTCACGAAATCAGCCCATTTTATACCTGTACGAGTTGATTACTCACTAGACAAGTTGGCAAACTTGTATGTTTCAGAAATAGTAAGACTTCATGGAGTTCCCTTGTCAATCATATCGGATAGAGATCCGAGATTCACATCCAGGTTTTGGAAGAAGTTACAAGAGGCCTTGGGTACAAAGTTGAACTTTAGTACCGCTTTTCATCCTCAAACTGATGGTCAATCCGAGAGGTTAATTCAAGTACTCGAGGATATGCTAAGATGTTGTATTCTTGAATTCTGAGGCAGTTGGGAAAAGTTTCTCCCATTAGTAGAGTTTGCGTACAATAATAGTTTTCAGTCGAGCTTAAAGATGGCACCTTATGAGGCTTTATATGGGCGTAAGTGCCAAACGCCTCTTTATTGGACTGAACTTAAAGAAAACCAAATTCACGGGGTTGATTTGGTTAGAGAAGCTGAAGAGAAAGTGAAAGTGATACGAGAAAGTTTAAAAGTCGCATCAGATCGATGTGAAGTCCTATTCGGACTTAAATAGAAAAGAGATAGAGTATCAAGTCGGAGATAAAGTTTTCTTGAAAGTGTCACCTTGGAGAAAAGTTCTCAGATTTGGTCGAAAAGGCAAGTTGAGTCCACGTTTTATTGGACCGTATAAGATTACCGAGAAGGTTGGGCCTGTAGCCTACAGATTGGCTTTGCCATCAGAGTTAGAAAAGATACATGATGTGTTTCACTTGTCAATGTTAACACGCTACCGATTAGACCTTTCGCATGTAATCCCCCAGTCAGAGGTAGAGATTCATCCCGACATGACTTATGGTGAAGAACCAGCCAAGATATTAGCTCGGGAAGTAAAGCAGCTAAGAAAGAAAAGTATTTCCTTAGTGAAAGTATTGTGGCAAAGACATGGAATAGAAGAAGCCACATGGGAACCAGAAGAGAGTATGAGAAACCAGTATCCAAACCTTTTTACTGGTAAGATTTTCGAGGACGAAAATCCCTAAGGGGGAGAATTGTAACAGCCCGATTTAAGGCCTAGTCGGAATAGTGGTGCGAGACCATGAATTCGAGGTGGATTTATGAGTTTTTAAGGTTCATGCCATGTTTGCATGTTAGTGTGAAAGTTTCATGAAGTAATTTTTCAAAATTGAAGTTGAATGGTAAAAAAGGACCAAATCGCAAAAGTTGTAAAATATGAGTTTCTAGAAACATTTTGTATGAAATAGCTTTAGAATAGCAATTATAAGTCCTTAAATAGCAATTTTCTCAAATCATAATTTTTGGACAAAAATGGACATGAGTTAGTAGTTTGTAAAATTTTAAAGAGAAGGGCATTTTGGTCATTTAGCAAATAAATGATTAAAATGGGAAAAGATGATAAAATTTCATTCATCTTCTTCCTTCCATTGTCGAAAATTTGAAGACTCCATAGCTAGGGTTCTTAATTTTTTTAAGCTTGCTAGTAAGTTCATCTTAGCCCCGTTTTTAATATTCTTCGTGTTTTTGAAGTCCTCGTATTATGAATTAGCTATTTTTAGCTATAAAATAAGCTAAGATGCATGTTCAAAAATTCATCTATGAATGACATGCTTGTTAAATGATGTTTTATGGAAGATTATGAAAGTTTGATATTAGATAAACATCTTTTTCTTAATGAATTTCATGAAATATGATAGTATGGACTAGTTTGTAATAGTTATGAAATTAGTCATACCTATTAGAAATAATGGGAACTGATGATTGCTATAGTAGAGAAAATGAATTAGCTAAGCATGAAGTTTAAGAAAGTCGAATGAAATTCATTTTACGAGCCTTGGGGCAAAAGTGAAAATATGAGAAAGTATAGGGGCAAAATAGTAATTTTGCCCAAGTATGAGTAAAGGGTCAATTTAGTCAATGTGAATATTAAATGATCCATTTATGACTATAGATCAAGAAAAATGAAGCCCGGATCGAAACCGAGGTAAGAACAAGGTCGAGGACTAAATTGCATACCTAGATACATTTTGTATATTGAGGTAAGTTTGTATGATTTCTAAGCTTTATGATTTATATCATTGAATTGCTTAGTATAATATATAATGTTATTATGAAAATGTTTAATGTTATGTTAAACAAAGAAATTAATGAGATCAAGCATGAGAAAGCCCCGAATGAAATTGAATAACTTAGGATACTCGATCTATCACATGAAACAAGAAAGTCCGTATAAGACCAAGCCGAGGCATGGCATCGGCAAGCAAGTAAGATCTCATGTAAGTCCAGGGTAAGATTGGCATTGAATAAGTTATCATGTAAGTCCAAGGCAAGCTTGGCATGAGTAAGATATCATGTAAGTCCAAGGCAAGCTTGGCATTAAATAAGTTATCATGTAAGTCCAAGGCAAGCTTGGCATTGAACAAGTTATCATGTAAGACCAAGGCAAGCTTGGCATTGAAAAGTTATCAAGACAAAGAGATCCCATATAAGTCCAAGCAAGTTATCATGTAAGACCAAGGCAAGCTTGGCATTGAAAAGTTATCAAGACAAAGAGATCCCATATAAGTCCAAGTTAAGGCATGGCATTGGTGAGAACAAGAAAGACTTCGTATAAGTCCATGTTAAGTCATGGCCTCGAAATTTAGATGAGATTTAGTATCCTCGGTTATTCATATAAATTCATCGGGCAAACGAGTTAAGCTCCAAAGAGAGAACAAGAAAGCTAAGTAAGTAAGGTCATTATCAAGTGAAAAAGAATATTATTCATGTTATGAATGATGAATTAGAAATCATGAGTATTATGTTCAAGTATGCTGATCAATGTGATCTAGTGATACAGGTACTTTGTTTGCCTATCAAGTATGAGACTAGTAAGTTTCATGAGTTATGTAAGAATCAAGTATGAGTAAGTAAGCTTTATATAGCTGAATTTATGATGCCATTGTTTATATCAAATGGTTTATATTAAGTAAGAATGTTTCTATGTGTATTATGAAAACTTACTAAGCTAAATGCTTATGTCTTTCATTCTTTCTTTCCATGTAGTCCCGCCAAGCTAAAATCGAGGACCACCGTCATCGGAGCTCGGAGCACACTATCAATCGCTATTTTGGTATAGCCAAGTTGTTTTATTAAGTGTGGCATGTATAGGTAGCATTACATTTTGAGTAAATGTTTTAAGAAGAGCCAAAGTATAGGCTATTAAGTTTGTTATTCTTTTGTATATGGCTAAGTGATTGGCCAAGTGTATATGTTTATAATTATCAATGAAGCATGTAGTATTATTCAAGAATGATATAGTATTGAGTTGTTGAAATGAGTATGAATTGGATCTTAATTTCAGTGTAACATCCTGAAAAGGGCCTATGCATTTTCGGTTTAATTGTACGAAATGACATGTCTTATGTGTTATGAATGAATTTTTGAAACTTGGAAATGTAAGGAAATGCTCTGGAAATGTTAAGTTTAAAAGAGGAAAGTGAACATTTTTGGAAACTTGGAAATGCAAGGAAATGATTTAGAAATGTTAAGTTTAAAAGAGGAAAGCGAACATTTTTGGAAACTTGGAAATGTAAGGAAATGTCATAGAAAGTTTTAAGTTTAAAGTTTAAAAAGGGGAAACTAAGACAAGGTGGCCTTAAGAAAATTTATAGAGGAAATATGACATACAAATAGCCTTGGTAAAATGGCTACAAGGCACCACTTAAGGGCCTAGCAAGTGACGCCACATGCAGGAGCAAAAGGGTCTTGAGTTCGAGTCACATGGGAAGCAAATAAAAGAATTTTTATTTTGCTACAAGGAGCAGAGAGAGTGGACGGCATTAAGGCTCTTAAAAGAGGAGTTTTATTCTCTTTAAATTTCAAGCTAAATAGGGGATAAATAATGGATTTATTTTTGATTATTTTTAAGAGAGATAAATGAGGATTTATTCTTTAATTTTAAAAATTTAAGAGATAAAGCTATCAAAATAAGGGAGAGTGGTGGCCAAGTAAGGGACTCTAGCTAGTAATTTCGGCTACTAGAGGAAAAGAGGCCATTCATCCATTCACTCTTCCTTTGCCGAATTTCCTAAGCAAATTCTCCTCTCTCACAAATTCCTTAGAGCCTCGTTCTTCTTCTTTTTGTTAGCCAAAGCCGAAAATTCAAGATACCACCATAGCCGATTTATTTTCTTTCCAATCCATCAAAAGTCGAAACCTCTTTGATCACTATCTAGTCTCCATAGCCGAATCTTTATGGAGCTTCAAGCAAGAGTGGGTCGACTTCTGTAGTAAGGGTAAGGATCTATCCTTATATTTCTTTTCTTCAAGCCCAAGATTAAGATTCTAATGCCATTTGTATCTCTTGGCCGAAACTACAACAGGTCTTTCGGGATTTTGTATATTGTCGACTACCAGGGAGAAGAGACTACTTTTCGGGATTTAAAGAATCAAGGTAAGATATGTGAATATTCGGCCAAAGGCCATTTATTATGTTTAAGGATGAAATCGAATCTAATATAAGTCTATAGGTATTTCGACAACTCCCTAAGCAAGTGATTCTTTTCGGGATTTTAGAATCCACAAGGTAAGCATATGAGGTATTCGGCCAAGGCCTATTTTTGGTATTTAGAACTGTTTCTTATTTATTCAAAAGCCGGAAACTGACATAGCTAAGTGATTTGGTGGCTAGCCGATTTCAAGAAGGAACTCAGCAAGGTTTCGGGATTTGATTTTTAATCCAATCGGCACAAGGTAAGTTTTGGTTACAATAATCCTTCGGGATTTAGTCTTATGGCCGAATAGGCTTTTACTAAATAACAAGTGATTGATCAAATGTAGGAACTTAAGATCTAAATCGATGAGATCGGTTTTCGAGATTTCAAGGAATTCGTTAAGCATATCAGGTGTGTACCCCACACTAATCTTAATAAATTTATGGCTTTAACTTGATATACGTGTTAATATGAAAGTGTAAGAATGTGGCTAAGGTACCATGTTATGGTACAAAGTACTCGTGTACGCTTTCCTACTCCTACTAGGATTATGAAATATGTTATGTTTAACATGTGATAAGTGATAAGAATGTGAAATTTGGCATGTTAATGCATAATATGTATGATATGGGGCATAAGGGCTATTGAAAAGGGGAAGTGAATGTGGTGACCTAAGACCACGATATTTGAATGTGGTGACCTAAGACCACGATATCTGAATGTGGTGACCTAAGACCACGATATCCGAATGTGGTGACCTAAGACCACGATATCTCGAATGTGGTGACCTAAGACCACAAATATTTATAAGGGCGATGAGCACGTCGACTGCAGCGACTGCCTTCGATGATGTGTAGCGGATGGAGGGTTGACTTAGTAGTCCCCACGGTGTGCGAGTTGGTACGGGTGATGTGTAGCGGATGGTAACTAGGTTCGGTTTGGGTTTGCATCATATTATTTAAATGTTATATGTACATGTATGACTTGTATGCCTGAGTTTGTTAGGACTTAGTGTTGTGGTTACACATTGAGTCTGTTGACTCACCCCGTTGTGGGATTACTTTTCAGGTGATGGACAGTGATGGACCGGGACGGCAGAAACTTAGGGATGGCCATGCTCAGCAAGGAATTTATTTTATTTGGACTTTTTATTTTAAGTACTTTGAATTTAATTTTGAATTTTTATTTTGATGTAATAAGGCCGTTAATATGAACTGTTTTATGCATGCTTTTTATTGGATTTTATTACTATACGATTAAGTTTAAATCAAGGTTAAATGGTTTTTCTTAAAAAAAAATATACAAGGTTTCCAATTGAACCCAACACAAGCAAATCCATCTTCAAACCACACGAATTTTTCCTAAGTAACAAACAGACTTTCAAATGTTTTCTCGAGGAACATACCAGATCCGGTCAGGACTCGTGGGTCGGGTTTGGGGTGTTTCATTCAGGGTGGCAATTGGCTTGGTATGTAACATCCTGGAAAGGGCCTATGCATTTTCGGTTTAATTGTACGAAGTAACATGTTTTATGTACTAAGAATAAATTTTGAACAATTTTGGAAACTCAAAATGTATGGAAATGTTAAGTTAAAAAAATGGAAAGTGAACATTTTTGGAAACTTGGAAATGGATGGAAATGATTTGGAAATGATTCAAAATAGGAAAGTGCACATTTCTGGAAACTTGGAAATGTAAGAAAATGTCAAGTTTACAGAGCCGAACGAAAATTTTTGGAAACTTAAAAATGACTTAGAAATGTCGAGTTTTAAAGTTTAAAAGGAAATTAAGGCAAGGTGGCCTTAAAAGAAAAAGTTTGTGAAATTTGACACACAAATAGGCTTGGAAAAGTGGCCCAAAGATGCCACTTAGGGCCTCTGGAAATGGCGCCACATGCAAGGTGTTGGGCACAGGTTCGAGCCACTTGGGAAGCAAATAAAAGAAGTTTTATTTTTGCTTCCGAAGCTCACGAGGTGGGCGGCACAAGCCTTCTAGAAAGGAGGAGTTTTATTCTCTTTAATATTCGATTAATAAGGTGATAAATAAGGGATTTAATTTGGATTATTTTCAAGAGATAATAAAGGATTATTCTCTAATTATTTTAAATTAAGAGATAAAGCTATCAAATAAAGAAGAGTGGTGGCCAAGTAAGGGATTAGAGGAGTAGTTTCAAATATAAAAGGAAGGAAATAGGATTACTCATCAATTTTTCTTCCTCCTCCTCTCTCTCGCCAATTTCTCGAGTGCTCTCCTCTCTTCTCTTCTCTTTTCTTTTGTCAAGCCGAATCTATATTCCACCATTGCCAAAATTCTCAAGTTTCTTTTCCTTATTTTCGTGGAAACCAAATACCCCAAGAGAACCTCTAGTCGACTTCTCCATTAAATCCCAAAAGCCAAACTTTATCATCTAGTCATCAAGGCCGATTCTTTAAGGGGCTTTTAACAAGGGTGCTACTGATTTCTTAAAAGGGTAAGATCCAAAGTTTGGTTTCAATTCTTTTATATTTTAAACCTATCTAAAATTTAGGGACTAATCTCTATTATGGATTTTGGCCGAGTTATGGAAGGGTGTTTTCGAGATTTAAGAAATTGTCAACTACAAGAAGGTATCTTTCGGAACTTCTAAGATCTAAGGTAAGTTATGAATACCATTCGGCCATAAGCTATATTATTATGATTTAATGTTAGATTGGATCTAACATGGGTACATAGGGATTTCGACAGCAATAAAGAAGCAAGGATCCAATTCGGGATTTATGATTTGGAAGGTAAGAACAAAGGTAAATTCGGCCAAGGCCTATTTTAGTAGTAGATCTATTATTATGTGTTTTAAGCCGAAAACTAACCAATTCAAGGGATTTAGTGACTAGCCGATTTCAAAGGGGAAAAATATGAGTTTCTGGGATTTGATTAAATCATCAAATCGACACCAAGGTAAGCTTTAAGAATACAAATCCTACTAGGATTTGGTTTTCTAGCCGAATAGGCTTTGTGCTAAATAGTAAGTGATTAATCAATTGTAGGAACTTGAGATCTAAGGCGATAGATCGATTTCGGGATTTCGAGTGAAGTGGTTAAGCAAATCGGTGTGTACCCCACACTACTTCATAATAAGTTTTATGGCTATGTCTAATTAAACATGTGATAATAAGAATAAGAAAGTGGCTAAGGTACCATGTTATGGTACTAAGTACTCAGGTACGTTTCCTACTTCTACAAAGAATATGAAAAAGGTCATTAGTAACATGAGAATATGATAAGAATGTGAACTCTGGCATATTTATGCATATCATCATTATATAGGGCATATGGGTTTGTTTGAAAGGGGAAGTGAATGTGGTGACCTAAGACCACGAACACGGTGACCTAAGACCGTGATATCTGAAAGTGGTGACCTAAGACCACGATGTCATCGAAAGTGGTGACCTAAGACCACAATAATCGAGCGTGGCGACCTAAGACCACGAATACAGTGACCTAAGACCGCAATTTGGAGTGTAGCAGAAGGAGGGTCGACTTAGTAGTCCCCACGGTGTAGAGGTTGGTACGGGGGAGTGTAGCAGATGGCTTATTAGGTTTGGGTTTGGGAATGCATCATAATTCGTATGCTATGATATGAATGCGTAACGTTTGTATGCCTGATTCTATTTTGATTTAGTGTTTGTGTACACATTGAGTCTGTTTGACTCACCCTGCCAGGGACCATGTTTGGTGATGAGCAGTGATGGACCAGGGACCGGCGGAACTTGTGGTGGCCATGCTCAACATGAAGTTTTTATTTTATGAACTACTATTTTTATTTAAGTACTTGAATTACTTGGAAATTATTTGATGTAATAAGGCCATAAGGCCATAGTTGGATTGTTTTCCATTTATTTCTATTTATTATGATTATGAGTTTTACTTATTAAAGTTTAAGTAAAATTTTTAATATAAAGAATTGAATTTTTTTTCAACACAAGCCCAACCCAAAACAATTTTTTCCAAAATCGCACAAGTTTTCTCTAGGGAACGAAAGAATTTTGAAACCGGTTTACTTGAGGAACATACCAAATCTGGGAAAATCTCGTGGGCCGGGTTTGGGGTGTTTCATGGTAAATAGCCTCTAAGTGCCCACACAGTTGGACACACGGGCGTGTGTCTAGGCCGTGCGTAAACTGCACCTTAGTCTTATAAGTAAGAATAGGCCACGGACTAATCCCACGGTCGTGTGTTAAGGCCGTGCATGACCCACGGTTAGAACATGGGCGTGTGCCCGGTCGTGTGAAATAAGTCAGTATATCAAGATGTAGTACACGGTCTAAGTCCACGGGCGTGTCATGGCCGTGTGGAAATTGGCAGAATACTGAGTTTATGGCACGGTCTGAGGACATGGGCGTTTATGCCTATGCACAGGTGTGTCTTATATTACACGGGCGTGTAACCCCTGTTTCAAAGAAAGGTTTTTTGATAAGGTTCCGAAAGTTTACCAGTACAAGTTTATGGCCTCGTAGGCCCATGAAATGTACGAATTGTTTAAGAATGAGAAGTTTTAATTTCGGAATGAAATTTTATAGCCCGTAATGTCATGATTAAGCAAGTCCAAGCATAGCAATGTCTCGTATCCGGTCTGAGCCTTGGACTCGGGTATGGGGTGTTACAGGTCCTCTCGAGCATATATTATAGATTGGATTTAGCCCGGACGGGTAATCCTGATCAAGCTCTTTAAAGCATATGTCATAAAAAGGATTTAGCCTGGACTGGTAATCCTGTAGTATATATATATGTGGCTCGAGAGTGTAGTCTCTGAAATAGTACCTTATGGGTAACATTAAATATGAATTGACAGATCCTGATTCGTACACCTCGAGTGTACTACTTATGTATCCATCGATAATTGAACTAAATTTAACGGGCAAGGTTCTAACAGAGGCAAATATAAATCTAAGACAAATTGACATGGAATGGTGTATATGATATGGAAATATAACATGAAAGAATATTACATGAAATGCAAGAAAATGATGATACATGACAAGTGATATATGAAATATGAGATGATGATATTTGTACATGGAAACAATTTGATGAGAATGTTCATTCTTGATTATAGACTTGTACACCTAGAGTGTACTAATCGTGACTTTGATATTCCGAGTAATATGTGTAAAGTTCTGATGCAAAATTATCTGAAATCGAAATGAAATATTATGAAATTATACTCGAAATAATGAGATGAATTATGTATGTTTAATGAATACATGATGTGGAAAGCATATGTGCTTGGAAACTTGATTATTGTTGAGCCCATACATGTCTTGATATTACTATGGAATATATGACTAACAAGGGCAATGAGGATGTGTGTAAGGCTTGAGATCAAAGTGGTTGAATATGCCTTACTTAGTTACCTCAAATAGGATGAATGGTAAGTTAAGTACCATGTTATACGAACTTACTAAGCATTTTATGCTTACTCTTTTTTAGAGTAATCGGAAACTCGTTGGATTGGAAGCTTGGCGGAGATCACTCACACTATCCATCGACCTATTTCGGTTTATATATATGGTAAACCAATTATGGTTGTAATGGCATGTATAGGTTATGTTGTCCATATTGGCATGAAAATGTAAATGATTATTGTAATCTAGCCATTGGAATGGCTAGTGATTATTATGTTTTGGTACATGTATATATGTATTTAAGTTCATGTTATGGTGATAACATAGGTACTATATATTGTTTGATTAAGAAAGGGGAAACAAGTAGGCTTATTAAAGAGTAAGATTGTAAACATGAATGCTTGTGATGATATATCATGTTGAATGATAGAGTTTTCTCATCTTGAATGCTTGCAATGGTTGGTATTTGTATGTGTGATTCAAGTGCAGGTCATGGGTGAAATTTTGGGTGAGAAATAAAGCTAGAAATGGCTTTATTTTGTCCACACGGGAAGACACACGGGCGTGTATGGGCATGTGGTTAGGCCGTGTGTCCCCTGCAACTTAATTTTGGGAAACAGAATGCTAAGAATTGAGCACACGGGCAAAGACACGGGCATGTGTCTCAGCCGTGTGTGCCACACGGCCTAGAATACGGAGGTGTGTCTTGGCCGTGTAAAACCTGCACCTAATTCAAATTGAATTAATTAACCACACGGCCTAGCATACGGGCATGTGGCATAACCGTGTGGCACAAGTCAGAGAGCTACCTAGTTTTGAACACGGCATGCATTACAGGCATGTCCCAGGGTCACACGGGCGTGTCCCTTGGACCACATGGGCGTGTGAGCCCTGCACCTTAGAAAATTTTGGAATTTCGCGAAAAATTCCCTGAGTTCCAGATTTAGTCCCGACTTGATTCTAATGCTCGTATTAGGCCTCGAGGGTCCATTTAAGGGACATTATGAATGACCTCGGTGAATGAATAGTAACTTGCCTGAATTTATCGATAAATGTTCTGAATGTTCCGGTAACGCTCTGAAACCTTGTTCCGGTGACACATGGGTTAGTAGTGTTACACTTCCAATGCAGCAAATAATATCTTATATTAAATTTTAACATACATAAAAAATATAAAGGGTAGAAAATATAAAGTTATTTCATTTATAAAAACAACTCTCTTATACTAAAACACAAATTGCTATTGTCACCATGGACTTCCACTGCCACCAGAGTTGACGTCGCCATCATCATCGTCAGGACCGTTGTCATCGCCATCGCCACACCACTGCAAGCTACCACCTGCCATAGTCAGCCATCATTGGCCACCACCGTCAAACAATCAACAGCCACCAGACCACTATAAGTCTTTTACCGGTTGGCTGGGTCGGGTTTGCATTGTCTCGATAAATCTTGGATTCATCACAATTCTACAGGATTCATCGAATAATTTGGTTACATAACACTTATGTCTGTTTTCGGCTCACATGAATTATTCTAAAATAAATAAAATATTATTTACGTGGATATGTGACCGCCTATAAACAAGTTATCATTTATAGTAAAATTAACACACAAAATATAAGAAATTAGAACGGCAGTGTCCGCAAGTGCACAGGTCAAATTGTAATATAGTTTTTGTAATAGGCCAATTTAGCCCGGGCCCATAAAAAAAATAATAAACCCAAAACAATAAAACAAAGTCCAAGTCCAGTCCAAAATATATCATTTGGCCCGATCGGAATGGACCATTACTTGAAAAGATTGAAGGTCCATCTACAAGCTTGACGTATATGGGAACACAATCTTCAAGGATATGCAATCTTAGATATGATATGCAAATCTTAGATATGATATGCAATCCTAGAAGATATGGTATGCAATCTTAGAAGATATGATATGAAATCTTAGATATGATATGCAAATCTTAGATATGATATGCAATCTTAGAAGATATGGTATGCAATCTTAGAAGATATGATTTTGTAATCTTAGAGATTTAATTTGTAGATACCTTTTAATCTTAGCCGTTGATGTAATTGATCTGTACCGTTGGATTTGGGGAGGCTCAACTATAAATAGAGGCCTCTCCCTTCATTGTAAAACACACCGGAGTTTGGAGTAATAAAAATTCTTGAAAGCATTCACTCAAATTTCTCTCTCTTTTGTGTTCTTATTTTCTGTGGCTTGTTCTTATTTTGTTCTTCGCTCATCTTCGTTTCTTTTTGAGTTGCTTCCGTTCGAGTTAGATTTTGGTGGAGGAATTTCGTTGAATCCTCATATTGCGGGAGTTAGGTTGACTTATGCATTTTTTTAAAATTTTTTATTTATTTTATTTATCCATTTAATTGTTTAATCATTATTTATTCATTTATTTTAATTATTTTAAACTTGTTTTTTTTCCTATTTACGTTAAATTGTTTTATCATATATATTTTTTTACATGAATTTAATCTTGTGAATAAATTTTTTTCCTTAATTTTTTTTATAGATTCTTTTAAAATTGCTATTATCTACTCTATATTTTTTATTTTGATTGTTCATTTTTCAAAAAAAAAATTGAATCCATTATCTTTGTTTACCTTAACATTATTATTATTGCTTGTCATTCTTTTACTTAATTGTTTATGTTAAGTGCTAATTGTTAATATGACTTGTAACTTTAGTAAATTGCACTTTTTTTGTAATAACTTAATGTTACTTTTTTTTTTCAAATCTTTGTTTAAAAATATCTATCTCCTTTAATTACCACATTTTATCCAAAAGTTTTTCTTAAATAAGGCAATGTTTTGTGTTTAGAAATTCGGGAAATAGTGCCCTAACGTGCTGGGTTTCAATTTTCTGTTTGACTAAATAACTAAATATCCTTTTAATGAATTTTGTAAATCATGAGATAATTTTGGTTACGGGGGTTGAAAACATCATGTCCTAACGTGCTGGATGTGATGTTTGTATTCTTTCGAAACAAATGAATCTCAAGTTCCAACTCAAATTGTTCAAGTTTTTAAAGAAATCATGTTTTCAAATCTTTTCGAAATTTCGACATTAGGACAATAACTAATCAATCCGGTACCAATTTTGGGCGTTACGAGGGTGCTAATCCTTCCTCGTACGTAACCGACTCCCGAACCCATATTTTTCAAATTTCGTAGACCAAAATTAATGTTTTGAAATAAAACATTTTATAAGGTGATCCGATCACACCTAAGCAAAAAGGGATTGGTGGCGACTCCCGTTTTCGTTTTTTAAAGTCGATCCCCTTTTTTTTAAAAAACTTAAAAATGCTTTCGACAGCTTGGCGACTCCACTGGGGACCAATAAGAGAGTCAAGCCGTAAAATTGATTATTTCCTGTCCTTTTGTCTAAATTCGAAAATTCGATTTGAAAAATTGTGATCCTTTTTATTGCATGTGGTTCTATTTTTATAAAATACTTCTGCATTGCATTGCATGACCGTTGTGGTTGCACCCTTAAGTGGGAGCGAGAAGCTATGCCTTCTTGAGGTTTTCACCTCCGCATGGGCTAGTGGATTGCTTCCGGGATACATCTATACCTATGTCTTCATGAAGTATTCACTTCCGCATGGCCATAGGGAAATGTATTCCCCTGAACTGAACTCGGTCCGTATGAGCCTATAATGGGTGAGGATCGAGGAATCTGCTGGTTCGGGTACCTCAACTTTAGAGCTAAACCACATGTAGAAAACCTAAGGGCTTACCCTAGGTAGAGCTATGCTAAGCCATAGTGGTCACCCAGATAGGTGCCCTATTTTGTTATTTATTTCTCTTGTGCTAACGTGTTTTCTTTTTTTTTTTATTGCATTGCATTCACATCATAGAAAAAGAGGTGTTGATTCAAATTCGATTGCTAAATAGAAGAGTTTGTCATAAGAAAATGGATTTCTTGATAAAGTGGATTATAATACGGTCGTCCGAATATGGTCCAAGTAAACACAACGAGAAAAGACTAATAGTCCGTGAAGGAATACAAGACTTTATTGCCCAAGGATTCAAGCTGACAAAGACTATTTGAGAATTACCACGTCTCGGCTTTCTTGAAGAGGCTAACAAGTATTATGGAAATAAGTGAACAGTGAGTCGCGGCCCAGATCAAGCAAAAAAGAGCTAGTGGAGGCATCTATTAGAAGTTTGCAAGATTTGACCTTTGCGAAGAAGGGGATTGATGTTTTTGCTTGGAAAATGAGGGCAAGGCCGCATATGTAATTCGTTTTATGTAAAGAAATTTTCTTTCTAGAAAAGTTTTTCTAATGGAATTGAATTCAGAATCAACGCCTCTCTTTCTTTTGCATTCATTCCATGCATTTGCATTACATCACATCATGTGCATTTAAGTCCATAGAGAGAGCCTAATTAATTGAAATTATAACAGAGAGAGAAAGAGGAAAGGAAAATCTGGAAACTGAACACTGTTACGGTACACGTGCCAAGACAAAGAAAATGGATCAAAGACTTGAACAGTTTCAAAGAGACATGCAAGACCAGATGCAAGAGCAATTAGCAAAACTCCAACAAGAGATGAGAGACCAAATGTTGGAAGCCCAAAGAAGTATGATGGCTCAAATGGCTCAGATGTTGAACGGGGCAATGGACCAAAGAAAGGGTCCCATAGTTAATACTGAAGATAATGAGGACATTCATCGGGGTTTCACCCCACCGCAT
Source organism: Gossypium sturtianum (assembly GCA_025698515.1). Taxonomy (NCBI): domain Eukaryota; kingdom Viridiplantae; phylum Streptophyta; class Magnoliopsida; order Malvales; family Malvaceae; genus Gossypium; species Gossypium sturtianum. Next base: position 38,684,162 of record CM046949.1, read on the forward strand.
GTACAACCTGAGGAGTATCCCCGGAGGCCATCTGTCATGATTAGGCCTCAACAAGGGCAAACTGACACTGGAGTGCCCATGAATTTCCAAGTTGGCACAGGATCCAACCCAGGAGATAACCCTGCTAATCCTGTTATCCTTGACTTAGATATAGCAGAAAGGGAGGGGATAAGAACTGAATCTTCAAGGCAGTTAGAAGATCGCTGTAGATGGCTGGAAGAAAAGTTCAAGGCTTTAGAAGATGCTGATAATCACCACGGAATTGATGCTAAAGACTTGAGCTTGGTTCCAGATTTGGTGCTTCCTCATAAGTTTAAAATGCCAGAATTTGAGAAGTATAATGGGACCGGCTGCCCTGAAGCCAATATCACTATGTTCTGTAGACGGATCACTGGCTACGTTAACAATTATTAGCTCTTGATTCATTGTTTCCAAGACAGTTTGGTGGGGGCGGCGTCCAGGTGGTACAATCAACTCAGCCGTGCTAGGATTAGCTCCTGGAGAAATCTGGCCCAAGCCTTCATTAAGCAATACAATCATGTCACAGACATGACGCCTAACAGAATCACCTTGCAAAACATGGAGAAGAAGTCAAATGAAAGCTTCAGGCAGTATGCGCAAAGATGGAGGGAAGTTGCCATGCAAGTTCAACCACCTCTCCTAGAGAAAGAAACTACCATGCTTTTTATCAACACCCTGAAAGCTCCATTCATCACTCACATGATAGGAAGTACCACCAAGAGCTTCGCGAATATAGTGATGGCAGGAGAAATGGTCAAAAATGCCATAAGGGGTGGCAAGATTGAAACAGGGGAAACCACTAAAAGGTCTGCTCCAAGGAAAATAGAGAATGATGTGAATAATATGAGTACATACAACAAAGGGTACTCAAAGGTAGTTACTATTAGCCAGCCAAAAGTAATTACTGCTGGGCAACAAGGGTCGATAAGACAGGAATCAGGCACAAGGCAAAACTCTGAAAAGCTCTAATTTACGCCAATCCCAATGACGTATAAGGAGCTATATCAAAGTTTATTTGACGCACACGTGGTGTCCCCATTTTATTTGAAACCGTTATAGCCCCCATATCCCAAATGGTATGATTCAAACTCTCAATGTGACTACCATGCGGGTATAACAGGGCACTCAATTGAAAACTGTACTACGTTTAAAAAGTTGGTCGAAAGGTTCATTAAAATGGGAATTGTGAAGTTTGACGATTCATCAAAACCTGATCACTTTGATGAGGCAGTGAATGCAATAATTGATGGAGGAGACAAGAAAGTTGTGACTCCTTGAAGAAATCAAAAGTGAAGAGGGAACCGATGAACGAAGTTTCCAAGCCCTTGCATACTTGGGAAGATTTTAAACAATGGAACTGTGGAAGGAATCCCTGTATTTTTAAGACTAATCTAGAGTAATATTCAAAACATGCTTGTTGCCCTAAGCCTAGAGACAATAAGAATCTTTTTGTGAAATAGGCTTATGTCCAGAATTTTTATTTCAATAAAATGTATCTTTTTAAGCAAATAATTTTTTTCATTCTTTACATTTCATACTGTACATTCTTTTGTTTTTTAGAATATTCTTTCATTCTTTATTCGTGACCATACCATACAAATAATCATCCTTAGAATCATTTATTCTTTGGATTTTTTGCCTTCGTACCTAGGTACCCAGATATCAACGACATGAGCGACGTTGTTACTGATTCCCTTTTTGAATGAAATATGGGTCTAGGGAATCTCAGGACTTTGAAGATGACAGAGATTGTAACATATCTTCTGATTTATTAAGAATGGTAGAACATTATAAAAAACAAATCCTACCTTACATAGGGTCAGTGGACATTGCGAGCCTAAGAAAGGGGTGAAGATCAATGTAACATCCTGAATTTGGGCCTATTAGGATTGGGTCCAATGGGCCTTGAGCATAGTAGCGTTTAAAAGTTTTTGAGATCAAGAGATCGGCATTAAGGCAAGTTAGACATATTAGGTGAGTGATTTTGGAAGGGTAGGGGGCTTCTATGAAGTCCCGGGATTAAATTTAGGCTTTAGGGAAATTTTGGTTTTAGGTGAAAAACCCTGGGGGTTAGTAGATAGGCTTTAAGAATAAAATATGGAGAAAAATGACACAACAAGGAGTTGTGGTAAAGTGGCAAAGTGACGCCACTTAGGAGGCAAGGGGGTGACGCCACAAAGAAGGAAGGAGGTCCAAGGTTCAAGGCGTGGAACTTGTATTTCTTTTAGATTATTTTATTAAATGGATTTAGACCTTGGCCATAGACTTATATTTAGTTGCGCGTGATTTTAGGCACAAGAGGAGCTTGTGGCCTAGTGGCAAGGTGGCGTTTCAGCTGGTAAGAGGTTTGAGGTTCAAGTCTCGGGATCAGCAAGGGAGTATTTATTTTTCGGTTTGGACGGCCAGAGTTTGAGTTGGATTTAAACTCTACTAGCGGAAGGATCCCACATCGGAAAGATACAAAGAAGGAGGGTGAGAAGCTGGCTATATATAGAGCTGTCTATGATGGGAGAGGGGGCATACCTGGTTGGCGTTGGGCATATGAGCATTCGGAGCGTGGATAAGCTTCAGACTCCTATCAGGTGTGTATTCTCTCTACTCTAGTTGTAGAGCGGCAAATGCCGAATGCCGGTCACACGACGATAGTAGCCACACGAGCGTGCGAGCGCACGTGTGGAGGCTTCGACACGATAGTTGAGGCCTCATTAGTACTCTTGTGGGTTGAGGCTGCTTGCGTCACGATGGGCCGAAGTGGGCCCAATGGGCCCGTGGGCCCATATGAGTAGATTGTATGATTGTGTAGTATGTATTAGACTAGACTAGGTGAATCGCATATACGTGGCTAGATTTGTTCTCGATGGGCCTCACGAGCGTGTGGGCCCGAGTGGGCCGAAATCGGGTTTCAAGCCCAATAGTCCGGTAAAGACCGAGAATAGTAGTCGAGTCACTCGGGGTGACATTAGGCCTTCGGAAAGGCCATTGCAGGTACAAAATTACTGAAATACCCTCGATGGGTAAATTACGAAAATACCCTTGGTAGGTAAAATTACTGTTATACCCTTAGAGGTTGATTAGCTTGATTATGTTGTATTCTGTTTATCTGATTATGACGGTAATTCATGTTATACGTTATATTTGATATATGTTTTGCATACATCACATACTGCATACACGAATTATTATGTCATATTGCATAGGATTGGGATATGATAATGATATAAATGAGAAGTGTATATCGGGGACATTGTCACACTAAATGATGGCTTGGTGCCTCATTACCGTATCGGTGATTAGATCACATGTTGATCGGTGGCTAGACCAAGTTATATGGAATTTGAGCAGTGTGTATGTCAGCATGACTGCCAAAGAGGTGTGTAGAGGATGGAGGGTTGATTGTAGAAATCCACACAGGTGTATTGAGGATGGACATATGGAGCGGTGTGTAGAGGATGGAATATTAGGCTGGGCTGGGCTATCATATTGATTATTTGATCATGTTGTAATGATTGGGCTTTGGTCGGTGATATATTGGGGCTCTAGCCCACTTGCGGAATTTTGTGGACTAATTGCACACTGAGTCTGGTGACTCACTCTATTTTCTTTAACAACTTGCAGGTAACTCTTAGTCCTTTGGACCGGGCTGGAATGGACTCGAGGTGGCCACGCATGGGTTATTTTATTAAACTTTATTTTACTTATCGTTTGCTACTTTCGTGAATTTTGATTTGTAATAAGGTCACTTCAAATATGATAATTTTCCTTTGGTTTTAATTTTGGACACATTAATTACAAACTACTCGATGGGACGTTTTATAAAATACAAACCGAAGTTTTCTTTACAACCCGACAAACAACATTACTTACAAAAAGGGATTTTGCTAATAACCTTATAGTCGATTGATCGAGAATGATTTCAAATATCACCTAATTGCAAGGCTAGGCTAATTAGAATTCTAACTTAAATAGGATAATGGGTTTTCAATTGAATCATGAAACTTGGTTTTCTTTTATGTCTTAAAAAAACAAATTCCTCTAAAAGCTTGAAAAACTTTTTAAACTCCTTTCTAGTGACATGCCAGATTCGGGCCTAACTTCTAGGTCGGGTTTGGGGTGTTACAATTATGGTATCAAAGCCAGGGTTACAAAACTCGGCTTGTTGAATGGGTTCGAAAATGTTTTTCAAAATTTATTTGAAATTTAGTTAGGAAAAATGTGTCTTTTTTGATGTATGGCACCTGAGTCTCCAGCACCGAATCCGTAAACTTCTTTTTACACTATAATCTATTATATGCTGAAATGTCTGTATTGCTGGTAATTATTCTGTGTGTTTGGTTTGGATGTGATATTGAATATAGAAACTGTGTGCATATGTGGTAGGATCTGTTCGCTTCTGTGTTAGATATGTGGTTGTGTAAAGTGGTTCCAAGATTAAGATAGAAAATGAACTAGTGTTATTAAGATTAGAGTCTGCTGACATGAGCGTGGTGATGTAGGTTAGGATGTCGATCATGGTTAGTTGGAAATTTCGAGGACGAAATTTCTTTACGGAGGGTAGATTTGTAACATCCTGAATTTGGGCCTAGTAGGATTGGGTCCAATGGGCCTTGAGCATAGTAGCATTTAAAAGTTTTTGAGATCAAGAGATCGGCATTAAGGCAAGTTAGACATATTAGGTGAGTGATTTTGGAAGGGTAGGGGGCTTCTATGAAGTCCCGGGATTAAATTTAGGCTTTAGGGAAATTTTGGTTTTAGGTGAAAAACCCTGGGGGTTAGTAGATAGGCTTTAAGAATAAAATATGGAGAAAAATGACACAACAAGGAGTTGTGGTGAAGTGGCAAAGTGACGCCACTTAGGAGGCAAGGGGGTGACGCCACAAGAAAGGAAGGAGGTCCAAGGTTCAAGGCGTGGAACTTGCATTTCTTTTAGATTATTTTATTAAATGGATTTAGACCTTGGCCATAGACTTATATTTAGTTGCGCGTGATTTTAGGCACAAGAGAAGCTTGTGGCCTAGTGGCAAGGCGGCGTTTCAGCTGGCAAGAGGTTTGAGGTTCAAGTCTCGGGATCAGCAAGGGAGTATTTATTTTGCGGTTTGGACGGCCAGAGTTTGAGTTGGATTTAAACTCGCTAGCGGAAGGATCCCACATCGGAAAGATACAAAGAAGGAGGGTGAGAAGTCGGCTATATATAGAGTCGTCTATGATGGGAGAGGGGGCATACCGGTTGGCGTTGGGCATATGAGCATTCGGAGCGCGGATAAGCTTCAGACTCCTATCAGGTGTGTATTCTCTCTACTCTAGTTGTAGAGTGGCAAATGCCGAATGCCGGTCACACGGTGATAGTAGCCACACGAGCATGCGAGCACACGTGTGGGGGCTTCGACGCGATAGTTGAGGCCTCATTAGTATTCTTGTGGGTTGATGCTGCTTGGGTCACGATGGGCCGAAGTGGGCCCAATGGGCCCGTGGGCCCATATGAGTAGATTGTATGATTGTGTAGTATGTATTAGACTAGACTAGGTGAATCGCATATACGTGGCTAGATTTGTACTAGATGGGCCTCACGAACGTGTGGGCCCGAGTGGGCTGATTTTGGGTTTCGAGCCCAATAGTCCGGTAAAGACCAAGAATAGTAGTCGAGTCACTCGGGGCGACATTAGGCCTTCGGAAAAACCATTACAGGTACGAAATTACTGAAATACCCTCGATGGGTAAATTATAAAAATACCCTTGGAAGGTAAAATTACTGTTATACCCTTAGAGGTTGATTAGCTTGATTATGTTGTATTCTGTTTATCTGATTATGATGGTAATTCATGTTATACGTTATATTTGTTATATGTTTTGCATACATGACATACTGCATACACGAATTATTATGTCGTATTGCATGGGATTGGGATATGATAATGATATAAAGGGGAAGTGTATATCGGTGACATTGTCACACTAAATGATGGCTTGGTGCCTCATTACCGTATCGGTGATTGGATCACATGTTGATCGGTGGCTAAACCACGTTATATGGACTTTGAGCGGTGTGTGTCAGTCAAAGATGACTGCCAAAAAGGTGTAGAGGATGGAGGGTTGATTGTAGAAATCCCCACAGGTGTGTTGAGGATGGACATATGGAGCGGTGTGTAGAGGATGGAATATTAGGCTGGGCTGGGCTATCATATTGTTTATTTGATCATGTTGTAATGATTGGGCTTTGGCCGATGATATTTTGGGGCTCTGGCCCACTTGCGGAATTTTGTGGACTAATTACACACTGAGTCTGGTGACTCACTCTATTTTCTTTAACAACTTGCAGGTAACTGTTAGTTCTTTGGACCAGGCTGGAATGGACTCGAGGTGGCCACGCATGGGTTATTTTATTAAACTTTATTTTACTTATCATTTGCTACTTTCGTGATTTTTGATTTGTAATAAGGTCACTTCAAATTTGATAATTTTCCTTTGGTTTTAATTTTGGACACATTAATTACAAACTACTCGATGGGACGTTTTATAAAATACAAACCGAAGTTTTCTTTACAACCCGACAAACAACATTACTTACAAAAAGGGATTTTGCTAATAACCTTAGAGTCGATTGATCGAGAATGATTTCAAATATCACCTAATTGCGAGGCTAGGCTAATTAGATTTCTAACTTAAATAGGATAATGGGTTTTCAATTGAATCATGAAACTTGGTTTTCTTTTATGTCTTAAAAAAAGAAATTCCTCTAAAAGCTTGAAAAACTTTTTAAACTCCTTTCTAGTGACATGCCAAATTCGGGCCTAACTTCTAGGCCGGGTTTGGGGTGTTACAATTATGGTATCAGAGCCAGTGTTGCAAAACTCGGCTTGTAGAATGGGTTCGAAAATGTTTTTCAAAATTTATTTGAAATCTGGTTAGGAAAAATGTGTCTTTTTGGATGTATGGCACCTGAGTCTCCGGCACCGAATCCATAAGCTTATTTTTACACTATAATCTATTATATGCTGAAATGTCTGTATTGGTGGAAATTATTCTGTGTGTTTGGTTTGGATGTGATATTGAATATAGGAACTATGTGTATATGTGGTAAGATCTGTTTGCTTCTGTGTTAGATATGTGGTTGTGTAAAGTGGTTCCAAGATTTAGATAGAAAATGAACTAGTGTTATTAAGATTAGAGTGCGCAGCATGAGCGTGGTGATGTAGGTTAGGATGTACGACTGTTGGTTAGTTGGAAATTTTGAGGACGAAATTTCTTTAAGGAGGGTAGATTTGTAACATCCTGAATTTGGGCCTAGTAGGATTGGGTCCAATGGGCCTTGAGCATAGTAGTGTTTAAAAGTTTTTGAGATCGTGGTGATGTAGGTTAGGATGTACGACTGTTGGTTAGTTGGAAATTTTGAGGACGAAATTTCTTTAAGGAGGGTAGATTTGTAACATCCTGAATTTGGGCCTAGTAGGATTGGGTCCAATGGGCCTTGAGCATAGTAGTGTTTAAAAGTTTTTGAGATCAAGAGATCGGCATTAAAGCAAGTTAGACATATTAGGTGAGTGATTTTGGAAGGGTAGGGGGCTTCTATGAAGTCCCGGGATTAAATTTAGGCTTTAGGAAAATTTTGGTTTTAGGTGAAAAACCCTGGGGGTTAGTAGATAGGCTCTAAGAATAAAATATGGAGAAAAATGACACAACAAGGAGTTGTGGTGAAGTGGCAAAGAGACGCCACTTAGGAGGCAAGGGGGTGATGCCACAAGGAAGGAAGGAGGTCCAAGGTTCAAGGCGTGGAACTTGCATTTCTTTTAGATTATTTTATTAAATGGATTTAGACCTTGGACATAGACTTATATTTAGTTGCGCATGATTTTAGGCACAAGAGGAGCTTGTGGCCTAGTGGCAAGGTGGCGTTTCAGCTGGCAAGAGGTCTGAGGTTCAAGTCTCGGGATCAGCAAGGGAGTATTTATTTTGCGGTTTGGACGGCCAGAGTTTGAGTTGGATTTAAACTCTGCTAGCGGAAGGATCCCACATCGGAAAGATACAAAGAAGGAGGGTGAGAAGCTGGCTATATATAGAGCTATCTATGATGGGAGAGGGGGCATACCTGGTTGGCGTTGGGCATAGGAGCATTCGGAGCGCGGATAAGCTTCAGACTCCTATCAGGTGTGTATTCTCTCTACTCTAGTTGTAGAGCGGCAAATGCTGAATGTCGGTCACACGGCGATAGTAGCCACACGAGCGTGCGAGCGTACATGTGGGGGCTTCGACGCGATAGTTGAGGCCTCATTAGTATTCTTGTGGGTTGAGGCTGCTTGGGTCACGATGGGCCAAAGTGGGCCCAATGGGCCCGTGGGCCCATATGAGTAGATTGTATGATTGTTTAGTATGTATTAGACTAGACTAGGTGAATCGCATATACGTGGCTAGATTTGTGCTAGATGGGCCTCACGAGCATTTGGGCCGATATCGGGTTTCAGGCCCAATAGTATGGTAAAGACCGGGAATAGTAGTCGAGTCACTCGGGGCGACATTAGGCCTTCGAAAAAACCATTGCAGTTACGAAATTACTGAACTACCCTCGATAGGTAAATTACAAAAATACCCTTGGTAGGTAAAATTACTGTTATACCCTTAGAGGTTGATTAGCTTGATTATGTTGTATTCTATTTATCTGATTATGATGGTAATTCATGTTATACGTTATATTTGATATATGTTTTGCATACATCACATACTGCATACACGAATTATTATGTCATATTGCATGGGATTGGGATATGATAATGATATAAAGGAGAAGTGTATATCGGTGACATTGTAACACTAAATGATGGCTTGGTGACTCATTACCGTATCGGTGATTGGATCACATGTTGATCGGTGGCTAGACCACGTTATATGGACTTTGAGCAGTGTGTCTGTCAGCATGACTGCCAAAAAGGTGTGTAGAGGATGGAGGGTTGATTGTAGAAATACCCACAGGTGTGTTGAGGATGGACATATGGAGCAGTGTGTAGAGGATGGAATATTAGGCTGGGCTGGGCTATCATATTGATTATTTGATCATGTTGTAATGATTGGGCTTTGGCCGATGATATTTTGGGGCTCTGGCCCACTTGCGAAATTTTGTGGACTAATTGCACACTGAGTCTGGTGACTCACTCTATTTTCTTTAACAACTTGCAGGTAACTCTATAGACTCGAGGTGGCCACGCATGGGTTATTTTAATAAACTTTATTTTACTTATCGTTTGCTACTTTCGTGATTTTTGATTTGTAATAAGGTCACTTCAAATTTGATAATTTTCCTTTGGTTTTAAATTTGGACACATTAATTACAAACTACTCGATGGGACATTTTATAAAATACAAACCGAAGTTTTCTTTACAACCCGACAAACAACATTACTTACAAAAAGGGATTTTCCTAATAACCTTAGAGTCGATTGATCGAGAATGATTTCAAATATCACCTAATTGCGAGGCTAGGCTAATTAGATTTCTAACTTAAATAGGATAATGGGTTTTCAATTGAATCATGAAACTTGGTTTTTTTTATGTCTTAAAAAAACAAATTCCTCTAAAAGCTTGAAAAACTTTTTAAACTCCTTTCTAGTGACATGCCAGATTAGGTCGTGGTGTTTGGACCGGGTTTGGGGTGTTACAATCGAAGCCCAGCTCACCGCAGAAATATGGCGAGACATCATTGAGTTATTTTCAAGAATTCATAGATGATTTTGAATGATCATATCAAGACACGCCTGGGAAAATCTTAAAAGAAGTCCATAAGGGTGTTTAAAAAACATGATAATGGTTTTACAATAGCCAGGCTAATCATAAGGTTCGGGTACCATTGGTCCACCATAAAAGGGAGATTGCTTCAGTTATGTCGTAAATGCCAAATGGAGGAAGACAAGACTCATGTGCCTCAGCTATTTCTTCACAGATTTTTTATATGTGGGGAATGGATATTGTGGAGCCGATCTCATCAAAAGCTTCTGGTCGATATCGACTCATTATCGTGGTCGTCGTCTATGATCGTATGTCTGTCGAGTTTTAAAATTTATAAAGAGAATGATCAAACACGAAACTAACTCGACAACGATTGAGGCAAGTGCACCTATCGAACGAAGAGTATAGCTTAGGCAAGACCGAATTATCGAACCCAAAGGAACTAAAAGTACTAATACTAACTTTCTTTCTATTATTTAGCCTAAGAATTAAGCGAATGGTTGTTTAATCTAAATTAATTAACTACTAGACTAAAGACTCTAAGACAAAGAAGAATGAATTTGGGAGAATACTTGAGGAAAAACCAATTAATTAAGACGACACCCAAGGAAGAATCTACCTAGACTTCACTTGTTATCTAACTCTGAACTGCATTTATGTATTCACTTGACTTGATCCGTAGGATTCCCTAATTTATATTAAACCCTCTCTCGAGGCGAATAACGTCTAACCCTAGGTTGATTAATTGAAATCTCTTTCTAATTAAAACCCCTAGAATTGCATTAACTCGATCTATGGACTCCCATATTAGGTTTCACCCTAATCCGGCAACGCCTCGTCACCCTATCTCTAGGCGCGCGATCAACTCCGCTTAACTATGCTAGATCTACTCTTAGGCAGGGACTTTTGCTCCTCCACCTAAGCACATCAAACTTGAATAGTTATCCGCGAAATATCAACACAAGAATTAAGAACACATAATTAAGAACAAATCAAATATTTATCATATAGTTTAGCAAACGATAACAAGATTCATCTAAGTTTCATCCCCTCGTGTATCCGAGGTTTAGTTCATAACAATAAAAGAAAACATCTCAGAAGAAAAGATAAAACAAAACATAAGAAATCCCTAAAACCCCCTGAAGGAATTGAAGAGGAAATCCTCCGTCTTGAGTATAATTCCGGCTTCTTGAGATGGATCAACTGGCTATCCCTGAGCGAATCCACACAAATCTGCCCTCTCTGGCCTAGCAAGACGCCCCTAAACGATAGCTTTGGGCTCCCCCTTTCAGGTCATACTTAGGGTGTATTTATAGGCTTTTGGAATGTGTTTCTTTGCCCCTAAGTATCCAAATCCGATTGAAATTGCTCTTTGCCATGGCAGGGGCACGGCCTCTAGCACACGCCCGTGTAAGTCGTGGCCAGGCCGTGTGGACTTCGTTGATGAGGCACGGCTGTGTATCTCGTGGCTAGGCCGTGTTCGAGATTATTGAGGAGGCACGGCCGTGTGGTCTTGGGCCCAGGCCGTGTCAATTTCGTGCTTTGGCCCATTTGGCTCGTTTTAAGCCCGTTTCTTGTTCTTTTTATCCTCCGGTGCTTTCCTGAGTATATAACATGAAAAGAAAGGATTAAGAGCACCTTTTTACATAAATCAAGGGATAATTCATCCAAAAGCATGCTAAATTTGGGCTTAAAATATGTTACTTTTACAGTTTATCAAATACCCCCACACTTAAGCTTTTGCTTGTCCTCAAGCAAAATTCTCAACTTAGAATTAAAACAAACTTTCCATAATTCATAATAGCCATTAATAATGTTTCATCATAATTCAAGGATAATTTATACATGGATAATTCAACTTAAAGAGTCCTAAAGATTTAAACAGTCTAAGTCATACATTTGTAGCACAAAACATAGGTGTTTCCCCTCATCTAAATAATTACCTCTAGTTCAAAACCGACAAGAATTGACATCCTTACTAAAGATTCTCTCAAATCACTCGAAGTTTTTAAGGTTCAGAATTAAGCGCTCAAATGCAAAACTTGAAAAGTTAATAAATCTCCACCATTGTAATATGAAATGATTCACAAATCAAAAGGTTTTTATCAGGGTTGTAACGTGGCTTGGGTTAAAGGTGTGGATAAAGGCTAAATTAGAGGGTTAGAATCGAGATCGACCTGAAAAATTACCTAACTAGAAACAATGAACTGAAAAATAAATAATTACATGCATTGAAACTTTGAAACTAATAATACGAGCTTCTTCTTTAATAAATAGACTTTTAACTATACAAGCTCGCTTTTCATCATACTAATACTGAATATACTTTGATTTTTTTTAGAACAAGTCACAAATATTTACAATAATAAGAAAGTACTTTAACAACTGAAATATAGAACATAGTTAGGCAACTGCTCAAAATCAAATCTCGACAAAAAGGGTAGTCAAGAAGAATGGTGATAACAAATACAAAGGGTTTTGGGTTAATATTAGTGGGTGAGTCAATAAAAAGGGTTGTTAGGATCAAAGGGGTTCACTAGGGGTTAATTATGAAGGTAGGCTTTTTATGGAGTAAGTGGGTTAAATCCTAGGTGCCTTTATCATTTCTGTATATCAAATCAAAGATGTGGTCTCAACATGTATAATCAATGCAAGTTCTAGAATAACAAATCAATGTTGACACACTCATAATAAAAAAGTGAGCATGAAAAAGGATATATGCTCTTATAAGGCTCAAAATCTCATAAAAAATTATGGGTATTTTGATATCAACCTCGTAAATTTTAAATTTCAAAGTAATATTCAAATTCAGGTTAACAACCTAGAAAAAAAATTTTAATTCCGAAAAATAGACTTATCATGCTTGATTCTCTAGCATCTTGGAATTTAATTATCAATGCACAATTATCAATGACTTAATCTAAAACATGTAAATAAAAATCATCAATCATGGGAATTTCATTCTAATGATAATATGAGAAATTTACTTTAAGACAAGGCATAATTCAGGGATTTGAGAACAATGCAAAAAGTTTGGCACCTAATTTCAGGAATTTGAGAATAATGAAAAAAAAAAGTTAGGCACCTTTTTAGGTTGTTCACCCCCCACACTTAAGATGTACATTGCCCTCAATGTACAAAGATAGATAATAGCAAAATAAAATCATACGATAGGGAGAGAGGTGAAACTTCCTGAATTTTGGATGAAGTCAATGAAAAGAAACCGGATAGGATTGGAGGTGAACGTGAGGAAGCGCCTCGAACCGTTTGAACTTGAATCCTCAAAGTAGCCGGTCTGATTTTATTGTATCCTAAGCTAAATCTAAATGCCATTGAGAAAAAGAAAAATAATAAAGGAAGTAAAAATAAAAATAAAAATAAAAATAGGAATAAAATTAAATAGAGATACGGTCCACGCCCATGTGCCTACCCGTGGTGTCCACACGGCCACGGCCACGGCCGTGTGGGTGTGGAAATCTACGCCTAAATACGAAAAGAAATAAAATGAAACTAATTAGTAGAGTTAGTGCTCGGGTTGCCTCCCGAGAAGCGCTCGTTTAAAGTCTTGAGCTAGACTTACCTCTTATTCGCATTATCAGGGTGGTTTGAGGAGGTGAAAATCCTTTCTCATGCGTTCAATTCGGTTTTTGATATATAGTTTAAGTCGAGTAGTGTTTACCTTAAAAGTGCTGAATTTAGGATTAGTTACCTCGACTGTTCCATCTGGGAAGATTTTGAATACCTGATCTCCTATCTTAAGCTGGGTTGTCCCATTGTTAAGTTTCTCGTGGAGTTGCCTCGTTTTTGCTTCGTGTATTTCTTTGAAGTGTATCTTCCACTCGTCTAGTTCATTGATCCGAAGCTTTCGTTCCTCATGAATTTCTTCTTTATTGACACGAGGTCTAGGATCTGGCATCTGCGAAAGAGCTTCTTTGACCACATTCTCTTGCTTTGAATTGGGCTCGTCTAACCCTTCATTTTCTTGAGCTGATATGGCTTGGATTTGCACCCTTGGGTTAGTCTCAGTGTTGCTTGGTAGACGCCCTTGTGGTCGTTCGGAAATTATCTTTGCGAGTTGTCCAACTGTGTTAGTAAGTTGTCCAACTATCTTAGTGAGTTCCCCAACTTGGCTCTCGATCCCTTTGATCGATGCTTGTTGATTATTAAGCGTTGTCTCAATTTTTTGGAGACGGGTATCTGTGGCTGCCATGAATTTTGTCAGCATCTCCTCGAGGTTCGACTCCTCTTCCTATTGGTAAGGTGGTTGTTGAAAATTTGGAGGAAGTTCCAGTCCTTGGCTACTTTGATCATCCCACGAGAAATTAGGATGGTACCTCCAACCTGCATTATAAGTGTCACTATAAAAATTATTTTGAGGTCTAGAATAGTTACCCATATAGTGGACTTGTTCGTTCTCTATGCCATATCCGTAGGGTGGGTACTCAAGATTCGCCACGCCTCCGCTTGTTTCATACTGCATAACTGGATGTATCTGCGAAGAACACAAATCATCAAACTTTTTATTTAACATCTCTAACTGGTTTGATTGCCTGGTTATTGGGTCGAGGTTGTAGATATCGACTGCTTTTGTTTGCTTTGTCCTCATAACTTGCCACTGATAGTTATTCAGTGCCATCTCCTCTATCTGCCAAAATCAAAATAAAAGAAAATTTAGCAAAGTAAAAAATAAAAATAATAATAATAATGGCTAAAGTAATAAAAATAGAGCTTTCTTAATATTTTAGTTCCCCGGCAACAGCTCCAAAAACTTGATCGTATGTCTGTCGAGTTTTAAAATTTATAAAGAGAATGATCGAACCTGGAAACTAACTCTGACAACGATTGAGGCAAGTGCACCTATCGAACAGTAGTATAGTTTAGGCAAGACCGGATTATCAAACCCAAAGGAACTAAAAGTACTAATACTAACTTTCTTTCTATTATTTAGCCTAAGAATTAAGCGAATGGTTGTTTAATCTAAATTAATTAACTACTAGACTAGAGACTCTAAGACAAAGAAGAATGAATTTGGGAGAATACTTGAGGAAAAACCAATTAATTAAGATGACACCCAAGGAAGAATCCACCTAGACTTCACTTGTTATCTAACTCAAACTGCACGATGTATTCACTTGACTTGATCCGTAGGATTCCCTAATTTATATTAAACCCTCTCTCGAGACGAATAACGTATAACCCTAGGTTGATTAATTGAAATCTCTTTCCAATTAAAACCCCTAGAATTGCATTAACTCGATCTATGAACTCCCATATTAGGTTTCACCCTAATCCGGCAACGCCTCGTCACCCTATCTCTAGGCGCGCGATCAACTCCGCTTAACTATGCTAGATCTACTCTTAGGCAGGGACTTTTTCTCCTCCACCTAAGCACATCAAACTTGAATCGATATCCACGAAATATCAACACAAGAATTAAGAACACATAATTAAGAACAAATCAAATATTTATCATATAGTTTAGTAAACGATAACAAGATTCATCTAAGTTTCATCCCCCTCAAGTATCTGAGGGTTTAGTTCATAACAATAAAAGAAAACATCTCAGAAGAAAAGATAAAACAAAACATAAGAAATCCCTAAAACCCCCTGAAGGAATTGAAGAGGAAATCCTCCGTCTTGAGTATAATTCCGGCTTCTTGAGATGGATCAACTGGCTATCCCTGAGCGAATACCCACAAATCTGCCCTCTCTGGCCTAGCAAGACGCCCCTAAACAATAGCTTTGGGCTCCTCCTTTCAGGTCATACTTAGGGTGTATTTATAGGCTTTTGGAATGTGTTTCTTTGCCCCTAAGTATCCAAATCCGATTGAAATTGCTCTTTGCCACGACAGGGGCACGGCCTCTGGCACACACCCATGTAAGTCGTGGCCAGGCCGTGTGGACTTCGTTGATGAGGCACGGTCGTGTATCTCGTGGCTAGACTATGTTTGAGATTATTGAGGAGGCACGGTCGTGTGGTCTTGGGCCCAAGCCGTGTCAATTTCGTGCTTTGGCCCATTTGGCCCGTTTTAAGCCCGTTTCTTGTTCTTTTCATCCTCCGGTGCTTTCCTGAGTATATAACATGAAAAGAAAGGATTAAGAGAACCTTTTTACATAAATCAAGGGATAATTCATCCAAAAGCATGCTAAATGTGGGCTTAAAATATGTTACTTTTACGGTTTATCAGTCTACTTCACTAAGAGGGTAGAAGTAGCTTCATATGCCAGTGTTACAAAGTCGATAGTCATCAAATTCTCAAAACAAAAAAAAAGATCAGGCGCCGACAAAGAATGCCAAAAAGGACAAAGTCAAAATTTTGTAGTCTGTTTAAAGATCAAACGCCATATTATAGAGCAACAAAGGCAGCAAAAAAAAACAAGTATTATAGAAAAGATGACCGAGACTTGTAAAGATTGGTAGAAAGAAGTTACTATTTATCTTCTATGGTTATAGAACGTTGGCTAGGATTTTTGCCGGGGCAGCATCTTACCCATTGGTTTATAGAATGGAAGCATTGTTGCTAATTGAACCTAATCGAAGGAATGGTTAAAAGTTATCCATCACGGTCAGATGATGCGAGCTTACGACAAAGAGGTTCATCCTAGAGAATTACACAAGGGGAACCTGATATTGAAACAGATCTTTCTTATACAAAAAGATTTCAGAAGAAAGCAGATGCCAAACTGGGAAGGACCTTATGTAGCAAAAAAGGGCTTGTTCTAGAGGAGCATTGATATTGACCAAGACGGATGGCGAAGACTAGCCGAATTTGGCGAATTCAGGTTCAGACAAGAAGTATTTTACCTGAAAGAGGAAAGACCAAGGTAAAAACCCGAAAAGGGTGCCTTGAGATAACTTCAAAAAAAAAAAGAAAAGACAAAAGAGGAGAGGCCAAGACGAAAACCCGCAAAGGGCGCTTTGAGACCAAAGGGGTTTTGAGCCGAAAACCCGAAAAGGGCGGCTCAAATTTTGATCAAAATTGGGGCATATAGTAGTCTTGCTACGTTTGAATTAACAATGAGGAAGTATGTTACGTCTTGGGGCATCGACGAAGTACTCCGGATCCCCTAAACACATATTGAGCTTAAAATGGTCCTCAAGAGGTTTGAACAGAGAAGCTCAGGCTGCGATATCTGGGGCACCTAGTTTCCCATCTTACCCATTCTGAATTTGTTATCTTTAATTATTTTATTCGTTTCAAAATACACTACCAATAAATTTCCTTCTAGATTGCATTTGTTATCTTTGCTTAACTTATTTTTTCTGAGCTATGCTTCTAATTTCCTTCTTGCCTATTGTCATGATCTTTTTGAAGCATTTTGCATTGAAATAATGATTAGTGGACTAATAATACTTTCATAAAAGGAGTTTCGCATATTACTCTGGAAGCTTCTAAATAATATGAGAATCTGAAATAGGACTATTGTTTAGAACTCACCAAGCCTAAGGGTTGGAAATATTGAAGGATGATTATCTTTTCGGATTTTATTGGATAAGACATTTCGTCGATGATACCATCTTGACAAATGACGAGCAATGTCACCCCAAGTGTACAAGGAGATCATTCTTGGGAAAAGAAAATGATACTTTGCATTCATGCAAATATCGTGCATATACACTGGTCATTACACCCAAATGAGTGGTGTGACAGATAAAATTAATCCCATACCTGAAAGTTACAAAGGGATGGATGGCGAAACCAAAGTTACAATGGGAGGTACAAACTTTATGTCCCAAAAGGTACATGGAAGGGACTCAAATTACAAAGCAGGCAAGCTTGCTTGAGCGGAGAATATGATTGTTTCTTTGGGTTTCCTGTCAAAGATACCAGCTGAATGAGAAAGCATGGTAACGCATCAGTGATAGAACCTTGATGAACTATGAGCAATGACAACCCAAACATTAAAAAGGGATCATTCTCACACTTCCAATTAGGAGCATTTGATTCATTCTGATCATTGTATCCTAATCGTTAAGCAAAAAAAAAAAAGAGAGTGAAAAAGAAGGAGATCATTCTCATAACATTCTGTATTCATGCAAATTTCATCCCTAATATCATTTAGTTAGGAGCATTAGATTCATTCTGATCATTGCATCCTAATCATTTTACATTTAAAAAAGGGATTATTCTCATGGCATTCTGCATTTATGCAAATGTCGTCCATAATACATTCGAGTTTACATGACATGTCCCCAGAGGACGGTGTAGCAACATTGGTGAATTCATAGATCTTAACTCCCTAAGCGGTAGTGGAGCATATCGAATTTGGTGAATCTTATCTCCATGTATCGGTAATGGAACAGATTCAAGCCACCAACCTTATCTCCCTGAGGTAGCAAGGGAGCAGGTTAAAGTTTATAGTCTTATCTTTTTGAGGTAGCAAAGAAGCAGACTGAAAATTGTAGATCTTATCTCCCTAAGCGGTAGCGGAGCAGATCGAATTTGGCAAATCTTATCTTCCTGATGTAGCAAGGGAGCAGGCTGAAGATTATAGTCTTATCTTCCTGATGTAGCAAGGGAGCAGACTAAAAATTGTAGATCTTATCTCTTCGAGATAGCAGTGGGACAGATCGAAGATGGTGAATCTTATCTTCCCGATGTAGCAAGGGAGCAGATTTTAGCCACTAGCCTTATCTTCCTGATGTAGCAAGGGAGCAGGCTAAAGATTATAGTCTTATCTTCCTGATGTAGCAAGGGAGCAGACTAAAAATTGTAGATCTTGTCTCCTCGAGATAGTAGTGGGGAAGATCGAAGATGGCGAATCTTATCTTCCCGATGTAGCAAGGGGGCAGATTTTAACCACTAGCCTTATCTTCCTGATGTAGCAAGGGAGCAGACTAAAAATTGTAGATCTTGTCTCCTCGAGATAGCAGTGGGGCAGATCGAAGATGGCGAATCTTATCTTCCCGAGGTAGTAGGGGAGTAGATTCAAACCACCAGCCTTACCCCCTAAGTAGTAGTGGAACAGGCTGAAAATTACAAAGTCTTATCTCCATGTATCGGCAATGGAGCAGACTGAAGACAGCAGATCTCATCTTCCTGAAGTTGCAGGAAGCAGATCGAAGACACTTTCAGTCTTGTCTCCCTAAAGTTGCAGCGGAGTAGACTAAAGATAGCAGATCTGGCATTCCTGAAGTTGCAGGAAGCAGATCGAAGACATCAAATCTTGTCTCCCTGAGTTTGCAGTGGAGCAGATTGAAGATAACAGATCTGGCATTCCTGAAGTTACAGCGGAGCAGAATAAAGACAGCAGATCTTATTTTCCTGAAGTTGCAGGAAGCAGATCGAAGATTTTAGCTTGCCTCCCTGAGTTTGCAGCGGAGCAGACTGAAAATTGTAGATCTTGTCTTCCTGAATATTGCAGTGAATCAAGATCAAAGATACTAGTCTCACTTTCCTGAAGTTACAGTAGGATGGATTAAATCTACAAGAGCAGGTCTTATCTCCCTGAAGTTGCAGTAGAATAAGATTAAAGCTATAGATTCAATCTCCTTGAAGTTGCAGTTGGGTTAGAGACTACTTGAAGAAATAAGGATCAAGAAGTTAAGGCTCGGCAAGACCGGGCAAAATTGGTCCTTTTATAGTCTTTGCTCCATTCTCGTTACACGAAAATGAGCAAAGAGGGGCAGCTGTAATAGGCCAATTTAGCCTGGGCCCATACAAAAAAATAATAAACCCAAAACAATAAAACAAAGTCCAAGTCCAGTCCAAAATATATAATTTGACCCGATCGGAATGACCCATTACTTGAAAAGATTGAAGGTCCATCTACAAGCTTGACATATATGGGAACACAATCTTCAAGGATATGCAATCTTAGATATGATATTCAAATCTTAGATATGATATGCAATCCTAGAAGATATGGTATGCAATCTTAGAAGATATGATATGCAATCTTAGTTATGATATGCAAATCTTAGATATGATATGCAATCTTAGAAGATATGGTATGCAATCTTAGAAGATATGATTTTGTAATCTTAGAGATTTAATTTGTAGATACCTTTTAATCTTAGCCGTTGATGTAATTGATCTGTGCCGTTGGATTTGGGGAGGCTCAACTATAACACATCGGAGTTTGGAGTAATAAAAATTCTTGAGAGCATTCACTCAAATTTCTCTCTCTTTTGCGTTCTTATTTTCTGTGGCTTGTTCTTATTTTGTTCTTCGCTCATCTTCGTTTCTTTTTTAGTTGCTTCCGTTCGAGTTAGATTTTGGTGGAGGAATTTCATTGAATCCTCATATTGCGGGAGTTAGGTTGACTTATGCATTTTTTTAAATTTATTTATTTATTTTAATTATCCATTTAATTGCTTAATCATTCTTTATTCATTTATTTTAATTATTTTAAACTTTTTTTTTCCTATTTACGTTAAATTGTTTTATCATATATATTTTTTTACATGAATTTAATCTTGTGAATAATTTTTTTTCCTTAAATTTTTTTTATAGATTCTTTTAAAATTTCTATTATCTACTCTATATTTTTTATTTTGATTGTTCATTTTTTAAAAAAAAATTTGAATTCATTATCTTTGTTTACCTTAACATTATTATTATTGCTCGTCATTCTTTTACTTAATTGTTTATGTTAAGTGCTAATTGTTAATATGACTTGTAAATTTAGTAAATTGCACTTTTTTTTTGTAATAACTTAATGTTACTTTTTTTTTTCAAATCTTTATTTAAAAATATCTATCTCCTTTAATTACCACATTTTATCCAAAAGTTTTTCTTAAATAAGGTAATGTTTTGTGTTTAGAAATTCGGGAAATAGTGCCCTAACGTGCTGGGTTTCGATTTTCCGTTTGACTAAATAACTAAATATCCTTTTAATGAATTTTGTAAATCATGAGATAAATTTGGTTACGAGGGTTTAAAACATCATGTCCTAACGTGCTGGATGTGATGTTTGTATTCTTTCGGAACAAAGGAATCTCAAGTTCCAACTCAAATTGTTCAAGTTTTTAAAGAAATCATGTTTTCAAATCTTTTCGAATTTTTGACATTAGGACAATAACTAATCAATCCGGTACCAATTTTGGGTGTTACGAGGGTGCTAATCCTTCCTCGTACGTAACCGACTCCCGAACCCATTTTTTCAAATTTCGTAGACCAAAATCAATGTTTTGAAATAAAACATTTTATAAGGTGATCCGATCACACCTAAGCTGTAACATCCTGAATTAATGGGCCTTTGCATTTGATGTGTGTTACGTTCAATGTGTTAATTAAAAGGTTTAAGGGGTTCAGATTGGGCTCAAGTTTGGGCCGAGGCCTTAGTTAAAATTTTCTGTTTGGGCGCTCTAGTGGAGAGTCTGTTAGAATAAGGTTTAAAAGATAATATCTGTAAACTAGGACATGAATGGGCTTGTGGCCCAGTGGCAAAATGGCGCCACTTAGAGGGCTGGGAGTTGGCGTCAATTGAGGGTCCAAGGTTCGAGTCGTATGGTACCTTTTATTTTTGTTATTTTCGGCATTTATAAGAGCAATAGTGGAGTTCGGCAATGATGCTTAAATTTAGGAGTTTATTTAGTGTGATAATAAGGTGGATAATGTGCTGATAAAGGAAGGAAGAGGTAGTGTCATCCATGGCACTGTGGATGAGTAGTCAGATGAGGATAAGGAGAGAATCAAGGAGTTATCTGCAAGGCTAGGTGGTGGCCGAAATTTTGACTCTGGGAGGGGTAGGAGAAATCGGTTTTTCTATGATCAAGGGGTGCCGAAATTTCCCTTGATCAAATAGCTTAGTTTCGGTTAAAAGGGGGGCACTTTCAGTTTTTGATAGGAAAGTGCCGAAATTCTCTATAAATAGGGGAGGTATCTCTTCAATTCCGGCATTTTGAACCCTATTCTTTTCTTCATTCTCTGTGCCGAAACTCTCAGCCATTCTCTGCAATTTCTTTTCTTTCAAAAGCCGAAACTCTGAGGGGCCATCAAGTTTTACTTTATTTATTTTCATAGACTATTTTCGGTTTTCGTTAAGTTTTGAGTTTGGGATTATTTATGTAATAAGGCCCCATGGCTTAGGTTATTTTTTTTATTTATTAATGTTTACCGTTTAAAATTTATGTTCAAGGACTTAAGTCTTAAAAAGTAATAAAATGGGTTTTTCAAACACGTTCAACGTAAAAAAAAAATACTAGGGTTTTCAACGAATATCTTATTTTTATCAAATGCCTAAGTAAAGAGACTGAGATTTTTTCAAGAACCATTAAAGTTAAGTTATAATAATAAACCTCGTAGCATGCCAGATCTGGTCGTAGCGTTTGGGCCGGGTTTGGGGTGTTACATTTTGGTATCAGAGCCTAGTTCAAAACTCGGGTTGTGAATGGGTCTAGTAGGTGATTTGACAATGATGTGAATTTGAGAAAAATGTTTTGGATGAAGATATGGCCTTCGAGTCTACTCAAGACCGATCCATGCAAAAGCATTTTAAACCTTTGGATGTGATATGTATGTTGGGCTTGATGGGCTTGATGGACGTAGGCTAGTATATTAGACATTGATGGACTTTAGGCTTAGATTACACAACTCTCTAAATTCATAAGATTTAATCTAACCAAACAAACCTGTGAACAAGTCGCGAGATTAGGGTGTGGCAACAGGCATATGCATGTTTAGGATTGGATTCAGGGAGAGCTTGGTATTTAAGCAGTCTTAGTGACTCACCTCCTCTTCGCTAGAATCCTACCTGGTGCGTAGTGGCTGTTCACCTTAGTCATGAGTACTTGTTGACGGGCCAAAATTTATAACTAAAACCCGAAAGGGACCAGCCACTCTATTTTGTAAAACTACTAAATTACCCCTGATTTATAAATGACCAAAATATCCCTGATTTGTAAAATTACCAAAATACCCCCGAATTGTAAAATTACCAAAATACCCTTATTTCACAAAATCACCAAGGAACCCTATTTCGAAAAATTACAAAAATACCCCTGTAGGATAAACTACGAAAATACCCCTGGGTAGTGAAACGATGAAAATACCCTTAGGTGATGAATGTAAGTTCGTGGATGCTACTTGTATGTTGATGTTAAATGATTGAATGCATGTGCTTCCTATAACTAGAAGATGCGGACTCGAGACTGAATTGTAGATATAATCGCGAATTCGAAAGAATTACTCTTAAAACTACTATTAATAAGACTGTTCGTGGTTAATCAGTGGAAGAAAACTAATAATTCATAAAATTTCTAATCAGATAAACGCGAATCGGTAGAATGAGTACAAGGGGTCGAGGATGTCCGTCGCGTGGTCGTGGTAGGGGTAGGATGACAGTGTCAGAACCAATAGGGTCTGGCCATGGATCTGGAAACGAGATGCCGGTACCACCAGCTATGGAGGAGGAATTTCAGGACCAGACGGCCGAAGATGATGCGGTGTCTCAGGCAATGTTAAGGGTTCTAGAGAGGGTTGCTGGGGTAGGCATGGGCACAGGAGCCTAGAAATCTGTGCCGGAGTGACTTAGAGCCAATGGGGCGGAAGTGTTTAGGGGAGTTTTTGGTATAGCCCCGAGTTCAGCTGAGTATTGGTTGGAGGCGGTTGAGCGCATAATGGATGATTTGGATTTCACGGAGGAGGAGAAGTTGAAAGGGGTTGTATCTCTCCTGCGAGACGAAGATTATCAATGGTGGCTTACGGTTAAGGATGGTACGGTGGCTGACCGTAGCACTTGGGATTCCTTCAAAAAGGCGTTTCAGAGTAAATACATTGGGACTAGTTATGTGGATGCGCAGCGTAGAGCATTTTTGAATTTGGTGCAAGGAAGTAGGTCGGTGGCTGCGTACGAAGCAGAATTCTTACGCCTTAGCCGTTATGCTCGAGGAATGGTGGCCACGGACCATGAACGTTGTGTTCGATTTGAAGATGGTCTGAGGGATGATTTGCGTGTGTTGATATCTCCACAGCGGGAGAGGGAATTTGCTGTGCTTGTGGAAAAAGCTAAGATAGCTGAGGAGGTGAAGCAGACAGAGAAACTAAATCGGGATAGAGATAGGGGTGGAAGTAAGAGGAATTTTGGATCGTCGAGGGCACCAAGCGTTTAGAAAAGGCCTAGGTCAGACGGGCCAAGGCGGGAAGAGAGACCTGCTGTTGGTCAGACACAGAAGTGTGTTCGATGTGGTAAATTCCATGGAGGCGAGTGTTGGGCAGGCAGTGGAAAGTGCTTTAGGTGTGGATCTACGGACCACCAAGTTAGGAACTGTCCGCAGCAACGGGGCAGTGAAGGGCCCACAGGCCAAGGGAATGCACAACCAGGAAGAGGTGGTCAGCAGCCACAGAGAGGTCGTGGTCCAGCTAGAGGTGGTAACGGTTTCGGTCGGGGCCGTGGAGCACCAGG
Organism: Gossypium sturtianum; assembly: GCA_025698515.1. NCBI lineage: Eukaryota > Viridiplantae > Streptophyta > Magnoliopsida > Malvales > Malvaceae > Gossypium > Gossypium sturtianum. Next base: position 38,708,240 of record CM046949.1, read on the forward strand.
CCAAGGGGCAAGAAACACTGAGGCGAGATAGCCAGGGTTAGTCTATGCTGCCAGACGTCGAGAGGAGGCTGACGCACCGGATGTTATAACCGGTACGTTTTTAATTTTTGGTTTGCCTTACACTGTCTTGATTGATATTGGTTCGACGCACTCTTATGTTGCTAGTGCTATAGCGGAAACTCTGAACATAGGATATGAGAATTCTTCTAGGGAGATGACTGTAGTAAGCCCTCTAGGACAAAATGTAGTGGTGAACAAACTGTATAAGGATGTACCCCTGGAAGTTCAAGGCGTAGCTTTTTGGGCTGATCTGATGGAACTGCCATTTAGGGAGTTCGATTTGATCTTAGGAATGGATTGGTTAGGGAAGTATCAAGCGAATTTGGACTGTGCAGCCAAGCGTATGGTGTTAAAAGCTCCCGATGGTGGTGAAGTGTTGGTGATAGGTGAAAGGGGGAATTGTTTGTCAAATGTGGTGTCTGCCTTAAGGGCAGAAAGGATGGTGAGGAAAGGATGTGAGGCAATTCTAATGTTTGTTCGGGCTCTGGAAGCCAAGGAACTAACTGTTGGAGATGTTAGGACGGTAAAAGAATTTCCTAATGTTTTTCCAGAAGAGCTTCCGGGATTACCCCTGGATCGTGAAGTGGAGTTCGGTATCGATCTTTTTTCGGGAACAACGCCAGTATCTATTACTCCGTATAGGATGGCGCCAAAGGAGTTGGTGGAATTGAAAGCACAGATTCAAGAGTTGCTGGATAGAGGGTTTATCCGACTAAGTGTGTCGCCTTGGGGAGCGTCAGTGTTATTCGTTAAGAAGAAGGATGGAATAATGCGTATGTGCATTGACTATCATCAGTTAAATAAGTTAACCATCAAGAATAAATACCCGTTGCCAAGGATCGATGACTTGTTCGATCAGTTGAAGGGAGCCTCAGTCTTTTCAAAGATAGATCTGAGGTCAGGGTACCATCAGCTTAAGGTCAAAGAGGCGAATATTCATAAGACGGCTTTTAGGACTCGCTATGGACACTTCGAATTCATGGTAATGCCGTTTGGGTTGACTAACGCACCAGCAGCATTTATGGATATGATGAACTGAGTATTTCAACCCTACTTGGATCGTGATGTGAAAGTGTTGCGAAGGAAGACGGTTCCGTTGGTTAAGGTTCTATGGTGGAATCACAGCTCTGAGGAGGCTACTTGGGAACCGGAGGAGACGATGCGGTAGCAATACCCTCATCTATTCTGATCAGGTAATTTCGAGGACGAAATTTCTTTAAGAGGGTAGAACTGTAACATCCTGAATTAATGGGCCTTTGCATTTGATGTGTGTTACGTTCAATGTGTTAATTAAAAGGTTTAAGGGGTTCAGATTGGGCTCAAGGTTGGGCCGAGGCCTTAGTTAAAATTTTTTGTTTGGGCGCTCTAGTGGAGAGCTTGTTAGAATAAGGTTTAAAAGATAATATCTGTAAACTAGGACATGGATGGGCTTGTGGCCCAGTGGCAAAATGGCGCCACTTAGAGGGCTGGGAGTTGGCGTCAATTGAGGGTCCAAGGTTCGAGTCGCATGGTACCTTTTATTTTTGTTATTTTCAGCATTTATAAGATCAGTAGTGGAGTTCGGTAATGATGCTTAAATTTAAGAGTTTATTTAGTGTGATAATAAGGTGGATAATGTGCTGATAAAGGAAGGAAGAGGTAGTGTCATCCATGGCACTGTGGATGAGTAGTCAGATGAGGATAAGGAGAGAATCAAGGAGTTATCTGGAAGGCTAGGTGGTGGCTGAAATTTTGACTTTAGGAGGGGGAGGAGAAATCGGTTTTTCTATGATCAAGGGGTGCCGAAATTTCCCTTGATCAAATAGCTTAGTTTCGGTTAAAAGGGGGGCACTTTCGGTTTTTGATAGGAAAGTGCCGAAATTCTCTATAAATAGGGGAGGTATCTCTTCAATTCTGCATTTTGAACCCTATTCTTTTCTTCATTCTCTGTACAAAACTCTCACCATTCTCTGCAATTTCTTTTCTTTCAAAAGCCGAAACTCAAACTCTATTCCCATCTCCATAGCCGAATACTTCTTATTCCCTTTGCCGAATTCTTCACTAAAGCCGAATCTACATAGACTTCTTCCTATCGCTTTTTCTTCTGGATCTTCTCAAAAGCCAAATCTTCTAGGAGTAGCCGAATCTCCCGTGATAGGGTAAGTGTTGATCTTTTTCTCTTTACTCTTCTCTTTCGATTTTTGGAAGTTAAGCCGAAGGCTATTGAGATTGGTAAGGTTGACGTTTGATTAATGGTTTAATGGTTTTATGTATTCTCTTGTTGGGCGACATTCGGAATTGAAGTAGATCTCTTAGATCCGAAAGCCTAAACACTAGTCCCCGAATCTCATATCACTTTTCGGAATTTCAAGGTAAGGGATTCTCTTTAGGTTCTTGTTAGATTCGATATCGAAATCACAATCTTAACCATATGTTATGATTAATAAGGCCTTTTTCATGGAATCGAATGTCGATCAGGCAAAGGAAGGGACTAGATCGGAAAACCCGATTCCTAAGTTTAAGAAACAAGCAGTGTCGGCAGTTCGGGATTGGCCACTGGGTTGTGGACCGGCTTCTGAGCAACACCTTAGGCAGATAGCAGTGGTGTCGGCTACGAACAGCGTCGACAAAGAAAGTATCGTTTTATCGGTAAACAGGTGTGTAGATCTCTAACACACTAGTTAACTGTATTAAATATATTGGGCTAAAAAGCCAGAAATAGGCTGTGTAGACAGTCGAATAAAACTCGAAAAAGGGTCTGTAAAGAATGCCAGGTACGTAATCATAGAAATCTCTATGTGTATCGATAAATATATATATATGAAAGCCTGTTTTCTTAAAGGTGGTATGATGTTTTTTTTTCATGTGTGTATGCATGGGGCGGAATTATGATAATGAAGGGGAAGAGCATGATAGGTCACTTGGTGATCGGTGGTTAAACCACGAATTTAAAATGTTAGGTCACATAGTGATCGGTGGCAAAGCCACACTTAAATGATTCCTGATTAATAGGAATAGGCGATGCACCGTCGTTATGGTGTGTAGCGGTTGGCGGGTTGATTGTAGAAATCCCCGAGGTGTGTTGGCTGGTACGGGTTGGTGTGTAGAGGATGGACTTTTAGGATGGGTTGGGCCAGTTACCATTCATCATTTATTATTTAATATGTATGTATGACTGTTGCCATAACGTATGGGCCAAGGCCCATAATGTGTTTGTGGGCCTTAGGTCGTTGTGTGTTTCGGGATTTATACACTGAGTCTTGGTGACTCACCCTTTTATTTTTTCTCTACTCTTTCAGATGAGCAGTAGATCGTGGACATGGGAGCCGAGGCGGACTCGAGGGGCCATCAAGTTTTACTTTATTTATTTTTATAGACTATTTTCGGTTTTCGTTAAGTTTTAAGTTTGGGATTATTTATGTAATAAGGCCCAATGGCTTAGGTTATTATTTTTATTTATTAATGTTTACCGTTTAAAATTTATGTTCAAGGACTTAAGTCTTAAAAAGTAATAAAATGGGTTTTTTCAAACACGTTCAACGTAAAAAAAAAATATTAGGGTTTTCAACGAATATCTTATTTTTATCAAATGCCTAAGTAAAGAGACTGAGATTTTTTCAAGAACCATTAAAGTTAAGTTATAATAATAAACCCCGTAGCATGCCAGATCTGGTCGTAGCCTTTGGGCCAAGTTTGGGGTGTTACATAAGCAAAAAGGGATTGGTGGCGACTCCCATTTTCGTTTTTTAAAGTCGATCCCCATTTTTTTAAAAAACTTAAAAATGGTTTCGACAGTTTTGTTTACAACGAAACACTTGGAAGTATTCCGAGGATCGTACCCAAGGGAAGATGGAATAAATCTATAAAAACATTTTTACAATAAGAAGTCTAAATAGTAATAAATAATTCCTATATTAAGACAAATTATAAAATAGATTAATAAGAGAATTTAAATAAATAAAATAAATAAACAAGCAAAATAAACAACCGACTAAAAATCAATAAATCAATAAGGAAGATTAACTTGTTTTAGGGTTTGTAATTAACTTCAAATTAGGGTTTAGGGTGGATTAGCTATTGACTAACAAATTATTACCTCCCGGCCTCTAACTAATTAATTGATTTATTGATACCTGCTTATCTGCTAACCTCACTTTCTCGACTAGGATAAATTATGATTTACTTGATTCGACTTATCTCCCGACCTCATCTAACCTATGATAACTTTCTACAGTTGTTAAGCCTGCGATTTAAGAACACGAAATCTATACCAACTAAACCTCTCGAGAAACCCTAAATCCTCCATTAATCATGTCCCAATCCACTCATTAATCTCCCCTAAGGGATTTAGCCACTCATGTTATTCATAATCTCTAACTCAATTGAATAAATCATGTAAAGAACACGATTGAATTAGAAGAGAAATGAGATTAGAATAAATCTGGATTTATATCAAATGAAGAACGGAGTAGTAAATTGATTGATCGGAATAACGAAATATGTCGATTGCAGAGAATAAATAAACGAAATACTTTAATAAAATAAATAAACTCTTGGATCGAAACCAATTCCAAGAGGAAAAACAAAAGAGTTTAGAAAAGCTGAAAGAAAAGTAATCTAATCCTACTCCTAAACCACTAGGGTTTTTTATTGCGTCTAAGATGACTTAGTTATATCAAACCCCTAAGGTCTTATTTATAGGAGTGTTGGCAACTCGAATTAGGTCTTCGTACAAATTCGATTATGCGAAAGGAAATAACCTTGGCATACTTGGGCATCACGTCAACCTATGTCACGCCATAGCCCTTGCATGGCATGACACGACAATGAATTTTTACCTTGTATGGTTCGTTTCATGCTTCGATTACTTAAGAAGTTTGTGCATCACTCGTCCCTTGTTTCCATGTCAATTGGGCTTATAATCCATCATCCTACACACTTAATTCACACATTAGAACTATTCTATTGTAACACAAATCTATATTACAATTTGACATGTACGTTTGCAGATACCATTGTAACACAAATCTATATTACAATTTGAGAACTTCCAGTTGGTCCTCGACACTTTGACCCATCGTTTGTTCCACTATCGATAGATCTAAACCTGAATCTTTGGTCGATTCCAATGATATCACCTTATGTTCTATCGGTGTGACATCCACATCACGAGCCACTTGGTGCCAAATCCGAGCCAACCCCAAATTGTTTTTTGGGGTATTATTTTCTTGAGCTACCTCCCCTCCATGTCACAAGAAGCTTTGGTTGCTCGAGCTTTATCTTCATCATCGAACAAGATTAAGATAAATTCACAGATTCCTTTGGTTGGCACCTCATCCATTATGGACAGAAAGTGTATCGGCTCGTCTACACTTTCATTCAGAAGCGGTTAAAGCTCCTCTACCTTTAATTTTACCACTACATCTACTACTACATATATTTCTATATTAATTGGATCGGAGACTTCCTTGGCAATGTTCAATTCGTTCCTGTCTCTGGTTCCAAACTCTTGTTGACTTTTAAGATTTTATTTCGGATGACTGTTGGTAATACATTGGTCCTTGGATCGAAATTGGAGATATCATGTACAACCTCTTCCAATAGACTACTTTCTTGAAAAATTCCTCTAATTTATCCAACTATTGTTGGATTCTCTTTAATTTAGCTTGGAATTCTCGCTCACAGATTTCCTGTTCGGACGTATAGTCATACGAATCAGAATGAGTTTCAGCTAGATATTTGGATGTCCTCAAAGGTCGCTCATGTATCTTTTCCATTGTTTCGTTTCTTCATTGAAGCAATTCTATCATAAGCGACCCTTGGTTCTCCATAATATCCCATTGTTCGTATACTCCTTCCTCATATACTTCATCTTCATTCCATACGTTCGTCGAATCTCTGTCCCTCTCGGATCTATATTTGTTCAGCTTAGGTGGAGTTCATTCGAACACTCAAGCTGTTTGTCTTTGTAATCATAACACCATTGGCTTGCCGAAGCTCCGTTCAACCAACTCAATTTGGATTGCTCGTATGCCAACCTATAAAAATTAATGTTCATGATTAAATCTGATAATTGACAAGGTAAATAAAAATACTAAAAATAAAAATATTTAATTAACTACAAAATAAAAAAAAATTAATTATGTATAAAAGAAAATCAAAACACTATATAACTCGTTCGCCTTTTTATTAATATTATTTTATAATAATTAATCTAATAAAAATTTCACCGTCGCAATCCCCAGCAATGACGCCAACAACTTGACCGCCTATAAAAGTGTTATCATTTATAGTAAAAATATCACACCAAAAATATTAGAAAGTAAATCGGCGGTGTCCATAAGCGTACAGGTCAAATTATAATATAGTAAAGTTTACAATGAAACACTAGTAAGTAATCCAAGGATCGTACCCAATGGATTGCAGATTGGAGAAACTATTATTAAATAAATTACAAAAAATAATTAGTAATCTAATCGAGTCATGAATTACTAGTGTTAATCCAAATCAAAGTATTAATTAAACTAATTAAATTAATTAACCTAAAATTAAACTAATGGACTTTCCTATTCCTAATGTCGACAATGTGAGCCTCTAGCCTATGATCGATTAAATCCCTAATTAATAAACAGAAGATTAAATAATTTCATAATTTGGGTTTTAATATGAATTAACTATTAATTAACTAGTATTACCTCTCGGCCTCTACTAATTAATTAATTGGTGGATACTCGCTTATCTCCCGACCTCACTTTCTCCGCCAGGATAAACTATGGTTTACTTGGTTTGACTTATCTCCCGGTCTTGTCTCCCCTATGATAACTTCCTAAGGTTTTCAAGCCTAGGGTTTAAGAACACATAATTTTTATCAACTAGTTATATTATAGAATTGTTTGTCTCTAAGTCTCTACACCAATTCCAGTGACCCTAAGGTTGCTTATATTGGCAATGGTCTACTTGGTGACCACTCCACCCGAGATACACTTAGATACCAATAAATGCAATATTCTGATAAATGCTAGCCTCCAAATACGAAGATATCCCAAAAGTGTCATCTAAAGAAATTAACTTCATTTTAGCCTACCATCATCACGTCATCGTGACATGGGAAGTCTACTCTTCACGACCTCGCCACCATGAATGCTCTCCCATAATTATCGCGTCGTCATGACAAGAGGAAGCTCCTCGTCACGACGTCAAGTGTATTTCAGGCCTTGGCCTATCAGGCTCCATTGTCTAGCTGCCCGATCATCATTCCTTATATTCTTGGACCTGAATTGGAATCCTAGACACTTAAATAGCCATTAGTCACTCACAAGGCCCAAGTCGGCCTTACGGGTCATCGAAATAGCAGAAAATGCGTAAAAATGCTTATTTTATTAACTTTTAGTTCATAACCTACTAATATTGAAATATAATAATTAATTATAGAATGCCTAAAAACAAACTTGTTAAGTGCAGAAATGACCTAAAATAACTACTACATTTGACGTCAAGTCAACATAGATGTAGAGGTAGAACTAACCATTGACATTGAGCTACAAATGATTCTGAATGAAAGTGTACATGAGCTGCTACACTTTCTGGCCATAACCGAGGAAGTGCCAACCGAAGAAATTGATGAGTTTATCTCAATCTCATTTGACAATAAAGATAAAGCTCAAGCAACCAGAGCTTCACGTGACATGGAGGAGAGGAGGCTCGAGACAATGATACCCTAAAAAAAATTAGGATTGACTCGAATTCGGCACCAAGTGGTGTAACAGCCCAAATTAGACCCTAGTCAGAATAGTGGTTTCGAGACCAAAAATCCGAGGTCATAAAAATATTTTAATATTTTTCTTGGTGTTGATTATATATGTTATAACCTGTGTGAAAATTCTGTGTAATAATTTTATCGACTGTGTGTCAAATTTTGAGAAAGGACTTAATTGCATAAAAAGTAAAAGTCATGTGTCTTGATTGTTTAAATGTTTATTTGTTATGGCTTTATAAATGAAGAGTCCTTATGAGGTTATTAGCCCATTTTATAGTTAGTGGAAGATGATAGCATGGCATAAGGTGTTATTATTAATTTTCATTAAGGGTAAAGTAGAAAAATGCCAAATAAGTTAATATTAATTAAACAAAACATGAAATTGGTGGCTATAATGTTCATCTTCCACCGAAATTGAGAAAGAAAAATAGGTTTTGAAGCTTCTTCAATTTCGGCACAAACATAGCTCAATCGGGTATGTGTTTTTGATCGATTTTTGAAAATTTCTACGTTTTTGTAATCGTTGCTTTGTGCTCTACAAAACCCATGCTTAAATTTTGTGAATTGATGATTTTTATAAAATGTGCCATTGATGAAATGGTAAGCTTTGTGATGAGTGTTGGTGCTAAATGAAAGATATGTGTTTATTGAACATGTTTTATTCTTGAACTTTTGATGAATTTAGCTAATTAGGGCTAAATTGAGAAAATACTATTTTGAAGGATTAACATGTGAAATAAATGAAATGTGTGGGCTTGTATGAATATAGTGAGAATTCGGCTAGGCATGGGTGCAAGCTAATTATGTGAATTTGATGATTTTATGAATTTAAGGACTAAAGTGTCGAAATGTGAGGGCTATTTTGTAAAATGCCCTAAATATGTGTGTTTGGACTAAAATGAATGATTTGGTGATTGAATGGATTGAATTTGAATGTGTATAGACCAAGAAAGGAGAGGTTCGGATCGAGATCAAGGCAAAGATAAAGTGCTCGATTGACCGACCGTTTCGATAGTTCAACGTCCGAGGTAAGTTCGGACATAATACAAACATTTAGTTATGTTAAATGTTATGAAATGGATGTTATAATGATATTGAAATGTGGATGCTATGTGAGAGTTGAGTTTGAGTTATGTGGCACTACGTGTGCGTATTTGAAAACGTGATCGAGATGATCAGCACTGTGTTACTACCCGGATGTACAGGTAAACATCCATTATGGGCCTCATGCAAAATTTTCTGAATAAGCTCTTCTTTTCTCAGTACACAAACTCTGTCTTTGAACATCAGACTTCCATTGGGACTAATCCAGAAGTCAGATTCAACATCTGTCTCGCACTGATCTCTCTGAACTTGCAATTCACTATCCTCTTTTTAGGCTTCAATGATATCTTGGAGGAAAATTGGTCTAGCTCTCAACTCAGCTAGAATAGAACCATCGTCGGATAAAATCATCCGTGAATTCATTGCCCTTAATGCAAATAAGGATTTTTACGCTTTCGGCGTCGCGACCACATTCGCCTTCCCGGGATGGTAATCAATGACCATCTCATAATCTTTTATCAACTCTAAAAATCTGCGTTGTCTTAAGTTCAACTCTTTCTGTGTCATCAAGTACTTCAAACTTTTATGATCAGTGAAAATCCAACATTTCTCACCATAGAGGTGATGTCTCCATATCTTCAATGCGAAGACTATGGCAGCCAACTCTAAATCATGCGTCGGATAATTCTTCTCATGAGGCTTCAACTGTCTGGAGGCATAAGCAATAACTTTGCCTTCTTGCATAAGTACACAGCCTAATCCATTTAAGGATGCATCACTGTAAATCACAAATTCTTTCCCTGTCTCAGGTTGAACCAAAACTGGGGCTTCTGTCAATAATGCTTTCAATATTTTGAAACGTTGTTGGCATATTTCTGTCCACTCGAACTTCACATTTTTCTGTAACAACTTCATCATCGGGGTTGCAATCATGGAAAACCCCTTGACAAATCGTCTATAATAGCCGGCTAGGCCTAGGAATGTAACACCCCAAACCCGGCCTAGAAGTTAGGCCCGAATCTGGCGTGTCACATTGAAGGAAGTTGAAAAGCTAAGCAATTGTTTAGAAAAGTTTTATCGGATTTTTGAACTCCGAGTTCGTTGTTTGTTTGAGAAAAATGCGATTTGCTAAATGACCATTTAAAAGTTGTTATTATTTTGAAAAACTGTTTTGTTATGAAAGTTGAACTTGCATCGTTGCGTAAACATGATATTTTAGAAAATGATTGCTAATGTTTTAAGAAAACCCCGTATTTATAAGTTTAACAGTTATAAATGAAAACTTAGAAAAAATAAACCAATGGCCTTATTACAAAATATTAACCCAAAATAAATAATCTTAAAATAAGGTAAAAATCAAAATTACTAAAGTTCACGAATAGCATCTCCGATGTATAGCCACCCCCGAGTCCTCCATGGCTCCCAATCCTCTATCGCTGGGAAATACCTGAAACATTTAATAATAAGAGGGGGAAAGTTTACGAAAACTCAGTGTGTACAACCCTCATCGGTAAGAACATGCATCACAACAATTTGGGCTGAAGCCCATTACAGTAACGGTGGCAATTGGGCCTTAGCCTAAACTAGCCTCGGTTGAGCCTTAACCCATATCATATGTCACAGCAGATAATGTATACAATGCGATGCAAACCCAGCCCAACCTAATTTTTTCCATCCGCTACACACCACCCATTCCTGCCAAACACACCAGTGGGGATTTCTACAATCGACCCTCACCGCTACACACCAAGGGTAGCCCGGTTGCGGTACTACTGAACGTTGCAGCAAAGCTACTTAATCACATACATTGGGCTTAAAGCCTCCGGTGGATCCATACCATACGGCCATGCGATCCTAGATCCATACCATACGGCCATGCGATCCTCAAATATTGACATAGAGTCATCAATATATATATGTTAGGCACATAGCCATGGTAAATATGATTGGCACAAAGCCATAATAACAGCACAAAGCCTTCGGTATTGGCACAAAGCCCATAATTATGGCACAAAGCCTTCGATATTGGCACAAAGCCCATAATTACGGCACGAAGCCCATATTAATGGCACACAGCCCTCGGTAACATTATCGGTGCAGCATGGCTGCTCGGTGGCTAAAAAGCCTGCGGTGGATCCATACCATACGGCCATGCGATCCTGGATCCATACCATACGGCCATGCGATCCTCAAATCTTCCTCCGTACCATAATTCCCACCCATGCAATATGTCGTGTATGTCATGCTCAATCATTACACGTGTATGCAAAATGGACATGCTCAGTAACAATTATTTAAACATGTAATACAAGCATATCAGTCATACAACCACAGACAAATTAGACAACTCATTGCACAAGTCGATCATTTACCTACAAGGGCAAATCAGTCATTTTACCCTATAAGGGTATTTCGGTAATTCTACCCTACAGGGGCAGTTCGGTAATTCTATTCATAACCAATCCATGTATACAACGCATCTCAAACATAATCAATCATACAATTAACACATACAACGCTAGTACTACCACGAGGGTACAATGATCATTTTTTCGTGTAGGGGTAAAACGGTAATTTTGCAAACCGGGGGTATTTTGGTAATTTCGCAAACTAGGGGTATTTCCGTAATTTTACAAACCAGGGGTATTTCGGTAGTTTTACAGTTAATGGCCTTTCCGATGGCCTACTTTCGCCTCGAGCGACACGGATACCTTTTCTTATCGAAACGGTACAATTGGGCCTAGGGCCCATTCTCGGCCCAAATGGGCCCACACGCTCGTGTGGCCCATCTAGCCCAAATCTAGCCACAGATATTAGATTCACATAGTCTACTCCAATTTCTACTACACAGTCATACAATTTATTCATATAGGCCCACGAGCCCATTAGGCCCACCTTGGCCCATCATGGCCCAAGCAGCCTCAACCTACAAGAATACTCATGGTGGCCTCGACTATCGCGTCGAAGCTCCCACACATGCGCCCGTACGCTCGTGTGGCTACCATTGCCATGTGACCGGCTTTTCGGCATTTGCCGCTCTACAGCTAGAGTAGAGAGAAGTACACACCTGATAGGAATCTGATGCTAATCCGCGCTCCGACCACTCCTGTGCCCAAACGCCCACCAAGGTATCTTAACCCTCCTGATAGACTGCTCTATATATAGCTAGCTTCTCACCTTCCTTCTTTGTATCTTTCCGATGTGGGATCCCTCCGTTAGTAGAGTTTAAATCCAACTCAAACTCTTGCCGCCCCAACTTAGCAAAATAAATACTCCATTGCTTTCCATGAGATTCGAACCCAGGCTCCCTTGTAGCATAATCCACACCGCTAACCACTTGGCCACAAACTCCTCTTGTGTCCAAAATCATGCGCAACTAAATATAACCCTATGGCAAAATTCTAGATTCCATTTAAAAAAAGAAACCAAAATGCAAGAGCCAAGACTTGAACCTTGGACCTCCTTCCTTCTTTGTGGCGTCACCCCCTTGTCTCTTATGTGGCGTCACTTTGCCACTACACCACACACTCCACTTGTGTCATTTTTCCCATATTTTATTCTTAAAGCCTACCTACTAACTCCCAGGGTTTTATTCACCTAAAACCAAAATTTCCCTAAAGCCAAAGTTTGAACCCGAGACTTCATAGAAGCCCCCTAACCTTCCAAAATCCCTCACCTACTAGATCCAACTTGCACTAAAGCCGTTCTCTTATTCCCAAAAATTTTAAACGCTCCTACTCCTAAGGCCCGTTGGGCCCAATCCTACTAGGCCCACCTTTGGGATGTTACAAGGAAACTTCTAAATTCAGAGATACTCCTCGGTGGTTTCCAATCCGTAATAGCCGAGATCTTACTTGGGTCTACTCGAACCCCTTCTCCTGAGACAATATGCCCCAGAAATCCTACTTCATTGAGCCAAAACTCACTTTTACTGAACTTGGCATACAACTGATTTCCTCGAAGAATCTGTAAAACTATCCGTAGGTGCTCAGTATGCTCATTCTCATCTTGGGAATAAATCAGTATGTCGTCAATGAAACAACTACAAACTTGTCAAGGTATGGTATAAACATGCGGTTCATTAAGTCCATGAATACCGCCGGAGCATTGGTCAACCCAAAGGGCATGACTAAAAATTCATAATGCCTATACCTTGTTGGAAGGTCGTTTTAGGCACATCTCGATTCTTTTACTCGTAGTGGTAGTACCACGATCTCAAGTCTATTTTGGAGAACACAAAGGCTCCTTTTAACCGATCGAACAAATCATCGATTTTAAGCAATGGGTACTTATTCTTTACTTGTCACTTTATTAAGTTGACGGTAATCTATGCACAATCTCATAGTGCCATCTTTCTTTTCACAAATAAAACCGGAGCACCCGGGAGAAACGACTTGACCTTGTAAAACCTTTATCTGTCAACTCTTGTAATCGCGACTTGACTCCTTCAACTCCGTTGGAGCCATTACGTAAGGAGTAATAGATATTGGTACAGATCGTGAGCTAGCTCAATGCTGAACTGAACCTCTCTAACGGTGGTAGTCCTGGCAATTCCTCGGAAACACATCCACGTACTCACATACTATTGGCACGACTCAATCCTTAACTCTGCTTTCTTTTTCATTCATCACAAAAAGCCAAATATGCTTCATACCCCTTTCTCAGTATCTCTGTGCTATCACGTGAGAAATCAATTACGACAATCTACTCTGTTCATCTGATTTTATGTGAAGGGTGTCCCCATCCTCACATCTCATTTCAATGTATTTCTTCCCACAATTAACTATTACATTATGGGCGATTAACTTGATCCATACCGAGAATGAGATCAAACTCGTCAAATGGTAACAACATAAGGTTTGCTTTAAAACAATGACCTCTAATCATTAATGGACATTCTCTACATACTTCATTCACTAACACACTCTTGCCTAAAGGATTAGACACTCTAATCACAACTTCTGTAAACTCTATAGGCATACTCAAATCGGACACCAATTTCATGCAAATGTAAGAGTGTGTAGATCCGGGATCTATTAAAGCAATAACTTTAACATCATGAAGAGAAAAGGTACCCGTGATAACATTGTGGGAAGATGCCTCTTCGCGAGCGCGAATGGCATAAGTCCGTGCAGGCGCCCTACCCTCGGGCCTCACGGCCTGCTCTCTAGGGTTACCTCTTCCACTAGCCCCACTTTTGGGGTTTCTCTGCGGCCTTCCTCTGACTATACTCCCGGATCTCGGGTTCTGAGTTTTGTCCTCTTTCATCATCTCTGGACAATCTTTTATGTAGTGGTCCTGGGAACGACATCTGAAACATGCATTTTCATGCGCTTGGTATTCACCGAGATGACGTCTTCCACACTGTGGGCATTCGGGTCTGTCAGATCGAATATTCCCTACACTGGCAACTGAAGTAGTCTGCGCTTTGTTTCTCGAATTCTGTCTACTCTTGTCTTTCTTGGAAAATCTAGTGGAAGTAGCCGACCGGGTAGGGAAATCTCTTGACTTCTTGGATGAAGATTGGAATGGCTTATTCTACTGTCTCTTTCTCGAGTCACGAGACTCCATTTCAGACTTTCTCTTCTCTTTTACTAGCTCCTCGGCTTTACAAGCCCTCTCGACTAGCACAACAAATTCCTTCAATTCTAGGACAGCAACAAACAGTTTGATGTCCTCATTTACCCCATCTTCAAATCTCTTACTCATGATGGCCTCGGTGGATACGCATTCTCGAGCGTATTTACTGAGTCGTACAAACTCACGCTGTAATGTCGATCACCGACATCTTGCCTTGCTTTAATTCCAGGAATTCCTTCCTTTTCTGATCCACGAACCTTTGACTGATATACTTTTTCTTGAACTCTTCTTGGAAGAACTCCCATGTGATCTTTTCTCTTGGACCACCGACACAAGGGTGTTCCACCATTGATAGGCAAAATCTCTTAAGAGAGAGACTACGCACTTCATGCATTCCTCAGATGTGCATGACAACTCATTAAATACCCTGATGGTATTTTCTAACCAGAATTTAGCTCTTTTCGGATCATCATCTTTTCTAGCCCAGAATTCTTCTGCCCCATGTTTCCTGATTCTATCAACCGGAGGCTTCTCTCCTCTTACCACCTCTACTACTTGAGGGTTTATTGGGATAGGTTGAAGAATAGGTGGGGGTTGAGGGGTTGTGCATTCGGGTTCGTACGAACGAACTCTAATGTACCATGTGTTCATCATATGAAGGAAGGCTTCTCTAGCCTCTTCTCCTCCTCCTTGACTCACCGTAGTGGGTCTATTCTCGTTCTCATTCGGCACTGCCCCTTCAGCGGGAGCCGGTGCGTTACTTTCTACGTCATCCACCATATCTCTTTCAGGATCCATTTACTATATATATAAACATAATTTAAGTCGTCAGGAGTCGTCACACTATCATTATAAAAACATTCTTACATATGGCATGTATAGCTAGACTCGTGCTCATGCTACGTTAGTTCTAGAACCGACTAAACTGTAGCTCTGATACCACTAAATGTAACACCCCATACCCGAGTCCGAGGCTCAGACCGAATACGAGACATTACTATGCTTGAACTTGCTTAATCATGACATTACGGGCTATAAAATTTCGTTTCGAAATTAAAACTTCTCATTCTTAAACAATTCGTACATTTCATGGGCCTACGAGGCCTTAAACTTATACTAGTAAACTTTCAAAACCTTATCGAAAAACCTTTCTTTGAAACAGGGGTTACACGCCCGTGTAATATAAGACACGCCCGTGCATAGGCATACACGCCCATGTCCTCGGGCCATGCGTGCCCTAAAACTCGATGATTCGCCAATTTCCACACGGCCATGACACGCCCGTGGACTTAGATCGTGTACTACATCTTGATATATTGACTTATTTCACACGACCGGGCACACGCCTATGTTCTAACCGTGGGTCATGCACGGCCTTAACACACGGCCGTGGGATTAGTCTGTGGCCTATTCTTACTTATAAGACTAAGGTGCAGTCTATGCACGGCCTAGACATACGCCCGTGTGTCCAACCGTGTGGGCACTTAGAGGCTATTTACCAAGCCAATTGCCACCCTAAAATTAAGATCCAATTCATACTCATTTCAACAACTCAATACTACATCATTCTTGAATAATACTACATGCTTCATTGATAATTATAAACATATACACTTGGCCAATCACTTAGCCATATACAAAAGAATAACAAACTTAATAGCCTATACTTTGGCTCTTCTTAAAACATTTACTCAAAATGTAATGCTACCTATACATGCCACACTTAATAAAACAACTACATGGAAAGAAAGAATGAAAGACATAAGCATTTAGCTTAGTAAGTTTGCATAATACACATAGCAACATTCTTACTTAATATAAACCATTTGATATAAATAATGGCATCATAAATTCAGCTATATAAAGCTTACTTACTCATACTTGATTCTTACATAACTCATGAAACTTACTAGTCTCATACTTGATAGGAAAACAAAGTACCTGTATCACTAGATCACATTGATCAGCATACTTGAACATAATACTCATAATTTCTAATTCATCATTCATAACGTGAATAATATTCTTTTTCACTTGATAATAACCTTACTTACTTATCTTTCTTGTTCTCTCTTTGGAGCTTAACTCATTTGCCCAATGAATTTATATGAATAACCGAGGATACTAAATCTCATCTAAATTTCGAGGCCATGACTTAACATGGACTTATACGAAGTCTTTCTTGTTCTCACCAATGCCATGCCTTAACTTGGACTTATATGGGATCTCTTTCTCTTGATAACTTTTCAATGCCAAGTGTAACACCCCAAACCCGGTCAATACACCACGACCGAATCTGGTATGTTACGGGGAAAACGTACTTGAGAGGTTTAGGTTTTTCGTTTAAAAGAAGGATGTAAACACTTCACTATCTAGGGTATTTGAAGAAAATTTGAGTAGGCTTGTTTGAAATCAGGTGGTGTATTCAGAAAACCCAAAAAAATTTTGAAAGCTTAACCAAGAGATGTAGTTAAAACGAGTTTATTCCATTTCATTATTCAAATAGTTTCTTAGTGTTACTTAAGACATTTTAACTTGGTAGAAAATCGAGTTTTGCTTTGGAAATCGTTTGAGTTTCTAATGCAAGTCATGGTGAGATACCCGATGGTATAGTTTAAAACACTTTGCGTTATAGTTTTAAATCATTGTCTTTCCAAATTTTAGTAAAATTCCAACCCACTTATTTTGTTAAGGCATATTAAAGTCTATTTAAAGCATAAACATCATAAAACATAATTTAAAGGCCTTTTACAACCCAAAACAAAACCCAAATAATAAAAAGCAAGCTAAAGTACCCAAGTTATAAAGTCTGAGTAAAACTTTATTAGGCGTGGCATGAGCACCCCGAGTCCATCCGGCTCCATGTCCGCGTCTAAGTGTCACTGAAATGTCAAAGGAGAGGGTGAGTCGAATGACTCGATGCATAAATCCGCTCCCGATAAACAACATGCTAACACACATCATACATAGAAACATGATTAATGCAACCCGATCCTAACCATCCATATCGCCTTTTCTACCCCAGTGTGGTACCAAACCACCGGTGGTGCCAAACCACCGTGACCCAAAGTCACGATATCCATAAGTTTGGTGCCAAACCATTTGGTGACCCAAAGTCACGAATAATCCAATGATGGGGCCAACCCATCGTGTGATACCAAATCACTAGCGAGCGATCCCATATCTCAAAGTGGGGCCAACCCACGGTGGTGTTAACCACAGGGGCGAGTCGCAATGAGGTGCCAAACCTGCGGTGTCCCAAAGACACGAGTGTGATACCAAATCACTTTGGTGACCGCGATCCACAAATCCGATGATGGGGCCAACCCATCGTGTGATACCAAATCACTAGCGAGGCGATCCCATATCTCAAAGTGGGGCCAACCCACGGTGGTGTTAACCACGAGGGACGAGTCGCAATGAGATGCCAAACCTCTGGTGTCCCAAAGACACAAATGTGATACCAAATCACTTTGGTGACCAAGTCACAAAATCAATCGTGGTACCAAACCACCGGAGGTGCCAAACCTCACGGTGTCCCAAAGACACGGATATCATCATTCTCCTCCACTCATTTCACCCATCAACATACCATACTCATATGATCATGCATATCATACAAGTCATGCATATCATGCTAATATGTTTAACATCATATCCCATATCGCATATATCCATAGTCATGGTATCATATAGATCATCGATGAAACTTATAATAATAATGCTGACTTACCCGAGTCCAAGATCATACCCAATAGGGTATCATATCAATCATTACTGTTTCATTAATCACAACAAGGTTATCAATCACATTACTAAATAGAAGTGTGTTAGTTTACACACCTGCTAAAGCGCAACCCTAATACCACAAGAAACGATCTAAGGCTTCTTGATCACTGGCTCCTATAATCGGCCAAAAGAAAAAGCATTAGACAATCACCACATCCGGCCAACATCAATTAACCAAAGGGGTTAATGTTGATCCCTCACCTTGAAGATGATTTGGTTTCCTACCAAACTGAAACAAGCAGTGGTTCTCCTTTAACAATCGGCCACCCCTAAAAAGAGAAACAGTTAAAACACTTGAAGCCTTATCTTATTGAAATCCAAAAGAATAGTCTAACAAATAATCCTCTTACCACCACTTAACAATCGGTTAATAGAAAAACGGCTCCTCTTGCTTGCTTCCACACTCCAATGACCCTATAACGAAGAGATTAATACCCTTCCAAAATAACCATATTCGGCCCTTAACCAAACCATAACCAAAGAAAAGACAAGAGAGGGACAAATGGCCATTCGGCCACCCCACTTACCTTGTTCAAGGATTGAACAACCAACCAAGATCCACCCTTCACTGATATTCGGCCAAGAGAGCTACAAGGGAGGGAAGAGATTCGACCTACTCTTCACAAGAAAAAGAATTCAACTTGGATAGCAATGAGAGAAAGAAAAGATTGCGAAATGTGAGTAGGGTTTCGACAAGAGATGAAAAAGATGAATGGAGAAATCGGTTGGGAAGAAAATGGTAAGTTTAGGCTCTTATGAAAATAAAGAAATTATGAGAGGGAGAGAAGAGAGTATTAAACACAAAAGTAAAAGAAAGCAAAGCAATTTCGGCTACCAATTATTCAACAAAAGAAGGAAAATGTGGAAAGAGAGAATACCACTTTCGGTTTACCCCAAAAGACAAAAGAAGAAGAATGGAGGAGAATATTCGGCCACAAGCACAAAATTAAGAAGAGGCAAAGTAAATTTTTGTTTGAAGCTTTCGGTTTGAGAAAAGAAAATGTGATGAAGCTCTCTTGACAATCGGCTAACCCAAGACCAAAAAGAGACTTTCTCTTTTACCAAGTGTGACCAAAACAACCAAAAAGAAACAAAATGCCAAAATGCATTCGGCACACCCACCTACCCTTACCAAAACCGGCCAACCTCTCCCACAAGCATCCAAGTTTGGCCAACACCCCCAACACTCCTCAATATTCGGCCACATCCCCACAATCACTCCAAGCCACCCATTTCAAATGAGTTTACCAAGTCTCCCTCCACTATTTGCTCTCCACCTTCCATTTGAATGTGGAGACCAAGTCAAGGAAGAATTCTACTTGTCTTCTACCTCTTCCTCCATGCCGTCCAAAATGAAGCCAAAATGGGGAACTCTGCGACTTGAACTCAAGATCTCCACCTCATGCGATTGACGCCACACCTAGCTCCCAAGTAGCGCATGCCTTGCCACCTTGCCACTTCTCTTTTGTGCAATAAAACTCCAACTAAAATACATATCCCTCGGCTCCATCGGCTCCCCTCCTATAAAGCCTAAAAACTAAAATTTTCCTACCTACTCAGGCACACTCCTAGCCTACAATTAAGCCCCAGACACTACACAAGCGACAACCACGACACACCAACACATGCAATATCATGCAACAACAAAATAGCCCCTAACCCGGGATATTACGGTTCTACCCCCTTAAAAATAATTTCGACCTCGAAATTACGATCGAAGAGTTGCGGGTATTGGCTTGTCTCATCATATCCTCGGGTTCCCACGTAGCTTCTTCTACGCCATGATTCCGCCAAAGTACCTTAACCAAAGGCACAGGACTTCCCTACGCAGAACCTTCACATCCCGATCTAGAATGCGCACACGTTTCTTCTTCTATAGTCAAATCTGAATTTACCTCGATCTCTTCCACTTTGCTACCACATGTGACGGATCTGAGCGATAACACCGAAGCATCGAAACATGAAAAACATTGTGAATCGACTAAGCTCTGCTGCAACTCCGGTGATACGCTCATGGTCCCACTCGTCTCAAAACCTTATACGGCCCAATAAACCTCGGACTTAGCTTGCCCTTCTTTCGAACCTCAAAACCTTCTTCCATGGCGAGACCTTGAAAAACTTGATCCCCACGGCCAAACTCTATGTCTCTCCGCTTAAGATCGGCGCATAAGACTTACGCGGTCCGAAGCTTCCTTCAATCGAGCTGAATCAACAACCTTGTCTTACGTCTCGGCCAACCAACTCGGGTCCCAACAAGCGGCGTTCACCCAACTCCGTCCAACAAGTAGGTGAGTGACACTTCCTACCATACAACGCCTCATACGGTTGCCATCTTGATGCTCGCTTGTAGCTGTTGTTGTAGGCAAACTCGACTAATGGCAAAAACTCCTCCCAACTACCTCTAAAATCCGGGACACAACCTCTCGGCATATCCTCTAAGATCTGAATAACTCTTTACATTGCCGTCGTCGATTGCGGGTGAAAAGCCGTCTTTGAAATCCAACCGCGTGCCAGAGCTGATGCAACGCTTTCCGAACCTTGGCGTAAATCGGGATCCCTATCCGAGATTATCGAAATCGGCACACCGTGCAACCTTACTATCTACGAAACATACGGCCGCCAACCACGAAGTGAATAGTCAGCCTCACCGGAATAAAGTGGTGATTTAGTCGAGACGATCCACCACTACCCAAATCTGAATCCTTCTTGCTTGGCGTGGCGGTAATCCAGCGACGAAATCCATGGTTATCCTTTTCCACTTCCAGAGAATCTTCACAGTGAAGCAACCACGACGGCAATCGATGTTCGACCTTGACCTGTGACATGTCGACACTTCCCAACACACTCTGTCACTTCTTTCTTGGACCCGGGCCACCAAAATCGCTCTCTCACGAGATCCCTATACATCGACTACCTCCGGGATGCATAGCATAAGGGCTACTATTTTGTCTGAAGAATCCTGCGCCTCGACTCAACATCTTTAGGCATACAAGCCTTACCTTGGAAACACGTAACCTCATCACTAGACAAGCGTAACCCTCCAAACCACCATCTGCACTTGCAACCTTCGCGCACTCGAACCCTCATCCTCTAATCGTTTCTCTCTGATCTGCTCAACCCCAAGTAGGCTTAACAACGCAACTCTGCGAGAATACTCCGTCGTCGTCATACAAGCTCAAATGGGCAAACAATGCTCTTAAGTCCGAAACAACCTTACGGCTCAACGCGCGTGCGCCACCACGTTAGCCTTGCCCGGATGATATTCAATCGAGCGATCGTAATCTTTCGACAACTCAACCCATCTGCGGCGCCTCAAATTCAAATCTTTACGAGTCGGGAGATACTTGACTCTTGTGATCCGTATAGACTATCGATCTCTCTCGCACAAGTAGTGCCTCCAAATCTTCAACGCCAAAGACTACGACCGCTAACTCCGGATCGTGCGTCGGATAGTTGACCTCATGTGGCCTCAATTTGCCGAGAAGCGTAAGCCACAACCTTACCTTCTGCGCATCGACACACAACCCAAACCCGTATGTGATGCGTCACAATACCTTGTGAATTCCTTACCAGCCTCGAGGTTGAATTAAAATCGAGCTTACATTTAGAATCTTCTTAAGCTTGTCGAAACTCTCCTGCTGTTTCTCGGTCCAAACAAACGGAACCTCTTTCCTCAACAACTTGGTCATCAGTATTTGCTATCAGCGAGAAACCCTCAACAAACCTTTGGTAATATCCGGCCAAACCCAGAAAACTCGAATCTCGGCCACCGACCTAGGCGGCTTCGATCAAAAGCGCCTCAATCTTACGAGGATCTACTCGAATCCTCGGTGAGACACTACATGACCCAAGAAAGTCACTTCTCTAAGCCGAACTTCGCACTTACCGAACTTAGCATAGAAGCTGCTTTCCCTCAAAATCTGCGGCACAACTCTCAAATGCGCATCATGCTCTTCCTCTCTGTTCTTGAATACACCAAGATGTCGTCTATGAAAACCACGACGAGGCCCGATCCGAGATCTTCTTTGAAACACCTATTCATCATATCCATAAATGCTACCGGTGCGTTAGTCAACCCGAGCGGCATTACGAGAAATTCGTAGTGCCCATACCGAAGTCCAAAACGCTTTGTCTTGTGGATATCGACCTCCTTAACCTTTAATCGGTGATACCCGGACCTCAAGTCGATCTTCGAGAATACCGCGACACCGCTTCAAATTGATCAAACAAGTCATCTATCCGTGGCAGCGGATACTTGTTTTGATCGTCGACTTATTCAATGGCGGTAGTCTATGCACATCCGCATCGTACCATCTTTCTTCTTAACAAAGATCTACCGCGCACTTACGGCGAAACACTTGGCACGATAAAACCTCGATCCAATAATTCAATGAATCGAGCCTTAAGCTCCACCAATTCCTTTGGCGCCATCCTATACGGAGCAATAGACACCGGCGCGATTCAAGATAATAGATCTATCCCGAACTCTACCTCACGATCGGCGGCAAACACAGAAGCTCCTCGGGGAAACACATCGAGCAAATTCCTTAACGGCCACGGACCTTCTCTCAGCGGACTCTTTAGCCTCCAAGGCATACACATGAACCACATCGCCTCACGACCCTTCCCGACCATCTTCTGCGCCTTGAGGCGGATACCACATTAGATAAGTAATCTCTCCTATTACCTATCATAGCCACTTCATCACCTCGATCGTCCTTAGAACCATGCGCTTAGCCGCGCAATCCAACCTCGCTTTGGTACTTGACCAACCAATCCATCCCAAGAATCATATCGAACTCTCCAAGCGGCGGTTCCATCGGATCGGCGAAAACACTACCCCTTGGAGTTCTAGGGGTACATTTCTAAACAGTTTATCTACTACTACGAGTGACCTAGAGGGCTAATCACGGTCATCTGCCTAGAAGATATCTCGAGTCTAGATCCATGGTCTCTACTATACTCACGGCAACATAAGAGTGCGTTGAACCCACATCAATCAAAGCGGTATAAGGAGAACCAAAGATCGAAAACGTCTGCAGGTTATGACGTCCGGTGCGTCGCCCTCCTCTCGGCGCCTCATTGCATACACTAATCCAGGTATGCGGCATCGAGAACTACCGCACCTGCGCCGGTGCTCCACGGCCCGACCCGGATCCATTACTACCTCTGCCATTACCACGGCCTCTGCGGTGGCGGTCCACTACTCTGAGGCGAGTGCGGCCTTGACTCTCGGGCCAGAATCTGGCCAACTTACGCGGGCGGTCCCTCACACGGTGATCCGAGAGAACCACACTCAAAACAACCTTTTCCACCAGGTCCAGCCTCCCTCCCCAATGATATCTCCCACAATGGTTACATCTGCGGCGGTCCACGCTTAGCGACAACAAACCTAGCGAGTCGACTCGATCCACCCGGTCTAGCCCTCTTACTGCGGATTACCCGGCGATCGAGAAGACCCAAAGCTCCTCTTATGCCTATTTACGTCCATACCACGCCTCACGGACTCCTTAACACCCTCGGCTACCTTAGCCTTCTCAACGGGACAGACAAACTCACACTCCTGGCGAGGAGCAATCAGCGACCTCAACTCGTCTCTCGGACCATCCTCGAAACGAACACACCTCTCATGTTCGGTGGCTATAATACCACAGGCATACCTACTCGGCTTCAAGAACTCGACCTGCGTGCTCGAAAGCAGGACTTACTCCCCGAACAAGCCTCGAAAATGCCTTTGGCCGGGAGTCAATATAACTAGCCCCAATGTACTTCTTTTGATCGCGACCACGAAATAATCCCATGTCGGATCCTCTGTTTGCCACCTTTATCTGAACCGTGAGCCACCATTGATATGACTCATCCGGAGAAGCGTCGATGCCCTTGACTTCTCTTGGCGGTCAAGTCCAGATCATCCATGATTCGCTCCGTTGCCTCCGGCCAATACTCGGCGGTGCTAGGAGCAACACGGATACACCTCGAAAGAATTCAACCCGTTTGCGGGAGTCGGCAGGAGCAGATTTCCTAACTCCTGCACCACCACCCACACCAGCTACCCTTTCCAACACTCGCGGCGCTCGCGCTGTGACGCTGCGTCATCGATCGATCTTGAAACTCACCACCTCCGGTGGTGGCGGGCCGGTATCTCATTCTCGACCCTCGACCCGGATCCTACGGGCTCGAAGCGTCATCCTACCACGACCTGCGTCCACGACCACGTCCACCTCTAGCGCTCATGACTAAATTCTCTACGTGCTCGATTTAGGAGTTTTATGCATCAATATTTATTCCACTTTGTTTTAAAGCAAAGTCTTATGAATAGTAAAGAAGCTTTGTTTTCGCGAGTTCACGAGAATCCTATCGGTTTGGTTTCTAAAGTAATCCACTATTGCAATCATCCGATCACCTCAATAAATCACAAGCAATAGTAAGGGGTACTTCAGGCGGCCCAGTGCCGGAGACTCGGTGTCATGCCCTTCAAACCATTTATTTAAAAACAAAGACTATCAAACAAACTTTTGAAAGCATTTTGGGCCTCGGGCCCACAGTAGAAACCTTTGAACTTGGCTCGATACCACAATTGTAACACCCCAAACCGGTCAATACACCACGGCCAGAATCACGGTATGTTACGGGGAAAGCGTGCTTGAGAGGTTTAGGTTTTTCGTTTAAAGAAGGATGTAAACACTTCACTATCTAGGGTATTTGAAGAAAATTTGAGTAGGCTTGTTTGAAATCGGGTGGTGTATTGAAAAACCCAAAAAATTTTGAAAGCTTAACCAAGAGATGTAGTTAAAGCGAGTTTATTCCATTTCATTATTCAAATAGTTTCTTAGTGTTACTTAAGACATTTTAACTTGGTAGAAAATCGAGTTTTGCTTTGGAAATCGTTTGAGTTTCTAATGCAAGTCATGGTGAGATACCCGATGGTATAGTTTAAAACACTTTGCGTTATAGTTTTTAAATCATTGTCTTTCCAAATTTTAGTAAAATTCCAACCCACTTATTTTGTTAAGGCATATTAAAGTCTATTTAAAGCATAAACATCATAAAACATAATTTAAAGGCCTTTTACAACCCAAAACAAAACCCAAATAATAAAAAGCAAGCTAAAGTACCCAAGTTATAAAGTCTGAGTAAAACTTTATTAGGCGTGGCATGAGCACCCCGAGTCCATCCCGGCTACATGTCCGCGTCTAAGTGTCACCTGAAATGTCAAAGGAGAGGGTGAGTAGAATGACTCGAGTGCATAAATCCGCTCCCGATAAACAACATGCTAACACACATCATACATAGCAACATGATTAATGCAACCCGATCCTAACCATCCATATCGCCTTTTCTACCCGTGTGGTACCAAACCACTTTGGTGACCCAAAGTCACGATATCCATAAGTGTGGTGCCAAACCACTTTGGTGACCCAAAGTCACGAATAATCCAATGATGGGGCCAACCCATGCGTGTGATACCAAATCACTAGCGACGATCCCATATCTCAAAGTGGGGCCAACCCACGGTGGTGTTAACCACGAGGGGCGAGTCGCAATGAGGTGCCAAACCTCACGGTGTCCCAAAGACACGGTGTGATACCAAATCACTTTGGTGACCGCGATCACAAATCCGATGATGGGGCCAACCCATCGTGTGATACCAAATCACTGCGAGGCGATCCCATATCTCAAAGTGGGGCCAACCCACGGTGGTGTTAACCACGAGGGGACGAGTCGCAATGAGGTGCCAAACCTCTGGTGTCCCAAAGACACAAATGTGATACCAAATCACTGGTGGCCAGAAGTCACAAAATCAAGCGTGGTACCAAACCACTTTGGAGGTGCCAAACCTCTGGTGTCCCAAAGACACGATGTCCCAAAGACACGGATATCATCATTCTCCCTCCACTCATATCACCCATCAACATACCATACTCATGTGATCATGCATATCATACAAGTCATGCATATCATGCTAATATGTTTAACATCATATCCCATATATCGCATATATCCATAGTCATGGTATCATATAGATCATCGATAAACTTATAATAATAATGCTTTGACTTACAGGAGTCCAAGATCATACCCAATAGGGTATCATATCAATCATTCTTGTTTCATTAATCACAACAAGGTTATCAATCACATTACTAAATAGAAGTGTGTTAGTTTACACACACTGCTAAAAGCGCAACCCTAATACCACAAGAAAGCGATCTAAGGCTTCTTGATCACGGCTCCTATAATCGGCCAAAAGAAAAAGCATTAGACAATCACCACATCCGGCCAACATCAATTAACCAAAGGGGTTAATGTTGATCCCTCACCTTGAAGATGATTTGGTTTCCTACCAAACCTGAACCAAGCAGTGGTTTTCCTTTAACAATCGGCCACCCCTAAAAAGAGAACAGTTAAAACACTTGAAGCCTTATCTTATTGAAATCCAAAAGAATAGTCTAACAAATAATCCTCTTACCACCACTTAACAATCGGTTAATAGAAAAACGGCTCCTCTTGCTTGCTTCCACACTCCAATGACCCTATAACGAAGAGATTAATACC
This sequence comes from Gossypium sturtianum, assembly GCA_025698515.1. NCBI lineage: Eukaryota > Viridiplantae > Streptophyta > Magnoliopsida > Malvales > Malvaceae > Gossypium > Gossypium sturtianum. Next base: position 38,735,004 of record CM046949.1, read on the forward strand.
CTTCCAAAATAACCATATTCGGCCCTTAACCAAACCATAACCAAAGAAAAGACAAGAGAGGGACAAATGGCCATTCGGCCACCCCACTTACCTTGTTCAAGGATTGAACAACCAACCAAGATCCACCCTTCAACGATATTCGGCCAAAGAGAGCTACAAGGAGAGGGAAGAGATTCGGCCTACTCTTCACAAGAAAAAGAATTCAACTTGGATAGCAATGAGAGAAAGAAAAGATTGCGAAATGTGAGTAGGGTTTCGACAAGAGATGAAAAAGATGAATGGAGAAATCGGTTGGGAAGAAAATGGTAAGTTTAGGCTCTTATGAAAATAAAGAAATTATGAGAGGGAGAGAAGAGAGTATTCGACACAAAGTAAAAGAAAGCAAAGCAATTTCGGCTACCAATTATTCAACAAAGAAGGAAAATGTGGAAAGAGAGAATACCACTTTCGGTTTTACCCAAAAGACAAAAGAAGAATAATGGAGGAGAATATTCGGCCACAAGCACAAAATTAAGAAGAGGCAAAGTAAATTTTTGTTTGAAGCTTTCGGTTTGAGAAAAGAAAATGTGATGAAGCTCTCTTGACAATCGGCTAACCCAAGACCAAAAAGAGACTTTCTCTTTTACCAAGTGTGACCAGAAACAACCAAAAGAAACAAAATGCCAAAATGCATTCGGCACACCCACCTACCCCTTACCAAAACGCCCAACCTCTCCCACAAGCATCCAAGTTTGACCAACACCCCCAACACTCCTCAATATTCGGCCACATCCCCACAATCACTCCAAGCCACCCATTTCAAATGAGTTTACCAAGTCTCCCTCCACTATTTGCTCTCCACCTTCCATTTGAATGTGGAGACCAAGTCAAGGAAGAATTCTACTTGTCTTCTACCTCTTCCTCCATGCCGTCCAAAATGAAGCCAAAATGAGGAACTCTGCGACTTGAACTCAAGATCTCCACCTCATGCGATTGGCGCCACACCTAGCTCCCAAGTAGCGCATGCCTTGCCACCTTGCCACTTCTCTTTTGTGCAATAAAACTCCAACTAAAATACATATCCCTCGGCTCCATCGGCTCCCCTCCTATAAAGCCTAAAAACTAAAATTTTCCTACCTACTCGGGCACACTCCTAGCCTACAATTAAGCCCCGACACTACACAAGCGACAACCACGACACACCAACACATGCAATATCATGCAACAACAAAATAGCCCCTAACCCGGGATATTACACCAAGCTTGCCTTGGTCTTACATGATAACTTGTTCAATGCCAAGCTTGCCTTGGACTTACATGATAACTTACTCAATGCCAAGCTTGCCTTGGACTTACATGATATCTTACTCAATGCCAAGCTTTCCTTGGACTTACATGATAACTTATTCAATGCCAAGCTTGCCTTTGACTTACATGAGATCTTACTTGCTTGCCGATGCCATGCCTCGGCTTGGTCTTATACGGACTTTCTTGTTTCATGTGGTAGATCGAGTATCCTAAGTTATTCAACTTCAATTGGGGCTTTCTCATGCTTGATCTCATTAATTTCTTTGTTTAACATAACATTAAACATTTTCATAATAACATTATATATTATACTAAGCAATTCAATGATATAAATCATAAAGCTTAGAAATCATACAAACTTACCTCAATATACAAAATGTAGCTAGGTATGCAATTTAGTCCTCGACCTTGTTCTTGCCTCGGTTTCGATTCGGGCTTCATTTTTCTTGATCTATAGTCATAAATAGATCATTTAATATTTACATTGACTAAATTGACCCTTTACTCATACTTGGGCAAAATTACTATTTTGCCCCTATACTTTCTCATATTTGCACTTTTACCCCAAGGCTCGTAAAATGAATTTCATTCGACTTTCTTAAACTTCATGCTTAGCTGATTCATTTTCTCTACTATAGCAATCATCAATTCCCATTATTTCTAATAGGTATGACTAATTTCATAACTATTACAAACTAGTCCATACGATCATATTTCATGAAATTCATTAAGAAAAATATGTTTATCTAACATCAAACTCTCATAATCTTCCATAAAACATCATTTAACAAGCATGTCATTCATAGATGAATTTTTGAACATGCATCTTAGCTTATTTTATAGCTAAAAATAGCTAATTCATAATACGAGGACTTCAAAAACACGAAGAATATTAAAAATGGGGCTAAGATGAACTTACTAGCAAGCTTGAAAAAAATGAAGAACCCTAGCTATGGAGTCTTAAAATTTTCGGCAATGGAAGGAAGAAGATGAATGAAATTTTATCATCTTTTCCCATTTTAATCATTTATTTGCTAAATGACCAAAATGCCCTTCTCTTTAAAATTTTACAAACTACTAACTCATGTCCATTTTTGTCCAAAAATTATAATTTGGGCAAATTGCTATTTAAGGACTTATAATTGCTATTATAAAGCTATTTCATACAAAAATGCTTCTAGAAACTCATATTTTACAAATTTTGCAATTTGGTCCTTTTTAACCATTCAACTTCAATTTTGAAAAATTGCTTCATGAAACTTTCACACTAACATGCAAACATGGCATGAACCTTAAAAACTCATAAATCCACCTCAAATTCGTGGTCTCGCACCACTATTCCGACTAGGCCCTAAATTGAGCTGTTACAGGACCTATATCAGGATTACCCGTCCGGTCTAAATCCTATCAGAATTGAGGTCGAAGGTTTACTCATCCGAGCTAAATCCTATCCGCAACAAATGTAGGACCTCTTTCGTTTTGGGAAATCAAATATCCATCGATTTTCCATTTATTCAACAGGGATTTAAACACTTTTCAAGAATTATCAGGCATTTGATTATTTCATACCTCCGTAACATTTATGTTATTCGAGTAAAACACATTCCACATTCATGTCAAGCATACAAGTAACATTTTATTCATTTACCATTTTATCGGGCATTTTCATTTATCGGGCTATATCGAGTAGGTGATCATTTCACATATTTATGACATTGATAAAATTCACAAACACAACATTTAAGTCAAGCATAAAAACATATACAATTTAGTTATACGAACTTACCTCGACAAAGGTTCGTGTATGTAAAATCTACTAATCCGATATTTTCCTCATTCCTCGTTCTAACTTTGAATTTTGTAACACCCCAAACCCGGCCTAAACGTTACGACCGAATCTAGCATGTCACATGAAAGGAATGTCTAAAAACTGTGCATTCGTTAAAAAGCTCATATTCTTTATAGTTGTGGTGAGAAATCGAGTTTAAGTAATTTTGAATAAGAAATGGTTTATTATCATTTTAGGAAAATCCCATATTGATCATTTAATAATAAGCAATAAACAAATTGAAAGCTGAAACCAAATAAAATACCCAAGGCCTTATTACATAACAAAAACTCAAATAAAAATAAGTCCAAATAAAAGAAATGAATTTACGAGTAAACATATGTATAGCCTCCACGAGTCCACCTCGGCTTCCAAATCTGCGATCTAATGATTACACGCAAAAATTTAACTAAGGGGTGAGTCATCGAGACTCGGTGTGTAAATCCCCATCCAACGGCCCTTACACAATTTCATATGAAAATATGCATATCATGCACCCAAACCTAGCCATCCGCAACTCCTTTTTCTACCCCGTGTGGTACCAAACCACCGGTGGTGCCAAACCAACGGTGTCCAAGGACACGATATTCATCAATATTGTGGTGCCAAACCACTTTGGTGACTCGAAGTCACGAATAATAGTGATGGGGCCAACCCATCGTGTGATACCAAATCACTTGGCGTCAATCCCGTTGTATTATCGTGGGGCCAACCCACCGTGGTACCAAACCAGCCAGGGACGAGGCGCTATGAGGTGCCAAACCTGCGGAGGTGCCAAACCTCTGGTGGCCAAGTAGTCACAATGTGGTACCAAACCACTTTGGTGCCCGTCGACACGAATATCACGCCCCCTCCACTCATATAACCCATGCAATATGACATAATAATTACGTGTATGCGTTATGTCATGTATGCTAGACATATATCAAATATAAGTATAACATGAATTACCATCATAATCGGATAGACATAAAACAACATAATCACCCTAATCAACCTCTAAGGGTATAACCGTAATTTTACCTACCAATGGCATTTTCGTAATTTACCCACCAAGGGTATATCGGTAATTTACCCACCAAGGGCATTTTGGTAATTTTGCACCTACAATGGCCTTTCTCAAAGGCCCAAATGTCACCCCGAGCGACTCAGCTACCATTTCCGGTCGTACCGAACGATTGGGCCTAAAACTCGATTCCGGCCCATTCAGGCCCACACGCTCATGTGGCCCACCTAGCACAAATCTAGCCATGTATATAAGTTCCACCTAGTCTAGCTCACTATATACTACACAATGGCACAATTTACTCATAAGGGCCCACGGGCCCATTGGGCCCACTTCGGCCCATCGCGGCCCAAGCAGCCCCAACCCACAAGAACACTACTTATGGCCTCAACTATCGCGTCGAAGCCCCACACGTGCGCTCGCACGCTCGTGTAACTACTATTGCCGTGGCCGACACTTCGGCATTTGCCGCTCTACAACTAGAGTAGAGAGTTACACACCGATAGGACTCTGGTGTTAATCCGCGCTCAGACCACTCCTGTGCCCAAACGCCTTCCAAGGTGTGTCAACCCTCCTCTGGAATGCTCTTTATATAGCTAGCTCTTCACCTTCCTTCTTTGTATCTTTCCGATGTGGGATCCTTACGTCGATGAGAGTTTAAATTCAAGCTGAAACTCTTGTCGTCCAATCATAAAATAAATACCCCCTTGCTTCTCATGAGATTCGAACCCGGGCTCCTTGCAACATAATCCACACCGCTAACCACTTGGCCACAAGCTCCTCTTGTGTCTAAAGCCATGCGCAACTAAATTTGAATCTATAGCCAAATATTAAAGTCCATGCAAAAGAAAACCAAAATGCAAGAGCCAAGACTTGAACCTTGGACCTCCTTCCTTCCTTGTGGCGTCACTCCCTTGCCTCTTAAGTGGCGTCACTTTGCCACTACACCACACACACTCCACTTGTCATTTTTCCCCACATTTTATTCTTAAGGCCTACCTGCCAACTTCCAGGTTTTTTTCACCTAAAACCAAAATTTCCCCAAAGCTAATATTTGATCCCTGGGACTTCATAGAAGCCCTCTAACCTTCAAAATAACTTACCTAATAAGTCTAACTTGCATTAATGCCGTTCTCAAAAATTTTAAATCAAGGCCCATTGGGCCCAATCCTACTAGGCCCAATTTCGGGATGTTACAAATCTACCCTCCTTAAAGAAATTTAGTCCTCGAAATTTCCAACTCTGAGAACATTCGTACCACCTAACCTACAACGCTTTGTGCTCACGCCTGCGCTCTCGATTCAATAACCTAATATACTTTTAACTAGAATTTAGAAATCCTACACATACTAAAAAAAACTAACCATTAAAGCGGACAAATATTTAAATGCGCAATCAACTCTATATCCGAACATCACATCCAACCCAAACACACAGAATAGATATTCAAAATACAGACATATAACAAAGCAAAGTATCGAAAACTTACGGTGCGGGATTGGTGCCTGAGACTTCGTGCCATATTTAAAAAAACAGATATATATTTTTCTAAACCATTTTCCAAACCATCTTTTGAAAACTTTTTTGAACCCAAACCCACACAGTAGAGTTTTTGAACCTAGGCTCGATACCATAATTGTAACACCCCAAACCCGGCCTAAACGTTACGACCGAATCTAGCATGTCACATGAAAGGAATGTCTAAAAAAGCGTGCATTCGTTAAAAGCTCATATTCTTTATAGTTGTGGTGAGAAATCGAGTTTAAGTAATTTTGAATAAGAAATGGTTTATTATCATTTTAGGAAAATCCCATATTGATCATTTAATAATAAGCAATAAACAAATTGAAAAATGAAACCAAATAAAATACCCAAGGCCTTATTACATAACAAAAACTCAAATAAAAATAAGTCCAAATAAAAGAAATGAATTTACGAGTAAACATATGTATAGCCTCCACGAGTCCACCTCGACTTCCAAATCCGCGATCTAATGATTACCTGCAAAAATTTTACTAAGGGGTGAGTCATCGAGACTCGAGTGTGTAAATCCCCATCCAACAGGCCCTTACACAATTTCATATGAAAATATGCATATCATGCACCCAAACCTAGCCATCCGCAACTCCTTTTTCTACCGTGTGTGTACCAAACCACTTTGGTGGTGCCAAACCAACGGTGTCCAAGGACACGATATTCATCAATATTGTGGTGCCAAACCACTTTGGTGACTCGAAGTCACGAATAATAGTGATGGGGCCAACCCATCGTGTGATACCAAATCACCGGCGTCAATCCGTTGTATTATCGTGGGGCCAACCTTTGTGGTACCAAACCACTGGGACGAGGCGCTATGAGGTGCCAAACCTCACGGTGACCGTAGTCACAATGTGGTACCAAACCACTGGTGCCGTCGACCACGAATATCACTTTGCCCCTCCACTCATATAACCCATGCAATATGACATAATAATTCGTGTATGCGTTATGTCATGTATGCTAGACATATATCAAATATAAGTATAACATGAATTACCATCATAATCGGATAGACATAAAACAACATAATCACCTAATCAACCTCTAAGGGTATAACAGTAATTTTACCTACCAATGGCATTTTCGTAATTTACCCACCAAGGGTATATCGGTGATTTACCCACCAAGGGCATTTTGGTAATTTTGCACCTACAATGGCCTTTCCCAAAGGCCCAAATGTCACCCAGGCGACTCACTACCATTTTGGTCGTCTTAGACGATTGGGCCTAAAACTCGATTCCGGCCCATTCGGCCCACACGCTCATGTGGCCCACCTAGCACAAATCTAGCCATGTATATAAGTTCCACCTAGTCTAGCTCACTATATACTACACAATGGCACAATTTACTCATAAGGGCCCACGGGCCCATTGGGCCCACCGGCCCATCGCGCCCCAAGCGACCCAACCCACAAGAACACTACTTATGGCCTCAACTATCGCGTGAAGCCCCACCACGTGCGCTGCGCTGCGCGCTTGTGTGGCTACTATTGCCGTGACCGGCACTTCGGCATTTGCCGCTCTACAACTAGAGTAGAGAGAGTTACACACCTGATAGGACTCGGTGTTAATCCGCGCTCAGACCACTCCGTGCTCCAAACGCCTTCCAAGGTGTGTCAACCCTCCTCTGGAATGCTCTTTATATAGCTAGCTCTTCACCTTCCTTCTTTGTATCTTTCCGATGTAGGATCCTTCGTCGATGAGAGTTTAAATTCAATCAAACTCTTGTCGTCCAATCCATAAAATAAATACCCCCTTGCTTCTCATGAGATTCGAACCCGGGCTCCTTGCAACATAATCCACACCGCTAACCACTTGGCCACAAGCTCCTCTTGTGTCTAAAGCCATGCGCAACTAAATTTGAATCTATAGCCAAATATTAAAGTCCATGCAAAAAGAAAACCAAAATGCAAGAGCCAAGACTTGAACCTTGGACCTCCTTCCTTCCTTGTGGCGTCACTCCCTTGCCTCTTAAGTGGCGTCACTTTGCCACTACACCACACACTCCACTTGTGTCATTTTTCCCCACATTTTATTCTTAAGGCCTACCTGCCAACTTCCAGGGTTTTTTTTCACCTAAAACCAAAATTTCCCCAAAGCTAATATTTGATCCCGGGACTTCATAGAAGCCCTCTAACCTTCCAAAATAACTTACCTAATAAGTCTAACTTGCATTAATGCCGTTCTCAAAAATTTTAAATCAAGGCCCATTGGGCCCAATCCTACTAGGCCCAATTTCGGGATGTTACAAATTTGGTCTATCCGGATCTATACGAGTAAATTTAACATCAATTTATCATACTTTACATTCACGTGGACTAAATTTTCATCCTAGGTAAAATTACTATTTTGCCCCTAACTTTTCCATAAATTCCATTTTCGTCCCTAGGCTCGGAAAATGAAACTTGTGCAAGTTACTCCCTATTCCAAGCCTAACCAAAGCCCCATTACAAAATTTACAGCACGTGTATTCATAAAATTTTATAATTTTTCATCAAATTTTACAACTTTTCATTTTAGTCCCTAAATCATGTTTTCATCAAAAAATCACATTGTAAAAGTTGTTTATCTATCAATAATCTTTCATTTTCTACCATAAATTTATAATTTCCAGCATATACATCTATGACCCATTTTCATACTTTGATAACTTTTCAAATTAATCCCCCAAATAGAGAGATTAAGCTATCTCGATTCCAAAAATATCAAAATTACTAAAAATGGGATAATGAAACTTACCCAATTTGGCCATGAAAGTCTCTTCTCTCTCTCCTAGGGTTTCCATGTTTATTTTGGGGAAGAAGATGAGAAAATATGATTTTTATTTTCTTTTCATCTTTTTAATTAATTAATATTTTCACTTTGTGATTTAGTCCCTAGCCTTTTTCTTATTTTCCATGGATGAATCATCCAAAAATATATACATAATTTTTTTATTAATGGTCTAATTACCATATAAGGACCTTAAGTTTTGAATTCCATAGCTATTTGATCCTTCTAACTACTAGAATCCAACTTTTGCATTTTATGCGATTTGGTCCTTCTCGTAATTAAGCACATAATCGGTAAAATTTTCTTTTCAAAATTTTCACACGAAGTTTCTAGTATAATATGGATCATATAATAAAATAAAAATAAATTTTATTTTTTGGCTCGAATTTGTGGTCCCGAGACCACTGTTCCGATTTCACCGAAATTGGGCTGTTACAACTCTCCTCCCCTTAAGAAATTTTTGTCCTCGAAAATTTTACCATTAAGAAGATTCAGGCATTACTTTCTCATGTTTCTATCTGGTTCCCAAACAGCTTTCTCTATATCATATCATTTTCCAAGAACTTTCACTAAAGATACCTTTATACTTTTCGTTTCTTTCACTTCACATGCCAGAATTTCAACCAGTGACTCGTTGTAAGTCATGCCAAGCTAAATTTTAATATCTATCAGAGAAATAACAGATGATGGGTTTGATCGATACCGTTGTAACACATATACACATGAAAAGCATTGTGAATTTTGTAGAACTCTAATAAATATACCAATCAATACTTAAAATGTTCAATTCTTTTCAATAATCTCATATGACCTAGTAAGCCGCAAACTTAATTTTGCCTGTACAGCCAATCCGAAGAACTTTCTTTCATGGTGAATCTCCAAAAATACTTTGTCACCATCAGAAACTCTATTTCTTTTCATTTTAGATCCACATCAGATTCCTGATGATCAAATATTGCTTTTAAACCGTCTCAGGTCCCTTTCATCTCTCTTTGGGTTCAATGAATCAAAACTACCACATGTATCTTTTCTCACTGAACTCCATCCAAAACACCGAAGTTTTGCATTTGTGATCATATAAAGCCTCGTACAGTATAATTTTATATGTGACTGTTAACTGTTATAATTAATTTCAACCCAAGGCAAATACTTTTCTCAGTTACCTTCAAGTACACAACATCGAAGCATATCTTCCAAAATCTGAATCGTATGTTCAGATTGATCATCCATCTGAGGATGAAATACCGTACTAAAATGTAACCATGTACCCAGAGTTTCTTGAAACTTGTTTTAGAATCGGAATATAAACCGTAGATCTCTATCAGAAATAACAGTAACTAGCACATCATATAATATGTCAATCTCAAAAACAGGTAATTCAAGCAATCTATCAAGCGGGAAATCCATTCATGTCAGAATAAAATGTACGGCTTTGTCAAACAATCAACAATTACTCAAATAGTATCTTTCTTTTTCATAGACAAGGATAATCCCAACATAAAGTTCATAGTAACTTTGTCCCATTTCCACTTCGGTATTTTCTCTGACTATAACCATCTTGAAAGTATCATCTCTATCTTGCTGATACATCCAACATTTAAATATAGATTCAGAAATACTACCTTTCATTCCGAGCTACTAATACATTCTTTTCAAATCATTATGCCTTTCATCATTCCTTAGATAAATAGACATAGTACCACTGTGATCATTCATGTAAAATTTTCAGTACAAGATCTAATTTCTTCAGTACACAGACTCTGTCTCTGAATAACAGGCATTTACCAAATCTATTTTAAAATTTTGATTCAGAAATTATTTCACACTGTACTCATTTAACTCACAACTCTTTATCACTTTTCTGAGTTTCACTGATCGGTTGTAGAGACACCAGTTTAGCTCTATACTCAGCTAAAATTATGTTATTATCAGACGATCAAATTCGATATCCATAGCTTGCAAAATATACAGAGATTTTCTACTCAGAACATATGTAACCACATTCATTCTTTCTAAGTGATATACAATTACCAAGTCATAATCTTTCAACATTTCGAACCATATACGCTATCTCAGATTCAAATCTTTTAGCAACATCAGATACTTCAAACTTTTATAATCGGTGAGTATACAACATTTTTCACCAAACAAATAATGTTATCAGATTTCAATACAAAATCAATAGCTGTCAATTCTAGATCATATATTGGGTAATTCTTTCCATGTGGTTTTTAACTGTCTAAAAATACAGGCTATTACTTTGTCTTACTGCATCAAATCACAATCTAATTCCATTCAATGTTACATTACTGTAATAACAAGTTCCTTACCCAATTCAGGCTGAATCATAATCAATACTTTGATCAACAAAGCTTCCAACTGGTCAGAACTTTTCTGATATTTATCGGTCCATTCAACTCTTACATCTTCTCTGTAATAACTATGTCATCAATGTAGCTACTTCAATTATTAACATTGAAGCTTTGAGTTTTTCCAAAGCCACAACCATCAGATAGATTCAAAACCATAGTGTATTAATATGACCGACATTTCAACCGTATAGATAAAGCAACACTTTAATATCAATAGTGTACCTCAAATCAGAAGAGGGAGAACCGAAAGTGGCCCCAAGAATAACCAATGCAGTAATTCAGTTTCTATAATCTGTGATCTCTATCACCATGCCTCATGATCGAGTTAATATTTATTACGATAATGAATGTAATTACCTCCGATTGATGAATATCTTTCTCAGATAAACCATGTTTAAATAATAGAGAGACTGATGATATCTCAGAAAAATTCAGAAGATTAATATCACGCATACTTAGTAGAAACAACTGTGATATAGACAATATAACTTGCACATTCGCAATTCAGAGCTTCAATCTGTAGAAGTAGTAAATAGCATCATATGAACCTTATCATTAAATCTTATATTAATTATGATAAATTAGAGACCCAAGTAAGGTAGAACGATACCGTTCACGAATCAACCAGACTTACAGTAATTCCATCTATCATAATTGACTAGCCTTTTGATACAATAAATATTGCATGTGAACATGCACAATTTCACATGCCTCTAAGAATAACAGTACACATAGGATACCTATATAAAATACCCAGAAGGGATTGCTGTAATATATACCCAATTATAACAGCTGTATTTAATATTTTTGCAATTTCATCACTATTCCACTAACATATATAGTCATCAACAATCTCACTTCATTGAGTTCACTTGCGAAGCTTATTCGGAAGAATTTTCAGTCAACCCATTTTGTAGATACCATATCTGAATAAATCAATTTCTCATAAATAACTTCTTTCTTTAATAGGCATTGTGTATCCTAAACAATTTTCAGAAAAAAAAAATCTGATATCTCTCTTCAGAACCCGTCTTTATTTACTAACCCATTCTCAGTTTTAACTACATCATTAATCATTCAGCCTTTGAACTCTTTAGTTTCACATTCATGAGTTTAATCCATATAAATCTTGTGAACTTCATTGTATAAAACTATACTGGTAAAGGGGTAGAGATCATAAGCCTTAAAATTTATCTTTCATAAATACACACATATCACTTAACATTTATCAATAACAACGTTCACTATGAAACATTTATCTGTACCTTTATAAGTCCCCTTTATCACATGTAACATTTTTACTCAAGCACGTGAGTATTACTTCTAGTAGTATTGGAATTAGCTCAGTTGGAAAGCATATCTGTTCTATTAGTAAAACAATTTTCATCAGAGTCGGGAGATATCACACTATCACATGTTATATAATGGCATGTATTTCTAGACTCCACACATGCTATGTTGAGTCTGAGAACCGACTAAACCATAGCTCTAATACCACTAAATGTAACACCCCTAACCCATATCTGTCACCAAAACAGGGTTTCAGAGCGTTACCGAAACATTTGGAACATTTATCGATTAATTTAGGCAAGTTACTATTCATTCACCGAGGTCATTCATAATGTCCCTTAAATGGACCCTCGAGGCCCAATACGAGCATTAGAATCAAGTCGAGACTAAATCGTGAACTCAAGGAATTTTTTGCGAAATTCCAAAATTTTCTAAGGTGCAGGGCTCACACGCCCGTGTGGTCCAAGGGACATGCCTGTGCTGCAGGCCGTGTTCAAAACTAGGTAGCTCTCTGACTTGTGCCACACGGCCATGCCACTCGCCCATGTGCTAGGTCGTGTGGTTAATTAATTCAATTCAAATTAGGTGCAGGTTTCACACGGCCAAGACACACGCCCGTGTTCTAGGCCGTGTGGCATACATGGCTGAGACACACGCCCGTGTCTCTGCTCGTGTGCTCAATTATGAGCATTCTATTTCTCAAAATTAAGGTGCAGGGGACCCACGGCCTAACCACATGCCCATGTTACCAGGCCGTGTGTCACACACGGTCTAGACACACGCCCGTGTGTCTTCCTGTGTGGACAAAATAAAGTCATTTCTAGCTTTATTTCTCACCCAAAATTTCACCCATGACCTGCACTTGAATCACACATACAAATACCAACCATTTCAAGCATTCAAGATGAGAAAACTCTATCATTCAACATGATATATCATCACAAGCATTCATGTTTACAATCTTACTCTTTAATAAGCCTACTTGTTTCCCCTTTCTTAATCAAACAATTTATAGTACCTATGTTATCACCATAACATGAACTTAAATACATATATACATGTACCAAAACATAATCATCACTAGTCATTCTAATGGCTAGATTACAATAATCAATTACAATTTCATGCCAATATGGACAACATAACCTATACATGCCATTACAACCATAATTGGTTTACCATATATATAGATCGACATAGGCTGATGGATAGTATGAGTGATCTCCGCCAAGCTTCCAATCCAATGGGTTGTTGATTACTCTAAAACAGGGGTTAAAATAGAGTAAGCATAAAATGCTTAGTAAGTTCGTATAACATGGTACTTAACTTACCATTCATCCTATTTGAGGTAACTAAGTAAGGCATATTCAACCACTTTGATCTCAAGTCCTACACACATCCTCATTGCCCTTGTTAGTCATATATTCCATAGTAATATCAAGACATGTATGGGCTCAACAATAATCAAGTTTCCAAGCACATATGCTTTCCACATCATGTATTCATTCAACATACATAATTCATCTCATTATTTCGAGTATAATTTCATAATAGTTCATTTCGAGTTCAGATCATTTCGCATCAGAACTTTACACATATGACTCGGAATATCAAAGTCACGATTAGTACACTCTAGGTGTACAAGTCTATAATCAAGAATGACCATTCTCATCAAATAGTTTCCATGTACAAATATCGTCATCTCATATTTCATATATCACTTGTCAAGTATCATCATTTTCTTGCATTTCATGTAATATTCTTTCATGTTATACTTCCATATCATATACACCATTCCATGTCAATTTTTCTTAGAGTTATATTTGCCCCTGTCAGAACTTTGGCCATTGAATTTATTTGAATTACCGATGGATACATAAGTAGTACACTCGAGGCGTACGAATCAGGATCTGTCAATTCATATTCAATGGTACCCATAAGGTACTATTTCAGAGACAACACTCTCGAGCCACATATATATATACTACAGGATTACCAGTCCAGGCTAAATCTTTTTTATGACATATGCTCTAAAGAGCTTGATCAAGATTACTCGTCCGGGCTAAATCCAATCCATAATATATGCTCGAGAGGACTTATATCAGGATTACCCGTCTAGGCTAAATCCTATCAGAATTGAGGTCGAAGGATTACTCATCCGAGCTAAATCCTTTTCGCAACAAATGCAAGACCTCTTTCGTTTCAGGAAATCACATATCCATCGATTTTCCATTTATTCAACCGAGATTTAAACACTTTTCAAGAATTATCGAGCATTTGATTATTTCATACCTCCGTAACATTCATGTAATTTGAGTAAAACACATTCCACATTCATGTCAAGCATACAAGTAACATTTTATTCATTTACCATTTTATCGGGCATTTTCAGTTACCGGGCTATATCGAGTAGGTGATCATTTCATATATTTATGACATTGATAAAATTCACAAACACAACATTTAAATCAAGCATAAAAACATATACAATTTAGTTACACAAACTTACCTCGACAAAGATTCGTGTACGTAAAATTTACTAATTCGACATTTTTCATCCTAGGTAAAATTACTATTTTGCCCCTAACTTTTCCATAAATTCTATTTTCATTCCTAGGCTCGGAAAATGAAACTTGTGCAAATTACTCCCTATTCCAAGCCTAACCAAAGCCCCATTACAAAATTTACATCACATGTATTCATAAAAATTCAGAATTTTTCATCAAATTTTACAACTTTTCATTTTAGTCCCAAATCATGTTTTCATCAAAAAATCACTTTGAAAAAGTTGTTTATCTATCAATAATCTTTCATTTTATACCATAAATTTCTAATTTCCAGTATATACATCCATGACTCATTTTCATACTTTGATAAATTTTCAAATTAATCCCCCAAATAGAGAGATTAAGCTATCCCGATTCTAAAAATATCAAAATGACTAAAAACGAGACAAGAAAACTTACCCAATTTGGTCATTGATAAACCATAAAAGTAACATATTTTAAGCCCACATTTAGCATGCTTTTGGATGAGTTAAGCCTTGAATTATGTAATTTGGTGCTCTTAATCCTTCGTTTTCATGTTTTATACTCAGGAGAGCACCCAAGGACGAAAAGAATAGAAAATGGGCCCAAAACGGAGTAAATGGGCCATATCACGAAATCCACATAGCCTGGGCCCAAGACCACACAGTCGTGCCTCACTTAACAGCCTCGACACGGCCTGGCCACGACTAACACGGGCGTGTGCCATGGGCGTGTCCCTGCCACGGCCAAGAGGAGTTTTACTCAGATTTGGATACTTGGAGGCAAAGAAACACATTCCAAAGCCTATTCAAACACCCAAATAAGAATCCTATTTGAATTAGGATACTTAGGGGCCAAGTAAGGCATCTCAAAGTCTATATAAACACCCAAGGGGGTAACTTGAAAGGGAGTTCGGCAGAAGCCGGAGCCCAAGGCTATCGTTTAGGGGCGTCTTGCTAGGCCAAAGAAGGCAGATTTGTAGGGATTCACTCGAGGATAGCCAGTTGATTCATCTCTAGAAGCCGGAATTATACTCAAGACGGAGGATCTCTCCTTCAATTCCTTCAGGGAGTTTTAGGGATTTCTTATGGTTTGTTTTATCTTTTCTTCTGAGATGTTTTCTTTTATTGTTATGAACTAAACCCTCAAATACCTGAGGGGGATGAAACTTAGATGAATCTTGTTATCGTTTACTAAACTATATGATAAATATTTGACTTGTTCTTAATTATGTGTGCTTAATTCTTGTGTTGATATTTCCGGGATATTGATTCAAGTTTGATGTGCTTAGGTGGAGGAGCAAAAGTCCCTGCCTAAGAGTAGATCTAGCATAGTTAAGCGGAGTTGATCGCGCGCCTAGAGATAGAGTGACGAGATTTTGCCGGATTAGGGTGAAACCTAATATGGGATTCCATAGATCGAGTTAATGCAATTCTAGGGGTTTTAATTAGAAATAGATTTCAATTAATCAACCTAGGGTTAGACATTATTCGCTTCGAGAGAGGGTTTAATATACATTAGGGAATCTTACGGATCAAGTCAAATGAATAAATCATTTGGTTCAGAGTTAGATAACAAGTGAAGTCTAGGTGGATTCTTCCTTGGGTGTCGTCTTAATCAATTGGTTTTTCCTCAAGTTATTTTCCCAAATTCATTCTTCTTTGTCTTAGATTCTTTAATTTAGTAGTTAATTAATTTAGATTTAATAACAAATTACCTTTATTTTAGGCTAGATAATAAAAAGAGAGTTAGTATTAGTACTTTTAGTTCCTTTGGGTTCGACATTCTGGTCTTGCCACTAAACTATACTACTGTTCGATAGGTGCGCTTGCCTCAAATCGTTGTCATAGTTAGTTTCTAGGTTCGATCATTCTTTTTATAAATTTTAAGACTTTGACATCGCGAAAACAACGATCAAGTTTTTGGCGCCATTGCCGGGGAACTAAAATATTAAGAGCGCTAAATTTTTTTTACTTTATCCAATTTTTTTTATTATTGCAATTTATTTTCATTATTATTTTTTTTTATTATTTTTTTTTTACTTTGCTAATTTTTCCTCTAATTGCTTTTGGTAGATGATCGCTGTGAATCAGAGCTTTAAAATTTATAAAAAGAATGATCGGACCTGGAAACTAACTCTGACAACTATTGAGGCAAGTGCACCTATCGAACAGTAGTATAGCTTAGGCAAGACTGAATTATCGAACCCAAAGGAACTAAAAGTACTAATACTAACTTTCTTTTTATTATCTAGCCTAAAAATAAAGAGAGATTGTTTATCTAATCTAAATTAATTGACTACTAAACTAAAGACTCTAAGACAAAGAAGAATGAATTTGGAAAATAACTTGGGAAAAACTCAGTTGATTTAGATGATACCCTAGGAAGAATCCACCTAGACTTCACTTGTTATCTAACACTGAACCATATGATTTATTCACTTAGTTTGATCCGTAAGACTCTGTAACATCCTGGAAAGGGCCTATGCATTTTCGGTTTAATTGTACGAAGTAACATGTTTTATGTACTAAGAATAAATTTTGAACAATTTTGGAAACCTGAAAATGTATGGAAATGTTAAGTTAAAAAAAATGGAAAGTGAACATTTTTGGAAACTTGGAAATGGATGGAAATGATTTGGAAATGATTCAAAATAGGAAAGTGCACATTTCTGGAAACTTGGAAATGTAAGAAAATGTCAAGTTTACAGAGCCGAACGAAAATTTTTGGAAACTTAGAAATGACTTAGAAATGTCGAGTTTTAAAGTTTAAAAGAGGAAATTAAGGCAAGGTGGCCTTAAGAGAAAAAGTATGTGAAATTTGACACAAAAATAGGCTTGGAAAAGTGGCCCAAGATGCCACTTAGGGCCTCTGAAAATGGTGCCACATGCAAGGGTGTTGGGCACGAGTTCGAGTCACAAGGAAGCAAATAAAAGAAGTTTTATTTTGCTTCCGAAGCGAGAGAGTTGGACGGCACCAAGGCATTTGGAAAAGAGTCCTATTCTCTTTAAATTTCGGCTAAGGGGTGGATAAATGGTGATTTATTTTGATTATTTTCAAAGAGATAATTAGAGGATTATTCTTATTAATTTTAAATAAAGAGATAAAGATAAGAGGAGTGATGGCCAAGTAAGGGATACTAGGCCTAGTAATTTCGGCATTTAGGGGAAAAGAGAGGCCATTCTACCTATTTTCTTTTCTTCCCAACTAAGTCTCTGCCAAAAATCCCCTAGCAAACTCTCTTCTTTCTCTTTATTTTTGCCAAGCCGAAATCCTCTTCTCCCTAAATCCACCATTGCCAATTCTCCCTAAGAGCAAATCCCTCTCTTTTCAATTCAGTTGAACCATAGCCATCTAGCTTCCAAGTATTCATAGCCGAATCTTTGAAGGGTTTCGAACAAAGGTGCAATTGTCTTCTTCAAATAAAGGTAAGATCAAAGTTTGATTTCTGTTCTTTCCTTTAAGGACTTGTCGAAATCTCAAAGGCTAATTCTAATTCTTATTGTATTCTTTGACCGAAATATTAAGGAGAGATTTTGAGATCTTTGCTAGTGTCGACTTTTAAGGGAGATAGTTCGAGATCTAGCCAACCAAGGTAAGTACATAATCGGCCAAGGGCTATGAAAAGGTGATTTAAATGTTAGAAGTGGATCTAACAGATATCCTATAGGTTTCGACATCTCCATAACCAAGGGATACTTTCGAGATTTGGAAATCGCAAGGTAAGTGTCTAAATACAATCGGCTAAGGCCATGTTTGGTATTCTAGATCTATTTCTCATGTGTTTTAAGCCGAAAACTAACCAATTCAAGGGATTTAGTGACTAGCCAATTTGAAAGGGGAAAAATACGAGTTTCTGGGATTTGATTAAATCATCAAATCGACACCAAGGTAAGCTTTAAGAATACAAATCTACTAGGATTTGGTTTTCTAGCCGAATAGGCTTTGTGCTAAATAGTAAGTGATTAATCAATTGTAGGAACTTGAGATCTAAGGCAGTAGATCAGATTTCGGGATTTCAGTGAAGTGGCTAAGCAAATCAGGTGTGTACCCCACACTACTTCATAATAAGTTTTATGGCTATGTCTAATTAAATATGTGATAATAAGAATAAGAAAGTGGCTAGGGTACCATGTTATGGTACTAAGTACTCAGGTACGTTTCCTACTCCTACTAGGAATATGAAATATGTTATTTGTAACATGAGAATAAGAATGTGATCTTTGGCATATTAATGCATATTACAAAATGGGGCATATGGGTTATTGAAAGGGGAAGTGAATGTGGTAACCTAAGACCACGAACACGGTGACCTAAGACCGTGGTATCCGAATGTGGTGACCTAAGACCACGATGTCTGAATGAATCGCGGTGACCTAAGACCGCGATATCTGAATGTGGTGACCTAAGACCACAAATGCGGTGACCTAAGACCGCGATATGGAGTGTAGCGGAAGGAGGGTCGACTTAGTAGTCCCCACGGTGAAACACCCCAAACCCGGCCCACGAGCTTTGACCAGATTTGGTATGTTCCTCAAGTAAACCTGTTCAAAATTCTTTTGTTCTTAGGAAAACTTGTGTGATTTTAAGAAAAATATTGTTTTGGGTTTGGCTTGTGTTTAAAACAGGTTCGTTTTATATTGAAATCCCTTTTATCTTAAGTGACAAAATATTTAGGGTTTAGTTTAAAAGAAATTTTAATTAAATTTTAATAGATAAAATTCATAATCATAATAAATAAAAATAAGTGTAAAGTAATTCAACTATGGCCTTATTGCATCAAATAATTCCCAAAATAATTCAAAGTACTAAAATAAATTCAAGAGTCCTCAAAAATATAAACTTCATGTTGAGCATGGCCACCACAAGTTCTGCCGTCCCGGTCCATCACTGCTTCATCACACGAAAAATGTTCCCCAACGGGTGAGTCAAATGCAGACTCAATGTGTACACGACACTAAATCATAATAGAATCAGGCATATCACATATTACACATTCAAAACATAGAATACAGGTTATGATGCATTCCCAAACCCAAACCTAGTTGTCCATCCGCTACACACCCCGCACTGCCAGTCACACACCGTGGGGACTACTAAGTCAACCCTCCATCCGCTACACACCATCGAAGGCGTCAGCTGCGATCGACGTGCTCATCGCCCATATAAAATTTGTGGCATAGCCACTCAGATAATTGTGTCATGAGACACCATATTCGAGATAATGTAACCGGTTACCACATTCGGATAGTGAGACCGTAGTCATCACCTTCACTTCCCCTTTTCATATATCCCGAATGACCCATATTATTCATATCATGCATATCATACTTAAATTCTCATTCTTATAAATTTTCACATGTTATAAATAACATATTTCATAATCCTAGTGGAAGTAGGAAACGCACCTGAGTACTTTGTACCATATTATGGTACCTTAGCCACTTTCATATTCTTAATATCACATATTTTAATTAAACACACCATAAAACATATTAAG
Source organism: Gossypium sturtianum (assembly GCA_025698515.1). Taxonomy (NCBI): domain Eukaryota; kingdom Viridiplantae; phylum Streptophyta; class Magnoliopsida; order Malvales; family Malvaceae; genus Gossypium; species Gossypium sturtianum. The sequence goes on from CM046949.1 coordinate 38,755,125, forward strand.
AATTAGTTTGGAGTACACACACCGATTAAGCTTAAAATTTCCTTGAGATCCCGAAAAGCTTGATCTAATGCTTGGATCCTTAATCCCTACATTTGATTAATCACCTACTACTTTAGTAAAAAGCCATTCGACCATAAATCCAAATCCTAGTAGGATTAGTATACTTAAACTTACCTTGTGGATTTTAAATCCGAAACTCACCAAGAAATAGGGAACACGTGGCCTATGGTGTACCTTCGGAGAAGAACTTCTCCTTCCTTGTAGTCGACACTTAGTAAATCCCGAAAGATCTCTTCAAAGTTTCAGCAACAAGATATTAATGGGGTTAGTCCTAGATTTTGGCAAATCTTAAGAAAAAGGATGAAACCGAATGAGATCTTACCCTTACTTGAAGAAATCGACAAAGACACTTATGCTTGAAGCCCTCAAAGATTCGGCTTTTGATGGATTGGAAAGAAAAGAGAAGGAAGAATAAAGATGGAGGATTCTGGCTATGGCTTCTAATGGAGAGGAAAATATTTGGCTAGGTTCCAACAATTACTTAATCTCGACTTGACAAAAGAAAAGAAAGAAAAGAAGAGAAGAGAGCACTAAGAATTCGGCGAGAGAAAGGAGGAAGCACAAATTGATGAGTAGCCCTCCTTCCTTCCTTTTTTATAGCCGAAATTATCATCTAAGGAGTCCTTACTTGGCCACCACTCCTCTATCGATAACTTTATCCTTTAATTATCACTTAAAATAAAAGATAATTCAGCAACTATCCTTACTTAGCCGAAATTATTAAACTCAAAGTCCCTTACTTGGCCATCACTTCTCCCTTATTTTCCTCTTTATCTCTTTATTCAAATTAAAAGAATTTAATCCAACAATTATCTCTTGAAAATAATGATAAATAAATCCCTTATTTATCCACTATTTATAAAATAATAAAAGCTCCTAATTTATAGCCATGTGTCAGTCCACCTCGGTCTTACAGAAGTAAAAATAAAACCTCTTTTATTTGCTTCCCAAGTGACTCGAACTCAGGCCCATTCCTCTTGCATATGGCGCCATTTCCATAGGCCCTAAGTGGCATCTTCAAACCACTTTTCCAAGCCTGTTTGTGTGCCAAATTTCACAAACTTTTTCTTTTAAGGCCACCTTGCCTTAATTTCCCCTTTTAAACCTTAAAACTCGTCATTTCTAAGTCATTTCTAAGTTTCCAAAAATTTTCGATCGGCTCTGTAAACTTGACATTTCCTTACATTTCCATGACATTTCCTTACAAGACATTTCCTTACATTTCCAAGACATTTCCTTACATTTCCATGACATTTCCTTACAAGACATTTCCTTACATTTCCAAGGTTCTAAAAATGTTCACTTTCCTCTTTTAAACTTAACATTTCCATACATTTCGGTGTTTCAAAAAGTGTTCAAAATATATTCATAACACATAAGATATGTCATTTCGTACAATTAAACCAAAAATGCATAGGCCCTTTTCAGGATTTTACAGTTTCTACCCTCCTTAAAAATAATTTCGTTCTCGAAATTACTTATTAACGAATAATCGTACATCTTAACTCACCGCACTACGCTTATGCTTTGCGCTCTCGATCTTAATAGAACCATCATACTTTCTAGGCACGATCTCTAAGTTCACGTCCCCTAGAACTCATTTATAACGTCACGATTTAATCGATTAAAAAGTTTTATGCATCGAAATTTTGTTCCACTCGATTATTCGCGAACAGTTTTATGAAAAGAGATGTTCGAAGTAGTTCTTTCGATCAACCAAAGTTTCTAGTTCAAGTTCACTACTCTAACTCGTGAGTCACATTCAAATTCATAAGCGAGAGACACATGAAGTCACATTCATTCACAACATCATTCACTACACTTTTATGGCCATTCCATCCATTTCCCTACCTGTGGGTAATTTAACATTTTCCTACAGGGGTATTTTGGTAATAAATCGGGGTCAATTCAAAATATTTTTCAAATTAGAGGTATTTTAGAATTTACAAAATCTCTGGGTTATTTTGTTTTCCAAATCAGAGGTGTTGCAAAAATTTGAAAATCGAGGTTATTTCTTGGTAATTTTGGAAGTCGAAAGCGATTCAGTAAATTTTCCAAATCAGGGTATCTTGTTATTTGTAAAACAAGTTTTGATATCTTTGTAAAGTAGAAATATTGTAGCAAACGTCGAGGGTATTTTTGAAAATCTTAAGAACTAAGGGTATTTTAGTAATTTACAATATAGAGGCATTTTTGTAATTTTGTAAATCGGAGATATTTTGGAAAAAAAAATTTCACAATAATCTTTTACTACAATTAAAAGGGTAATTTAGGGATTTTAAAACTAGGAATTTTATAAAACTGCATGGCTAGTCCCTTTCGGGTTTTAATTATCGGGTTTAGCCCGTGAATAAGTCCTCTTGGTTAGGGTGAACCGTAGCTACGCACCAGGTAGGATTCGAGTAAAGAGGAGGTGAGTCGCTAGGATTTGCTTAAGACCAAGCTTTTACTGAATACCAATCCTAGACATGCGTACTATGGTTGCCACACCTTAACTCTCGCGACTTAGTTCACGTGTTTGTTTAATGGTCCTTAAGTCTTATGCACTTGTGTTTGAGTAGACTAATCCTAGGGTTCAAGTTCCTATCATGCTATTCTACGTTCCATTCCTTTTCTACCCTTCTAATATTCATTACATAAACCACATAATCACACAAATGGTTAGGGGTACTTACCGTGGATCATGGGGTCGGAGACTTAGGTGCCATGCCGAAAAACTCCGCTCATTTTCAAAAATACTTTCATAAAACTCATTTGGGCTCGATTTGAAAACGTTTTGGGCCTTAGCCCACAGTAGAGAGTTTAAAATCGGGCTCGATAAGCAAATCAAACACCCCAAACCCGCCCACGAGCTTTGACCAGATTTGGTATGTTCCTCAAGTAAACCTGGGTTCAAAATTCTTTTGTTCTTAGGAAAACTTGTGTGATTTTAAGAAAAATATTGTTTTGGGTTGGGCTTGTGTTGAAAAAACAGGTTCGTTTTATATTGAAATCCCTTTTATCTTAAGTGACAAAATATTTAGGGTTTAGTTTAAAAGAAATTTTAATTAAATTTTAATAGATAAAATTCATAATCATAATAAATAAAAATAAGTGTAAAGTAATTCAACTATGGCCTTATGGCCTTATTACATCAAATAATTCCCAAAATAATTCAAAGTACTAAAATAAATTCAAGAGTCCTCAAAAATATAAACTTCATGTTGAGCATGGCCACCACAAGTTTTGCCGTCCCGGTCCATCACTGCTCATCACCAAAAATGTTCCCAACGGGGTGAGTCAAACAGACTCAATGTGTACACGACACTAAATCATAATAGAATTAGGCATATCACATATTACACATTCAAAACATAGAATACAGGTTATGATGCATTCCCAAACCCAAACCTAGTTGTCCATCCGCTACACACCCCGTACTGCCAAATCACACCGTGGGACTACTAAGTCAACCCTCCATCCGCTACACACCATCGAAGGTAGTCATTTGCGATCGACGTGCTCATCGCCCATATAAAATTTGTGGCATAGCCACTAGATAATTGTGTCATGAGACACCACATTCGATAATGTAACCGGGTTACCACATTCGGATAATGTGACCAAAGTCACCACATTCGAGATAGTGAGACCGTAGTCATCACCTTCACTTCCCTTTTTCATATATCCCGAATGACCCATATTATTCATATCATGCATATCATACTTAAATTCTCATTCTTATAAATTTTCACATGTTATAAATAACATATTTCATAATCCTAGTGGAAGTAGGAAACATACACAGTACTTTGTACCATATTATGGTACCTTAGCCACTTTCATATTCTTAATATCACATATTTTAATTAAACACAGACCATAAAACATATTAAGAATTAGTGTGGGGTACACACTGATTCGCTTAAAATTTCCTTGAGATCCCGAAAGCTTGATCAAATGCTTGGATCCTTAATCCCTACATTTGATTAATCACCTACTACTTTAATAAATGACCATTCGACCATAAATCCAAATCCTAGTAGGATTAGTATACTTAAACTTACCTTGTGGATTTTAAATCCCGAAACTCACCGAATAACTAGGGAACACGTGGCCTATGGTGTACCTTCGGGAAAAGAACTTCTCCTTCCTTGTAGTCGACACTTAGTAAATCCCGAAAGATCTCTTCAAAGTTTCGGCAACAAGATATTAATGGGGTTAGTCCTAGATTTCGGTAAATCTTAAGAAAAAAGGATGAAACCGAATGAGATCTTACCCTTACTTGAAGAAATCGACAGCACCTATGCTTGAAGCCCCTCAAAGATTCGGCTTTTGATGGATTGGAAAGAAAAGAGAAGGAAGAATAAAGATGGAGGATTCGGCTATGGCTTCTAATGGAGAGGAAAATATTTGGCTAGGTTCCAACAATTACTTAATCTCGACTTGACAAAAGAAAAGAAAGAAAAGAAGAGAAGAGAGCACTAAGAATTCGGCAGAGAAAGGAGGAAGCACAAATTGATGAGTAGCCCTCCTTCCTTCCTTTTATAGCCGAAATTATCATCTAAGGAGTCCCTTACTTGGCCACCACTCCTCTATCTGATAACTTTATCCTTTAATTATCACTTAAAATAAAAGATAATTCAGCAACTATCCTTACTTAGCCGAAATTATTAAACTCAAAGTCCCTTACTTGGCCATCACTTCTCCCTTATTTTCCTCTTTATCTCTTTATTCAAATTAAAAGAATTTAATCCAACAATTATCTCTTGAAAATAATGATAAATAAATCCCTTATTTATCCACTATTTATAAAATAATAAAAGCTCCTAATTTATAGCCATGTGCCGTCCACCTCGGTCTTACGGAAGCAAAAATAAAACCTCTTTTATTTGCTTCCCAAGTGACTCGAACTCGGGACCATTCCTCTTGCATATGGCGCCATTTCCATAGGCCCTAAGTGGCATCTTCAAACCACTTTTCCAAGCTTTGTTTGTGTGCCAAATTTCACAAACTTTTTCTTTTAAGGCCACCTTGCCTTAATTTCCCCTTTTAAACCTTAAAACTCGTCATTTCTAGGTCATTTCTAAGTTTCCAAAAATTTTCGATCGGCTCTGTAAACTTGACATTTCCTTACATTTCCATGACATTTCCTTACAAGACATTTCCTTACATTTCCAAGACATTTCCTTACATTTCCATGACATTTCCTTACAAGACATTTCCTTACATTTCCAAGGTTCTAAAAATGTTCACTTTCCTCTTTTAAACTTAACATTTCCATACATTTCCATGTTTCAAAAAGTGTTCAAAATATATTCATAACACATAAGATATGTCATTTCGTACAATTAAACCAAAAATGCATAGGCCCTTTTCAGGATGTTACAGTTCTACCCTCCTTAAAAATAATTTCGTTCTCGAAATTACTTATTAACGAATAATCGTACATCTTAACTCACCGCACTACGCTTATGCTGCGCACTCTGATCTTAATAGAACCATCATACTTTCTAGGCACAGTCTTTAAGTTCACGTCCCCTAGAACTCATTTATAACGTCACGATTTAATCTGATTAAAAAGTTTTATGCATCAGAAATTTTGTTCCACTGATTATTCGCGAACAGTTTTATGAAAAGAGATGTTCAGAAGTAGTTCTTTCGATCAACCAAAGTTTCTAGTTCAAGTTCACTACTCTAACTCAGGGAGTCACATTCAAATTCATAAGCAGAGACACATGAAGTCACATTCATTCACAACATCATTCACTACACTTTTATGGCCATTCCATCCATTTCCCTACCTGTAATTTCGTCATTTTCCTACAGGGTATTTTGGTAATAAATCGGGGTCAATTCGAAAATATTTTTCAAATTAGAGGTATTTCAAAATTTACAAAATCTCTGGGTTATTTTGTTTTCCAAATCGGAGGTGTTGCAAAAATTTGAAAATCGAGGTTATTTCTGTAATTTTGGAAGTCGAAGGCGATTCAGTAAATTTTCCAAATCAGGGGTATCTTGTTATTTGTAAAATGCAGAAGTTTTGATATCTTTGTAAAGTAGAAATATTGTAGCAAACGTCGAGGGTATTTTTGAAAATCTTAAGAACTAAGGGTATTTTAGTAATTTACAATACAGAGGCATTTTTGTAATTTTGTAAATCGGAGATATTTTGGAAAAAAAATTCACAATAATCTTTTACTACAATTAAAAGGGTAATTAAGGGATTTTAAAACTAGGAATTTTATAAAACTGCATGGCTAGTCCCTTTCGGGTTTTAATTATCGGGTTTAGCCCGTGAATAAGTCCTCTTGGTTAGGGTGAACCGTAGCTACGCACCATGTAGGATTCGAGTAAAGAGGAGGTGAGTCGCTAGGACTGCTTAAGTACCAAGCTCTTACTGAATACCAATCCTAGACATGTGTACTATGGTTGCCACACCTTAACTCGGCGACTTAGTTCACAGGTTTGTTTAATGGTCCTTAAGTCTTATGCACTTGTGTTTGAGTAGACTAGTCCTAGGGTTCAAGTTCCTATCATGCTATTCTACGTTCCATTCCTTTTCTACCCTTCTAATATTCATTACATAAACCACATAATCACACAAATGGTTAGGGGTACTTACCTGTGGATCATGGTCTGAGACTTAGGTGCCATGCCGTAAAACCTGCTCATTTTCAAAAATACTTTCATAAAACTCATTTGGGCTCGATTTGAAAACGTTTTGGGCCTTAGCCCACAGGCCGAGAGTTTAAAACTGGGCTCTGATACCAAACTGAAACACCCCAAACCCGGCCCACGAGCTTTGACCAGATTTGGTATGTTCCTCAAGTAAACCGGTTCAAAATTCTTTTGTTCTTAGGAAAACTTGTGTGATTTTAAGAAAAATATTGTTTTGGGTTGGGCTTGTGTTGAAAACAGTTCGCTTTTATATTGAAATCCCTTTTATCTTAAGTGACAAAATATTTAGGGTTTAGTTTAAAAGAAATTTTAATTAAATTTTAATAGATAAAATTCATAATCATAATAAATAAAAATAAGTGTAAAGTAATTCAACTATGGCCTTATGGCCTTATTACATCAAATAATTCCCAAAATAATTCAAAGTACTAAAATAAATTCAAGAGTCCTCAAAAATATAAACTTCATGTTGAGCATGGCCACCACAAGTTCTGCCGTCCCGGTCCATCACTGTTCATCACCTAAAAAATGTTCCCCAACGGGGTGAGTCAAACAGACTCAATGTGTACACGACACTAAATCATAATAGAATCATGTATATCACATATTACACATTCAAAACATAGAATACAGGTTATGATGCATTCCCAAACCCAAACCTAGTTGTCCATCCGCTACACACCCCCGTACCTGCCAGTCACACCGTGGGGACTACTAAGTCAACCCTCCATCCGCTACACACCATCGAAGGTAGTCGCTGCAGTCGACGTGCTCTTCGCCCATATAAAATTTGTGGCATAGCCACCAGATAATTGTGTCATGAGACACCACATTCAGATAATGTAACCGAAGTTACCACATTCGCATAATGTGACCGAAGTCACCACATTCGGATAGTGAGACCGTAGTCATCACCTTCACTTCCCTTTTTCATATATCCCGAATGACCCATATTATTCATATCATGCATATCATACTTAAATTCTCATTCTTATAAATTTTCACATGTTATAAATAACATATTTCATAATCCTAGTGGAAGTAGGAAACATACCTGAGTACTTTGTACCATATTATGGTACCTTAGCCACTTTCATATTCTTAATATCACATATTTTAATTAAACACACCATAAAACATATTAAGAATTAGTGTGGGGCACACACTGATTCGCTTAAAATTTCCTTGAGATCCCGAAAAGCTTGATCTAATGCTTGGATCCTTAATCCCTACATTTGATTAATCACCTACTACTTTAATAAAAAGCCATTCGGCCATAAATCCAAATCCTAGTAGGATTAGTATACTTAAACTTACCTTGTGGATTTTAAATCCCAAACTCATCGAATAACTAGGGAACACGTGGCCTATGGTGTACCTTCTGAAAAGAACTTCTCCTTCCTTGTAGTCGACACTTAGTAAATCCCGAAAGATCTCTTCAAAGTTTCGCAACAAGATATTAATGGGGTTAGTCCTAGATTTCGGTAAATCTTAAGAAAAAAGGATGAAACCGAATGAGATCTTACCCTTACTTGAAGAAATCGACAGCACCTATGCTTGAAGCCCCTCAAAGATTCGGCTTTTGATGGATTGGAAAGAAAATAGAAGGAAGAATAAAGATGGAGGATTCGGCTATGGCTTCTAATGGAGAGGAAAATATTTGGCTAGGTTCCAAAAATTACTTAATCTCGACTTGACAAAAGAAAAGAAAGAAAAGAAGAGAAGAGAGCACTAAGAATTCGGCGGAGAAAAGGAGGAAGCACAAATTGATGAGTAGCCCTCCTTCCTTCCTTTTATAGCCGAAATTATCATCTAAGGAGTCCCTTACTTGGCCCCCACTCCTCTATCTGATAACTTTATCCTTTAATTATCACTTAAAATAAAAGATAATTCAGCAACTATCCTTACTTAGCCGAAATTATTAAACTCAAAGTCCCTTACTTGGCCATCACTTCTCCCTTATTTTCCTCTTTATCTCTTTATTCAAATTAAAAGAATTTAATCCAACAATTATCTCTTGAAAATAATGATAAATAAATCCCTTATTTATCCACTATTTATAAAATAATAAAAGCTCCTAATTTATAGCCATGTGCCGTCCACCTCAGTCTTCTGGAAGCAAAAATAAAACCTCTTTTATTTGCTTCCCAAGTGACTCGAACTCAGGCCCATTCCTCTTGCATATGGCGCCATTTCCATAGGCCCTAAGTGGCATCTTCAAACCACTTTTCCAATCCTGTTTGTGTGCCAAATTTCACAAACTTTTTCTTTTAAGGCCACCTTGCCTTAATTTCCCCTTTTAAACCTTAAAACTCGTCATTTCTAGGTCATTTCTAAGTTTCCAAAAATTTTCGATCGGCTCTGTAAACTTGACATTTCCTTACATTTCCATGACATTTCCTTACAAGACATTTCCTTACATTTCCTTACATTTCCATGACATTTCCTTACAAGACATTTCCTTACATTTCCAAGGTTCTAAAAATGTTCACTTTCCTCTTTTAAACTTAACATTTCCATACATTTCCAGGTTTCCAAAAGTGTTCAAAATATATTCATAACACATAAGATATGTCATTTTGTACAATTAAACCAAAAATGCATTGGCCCTTTTCAGGATGTTACACACGGTGTACAGGTTGGTACGGGGGAGTGTAGCGGATGGCTTATTAGGTTTGGGTTTGGGAATGCATCATAATTTGTATGCTATGATATGAATGCGTAACATTTGTATGCCTGATTCTATTTTGATTTAGTGTTTGTGTACATATTGAGTCTGTTTAACTCACCCCATTGGGGAATATTTTTCAGTGATGATCGGTGATGGACCGGACTGACGCGAAACTTGTGGTGGCCATGCTCAACATGAAGTTTTTATTTTATGAACTACTATTTCTATTTAAGTACTTGAATTACTTGGAAATTATTTGATGTAATAAGGCCATAAGGCCATAGTTGGATTGTTTTCCATTTATTTCTATTTATTATGATTATGAGTTTTACCAATTAAAGTTTAAGTAAAATTTTTAATATAAAGAATTGAATTCGTTTTCAACACAAGCCCAACCCAAAACAATTTTTTTTAAAATCGCACAAGTTTTCTCTAGGTAACGAAAGAATTTTGAAACCGGTTTACTTGAGGAACATACCAAATCTGGGCAAATCTCGTGGGCCGGGTTTGGGGTGTTTCAGACTCCCTAACGTATATTAAACCCTCTCTCGAGGCGAATAACGTCTAACCCTAGGTTAATTAGTGGAACTCTCGTTCTCTTATAATAACCCCCTAGAATAGCAGTAAATCGATCTATGGATTCCCATATTAGGTTATACCCTAATCTGGCAAAATCTCGTCACCCTATCTCTAGGCGTGCGATCAACTCCGCTTAATTATGTTGGATCTACTCTTAGGCAGGGTCTATTCCTCCTCCACCTAAGCACATTAAATTTGGATTAAGCTCACATAATTAAGAACAAACTAAGTATTTATCATATAATTCAGAAAATAATAACAAGATTTATCATAGGTTTCATCCCCTTCGGGTATCCGAAGGGTTTAGTTCATAACAAAATAAGAAAACATCTCAAGAGGAAAGATAAAACAAAACATAAGAAATCCCTAAAACCCCCTGAAGGAATTGAAGGAGAGATCCTCCGTCTTGAGTATAATTCTGGCTTCTTGGGATGGATCAACTAGCTATCCCTGAGTGAATCCCCACAAATCTACCTTCTCTGGCCTAGCACGACGCCCCTAGATGATGGCTTTAGGCTCCCCTCGACAGAGGGTTTCTGTTGAACTCCCCGATTAAGTTGCCCCCTAGGGTGTTTATATAGGCTTTGAGATGTGTTACTTGGCCTTCAAGTATCCTAATTTGAGTCCAATTCCTAATTGGGGGTTTAATTAGACTTTGGAGTGTGTTTCTTTGCCTCCAAGCATCCAAATCCGAGTAAAACTCCTCTTGGCGCGCAGGGCACGGCCCATGGCACACGCCCGTGAATCGTGGTCAGGCCGTGTGGACTTCGTTGATGAGGCACGACCGTGTAAATCGTGGTCCAGGCCGTGTTCGAGATCTTTAAGGAGGCACGGCCATGTGATCTTTGGTCTAGACCGTGTCGATTTCATGCTTTGGCCCATTTGTCCCGTGTTAAGCCTGTTTTGAGTTCTTTTCATCCCCTGGTGCTTTCCTGAGTATATAACATGAAAAGAAAGGATTAAGAGCACCTTTTTACATAAAATAAGGGATAATTCATCCAAAAGTATGCTAAATGTGGGATTAAAATATGTTACTATTTCGGTTTATCAAATACCCCCACACTTAAGCTTTTGCTTGTCCTCAAGCAAAATTCTCAACTTACAATTAAAACGAACTTCCTATAATTCATAATAGTCATTGATAGTGTTTCATCATAATTCAGGGATAATTTATACATGAATAATTCAACTCAAAGAGTCCTAAAAATTCAAACACTATAAGCCTTATATTTGTAGCACAAAGCATAGGCGTTTCCCTTCATCTAAACAATTACCTCTGATTTAAAATCGACAAGGATTGGCATCCTCACCAAAGATTCACTCAAATCACTCAAAGTGTTTAAGGTTCAAAATTTAGGCACTCAAAAGTCAAACATGAAGAGTTAATCCCATAGGCTTGCATGAAAATCAAATCTCCACCACTGAAATATGAGATGAAACACAAATCAAATGGTCTTTGTTAGGGTTGTAACGGGGCTAGGGTTAAGGTGTGGAATAAGGCTGAATTAGAGGGTTAGAATCGAGATTGAATTGACAAATTACCTAACTAAGAACTAATGAACCAATAATAATAATTACATCAATTGAAAACTAATAATACTAATAATACGAGCTTCTTCTTCGATATTTGGGATTTAAATAAATGTATAAGCTCGTTTAATCACGTAACTAATAATGAATATACTTCGTCATTTTTTTTAGGAACAAACTAAATAAAGGATAAATTACTAAAATTCATAATTAGGCAACTAATCAGATCAAATCTCAATATAGGGGTAGTTAGAAAGAATGGTGATAACAATTACAAAGGGTTTTGGGTTAATATTAGTGGGTTAGTCAATAAATAGGGTTGTTAGGATTAAAAGGGGTTCACTAGGGGTTAATTTGTGAAGGTAGGCTTTTGATGGAGTTAGTGGGTTAAAACCTAGGTGCCTTTATCATTTCTGTATATCAAATCAAAGATGTGGTCTCGACATGTATAATCGATGCAAGTTCTAGAATAACAAATCAATGTTGACACACTCATAATCAATAAAGTGAGCAAGAAAAAGAATTTATGCTCTATAAGGCTCAAAATCTCACAAGAATTATGGGTGTTTTGATGTCAACCTCGTAAATTTCAAACTTCAAAGTAATATTTAAATTCAGGTAGACATCCTAAAAAAAAATTTTTAATTCTTGAAAAATAGACTTATCATGCATGATTCTCTAGTATTCATAGAATTTAATTATCAATGCACAATTATCAATGACTTAATCTAAAACATATCAATAAAAATCATAAATCATCAGAAATTTCATTCTAATGGGAAACTTATTTTAAGACAAGGCATAATTCAGGGATTTTCAAATAATACTATAGTTAACCCCCCCACACACTTAAGATGTACATTGCCCTCAATGTACAAAGATAGATAATAACAAAATAATCATAAAATCATAAGATAGGGAGAGAAGTGAAACTTCCTGAATTTTGGATGAAGTCAATGAAAAGAAATCGGATAGGATTGGAGGTGAACATGGGAAAGCGTCTCGAACCGTCAGAGTCCTCGAAGTAGCTGTCCTAATTTTATTGTATCCTAAGCTAAATCTAAATGGAATGAATAATAAGAAGAAAATAATAAAGAAAATAAAATTAAATTAAAAGAAAATAAAAATAAAAATAAAAGTAAATAATGGAAAATGAAAAAAAAGAAAAACAACTGGAAAAGAAAAAGGAAGAAGGGGGTTAAATAAGAATTATGGATCTGGTGGTTGCCCCCGCCCTTGTACCTTCCTGTGGTGGCTACACGGCCACGGCCACGGCCCTGTGTAAGGCCGTGTGGTCTGGAAATCTGCACTTTGGTTAGTTTATAGTTAGGTGCTAAAAGGGAAAATAAAAGTAAAAGAAGAAAAAAATGTAAAAATTAATGGGGTTAGTGCTCGGGTTGCCTCCCGAGAAGCGCTCATTTATAGTCTTAAGCTAGACTTTACCTTTCATTCATGTGGTCAAGGTGGTTTGAGGACGTGAAAATCCTTTCTCATGCAATCAATTCGGTTGTGGATATAAAGTTTAAGTCGAGTAATGTTTACCTCAAAAGTGTTGAATTTAGGATTGCTTACCTCGACTAAGCTGTATAGGAAGACATTAAGTACCTCAAAAGTGATTTCTTCGTTTGTCTTAAGGTCTAAATTGGTGATTCGAGGGTCTTTCTTTGTAACATCCCCAAACCCGGCCTATTCACTACGACCGAATCTGGTTATGTTAGTGAAAATATGTTTCTTTACTTAGAATTTAAAACATGAAAATTTACTATCTTTTGAAAATTATGTGCACTTAAAAATTAATAAATAATATAAGTTTGTTGAAAATTTACGAATAAAATATTATTATAAGTATAATATGAATGAAAATATTTTTAAGTATAGTATTATCTCCCACAATCATAAACAGAGTACTTTAAATCAAAGGGACCTTTATTACATCAAGTAAAATTCCAAAATGTTGATAATATAAAATACTTAAATGGAGTAACACATCTTCTGCATGGGCCACCTTATGTCCTCTCCGATCCCGGTCCAATCTACGCATCACCTGAAATGGTTAATGAAAAGAGTGAGTCCACTGACTCAGTGCATAATCACAACACAGGTTTCCCGCGTATGGGCTTGGCCCCATACCAAACAATTCACATAGCAAGTCATGCACATATGCATCTCAGCCCAACCCACTCCAACCGTAACACCAACCTTAGCAGACTCCCTGCCTAAGGCCGTGGCTAATCCACCGATCACAACCGAGTGATCCCACATATGTTACCTCGGCAGACCTGCTGCACAAGGCCGTGGCTGAGCCACCGATCACATCGTGATCCAAATATCGTAATCTGTCTACGGTGATGCACATAGCAATCAACCGCCGAGATGGGCACCTAGCCAACACCTCCCTTGAGGTAGCACAAAGCTAACCCTCAAGCGCTAATGTAGCCTGAGCTATCATTAGACCACGTACATCCTGTGTACACTTCTTCCTTCTTCAATCCAATCCCATGCCCATGTGTCAATAAATCATGCAAGAATATCATATAGAATGAGTATTTATCACTTATCACTACCACATTGTACATATATAAATGTATATCAAGATTAACTTACCATCACCAGTTATTCATCACTTATGCCATTATAAACGGCTATTACACATAATACACATATAAACATGTTAGCAAACCAAACCACAGAAATAGTGCGATGATTACGCACCTAAATGATACCAAAACCCAAACGCTACTTCGCTTACGCACTGCATGAGACTAACGGACTTACAAAAGGTTCCCAGTGATGTGCTCTTCTTCCCTACAATCGGCCTTGGCATAAAAACAATGAACACTTAGGCCATTCGGCCAAGACAAAAACTATAGCACAAAGAAAACTAACACGCCCTTACCTTGCTAATCAACCTTTAAGGGTATAATCGTAATTTTACCTACTAAGGGTATTTTCGTAAATTCACACCTGCAATGGCCTTTACGAAGGCCTAATGTCGCCACTAGCGACTCATTACCACTCCCGGTTGAAATGGACTATTGGGCCTAAAGCCCAATTTCGGCCATTCGGGCCCACACGCTCGTGTGGCCCACCTAACACAAATCTAGCCACGTTTATGAGATTCACCTAGTCTAGTTCACTATATACTACACAATCGCACAATTTACTCATAAGGGCCACGGGCCCATTGGGCCCACTTCGGCTCATCGCGCCCAGCAGCGACCCAACCCACAAGAATACTACTTATGGCCTCAACTATCGCGTCGAAGCCCCACACGTGCGCTCGCACGCTCGTGTAACTACTATTGCTATGACCGGCACTCGGCATTTGCCGCTCTACAACTAGAGTAGAGAGAGTTACACACCGATAGGACTCAGGGGCTAATCCGCTCCCGATCACTCTTGTGCCCAAACGCCCTCCAAGATGTGTTTACTCTCCTCCTAGGATGCTCCTTATATAGCTAGCTCTTCACCTTCATTCTTTGTGTCTTTCCGATGTGGGATCCTTCCGTCGATAGAGTTTAAATTCAATCAAACTCTTGCCGTCCAATCATAAAAATAAATACTCCTTTGCTTCTCATGAGATTCGAACCTGTGCTCCTTTGCAACATAATCCACGCCGCTAGCCACTTGGCCACAAGCTCCTCTTGTGTCTTAAACCATGCGCAACTAAATATAAACTATAGCCAAATTCGAGGTCCAAGTAAAAAGAAAACCAAAATGCAAAAGCCAAGACTTGAACCTTGGACCTCCTTCCTTCCTTTGTGGCGTCATCCCTTGTCTCTTATGTGGCGTCACTTTGCCACTACACCACACACTCCACTTGTGTCATTTTTCCCCACATTTTATTCTTAAGGCCTACCTGCCAACTTCCAGGGTTTTTTTTCCACCTAAAAACAAAATTTCCCCAAAGCCAATATTTGATCCCGGGACTTCATAGAAGCCCTCTAACCTTCCAAAATAACTTACCTAATAAGTCTAACTAGCATTTAAGCCGGTCTCTTGTTCTCCAAAAATTTAAACGCTACTACGCCTAAGGCCCATTGGGCTCAATTCTCCTAGGCTCAATTTTGGGATGTTACAAATCTACCCTCCTTAAAGAAATTTCGTCCTCGAAATTTCCATCTAACTAACAGTCGCACATCCTAACCTACCACACTACGCTCTTGCTGCGCACTCTGATCTTAATAAAGCTGTCATTCCACCTCGACCATGCCCGCGACAACACGTCCCCTAGAACTCATATCTAGCGTCGCGATTTAATCTGATTAAAAGTTTTATGCATTAGAAATTTTGTTCCACTGTTTAATCCACGAGCAAATTTTATGAACAGAAGTTTCTGGAAGTCGTTCTTTCGAGCAATCAAAGTTTCATCTCAAGTTCTCTGTTCTAATTCAAACATTCACATACTTCACTAAAGACACATTCATTCATCCATGTCACTTTCTTGAGCATTCCCAACCCAGGGGTAATTTTGACATTTTCCTACAGGGGTATTTTTGGTAATTCTGTAAATCGAGAAAACATCTTTCAAAATCTGATTTAGAGTTTCACAAACCAAAGGGGTAAGTTTGAAAAATTTTAAAACAGAAAATTTTAAAACAGCAAGGCTAATCCCTTTTCGGGTTTTAATAACTGGTTTAGCCTATGAACAAGTCCTCTTGGTTAAGGTGAACCGTAGCTACGCACCAGGTAGGATTCCTGCGAAGAGGAGGTGAGTCACGAGGACTGCTTAAGTACCAGGCTCTTCCGGATCCACTCCTAGACATGCGCACAATGGTTGCCACACCTTAACTCGGCGACTTAGTCACAGGTTTGTTTAGTAACCTTAAGTTTTATGCATATGTTTGAGTAGTCTAATCTTAGGGTCCAACAGATCCTAGTATTCTATTCTACGAGACCAAATAAACCCATAACAATTCATACAAACAAATCACTTCAAAAGTCCGAAGTACTTACCTGGTGGACTTCGGGTCGGAGGTACAGGTGCCATGCCAGAGTACCTGAAAAACTTTTATAAAAGCCCATTTTAAAAAAAACCCATTTAAAAACTGTTTCGGGCCCAAAACCCTCAAAGCCGAGTTTTGAACCTGGCTTTGATACCAAACTGTAACATCCCCAAACCCGGCCTATTCACTACGACCGAATCTGGTTATGTTAGTGAAAATATGTTTCTTTACTTAGAATTTAAAACATGAAAATTTACTATCTTTTGAAAATTATGTGCACTTAAAAATTAATAAATAATATAAGTTTGTTGAAAATTTCTGGAATAAAATATTATTATAAGTATAATATGAATGAAAATATTTTTAAGTATAGTATTATCTCCCACAATCATAAACAGAGTACTTTAAATCAAAGGACCTTTATTACATCAAGTAAAATTCCAAAATGTTGATAATATACAATACTTAAATGGAGTAACACATCTTCTGCATGGGCCACCTTATGTCCTCTCCGATCCCTGGTCCAATCTACGCATCACCCAAATGGTTAATGAAAAGAGTGAGTCCACCGACTCGATGCATAATCACAACACACGGGTTTCCAGCGTATGGGCTTGGCCCCATACCAAACAATTCACATAGCAAGTCATGCACATATGCATCTCACCCAACCCACTCCAACCGTAACACCAACCTTAGCGGACTCCCCTGGGCCGTGGCTAATCCACCGATCACAACCAAAGTGATCCCACATATGTTACCTCGGCGGATCTGCTGCACAAGGCCGTGGTTGAGCCACCGATCACATCGTGATCCAAATATCGTGTCCGCCTCTACGGTGATGCACATAGCAATCAACCGCCGAGATGGGCACCTAGCCAACACCTCCCCGAGGTAGCACAAAGCTAACCCTCAAGCGCTAATGTAGCTTTGAGCTATCATTAGACCACGTACATCCCGTGTACACTTCTTCCTTCTTCAATCCAATCCCATGCCCATGTGTCAATAAATCATGCAAGAATATCATATAGAATGAGTATTTATCACTTATCACTACCACATTGTACATATATAAATGTATATCAAGATTAACTTACCATCACCAGTTATTCATCACTTATGCCATTATAAACGGCTATTACACATAATACACATATAAACATGTTAGCAAACCAAACCACGAAAAATAGTGCGATGATTACGCACCTAAATGATACCAAAACCCAAACGCTTACTTACATTCGCACCCGCATGACTAACGGACTTACAAAAGGTTCCCAGCGATGAGCTCTTCTTCCCTACAATCGGCCTTGGCATAAAAACAATGAACACTTAGCCATTCGGCCAAGACAAAAACTATAGCACAAAGAAAACTAACACGCCCTTACCTTGCTAATCAACCTTTAAGGGTATAATCGTAATTTTACCTACTAAGGGTATTTTCAGAAATTCACACCTGCAATGGCCTTTACGAAGGCCTAATGTCGCCACTAGCGACTCACCTACTACCTTCCGGTTGAAATGGACTATTGGGCCTAAAGCCCAATTTCGCCCATTCGGGCCCACACGCTCGTGTGGCCCACCTAACACAAATCTAGCCACGTTTATGAGATTCACCTAGTCTAGTTCACTATATACTACACAATCGCACAATTTACTCATAAGGGCCCACGGGCCCATTGGGCCCCACTTCGGCTCATCGCGCCCAAGCGACCCCAACCCACAAGAATACTACTTATGGCCTCAACTATCGCGTCGAAGCCCCACACGCGTGCGCTCGCACGCTCGTGTGGCTACTATTGCTATGACCGGCACTCCGGCATTTGCCGCTCTACAACTAGAGTAGAGAGAGTTACACACCGATAGGACTCTGCGGGGCTAATCCGCGCTCCGATCACTCTTGTGCCCAAACGCCTCTCAAGATGTGTTTACTCTCCTCCTAGGATGCTCCTTATATAGCTAGCTCTTCACCTTCATTCTTTGTGTCTTTCCGATGTGGGATCCCTTCGTCGTGAGAGTTTAAATTCAATCAAACTCTTGCCGTCCAATCATAAAATAAATACTCCTTGCTTCTCATGAGATTCGAACCCGTGCTCCCTTGCAACATAATCCACGCTGCTAGCCACTTGGCCACAAGCTCCTCTTGTGTCTTAAACCATGCGCAACTAAATATAAACTATAGCCAAATTCTGAGGTCCAAGTAAAAAGAAAACCAAAATGCAAAAGCCAAGACTTGAACCTTGGACCTCCTTCCTTCCCTTGTGGCGTCATCCCCTTGTCTCTTATGTGGCGTCACTTTGCCACTACACCACACACTCCACTTGTGTCATTTTTCCCCACATTTTATTCTTAAGGCCTACCTGCCAACTTCCAGGGTTTTTTTTTTCCACCTAAAAACAAAATTTCCCCAAAGCCAATATTTGATCCCGGGACTTCATAGAAGCCCTCTAACCTTCCAAAATAACTTACCTAATAAGTCTAACTAGCATTTAAGCCGGTCTCTTGTTCTCCAAAAATTTAAACGCTACTACGCCTAAGGCCCATTGGGCTCAATTCTCCTAGGCTCAATTTTGGGATGTTACATTCTTATTCAACAATACCTGATCCCCTATTTTGAAGTGATTTTTTGTTCCTATCAGCTCGTCTGGGGTTTCCTTCGGTTTCACTCCGTGTATTCCTAGTTTCTCTTTAAAGTGTGTCTTCCACTCGTCTTGTTCATCGCTCCGAAGCCTTCGATCCTCATGAATTTCTTCTTTATTGATGCGAGGTCTAGGATCTAGCATCTGCGAAAGAGCTTCAAGAAACGACAAGTTAATATGAAATTTCTTTGGAAGTTTAAAACACCCCAAACCCGACCTATGCGTTAAGACCAGACTTGGCATGCCGCACAATTCGAACTTACATCTAGTCATCACTGCTTTTAATGAAAATAATTCTTCAAAATGATTTTGAAAAATGGAATTTATCATAAACCGAGATTTATTTGAAAACCATAATTTTAAAACATAAGAATTTACAATTTGATTTTCAGAGAAATAATTGGTGGAAATCTTAAACTTATAAAAGAGTTTTCACAAAATATTTTGGATTAAGTGATATTTAAGAAAATCCCTTTTTTTATTTTTTATACGCAAGTTTAAGAAATCATTTATAAAATTTAAACAGCCCCATTTAAGTAACTAAAACATCTTAAAATTCCATCCACGAATAAAAATCCATAAAATAATACCAGAGGCCTTATTACACCACAATCGAAATAGTACTTAAATAAAAATAAAAATATTAAAAAGAAGTTCAAATTTATAAAAACCCATCATTCGTAGTATGGCCTCCACACGAAGTCATCCCCGGCCCAAGCCTCTATCAATTATTATTACCTGAGAATGGTAAGAAAAACAGGGTGAGTTACTTAGAACTCAATGTGTAACCCACTTACCGTGTCCACCGGGCCAAATCCATTTAAGCATTAAATTGGGCTTGAGCCCATTTACAAAAATACAATATATAAATCAAATATAAAAAAAATGCATGTGATATGCAATTCCCAACCAAGCCTAATTTCCATCCGCTACACACCACCCGTACCAACCATCACACCTGTGGGGATCAAGTCAACCCACCCCGCCAACACACCAATCACAGGCATTAAGCCATTTAAAATATTTGTGGCAGAGCGACCGAACTAGATTGTGACAGAGTCACCGAACTAGATTGTGACAGAGTCACCGAACTTGATTTTGGCAACATGCCTTTCTTCTCTTAAATCAAATTATCCCAACTCATGCAGTCATGTATATATAGAATGCATCACAATATATTCATAAGGTAAATTTCAACAAAAAGCCCGTATTACAAGTTATCAACTTGGCCCATTAGTCAAAATAACAATTTAACCCATTTAACGATCTAGCAATTTTGGCCCTTATATCGATCTAGCAGTTTTGGCCCATATATACACATGAGGCCCTTTTCACAATTTTCTCACTTGGCCAATTTATCAAAAATAATTCATATGGCCCAAAATATCACTTTTTAACAATATAGCTTATTAAGGGCAAATTCGTAATTTTCACAACTTTAATACCATTTTCATACTTTCACACCAAAAGTGCTAATAAACCGTATTTTCCAATTTTACCGACTTTACGATTTTTAATCAAATACTTACGGCATAGTATAACCCATGAGATAAGTGTGAAGTTACACACCTGATTACGGTGAGTACTATACTTTCCCGCTCGTCGATACCTAAATATTTATCACGCTTAATTAGAACACTAATATTTAATATAAAGCTATTCTAATGATGAACGATCTAGATCTTTACCCTCGAAATCTCGAACAACAGCTATTTGTGATTTCTCCTCGATCGATAGTTCATAACCCGATGAAGAACCACGAACAGTCAAAGGCTCAGGAGTACGAATGACTTCAAATAATTAATTTTCGCCGGATGAGGGTCCACAACCCGGTGGAAAATCTCGAATTGCTGAAACAGTCCTTCGTTTGAATTTAAGGGGAATAGCGGAACCACCCCTCTTCCAAACGCTATTAACAACCCTTTTTGTCCCTATCTTGATTGCCACGAAGTTCTTACGTTCACAAAAAGAGAGTTGATTAATAGGGTCCTTATGATAGAATTGATTAATCAATACCATCATAAGCCAAATAAAAATAACATAGAACCCCCTTCGAAGTAAAATGAATCCCTCACCTTGAATGATGAAATCCTTTTCCACACGTTCTTATGATGACTAAGATCGACTATCGATGAAGAAATGATCGACACTCCACTACACCACGATTGATCAAGGTATGAATAAAAAGAATGATTGAGAAGTGAATAGATGTGGAGAGAAGGATTCGGCTAAGGAGATTGTCATCAACATTCGGCCATAGTGGAAAATTTTGGAAGAGAGAAATGTTTGTGAGTCTTTTGTGAGAAGTAAAAATAAAAGAAAAAATGGAGATGAGAGGTTTGTATTTTGGTTCTCAAGGATGGAAGATGAACCAAGAAGAAACTTTGAAACCAATATGCATTCGGCAATGAAGAGGAAAAAGAGAAGAAAAGAAATGGTCCTAGATGGTTATATGGTTTCGGTCACAAAGGGAAGAAAAAGATTTGGAGAATAATCAATCCTAAGACCGAAATGGTAAAAGAAAGAAATGGCCAAAAGAAACAATTGCTTCCCTAAAGCTTATGGCACATTCGGCTAGGGAGAGGGAAAAATGGAGAAATTTTTTTAAGAAAAGCACCCAAAATAACCAAATGAAAGATGTGCTCATTTAGCACCTAATCCTACCAAGCTAGCACCAAAAATCGGCCATCCCCCTTAGCCCCCTATGCCGTCCACATACATGGTCAAACTTGGCCATCATACCTTTCCAAAACACTCTCCCTTAAGAGGTGCCTTATGTTCCTCCACCTTCCAAAAGTTTTGAAATCCTATCCCCAAAATCAAGCAAATTCTATCCCTAAATTCATGTTTGCCATAACCTTTAGCCACCTTACCATAAAAGAATTAGTCCATCCTTACAAAGAACAGAGCTTGGCCGACACTTGCTAAGAAAGAGCAAAAATAAATGTCACCAAAATGCTATCCATGGGATTCGAACCTCTTCCCTCAAGCAACACTCATGGCGCCTATTCCACCTTGCTACTAGTTCATCTTATGCTAGTTTTTGCCATTTAATTACCTTAAGCATCAGGGTAACTTGTTCCACTTCAATAAAGTACTCATTACTAAAATTTATTCTAATTCCAAATAATCCCATGCCTTCTCCAGACTATATTACGCACACAAATTTAATCATTCACAAGCTAAACACCAAAACATGCAACATATCGATACTCATATTTTTAGGATGTTACAATTCTACCCTCCTTAAAAAAAATTCATCCTCAAAATTTACCTGATTAAAAGAGATGAGGATATTGTTGCCGAATTGCGTCCTCAGGCTCCCACGTAGCTTCCTCCGCTCCGTGATTACGCCATAGAACCTTAACCAACGACACAGTCTTCTTTCTTAGCACCTTAACATCACAGTCTAAGATTTTCACTGGTTCCTCCTCGAAAGACAAGTCTGGCCTTAACTCCACTTCTTCTACTAGTACTATGTGAGATGGATCCGATCTATAACGCCTCAGCATAGAAACATGGAAAACACTATGAATCTGACTCAACTCCGGAGGTAATTCAAGCTGATAGGCCACTGGTCCTACACGCTTCAACACACGGTACGGTCCAATGAACCTAGGGCTCAACTTGCCCTTCCTTCCAAATCTGAAAATTTTCTTCCAAGGTGAGACTTTCAGAAAGACCTGATCTCCCACCGCAAACTCAATATCCTTACACTTCAGATCCGCATACGACTTTTGTCTATCCGAAGCTTCCTTTAACCGCGCTCGAATCACCTTTACCTTCTCTTAGTCTCGATTATCAACTCAGACCCCAACAACTGCCGTTACCCCCAATTCATCCAACAAGTAGGGTACGACACTTACGACAAATATAACGCTTCATAGGGTGCCATTTGAATACCGGATTGGTAACTGTTATTATACGCGAACTCTGCCAACGGTAGAAAATCCTCCCAACTACCTCTGAAGTCAATCACGCAACCTCTTAACATGTCTTCCAAAATCTAAATTACTCTTTTCACGATGACCATCGGCGAGAGGATGAAAAGCCGTCTTGAAGTTTAACTTTGTTCCCAAAGCCTCATGCAAAGCTTTCCAAAATCGCGATGTAAACCTAAGATCCCTGTCCGATATGATAGACACTGGTACCACATGCAACCTCACAATCTCGGATACATACGACTTAGCCAACTTCTCGCGTTGAGTAATGCATGCGAGCAGGTAGAAAATGAGCAGTCTTCGTCAATCGATCAACTACCACCCAAACGGAATCTTTCTTAGTAGGTGTTAAGGGTAACCCACTAACAAAATCCATCGTTATCCGCTCCCATTTCCATAGAGGAATCTTTACCGGTTGCAATAAACCCGATGGTAATTGATGTTCTGCCTTCACTTGTTGACACGTCAAACACTTTCCTACAAAATCAGTAACCTCCCACTTTAACCTTGGCCACCAATACTGCTCACGGAGATCTCGATACATCTTATTTCCTCCGGGGTGCATAGCATAAGGGCTACTATGCGCCTCTCATAGAATCATTTGTCTCAAATCCGAATCCATGGGCATACAAACTCTTCCACGAAAACACAGCACGCCATCCTTGTTTAATCCAAAATCCCCTATTATACCACTTTCAACTTGTTGCATTAAAGGACCCAACTTTTCATCTAATAACTGCTTTTCCTTGATCTGTTCTAACCACAATGGCTTCACCTGAAGTTCCGCTAGCAGACTGCCATCCTCATACAAACTGAGATGAGCAAACATTGCTCTTAACTCCGATACTACCTTACGACTCAACGCGTCTGCCACCACGTTAGCCTTTCCAGGATGGTACTCGATTGAGAAGTCATAATCCTTTAACAACTCCACCCATCTCCGTTGTCTCAAGTTCAACTCCTTTTGGGTAAGGAGGTACTTAAGACTCTTATGGTCCGTATAAATGATCGACTTCTCACCGTAGAGATAGTGCCTCCAAATCTTTAAAGCAAACACCACCGCAGCCAACTCCAAGTCATGAGTAGGGTAGTTGACTTCGTCTAAGCCTCAAGCGACGAGAGAAGCATAAGCCACCACTTTTCCACCTTGCATCAGTACACATCCTAAACCCGTGTGTGACGCATCACAGTAAAACGATAAACTCTTTTCCGGCCTCGGGCTAAATCAGTCTTGGCGCTTACGTCAAAATCTTCTTCAATTTCTCGAAACTTTCTTGCTGTTTATCGGTCCATACATACGGTACCCCCTTTCGCAACAGCTTGGTTAGAGGTACAGCAATCAACGAAAACCCCTCAAAAAAGCGTCTATAGTAACCGGCCAAACCCAAGAAACTCCGGATCTCACCATCGACTTCTTGGGGTTTCCAATCCAACACTGCCTCAACCTTCCGAGGATCAACTCTTATTCCTTCGGCTGACACCACATGACCCAAGAAAGTCACTTCCTTCAACCAAAATTCGCATTTACTGAATTTGGCATAAAGTTGCTTATCTCGCAAAATTTGCAACACAATACGCAAATGTGAGTCATGCTCTTCTTCATTCCTCGAATATACCAAGATATCATCTATGAACACCACTACGAACCGGTCTAGATAAGGTTGAAAGACTCGATTCATCATGTCCATAAATGCAGCTGGTGCATTGGTCAAACCAAACGGCATAACCAAAAACTCATAATGTCCATAACGAGTTCGGAATGCCGTCTTATGAATATCTGCCTCTTTCACCTTGAGTTGATGATAACCCGATCTTAAATCAATCTCAGAGAAAACTGAAGCTCCTCTCAATTGATCAAACAGGTCGTCAATTCTCGGCAATGGTTACCTATTCTTGATCGTCAATTTATTCAACTGCCTATAATCAATGCACATACGCATCGACCCATCCTTCTTCTTGATGAACAAAACCGGTGCTCCCTACGGGGACACACTCGGTCGAATAAATCCCTGATCTAACAATTCTTGAATTTGAGCTTTAAGCTCCGCTAACTCCTTCGGCGCCATTCTATAAGGAGCAATAGACACTGGAGCCGTTCCGGGCAAAAGCTTAATGCCAAATTCTACTTCTCGATCTGGAGGTAGACGCGGAAGTTCTTCGGGAAAGACATCTGAAAATTCTTTCACCGTTCTCACACCTTCCACCGATAGTTCCTTGGCATCCAAAGCACTAATGAAGGCTAGGAATGCTCCATACCCTTTCCGCACCAACTTCTCTACCTTTAAAGTAGATACCACATTTGCCAAAAAGTTCCTTCGCTCGCCTATCATTACTACCTCCTCATCATCCATAGTCCTTATTGACATCCGCTTTTCGGAACAATCCAATTGCGCCCGGTGCTTCACCAACCAATCCATGCCCAAAATAAGATCAAACTCGCCGAAGGCAATTCCATCAAATTCGCCAAAAATATTTCTCTTTGAATTTCCAAGGGCACGTCTCTCTAAACAATTTATTCACGATTCGATCGACCTAAAGGACTAATTACGATCATCTCTCTATCGGTAATCTCGGATCTAATATTCGTGTTTCCGGATATGGCACTAGCAACATACGAGTGGGTAGACCCGATATCTATCAAAGCGATGAATGGTACATCAAAGATGAAGAATGTACCGATTATCACATCAGGTGCATCGCCATCTTCCCAATGCCTAACCGCATAGACCAACCCCGGCTGTCTTGCCTCCGCGTTACCTCTGAAGCCATTACCTCGACCCGGTGTACCTTGACCACGTCCATTACCATTACCACCGCGACCTGATCCACGACCTCTCGGTGGCTGCTGAATACCTTTAGCTGGCTGAGCATTCGTCGAGGGCAATTCTTATACTGATGATCCTTGGAACCACATTTATAGCAAGCACCAGTTTTCCTCCAACATTCCCCGGGGTGTCGCTTCCCACAGTCAGTATAGTCCCGACTTTGATTGGTAACCACAGGCGCTCTAGCTTGAGCTGGCTCATCATTTCGAGGCCTTTTCTGGAACCTTTTAGCAGAACCCGAATACTTAAAATCCCTCTTGCCTCTGACTCTTTCCCAGTTCTGACGTTCTGAATTCTTAGCCTCTTCGACTATCTTGGCTTTCTCCACAAGCGAGGCAAAAATTCGTACTTGTTGTGGGGCTATCAGTACCCGCAACTCATCATTCAGCCCATCTTCAAAGCGTACACAACGCTCATGATCCGTCGGCACTATTGTGCGAGCATATCGGCTCAAACGAAGAAATTCGCGCCGTAAATAGTCGCCATTTGTCTTATTTCCTTGAACCAAATTCGAGAATTCCCTCCTCCGGCATCTACATAACTTGTCCCGACGTACTTCCCTTGAAAAGTAGCTTTGAAGAAATCCCAAGTAACCAATGCAGCCTCGGTGCCTTCTCGAACAGTAAGCCACCATTGATACGCCTCGTCCCTTAACAAGAACACAACTCCTCTTACTTTCTGCTCGGCAGTGCACTCCAAATCATCCATAATCCGCTCTACAGCCTCGAGCCAATATTTCGCAACATTCGGAGCTACACCAGAGACACCTCTAAAAACCTCGGCACCACTTGATTTAAGTCGTTCCGAAATTGATCCACGAACTACTGGACCAGTTCTAGTCCCAGCAACCCTTTCAAGGACTCGCAACATTGCTTGAGTCAAAGCATTGTCCTCTCTCGAATGGTCATGTGATCCATTCTCACTCCTGGGTGAAGTAGGTGCATCCATTTCCGGCATATGACCCGGCGCTTCAGTTGCATCTCTAGCACCTCGTCCTCTACCACGGCCACGTCTACCACGTCCACAACCACGTCCTCTAGTGCTCATAATGACTAATTCGATTAAATCTGATTACAAGTTTTATGAATCAGAATACTATTTCAGTGTTTATTAACGATATTTTATGAGTTATAAGAGATAGAGTTGTTTTCGCAATCACATCCTATAGTCTCGATCTCTACCGTTTTCAACACCTAAAACTAGAAGTTCTAGAGTGTTCCTATGATCATATCACAATAATAAACATTCAATATACAAATACTTACTTGACTTGGTGCTGGATGCTCGTGGTGCCATACTACCTTTAAAACATAAAGTCTAGAAATTAAAATAGTTTTAAACAAAATTTTTTGTTGAACCCAAACCACAGCCGAGTTTTAAAACTGGCTTTGATACCATAAAATGTAACACCCCAAACCCGGCCTATGCGTTAAGACCAGACTTGGCATGCCACACAATTCGAACTTACATCTAGCCATCACTGCTTTTAATGAAAACAATTCTTCAAAACGATTTTGAAAAATGGAATTTATCATAAACCGAGATTTATTTGAAAACCATAATTTTAAAACATAAGAATTTACAATTTGATTTTCAGAGAAATAATTGGTGGAAATCTTAAACTTATAAAAGAGTTTTCACAAAATATTTTGGATTAAGTGATATTTAAGAAAATCCCTTTTTTATTTTTATACATAAGTTTAAGAAATCATTTATAAAATTTAAACACCCCATTTAAGTAACTAAAACATATAAAAATTCCATCCACGAATAAAAATCCATAAAATAATACCGGAGGCCTTATTACATCGCAATCGAAATAGTACTTAAATAAAAATAAAAATATTAAAAAGAAGTTCAAGTTTATAAAACCCATCATTCGTAGTATGGCCTCCACACGAAGTCATCCCCTACCCAAGCCTCCATCAATTATTATTACGAGAAGGGTAAGAAAAAGCAGGTGAGTTACTTAGAACTCAATGTGTAACCCACTTACCGTGTCCATGGGCCAAATCCATTTAAGCATTAAATTGGGCTTGAGCCCATTTACAAAAATACAATATATAAATCAAATATAAAAAAAATGCATGTGATATGCAATTCCCAACCAAGCCTAATTTCCATCCGCTACACACCACCCGTACCAACCATCACACCTGTGGGGATCAAGTCAACCCACCCCGCCAACACACCAATCACAGGCATTAAGCCATTTAAAATATTTGTGGCAGAGCGACCGAACTAGATTGTGACAGAGTCACCGAACTAGATTGTGACAGAGTCACCGAACTTGATTTTGGCAACATGCCTTTCTTCTCTTCGTCAATTATCCCAACTCATGCAGTCATGTATATATAGAATGCATCACAATATATTCATAAGGTAAATTTCAACAAAAAGCCCGTATTACAAGTTATCAACTTGGCCCATTAGTCAAAATAACAATTTAACCCATTTAACGATCTAGCAATTTTGGCCCTTATATCGATCTAGCAGTTTTGGCCTATATATACACATGAGACCCTTTTCACAATTTTCTCACTTGGCCAATTTATCAAAAATTATTCATATGGCCCAAAATATCACTTTTTAACAATATAGCTTATTAAGGGCAAATTCGTAATTTTCACAACTTTAATACAATTTTCATGCTTTCACACCAAAAGTGCTAATAAACCGTATTTTCCAATTTTACCAACTTTACGATTTTTTAATCGAATACTTACGGCATAGTATAACCCATGAGATAAGTGTGAAGTTACACACCTGATTACGGTGAGTACTATACTTTCCCGCTCGTCGATACCTAAATATTTATCACGCTTATTTAGAACACTAACATTTAATATAAAGCTATTCTAATGATGAACGATCTAGATCTTTACCTTTGGAATCTCGAACAACAGCTATTTGTGATTTCTCCTCGATTGATAGTTTAAACCCGATGAAGAACCACGAACAGTCAAAGGCTCAGGAGTACGAATGACTTCAAATTATTGATTTTCGCCGGATGAGGGTCCACAACCCGGTGGAAAATCTCGGATTCTTTAAAACAGATCCTTCGTTTGAATTTAGGGGAATAAGCGGAACCACCCCTCTTCCAAACGCTATTAACAACCCTTTTTGTCCCTATCTTGATTGCCACGAAGTTCTTACGTTCACAAAAAGAGAGTCGATTAATAGGGTCCTTATGATAGAATCGATTAATCAATACCATCATAAGCTAAATAAAAATAACATAGAACCCCCTTCGAAGTAAAATGAATCCCTCACATTGAATGATGAAATCCTTTTCCACACGTTCTTATGATGACTAAGATCGACTATCGATGAAGAAATGATCGACACTCCACTACACCACGATTGATCAAGGTATGAATAAAAAAGAATGATTGAGAAGTGAATAGATGTGGAGAGAAGGATTCGGCTAAGGAGATTATCATCAACATTCGGCCATAGTGGAAAATTTTGGAAGAGAGAAATGTTTGTGAGTCTTTTGTGAGAAGTAAAAAGAAAAGAAAAATGGAGATGAGAGGTTTGTATTTCGGTTCTCAAGGATGGAAGATGAACCAAGAAGAAACTTTGAAACCAATATGCATTCGACAATGAAGAGGAAAAAGAGAAGAAAAGAAATGGTCCTAGATGGTTATATGGTTTCGGTCACAAAGGGAAGAAAAAGATTTGGAGAATAATAAATCCTAAGACCGAAATGGTAAAAGAAAGAAATGGCCAAAAGAAACAATTGCTTCCCTAAAGCTTATGGCACATTCGGCTAGGGAGAGGGAAATATGGAGAAATTTTTTTAAGAAAAGCACCCAAAATAACCAAATGAAAGATGTGCTCATTTAGCACCTAATCCTACCAAGCTAGCACCAA
Organism: Gossypium sturtianum; assembly: GCA_025698515.1. Lineage (NCBI taxonomy): Eukaryota > Viridiplantae > Streptophyta > Magnoliopsida > Malvales > Malvaceae > Gossypium > Gossypium sturtianum. The sequence continues at coordinate 38,784,852 of CM046949.1, forward strand.
AAACCGGCCATCCCCCTTAGCCCCCTATGCCGTCCACATACATGGTCAAACTTGGCTAACATACCTTTCCAAAACACTCTCCCTTAAGAGGTGCCTTATGTTCCTCCACCTTCCAAAAGTTTTGAAATCCTATCCCCAAAATCAAGCAAATTCTATCCCTAAATTCATGTTTGCCATAACCTTTAGCCACCTTACCATAAAAGAATTAGTCCATCCTTGCTAAGAATAGAGCTTGGCCGACACTTGCTAAGAAAGAGCAAAAATAAATGTCACCAAAATGCTATCCATGGGATTCGAACCTCTTCCCTCAAGCAACACTCATGGCGCCTATTCCACCTTGCTACTAGTTCATCTTATGCTAGTTTTTGCCATTTAATTACCTTAAGCATCAGGGTAACTTGTTCCACTTCAATAAATTACTCATTACTAAAATTTATTCTAATTCCAAATAATCCCATGCCTTCTCCAGACTATATTACGCACACAAATTTAATCATTCACAAGCTAAACACCAAAACATGCAACATATCGATACTCATATTTTTAGGATGTTACAAAGTTTAAGAGACTTACCGAATTCTTCCTCTGTGTGGTCTTTCTTTGTCGTATTGGGGATGGCGCACGAGCTTGGTACTCTGTAATTACCGGGTTTGGTAAATCCTGGCTTACCTCAACCTTACCTCCACTCACCCCAGGCTCTTGCCTTGGGTCGATTCCACTAACCTTTCACCATCATGAGTTTATGTTATGGTTTGAATTTGTTCTTTTGGGTTAGTTTCAGTGTTGCTTGCAAGCTTCCTTGTGGTAGTTACGAGATCGACTTAGCAAGTTGTATAACCCGACTTAGTAAGTTCCCCAACCGACTCGGTAAGTTCCCCAACTTGGTTCTTGATCCCCTTGATCGATGCTTGTTGGTCATTAAATGTTGTCTCGATTTTTGGAGACGGTTATCCATGAGTTGTCATGAATTTTGTCAGCATCTCTTCAAGGTTCGACTCCTCTTTCTGTTGGTGAGGTGGTTGTTGAAAATCTGGAGGAAGTTCCAGTCTTTGGCTACCTTGATCATCCCACGAGAAATTGGGATGGTACCTCCAACCTGCATTATAAGTGTCATTATAAAAATTATTTTGTGGTCTAGAATAGTTACCCATATAGTAAGCTTGATCGTTTTCCATGCCATATCCGTAGAGTGGGTACTCAGGATTCGCCACGCCTCCTAAATTGGAATCATATTGTATTTCTGGGTGTACCACGTCGAGGTTGAAGACACTGGCTGCTTTAGTAGTAATTGTCCTTATCGCTTGCCACTGATAATTATTCAGTGCCATCGTCTCTATAGACTAAAATTATCTGCCAAAAGAAAAATAGAAGAAAAATTAGCAAAGTAAAAGAAATAATAATAAAAATAAAAATAAATTGCAGAGTCTATCTTTGTACATTGGGGGCAACGTCGCCAAAAACTTGATCGCTGTGAATCAGAGCTTTAAAATTTATAAAAAGAATTATCGAACCTGGAAACTAACTCTGACAATGATTGAGGCAAGTGCACCTATCGAACAGTAGTATAGCTTAGGCAAGACCGGATTATCGAACCCAAAGGAACTAAAAGTACTAATACTAACTTTCTTTTTATTATCTAGCCTAAAAATAAAGAGAGATTGTTTATCTAATCTAAATTAATTGACTACTAAACTAAAGACTCTAAGACAAAGAAGAATGAATTTGGAAAATAACTTGGGAAAAACTCAGTTGATTTAGATGATACCCTAGGAAGAATCCACCTAGACTTCACTTGTTATCTAACACTGAACCATACGATTTATTCACTTAGTTTGATCCATAAGACTCCCTAACAAATATTAAACCCTCTCTCGAGGTGAATAACGTCTAACCCTAGGTTAATTAGTGGAACTCTCTTTCTCTTATAATAACCCCCTAGAATAGCAGTAAATCGATCTATGGATTCCCATATTAGGTTTCACCCTAATCTGAAAAAATCTCGTCACCCTATCTCTAGGCGTGCGATCAACTCCGCTTAATTATGTTGGATCTACTCTTAGGCAGGGTCTATTCCTCCTCCACCTAAGCACATTATATTTGGATTAAGCTCACATAATTAAGAACAAACTAAGTATTTATCATATAATTTAGAAAACAATAACAAGATTCATCATAGGTTTCATCCCCTTCGGGTATCCGAAGGGTTTAGTTCATAACAAAATAAGAAAACATCTCAAGAGAAAAGATAAAACAAAACATAAGAAATCCCTAAAACCCCCTGAAGGAATTGAAGGAGAGATCCTCCGTCTTGAGTATAATTCGCTTCTTGGGATGGATCAACTGGCTATCCCCGAGTGAATCCCCACAAATCGCCTTCTCTGGCCTGCTGCTGCAGCGCCCCTAGGCGATGGCTTTGGGCTCCCCTCGACAGAGGGTTTATGTCAAACTCCCCGATTAAGTTGCCCCTAGAGTGTTTATATAGGCTTTGAGATGTGTTACTTGGCCTCCAAGTATCCTAATTTGAGTGCAATTCCTAATTGGGGGTTTAATTAGACTTTGGAGTGTGTTTCTTTGCCTCCAAGCATCCAAATTCGAGTAAAACTCCTCTTGGCTGCGGCAGGGGCACGGCCATGGCACACGCCCGTGTGAATCGTGGTCAGGCCGTGTGAACTTTGTTGATGAGGCACGGCCGTGTAAATCGTGGTCCAAGCCGTGTTCGAGATCTTTAATGAGGCACGGCAGTGTGATCTTTGGTCCAGACCGTGTCGATTTCATGCTTTGGCCCATTTGTCCCGTTTTGCATTCTTTTCATCCCCTGGTGCTTTCCTGAGTATATAACATGAAAAGAAAGGATTAAGAGCACCTTTTTACATAACATAAGGGATAATTCATCCAAAAGTATGCTAAATGTGGGATTAAAATATGTTACTATTTCGGTTTATCAGCAGATAATTTTAGCTTATAGAGAAGATGGTATAGAATAATTATCAGTGGCAAGTCATGAGGACAATTCCCACTAAAGCAGCACACCCAGTAATGGAATATGACTTGAATCTAGGAGGTGTGGCGAATCCTGAGTACCCACCCTACGGATATGGCATGGAGAACGAACAAGTCCACTATATGGGTAACTATTCTAGACCTCAAAATAATTTTTTATAGTGACACTTACAATGCAGGTTGGAGGTACCATCCCAATTTCTCGTGGGATGATCAAAATAGCCAAAGACCGAAACTTCCTCCAAATTTTCAACAACCACCTCACTAACAGAAAGAGGAGTCGAACCTCGAGAAGATGCTGACAAAATTTATAGCAGCCTCAGAAGTACATTTCCAAGACACAGAAACACGTTTCCAAAATATAGAAACAAAACTTGAGGCATTGACACAAGAGTTCAAGGATCAGATCGGGCAGCTTACTAAATTAGTTTTTGAAACACGATCAGAAAGCTTACCTAGCGAAAAAGAGCAAATTCAAGCCGTAATAGCTCATGACAGTGAAAGGTTAGTGGAATCTGACCCAAGGCAAGAGCCTGTGGTAAGTGAAGGTAAGGTTGAGGTAAGCCAGGATTTACCAAACCCGGTAATTACAGAGTACCAAGTTCGTGTGCCATACCCCAATGCGATAAAGAAAGACCACACAGAGGAACAATTCGGTAAGTCTTCTAAACTTCCAAAGAAATTTCATATTAACTTGCCATTTCTTGAAGCTCTTTCGCAGATGCCAGATCCTAAACCTCGTGTCGATAAAGAAGAAATTCATGAGGAACGAAGGCTTTGGATCGATGAACTAGATGAATGGAAGACACACTTCAAAGAGAGACTAAAAACACACGAAGCAAAAACGAGGCAACTCCACGACGAACTTAATGATGGGAAAATCCAGCTTAAGATAAGAGATCAGGTACTCGAAATCTTCCTAGATGGAACAATCGAGATAACTAGTCCTAAAATCAGCACCTTTAAGGTAAACACTACTCGACTTAAGCTTTATATCCATAACCAAATTGATCGCATGAGAAATGATTTCCACCTCCTCAAACTACCATGATTGTGCGAGTAACAGGTAAGTCTAGCTCAAGACTTTAAACGAGCGCTTCTCGGGAGGCAACCTGAGCACTAACTCTACTAATTAGTTTCATTTTATTTCTTTTCGTATTTAGGCGTAGGTTTCCACACCCACACGGCCTTGCACACGGCCGTGGCCGTGGCCGTGTGGACACCACGGGTAGGCACATGGGCGTGGACCCTGTCTCTATTTAATTATTTACTTTTATTCCTATTTTTATTTTTATTTTTACTTCCTTTATTATTTTTCTTTTTCTAAATGGCATTTAGATTTAGCTTAGGATACAATAAAATCAGACCGGCTACTTTGAGGATTCAAGTTCAAACGGTTCGAGGTGCTTCCCCACGTTCACCTCTAATCCTATCCGGTTTCTTTTCATTAAACTTCATCCAAAATTCAGGAAGTTTCACTTCTCTCCACATCTTATGATTTTATGATTATTTTGCTATTATCTATCTTTGTACATTGAGGGCAATGTACATCTTAAGTGTGGGGGGTGAACAACCTAAAAAGGTGCCTAACTTTTTTCATTATTCTCAAATTCCTGAAATTAGGTGCCAAACTTTTTGCATTATTCTCAAATCCTGAATTATGTCTTGTTTCTTAAGTAAGTTTCTAATATTATAATTAGAATAAAATTCCTTTGACTTATGATTTTTATTGATGTTTCTTGGATTAAGTCATTGATAATTGTGCATTGATAATTAAATTCTAAGATACTAGAGAGTCAAGCATGACAAGTCTATTTTTCAGAATTAAAAATTTTTCTAGGTTGTCTACCTGAATTTGAATATTGCTTTGAAATTTGAAATTTACGAGGTTGACATCAAAATACCCATAATTTTTTGTGAGATTTTGAGCCTTATAGAGCATATATTCTTTTTCTTGCTCACTTTATTGATTATGAGTGTGTCAACATTGATTTGTTATTCTAGAACTTGCATCGTTTATACATGTCGAGACCACACCTTTGATTTGATATACAGAAATGATAAAGGCACGTAGGTTTTAACCCACTTACTCCACTAAAAAGCCTACCTTCATAATTAACCCCTAGCGAACCCCGTTGATCCTAACAACCCTTTTTATTGACTCACCCATTAATATTAACCCAAAACCCTTTGTATTTGTTATCACCATTCCTTTTGACTACCCCTACGTCGAGAATTGATTTGATTAGTTGCTTAACTATTCTTTTTATTTCAACCATTAAATTCATCTTTTATATTTGACTTGTTCTTAAAAAAAAAAAAGAGAGTGCGAAGTATGTTCATTAGTTATGTGATTAAATGAGCTTATACATTTAAATTCCAATTGTTGAAGAAGAAGCTCACATTATTAGTATTAAGTATTACAAGTTTTCATGTGATGTAATTATCTATTATCAGTTCGTTGTTTCTAGTTAGGTAATTTGTCAAGTCAATCTCGATTCTAACCCTCTAATTCAGCCTTTATCCACACCTTTCACCCAAGCCCCAAGCACAACCACTGTTAAAGACCTTTTGATTTGTGTATCATCTCATATTATAGTGGTGGAGATTTGATTTTCATGCAAGCCTATGGGATTAACTCTTCATGTTTGACTTCTGAGTGCTTAATGCTGAACCTTAAACACTTTGAGTGATTTGAGTGAATCTTTAGTGAGGATGTCAATTCTTGTCGATTTTGAATCAGAGGTAATTATTTAGATAAGGGGAAACACCTATGTTTTAGTGCTACAAATGTATGACTTTGATTGTTTGAATCTTTAGGACTCTTTGAGTTGAGTCATCCATGTATAAATTATCTATGAATTATGATGAAACATTATTAACGAATATTGTGAATCAAGGAAGTTTGTTTTAATTGTGACTTGAGAACTTTGCTTGAGGACAAGCAAAAGCTTAAGTGTGGGGGTATTTGATAAACCGTAAAAGTAACATATTTTAAGCCCACATTTAGCATGCTTTTAGATGAATTAAGCCTCGAATTATGTAATTTGGTGCTCTTAATCCTTCGTTTTCATGTTTTATACTCAGGAGAGCACCCAAGGACGAAAAGAATGGAAAACGGGCCCAAAACGGAGTAAATGGGCCATATCACGAAATCCACACGGTCTGGGCCCAAGACCACACAGCTGTGCCTCACTTAACAGCCTCGACACAGCCTGGCCACGACTTACACGGACGTGTGCCATGGGCGTGTCCCTGCCACGGCCAAGAGGAGTTTTACTCAGATTTGGATACTTGGAGGCAAAGAAACACATTCCAAAGCCTATTCAAACACCCAAATAAGAATCCTATTTGAATTAGGATACTTAGGGGCCAAGTAAGGCATCTCAAAGTCTATATAAACACCCAAGGGGGCAACTTGCCCAAGGCTATCGTCTAGGGGCGTCTTACTAGGCCAGAGAAGGCAGATTTGTGGGGATTCACTCGAGGATAGCCAGTTGATTCATCTCTAGAAGCCGAAATTATACTCAAGACGGAGGATCTCTCCTTCAATTCCTTCAGGGAGTTTTATGGATTTCTTATGTTTTGTTTTATCTTTTCTTCTGAGATGTTTTCTTTTATTGTTATGAACTAAACCCTCAGATACCTGAGGGGGATGAAACTTAGATGAATCTTGTTATCGTTTACTGAACTATATGATAAATATTTGACTTGTTCTTAATTATGTGTGCTTAATTCTTGTGTTGATATTTCTGGGATATTGATTCAAGTTTGATGTGCTTAGGTGGAGGAGCAAAAGTCCTTGCCTAAGAGTAGATCTAGCATAGTTAAGCGGAGTTGATCGCGCGCCTAAAGATAGGGTGACGAGATTTTGCGAATTAGGGTGAAACCTAATATGGGATTCCATAGATCGAGTTAATGCAATTCTAGGGTTTTAATTAGAAAGAGATTTCAATTAATCAACCTAGGGTTAGACGTTATTCGCCGAGAGAGAGGGTTTAATATACATTAGGGAATCTTACGGATCAAGTCAAATGAATAAATCGTCTGCAGTTCGAGTTAGATAACAAGTGAAGTCTAGGTGGATTCTTCCTTGGGTGTCGTCTTAATCAATTGGTTTTTCCTCAAGTTATTTTCCCAAATTCATTCTTCTTTGTCTTAGAGTCTTTAATTTAGTAGCTAATTAATTTAGATTTAATAACAAATTCCCTTTATTTTAGGCTAGATAATAAAAAGAGAGTTAGTATTAGTACTTTTAGTTCCTTTGGGTTCGACATTCCGGTCTTGCCACTAAACTATACTCTTCATTCGATAGGTGCGCTTGCCTCAAATCATTGTCATAGTTAGTTTCGAGTTCGATCATTCTTTTTATAAATTTTAAGACTTTGACATCGCGAAAACAACGATCAGCCATTAAAGTCTCTTCTCTCTCTCCTAGGGTTTCCATGTTTATTTTGGAGAAGAAGATGAGAAAATATGATTTTTATTTTCTTTTCATCTTTTCAATTAATTAATATTTTCACTTTCCAATTTAGTCCCTAGCCTTTTTCTCATTCTCCATGGATTAATCATCCAAAAATATCTACATAATTTTTTATTAATGGTCTAATTACCATATAAGGACCTTAAGTTTTGAATTCCATAGCTATTTGATCTTTCTAGCTACTAGAATCCAACTTTTGCATTTTATGCGATTTGGTCCTTCTCGTAATTAAGCACATAATCGGTAAAATTTTCTTTTCAAAATTTTCACATGACACTTCTAGTATAATATGGATCATATAATAAAATAAAAATAAATTTTATTTTTTGGCTCGAATTTGTGGTCCCGAGACCACTGTTCTGATTTCATCGAAATTGGGCTATTACAGGAAGACAATTTATTATAGACGGGGGATGGAGTGGGTGTTAGTGACGGCCGTATCGAAGATTGCCACTCAAAGAAAGTCTGCTTCCGGCAACTGAGAGAAGATCTTGAGATGAATATGGAGACGAAGTTGGTTCAAGCGCCTGATGTTTCCTGAAAAGACAAATTGCTGGAAAGAAATTTTAATGGATCTATAGGTTATCTTTGGACACTATCTCATGGTCCTGCCGTGGACAGTTGACCTCAACCTATCGGGACCCTTTCCAAGCGTGGTCTTGACTTGGATCCGTTTTCCTTGACTACTGGGTTTTCTTTACAAGCGACGAGTATTGGAGGAGATTGGCAGCCTAGTGGGTAAGGTAGTAGGTTGGATACTAAAACTGATAGTGGTACAAGGGGTAGGTTTGCTAGAATGGCGGTCTATGAGTTCGACTCCTTACGGGCAGTATGCTTTTCCTGTGGCCGGTATGGGCACCTAAAAGGTCTTTGCCCTCTGCTGTTGCCGATCAAAACCCCACCAGAGACAAGGTTATTGATTCTGACTAGGCGATCGAAAATCTTGTTTCAGTGGAGATTGAGGAGCCCTTTAGTCCATGGATGGTAGTCGAACGCAAATCCAGGCGAAATCAAAAAGATAATCGTAATCAAAATGCGAAAATCATGGCTAGAGAAAGGGAAGGAACCAAATTTGTTATTCTGGCGTTAATGGAGAAAGAAACGGCTGGTGTGAAAGATAATGGGTCAAACATTCCTGAGACTAGGTTTATACAAGGAGATTTTATAAAGAAATTAAAAAAATATATATAGGGTTGGTTTCTAGGCTTATAGGTGGCCAAAGTAAAATTTCCCATGGTACGGGCCATGTGAATGTGACAGGACCTGAGGCTTCATGTAACACCCCAAACCCGGTCAACACGCTACTACCAAATCCAGCATGTCACAGGGAAAAACATTTTTTTAAAGAAGACAGGAGGTTGTTTTAATTATGTAAAGAATCGTTATTGAAAACAAGTTGCCGTCTCTTATTTTAAGAAAACCTTTGATTTTCATGAAAAGCCGAATTAGTTTAAGTAATATCGCTAAAACCGTCCAAATTTGGTCTTAAAGGAAAACTCAGTTAACTTGTTGTTACTACTTGTTTGCCGTTACCCGATGGTAAAGTTTTAGAAAAACCCGACGAGTTGTGAAAGTTTGGAAAACATTCTTTTTATAGGTTATTTAGGCATGCCGTTTCGTTTAACTTATACAAATTTCCGTGAGAAATAAAGCAGATAAATAAACCCCAAAGTGAAAGTTAGTGGCCTTATTACAACCCGAAAACCAAATTTAAAGTAAAGTAAACCAAAATAGTATTTTAAAACAAAACCCGAAAGAGAATGCGCATGGCCACCTCGAGTGCGCCTCGGCCAGCATCCGCGATCTACGAATCATCTGCAAAATGTAAAGGAAGGGGTGAGTCACCGAGACCAGTGTATACTTCCCCAACCCGAAAATGTTAATGCCCTTACACAGTTCATAAGCCAACATGCATGTCATGCAACCCCAAAACCTAACCATCCGAAACTCCTGAATCTACCCCGTGTGGTACCAAACCACTGGTGGTCAAAACCACTGGTGACCGTAGTCACAAATAATATACATATGTGGTCAAAACCACTGGTGACCGTAGTCACAAATAATGTGTGTGGGGCCAACCCACATTGTGGTCACAACCACTGGTGACAATCCCGTATATCGTCATGTGGGGCCAAACCACTGTGGTACCAAACCACTGGGACGAGTCACAAAGATAAATATATGTGGTACCAAACCACTGGTGGTCAAAACCACTAAGACTTAGTCACAATAATATAGAAAGTGGGGCCAACCCACTATGTGGTCAAAACCACTGGTGACAGTCTAGAATCATGCCTTCCCCCTCCTCTCATCATACCCATTTTTATGAACATGCTTTTAATGGCATAATAATCATGCTTAACATACAAAAATCACATGGCATGGCATATACAGATTTACATAGGCATTTAACGTTTGCCAATCAAGTGGACTTACCCGGAGTCCTCGCTTTTACCCACAAGGGTAACATACCCATTTCAACGGTTATTCCGGCTTTTGACAATATACATGATAAACATATTAACTAATGAAGTGTGTAAGAGTTACACACCTGATTACCCGTAATACGATGCTCTCTACGTCGGTACTGTCGTTAATCGACACTACCGCTATCTGTCTACTGCTTTGCTCAGATGCCGGCCCACACCCCGGTGGCCAATCGCGAACAGCCGACACTGCCCTCCTTTTGAACTTAGGGGCTGGGGTCTCAGATCTAACCCCACCTACCGCTTGGCTGACATTAGGGTCCATAATACCTTTGGTCACTAAATCAGTTTAACACAGAGAATAACTAAGAATGGAGATTTAACCCGAAGGAACAGATCCCTTACCTAGATCGACAGATCTCAAGATCAAGATCCAAACTACGAACCGAGCAAGTCCCGAGAATCCAAACTTATGCGTCACCCCCTTCCTATATTCGGCCAAACACATCACTATTAAACAAATAGCCATTCGGCTTTGGTCATGAAATCCCGAAAGAGATAACGTGAGAAAATGACCGCCCCCTTACCTCAACACCTTACCATCACCAAGCAAAAGCCGAAGCAACGCGAAGACGAGCCCCCCTTCAATTGGCCAAGAACCAACAATATAGGATTAATGCCTTCGGCATCAGCAAGAAGAAAAGAAGATTTAAAACTAGAGGGAGACACTTACCACGATTGAACAGATATCCGATTAACAAGTTATGCCGCCAAATAAGAATGATCTGCAAGATGTGGGTTGAGATTCGGCTAGAGTAGATTCTTCGGGAAAGAGAAGCACATAGAATGCTCTTGGGATCCAAGAGGTTTTGGCTATGGTTCCAAAAGAAGAGAAAGAAACCGAAAGAAAAGGAGGGTAATGGTTTCGACTCTTGCTTACACAAATAAAGGAAGAAAAAGAATAGTGATATGGCTTTGGAGAGATTCGGCTACAAAGGGTTTCAAGAAGAAAGATGAAAACAAAAGTGAAAAGGAGATAGATATGGTGTTTTCGGCTTTTGAAGATGAGAAGGAAAGAATGCACCAAAGTGACCCTAATGGTCTTTTAATGTTTCGGCTAAGATGGAAAAAGAAGAAGAACCGAAATTGCCTAGACAACTTTCGGCAAAGAAGAAAATAGAGGGGTTTTTGAGAGAGAGTTCTAAGCACAACTCTACCTACCGAAAAAAAAGAACCGAAACCACTTGCACCTTAACCGAATTCGGCACACTCACTCCCTGCCAACACAAAACCGATTCCCCCTTCCCTATGCAGAGTTTAGAATTTGGCCAACTCTAGCTCCCATGTCCATCCCCTCAATTTTCTCCTGGCCACTCATTCAAACCGATTTGAATGAGTCAAACTCCTACAATTTCTCTTCTCCACCCATTTGAATCTGTTGACTCTTTCAACATCTATCCATCAGAGTCCGTCTTGAGCACATCTCCTCCAGTCTCCCAAGGTCAAAAGAATATGCGAGAAGGGATCTTCGCAGCTCGAACCAAAGCTCTCCCACTTGTATGTGGCGTCACTCTCCTTGTGCTTAAGTGGCACCTCCCTTGCCACTTTACCACTGGGGTACTTGTGTCAAAACACTCCAATAATTTCCCTTAACACCTAACTCACCCAGCTCCCCCCTTCTTAGAAGCCCAAAACGAAAATTTTTGCTATGGCTCAGGCCTACCCCTAGCTCATGCCTGAACCCGAAAACACCCTAAACTAGCTCAACAACCATACCATCACATGCAAACACACATAAATGCAAAGACCCCGATTTAAGGATGTTACAGTTCTACCTCCCTTAAAAATAATTTCGGCCTCGAAATTACCTAGTCAAAAGAGTTGAGGGTATTGCTGCCGTATCACATCCTCTGGTTCCCACGTAGCCTCTTCCACTCCATGATTTTGCCAAAACACTTTCACCAAAGGAACCGATTTCCTACGTAAGACTTTGACATGCCGATCCAGTATCTGCACTGGTTCTTCCTCAAAAGACAAATTCGGGCTCACCTCGATTTCCTCCACTGGCACAACATGCGACGGATCTGAACGATAGCGCCTAAGCATGGAGACATGAAACACGTCGTGAATCTGACTCAATTCTGATGGCAACTCGAGCTGATAAGCTACTGGTCCTACCCGCTTCAACACCGTATATGGCCCGATAAACCTAGGGCTCAGCTTGCCCTTCCGACCAAACCTCATCACCTTCTTCCATGGCGACACTTTCAGAAAGACCTTGTCACCCACTGCAAACTCTATATCCCTCCGCTTAAGATCGGCATAGGACTTCTGCCTGTCCGAAGCTTCCTTCAGACGAGCTCGAATCACCTTAACTTTATCCTCTGTTTCAAAGAACCAACTCGGACCCAACATCGATGTTAACCCAACTCGTCCAAATAACGTAGGGAGTACGACACTTCCGTCCATATAATGCTTCATATGGTGCCATTTGGATACTACTTTGATAACTATTGTTGTACGCGAACTCGCCAACGGTAAATATTCCTCCCAACTACCAAATGAAATCCAAAACACAACCCCTTAACATATCTTCCAAGATCTCAATCACCCTTTCGATTTCCCATCATTGCGGATGAAATGTCGTCTTTGAAGTCCAACCTTGTACCTAACGCCTGATGCAACGCTTTCCAAAACCTTGACGTGAATCTGGGATCCCTACCTGAGATAATCGACACCGGCACTCCATGCAGTCTCACTATTTCCGCTACATACAACTTAGCCAACTTTTGGAGTGAGTAATCAACCCGAACCGGTATAAAATGAGCTGATTTTGTCAGACGATCAACAATCACCCAGACCGAGTCTTTCTTGCTGGGCATAAGGGGTAGCCCACTGACAAAATCCATTGTAATCCTTTCCCATTTCTATTGCAGAATCTTTACCGGCTGCAACAGACCCGATGGTAACTGATGTTCAGCTTTGACTTGCTGACACATCAAACACTTACTTACAAATTCGGTTACTTCCTGCTTCAGACCCGGCCACCAGAACTGTTTCTGCAAATCTCGGTACATCTTGCTACCTCCAGGATGCATAGCGTATAGACTGCTATGAGCTTCCTGAAGAATCCTCTGCCTTAACTCAACGTCCTTCGGCATACAAACTTTCCCTTGAAAACACAACACTCCATCGCTGCTCAAGCTATAACCTTCCATTCCACCATTCTGCACTTGTAAACATCGAGCACTTAAGACTTCATCCACTAGCTATTTCTCCTTAACCAGATTCACCCAAGTCGGCTTCACCTACAATTCTGCTAACAGACTTCCGTCGTCATACAGGCTAAGGTGGGCAAACATTGCTCTCAGGTCTGCTACCACCTTGCGGCTCAACGCGTCAGCCACTACGTTAGCCTTACCCGGATGGTATTTAATCGAGCAGTCGTAGTCCTTCAACAACTCGATCCACCTCCGCTGCCTCAAATTCAATTCCTTCTGAGTCAAGAGGTACTTCAAACTCTTGTGATCCGTGTAGACTATAGACTTCTCCCCATACAAGTAATGCCTCCAAATATTTAGGGCGAAAACCACTGCAGCCAACTCCAGATCATGTGTCGGGTAGTTCGCTTCGTGGGGTCTCAACTGCCGAGACGCATACGCCACTACTTTCCCCTCTTGCATCAGCACACATCCTCATCCGATATGCGACGCATCACAATACACCGTAAACTTTTTCCCCACTTCAGGCTAAATCAAAATCAGAGCTTTGTCAAAATCCTTTTTAACTTGTCAAAACTTTCCTGTTGCTTATCTGACCACACAAATGGAACCCCTTTTCTCAGCAACTTAGTCAACGGCGCTGCAATCAAAGAAAACCCTTCCACAAATCTTCTGTAATATCCTACCAAACCCATAAAACTCTGAATCTCTACTACCGACTTAGGTGGTTTCCAGTCCAACACTGCCTCAATCTTCCGAGGGTCCACTCTAATTCCCTCAGCTGACACCACATGACCCAAGAAGGTTACTTCCTTAAGCCAGAACTCGCACTTACTAAACTTTGCGAATAGTTGCTTCTCCCTCAGAATCTGCAAAACCACACGTAGATGCGCGTCATGCTCCTCCTCAGATTTCGAGTACACCAATATGTCGTCTATAAACACTACGACGAACCGGTTCAAGTACAGCTGAAACACCCGATTCATCATGTCCATGAACGCTGCTGGCGCATTGGTCAACCCGAACGGCATTACCAAGAACTTGTAGTGCCCGTATTGAGTGTGAAATGTCGTCTTATGGATATCGGCCTCCTTTACCTTAAGCTGATGATACCCCGACCTTAAATCAATCTTAGAGAAGACTGATGCACCCTTAAGTTGATCGAACAGATCGTCTATCCTTGGCAATGGGTACTTGTTCTTGATCGTCAACTTATTCAGCTGTCGGTAATCTATACACATCCGTATTGTACCATCTTTCTTCTTAACAAAAAGCACAGGCGCTCCCCAAGGTGATACACTCGGTCGGATGAAACCCCGGTCCAACAATTCCTGAATCTGTGCTTTCAGTTCCACCAACTCCTTCGGTGCCATCCTATATGGAGCAATAGACACTGGCGCGGTTTCGGGTAACAAGATCTATACCAAACTCAACTTCACGGTGCGGAGGCGGACGGAAAGTTCTCCTGGGAATACATCGGTAAATTCCTTCACCGTTCAGACATTCCCTACAGTTGATTCCTTGGCCTCCAATGCACAAACATGAACCATGAATGCCTCACAACCCTTCCTCACCATTTTCTCGGCCTTTAGAACAGATACTACGCTGGATAGATAATCCCTTCTATTACCTATCATCACCACCTCTTCGCCCTCAACAGATCTCAATACCATGCGCTTAGCTGCGCAGTCTAAACTTGCTTGGTACCTCACTAGCCAGTCCATCCCAAGGATCAAATCGAACTCCCCAAATGGCAGTTCCATCAGATCGGCCAAAAACACTACCCCCTGAAGTTCTAAGGGTACATCCCTATACAGTTTGTTTACTTCTACAGAGTGACCTAGAGGGCTAATTACTGTCATCTCCTTAGAAGAAATCTCAAAGGCTAAATTCATAGTTCCCACTATACTACTGGCAACATAAGAGTGCATCAAACAAACGTCTATCAAAGCAGTATAAGACAGTCCAAAAATTAAGAATGTACCGGTTATGACGTCCGGTGCGTCGCCCTACTCTCGACGCCTCGCTGCATAGACCAACCCAAGCTGTCTTGCCTCTGTGCTCCCAGCACCTCTGCCCGGTATTCCACGGCCTCGTCCAGAACCATTACCTCTCCTGGCCGAACCGCGACCCCTTTGTGGTTGCTGACCATCCTCCCGAACGTATACGGCCTTGACCTCGGGATCGGATCTGGTGACCTCTGCGGACAGTCCCTTACCCAGTGCCCCATTGACCCACACTCGAAGCACCCTCTGTTTCCTGTCCAACACTCTCTCGAATGAGACTTCCCACACCGAGCACACCGCGGCGGCCACTGAGTAGTAGCAGCAGGCCTTGCAGCTTGATTCAGCCCACCATATCTAGCCCTTTTCTGCGGATTCCCGACAGACCCTGATGACCCAGAATTCCTCTTAGTCCAATTCCTTTCCTGGTTTCGTCTCACTGACTGTTTCACCTCCTCAGCAATCTTGGCCTTCTCTACCAAGGCCGCAAATTCTCTCTCCTGCTGTGGAGCAATCAACATTCGCAGCTCATCTCTCAACCCGTCCTCAAATCTGACACAGCGCTCGTGTTTCGTAGCCCCGATACCCCGAGCATAACGACTTAACCGAAGAAACTCAGCCTCATACTCCGACACTGACTTATTCCCCTGGACCAAATTCAAGAACGCCTTGCGCTGTGCATCAATGTAACTGGCCCCAACATACTTCCTCTGATAAGCTGCCTTAAAGAAATCCCAGGTGATGTCATCGGCCATTGCTCCATCCCTGACCGTGAGCCACCACTGATAAGACTCATCCCAGAGAAGAGACACTATTCCCTTCAGCTTCTCCTCAGCCAAAAAATCTAAGTCATCCATTATACGTTCCATCGCCTCCAGCCAATACTCAGCTATATTGGGAGCCACACCAGATACACCACTGAATACCTCTGCTCCATTCGCCCGGAGTCGTTCAGACACAGATTTCTGAGCTCCCGTTCCAGCGCCTGTACCCGCGACTCTCTCCAGAACCCGCAGCAACTCCTGCGACACTGCGTCGTCACCACCCGTCTGATCCTGAAACTCTGCACCCACAGTTGGCGGTGGTGGTACCTCATTCTCCGACCCATGACCAGACCCTACCAGTTCCGACACAGTCATCCTACCTCTACCACGACCACGCGTATTACGCCCACGTCCTCGGGTGCTCATGACTACCGTTCACGAATTAATCTGATTTCAGAATTTTATGCATTAGATTCGTTCCATCATATTACAAAGACAGCTTTTATGAACGATTTTATTATAGGGATCGTTCTCGTAAGTTCACACAATCCTACAAGTTTCAGTCTCTAAAGTAATTTCCTATTACTACCAGTCATATGACAATCATCACAATCATATAAACATCAGTTAGGGGTACTTACCTGTGCGGATCGGTGCCGGAGACTCGGTGCCATGCTTTCCCCAAATCAAGCATTTTTCATCAAAATCATTTTGTAACCCATTATTGAAAATATTTTGGGCCTCGGGCCCACAGCCGAGCTTTTAAACTTTGCTCTGATACCAAAATTGTAACACCTCAAACCCGGTCAACACGCTACGATCGAATCTAGCATGTCACAGGGAAAAACATTTTTTTAAAGAAGACAGGAGGTTATTTTAATTTTGTAAAGAATCGTTATTGAAAACAAGTTGCCATCTCTTATTTTAAGAAAACCTTTGATTTTCATGAAAAGACGAATTAGTTTAAGTAATATCGCTAAAACTGTCCAAATTTGGTCTTAAAGAAAAACTCAGTTAACTTGTCGTTACTACTTGTTTGCCGTTACCCGATGGTAAAGTTTTAGAAAAACCCGACGAGTTGTGAAAGTTTGGAAAACATTCTTTTTATAGGTTATTTAGGCATGCCGTTTCGTTTAACTTATACAAATTTCTCTAAGAAATAAAGCCGATAAATAAACCCCAAAATGAAAGTTAGTGGCCTTATTACAACCTGAAAACCAAATTTAAAGTAAAGTAAACCAAAATAGTAATTTAAAACAAAACCCGAAAGAGAATGCGCATGGCCACCTCGAGTCTGCCTCGGCTCCGTATCCGTGATCTACGAATCATCTGCAAAATGTAAAGGAAGGGGTGAGTCACCGAGACCTAGTGTATACTTCCCCAACCCAAAACTGTTAATGCTAAGCCAACATGCATGTCATGCAACCCCAAAACCTAACCATCCGAAACTCCTGAATCTACCCCGTGTGGTACCAAACCACTGGTGGTTAAAACCACTGGTGACCGTAGTCACAAATAATATACATATGTGGTCAAAACCACTGGTGACCGTAGTCACAAATAATGTGTGTGGGGCCAACCCACATTGTGGTCACAACCACTGGTGACAATCCCGTATATCGTCATGTGGGGCCAACCCACTGTGGTACTAAACCACTGGGACGAGTCACAAAGATAAATATATGTGGTACCAAACCACTGGTGGTCAAAACCACTGAGACTTAGTCACAATAATATAGAAAGCGGGGCCAACCCACTGTGTGGTCAAAACCACTGGTGACAGTCTAGAATCATGCCTTCCCCCTCCTCTCATCATACCCATTTTTATGAACATGCTTTTAATCGCATAATAATCATGCTTAACATACAAAAATCACATGGCATGGCATATACAGATTTACATAGGCATTTAACGTTAGCTAATCAAGTGGACTTACCCGGAGTCCTCGCTTTTACCCACAAGGGTAACATACCCATTTCAACGGTTATTCCGGCTTTTGACAATATACATGATAAACATATTAACTAATGAAGTGTGTAAGAGTTACACACCTGATTACTCGTAATATGACGCTCTCTATGTCGGTACTGTCGTTAATCGACACTACCGCTATCTGTCTACTGCTTTGTTCAGATGCCGGCCCACACCCTGATGGCCAATCGCGAACAGCCGACACTGCCCTCCTTTTGAACTTAGGGGCTAGGGTCTCAGATCTAACCCCACCTACCGCTTGGCTGACATTAGGGTCCATAATACCTTTGGTCACAAAATCAGATTAACACAGAGAATAACTAAGAATGGAGATTTAACCCGAAGGAATAGATCCCTTACCTAGATCGACAGATCTCAAGATCAAGATCCAAACTACGAACCGAGCAAGTCTCGAGAATCCAAACTTATGCGTCACCCCCTTCCTATATTCAGCCAAACACATCACTATTAAACAAATAGCCATTCGGCTTTGGTCATGAAATCTCGAAAGAGATAACGTGAGAAAATGACCGCCCCCTTACCTCAACACCTTACCATCACCAAGCAAAAGCTGAAGCAACGCGAAGACGAGCCCCCCTTCAATCGGCCAAGAACCAACAATATAGGATTAATGCCTTCGGCATCAGCAAGAAGAAAAGAAGATTTAAAACTAGAGGGAGACACTTACCACGATTTAACAGATATCCGATCAACAAGTT
The DNA here is from genome assembly GCA_025698515.1 of Gossypium sturtianum. Taxonomy (NCBI): domain Eukaryota; kingdom Viridiplantae; phylum Streptophyta; class Magnoliopsida; order Malvales; family Malvaceae; genus Gossypium; species Gossypium sturtianum. The sequence goes on from CM046949.1 coordinate 38,803,440, forward strand.
ATGCCGCCATATAAGAACGATTCGCAAGATGTGGGTTGAGATTCAGCTAGAATAGATTTTTCGAGAAAGAGAAGCACATAGAATGCTCTTGGGATCCAAGAGGTTTCGACTATGGTTCCAAAAGAAGAGAAAGAAACAGAAAGAGAAGGAGGGTAATGGTTTCGGCTCTTGCTTACACAAATAAAGGAAGAAAAAGAAGAGTGATATGGCTTTGGAGAGATTCGGCTACAAAGGGTTTCAAGAAGAAAGATGAAAACAAAAGTGAAAAGGAGATAGATATGGTGTTTTCGGCTTTTGAAAATGAGAAGGAAAGAATGCACCAAAGTGACCCTAATGGTCTTTTAATGTTTCGACTAAGATGGAAAAAGAAGAAGAACCGAAATTACCTAGACAACTTTCGGCAAAGAAGAAAATAGAAGGGTTTTTGAGAGAGAGTTCTAAGCACAACTCTACCTGCCAAAAAAAAAGAACCGAAACCACTTGCACCTTAACCAAATTCGGCACACTCACTCCCTGCCAACACAAAACCGATTCCCCCTTCCCTATGCAGAGTTTAGAATTCGGCCAACTCTAGCTCCCATGTCCATCTCCTCAATTTTCTCCTGGCCACTCATTCAAACCGTTTTGAATGAGTCAAACTCCTACAATTTCTCTTCTCCACCTATATGAATCTGTTGACTCTTTCAACATCTATCCATCAGAGTCCATCTTGAGCACATCTTATCCAGGTCCTGGCGTCAAAAAGAATATGCAGAAAGGGATCTTTGCAGCTCGAACCAAAGCTCTCCCACTTGCATGTGGCGTCACTCTCCTTGTGCTTAAGTGGCACCTCCCTTGCCACTTTACCACTGGGATACTTGTGTCAAAACACTCCAATAATTTCCCTTAACACCTAACTCACCCAGCTCCCCCTTGTTAGAAGCCCAAAATGAAAATTTTTGCTATGGCTCAGGCCTACCCCTAGCTCATGCCTGAACCCCAAAACACTCTAAACTAGCTCAACAACCATACCATCACACGCAAACACACATAAATGCAAAGACCCCGATTTAAGGATGTTACACTTCACCTTTAAATTGAGAAAAAAATGGAAATAGAGTTGTAGTTGTTGGGCAGGCCTCAATGGAGTCTGATGGAATGTTGGGCCATGCCTTTGGGTCAGGTCTAACCGCTGAAGTCGATTAGGGGGGAGCATTGATGAAACTGGTGGCTATGGAAAAGAACTCTAATTCCAACATGAATGTAGTTGAACAAGCAGGTAATTCTTTAATGCATTTCTATCCCAATTTTGAAGGCCCCATTGAATTGGTGGTAGATTTAAATTCCAAATTTCTTGATTCCAATCGACACTTGGTTGTAACTTTTAAAGAAAATTTTAGTCCAAATATTACAAAGAACTCTACTAAAGAAGGGCCGATTGATTTTATTAAATCTAGTTTGTTCTCTAAAGGGCGCATCCTGGACCGAAAATATGGTAGTGGTCGTCTTGATAAGGCCTTAAATAAAACTATTCATGGTCGAGGAGGCCAATTTAAATTAATTTCTAGTTCTCGGGTCTTTCTACCTGATGCCATGTCTTCCATGGCAATGCTTATTAGCTCTCAGGTTGATCTTGAGGAGGATAAAATAGCTCGTTGTGTGGGTGGCCATGAAGATTGTGTTGGATCTCCTTCTGCTGCTTAGTGGTTGGTCCCGTTATCTTCTTTTTTATTATTTATGAATTTTACTATTTTTTGTTGGAATTTTTAGGGGTGTGATAGTATCAAGTTCCCATGATTTTTCCGCGACTATAACCGTGAGCATAGACTAAATTTGATTGGACTTCTAGAAATAAGGGTTACTAGAGGAAAAGTAGACTCGATCATAGCGCAGCTTTGCTTTCAATATTCTCATCACGTGGAGGCAATTGGTTTTCAGGTGGTACCTAGATTGGATGGAGTGATTCATGTTGAGGTTATTAAAAGTCACCCTCAATTCATTTTAGCCAGAGTTTCAGAAAGCATTTTGATCTGCCGAAATTTGATGTAGCAGATTAAACTAGTTTTCACACTTAAGGAGCCTGAATACAATCATTTCCATTACATTTTAGTTAATTTTCTTTAGTTTTATTTATATCCAATAAAATGTGCAAAATTGAGTCTTTCTTTTTACCTTAAGGGCTGAATGAGCCCTAAGGGAGAGCTAACATACTTTGTGAGTGTGCAGGAGACCATCAAAAGGCATTTTAGGATGATACTAGACGCAATGTCGCAACATAGGAGGATTGATGTTGCAACATAGGGAAAAAATGAAGAAAACTCAAGTCTTCCTTCGATGTCGTGACACAAGCTAAGGGTGTCGTGAAATACCCCTGATGGCTACAGAGGAGCATACTGGTTTCTATGTCATGACATAGGTCCTGGTGTGTCGCGACATCAACTCTGGTATGGAAATTAAACACGAAGCAGGGGTGTTTTGGTCTGCACAATCAAAATTTAAAGCTCAAGAATGTTAGCTAACTTAGGGTTAAGGACGAAGACCACCTGAAGGCTATAAATAGGCTCACTTGGCACATGTTAAAGTTACCTTTTAATTAACGTAGTTTCTTCCTTTATATTTAGTTTCATTTTTTTTCTTAGGTTTATATAGTTTATTTTATTTGTTCGTTATGTTCTTTCAAGAGATCTGAATTAAGGAATCATTCAACTTTGTGGATTTACGCTTAATATCAATACAATCAGGCTCTTTCATTTACTCTATCTTCTCGATTAACTAGCATGCTTTCTTTTTACGTCAATTATATATTGTGTAAGAATGCCATGAGGAACTAATCCTTTTATGGGGGATTGGCGAGTGGAGGTATGATCTGTTAACTATTTTGTAGGGTTACTCAACGGATCAGCTATTTTGGAAAGGAAAAACGTGAAATAAACCATAGGCATGACAACCTTGGAAAGTCATCAAGGTGGGAATTAACCATCCATGAACACCTTAACCCCAAACCAGTCTAGACTGTGAGGTCGAAAGATAAATAGTTCTTGCTGACTCGTTCTGTTAGTGGAAGATCGGAAGATCCTGCTAGGGTAGCGACTAGTTGATTGGCAAGGAACCTGAAGTGATAGTTGGTGGAGATTATCGAAGCGAGCTAATCACCCATAATCAGATTTGATTTATTCTTCCTTTTTAATCTCTTGAATTTTATCTTTTTATATTGTTTTATTTTTATCATTATAAAACCCCAAAAATCCTTAAATTTATATTCTTCGTACTATAACTAAATCTAAAGTACTAATTGGATTTTATAGTGCTTAGGTTAAAATTGATCTAGCACTTGCCTCCCTTGGGTATGATCCTTAGAGTACTCACCCACTCCTTGTAAAACTATATTACAACTAGACCCATATACTTGTGGATATCACCTTGTAATTCTATCTTTTATTGCAATATTCATATTTTGGACGTTAGTACGTCCGGAGGTAGTTAAGTTTTTGGCGCCATTGCCGGGGAGGCAAAGTCACTAAGTTAATTGTAATTTTCACACTTTATTAAAATAATTAGAACAATTTTAAGTTATAGATACAATTTTACTTTATTTCATTTATTGTTACTAATCTTTTCTTTCCGAGTTAGTGTATGACTCACAGTAGGGGCACATCTATTGTAGCAGCCACAGATCCAAAGAAAATAATTCAAAGAAATTGTCGACAACAACAATAGCAACAGCAGCAGATTCAAGATCCACCACCACCAGGTGCGGGTAATGTACCACGTGAAAATCCACTCTTTAACGACGTTAACGATAATGCCCTAGGAAACCTACTAGCACTACAACCTCTTGCAAACATTCAGATGGCTCGGAACGTAAGAAATTTAAGGGATTATGCCTTACCAAGTTTGGATATTGTCCAAGAAAGTATAGTAAGGCCGAGAATTATAACCAATAATTTCGAGATAAAACCGTCTATGATTCAAATGATCCAAAACAATCTGCAGTTTAGGGGCACTATGACAGATGACATTAATCAACATTTAAAATGGTTCCTTTAACTCTGTGATACTTTTAAGTATAACGGGGTCACTGATGATGCTATTCGTCTTTGGTTTTTCCCCTTCTCCTTGATTGATAATGCTTTTTCTTGGTTAGAATCGCAGGCACCAGGGTCTATCACGACATGGGATGAACTCGCTGGAAAGTTTTTACAGAAATTTTTCCCAATTAGCAAAGCAGTACAACTAAGAAGAGAGCTTACTATTTTTAGATAGATTGAGGGAGAAAGTTTTTGTGAGGCATGAGAACGGTTCAAAATTTTGATTCAAAAATGGCTGCACCACGGGTTTCCTAAGTGGATGCGACTGTAAGTGTTTTATAATGGGTTGGATGAAAATGCAAGATCTGGATTAGACGAAGCAGCAGGAGGATCCCTTATGAGTAGAACGTATGAGGATGCATACGAAATCATCTAGAATATGACGCTAAAGTCCTGCCAATGCCCAATTGAACGATTCACATATGGTTAGAAACCCGCTACGATAAAAGCGATCCAAGAGGATGATAAGTATCAACAGTTAATGGATAGACGCAACCGTATTGAATCGACTTCTATACCATCTATGCATGGGGGAGAAAATCGCTCTTCCACTATATTAACAACCCGACTGAGGATGTAAATACGTTAGGAATAGGGGTGGAAACCCTTATTCGAATATATATAATCTCGATTGGAGAGATCACTCAAATCTGATATACGGAGGAAATCAAGGAACATGTAATAATTTAAATCGAGTTAAAATTACTTATTACTAACCTCCTTATTTTCAAAAATCTCAGAACAGGGTCAACCCAAATGACCATACTGCATGTGGTTTACGACTAGACAAATTGAGAGAGAAATGCAGTTAATGAGAATTGATGTCAAGCTGTTGCAGTCTGAGTGCACCAATTCAACAAGAAAATTAACTAAACTCGAGGATGAAATGATCCAATTGATGAGCATGATGAGTGACATCAAGAGACAAATTGGCACAGGTATTCCCAGCAACACGGAAGATAATCCACGGAGAGAAGGTAAGGAGCATATAAAAACTATTGCACTCCGATCGGGCAAAGTATTGAGTAGCCCAGAAACCACTATTTTGGAAATAATAGTGGAGAATAATGACAATCCTCAAGAGGTATCCCTAGAAGCAGAAAATGAGCCAGAGTCAGAAGAGGTAATCACACCGACAGTAGAGACAGAGAATAAAGTAACCAAAGATTCTGTCGGTACAAAAATCCCATTCCCTTCGAGACTAGAAGAAAAGCAAAGGCGGGATGAGGATGAATTTATAAGTTTCCTAAAATTGTTTAAAACATTGAATGCTAACCTACCTTTAATTGAGTTAATTAAAAAAGTTCCAAAGTTCACCGAATTTTTAAAGGAGATGATGGCTAGGCGTAAGAAAATTGAGGTAAGAGAATAAGTTACTCTAAATGCCTCTTGTAGCGTGATTATTTCAAGACAGGTACCTCAAAAATTGAAAGACTCGGAGAGTTTTACTATTCCAATAGAGATAAGAAGTACTCACTTTAATAGAGCTCTATGCGATCTAGGAACTAGTATTAATTTAATGCCTCTGTTGATTTTTTAAAAACTCGGGTTAAGGGATCTGAGAACTACTTAAATAACACTACAGTTGGCTGACAGGTCTTCGGTACATCCAAAAGGAGTATTGGAAGATGTGTTAGTCAAAGTACGAAGCTTTATTATCCTCGTAGATTTTGTGGTACTTGATTTTGAAAAAGATCGTGAGATACCGATCTTCTTAAAAAGACCCTTTTTAGCCACTTTGAGATCCACCATTGATTTAGAAAAGAATAAATTAACTATGAAAATTAATGGTGATATTGAAACTTTTAAATGAGGCCATCAAACCAAGCAATGAAGATAAGAGGAAGTTAGGGGAACAGTGTAAAAAATTAATTATTTCTAACTACCCGAGTCAAGGGACACGCTTCCTTTTATGCATGTAGAAAGAATAAACAAGTTTTAGGAAAGGGACAAACGGACACAATTGGAACAACACGTTGGAAGATGGACCAGTATCAACAGAATAAGGAAATCCTCCACCGATGAATTAGTGACACTGTCGGATGAATCCGATAGTAAAACTTAAAAATTATTTGAATTGTTGTTTAACTTCTGCAAATTATTATATATAAAACTAATCACCTAGTTTAGATTTTGACTTTTATTTGGTGTAGGTTCATCTCTAAACCAAACCATCCTTAAATCTAGAAGTTCTTAGCCGAAACAGAGTCAGTGTCGCGACTTCGCCCCAGGGAGTCGCGACATAGCAGACAGTTTCCTTTAAACCTCTAACTGCAGGGTGTGTCATGAAACCAAACCTCGGTGTTGGGATATAGGTAACCTACCAGGGATGTCGTGACACTGAACCTCTGTGTTGCGACATCGCTGCAAGTTTTTGTAGGGTTGACTTAACCCAATTGCGCAACCCGATAGAATAATCTCCATTTAACCTGATTTTTAATCCTTTAAAACCTTATTTTCTAACCTAAAACCATAATTACTTCTAATTAAAACACCTCTTAACCCTTAATTCCCCAAACTCTCTCAAATCCCTCAACCTTTTAAACCCCAAACCCCTAATTTCTTGCACATTTTATCTACTATTCTCAAACTTTTCAATGATATTAGGAGCAACAAGGAATGGAAACATTTGGGAAAGTAAAGAATTGAAATGAATTTCCATTTTATATTAAAGGTTAAGGGTTCCTAAATTTAACTTTTTACTGTTCCATTGAATTGTTTGCTTAGAATTATATTAGAATATAATGCCTCATAGAAAAGTTAAAAGAACCAATGAATCCGAACCATCGATAGATCCAAACCTCCCAAATTTTGCAAACCTAGATATTGGGAAATTATTTATGAAACTTCAAGGAAAAACCTTTATCCAATAGAGGGGATTCGATCAATTAATGGTTATGTGTAAGGACATATGGCCTTTAGTTAGATATCATAGATGGGAACGTTTTTGGACGATCCCGAAAAAGAATGTCGTGGTTCCCATTGTTCAAGAGTTTTATGCATCTTTACGGGACCATGAGTCTAGAAATACTGAAGGTCGTATGTGGGATATGGTACTTGTGCTGGGGAAGGAAGTGCGAGTAACCCCTCGAATCATTTGCGATTTTTATAATGCTCCATATTATGAGAATGATTTCATTGATGAAACTGATCTTGAATACTTCTGAGATATAGATATGGACAGTATGATAAACTTCTTAACTAAAGGTAGGGGGAATGGAAATATCGCGCAAGTACCAATATCCTAGTATTTTTTCATCAAGCGAACATGTTTCCTAAAGCTAAAATGTGGATCCAATTTGTATGCACAAGAATCATACCTACTTTAAATGTTTCTAACATTAATACTTTTAGAGTTAGTATTACTCTATGCGATTTTGCTTAAAAAGCAAGTATGTATCAGTAAATTGATTCATCAGAACAAGAGGAGATGCATTGGTAGCAGAAGGTGGGAGTCTTTTTTACCCATCTAGTGACGGCATTATGCAGAAAGGCGGGTGTACCTATGACATCCACTCAGCAGTCACTAAAATCGTCCAAAAGTGTTATTTGCGACACCTTATTCCAACAGTACACAAAATTGTGAGCCAAACAAATAAAGGATTGGAACAAGCGACAATAAGAAGTGACGGTTACACCGACTACATCTAAAAGGTTGACACGAGCTCAACAAAACATCGGGGAAAATAGTCATCCAAAGCTTTATTTGATGATACAGTGGATGCATGAGTCGATACCAATATTCCAAGAATTTTCAAGGCAACATAACATCCAGGTCCTTAATTATACACCTGACATGTTCGGGCTGACAAATGAAGAACAAGAAGAAGAAATACATGAAAGTAAAGAGGAAAGAGAAGATGAGGAGAATGATGAGAGTGGGGAGATGGGTGAGGAAGACGATTGAACTATTTTAATTTTGTAAAGACTTGTATTAATTATTGGATGATTTTACTTTAGACTTTGTAGGAGTAGGATTAATAAGTAGATTTTTTATTTTGTTGCACTTTGTTAAATTTTCTGTGTAGGAACCCAACATGAAAGAGACACAAACAATTCGAGCTAACACGATCAAAGGAGGAAGCACTCACCATAAGCAATTGGAGTGACCACAATCAATCGGGTAACTTCCTTCCTTATCTATTTATGGGCTACACATTGAGGACAATGTGTTAACTAAAGTGCGTGGAGGGTAACATAGAAAATTTGCTTCAAATTTTTACATTTTCTTTGATTTTCTTGTCTTTTGTGTGCTTGAGCTTGTAGAAATACAAGTGATTGGTTAGGAGCATGTACATAGGTTGCTTGTGTTTATGAATAAATTTGGCATGATGATAGGTGAGAACTTTTTATTATTAGGCTACTAAGTTCTATATGTTACACTATAAGTAAGTATTAAGCAATCAACTATACCAAGTGATATAAAAAATACAAGGAAACGAGTATGCTAGTACGAATGATAAATAGTTAGATTTGTATTTTTTTGGTTTATTAAATTTGTGCATGTTGAGATATATAGGGATGACCTAAGGCATTGTTTGGAACACATCTAGAGCCAAAAAGCTATCCTAATTATATTTCACCTTTAGTTGTAACACCCCGAATTTGGGCCTAGAAGAATTGGGCCCAATGGGCCTTGGGAATGGGAGCGTTTAAAATTTTTGAGATGTAAGTATCACTTAGAATATCATTAAGTTAGTATCGGGATTAATTGAAGCCTTAGAGTTAGGGGTGACCTTAGGGAAAAATTTATTTTTCTCACTTAGTGGACCCTAGTCTCAAGCATGAGGCCTCATAAGTAGATTTAGAGAAGAGAGGACACAAACGGGCTTGAAGTCCAGTGGTAAGTGGCGTCATATAGGGCTTAAAATAAGGTTTTGGTTGTTTAAAATGTCAAATTGGGCTTGTGGTACCAAAGTAGGGTGGCGCCATAGAGGAGAAAAGGGGGGCGTCACTAGTGGATGGAGAAGGCCCAAGTTTTGGTTGCTTGGAGCCCAAGTTATTGGGCCAAATTCGGCACTTAAAGAGGAGCTAGGGGGGACGGCACAAGGCTATTATTTAGGGTATTTTTAATGTTTAAAATATGTGGATATTGTGCTGATAAAGGAGGGAGGAGTTGGAGCTAATTAAGTCTCTTTTGATAGGTGTTCTGATAAGGATAAGGGAAAGGAAGAGGAGCTATCTAGGAGGATAGAGGTGGCCGAATATGGGACTGTGTGTGTAAAGGGGCGGCGGCTAGATAGAGTTAGGCAAAGCCGAATTCTGTCTCTTTTTCCCTTTCTTCTTCTTTTCTCTGAAGCTCTCTCTCTCTCAGTTTTCTCTATTGCCGAAACTTTTCTATTCTTTTTTTTCTTCTTTCGAAATTACTTCCTAGCCGAAATCTCCAAGGCTCTTTTGTTTTCTTTCCCTAAGCCAAAACCGAAACTCCTCACTCAGTTCTTCTAAAAGCCGAAAACGCATCAGCCTTTTTGTTTATCTTTTTCGGGTTTTTTTTAAAAGCCAAAATTCCTAGATCTATACTCTTCTACGCTTTGATCTTCTTCTGGGATTGCCGAATCTTTCTGCAAGGGGGTAGCCAAAATCATCTGTAGAGGTAAATGTCGATTTGTGTATTCTTTTTCGGCTTTTAGAGATCTTAGCCGAATGGCTATATGGTTAACTAATCGGGTGTTTTCTATTGTTTGCGGCATTCTGGGATTTGAAGGGGATTCAATCGCTTAGATTTCTAAGCCAGAGTTCAGTAGCCCTTGGATCGTATCACTTTCGGGATTTCAAGGTAAGGAAATCTGTTAATTTAAGCATATAATTCGGGTAAGACACTAACCCTTGGCCGAATATAGGAGAGGCATTATCTTTGCGTTCTTCCGGCTTTTGAGCAAAGTTGTAGACAAAGGGCAATAGATCCGATTAGCGAGGGTATCGACATAGAGGGTAGTCCTACGTATTAATCAGGTGTGTAACATTCTCACACCATTTGGATTGCTTGTAGTATATGTTTATAAATATGTTATATTCTGCTAAATGCCGAAATACCGGCATGGCTGTTGAAAACCCGAGGAGGGTAAAGGCGAATCACCAGGTTAGTGATCTCTGTCATTCTAAAGTGAATGTTTCTGTTGATTTGGTATGATAAACATGTATGCCGGTTTCAGGGATTGCATGGGGTTGGGTGATTGATGAAAGGGGAAGTGTTCTGTTGTAGTGGCTTTTGCCATGATCTGTTGTAGTGGCTTTTGCCATGATCTGTTGTAGTGGCTAATGCCATGATCTGTTGTAGTGGCTATTGCCATGATCTGACGATGAGCAATATATCTCTGCGCATGACCGCCATCGATGGTGTGTAGCGGTGTGGGTTGATTGTAGAAATCCCCAATGGTGTGATTGGCAGGTAAGGGTGGTGTGTAGCGGATGGAAACCTAGGATTGGGTTGGGCTTTGCATATTTTCTGATATATTATACTCTGTTATCTGTTCTGTGGGGCTAAGGCCCAATCTGATGGTGCACGAGGGTTGCACACTGAGTCTCGCGACTCACCCTATTATTTAACATCTTTCAGGTAGCACCTAGTGCATTGGACCGGGTTGGAGAGGAGCGCAAGGTGGCCATGCGAGGGATTATTTTGATTCAGCAAAAGACTTTACTAGTTTATTTATTTTTAATATTTTTAATTAGTGGGTTTAAATTTCATTGTAATAAGGCCATGGGCCACTAGCTTCATATTTTCGTTTGTTTTGGGCTTTTATTATTACTAGACATTTATATTTTACGTTTTAATTAAGTTAAGGCAGGTATCAAATTTCGGTTCTTAAATCACTAAGGCATTACTATAAAATGTATATCTTTTACAAATTATTCAACCATTTAGTTTTCTCGAATAAAGTGTTAAACTCAAGAAAAATATTTTCCAAAATTGCGACATCTTTTAAAATCTCCCTAAGTGACATGCCAGATCCGGTCATGGTGTTTGGGCCGGGTTTGGGGTGTTACAAATTGGTACCAGAGCACGGTTCAAAACTCGGCTTTGGGGTTTTGGGCCCAAAACATTTTCTAAAGTTGGGTTTTTTAAAACATGCATGTTTATAAATAACACAGGAGGGTTTTCTCGGCACGGCACCTGCGTCTCACCCAAGTTCGCGAGTAAGTGTTCGAACTCATCAGTGTTATATATATATATATATATATATATATATATATGTGGGCTTGATGGGCTTTAAGGGACGTAGATTATTTTAATTAGAGCTTGATGGACCTTAGGCCTAGTTAAACAACTCTCAATTGCATAAGACTTAATCCAACCGAACAAACCTATAGACAAGTCGCAAGACCAGGGTGTGGCAACAGGCATGCGCATGTCTAGGATTGGATCCGGAAGAGCACGGTACTTAAGCAGTCCTAGTGACTCATCTCCTCTTCGCTGGAATCCTACCCGTGTATAGTGATTTGCTTCACCCTAGCCACGAGGATTTGTTGACGGGCCAAAATTTATAACTAAAACCCGAAAGGGACCAGCGACCTGATTTTCACAAAATTACTGAGATGTCCCTAGTTTAAAAAAAAATTCGAAACACCCCGGATGGCAAAATTACCAAAATACCCCCAGATTTTCAAATTACCAAAATACCCTCGAAATGCAAAATTACCTTATTTCACAAAGGAACCCTATTTTGGAAAATTACGAAAATACCCCTGTAGGATAAATTACGAAAATACCCCTAGGTAGTGAAACGATGAAGACACCCCTACATGATGAATGTAAGTTTGTGGATGCTACTTGTATGTGGATGGTTGATGATTGAACGTATGTGCTTCTTAGGACTAGAAGATGTGAACTTGAGACTGAAACTTGTAGGTGTAATTCTGAATTCGAAAGAACTACTCTTAAACTACTGTTCATAAGACTGTTCGTGGTTAATCAGTGAAAGAAAACTATTAATTCATAAAATTTCTAACCAGATAAACGTTAATTGGAAGAATGAGTGCAAGGGGTCGAGGACGTCCACCGTGTGGTCGTGGTAGGGGTAGGATGACCGTGTCAGGGCCAGCTTTGGTCTATGCAGCACGTCGCCAAGGGGACGAGGACGCTCTAGATGCGAATACCGGTGCGTACTCTACCATAGTATACTAAGTGTTTCTTTTGGCTTTAGAATTAGAGTGCACAGCGAAAGCATAGTGGTGAGACTTGAGTAGTACGATTAATAGTTAGTTGGAAATTTCGAGGACAAAATTTCTGTAAGGAGGGTAGAATTGTAACACCCCGAATTTGGGCCTAGAAGAATTGGGCCCAATGGGCCATGGGAATGGGAGCGTTTAAAATTTTTGAGATGTAAGTATCACTTAAAATATCATTAAGTTAGTATCGGGATTAATTGAAGCCTTAGAGTTAGGGGTGACCTTAGGGAAAAATTTATTTTTCTCACTTAGTGGACCCTAGTCTCAAGCATGAGGCCTCATAAGCAGATTTAGAGAAGAGAGGACACAAACGGGCTTGAAGTCCAGTGGTAAGTGGCGTCATATAGGGCTTAAAATAAGGTTTTGGTTGTTTAAAATGTTAAATTGGGCTTGTGGTCCCAAAGTAGGGTGGTGCCATAGAGGAGAAAAGGGGGGCGTCACTAGTGGATGGAGAAGGCCCAAGTTTTGGTTGCTTGGAGCCCAAGTTATTGGGCCAAATTCGGCACTTAAAGAGGAGCTAGGGGGGATGGCACAAGGCTATTATTTAGGGGATTTTTAATGTTTAAAATATGTGGATATTGTGCTGATAAAGGAGGGAGGAGTTGGAGCTAATTAAGTCTCTTTTGATAGGTGTTCTGATAAGGATAAGGGAAAGGATGAGGAGCTATCTAAGAGGATAGAGGTGGCTGAATATGGGACTGTGTGTGTAAAGGGGGGGCGGCTAGATAGAGTTAGGCAAAGCTGAATTCTGTCAGTTTTTCCCTTTCTTCTTCTTTTCTCTGAAGCTTTCTCTCTCTCAGTTTTCTCTATTGCCGAAACTTTTCTATTCTTTTTCTTCTTCTGTGGAAATTACTTCCTAGCAGAAATCTCCAAGGCTCTTTTCTTTTCTTTCCCTAAGCCAAAACCAAAACTCCTCACTCAGTTCTTCTAAAAGCCAAAAACGCATCAGCCTTTTTGTTCATCTTTTTTAAGTTTTTCTTAAAAGCTGAAATTCCTAGATCTATACTCTTCTACGCTTCGATCTTCTTCTGGGATTGCCGAATCTTTCTGTAAGGGGGTAGCCGAAATCATCTGTAGAGGTAAATTTCAATTTGTGTATTCTTTTTCGGCTTTTAGAGATCTTAGCCGAATGGCTATATGGTTAACTAATCGGGTGTTTTCTATCGTTTGCGGCATTCTAGGATTTGAAGGGGATTCAATCGCTTAGATTTCTAAGCGAGAGTTTAGTAGCCCTTGGATCGTATCACTTTTGAGATTTTAAGGTAAGGAGATCTGTTAAGTTAAGCATATAATTCGGGTAAGCCACTAACCCTTGGCCGAATATAGGAGAGGCCTTATCTTCGCGTTCTTTCGGCTTTTGAGCAAAGTTGTAGACAAAGGGCAGTAGATCCGATTAGCGAGCGTATAAACATAGAGGTTAGCCCTACGTATTAATCTGGTGTGTAATATTCTCACACCATTTTGATTGCTTGTAGTATATGTTTATAAATCTGTTATATTCTACTAAATGTCGAAATACCGGCATGGCTGTTGAAAACCCGAGGAGGGTAAAGGCGAATCACCAGGTTAGTGATCTCTGTCATTCTAAAGTGAATGTTTCTGTCGATTTGGTATGATGAACATGTATGACGGTTTCTGTGATTGCATGGGGTTGGGTGATTGATGAAAGGGGAAGTGTTCTGTTGTAGTGGCTTTTGCCATGATCTGTTGTAGTGGCTTTTGCCATGATCTCATTGTAGTGGCTAATGCCATGATCTCATTGTAGTGGCTATTGCCATGATCTGACGATGAGCAGCTATCTACAGCATGACTGCCATCGATGGTGTGTAGCGGTGTGGGTTGGTTGTAGAAATCCCCAATGGTGTGATTGGCAGGTAAGGGTGGTGTGTAGCGGATAGAAACCTAGGATTGGGTTGGGCTTTGCATATTTTATGATATATTATACTGCTATTCTCGTGCAGTGGGGCTAAGGCCCAATCTGATGGTGCACGAGGGTTGCACACTGAGTCTCGCGACTCACCCTAGTATTTAACATCTTTCAGGTAGCACCTAGTGCATTTGACCGGGTTGGAGAGGAGCGCAAGGTGGCCATGCGAGGGATTATTTTGATTCAGCAAAATACTTTACTAGTTTATTTATTTTTAATATTTCTAATTAGTGGGTTTAGATTTCATTGTAATAAGGCCATGGGCCACTAGCTTCATATTTTCGTTTGTTTTGGGCTTTTATTATTACTAGACATTTATATTTTACATTTTAATTAAGTTAAGGCAGGTATCAAATTTCGGTTCTTAAATCACTAAGGCATTACTATAAAATGTATATCTTTTACAAATTATTCAACCATTTAGTTTTCTCGAATAAAGTGTTAAACTCAAGAAAAATATTTTCTGAAATTGCGACATCTTTTAAAATCTCCCTAAGTGACATGCCAGATCCGGTCATGGTGTTTGGGCTGGGTTTGGGGTGTTACATTAGTACTAATTTCTAAGCCTGTGACACTTCTTAATGGACCACATTACAAGCCTCGAGCCTGAAAATGTCAATTTGTATTTGCCCTTGTTCTTTGGTCTTGCACGACAAGATCACATACGTCTGGCCATACGAATTGAGGGTTAAGTAGATATATAATAGTGAATTTTGTAAAAAATTATGTGAAAATGGAAAGAATAGTGTGATATGGGAATTATAGGTTAGCTTGAAAGTGCAAAACAAGAAAAAAATCCAAAAAGAAAATCCATACGAGTAGAAAAAGTATCTGAAAAGCCAAAAAGCATTCTTGAGTGAGAAAAAATTGAAAAAGAACAGTGATAAAGTCACAACAATAGAAAAAAATCGTTTATTTGTGCACTGAAACTCGTAGGCTAGCCATAGTTACTATGTCATGTTATAATTTCCTATATGGAGAGATAAGGAAGGTGAAAGAAGGAGAAATGAGGCGATGAGCAGGTGAGGGTCACTAAGGGGGAAGAATAGGGATCAATATGAAGTGCCAAACTATTTTCATGTTTGTAACCATTTTGATGCTTACTGTTTTTGAATTCCATACCTGTCCTAAGCTTGAGAACATTACAAGCCGAAAAGTTCTATGTGACCTAAATATCCTTATACATGGATGGACATCATACTAGAAATGTGCATAAACGACTATTTGTATTCTTCTCAGATAATTAAAGTACTTGTATGATTTGTTGATGGATTCCTATATGGGAGACCTTTAATACTTGTATATTTTGTAACATACTAAACTTAGATGCTTGAAGTCAAAATGTGATAAGTCAATTATTCATCATGTTGAAATTGTTAGTAAGCATGAAATACCTAAGTGATATGCTTCGAAGTCGATACTTGTATCATACTTGCTCAAGGGTCGTCATGTTTATTTGTCATCTTTGTTTATGTTGCTTAAGGACAAGCAATGACTTAAGTGTGGGGGAGTTTGATCTACCGAAATTTGGTTTAGCATATTAAACTAGTTTTCACACTTAAGGAGCCTGAATACAAGGATTTCCATTACTTTTTAGTTAAAACTTTTTAGTTTTATTTATATCCAATAAAATGTGCAAAATTGAGTCTTTTATTAACCTTAAGGGTTGAAGGAGGCCTAAGTGAGAACTAAAGTACTTTGTGAGTGTGCAGGAGACCATCAGAAGGCATTTTAAAATGATACTGGATGTTATGTCGCAACATGGGAGGACTGATGTCACAACATAAGGAAAAAAATGAAGAAAAATCAAGTCTGGCTTCGATGTTATGACATAGACTGAGGATGTCGTGACATACCCTTGATGGCTATAGAGGAGCATACTGGTTACTATGTCACGACACAGGTCCTGATGTGTTGCGACATCGAATCAAAGACGGAAATTAAACACGAAGAAGGGGTGTTTTGGTTTGCACAATCAAACTTTACAGCTCGGGAACGTCAGCTAACCTAGGGTTAAGGATGACGACCACCTGAAGGCTATAAATAGGCTCATTTGGCACATGTTAAAGGTACCTTTTAATTAACGTAGTTTCTTCCTTTATATTTAGTTTCGTTTTCTTTCTTAGGTTTATATAGTTTAGTTTATTTGTTCGTTGTGTTCTTTCAAGAGATTTGAATTATGGAATCATTCAACTTTGTGGATTTACACTTAATATCAATACAATCAAGCTCTTTCATTTACTTTATCTTCTAAATTTAATTAGCATGCTTTCTTTTTACATCAATTATGTATTGTGTATGAACGCTATGAGGAACTAGTCCTTCTACAGGGGATTAGCGAGTGGAGGTATGATCTGTTAACTATTTTGTAGGGTTACTCAACGAATCAGCTTTTTGGGAAAGGGAGAACGTGAAATAAACACTAGGCCTGACAACCCCGAGAAGTCATCAAGGTGGGAATTAACCCAAAATTGATATTGCCCATCCGTGAACACCTTAACCCCAAACCAATCTGGACCGTGAGGTCGAAAGATAAATAGTTCTTGCTGACTCATTATGTTAGTGGAAGATCGGAAGATCCTGCTAGGGTAGCGACTAGTTGATTGACGAGGAACCCGAAGTGACAGTTGATGGAGATTAGCGAAGCGAGCTAATCACCCATAATCATATTTGATTTATTCTTCCTTTTTAATCTCTTGAATTTTATCTTTTCATATTGTTTTATTTTTATCATTATAAAAACCCCAAAAATCCTTGATTTTATATTCTTCGTACTATAACTGAATCTAAAGTACTAATTAGATCTTTTAGTGCTTAGGTTAAAATTGATCTAGCACTTGCCTCCCATAGGTATGATCCTTGGAGTACTCACCCACTCTATTGTAAAATTATATGAAAACTAGACCCGTATATTTGCGGATACTGCCTCATAATTCTAACTTTTATTGTAGTATCCATACTCTGGAAGTTAGTACGTCCAGAGGCGATCACATTCATAGAAGATCACTGCGATTAGCTTTTGTCTATGGAAGCTTTAACAGTTGTAAACAAAGGCATCTTTGGGGAGATTTGGAAAGTATCATTCCGGTGGACAGGACCCCATGGCTGGCAATTGGGGACTTTAATGCTATCCTTTCTTCTAGGGAAAAGAGAGGGGGCAGTTGGGAGAAGATGTTCCTATTTCAGTGATTTTATGGATTTGAACAACCTTCTTGACTTGGGTTTTCGAGGGTCTCAATTTACTTGGCAAATGAGAGGGGTGTTTGAAAGATTGGATAGAGCTATTTGTAATGAAGCTTGGTGCTTTATTTTTCCATAATGTACGGTGACTCATCTACCAAAACTAAGGTTAGACCACATACCACTTTTCTTATCTCTTATACCTGATTGCCACTCTTCTATGGGGTGTCTGTTTAGATTTTTAGCAGGTTGGTTTGAGCATCCTGCTTTCTCTGACTTTGTCAAACAAAAATGGAACGTCTCTGTAAGTATGTCAAAGGCTCACTCAGTCTTCACTGATTAGGTTAGACATTAGAATAAGGAAGTGTATGACAACATTTATTCGCGCAAAAAACAATTAATTAGGAAGTTGAATAATATCCAAAAAGTATTGGATGCTGCAAGTTATGTCTATCTTAATCAGGTTGAAATAGAGGTTAGGGGGGAGTTGGAAAATGTTTTACATCACAAAGAACTCTTATGGCGTTAAAAGGCAAGGTGTGATTTGTTATCTTTAAAAGATTGTAACACTAAATTTTTTCATTCACGCATTCTGCGACGAAGAAAACAGAACTGAATCGCGGCTTTAAAAGATTACATGGATGAACGGATTTTTTTATGAGGAGAAGTTGAAACTCGAGATAGTTGATTTTATAAGTTATATGGTGAACATTTGAGACAAATGAGAGGACTACCTCCAAGCACCTTCTCGCGCCTTAACGATGGCAATATGCAATTTTTGAATAAACCGGTCTCCGATGAGGAAATTAAGGTTGCGATTCTTTATATGCCCTCTTTAAATGCTCCTAGTAATGATGGATTTCATGCTTTATTCTACCAAAGACGGTGGGAACATGTTGGGGCTTCGGTTTGTGAGTGGGTTAAAAGGGTCTTTTCTAGGGATTGCATTCATTCGGACTTAAACAATACGCTCCTTGTGCTCATTCCTAAAGTACCGAATCCGAAGAGCTTATCTTAGTTTCGCCATATCAGTCTTTGCTCAGTCCTTTATAAACTGGTCATGGAAGTCATAGCAAACCAGTTCAAAATTATCTTTCCGAAGATGATCGCTTCTGAGTAGGCTAGATTTGTAGCAAGCAGAAATATAACAGATAATATCATTATCACGCAAGAGGTTATCCATTCGATGAAAAGCTAACACAAGAATAGAATATGGATGTCTATCTAAATTGTCCTTGAGAAAACCTATGATCGTGTGCATTGGGAGTTCATTGATGGGTCACTACAAGCTGCGGGTATGCCTATTTCTCTTTGTAATTTTATTATGTTTGCTATTTCTAGTTCCACTATACAGATTCTTTGGAATGGGACTCCGACGTAGAATTTCAGACTGGCGACGGGCGTTAGATAGGGTTGTCCTGTAACATCAAGGATTTAGGGGCCCTGCATTTATCTTGTTTCTGTGTGTTTGGTATACTTTGTATGTTGTTTGGGTGTGTTTGGAGCCTTCGGGAAGGCCCGGGGTTAAGCCGAAACCTTGATCAAAATTTTAAATTTTGGGCACTTCAGGATGGAAGCTGGTTGGGGCAGGACTTAAGGTTTATTATTTGTGTTTGGGGACATAAGAATTAAGGTGGTGTAGTGGCAGGGAGATGCCACATAACAAGCAGGGAGGTGGCGTCATAAGGAAAAGCTGAGAGGGAGAAAGTTCTAATCTCTCAAGCAGCACAAGGGAGTATTATTTTTGGCTCAACCTAGGGAGGCAGCTGGATGGTAATCAAACTCTGGAGGAAAAAGACAAGACTTGGTCAGATAGTTTAAACAAGTGGTGGAGAGCTATTTGGGGAGTTTGAATTATTCAAACTAAATTAAATGAGTGGAGGAGATGGAATTAAGGAGTGTTTCAAGGAGAAAGCTTAGGGATTGAGGTGAGAGGCAGTTTGGTCGAATTTTTGAAGGGTGTTGGGGAAGAAAAATCGGTCTTGTGGAGCCTTGGAAGGGGGTAGGCATTCGGTGTTCCTCTATTTGGCAACCATTCTCTTTAGTTTACCGAAATTCCTCAACCATTTCCTCTTCATCATAGTGCTTAGTAAGGCCGAAACCTACAGGGCACTCTTTTCCCTTTCTATTTCTTTCTTCTTCTTCTCATGTACCCCCCTCTTGCCGAATTCTCTTAGCACCCATTATTATTCTTTTCTTGTGCTTCTTCCGTCATTCACTAAAAGCCGAATCACACCCCTCATTTTCCTTCTTAATCGAAACCTCTCAACTTTAACACCACTCCATTCTTTCTTTCCCTAATTGTTCATCATAGCCGAATCCATCCCTCAAAACTCTGGTTTGAAACCTCTCTTCTGTTTGTCACTCAAGCCGAATCCTCACCCCATGTTTTAAGGTATCATCTACAAATCGAATCTTCTCTGCCTTGTCAATTTGTGCCGAATCTTTGAGGGGTATCTTTTGGTTTCGGTAAAGGATCTTCTCCACTTTTCTATCTGTTTTCTCTCTTTTTTTTTTTATTTTGGGTTGGTTAATCAAAGGTGATAAGGTGGTGTCATAGTGTTTTGGCCGAATGATGGAAGGAGGGCTTATGTATTCCGTTTGGCCGAAAGGCCATCTCCTCTAATCTATTCTCTTTCAATCGATTCTCACTTGGTACTTGCATAGGTACTCGATCGACTTCTTAATCCAAGCCTTCTAATCTCTGGACTCTATCGAATTAGGTAAGAAATCGTTATATTATTATGCGTGTATCCTTAATTTCTCTGCTTCGATGTTTTAACTCAGTCTTCTGACCAAGATCGTTTTTATGGAATCATATACCAATCAGGCAAAGGAAGGGGTTGGACCCGTAAACCTTGCCCCTAAGTTTAAGAGACGTGCGGTGTCTGCCGTTCGAGATTGGCCACCGGGTTGTGGGCCGACTTCTGAAAGGGATAAACAGATCGCTGTGATCCCTGCAAGTGAGGACGTTAGCAAGATCGATAGTGTAGTCTTGCGTGTTCACATGTTTGTAATTATCACACTACCCCTTTTGTTTGTTGTAATAATCGTGTATGTGTTATGAAAGCCAGAAATCCCGGCAATGGTGATTGAGTTATCCTGTTGGTAAAAGCAAAACATCGGGTTAGTGTATCTTGGTTAAACCTTAACATTTCGATAGCATGATCGTGTGTGACATTACATATAACCTTTTTTATTATACTATGTTGCATATGCATGGGATATCGGGATGTTATGATATGAAGGAAGTGCTTATGGGTGACAATGTCACACCTATTGATGGTACATTATTGTATCGTTGATTTGGTCACGTAGTGATCGGTGGCTAGGCCACGTTTTATTGTCTTTGAGCAAAGGTGTGCACAAAGATGACTACCAAACTGGAGTGTAGAGGATGGAGGGTTGATTGTAGAAATCCCGGTGTGTTGAGGTTGGACATATGAAGTGGAGTGTAGAGGATGGAAAAACTAGGTTGGGGTTGGGCTAGCATGTTAATTATTTGTTTGTCTTTGTATGATTGGGCTTCTACGATGGTGTTTTGGGGGCTTAGGCCCAATTGTGGAGTATGTGGACTAATTGCACACCGAGTCTTGTGACTCACTCTTTGTTTAAACAATTGCGGGTAATTCTTAGCATGATGGATCAATGGAGGAACCCAAGATGGCCACGCATGGGTTACAAGTAAACTTTATTTTATATATCGTTTATAACTTTTGGGTATTTTTCTTTGATTTGTAATAAGGCCACTACAAAACTTGGAATTTACTTTCGGGTTTTAATTTTTGGACATGTTAATTATAGACTGCTCAGTGGGACGTTTTTAAAATTGCAAACTAAAGTTTTCTTATAACCTGCCCAATAACGTTTCATACAATAAAAGACATTTTCATTGAAAATCTGATAAACGAATAATTGGTAAGTGTTTTCAAATGTCACCTAATCGCAAGGGCTCGACTAACTGAATTTTTAAAGTTAACTAAACAACGGGTTGTCAACTGAACCACAAAATTCGAGATTTTAAAATGACTTAGAATTTTTTGAAACCTGTCGAACTTCCTAAACTTCTTCCTAGTGACATGCCAAATCCGGTCGTAGTGTTTGGACCGGGTTTAGGGTGTTACAATTTTAGTATCAGAGCCTGGTTTAAAAAGCTCGGCCTTGGGTTTTGGGTTCAAAACATTTTTCAAATTTCGTTTTTAAGAAAAAAATATATGGATCCGTTTTTGAAGTGTGGCACCCGAGTCTCCGGCCCAAGTCTGCCAGGTAAGTTTTCTGATGGCTAAGTGATTGCATAAAGTTGATGTATTATGTGAATGTGTTGTTATGGATGATGGAATTAAGAAACTTTGCTGTAGAGATGAAAACCTTAAGGTATACACATGCTTGCGGAAAAACTACTTATAATCTTATCTTCATAAAACTACTCGGTAATAAACAGTGGAAGAAATACTAATTCATAAAATTTGTAATCAGATAAGACGGAACGTTAGACATGAGTGCTAGACATGGGCGTAGCGCACGTGGCCGTGGTAGAGGCTGAGGTGTTGAAGCTGAGTTCTCGGAAGCAGGATATGAGCCTGAGGGTGAAGTGCCCGCATCACCTGAGTTCTCAGGCAATGTTGCGTGTGTTGGAACGAGTAGCTGGGGCAGGTAGTAGAATAGCAACTCGGATGTCTATCCCTGAGCGACTTCGAGCAAATGGAGCCGAAATGTTTAGAGGTATCTCTGGAGCAGCTCCAAATGTGGCTGAGTATTGGCTAGAGGCAGTCGAGAGAATCATGGATGACTTGGACTGCACGGCAGAAGAAAAGCTGAAAGGAGTGGTGTCTCTTCTTCGAGACGAGGCATATCAGTGGTGGCTTACCGTGAGAGAGGGTACTCCGGCGGACCGAGTTGATTGGGATTTCTTTAAGATGGCGTTCCAAGGAAAGTACGTTGGGGCCAGTTACGTAGATGCTCAGAGGAAAGCATTCTTGAATTTAGTTCAAGGGGGTAAGTCGGTAGCTGAGTATGAGGCAGAATTCCTGCGGTTGAGCCGGTATGCTCGAGGGATAGTTGCGACTGATCATGAGCATTGCGTACGGTTCAAAGATGGGCTACGAGATGAGCTGCGAGTGTTGATAGCTCTACAGCGGGAGAGGGATTTCGCTATTCTGGTGGAAAAAGCTAAAATAGCCGAGGAGGTGATGCGGACTGAAAGGCAAAACAAGGACAAGGATAAGGCCAGAAATAAGAGGAGCTATGGACCGTCAGGGTCATCTGGGGGTTTCTAGAAGAGGCTCAGGGTTGATGGGCCGAGTCGCGTTGCAACGCCAGCTGCTGTT
This sequence comes from Gossypium sturtianum, assembly GCA_025698515.1. NCBI lineage: Eukaryota > Viridiplantae > Streptophyta > Magnoliopsida > Malvales > Malvaceae > Gossypium > Gossypium sturtianum. Next base: position 38,826,110 of record CM046949.1, read on the forward strand.
TTTCGATAGTGTGCTCAGTGTGGGAGGTCACATACTGAAGAGTGTTGGGGAAGAGATAGGGTATGTTTCAGGTGCGGGTCAAAGGATCATCTGATCAGGGACTGTCCGTTACAAAGGACCAGGGCTCAGATGGTAGGTCAGGGATATGTGAAGCCAGGTAGAGGTGGACAGCAGATGCCGAGAGGTCGTGATCCGAACAGAGGAGGGAATGGTTTTGGATGGGGACGTGGAGCACCAGGCAGAGGTGCTGGGAGTACAGAGGCGAGATAGCCCGGGTTAGTCTATGCAGCCAGACGCCGAGAAGAGGGGGATGCACCAGATGTTATAACGTGTACATTCCTCATTTTCGGTTTACCCCTTTACTGCATTAATTGATATTGGGTCGACGCATTCCTATGTTGCTAGTGTGGTGTCTGGAACCTTGAACATGAACTCTGAAACTGCTTCTAGGGAGATGATGGTACTTAGTCCTCTAGGGCAATTTGTAGTAGTAAATAAACTTTTTAGGAATGTGCCTCTAGAAGTACAAGAGTTGGTTTTCCCGGCTGATTTGATGGAACTACCATTCGGGGAGTTCGATTTGATCTTAGGCATGGATTGGTTGGTAAGATATCATGCAAACTTGGATTGTACTGCTAAGCGCATGGTGTTAAGGACTCCTGAGGATGATGAAGTTTTGGTGATAGGCGAGAGGAGAGACTACTTGTCCAATGTAGTGTCTGCTCTTAAGGCGGAAAGAATGGTGAGAAAAGGGTGCATGGCTTTCTTAACTTTTGTCAGTGCCTGTGGATGAGGTTAGAACAGTAAAGAAATTTGTGGATGTCTTTCCTGAAGAACTTCCAGGGTTGCCTCCGGATCGTGAGGTGGAGTTTGGAATTGAGCTATTTCCGGGAACGGCTCCGGTGTCTATCGCCCCTTACAAGATGGCGCCGAAGGAGCTGGTTGAACTTAAAGCTCAGATCCAAGAGTTGTTAGATCGTGGTCTTATCCGTCCCAGTGTATCTCCGTGGGGAGCACCGGTGTTGTTTGTGAAGAAGAAAGAAGGGTCCATGCGAATGTGCATTGACTACCGCCAGTTGAACAAGTTAACTATCAAGAACAAGTACCCGCTACCGAGGATAGATGACCTGTTTGATCAGCTTAAAGGGGCCTCAGTCTTTTCAAAGATAGATTTGAGGTCGGGATATCATCAGCTTAAGGTCAAGGAAGTGGATATTTGCAAGATGAATTTTCGGACTCGCTATGGTCACTTCGAGTTCCTGGTGATGCCATTTGGGTTGAAAAATGCACCAGCTGCGTTCATGGATATGATGAACTGGGTTTTTCAACCCTATCTGGATCGGTTCGTTGTAGTGTTCATAGACGACATTTTGGTATATTCCAAGACTGAGGAGGAGCACGATTCGCATCTTCGGGTGGTTCTGCAGATTTTGAGGGAGAAGCAGCTGTACGCCAAGTTTAGCAAGTGTGAGTTTTGGTTGAAGGAAGTTACATTTCTGGGTCATGTGGTATCTGCAGAATGGATTAGGGTGGATCCCCGGAAGATTGAAGCGGTGTTGGATTGGGAACCGCCTAAGTCCATGGGCGTAGATCGGAGTTTCCTTGGTCATTTGCCGGGTATTACCGGGGTTCGTTGAAGGGTTCTCATTAATTGCGGCACCTTTAACCAAGTTGTTGAGGAAAGGGGTACCTTTTGTTTGGGCTGACAAGCAACAGGAAAGCTTTGAGATGTTGAAGAAAATTTTGACAGAGGCTCCGGTTTTAATTCAGCCTGAGGCTGGGAAAGAGTTTGTAGTATATTGTGATGCTTCACACACGGGGTTAGGGTGTGTGTTGATGCAGGATGGGAAGGTGGTTGCATATGCATCTCGGCAGTTAAGACCGCATGAGATTAACTATCCTACACATGATCTGGAGTTGGCTGTGGTAGTTTTCACTCTAAAAATCTGGAGACATTATTTGTATGGAGAGAAGTCTGTTATCTACACCGACCATAAGAGTTTGAAATATCTTCTAGCTCAGAAAGAGTTGAATTTAAGGCAGCGAAGGTGGATTGAGCTGTTGAAGGATTATGACTGCTCGATTTAATATCATCCTGGTAAGGCTAATGTGGTGGCGGATGCGTTAAGCTAAAAAGTAATAGCGGATTTGAGAGTGATGTTCGCTCATCTCATTTTATATGAGGACGGAAGTCTGTCGGCTGAACTCCAAGTGAAACCGACGTGGGTGAATCAGATTAAAGAGAAATAGTTATCGGATGATGTCTTGAGCGCTCGAGTTTTGCAAGTACAGAATGGTGGGGTAGAAGATTATAATTTGAACAGTGATGGGGTTTTGTGCTTCTGTAGGAAGGTTTGCATGCCGAAGGATGTAGAGTTGAGGCAGATGATTCTTCAGGAAGCGCATAGTAGCCCTTACGGTATGCACCCTGGAGGGAGTAAGATGTACCGGGATCTACGTGAACAGTTTTGGTGGCCTGGATTGAAGGGGGAGGTTACAGAGTTTGTGGGAAAGTGTTTAACTTGTCAGCAGGTTAAAGCGGAGCATCAGTTGCCTTCAGGGTTGTTGTAGCCGGTGAAAATTCCATAATGGAAATGGGAAAGGATCACTATGGACTTTGTTAGTGGGCTACCTCTTACGCCTACTAAGAAAGACTCGGTATGGGTGATTATGGATCGGTTGACGAAGTCTACCCATTTCATACCCGTTCGTGTCGACTATTCTCTTCAGAGGTTGGCTAAGCTGTATGTGGCAGAAATTGTGAGGTTGCATGGGGTACCAGTATCGATCATATCAGATAGAGACCCTAGGTTTACGTCGCGGTTCTAGAGGGCACTGCATCAAACTTTGGGTACGAGACTGGACTTCAGCACAACTTTTCATCCACAGACTGATGGTCAGTCTGAGAGGGTAATTCAGATCTTGGAGGACATGTTGAGGGGTTGTGTCATTGAATTCAAGGGTAGCTGGGAGGAGCTTCTACCGTTGGCAGAATTCGCTTACAACAACAGCTACCAATCTAATATTCAGATGGCACCCTATGAAGCGTTGTATGGGCGGAGGTGTCGTACTCCTACTTGTTGGACAGAATTGGGTGAACGTCAGATTTTGGGTCCAGAATTAGTTGCAGAGACAGAGGAAAAGGTTAATTTAATTAGGCCTCGTTTGAAGGAAGCGTCCGATAGGCAGAAATCATATGCAGATCTGAAGTGGAAGGAGATAGAGTTTGCAGTGAGTGATCAGGTTTTCTTGAAAGTTTCACCTTGGAAGAAGGTGATAAGGTTTGGACGGAAGGGCAAGCTAAGTCCTAGGTTCATCGAGCCTTATCGGATTTTGAAACGTATGGGACCAGTGGCGTATCAACTGGAGTTACCTTCAGAATTGAAACAGATGCATGATGTGTTCCATGTTTCAATGTTAAGACGCTAACGTTCGAATCCCTCTCACGTCATGCCAGTGGAGGAAATTGAAGTAAGACCAGACTTGTCCTATGAGGAGGAACCAATCCAGATCTTGGAACGAGACGTCAAGGTGCTAAGAAGGAAATCGGTCCCATTGGCTAAAGTCTTATGGCGGAATCATGGAATGGAAGAGGCGACATGGGAGCCAGAGGATGCGATGCGTCAGCAGTACCTGCATCTCTTTTAATCAGGTAATTTCGAGGCCAAAATTTCTTTAAGGGGGTAGAACTGTAGCATTCGGGATTTAGGGGCTCTGCATTTATCTTGTTTCTGTGTTTTTGGTATACTTTGTATGTTGTTTGGGTGTGTTTGGAGCCTTCGGGAAGGCCCGGGGTTAAGCTGGTTGGGCACTTTAGGAGGGAAGCTGGTTGGGGCAGGACTTAAGGTTTATTATTTGTGTTTGGGGACATAAGAATTAAGGTGGTGTAGTGGCAGGGAGACGCCACATAACAAGCAGGGAGGTGGCGTCACAAGGAGAAGCTGAGAGGGAGAAGGTTCGAATCTCTCAAGCAGCACAAGGGAGTATTATTTTTGGCTCAAGCTAGGGAGGCAGCTGGATGGTAATCAAACTCTGGAGGAGAGAGACAAGACTTGGTCAAATAGTTTAAACAAGTGGTGGAGAGCTATTTAGGGAGTTTGAATTATTCAAACTAAATTAAATGATTGGAGGAGAGGGAATTAAGGAGTGTTTCAAGGAGAAAGCTTGGGGATTGAGGTGAGAGGCAGTTTGGCCAAATTTTTAAAGGGTGTTGGGGAAGAAAAATCGGTCTTGTGGAGCCTTGGAAAGGGGGTAGGCATTCGGTGTTCCTCTATTTGGCAACCATTCTCTTTAGTTTGCCAAAATTCCTCAACCATTTCTTCTTCATCATAGTGCTTAGTAAGGTCGAAACCTACAGGGCACTCTTTTCCCTTTCTATTTCTTTCTTCTTCTTCTCATGTACCCCCCTCTTGCTGAATTGTCTTAGCACCCATTATTCTTCTTTTCTTGTGCTTCTTCCCTCATTCACTAAAAGCCGAATCACACCCCTCATTTTCCCTCTTAATTGAAACCTCTCAACTTCAACACCACTCCATTCTTTCTTTCCCTAATTGTTCATCATAGCCGAATCCATCCCTCAAAACTTTGGTGTGAAACCTCTCTTCTGTTTGTCACTCAAGCCGAATCCTCACCCCATGTTTTGAGGTATCATCTCCAAATCGAATCTTCTCTGCCTTGTCAATTTGTGCCGAATCTTTGGGGGGCATCTTTTGGTTTCGGTAAGGGATCTTCTTCACTTTTCTATCTGTTTTCTCTCTTTTTTTTTTATTTTGGGTTGGTTAATCAAAGGTGATAAGGTGGTGTCATGGTGTTTTGGCCGAATGATGGAAGGAGGGCTTATGTATTCCGTTTGGCCGAAAGGCCATCTCCTCTAATCTATTCTCTTTCAATCGATTCTCACTTGGTACTTGCATAGGTACTCGATCGACTTCTTAATCCAAGCCTTCTAATCTCTAGACTCTATCGACTTAGGTAAGAAATCGTTATATTATTATGCGTGTATCCTTAATTTCTCTGCTTCAATGTTTTAACTCAGTCTTCTGACCAAGATCGTTTTTATGGAATCATATACCAATCAGGCAAAGAAAGGGGTTGGACCCGTAAACCCAGCCCCTAAGTTTAAGAGACGTGCGGTGTCTACCGTTTGAGATTGGCCACCGGGTTGTGGGCCGGCTTCTGAAAGGGATAAATAGATCGCTGTGATCCCTGCAAGTGAGGACGTTAGCAAGATCGATAGTGTAGTCTTACGTGTTCACAGGTGTGTAATTATCACACTACCCCTTTTGTTTGTTGTAATAATCGTGTATGTGTTATGAAAGCCAGAAATCCCGGCAATTGTGATTGAGTTATCCCTATTGGGTAAAACGAAACATCAGGTTAGTGTATCTTGGTTAAACCTTAACATTTCGATAGCATGATCGTGTGTGACATTACATATAACCTGTTTATTATACTATGTTGCATATGCATGGGATATCGGGATGTTATGATATGAAGGGGAAGTGCTTATGGGTGACAATGTCACACCTATTGATGGTACATTATTGTATCGGTGATTTGGTCACATAGTGATCGGTGGCTAGGCCACGCTTTATTGTCTTTTGAGCGGTGTGTGCATCGGCATGATCGCCAAAGTGGAGTGTAGAGGATGGAGGGTTGATTGTAGAAATCCCCAGGTGTGTTGAGGTTGGACATATGAAGTGGAGTGTAGAGGATGGAAAAACTAGGCTGGGTTAGGCTAGCATGTTAATTATTTGTTTGTGCTGTATGATTGGGCTTCGGCCGATGGTATTTTGGGAGCTTAGGCCCAATTGTGGAGTATGTGGACTAATTGCACACTGAGTCTTGTGACTCACTCTTTTGTTTAAACAATTGCAGGTAATTCTTAGCATGATGGATTGGGCTGGAGGGAACCCGAGGTGGCCACGCATGGGTTACAAGTAAACTTTATTTTATATATCGTTTATAACTTTTGGGTATTTTTCTTTGATTTGTAATAAGGGCACTACAAAACTTGGAATTTACTTTCGGGTTTTAATTTTGGACATGTTAATTATAGACTGCTCAGTGGGACGTTTTTAAAATTGTAAACTAAAGTTTTCTTATAACCTGCCCAATAACGTTTCATACAATAAAAGACATTTTCATTGAAAATCTGATAAACAAATAATTGGTAAGTGTTTTCAAATGTCACCTAATCGCAAGGGCTTGACTAACTGAATTTTTAAAGTTAACTAAACAACGGGTTGTCAACTGAACCACGAAATTCGAGATTTTAAAATGACTTAGAATTTTTCGAAACCTGTCAAACTTCCTAAACTTCTTCCTAGTGACATGCCAAATCCGGTCGTAGTGTTTGGGCCGGGTTTGGGGTGTTACATGTCCGCTATCTCCCTATCTGTTTATACTTTGTATGGAATGGTTAGGGAATTTTATTTGCTTAACTATCGATTTTGAAGGTTGGTCCCCAATCCGTCTATCTCATACGGGTCCACCACTATCTCATCTCTTCTTGGATAACTTTTGTGAGTTTTCGGGACATAAGATTAATATGCAGAAGACTAATATCTTATTTTTGAAAGGTGTTACGGTGATTTAGGAGGACGTATAAGCAACATTTTTGGTTTTCAGGAAGTGCGAAACCTGGGTCTTTCCTGAATGGTGCCTCCTTTTCATTATAAGGTAACAAATAATACATTATGATTATTTTTGGAATAGGTGCACTGTAAACTTTATAGTTGGGATACTAGAAAACTCTCTTTAGCAGGTAGAGTCACTGTGGCTCAAATTGTTTTGCTCACAATCCTAAGTTATTTCATGCAATCAATGATGGCCTTTAAGGTATTATGTGATGAGATCGAGCAAATGGTCAGGCATTTCATATGGGGTTCCCACGACGATGATAAAAAAGATGGCTTTAGTGAGTTGGGATTCAGTATGTCAACCTAAAGCACATAGAGGTCTTGGGCTAGGGCACTTGAAGGATCAGGATACTTCTTTCATGGTGAAGTTAGGCTTTAATATTGTAACAAACTCCAATGCTTTTTGGGTTCGGGTTCTAAATCGAAATATAGAGTCCAAAGTGGTTTGTTGAAGTCTCTTTCGAGAGGGCATGCCTCTTTCTTATGGCGAGCCCTTATTAAGGTATGACCTCTTATTCGTGAGAACTTACTATGGTTTATTGGCAATGGAAAATATATTAATTGCTGGAGGGATCCTTGGATTCCAAATGTCAGTCCCTTGTACAAACAAATCCCTTTTGTTTTGAACATAGATATAAAATGTTAGTGATATGGTAATAGGTGACGGCTCATGGAATCTGGATTTATTTTGCATTTGGGTTACTAAGGAGTTCATTACTAAAATTGTAGGAATCCCACCGCCCCATCCAACTATTGGTCTGGATAAGATCATTTGGTCAACTACTTCTACTGGTTCTTTCTCCTTAAAAAGTACATATAGTAAGATTAGGGAGGGAGTTTGGAATTTGAAAGAGTCTGTTTGGCAGCTCCTTTGGAAGTTTCAAAAACCCCAAAGAGTTAGATTTTTCATTTGGCTTTCTCTAAAGCATCGGTTATTCACGAAAGCAAAAAGGGTAAGGCGAGGATTAGGCAATGGTAGTCTTTGTAAAATTTGTGGACACGGTTCTGAGGAGGTGTTGCATGTCCTTAGAGACTGCCCTGTGGCTAGAGACATTTGGAATAACCTCATTCCAGTTGGTAGGCAGGCAAGATTTTACTCCGGTTTCCTTCATGAATGGATGACAGAAAACCTCCAAAAACACTCCTTTTGTTTGAGTGGGGTTGATTGGTCTTGTCTCTTTGGGATGATTTCTTAGAGCATCTAGAAAAACCGTAATATTTTTATCTTCCAAAACATCTCTTGAAGTACGGATGAAATTATCGAGATCTCTTATAATTGGGCAAGACAATATACTTCTATTTTTAAGTTGTTTTCTTTCAAGCCACAAAGTCTTCCCACTAGTTCACACTTGCCAACCAATTGGGTGCGCCTTAATACTGATGGTTCGGCTTGTTGGAAAAAATGGGTTTTTGAAAACGCAGCGAAAAATAAATTTAGGAAAAACAGAGTTTTAAAAATTTTTCCAAAACAAGATCTTGGTTGTGATATCTATAGTAATAAACACTTAATCAAAATTGTACCTTTTCAATTCGTCTAGGATGAATGCTTCGATTGAGTAGTCTTCTCTACTATCTTCAAGCTCATGTTTGCCGAGTGTGGGCTAGCTTCGAATTAGAAAAAATTTCACAAATATTACCTGTGAGGTAATTTTTAAAATTCTCTAAACTTTTTGGTCAAGTTGTAAATAAGAAAAATATCTCTAGAAATTTTTTGAAATAATCTCTTCAGTGAAGTTTCTCTCTATAACTTTCTCTTAAATTCAAGTGTGTCAAATAATGACCCAATGCTCTCTTTATATAGTGAGAATTTAGAGAGCTCAACTATGATTAAACTTAATCACTCTAATATTAAATTTATATCATATTTATATTGATAAATATGATCGCTGTGAAGTCAGAGTTTTAAAATTTATAAAGATAATGATCGAACCTGGAAACTAACTATGACAACGATTGAGGCAAGTGCACCTATCGAACAGTAGTATAGCTTAGGCAAGACCGGATTGTCAAACCCAAAGGAACTAAAAGTACTAATACTAACCTTCTTTTTATTATTTAGCCTAAGAATAAGTGAAGTTGTTTATCTAGTCTAAATTAATTAACTATTAAACTAAAAATTCTAAGACAAAGAAGAATGAAATTGGGAGAATAACTTGGGAAAAACTCAGTTGATTAAGACGACACCCAAGGAAGAATCCACCTAGACTTCACTTGTTATCTAACTCAACTGCACGATGTATTCACTTGACTTGATCCGTAAGACTCCCTAACGTATATTAAACCCTCTCTCGAGGCGAATAACGTCTAATCCTAGGTTAATTAATTGAAATCTCTTTCCCATTAATAACCCCCTAGAATAGCAGTAAATCGATCTATGGATTCCCATATTAGGTTTCACCCTAATCCGGCAAAATCTCGTCACCCTATCTCTAGGTGCACGATCAACTCCACTTAATTATGCTAGATCTACTCTTAAGCAGGGACTTTTGCCCCACCACCTAAGCACATTCGACTTGAATTAATATCCGCAAAATATCAAAACAAGAATTAAGCACACATAATTAAGAACAAATCAAGTATTTATCATATAGTTCAGAAAACAATAACAAGATTCATCTAGGTTTCATCCCCTTCAGGTATCTGAAGGGTTTAGTTCATAATAGTAAAGAAAATCATCTCAGAAGAGAAGATAAAACAAAACATAAGAAATCCCTAAAACTCCATGAAGGAATTGAAGAAAAAATCCTCCGTTTTGAGTAGAATTTCGGCTTCTAGAGATGGATCAACTGGCTATCCCTGAGTGAATCCCCACAAATCTGCCTTCTCTGGCCTAGCAAGACGCCCCTAAATGATGGCTTTGGGCCCCCTTTTTTAGGTCATACTTTGGGTGTATTTATAGGCTTTTGAAATAGGTTTCTTTTCCCCTAAGTATCCTTTCCCGAATGAAATTGCTCTTCTCCACGGTAGATTCACGGCCATGGCACACGCCCGTGTGAATCGTGGCCAGGCCGTGTTCGGACTTCTAATGAGGACACGTCTATGTAGATCGATATCAGGCTGTGTTCTAATGTATTGAGGAGGCACGACCGTGTGGGCTTTAGTCCAGGCCGTGTCGATTTCGTGCTTTGGCCCATTTATCCCGTTTTATGCCCGTTTTGCGTTCTTTTCATCCCCTGGTGCTTTCCTGAGTATATATCATTAAAAGAAAGGATTAAGAGCACCAAATTACATAATATAAGGGATAATTCATCCAAAAGCATACTAAATGTGGGATTAAAATATGTTACTATTTCAGTTTATCAAATACCCCCACACTTAAGCTTTTGCTTGTCCTCAAGCAAAATTCTCAACTTACAATTAAAACGAACTTTCTATAATTCATAATAGTCATTGATAATGTTTCATCATAATTCAGAGATAATTCATACATGGATAATTCAACTCAAAGAGTCCTAAAAATTCAAACAGTCTAAGTCATACATTTGTAGAACAAAACATAGGTGTTTCCCTTCATCTAAATAATTACCTCTGATTTAAAATCGACAAGGACTGACATCCTTACTTAAAGATTCACTCAAATCACTCAAAGTGTTTAAGGTTAAAAATTAGGCACTCAAAAGTCAAACATGAAGAGTTAATCCCTTAGGCTTGCATGAGAATCAAATCTCCACCACTAAAATATGAGAAACACAAATCAAAAGGTCTTTGAAAGGGTTGTAACGGGGCTTGGGTTAAAGGTGTGGAATAAGGCTGAATTAGAGGGTTAAAATCGAGACTGAATTGACAAATTACCTAACCAGAAACAATGAACTGAATAATAAGTAATTACATTAATTGAAAATTAATAATTCTAATACTACGAGCTTTTTCTTCAATATTTGGAATTTAAATGTGTAAGCTCATTTAATCACAAAGCTAATAATGAATATATTTCGATTTTTTTTAGTACATAATAAATACATAATAAAGGATAAATTACTGAAGTAAAAATCATAGTTAGGCAACTAATCAAAATCAACTCTCGATATAAGGGTAGTTAAAGAGGATGGTGAAAACAAATAAAAAGGGTTTTGGGTTAATATTAGCGGGTAAGTCAATAAATGGGTTGTTAGGATTAAACGGGGTTCACTAGGGGTTAATTATGAAGGTAGGCTTTTTAATGGAGTAAGTGGGTTAGATCCTAGGTGCCTTTATCATCTCTGTGTATCAAATCAAAAAGTGTGGTCTCGACATGTATAATCGATGAAAGTTCTAGAATAACAAATCAGTGTTGACATACTCATAATCTATAAAGTGAGCAAGAAAACGAATTTATGCTCTATAAGACTCAAAATCTCACAAAAATTATGGGTATTTTGATGTCAACCTCGTAAATTTCAAATTTCAAAGTAATATTTAAATTCAGGTAGACAACCTAGAAAATTTTTAATTTCTGAAAAATAGACTTATCATGCTTGATTCTCTAGCATTCTTAGAATTTAATCATCAATGCACAATTATCAATGGCTTAATCTAAAACATATCGATAAAAATCATAAATCATGGAAATTTCATCCTAATTTGTAATATGAGAAAATTACTTAAAAACAAGACTAAATTCAGGGATTTGAGAATAATGAAAAAAAGTTTGGAATACTTAAGATTTCACCCCCCACACTTAAGATGTACATTGCCCTCAATGTACAAAGATAGATAATATAAATGTAATAAAATCATAAGATGGAGAGAAAGAATACTTCCTGAATTTTGGATGGATTCCTTGAGTCAGAGGTGACAGATGACTTATGTAGCAGTGAATTACTCCTAGTGATTTATTCGTTATTTTGGAGTGTACAATTGAAACTGCAAAGTCATTAGTTAGATGTCTCGGGGGCAGAATTAAATAAATGTTTGTTAGTAATACTCTAAGGTTAGATAGCCAATGATAATATGAATAAAATGAAGGTATTAAACATAAAGGCAAAAGAGTTTAAATTGGGACAAATAAAATTTTAAAATGCATGAATTAGAAATAAAGGAAATAAACATAAGGAAAATAGAAGGACTCAGAGGTCCTCATCGTCAGCTGGGGACTGTGGTGGTGGTGGTGTAGAAATATGGAGGTGGTGACAAATCTGCTAGAGGGTGGCCTCGATTCCGTCAAAGCGTTGAAATTACTGAGTACAGTACTGCTCGAACCGATCGATGCGTGCAAAAATGCCTGAAAATGAAGCTGCTGCATGGGAGGGTCGCTGGCTCGGGACTGGTGCCTCCTGTGGTGGTGGGACATCAACAGTAATGTCCTCAGGGTCCTCCTCATCTGTGGCTAATCAGTACTAAGGAGGATCGGTCCCACGACGATATTTAATCATCCTCAATGGCCAGTAGTGAGAAGATTATTATTCCACAGACCGACGAGGAAGGAAGAGAGCCTTTGATGTCGTCTCCTTCTTGAAAGCCAACCCTGCTCCAAAGTGTCCTCTCCTGTGCTCACCGGCGATTGAATGCTTGATGCTCAGGATTCCTCATCATTCTCCTGTTCCCGACGACTACATATTCGTGGAGGAGGCAGATTATCGATTTGTGAGAGAGCGCCAGATGTGCCTCGATCTTGTCCTCCCTGCTGAAGTGGGGGTGCAGGCGGCCAGTTTGAATTCCGTTTTCGCTACGATAGTATTATTGCGCGCCTAATTTTCGATCGATCGGCAATATTAAGATTATAATCAATGAGTTTTTGCCTTAAATAGAGAGTAATTAGCGTTGAAAAACCTGTAGAAAATTTGCAAGTTACAGACTTCCATTTAGAAAATATTCTAAAAGAAAAATACTATTGCTTACAATACTAAAATACAAGAAAAACCTAAAGCCAGGCCAATGGCTTTATTGGATTAATTAGTATGGAATTAAATGCTAAAAATTAAGAATCTAAGGTTAGTGCGGTTAATGCTCGGAGTTGCCTCCCGAAAGCGCTTGTTTCAAGTCTTAAGCTAGACATGCCCCTGTTTTATTTTAGAAAGAAGGTTCACGGAGCTGAAGCTCCTTTCTCATATCCCTAAAATCTTCACCATTACAGATTTTGAGTCGGTGACCATTTACCTTGAATGTGCCTTGAGTGGGATGAGTTACCTCGATTGTGCCATAAGGAAAAATTGTTTTGATCATGAATGGACTGACCATCTTGATTTCGCCTTCCAGGAAACAGTTTAAGCCTCGAGTTGTATAGCAGGACCAAGTCCCCTACTTTGAATTGTCTCGATTTCTTTAGACGAGCATCATGGCGTCACTTTGTTGCCTCCTTGTATAGCTTCGAGTTCTCGTAAGCATCAGTTCTCCATTCGTCTAGCTCGTTCATCTGCATCATTCTCCTCTCACCTGCAGTTTTAATATCGTAATTCAAAAATTTTATAGCCCAATAAGCTTTATGTTCTAACTCAAATGGTAGATGACAGCTTTTCCCGTAGACAAGTTTGTACGGGGATGTTCCTAAATGGGTTTTAAAGGTTGTTCTATAGGCCCATAAAGTGTCGTCTACTTTTATTGCCCAATCTTTTCTGTTGGTTTCGACTATTTTCTCTAAGATCCGCTTAAGTTCTCGGTTTGCTACTTCTACCTGCCCACTGGTTTGAGGGTGATATGGGGTAGCTATCCTATGGTGTACTCCATATTTTTTTAAGAACTTGTCAAATTGAGTATTACAAAAATGAGTACCCCTATCACTAATGATGGCTCTAGGTGTTCCGAATCGAGAAAACAGTTTCTTGAGAAACTTAACTACTACTCTAGCATCATTGGTAGGTAAAGCTTCAGCTTCCACCCATTTTGACATGTAATCAACTACTACTAGGATGTACTTATTTCCGAATGAACTAGGAATGGACCCATAAAATCAATACCCCATACATCAAATATTTCACAAGAAAGCATATATGTTTGAGGCATTTCATCACGTTTAGAAACATTACCTGTTCTTTGACATTTATCACATGAAGCGACATACCTGTTGACATCTTTGAATAGAGTGGGCCAATAAAAACCTGATTCGAGTATTTTATGTGCTGTCTTAATGCCACTTGTAGTGTCCTCACAGAAGGTCCCGAATGGCAATGTTGTAGGATTTTGCTTGCTTCGTCTTTGTAACCATCTTCGATTACGATCTGCAAAAATGCGAAAAAGAAAGGGGTCTTCCAGAAATAGTTCTTCACATCGAGAAAGAATCGCCTTTTTGATGATGTGTTAGTTTTTCGTAGAACGTTAGCGGCTAAGTAATTCACAATATTTGCAAACCATGGTACCTCGGAGCAGGTTATAGAAAAGAGTTGTTCCTCAGGGAATGAGTCGTTTATCTCACTTTCGTCGAGCTCTTCGATATGTGGGTTCTCAAGCCTGGAGAGGTGATCTACTGCGAGGTTTTCAGCTCCCTTCTTATCCTGTATTTCCAGGTCAAATTCCTGTAAAAGTAAAATCCATCTTATGAGTCGTGGTTTTGCATCAGGTTTAGTTAAAAGATAACGAAGAGTAGAGTGGTCAGTATAAACGACAACTTTAGATAATACTAAATATTGTCTAAATTTATCAAACGCAAAGACCACAGCTAGTAATTCTTTTTCGGTGGTGGTATAATTTTCTTTGCGCAATACATTAATGTCTTGCTTTGGCGTAATAGATCGGCCGGAAGTGCTTGTCTTTTCATTGTCCTAAAAGCGCACCTCTTTGCAAAATCACTTGCATCACACATTAGTTCAAAGGGAGATTCCAATCGTGGTAATTATAATTGGGGCGTTTATTAATTTCTCTTTAAGAATATTAAAGGCATCTAAACATTCTGATCAAAATTAAAAGGTACATCTTTTCTAGCAATTTCGTTAGAGGCTTAGCTATTTTAGAAAATTCTTTAATAAATCTTCTCTAAAATCTTGCATGTCCTAAAAAACTTCTGATAGCCTTAACTGAACTAGGAGAAGGTAATTTTTCTATGGTTTCGGCCTTTGCTTTGTCTACCTCGATTCCTTTACTAGAAATTTTATGTCCTAATACAATTCACTCTTGTACCATAAAGTGGCATTTTTCCCAATTTAAGACAAGATTTGTCTCCTCACATCTCATTAGAACTCGTTTTAAGTTTTTAAGGCAAAGATGGAAAGAATTATCGAATACCGAGAAATCGTCCATAAATACCTCCATAATGTCTTCCACAAGTTCACAAAGACTGCCAAAGATGCAAATACTGAAAAGTAGCAGGAGCATTACATAATCCAAAAGGCATTCTACGATAAGCAAGCGTCATCGTATGGACATGTGAATGTTGTCTTCTCTTGATCTTCAGTGCTATTGGGATTTGGAAATAGCCGGAGAGTCCATCTAGGAAGCAATAGTACATATGCCCAGATAACCTTTCTAACATTTGATCAATGAAGGGCAAAGGAAAGTGATCTTTTCTAGTGGCATCATTCAGCTTCCTGTAATCAATGCAGACTCTCCAACCTGTAACTGTTCTAGTGGGAATTAGTTCATTCTTCTCGTTGGCTACCACCGTCATGCCTCCTTTCTTTGGAACAACCTGTAGAGGACTTACCCAATTGCTGTCAGAAATAGGATAAATTATTCCATCATCTAGAAGTTTAATTACCTCAGCTTTCACAACTTCTTTTACGTTGAGATTCAATCGTCTTTGAGGTTGCACACATGGCTTGTATTTTTCTTCCATCAAAATTTTGTGGGTGCAAAACGATGGGCTTATTCCCTTAATGTCAAAAATTTTCCAAGCTATGGCTCTTTTATGTTCTCTCAGTACCTGTATCAACTCCTCTTTTCCTTGGGTTCCACCAAAGAGATAATTACTTTGGTAGCATAGAATTATCCCCGAGGAAAGCATATTCTAAGTGTTTCGGCAACTGTTTTAATTCTAATTTGGGCGGCTCATGAATAGAGGGTTTTTGTTTCAGTTCGTCATTGACTTCAATGCTTTCTTTTTCTGTTTGTCTAGATGAAGATGTATTCAGATTCAGCTCGTCAGCTTCATCTTCTTCCCCCTCTTCTTGAGTCGAGCCTGCCCATCGTGTCATTATGTATAATTTCTGTAATGAGTTTTGAATGATATGATCAGTAGTATCAACAAAATAACAGGAATCATCTTGTTCTTTAGAATATTGCATGGCATCATAAATTTGAAAGACAATTTCCTCATCACCTATTCTTAATGCAAGTTTATCGCCACCTACATCGATAACAGCTCTAGCAGTAGCTAAAACAGGGCGCCCTAAAATTAAGGGAACATTAATATCCTCATCCATGTCAAGCACAACAAAATCAACAGGGAAAATAAATTTATCAATTTTTACCAAAACATCCTCGATAACTCCTCTAGGATATTTAATTGATCTATCAGCTAATTGAATACTCATCCTAGTGGGTTTTGGTTCCCTAGATCTAGTTGTTTAAACATTTTATAAGGCATTAAATTAATATGCACCTAGATCAGCTAATGCTTTCTTAATATTTAAACTACCAATTAAACAAGGAATAGTAAAACTCCCCGGGTCTTTTAATTTGGTTGGTAACTTGTTTTGGAGGATAGCTGAACATTCTTCATTAAGCTCCACAGTTGATACTTCTTCAAGCTTCCTTTTATTCGTCAGGAGTTCTTTTAAGAATTTTGCGTATGTCGGCATCTGTGAAATGGCTTCAACAAAGGGTAAGTTCATATGTATTTGTTTAAAAAGTTCAAGAAATTTATCGTATTGGGCATCTAATCGGTATTTCTTGAACTTTGCTGGGTATGGGATTGATGGTTTACTTTCTTTGCGTACTGGAGTTATATCCTCAACTCCTTCATCCTTTGCTTTGTCATCTTCATGTGGTATTTTTTTCTTTGGTTCGACTAACTCCTTTCCACTTCTCAGTGTAACTGCCTTTACCTGTTCTGTTCCTTTAGAAAGAATCTCTGATTGAATTTCAGAAACTATCTTAGTAAGTTGCCCAACTGACTTAGTAATTTCCCCAACTGCCTTAGTAAGTTCTCCAACTTGGTTCTCGATCCCCTTGATCGATGCTTGTTAGGTTTAAGGGTGGTTTCAGTGTCTTTGAGACGGTTTTCTGTGGATGCCATGAATCTTGTCAGCATCTCTTCAAGGTCCGGCTTCTTCTCCTATGGATAGGGCTGATTTTGGAAATTTTGAGGATGTTGTTGTTGTAACATCCTAGATTAGGGGTTATGCGGTTAGAGCGTAACTCAAGTGTTAGTAGGCTTTAAGTGTGTTTGGTGATGTTTTAGGAGTTTTTAGAACCCAAGGATGAAGGGGAAAGCTTTGGGAAAATGTTGAATTTTAAGTATAAAAGGGGGAGCTGGGTGAAGGAGCCCTTAAGGAAAAATTTGGGAATTTCTGGACATGAAAGTCCAGGTGGTAAAGTGGCTCCCATGCGCCACTTAAAGGCCTGGAAGTAACGCTAGTAAGGGCTTGGGTTCGAATCAAGGTGGCAGCAAGGTGTTTTATTTTTTTTTGGGTTTTGGCATTAAAAGGAAGGAGGCCTTAAAAGAAGCTGGGGCGAGTCTATGACACAAAACGGCGCCTTGGCAAAGTGGTTCCCATGCGCCACTTAGGATTTGGAGGTGAGGATGGGCGTAGGTTCGAATGGCTGGAGCAGCATTATGCGTTTTATTTTTATATATGCGGTGATGGGCTTAAGTAGGAAGGCTTTAAAAGTAAATCATGGGGTTTTATGACATGAAATTCAATTGGGAAGGTTGGTTTGGGGCGCTTAAAGGTGGTCACATCACTTTGCTTGGGTCGCTGGTTCGAGTCCAAGAAGCGACATTTGGATTTTTATTTTTTCCTTGTTGTCTGCTTTGGCGTGAATGGAGAGTGTTGGTTCAATTTTGGACTCTCAAATTCAGCTGGAAGGGTGTTGTAGTAGTTTATTTTATTTTGAATTGTTGAAGAGGTGGATAGGAGATAAATATTAGTATTTTATTATTTGAAGAGGTGATAAAAGTAAGAGATAAATATTATTCTTTTGGGTGATAATTAAGCTGGAATTATCACCAAAATAGGAGGAGGAGTTTGCCGATTATTGGACTCCTTGGGGGCTGTCCATATTTGATTTTGTTACAAAGATAGAAGTGCCAAAAGTTCAACCAAAATTCTTCTTTTCTCTCCAAATTTATCACTTTGCAAAATCTCCATTGTTTCATAGCCAAAACCATTCAAAAATTCCAGCTTCTCTTCTCTTTTACAAGCCGAATATACCCCCTCTTTAAGAGGAAATTTCCAGCAAACTCTTTCTCTTCTTCCTCTCTTCATTGTGCTGCCAAAATCTCCCTTAAACTCTTAGCCAAAATTGTTCAGAAAATTCCAAAGATCATGTGTTGTTTCTCTTAGCCGAATACACCCTCCTCCTTCACTAAAATTTCCAGCCCTTCCAATTGTGTATTAGGTCGAATATCATATCTCCAACAAGGTGCTGCCAATTTTCAATAAGTGTGGTAAGGGGTAATCATCTCTTATGGAATTAAAATTATGGCCTATGATTCGTATTAACTCTATTAAAACCAATTGTAGGGAAGCTTTCGGGATTTATTTTCCAAAGGACTAATTAAGGCTTCGGGATTTGTTAGGAAATCAAATCCGTTTAAAGTTAAGAGATCTAACGTTATAGATCGGCTTTTCGGGATCTAGGAATTACGATAGTAACAGGTGTGTAAGATCTCTATACACACTTTATTAATTTACATGTTGTTATTATTTGCCTTAGATCTTTTGGTTGTGGTTAGTTTGTGGCATAATCATGGATTTCAGTAAGTCCCTAACTTGTAGTTTTTATATGTTTGCATGCCATCACATGATGTTTAATACTATGACATGATATATGAAATTTGATGTGTAAGCATGTGATGGTGGGATTGATGAGAGGAGGGGATGAACTATGGACTGTCGTCGGTGGTTTTGACCACACGATGGGTTGGCCCCATCATCCGATTTGTGACTCTAAGTCATCGGTGGTTTTGACCACCAAAGGTTTTGACCACACGGGGTAGAAAAGGAGTATGGATGGTTAGGTTGGGTTGCATGTGCATGTTTATTAATGACTTGTGTATGAGTTATCTTACCGGGTGGGGATTACACACTGAGTCTTGGTGACTCACCCTTCCCTTAACATTTTGCGATGGGTAGATCGCGGAGATGGAGTGGATGGACTCGAGGTGGCCATGCAAAGGAAATTTTAATTAGACGAACTTGGACTTTGTTTTATTTTATTTAATGTTGGTTTATTTTAATTAAGTTGTAGTAAGGCCTAGACATAATTTTATTATTCTATGTTTGGATTAATTTGTTAAACTATTTTCTAACATTAAATTAAGTACACGTGGTTTCTAAAATTTTAAATCGCAAAAATGTTTTATCGTGCCATCGAGCACATCCGAATCGCTACAATCTGGCTTAATAAATATTTTAAAATAAACCTAAGTATGGATTTTATACACCTCAAATGTTTCAAACAAAATAACCATCTTTTACCAAAAAGATAATTCGACTTAAAAGGATTTTCAAAGATGTTTTCTCTGTAGCACACCAAATTCGGTCGTAGTGTTTGGGCCGGGTTTGGGGTGTTACAAATTGGTATCAGAGCCCAGTTCAAAACTCAGCTGTGGGGGCCCAAGGCCCAAAAATAATTTGGTAGGCCTTTTTGAAATACCTTTGGTGTTTAACAGCATGGCACCGAGTCTCCGGCACCTATCCGCCCAGGTAAGTACTCCTAACTTCTGTATGAATTATTTTCTGTAGAAGGGTAGGAAGCATGGAACGTAGATAGTGATAAGTGCTTTAAACCTTAGGATTAGTTTACCCCAAACAGAGTACATAAGACTTTAAAAGCCTAATTAAACAAACCTATGATCAAGTCGCCGAGTTAGGGTGTGGTAACCTTGGTGCGCATGTCTAGGATTGGATCCGGAAGAGCTTGGTACTTAAGCAGTCCTCGTGACTCACCTCCTCTTCGCGGGATTCCTACCTGGTGCGTAGCTTCAGTTCACCCTAACCAAGAGGACTCGGTCTTCGGCTAAACACGTTAAATAAAACCCGAAAGGGATTAACCATGTTTTATGGAAATTCTAGTTTTTTTTTTAAATCATTAAAATATCTCTTTTAAATAGTAGGATGAAATTATTTTTGAAAAAAATTTTAAAATATTCTTGGCTTATCAAAATTACCAAAATGCCCCTAGTGGCAAATTTACGAAAATGCCCTTGGTTTTAAAATTACCAGATACCCCCGATTTCAATAAAATTCTCTTACTTTGCAAAAGTACCCAAAATTATGTATTTCAAAATAATACCCTGACTTTGGAAATTTACAAAATTACCCCTGATTGACAAATTACCAAAATACCCCTAGTTTCCAAAATTCTGCTATATCTTTAATTTGACAAATTTTCAGAAATACCCCCCCAATTTTGGAAATTTCAAAGTGTCCTGATTTATTAAAGTTTTAAAATTTCTCTGGTTTATTACGAAAATACCCCTGTAGGAAAATGACGAAAATACCCCTAGGATAGAAACGGACAGAAATGCCCGAAGAGTGAATGTGTATGAAAGGTATTAAGGAATGTGATATTCCGAAGTAGAATAGTGAACTCGAACTGAACCTTTGTGTGATCGAAAGAACAACTTCTGAAAACTTCATTTCATAAAATTTCTCGCGGATAATCAGTGGAACAAAATTCTGATGCATAAAACTTTTTAATCAGACTAAATCGCGTTGTAGAAATGAGTTTGAGGGGACGTGGTCGTCGCGGACGTGGTCAAGATGGAATAACAGCTTTAATAGGATCAGAGTGCGCAGCAGTGAAGTAAGTGTGGTAAGTTAGGATGTACGGATGATCGTTAGTAAGTAATTTCGAGGACGAAATTATTTTTTTAGGAGGGTAGAATGCTGAAACACCCCACACCCGGCCCACGAGCCTGAACCGGATCTGGTTTGTTCCTTAAGTAAACCGATTTTCAAATTCTTTGTTACTTAGAGAAAATTTGCATAATTTTTTTTTTTAGAAAAATGCTGTTGTGGATTGGGCTCAGATTGGGAACCCATTTGATTTATTGGAAAATCCAATTTTTATTAAGGTGACAAAATAATTTTTAAAGTTTATAAAAATATATTTCACTTAAAATTTAATCCAACAATCGTTTGTAGCAAAATAATTAAAAATAAAGCAAAAATAAGAAAATCCATCTGGGCCTTGTGGCCTTATTACATCAAGTAAAACCCAATAATAAAATTAAAGATACTAAAAGAAATAAAGTCCAAATTAAATAAATTCCTCAATTGATGCATGGCCACCTCAAGGTCTACCGTCCAGGTCCACACTGTTCATCACCTCAAAAATAGTTCCCACAACGGGGTGAGTCAACAGACTCAATGTGTACACAACATTAACCTTCAACAAATCGGGCATATAAGTTCGTATCAAGTTCATGTTCATATAAAATAAATGATGCAACCCAAACCCAAGCCTAATGGTCCATCCGCTACACACCACCCGTACCCACCACACCGTGGGACTACTAAGTCAACCCTCCATCCGCTACACACCATCGAAGGCGATCACTGCGATCGACGTGCTCATCGCCCATATAATTTGTGTCATTAGACACCATATTCAAATAATGTAACAAAGTTACCAAATTCGATAATGTAACCGGTTACCATATTCAAATTTTGTGACCGTAGTCACCATATTCCGTTGGTGAGACCAAAGTCAACACCTTCTTCCCTTTCTCATATATCCCGAATGCCCCATAAATATTTTTATATCATGCATAACATACTTAATTTCTCATTATTCACATGTTAACAATATAACATATTCGTAATCCTATCGAAAGTAGGAAACGTACCTGGGTACTCTTACCACATTTGTGGTACTTAGCCATATTCACATTCTTATGCATATTCATATATTAAAATAATTGCCATATGATATATTGAAAGCTAGTGTGAGTACACACCTGATTGGCTTAATAGATTCCTTGAAATCCCGAAGAACGATCTACCGATCTAAAGTTTAGATCTGTTAATTCCTATATTCGGCCCATCATACAAAAACACATTAATAACCTTTTCGATTTTAAAACCAAATCCCAATAGGAATGGTATTACTAATACTTACCTTGTTTGCCGATTGGATTGATCAAGTTCCCAAAAATTACTAGTATCCCTTTTCCTTGAAATCGGCTAACACTAAATCATGTAATTTTGTCGATTTTACGACTTTTGGATCAATGAAAAATAATTCTAAATACCAAAAATAAGCCTTGGCCGATTAGATCTATGTACTTACCTTACGCTTTCCAAATCAAGAGGATTCCTTGCCCTATATGTCCTGTTTAAATCTTCATGTTAGATTTAATCTAACATATACATCATAACCTTTAATCAAATAAATTTATCTTACCTTAGATCCTTGATCCTTATATTCGACAGTTGTAGACCCCTTTAGATGTCGTAGTTGATTGCTCCTTTACTTAGAATCAACAAAGATTCGGCTTTGACAGTAGAAACAGAGAAGAAAATAGAAGAAGAGGAGATGGATTTTGCTTAAAGAAAAATTCGGCAGAGAGGGGGAGAGAGCTAGGAAAATTTCAGCACAGAGGAAGAGAAAGCAAAAGTTGATGAGTAGCCCTCCTGCCCTCCTTTTATAGCCGAAATTATCAGCCTAGGAGTCCCTTACTTGGCCACCACTCCTCTTTTGATAATATTATCTCTTTTATTTAAAAGATAAAAGCCTTTAATCCATCAATTATCTCCTCAATTTTCTTAAAAGAAAATCCTTTATTTATCACTTATTATTCACATATTTATGCAAATAAAACTCTTCCTTTTCTAGAAACCCATGCCGTCCACCTCAAATTATCCAGGAAGCAAAAATAAAACTTATTTATTTGCTTCTCAAGTGACTCGAACTCAGGCCTATTTCCCTGCATGTGACGCCACTTCCTTAGGCCCTAAGTGGCATCTTCAGGCCACTTTTCCAAGCTTGTTTGTGTGTCAAACTTCTCCAACTTTTTCTTTTAAGGCCCTCTAGCCCTTATTTCCTATTTTGAACTTTAAAATTTGACATTTCGGCATCATTTCTAAGTTTCCTAAAATTTTCGATCGGCTCTGTTTGCTGACCATTTTCTTACATTTCCAGGTTTCCAGAAATGTTTAGGTTTCCAAAAATGTTTAGGTTTCCAAAATGTTCAAGTTTCCAAAAATGTTCATTTCCATTTCCATGCATTTCTAGGTTTCCAAAATATTCAAAAATTTATTCATAGTACTTGAGACTTGACATTTCGTACAATTAAACTGAAAATGCATAGGCCCTATTCAGGATGTTACAGTTGTCTTTGATTTCCTTGATTTCCTTGACCTCCCCACGAAAAATTTGGGTGGTTCCTCCAACCTGGGTTATAATTATTACTATATGGGTTATTGTTAGATCTGAAATTGTTACCTATATAGCTCATCTGTTCACTCTCGGTGCTCGATTGGTAGGGTGGGTACTCAGGATTTGCCACGGTTCCACTTACATCGCACTGCATTGCTGGATGTACCTGCGAAGAACACAAACTATCAAGCTTTTTATTCATCATCTCTACCTGTGTTGATAGCATGGTTACTGCATCGATGTTGAAAACTCTGGCGAATTTTGTTGGTTTGGTCCTTGTAACCTGCCACTGATAGTTATTCAGTGACATCTCTTCAATAAACTCGTAAGCTGCTTCAGGAGTTCTATTGTTCAGGGTTCCACCGGCGGCTGAATCGATTAGTTGCCTCATTGAGGGGTTTACACCGTTATAGAAAGTTTGGACTTGGAGCCATAAGGGTAAACCATGGTGCGGACACCTTCTCAAGAGATCCTTATATCTCTCCCGTGCGTCATATAATGTCTCTAAATCCATCTGCACAAAAGAAGAGATATCATTCCGTAGTTTGGCCATTTTGGCCGGTAGGAAATATTTTAATAAAAATTTTTCAGTCATTTGATCCCATGTGGTGATTGACCCTCGTGGTAACGAGTTTAACCACTGTTTGGCTTTATTTCTTAATGAAAAGGGAAATAATCGAAGCCTTATGGCATCATCAGAAACGCCATCTATTTTGAAGGTATCACAGAACTCTAAAAAATTAGCTATATGAGTATTCGGGTCTTCGTCCTGCAAACCATCAAATTGAACAAACTGTTGAATCATTTGTATAGTGTTAGGCTTTAATTCAAAATTATTAGCAGCTATAGCAGGCCTAACTATACTTGATTCTGCTCCTGTTAAATGAGGTTTAGCATAACCATACATAGTATGCGGAGCGTTATTTTCTCCCACATCTTGTGGTGGTAAATTATTCTCGTCCATCCCTTCAGTAGGATTGGATCTGTCTTCTCGCTCTTCTTCTTGGTAATTTAGGGCTCGCCTAATTTCTCTGCGATTTCTACGAGGGGTAGCTTCAATATCACTGTCGTATACTAGTGGTCCTCTCGGGTTCCTTCTAGTAATAAACTAGAGGTACCTGGAAGGAAGAATTAATAAAAGAAGAAAAATTAGCAAATAAAATAAGAAATAAAATTAAATTGAAAAAAATAAAAAAAATGGCTAAAGTAATAAAAATAGAGTGTTCTTAATAATTTAGTTCCCCGGCAACGGCGCCAAAAACTTGATCGCTGTGAAGTCAGAGTTTTAAAATTTATAAAGATAATGATCGAACCTGGAAACTAACTATGACAACGATTGAGGCAAGTGCACCTATCGAACAGTAGTATAGCTTAGGCAAGACCGGATTGTCGAACCCAAAGGAACTAAAAGTACTAGTACTAACCTTCTTTTTATTATATAGCCTAAGAATAAGTGAAGTTGTTTATCTAGTCTAAATTAATTAACTATTAAACTAAAAATTCTAAGACAAAGAAGAATGAAATTGGGAGAATAACTTGGGAAAAACTCAGTTGATTAAGACGACACCCAAGGAAGGATCCACCTAGACTTCACTTGTTATCTAACTTTTAACGAGACGATGTATTCACTTGACTTGATCCGTAAGACTCCCTAACGTATATTAAACCCTCTCTCGAGGCGAATAACGTCTAATCCTAGGTTAATTAATTGAAATCTCTTTCCCATTAATAACCCCCTAGAATAGCAGTAAATCGATCTATGGATTCCCATATTAGGTTTCACCCTAATCCGGCAAAATCTCGTCACCCTATCTCTAGGCGCACGATCAACTCCGCTTAATTATGCTAGATCTACTCTTAAGCAGGGACTTTTGCTCCACCACCTAAGCACATTCGACTTGAATTAATATTCGCGAAATATCAAAACAAGAATTAAGCACACATAATTAAGAACAAATCAAGTATTTATCATATAGTTCAGAAAACAATAACAAGATTCATCTAGGTTTCATCCCCTTCAGGTATCTGAAGGGTTTAGTTCATAATAGTAAAGAAAAACATCTCAGAAGAAAAGATAAAACAAAACATAAGAAATCCCTAAAACTCCCTGAAGGAATTGAAGAAGAAATCCTCTGTTTTGAGTAGAATTCCGGCTTCTAGAGATGGATCAACTGGCTATCCCTGAGTGAATCCCCACAAATCTGCCTTCTTTGGCCTAGCAAGACGCCCCTAAACGATGGCTTTGGGCCCCCTTTTTTAGGTCATACTTTGGGTGTATTTATAGGCTTTTGAAATAGGTTTCTTTGCCCCTAAGTATCCTTTCCCGAATGAAATTGCTCTTCTCCACGGCAGAGGCACGGCCATGGCACACGCCCGTGTGAATCGTGGCCAGGCCGTGTTCGGACTTCTAATGAGGACACGTCCGTGTAGATCGATATCAGGCCGTGTTCTAATGTATTGAGGAGGCACAGCCGTGTGGGCTTTAGTCCAGGCCGTGTCGATTTCGTGCTTTGGCCCATTTGTCCCATTTTAAGCCCGTTTTGCGTTCTTTTCATCCCCTGGTGTTTTCCTGAGTATATATCATGAAAAGAAAGGATTAAGAGCACCAAATTACATAATATAAGGGATAATTCATCCAAAAGCATACTAAATATGGGATTAAAATATGTTACTATTTCGGTTTATCAAAATATTATATTAATTTAATATCAAAACTTATTAAAATAATAGAATGTATAAACATTAAATTAAATTTAATATTAAGATAGTCACTTTAATATTAAATTAATAAAATACTATTAAGATAAGTATTAAATATAATTTAATATTAAACTATTAAAATAATCCTATTTTTTGAATAGTTAATCTGTAATCAAATTCTCTGGTATAGTCTCAGTAGAGGTGTAACTCTTCCACTACTCAACCACCGAAGACTAACAACCGTCGACCACCGAAACACCACCGTCGTAGCCGCCAGCACCGCCGTGTCCGGTGATGCAGGT
This sequence comes from Gossypium sturtianum, assembly GCA_025698515.1. Classification (NCBI taxonomy): domain Eukaryota; kingdom Viridiplantae; phylum Streptophyta; class Magnoliopsida; order Malvales; family Malvaceae; genus Gossypium; species Gossypium sturtianum. The sequence continues at coordinate 38,852,151 of CM046949.1, forward strand.
GCAACACCCTTATGGCACCCCGAGCCGGTTCGGCCCGGGTCAGTGACGACTCGACTGGTCCGGCCTAGCCAGCGATTGGACCGTCAGTCTCATTTCACATATCAGGCCCAGTTTGACCAGATTTGGGTCTAGGTCTCAGTTTTGGGCTCCTAGGCCCAATTTACGATCTCAAGTCCAATTTTCAAGTTCAATTACCCATTGGACCAATTGTTTAACTTGAAAATTAATTTCCAAAAATATCATATTAATTTTAATTAGTTTGATTAATTTAAATTTACTTTATCAAAATTAATTTTTTCAAAAATCACTTAGATTTTCCAAATTAATTTTTCAAGAAAATTCTTTAATCAAATTCTCTAGTTGAATAATTCTCACGACCACCTAATTTAATTTCACATCGAATAAATTGACTTAATTAAATTATTTCCAAAGTCGTAGAATTTTCTTTTGATTCAAATGCAGTCCGATCGAGCTTTTATTGCAATTATGTCCAAAAGCATCGTTCTGATAATTCGCAATTACTTAATCATGGAGTCAGTCCACAAGAAGTACCATGATTGAAAACTCCTTATTGTATACTCTTTACGGAAGCAATTCATCCAACTGTTTTGTCCAATGACCTCGTCATGCGTGTGTTACCCTCATATGATATCTGTAATAGTTCGTTTTTCAGTGGTGTCAGAAACAGTGGTTTCAGGGCCACCAAATCCGACAAGTAAGTTTGTAGCTATTATATTTAATATTTACGAGTTATTTTTGATTTTAAAAAAGGTTTTTGATATAGTGATTTTTGTTGTATAAATGATTTATTAAGTTCAAGTGGTTTTAGAAAATGAGGTATCGGGACCCCATTTCTATAAACCAAGCTGTAAATATTTTTATAAATATTAAAGGAGTAAAATTAAGGTGGTATTAATTTTTTGTTGAAAAATTTTAACGTTTTGATAATTAATTAATTAAAAAGGACTAAATCGCGTAAAGTGCAAAAGCTGTGTTCTATTAGCTAAAGGTATTAAATAGCTATAGAACTTTAAAGTGGAAGTCCTTATATGGTAAATAGACTACTAAGGGTGTTAGTGGATGTGCATGGCTTGGCAATTATGTAAATTTTAAAGTTAGGTAAGGGTAATTTTGTAATTAAGTAATAAATGATAAATTAAATAAAAGAAAATAAATTATCATCTTTTTGTTTTTCATTCTCAACCGATTCCAAAGAAGAGAAGCCATGGGAGAAGCTTCAAAATTTCAGCTAGTGCATGGTAGGAATTTTTAGTCCCGTTTTTAATAAACTTTATATTTTTGAGATCGTTGCAACTAGGTCCAGTTAGCACGTACCATCGATTTTGAAACTGTTAAAGATTTTGAATGTTTCCAATGATGAATCTTGTGATTTTTTTATGTTAGATGATGAATTTGGAATGTTGACTTATATTTAAAAGTATTTTGTTAAGTGATTTTGATGAATTTTTCGATTAATGACTAATTTGTTAAATTAATAAAAGTACAAGGATTTAATGTGAAATTGTTGCATAAATGGGCTGTTTTGGATACCATTAACTTTCAGCTAAGCTCAATTTGGGGTAAAAATGGTTACTTTGCATGTTTTGGGCTTAGGGACTAAATTGAATAAAAGTAAAACTTTAGGGGCAATTTTGTAAAAATGTTAAAAATGACCAAATTGTATGAAATGAATTGTTTTATTGTCTAAATTAATATATTGAATGAAATTATTAATTTAGATCAAGATCGGGTGGAAAATCAAGGAAAATAGAAAATTACCAAAATGCCCCTAAACTTTGGTATTCCTGCAATTTAGCTAGGTAAGTTCGTATGAACTATAATATGTATATTTTTTTATTAAATTTAATGTTATTATATGAATTTTTTTTGAAAATGAATCGATATATATATGATATTATACAATTTAGCTTATAAAGAAACGAGAAAAATTCAATGACGCACGACGACTATTGAGTCCCGTTTGAACCTTAGGAATATTTAGGATAAAAATGACATGTCATTAGGGGTTATTGTGTTATGGGTGCTGGTCTCGTATGTCCTACCGGTGGCAGGGTTTTCGGCATGTGTTGCGGTTACTTGATAGCTTGTGCGAGCAGCACCGTGTAGCTACGTCTTGATTGATAGCTTGTGTGAGCAGACCCAGTTATGGCTCGAGTGAGAGCATTGATATGAGATATGAGATAGTAGTGGCTTCGAACACGTGTTGGCACATAGTGTACGAGACTCCCGCGTATTCGATATTATTCTAAGTGGTTCAACGGGAAATGTGTTTGTAACACCCCAAACCCGGCCCAGAAGTTAGGCCCGAATCTGGCGTGTCACACAAAAAAAAACTCGTTTGAAAATTTTAGCCTCTTTGTTAAAACCCAAAACACTTAAGCAATTTATTAACTACTTGAAAACGTAATTATCTTTAAAAACCTTTTTGGTGGCAAAAGCATATTTGAGATAAACAATTTACAAAAATGTGATGTTAGAAATAGAGTTGCGTATATTCAAATCGTTTTGAAACGTAGATAAAATACAAATATTTTTGAGAGATTGATTGATGAGTCAACAATCAAGGTAGTGAACTTAAACCGTGACTTTTGAAAATATTGTTTGATAGTTCGAGAAAATAACTTCCGTGTTAAAATATTTATAAAGTTTATTATGAAATCCATTTGTTAATCGATTTTGGAAAACCTTTATTTAAGTTTTAGAAAAATTCTCGTTTTAAACAATTTAAGCAAAATAATAAGTATATCAACAATAAAGCGATAATAAAATACTCCAGAGGCCTTATTACAACTTAAACCAAAATAGCAAAATAATAAAATAAACGGAAATAGAAATTTAAAATTCAATAACACCATTTCTGAAGTATGGCCTCCACCGAGTCATCCATGGGCCCAAGTCCTCATTACGGAGCATTACCTACCACTTGTTTCTATTGAAAATAGGTTCACTAATAAATCCATACATATTAATTATAACTCTTAATTTACTTTGTACAATTTTATACAATTTTTCCAAGACAGAACAGGGAACCACGAAGTCCATCAGAACCAGTCTCACTAAAATTAAGATATCTCAGAATATAAAATTTCTTTTCCTTCTCCGTTTCTTCCATATCAAAATAGACACAGTAAGCTTTAATTCGATATCTTATTCACTTTCTAATTCCATTTCTCCTATTTTTCATGATTTTTCAAAATCACGTCACTGCTGCTGACCAAAACTGTTTCATTGCAAAAATATGGTTACCACTATGAACCTACGCACGGCCGAGTGATCACGGAAGCCGGTTTCCGGTTTTCTTTGGTATTACGACCAAATCACAGAACATTTCATGCAAACAATCAGAGAGATGTGAGGACACACACCATTTCAAACATGTATTCGGAAGGGTACGGGATTACACACCTTATTTTGATTTCCTAAAGAACCACTCTCCGTTGATCCTAGAATAATACCAACCAAAAGTTAGCCTCGGATTTCCAAAAGATTCATACTCAACGCATTGCTTACACTTGAATCACTTACCACTATATCCGAAGAATTTGCAAATAGAATATATCGAGTGATTTCGTCCCTAAAACATAATCGATTAGTCGAAACTTCAATCTGATTTGCAACATAGCCAAATAGAGATATAACAAAAAATCCGAAAATGAACCCCTTACCTTAATGATGATAGATCCAACTTCAATCGTTTGACTCAAGACTAGAGAGGGATCAACAAGAATGTCCTTTACGACTACACACTAGAACACTACGAAAGGAAAGATGATCACGCTTAGAGAGAATAGAAGAAATGATGTTTTCGGTTAAGAAAACCATCCCAAGACAAGGGCACAAAATTCGGCATGGAGAAAAGAAAAATACAATGATAGAATAGAGTCTCTTACCGGTCTGATTAAGAAGAGTTTTTTTCCCACACGATGGTGAACGAAATGATGAAGGAATAGGATGATAATGGGTTCGGCTATCAAAGGGAAAAGAAGCAAAGATGCCTTGAGGGTTTCGGTCAAAACAAGAGAAAAAGATGCTCTCTTTTTGGCTTTGGAGTTTCGACAAAGAGGGAAAAATTGGAGAAAGCAAAAGACACCAAAATGCTTTGAGAGAAAACAACCTCTTCAAGCACCAAAAATTTGCAAATTCCTATAGAAAATTCGGCTATCACAAACCCCCCCTCCAAAACCATTATCAACTTTTCCAAAAGATGAACATTAACCAATTAAAATCTTTCCAAAACACCTTCCACACTATATGCCAACATGTTCCCTTATCCTTCCTTTTCTTTCATTTCTTTCCCCTCTTTTTCCCTTATCTTCCTCCTTACCATATTCCTTAGCCTCCTTCCAAAATTAAAAAGTCTTCCATACCATATTAAAGCCTTGGCCGACACTTACCTTATTAGTACAAAAATTTAATCCAAAATATTTGCACTTGGTGGGATTTGAACCTCTTCCCTTAAAGTCCTTCATGTGGCATCATATCCTCTTTACCAATTGCTCATTTATGCAAGCAAATTACTCTCTTATTTCCATAAGCCTTGATGCCACTTACTATCTCTCCTTAAAGTGCTTAAACACAAAATTTTTCCTATAACTTAACTTGAACCCGGAACTTCCTAGAAACCTCTTAACTCTCCAAAATCACCTTCCTAATAAGTCCAACTTGAAATAATGTCGTTCTCAAATTCCCATAAATTTTAAAACGCTTCTACGCTCAAGGTCCAATGGGCCCAATAGGTCCAATTCTACTAGGCCCAATTTTGGGATGTTACAGTGTTGTTACGAGACTATATGAGTTCGATACGAACTAATACAGGTATATACATGAAATACATGGAAATGATGGTACATGATATATTGATATATTGAAATGGATGATATATGTATATGATGAAACGGTAAGATAATGATATGTATCATGACATGTACATATATGAATATCTTTGATATACTGATACATGGTAATTATGTAAGTTGAGACGAGTAATGAACTCAATTGTGACATGTTGAGAAAATAAGGTTATCAGTGTTGAATTTATATGAAATATGTTCAAGTACGCTACCATGTGTTGCTGTTTGATGCTTAGGCAAGTGCCAAGCTGTTGGTTGAATAGTATTATGTTTACTTATAAGTCGTATTGAAATGGTAAGTGCTCAAATGAAAATATGCTTGTATTCGTGAAAAAGTGATAAGGTTTAAATTATGCAAATTCTTATGAAATGGTTTATCATGTGATTAATTCTAAAAGAGCTATGCTTAAATGCACTAGCTTGTGGCTATGGTTGATGATATGCTTGTGTCTAGTGTATTATGCATATGAAATCAGTGATGAAAATGGGAATGATGAGTTGAATTGATGATGTTATTTAAGCTAAAGAAAGTCAATGTAATGGAAAGTAATGACATGCAAACGAAAGGAAGAAAATTGAAAGAGACTTATAGTTTTTATAAAATCCTATTTTGTTAGGGATGATAGGTATAAGTGATGCTGTGGAATTATTCAATTTGTGAATCGTTGAATTTGGTTTCATGAATCGTGTGGTATCTGTATATGATTATTCTTGATATGTATAAATTTCATATTGGAAATGAATTGATCTTATTAAAGTTTATACGAGCTTACTAAGAATTCATTGCTTACGTAGTTATATTTTTCTTTACTTTCCAGATTATCGGAAGCTCGATCGGGTTGGAAGATCGTCGGAGATTTTATCACACTATACAACGATTATATAGGTAGATTTTGATATCTTGGTTAAGGTTATAATGGCATGTATAGGTATTCTGGCTAATGTTAGCCTATGTGTTTTGGTTGTGGAAATGACCATTTGGTTAGTTTGCATTTTGGCCTTGTGCTGGTAAAATGATATGTATTATAAGGTGTATATAAGTAGCCTTGTAATGGTTGATATATCACTCGTTATGGTTGAATGATGGTAGATAGAAAAGTAGTTGAATGTGCATATTAGATAGGACATATAACTTGTTGTGAATTGGTGTTTTGCCATACTAAGCATATATGTATTTTGATGCTAATGATTATGTGGTACAATTGGTACCAAATGGTATGTTTTGGTAAGTTATTTACATGTTGTGTAATGATGAAAACTTAGTTAGAAGTTAGTCATTTATTTTTGCCAAATTGAGTACTTGGTTATACATGTTTTAATGTTGTCATTTGAGGTGCCTTTGGGCATATTGGTTGGATGTTATTATACCATATGTGTTTGTCTTGATATTGCATGATTTTGGTACCTTTTTAGGGCTTATGTATATGTGCAAAATGGATTATAGGTACATGTTGAAAAGGGTGAGAAAAATGGCTTGTAAAATACCCTATTTTCGTCCACACGGGCAGAGACACGGGCGTGTGTCTCAGTCGTGTGTGACACACGGCCAAATAACATGGCCGTGTGTCCCCTGTAGTTTTCAAAGGGTTGTAAGTTAGGTTTTACCCGGCCGAGCACACGGCCTGGCACACGGGCGTGTGGCTTGGCCGTGTGACCCAATTCAGTGAGTTACATGGGCACGGACACGGGCTGGGACACGGCCTTGAGTCCCTATTTCGAATGCCTACATGGCCTAAGACACAGGCGTGTCTTTTGGCCGTGTGAGTCACACGGCCGTGTGAGTCACACGGGCTGGCCACACGGCCATGTGAGTCACACGGGCTGGCCACACGGCCGTGTGACCTCTGCAGTTTGTAAATTTTCATCTTTTCCCTAAAATTTCTATATGTTTTTTATTTAGTCCCGATTTATTTCTAATGTGTTTTTAGGGCCTCGAGGGCTCGTATAAGGGACAATATGTATGCTATTGATTAGTTTTACTTTGATTGATGATATGAATTAAATGTACTAAAATTTTTTATAGTTCTGAAATGTAAACTCCGGTAATGCTCCGTAACCCTATTCTAACGACGGATACAGGTTAGGGGTGTTACAATATCATTGATTCTTTTGAGTTAAATCCGTTCACTCAATACAATCCTATTTTATCTCATCGTCACCATTGTGTCTTCTTAATGATTAATATGATCACTGTCAAATAATGACTGTTATAAATTGCTCGTTCGAGAACAAGCAACCCGTGGCCACGTTCCATATTTATCAATCCATACAATGCCAATGAGAGGATATCATTAACTCTTTAATTGAGCTATGAATTCCACTGTTGCTAGTAAAGTCATGCCATACATAAGTCATGTACCCAACATGTAATAGGCCAATTTAGCCCGAGCCCATACAAAAAATAATAAACCCAAAATAATAAAATAAAATACAAGTCCAGTCTAAAATTTATTATTTGGCCCGAATGGAATGGCCTATTACTTAAAAAGATTGAAGGTCTATCTAAAAGCTTGACATATATGGAAGTACAATCTTCAAGGATATGCAATCTTAGATATGATATGCAAATCTTAGATATGATATGCAATCCTAGAAGATATGGTATGCAATCTTAGATATGATATGCAAATCTTAGATATGATATGCAATCCTAGAAGTTATGGTATGTAATCTTAGATATGATATGCAATCTTAGAAGATATGGTATGTAATATTAAAAGATATGATTTTGTAATCTTAGAGATTTAATTTGTAGATACCTTTTAATCTTAGCCGTTGATGTAATTAATCTGTACCGTTGGATTTGGGGAGGCTCAACTATAAATAGAGGCCTCTCCCTTCATTGTAGACACACTGGAATGGGACTTGAGTTTTGAGTAATAAAAATTCTTGAGAGCATTCACTCAAATTTCTCTCTCTTTTGCGTTCATATTTTCTGTGGCTTGTTCTTATTTTGTTCTTCGCTCATCTTCGTTTCTTTTTGAGTTGCTTCTATTCGAGTTAGTTTTTGGTGGAGGAATTTCATCGAATCCTCATATTGCGGGAGTTAGGTTGACTCATGTGTTTTTTTTTTATCCATTTAATTGCTTAATCATTATCTATTCATTTATTTTAATTATTTTAAATTTATTTTAATTGCCACTTTTTATCCAAAACTTTATTTCTTAAAATAAGGCAATATTTGACATTTGGAGTTTTGAGGAATCGTGCCTAACTTATTGGGCTTGATTTTTCTCATTAAGTCTAAATGATCAAATACCCTTTTGGAATTAAAATATATGATTTTCAAATAAAAACCTATCTTTGTGAATTTAAGATGTTGCGTCTAACTTATTGGATGTGACATTTTGATATTTTGAGATAGGGATTTCAAAAAAAAAAAAAAAACAAAGGATATTTGGTTTTGGGAAATTCGAAAGGTCGTGCTCTAACTTACTGAGATTTGACTTTGCTTTTATCGAAATAATTGAATTTTTTTTTAAAGGTTATAAGTTTTGAAAAATCAAAAGAATCATATTTTAAAATCTTCTCAAATTTTCAACATTAAGACATTAATTAATCAATTAGGTACCAATTTTTTTGGGCGTTATGAGGGTGCTAATCCTTCCTCGTGCGTAACTGATTCCCGAACCCGTTTTCTCGAATTTCGTAGACCAAAATCATTGTTTTAATAAATCAAAATTTTTTTTTATTAAAATGATCAATTTCAAGGTGACCTGATCACACCTCGAAAAAAGATTGGTGGCGACTCCATTTTCTTTTTTAAAGTCGACCCCGGTTTTCAAAACAAAAAATGGTTTCGACAGCTTGGCGACTCCACTGGGGACCAATAAGAGAGTCAAGCCGTAAAATTAATTATTTCCTGTCCTTTTGAATAAATTTGAAAATCCAATTTGAAAAATTATGATCCTTTTTATTGCATGTTGTTTTAATATTGAAAAGCATGTCTGCATTGCATAGCATGACCATTGTGGTCACACCCTTTTAAGTGGGAGCGAGAAGCTACTCCTTCGTGAGGTTTTCACCTCCGTGCAGGATAGTGAATCGCTTTCGGGATACATCCGTACCTATGTCTTCGTGAGATTTTCACCTCCGTGCAGCCATAGGGAAATGTATTCCCCTGAACTGAACTCGGTTCGTATGAGCCTATAATGGGTGAGGATCGAGGAATCTGCTGGTTCAGGTACCCTCTCTTTAGAACTAAGCCACATATAGTGATCCTTTGGAGCCAACCCTTGATAGAGCTATATTGAACCCTAGTGGTCACCCAGATAGGTGCCCTATTTTGTTATTTCTCTTGTGCTAACGTGTTCTCTTTTGTTTTGATTGCCTTGCATTCACATCATAGAAAAGAGGTGTTGATTCAAATTCGATTGCTAAATAGAAAAGTTTGTCATGAGAAAATGGATTTTTTGATAAAATGGATTATAATACGGTCGTCCGAATATGGTCCAAGTAAACACAACGAGAGAAGACTGATAGTCCGTAAAGGAATACAAGACCTTATTACCCAAGGATTCAAGCTGACAAAGACTATTCGAGAATCACCACGTCTCGGCTTTCTTGAAGAGGCTAACGAGCATTATGGAAATAAGTGAGCAGTGAGTCGCAGCCCAGATCAAGCAAAAAGGAGCTAGTGGAGGCATCTATTAGAAGTTTGCAAGATTTGACCTTTGCGAAGAAGGGGATTAATGTTTTTACTTGGAATATGAGGGCAAGGCCGCATATGCAATCCGTTTTATGTAAAGAAATTTGCTTTCTAGAAATTTTTTTCTAATGGAATTGAATTCAAAATCAACGCCTCTCTTTCTTTTTGCATTCATTTCATGCATTTGCATTACATAGCATCATATGCATTAAAATCCATAGAAGGACTTTAATTAGGTAAAATTGTTTGACAGACTCGAGAACCGACGAAAGTCTCTCGAATTGAGATCGGGGCCTTAGTGCAAGGCCCGATGGATAATAAATTGAAGAGATCAAAGACCAGAAGGAATAGCAGGGAATCTGAACATTAATGACATATCCGAAGAGAGAATCGGGGAATAAAAGTTTCCAAAGCCCTTACATACTTGGAAAGATTTTAAACAATGGAACTGTAGAAGGAATCCTGTATTTTTAGAGCTAATATAGAGTAATATTCGAACATGCTTGTTGCTTTAAGCCTAGAGGCAATAAGAATCCTTTTGTGAAATAGGCTTATGTCCGAATTTTTATTTCAATAAAATGCATCTTTTTAAGCAAATATTTTTTTATTCTTCATATTGTACATTACATTTGTTCTTTACAATATTCTTTCATTCTTTATTCATAACCATACCATACAAATAATAATCCTTAGAATCATTTATTCTTTGGATTTTTGCCTTCGTACCTAGGTACCCGGATATCAACGACATGAGCGACGTTATTCTACGGCTCCTTTTGAATGAGATATGGGTCTAGGGGATCTAAAGACTTTGAAGATAACAGAGAGATGTAACCTATCTTCGATTTGTTAAGAATGGTGAAACAAGATGAAAAAGCAGACCTCATTCTACAAAGGGTCAGTGGATATTATGAGCCTAGAAAAGAGGTGAAGATTGTAACCCAGCTCACCACAGAAATAAGGCAAGACATCATTGAATTATTTTCAAGAATTCAAGGATGTTTTCGCACAATCATATCAGGATATGCCTGGGCTACTAAGACACGGGCTAAACATGAGGATCGGGCACTGTTGGTCCACCATAAAAGGGAGATTGCTTCAGTTATGTCGCAAATGCCAAATTAAGGAAGACAAAACTTATGTGCCTCATCTATTTCTTCACAGACTTCCTATACATGGGGAATGGATATTATGGGCCCGATCTCGTCAAAAGCTTCTAGTCAATATCGATTCATCGTCGTGGTTATCGTTTATTTCATTAAGAGGGTGGAAGTAGCTTCATATGCCAATGTTACAAAGTCGATAGTCATCAAATTCTCAAAAAAAAAAAAGATCAGGTGCTGACAATGAGTGCTAAAAAGGACAATGTCAAAAGTTTGGAATTTTGTTCAAAGATCAAACGCCATATCATAATGCAGTAATGGCAGCAAAAAAAAACAACAAAACAAGGATCATGGAAAAGATGACTGAGACTTGTGAATATTGACATAAAGAAGTTACCATTTACCCTCTGTCTTATCAAACGTTGGCTAGAACCTTTATTGGGGTAACACATTTCTAATTGGAATAGAAACAGTTTCGCCAATTGAACCTAATTGAAGAAAATGTCAAAAGTTATCCATCACGATCAAGTGACGCAAGCTTATGACAAAGAGGTTTATCCTAGAGAATTCCACGAGGGGAACTGATCTTTCTTTTACAAAAGGATTTTAGAGGAAAGCAGATACCAAACTGGGAAGGACCTTATGTTGTAGACAAGGCCTGTTCTAGAGGAGAATTAATATGGACCGAGACGAATGGTGAAGACTTGTCCAATTCGGCGAATTCAGGTTCAATCAAGAAGTATTACCTGAAAGGGGAAAGGCCAAGGTGAAAACCCACAAAGGGTGCCTTGAGCTCAAATTCATTCAAAAAAAAAAAGAAAAAAGGAAAAGAAGAGAGGCCAAGGCGAAAACCCACAAAGGCCGCTTTGAGACCAAAGGGGTTTTGAGCTGAAAACCCAAAAGGGCAGCTCAAATTTTGATCAAAGATAGGGCATGTGGTAGTCTTGCTATGCCTGAATTAACAATGAGGAAGTATGCTGCGTCTTGGGGCATCGACAAAGTACTCCGGATCCCCTAAACACATATTGAGCTTAGAATGGTCCTCAAGAAGTTTGAACAGAGAAGCTCAGGATGCGATATCTGGGGTACCTAGCTTTTATCTTACTAATTTTTGAATTTATTATCTTTGATTGCTTTATTCTTTTCAAGATAATCCCAAATCAATTTTCTTTTATTGCCTTGGTTATTTTTGATTAACTTATTTTTTTCGAGCTATGCTCTTGATTAATTTCTTTCTTGTCCATTGTTGTGATCTTTTTCAAGCATTTTATATTGAAATAACGATTATTGGACTAATAATATTTTCATAAAAAGAGTTTCGTACATTACTCTGGAAGTTTTTAAATAATATAGGGACCTGAAATAGAACTATTGTTTAGAACTCACCAAGCCTAAGGTTTGGAAATATTGAAAGGCACATACATCTGGTTATTACCAAATGTTATTCCCCTGAAGTTGTAGTGGGAGGTACAAACTTTATGTCCCAGAAGGTACAGTGGAAGCGACTCTGAAATTATAGCGGGGCAAGCTTGCTGAGCAGAATATGATCGTTTTTTTGGGTTTTCTGTCAAAGATACCATCTAAACGAGAAAGCATGGTAGCGCATCAGTGATAGAACCTTGATGAACTATGAGCAGTGACAACCCAAACAGTAAAAAAGGGGATCATTCTCATGTAAATATCATTCATACACTTCCAATTAGGAGCATTTGATTCATTTTGATCATTGTATCCTAATCGTTTTCTTTAAAAAAAAAAAAGAGAGATCATTCTCATGACATTCTGCATTCATGCAAATGTCATCCCTAATATCATTTAGTTAGGAGCATTAGATTCATTTCGATCATTGCATCCTAATCATTATACACTTAAAAAATGGGATCATTCTCATGACAATCTGCATTCATGCAAATTCCATCCATAAAACATTCGAGTCTACAGGATATGTCCCTCAGAGGACGGTGTAGCAACACCGGGAAAGTTCAGATTTTGTTCCCTAGAGATAGTAGTGGAGCAGACTGAAGATTGAAGTCTTCCTGAGATAGTAAGGAAGCAAATTGGAAAGTTCAGATTTTGTTCCCTAGAGATGGTAGTGGAGCAAACTGAAGATTGAAGTCTTCCTGAAGATAGTAAGGAAGCAAACCAAAAAGTTTAGATTTTGTTCCCTAGAGATGGTAGTGGAGCAAGCGAAGATTGAAGTCTTCTGAAGATAGTAAGGAAGCAAACCAAAAGTTTAGATTTTGTTCCTAGAGATGGTAGTGGAGCAAATCAAGATTGAAGTCTTCTGAAGATAGTAAGGAAGCAAACCAAAAAGTTCAGATTTTGTTCCCTAGAGATGGTAGTGGAGCAAACTGAAGATTGAAGTCTTCCTGAAGATAGTAAGGAAGCAAACCAAAAAGTTTAGATTTTGTTCCCTAGAGATGGTAGTGGAGCAGACTGAAGATTGAAGTCTTCCTGAAATGGTAAGGAAGCAAACTAAAAGTTCAGATTTTGTTCCCTAGAGATGGTAGTGGAGCAGACTGAAGATTGAAGTCTTCCTGAGATAATAAGGAAGCAGACTGAAAAGTTCAGATTTTATTCCCTAGAGATGGTAGTGGAGCAAAATGAATATTGAAGTCTTCCTGAAGATAGTGAGGAAGCAAACCAAAAAGTCCAGATTTTGTTCCCTAGAGATGGTAGTGGAGCAAACTGAAGATTGAAGTCTTCCTGAAGATAATAAGGAAGCAAACCAAAAAGTTCAGATTTTGTTCCCTAGAGATGGTAGTGGAGCAAACTGAAGATTGAAGTCTTCCTGAGGATAGTAAGGAAGCAAACCAAAAAGTTCAGATTTTGTTCCCTAGAGATGGTAGTGGAGCAGACTGAAGATTGAAGTCTTCCTGAAATGGTAAGGAAGCAAACTAAAAGTTCAGATTTTGTTCCCTAGAGATGGTAGTGGAGCAGACTGAAGATTGAAGTCTTCCTGAGATAATAAGGAAGCAGACTGAAAAGTTCAGATTTTATTCCCTAGAGATGGTAGTGGAGCAAACTGAATATTGAAGTCTTCCTGAAGATAGTAAGGAAGCAAACTAAAAAGTCCAGATTTTGTTCCCTAGAGATGGTAGTGGAGCAAACTGAAGATTGAAGTCTTCCTGAAGATAGTAAGGAAGCAAACCAAAAAGTTCAGATTTTGTTCCCTAGAGATGGTAGTGGAGCAAACTGGAGATTGAAGTCTTCACGAAGATAGTAAGGAAGCAAACCAAAAGTTCAGATTTTGTTCCTAGAGATTGTAGTGGAGCAAAGCGAAGATTGAAGTCTTCTGAAGATAGGAAGGAAGCAAACCAAAAGTTCGATTTTGTTCCTAGAGATGGTAGTGGAGCAAACCTGAAGATTGAAGTCTTCTGAAGATAGTAGGGAAGCAAACCAAAAGTTTAGATTTTGTTCCCTAGAGATGGTAGTGGAGCAAATCAAGATTGAAGTCTTCACGAAGATAGTAAGGAAGTAAACCAAAAGTTCGATTTTGTTCCCTAGAGATGGTAGTGGAGCAAGCGAAAGATTGAAGTCTTCCTGAAGATAGTAAGGAAGCAAACCAAAAAGTTCAGATTTTGTTCCCTAGAGATGGTAGTGGAGCAAACTGAAGATTGAAGTCTTCCTGAAATGGTAAGGAAGCAAACTAAAAGTTCAGATTTTTTTCCCTAGAGATGGTAGTGGAGCAAACTGAAGATTGAAGTCTTCCTAAGATAGTAAGGAAGCAGACTGAAAAGTTCAGATTTTGTCCCCTCGAGATAGTAGTGGGGCAAACTGAAGTTTGTAGATCTTATATCCTTAAGCAGTACCGGAACAGATCAAATTTGGTGAACCTTATCTTCATGATCTAGCAAGGGAGCAGGCTAAAGATTATAGTCTTGTCTCCCTGAGATTGCAATAAAGCAGATCAAAGACATCAGGTCTTGCATTCTCTAAGTTTGCAGTGGAGCAGGCCAAAGATAGCAGATCTGACATTCCAAAAGTTGCAGTGAAGCAAATTGAAGCCGAATTGCAGATGGGATAGAAGTTATTTAAAGAAAGCAATGACCAAGAAGTCAAGGCTCGACAAAGACCGGGCAAAATTGGGCCTTTTATAGTCTTTGCTCTATTCTCGTTACACGACAATGAGCAAAGAGGGGCAGTTGTAATAGGCCAATTTAGCCCGGGCCCATCCAAAAAATAATAAACCCAAAATAATAAAATAAAATCCAAGTCCAATCCAAAATATATCATTTGGCCCGATCGGAATGGCCCATTAGTTAAAAAGATTGAAGGTCTATCTACAAGCTTGACGTATATGGAAGTACAATCTTCAAGGATATGCAATCTTAGATATGATATGCAAACCTTAGATATAATATGCAATCCTAGAAGATATGGTATGCAATCTTAGATATGATATGCAAATCTTAGATATGATATGCAATCCTAGAAGTTATGGTATGTAATCTTAGATATGATATGCAATCTTAGAAGATATGGTATGTAATATTAAAAAATATGATTTTGTAATCTTAGAGATTTAATTTGTAGATACCTTTTAATCTTAGCCGTTGATGTAATTGATCTGTACCATTGGATTTGGGGAGGCTCAACTATAAATAGAGGCCTCTCCCTTCATTGTAGACACACTGGAATGGGACTTGAGTTTTGAGTAATAAAATTTCTTGAGAGCATTCACTCAAATTTCTCTCTCTTTTGCGTTGTTATTTTCTGTGGTTTGTTCTTATTTTGTTCTTCGCTCATCTTCGTTTCTTTTTGAGTTGCTTCTGTTCGAGTTAGTTTTTGGTGGAGGAATTTCGGTGAATCCTCATATTGCGGGAGTTAGGTTGACTTATGTGTTTTTTTTTATCCATTTAATTGCTTAATCATTATTTATTCATTTATTTTAATTATTTTAAATTTATTTTAATTGCCACTTTTTATCCAAAACTTTATTTCTTAAAATAAGGCAATATTTGACATTTGGAGTTTTGAGGGAATCGTGCCCTAACTTACTGGGCTTTGATTTTTCTCATTAAGTCTAAATGATCAAATACCCTTTTTGGAATTAAAATATATGATTTTCAACTTAAAAACCTATCTTTGTGAATTTAAGATGTTGCGTCCTAACTTATTGGATGTGACATTTTGATATTTTGAGATAGGGATTTCAAAAAAAAAAAAAGAAAACAAAACAAAGGATATTTGGTGTTTGGGAAATTCGAAAGGTCGTGCTCTAACTTACTGAGATTCGACTTTTCTTTTATCCAAATAATTGAATTTTTTTTAAAGGTTATAAGTTTTGAAAAATCAAAAGAATCATATTTTAAAATCTTCTCAAATTTTCGACATTAAGACATTAATTAATCAATTAGGTACCAATTTTTTTGGGCGTTGTGAGGGTGCTAATCCTTCCTCGTGCGTAACCGACTCCAGAACCCGTTTTCTCGAATTTTGTAGACCAAAATCATTGTTTTAATAAATCAAAATTTGTTTTATTAAAATGATCAATTTCAAGTTGACCCGATCACACCTCGAAAAAAGATTGGTGGCGACTCCATTTTCTTTTTTAAAGTCGACCCCATTTTTCAAAACAAAAAATGGTTTCGACACAACATATCGGCTATGTGCTCGATCATCTTTAGAGCATAAGCCTCCATTTATATTAAAGCACATGAGTTGCATACGCATGGTCAGTAACTAACTCAAGATTTAGGTAAATCACACCATGAATTTCACAAGTGAATTAATTCACAAACGGATTTAGAATTAATTCATCTTGGGTCCAGTCCAATGTATCATTCTACCAATGAATACATCTATGTCCCTACTTGTTGAGTCAACTACTCCGATAGCCAAGATTAGCAATCTCTCCAATTGGAATTGTAGACGACATAATAATCCTTCTCAGTATTTGAATTAAATACTCACTTTAATTCTTTTACGGGATTACGGACTTATTTAGATTATCTACTAAAGTAAGTTGCCTTTCTTGCAATGTAAACATTCTTACAATGCCACTTATCTTCATTTTGAACTTAGACAATCAATGAGCTAATATTTTCTTGTCACAATTTCGCTATGCATACAAAATATAAAAGATAGAAATACAAAAGAAATAATAGTGAAATGTGAAATTAACTTTATTTATTTATTCATCATTCAAATAAATAGAAAATAATTATATGTTTACAACAATATTGGCATATTTCCTAACACAGTTAAGATTGAGGAGTGTTTTGCAACAGTAGGGGGTCTTGTGCGAGACTGTAATGGAAAGTGGATTTTTGGTTTTTGCAGATACTTGGGTAGTTGCACCGTTTTGGAAGCTAAACTTTGGGACATCTTCGATAGGTTAAATGTTTCACTAGATCGGGGTTTTGAAAACATTTCTATTCAAACTGACAGCCTTGAAGCCATTCACGCTGTCCAAAAAGAAACTCCTGGGGAGCCCAAGTCAGCTTTGATTAGGAGAGTACATCAACTTTTGGGAAAAGTTCGACATTGGAATATTCAACATTTTCCTCGAGAAGAAAATACTTTTGCAGATGGCCTGATTAAGATGGTTCGTGACAGGAAAGTAGGACTTCGCTTATTTGAAGGTCCCGACTGGAGGGTTTAGTTTAATTTCTTTTAGTAGGCTTATTTTGTTTCACAAAAAAAAAAAATGAATATAAGATTGTGTTTGTCATTTCTTAACTGATGTGGAGTTTGGTTAACTCCAGATATTAACTTAATTAGGAGTTTAATAATAGTATATATAAAAATATTTTATTTAATATTTATATAATTTAATAATTAAATTTAAATAATTTAAAAACAACTAAATTTAGATAAAATAATTTTATCAATTAGATAATAGTTAAGGTTGGACTAAGATTATCAAAAATATATTTCACAATTCGATCAAAATAATTAACCTAATTAATAAACATATATTGTAAGGATGTAATGATATATACAAACATGGAGGTCATTCATTTTCTATCAACTTTTTTCTTCTTTTTCTCTTTTTGGTGTTCTCCGCATAGAACGTCGGTGGCATGGATTTGATGGAAACACCCCATGAAAATTGATTGGTTGACCCATTCCACATGGGCAAATCTAGCACATTCACAATTCATTTCTAAATTTTAAAAGTAAATATGAAGCATTTGTTTTTAAATTTAAAACTTGAAATAATCTATTATCATTACAAGTTAAATTGCTTTGGTAGTGCATCATAGAAGTTTTAATGAGATCACTTTTTTTCATTGATTTTTTCTCACTTGAAAATTGAATAAAAATTTTAAATTTGTATATAAATATTGCTTTTATTTTTTTTTGATTTTTTTATTTTAATTTTAATTTTTTTAGCATTTAAAATCATTTTTAAAAACCTTTAAGGCTCTGCCACGTGTTAATGGTTTTTTAAGGGGTTGAGTTAGCTTTTTAAGGATGCTTTTTTATTATTTTATTATTTTATTATAGGCTTCAACCAAAAATTGGTGCTTAAATTATACCATTTTTCACATCTAGGTACCTAAACCTTTTTTTTATCATAAGTGGTATCCAAACTATATTTTTCCCAAGTTGGTACATTTGTTAGTCAAATTGTTAAACATATTTTAAAAAAGGATTAACCGAAAAATTTGTACTTGTTAGGGAAGTTGTTGTTGCTCGTTCCATGTACTGTTATAACGAACCTGTTTTTTGATCTGCCACAATTCGTTGTGGCAAATTAAGCTCCTTTCAACACTTAATGAGCTCAGATTCAAGTAATTTGTTATCTTTTTAGTTACTTTATCGATTTAGTAATTTCATATTTGAATTCAATAAAATGAGCATTTTAGGGTGTTTTATGACTAGTTAGGCCAACCTGGGCCTAAGGAAGGACTAATGTGTTCGTTGAGTGTGTAGGACGATGTTTTAAGCCAAGGAGTTAGTGGACTGTCCCAAATGTCACAACATTCAATGAGGATGTCACAATAACAAACTTTGAACCTCAAAGGGAGCATTCTGCCATCAATGTCGCGACAACCAACTTTAAACCAAGTTGTGTTATTTTCAAAGTACAACGTCGCGACAACAACCCTATGACGTCGTGACACCAGTTCGACAAGCCCCAATCAGTAGCCAAGGGTGTTTTTCATCTGCAAAACCTTAATTAACATGATTAGAATTCTATAATTGACCTAATTTGGTCATCTAACAACACTACTATAAATATTAGTGCTTAGGACTTAATTAGAGAGCTTATTGGATGATTGGAATTTCTTGTTCTTAGATTTAGGGGTTTTAATTTCAGTTTTTCTATTCAATTTTTTTTTTTACTTTCAATTGAAGTTTAGTTTTTCTTTCATTCAACAAATTTATTTGTTTACTTTCGTTTCATTAGCAATTGAATCGCAATCAACATCTGTTTACGAGTTTCACGGATCAATCGTCAACACACAACATCAGACCTGGATTTCTCTTTTCCCTTTTCTTATTTTACGTTTCAATTGAATGTTTAAAATCTGATTAGGGAAATTTGCATCTAGAATGGCCATAAACTAAGAACCCTAGGGAGATTAACGAGTAGAAGTAGGAGTGATCGGCTAATGGTTTAAGGTTTACTCTAAATTAATTGCCTTAGATTAAGAGAAATTAAACCCTAAGATTGACGACCCTAGGAAGTAACTTAGGTAGATGAGGCCGAAAGGATAATATACTTAGCACCACTTAATATATCCCAGTTTAAGCTCTCAAGTCGAAAGATAAGTAGATTAAATTGATCAATTAATTTAGTTATAGGTCGAAAAGTATTAACTATGTAACACCCCAAACTCGTCCTAGAAGTTAGGCCCGAATCTGGCGTGCCACATTGAAGTGTTTTTCGAAAACCATGTTTTCATTGAAAACCCTTCTTAATGTAATTGAAAACTAAAGTCTCAGTTTGTGTTCATTCAATTTCAAAACGTGGTTCATTGAAAAGTTAATCACTTTTAAAAAACATCATTAACTTCGTTAAAAATCTCTTTTCGTTGCGGAAGCTAATTTAAAGTAAAGAAGTTTAAAACATATGTTTTTTTTTAAAACAATAATTGGGTTGAAAACTCGTCTACGTCTAACAGAGATAAAACGTAACAAAATCCCAAATTCAGAATTAAATCCAGAGAGGGCTTATTACAGATTTTAAAACCCAAAACGGAATTTAAAACATATATAAAGTCCAAAACATAACAGTCGCGGTCGTGTGGTCACCTCCGAGTCCCTCGCAGCATCGATCCTCCTAACGCTGGGGATTACCTACACAGTTAAAAATGGGGTGAGTTTACGAAAACTCAGTGTGAAATCCCCTTACTAGAGTAACGATCGATATATCACAGCAAGAAACTAAACGATGCAGGCCAAAGCCCTTTAACCGTAATAGTACCGTCCAGCTCAGAGCATACGTGGGCCAAAGCCCACTACAATATCATTTGGGTCACAGCCCATAACAGAATCAATAGGGCCTAGCTCAAACCAATAACAGAACAAGTGGCCTAAGCCCAGTACAGTGAAAGATCTCATAAATAGATATGCAACAGTGTGAGGATGCATCCCACCCCGATCCAGCCAACACACCACCCGTACCAACCCTACACTCCTGTGGGGATAAAATCGACCCACCCATCCATCACACCAAGCTTAGCACCGGTTGCGGCACTAAGTCAACAGAACGGCTCGGCGCCGTGGACAAAACGGCTAAAAGCCATAATTAGAATGGTTATAAACCAAAATCAGGATGGCACAAAGCTATTAGTAACTGCAATAAGTTTGGCACATAGCCATCTGCGACGGTAATATAATCGGCCCACAGCCACGATAATTATGATCGACACAAAGTCATCAATATATATGTTAGGCACATAGCCACGGGTAAATACAATTGGCACAAAGCCTTAATCAAGATGGCACAGAGCCATATTTAGGTTGGCACAGAGCGATAATCAAATTACGCGGCTTTAAGCCGTCCGTCGATCCACGATGCGTCTCATGCGACCGTCGACCTTAACGGATCGATCTCGGATCCACGATGCGTCTTATGCAACCCGTGCGACCCTATCAGAACTTCATTCGTATCAATTTCCCAACCCCATGCAATATGTCGTGTATGTCATGCTCAATCATTACACGTGTATGCAAAATGGCCATGCTCAGTAACAGTCATTTAAACAAATATTAAAAGCATATCAGTCATACAACCACAGTCAAGTCAGTTAAAACACAGTCATACAATCCCAGTCAAATTAGTCAAATCATAACACAAGTCAGTCATTTACCCACAAGGGCAAAATAGTCATTTTACCCTATAAGGGTATTTCGGTAATCCTACCCTTCAGGGGTATTTCGGTAATTTCACAAATCGAGGGTATTTTGATAATTTCACAAATTGAGGGTATTTCAGTAATTTCACAAATCGAGGGTATTTCGGTAATTTCACAAATCGAGGGTATTTCGATAATTTTACAAATCGAGGGTATTTTAGTAATTTCACAAATCGAGGTCTCAGCGACCCAACAAAAAGTCCATCGTCGCCTCGAGCGACTTAAGTAACCTAAATAGACACAACGATAAAAATAGGCCTAAGGCCCATCACTCGGCCCAAGTGGGCCCACACGCTCGTGTGGCCCAATTAGCCCAGAAATAGCCTCAGCTATACGAACAGCACAGCTCAAACCAATAGAATCCATATAGCATGCATTTTATCCGTGTGGGGCCTACCAGCCTATTGGGCCTACACGGCCCATTTCGGCCCCAACGCGGCCCAAAGTGACCTAAGCCCATGAGAACGCTCATGGTGGCCTCAACCATCTTACGCCCATACTCTTGGGCTCGGTCCACTACACGTACGATCGCACGCTCGTGTGGCATCATTCACCGGTATTTCAGCTTTTCGACATTTCGTCGATCTACAATCAGAAGAGTGTGGTTACACACACTCTATCGGCTTTCTCGCCAACTATCGAATACAGGGTACTGTTACACACCTGATCACATAGAGTACTAAGAATTCTCGAGCGCCGAAACCTATTCAAACATAACAACAGTTAATTACTTATCAACAAAGTTAAAAGAACATTAACAAAACCCCCTAGCCGAAGGATCGACTACCACTTACCTTAACTCGATTGGTCAACTGTGATTCGCCGACTCGAACCAGAGCTTGGTGCAGCCACCCTTCCACATCCTGGAAAAAAGTCCCGAATAGCCGACACTGCACGCCTCTTGAACTTTGGAGTAGAGGCTACACGCTCAACCTCAGCCGGTACCTTTGCCATCACTTTATTACTAGCACCCTCTTCACCCATCAGAAGTTTTAATTCAAAATGCTTGCAGAACTGAAATAGAGAGAGGAAAGGAAAACAGAGAATTTGGTCACCACAGAACTAATCAAGAAAAGATTCGTTTCACAAGCTAATAGGAAACCGAAACAAAAAGAAGATGGATGGTATTCGGCCTAGGAGAAGAAAGGGAGAAGAGGATGAATGAGGGAAAAATTTGACTATTGAAAATGAATTGACAGAGTAATACGAGGAAAGAGGAGAAATGATTCGATGTAAGCAAAGAAGATGAAACAGATTTGGTCAAAGAATAAATTAAAGGAAGAAGAAAAGAAGGATTTTGAGAGAATCTGGCACTTGCTCACTTGAGTTCTGGCAAAATGAGAAACAACTGCAAAATAATGCTGAAAAGGAACAGACCCGAATGGTCAAAAATGTGCCAAAATAGGAGAGCAAAACCAGAAAATGCTAGAAGAGATTCAGCACCTACCCCTCTCACATTGCCAAAATGCACCAAATGAAATGCCCATAGCCGAATCCCCTACTCAAGCTATCCCATTCGGCTGTGACTCCCTTCACATCCAAAATCCTTCAAATCCCCCACTAATTTCTCCTCGATTTACTCCAACTCCCCATTCAAATTCAATTCAAATTCTTATGACCAATTCAACCACAGAGTTCCAGTCCAATTCCAACACCTCCCCAGCTCAAGTAGCAAAATAAACATACAATTGCGTATGCCAAGCCTCGAACCTCAGACTCCTTGCCAAACATGTGGCGCCACCACCACTGTACCAACAGGCTCTTTGTGCCACATTTTACCTTCAATTAACTATAAGATCTACTTCTAATCGCCAAGGGTTCACTTAGGAGCAAAAATAATAATTTGTAAATGCCAGGACTTGAACCCCAGTCCTCCTATACCACCCTTGGCGTCACTTACCATTGGAGCCCAAGCTCCCTTCGTGCCATAAATCCACCACAGGTATAAATAAGGCCCTCAAACTAACGCCAAATTCACTTAAGGGAAAAACTAAAATTTTTGCTAGAGTACTGGTTCAAACCCAGGACTTCTCCAATACCCCTCAGGACCCTCAACACCAAAGCAGACATACTTTTATGTTATTCACATGCACAACTAAATTCCAATTCCTCCAACACGCGAAGCCTATTTTTTCTAGGCCCAAAATTTGGGGCGTTACAAACTAGGTTAATTGTTAGCTAATTTGCTAAAACTTGAATCTGAAGTTGATCATGAACACGAATGCGAGTTAATCTTCTGCTTGCTCAAATTGATTGAAATTTGGTTGTTTATTTTTGTTTTTATTTTATGTTTTTTATATTATCTTTTTTATTATTTGCTTGTCGTAGTATAATGAGTACATGATTACTATTTAGACTTAGTAGTCTATGAATTGCAATTTAGTTTAGATAAATCTCCCTTAGGTACGATCCTTGGAATACTTCCTTGTGTTTCGTTATAAACACTTTAAACTGTATTACAATTTGACATATATACTTGCAGATACTGTACTTCAATTCTTACATTTAATTGTAGAATTACAAGCCCAGACACACACATGTCAGGGTGCGGTCAAGTTGTTGGCGCTGTTGCTGGGGAGGTTTTGGCATTCGTTAAGATTTACTAAGTTATTTCTATTTACTAACTCAGTTTTTTTTATTTTTGTTTATGATTTAGGGTATGACTCGATATAGAGGCGACCAGATTGAGCCAAACCCTGAACCAAAAAGATCCTCGAGATGAGCTGGGAGGTAGTCGTTAGAAGATAACCCACCAGTAACAGATCCGCCGCGAGAAAATCCCTTGTTCGTGGATCCACCCAAACATAATACACCGCCAGAATTACCTATAGAGCATATACCACCACTTCCAAAGATAATAGAACCAATGGCAGAACAAAATCGCACATTGTGAGACTATGTGCTACCTACTCTGGATGTTTTGCAAGGTAGCATCGATCGACTAACTATAAATGCTAATAACTTCGAAATCAAGTAGGAAAAATTCAAATGGAACAGAGTAATCTCTAGTTTCGAGGCACCATGACTAAGGACCCGAATCAACATTTAAAATGTTTCCTTCAACTCTACGATACTTTTAAGTTTAATGGGGTCACTGATAGGGGTGGGCATTCGATCGAATCGAACCTAATCGAATCGAATGAAAAATAATTAAGTTAACGAATCATATTTTATCATCCTAACTCGATTTGAAATTTTCTCGAATCGAGTCGAGTGGGATGGAATTCGAACAAAATCAAATATATTTGTTCGAGTTAAATTAAAAAAAATGACTTTGGGACTTTGTAGCCACTACCACCCACCTTAATGAAATTTGTCCACCGTAATTAATTTTTTTATTAACTTTCATCCCCTCATAATTTATTTATTAATATTTTATATACGGGTTACCTTCTTTTCTTGCTTTGTTGCTTCAATTATCTTTTGATTCTTGTCACCATGTATTTTCAAATTAAAAAATATATTAAATGTAAAAAATGTGATTTTTTAATAAAAGTTACTTTAAAGATAAAATGTAAAATTGATACCAATAGAAAATTTTAACAGAAATATTTTATGGTATCATCAATAATTCAATTTTAACATAAATCGATGAAGAGTCAGCATGATTAAACAATTCAATAATATAAATAGTACAAGATGTGAAATTTAATTCAATAAATAAATAGTAGTCATAAATCTGAAAAAAAAAGTTTTTGGGGTTTGAGGGAAAGTAAAAGTTTTGGGGGGGAAAGCAAAATGAAATTTTTTGGGGGGTTTGGAAGAAGTAAAAGTTTTGGGAGAAAAGTAAAAGGAAAAAAATTTTGGGGTTTGGGGGAAAGTAAAAGGGTTTGAGGAGGGGTTGGGGGAAGGGGAGTAGAAGGGTTTGGAATTTGGTTTATTCAAATTGTTCGAGTTATTTGAATCTAAAAATTCAACTCGATTCGAACTCGAAATTCAAAAAAAAAGTTGAGTTGATTCAATTAACTCGATTAATTTGATTCAAATAATTTGAAATTTGAACTTTTTTTCAATTTTTTTAAGTCGAATCAAATTTTGCTCTCCCTGAGTCACCGATGATGCTATTCGTCTTCGGTTGTTCCCCTTTTCCTTGTGTGATAACGCGTTTACTTGGTTAGATTTGCAGGCTCCAAGTTCAATTACTATATAGGAGGAGCTCGCAGGATGATTTTTAACCATATTCTTTCCAGTAAGTAAAATAGTACTGAGGTATGATATTGCAAACTTCCGACAATTGGAATGTAACAGCCTGGTTTTAGCTAAATCAGAACAGTGGTTTCGGAACCAAAAATCTGAGGTCGAAAAAATTATTTTAATATTATTTTTGGTGTTTATAGCATGTGATTATATATGTTTAATAGTTTTGTGATTTAATATTATCGATTGGATGTCTAATTTGATAAAAGGACTAAATCGCGTAAAATGCAAAAGTTGCATTCTACTTGTTAAATTTGTTTAATTGCTATGGTTTATTAAATCAAAGGTCCTTATGATGATATTAGACCATTTGAATGATGGATGGACAAATATGTACATAGTTGAGTGGATTATAAATGTTATTTATTAAGGTTATAATTGTAATTTAGTAAATAAACATATAATAACTAAAACAAAAGCCATATCATCTTTATTTCTTCATCTATAGCCGAATATTAAGGGAAAAAGAAAGCTTCCATGTCCATCTAGGGTTCGGCTCTTATTGTTTTTGATTAAGTTATGTTCTTTGCTCGGTTTTTGATGATTTTTACCTTTTTGAGATCGTTGCTTTGTATTCTAGCTAGGCCATGCCTTAATTTTTGAAATTTTTAATGATTTCATGAAGTGCCATTGATGAATGCTTGAGCTTTTGAATGTTTTATGATGAAAAATGGATATTTGTTGATAGTTATACAAGTTTTGTTAAGTGATTTTGAGTAAAAATGTCTATTAAGGATTTAATTGTGAAAAGTGTAAATTGAGGGATTGAAATGTGAAATAAATGAAATTGTTGGACTGCTAGGGACTTATATGAAATTCAGCCAAGCATGAGTATTGTTGAATTGTGTGAATTTTGTGTATTTGTGAAATAGGGACTAAATTGTAAAAATGTGGAATTTTAGGGGCTAAAGTGTAAAAATGCTCAAATATGTGTTTGTGGACTGAATTGAATGATTTTATGAATAAATGAGTTAATTTTGAATGTATATAGATCAAGAACGAAAGAAATCGGATTTAGATCGGGGAAAATCAAAGGTTATTGAATAGTCTATCCAGTCCGTTTATCACTAATACGAGGTAAGTTCATATGAAAATAAATGTCTTTAAATTGAATTATATATGTTTAATTTTCATTGAACTGCTATAAATGTTAAATGATCAAATACGAGCAAGAATCGACAGGGTTGCAATATCCGAAAGTCCCGTATGAACCTTAGGAATAGTATAGGATACGAATGTCATGACTTTAGGATTAACGAGATGTGATTATGTGTAAGACCATGTCTGGGACATTGGCATCATTATGTGATTACGTGTAAGACCATGTCTGGGACATTGGCATTATTATTTGATTTCAAATAAGACCATAACTGGGCTATCGGCATCGATATGTGATAACATGTAAGACCATATCTGGGATATGGCATTGTGCGAGCTATATGTGATTTTCGAGTATCCTTAACGATTTTGAATGGTTCAACGGGCAAATTCAAGTTGAGAAAGAATGTGTGAATGAGTTAAGTGACACAGGTACATACGAGATTCATACGAGTATTGAAAAGGGAAGTATTTGATGAATTCAATTATGATATTGAATACGTATACATTGGGAAAGGTTTGTGAGCTTATATGTGCATACTTATAGTTTGCCTACTGATGGATATGATGTTGATTCATGTAGTAATTTTATTTGTATATGGCTTACTAAGCTTTTATAGCTTACTTTGTGTGTTCTTTCCCTGTTTTATAGATAATCGAAGCTAGCTCGGACTTGTGGATCATCAGGAACATCGTCACACTATCGATCAACTTGTTGGTACTTATGGTGCTTTGTAAATATGGTATATGGCATGTATAGGCTAGTGATATGATGATATTTTTGGTTGTGATAACGGCCATGAGAATTGGCTTGTAAATGGTATATGTTTTAGTATATATATAATCATGAGTAATGGCTCATTTTGTAATGTTTGGCAAGAATGTGGTTATGGTTTTATTTGAATTTGGAAGTTGATTTATAAGGTGTGATTGAAGTTGTTAGTTTGATTAGTTAAGTGCTTGTGAATTGATGTTTAATGATATAAGTATTTGAATAGGAAGATGATATGGAATTGAGTATTGAAATAGTTGAAATGAATATGGTATGATTTGCGTACTTGGTTTATAGTTTTGGGATGCATATTCTATGATGAAATGGTACCATTTTGGTTGTTTAGGTGAGCATGAGAAAGGGTGGCAAATTGGCCTTGCAAATGACCTATTTTTGTCCACACGGGCAGAGACATGGGCGTGTGTCTCAGCCGTGTGCGACACACGATCATGCTACACGGCCGTGTGTCCCCTGGTGTTGAGATTGAATGGAAGTCAGTATGCTCCACACGGCCTCACACACGAGCGTGTGACCGGCCGTGTGGCACAAGTCAGTATACCCCCTAAATGGCACACGGCCTAGCACACGGGCATGTGACTTGGCCGTGTTGTATAAGTTAGTATACCCTATAGGTTTGACATGGCCTAGCACATGGCTTGGCACACGGACGTGTGTGGCCATTTCGAAGGGCACACGGGCTAGACACACGGGTGTGTGGTCAACCGTGTGACCCAAGTCAGTATGTATGCCCTATTTTCACACGGCCTGGGACACGAGCGTGCCTGGAGCCGTGTGAGGCACACGGGCGTGTGACCCTTGTATGTTTAAAAAATTTCTAAGTTTTCGATAATTTTCGTATGTTATCGATTTATTCTCGAACCATTTCTAAAGCATGTTTAAGGCCTCATAGGCCCTTATAAGGGAAATGTGTTTACGATTGAGTGGTGTTTGAGAATGGATGCATAATTGTATGTTGTATGTTATAATTTGATCAGTAATGCCTCGTAACCCTATTCTGACGACGGATACGGGTTAGGGGTGTTACATGGAAGGTGAAATTTTGTACGAGGCATGGGAATAATTTAAGTTGTTGTTATTGAAGTGTTCGCATCATGGCATGTAGGAATGGTTACAAATGCAAATATTTTACAATGGATTAGACAGAAATCTAAGGTACAAACTAGATGGAGCATCAGGAAGGGCTTTTATGAATAACACTTACGAGAGAACTTGTTAGCTTATTAAGGACGTGGCTATGAACTCGTACATGTGGCCAACTAAAAGATTTACGTACAACTTGAGACAACTAATGCTGAAAGGTGTTCATGAAGAGGACAAATATCAGTAAATTCTCGAGAAGCTAAACCATTTGGAGATGAATGCCACCCGACCATCTATGAACGAATCATCCCATATTAGTGGGCACTACTCTGAGAGATAACCTTAGGAGGTTAATTATCAGGAAATCCATATTCTAACACTTACAATTCGAGTTGGAAAGACCATCCCAATCTTAAGTGGAGAGGTAACCAAGGAGGCGAAAAACATGTCGAGTCCATTTCCAATTGTGAGTTTCTCCCATTTCCCTCTCTTTTTTTATCAAAATTTGATGCTTCAAAAGAATATGAAGGTACAAAATGATTAGTAATTAGGAATTTGGAGAATAAAATCTCCAAAAAGCTATTTAAACCAAGTTGAGTGCATGACTTGGTGCCAAGAGAGCTCATTCCACCTTCTGTTGTAACATGAGCCGCTAGCGGAACTCAAAGTATTGTCGCGTCTCAAAAGGAAAGAGTAATGGCCATTCTCAAAATCAAAATTGACAACATTAGCTTGGAGATACAACAACTCAATGATTGAAAAACTCATATCACTGAGCTAGTTTAAGACTTGGAGCACACGACATGGTGAAAAGGGAGGTTCGACATTTTGTCAAAAAGGGGGAGAGGGTTTGTAACACCCCACTTAATTTATTTCTGTTTCTATAAATTTTGACACAACTGGGTATCTGCTTCAATGGTTAAGTGTTCTGGGTGTGTGTGAGAGGTCTTAGGTTTAATTCCCTTATTGAGTGGGCTTATATAAAACTATCTGTTAATCCATATCAGAATAAGCCTGCTGGTTCGAGTGGTAATAGAGTTAGTGTGTTAGAGGTCCTGTGATCGAATCCCTGAGTGAGCGTGGATGTTATTTTTGCTCGGTTGTGTGATAGAATTTCGGTGGAGTTGAAATTCTTAGGTAGTTGAGACTGAGTTGTTAGTGGGGAGTTGGGATTTATCAAATATTTTTTATTTTTTATTTTTATTTTGATTTCAAAATTTTCTCTCTCTTTCCAAAAATCTGACGTCAATTTTCTCTGTTCTCTGCCATTTTCTTTTCTTCTTCCTTTCCGACGATTCTATTATTTTATTTTCTGTCGTAACTTTGTGTTTCGATATTTCGGTGTTCATCGTGCATTTTTGGTAAGTGGAGTTTCATTTGACTGCAAGTTTTGGTTCTGTTAATTGTTTGGGATTATTCGATTCATGGGGATTTTCATTAATGGGGTAATCTAGGAGGATAGTTGGAAACACGAGAATTTACGTGTTTTTACATGCCCTTTTTAACTTAAAATCATGCTATTTCGGTTAAATTATTGTCGGAAAATAATTAAATATTATAAAATAATTAAATTGTGTTAAAAATATGAACATGATGAATTTTAATTAATTTTATAGTTAATTTTGATTAATTTTGACTATTTTTGACAAATTCGCACAAAGGGCGAAAATTGGCTCGGCAGACACTGCTCGAAGAATAAAACCGAGAAGCAATTTGAAGCATCAAGGCAAATTAATTTCCAGCCTAAAGACGGTCCAATTATGAATATTAAATCATAATATAATTAATTTTAGTTTATACCCAATTTAATTTGGGCTAAATAAATTATTATTAATTAATTATGGAAAAAGTGGTCCAGTTGAACCAAACCGATTGAATCGAACCGACCAAGAATTGGGCAGCCCAAACCGTCCATATGCTGACCCAAATCAGCTTATTAGCTGATTAATTAAGCTTGCAAAGAGGCCCTTGAAGACTTGTCAAAGTTGCATTCAACCCCCTCCACAATTAGTGGCTTTGTAGAATTGCCCCATGCCATATTTAGCAAAGTTGAAGCCATCAACTTTGCCACATAGGTGGCCGGACAAGGGGTGACTCTTTGGCTGCTATTTTTAGCAAATTTCAGCTGCCATATTTAGCTATAAAAACCCCCCTTTGCTGATCATTCAAAGCATCCCTCATTCACATCTCTTCTCTCACAACTCTTCTCTCCTCTCTCACTTTTTCTCTCATTTTCCCATTCAAAGTTCCTTGCTCTTGTGCCGATTTCTCCTCTTGGGAAAGGGGTCTTCTTCAGCCATTTTAGAGAAGCAATTGAGTGTTCATAGCAGCCTTGATTGACGAGGACAACAAAGAAGGAAGAACGGAGCAACCTAGTCAAGCCACGGAAAACCACCGGATTTGCTTCTTGTTCCCTATCTCTTTAATTTTTGTTGTTTTTATGATGAACATATCTATGAATATTTATGTTGTTGGAATGGTTAATTTAATCAATTTAGCTTGAATTTAATTCGTGTTGGGTTGATTGCATTTCGTCCTTTTAAATTATTAAAATTGTGTTTATGTTGTTATAGGCCTCGGTAAGATGCTTGATTAAGTAAAATCATGCCTAAGTTATTCTGGCATTATAATTGTTTAGATAACTAAAGAATTAATTATTTAAACGCATTGAAATTGTAATTAATGGACACAGTACTTAATCAGTGTTGTTTAATTCTTCTAAGGTAGCTGAAGATTAGATTAGCATTGTATTTGGCGATACATATGCCTTGCATAACTTGCATGACTATTGTGATTAAACTGTTTCAAGGTAAGGATACTTTGTTACCTCACATAGTCTTTTATGTGCTTATTAGGTTGAATTAATTGTTTGAATCGACATAGGAATATGCGAGAGATTGTTTAATTTAATAAGTATGTATGTGCAATAACATGTTTACCTTTATAAGTCTGTTTAATCGGTCGAATTGACATAGGAATATGTACAAGAGATGAATGGATTTTTTATTTGTAAATATGTTCATAAGTTAGCAAATTACCGAGTTGCCGTGATTATTCGTAACAAGCATAAGCATGATTTTAATAATTCTAAGTTAAGAAATGTAATTTATCGAACACAATTATATCATCTTGATTAAAATCAGCTTTTGAAATCATGCATTAGAACTTTATTTTATTTTATTTTATTTTACTTTGTTTTCTAGTTTTTAATCATTTCTCAAATCCAAATATTTTTCCTTCACCAAAATGTTTAAAATTACTTTCATAAATAATTCTTTTACAGTCCCTGTGGGTAAGATAACTCGACATTTACATGTCACTTTATTACTTGTTGCGATTGTGTACACTTGCACATTTTCCATCGTTCCAAGTTTTTAGCGCCGTTGCCGAGGACTGTTTTAAAAAAGCCATTATTTGTGAATCTGTTTTCACATTTTGGTTTATTTATTTTCCTGTTTAAATTTTTACTTACTTAATTTTTCTGTGATTATTTCAGGTGTTTATGAGTATTGACCAGATTATTGACTTACTCCTTGTGGACCCTGAAATAGAACGAACCTTTCGACAGCAAAGAAGACAAGCGAACCAGAGAAGGACCGAAGAGATGAACTTCGAGAATATGAATCAAGGAAACAGAGCAAACCTTGCTCAGAATCCTATCCTTATTGCTGATGATAGGGATAGAGCTTTACGACAGTATGTTGTGCCAGTATTTAACGATCTTAATCCGGGTATTAGGAGACCCGAAATCGAGGCACAACAATTCGAGCTGAAGCCAGTCATGTTCCAGATGCTTCAGACTATGGGCCAATTCAGTGGAATGCCTACTGAAGATCCTCATATTCACTTAAGACTATTTATGGAAGTGAGTGATTCTTTCAAGTTAGCCGGAGTACCCGAAGATGCCTTACGATTGAAGTTGTTCCCTTATTAGTTAAGGGACAGAGCTCGTGCCTGGTTGAACTTATTGCCACCGAACTCCATTTCTACATGGCAAGAATTAGTCGAGAGATTCCTCATGAAGTATTTCCCGCGAAGCAAGAATGCTAAGCTGAGGAACGAGATCACTGCCTTCCACCAAATGGATGATGAGTCCATGTATGAGGTATGGGAAAGGTGCAAAGAGTTATTACGAAAGTGCCCTCATCATGGAATCCCACGTTGCATTCAACTTGATACATTCTATAATGATCTCAACGCTCACACGAGGATGGTAGTGGACGCCTCTGCTAATGGTGCTCTCCTTTCTAAGTCTTATAATGAGGCTTACGAAATTATTGAGAGGATTCCCAGCAACAATTATCAATGGCCAACCAATCGAGCAGCGTCAGAAAGACGAGTCGCTGGAATACATGAAGTGGACGCTCTCACTTCACTTGCATCTCAAGTATCTTCAATATCCTCAATGCTTAAGAATCTTACCACTAATGGGTCTAACAGTTTTGCAGCCCAACCACCTAACCAATTTGAGAATATAGCTTGTGTGTATTGTGGGGAAGGACATTTGTTTGAAGAATGTCCATCGAACCCCAAATCTGTATATTACATGGGTAACCAGAACCAAAATCGAGGAAGGCAAGGGCTGCAATCCAATTTTTATAACCCATCGTGGAGAAACCACCCGAATTTGTCCTGGAGTAACCAAGGGGCTGGAACCAGTAACACTTACACCCAACCCAGACCAACCCAACCGCCTAGCTTCCCCCAACAAGTTCAGAAACCAACCCAAGCAGAACCATCCAATAGCTTAGAGAATCTATTAAAGGCATACATGGCGAAAAACAATGCCACTCTAAGGAATTTGGAGAATCAAGTGGGCTAGCTTGCTACTGAACTCAGGAACCGACCACAAGGTGATCTACCTAGTGACACGAAGAATCCGAGAAATCTGGGGAATGAACATTGTAAAGCATTGACATTGAGGAGCGGAAAGATAGTAGAGCCCAACACTGTCGAAGTTGAAAAGGAGCCAGCTGACGCTCAAGATTCAGAAGAAATTCAACCAAGTGTGGAATTCCCAGTTTCACCAGAACCAGCATCTGCAAGACCCGACAAAGTAACCTCAGGACCAGCTAATTCTGATCAACTAATAACTTCGTTAGGTGCAGAATTGCCGCCAAAGGTGAATCAACAAAAATCAGTTCCAGTAATGAAACCACCACCACCCTACACTCAAAGACTTCAGAAGCAGAAGCAGGAGATTCAATTCAAGAATTTCCTTGACGTACTCAAGCAACTTCACATCAACATCCCGTTGGTTGAAGCACTTGAGCAAATACCGAACTACGTCAAGTTCATGAAAGATATCTTGTCTAAGAAATGAAGACTTGGAGAATTTGAGATGGTAGCTCTGACGAAGGAATGCAGTGCATATCTTCAAGACAAACTACCCCTAAAATTGAAGGATCCTGGATGTTTTACCATACCGTGCAACATTGGAGAAACATATTGTGGTAAGGCATTATGTGACTTAGGTGCAAGTATCAACTTGATGCCTATGTCAATATTTAGGAAGTATGGGATAGGAGAAGTTAGACCAACTACAGTTACGCTTCAACTAGCAGATCGATCCTTAGCACATCCAGAAGGAAAAATCGAGGACGTATTGGTACGTGTAGATAAGTTTATCTTTCCTGCTGACTTTGTAATTCTAGATTTTGAAGCAGACAAAGAAGTACCAATCATCCTAGAAAGGCCGTTCCTAGCAACTGGAAGGACCCTTATTGATGTGCAGAAAGGCGAGCTCACTATGCGTGTTCAGGATGATCAGGTAACATTTAACGTCTTTAAGTCTATGTGATTTCCTGGCACAATTGATGATTGCTCTGCAGTGTTCGATTTAGAGGATTTAATAGTGGAGAAGGAACTCAAATGTGTTGAGGACCCACTGGAAAGAATTTTGACATCGGATCCCCCAATTGATGAAGAGGAGGATGAATACTTAGCTTTACTAAAAGCTAATCAAAGGGGATTTCATCTGCAATCCTGTTTTGAATCTTTGGAGTTAGAAAAGAGGGACTATTCCCAACAAAAAGTGTCGATCGAGGAGCCATCTAAATTAGAACTCAAGGTATTACCTTCTCATTTAAAATACATTTTTTTAGGTAACGCTTCTACTCTGCCTGTGATTGTTTCAGCAGAATTGACCACTAAGCAAGAAGAGTAACTTATCTTAGTTTTGAAACAATTCAAGAAGGCCATCAGATGGACCATAGCCGATATTCGCGGTATTAGTCCATCTGTATGCATGCACAATATTATCTTGGAAGATGGCGAAAAAGGGACGATCAATGGACAACGGAGACTGAACCCCATCATGAAGGACGTAGTAAAAAAGGAGATCATCAAGTGGTTAGATGCGGGTATTATCTATCCCATATCAGACAGTTCATGGGTAAGTCTGGTCCAGTGCGTGCCAAAAAAAAAGAGGTATCACGGTCATAGAGAACGAGAACAACGAGTTAATACCGACTAGAATGGTTACGGGATGGAGAATCTGCATCGATTACCGGAAGCTGAACAAGGCGACTAGGAAAGATCACTTTCCTTTGCCATTCTTGGACCAGATGCTGGATAGACTCGTAGGACGAGATTACTATTATTTTCTCGATGGATACTCAGGGTATAATCAGATTACAGTAGCACCGGAAGATCAACACAAAACGACATTCACCTGTCCGTACGGTACGTTTGCATTTAGACGCATGCCATTTGGTTTATGTAATGCACCTGCTACATTCCAAAGATGTATGATGTATATTTTTACTGACATGGTTGAGAAGTATTTGGAAGTTTTTATGGACGATTTTTCAGTATTCAGAGATACTTATGATGATTGCTTAGCCAATCTAGCTAAGGTATTAAGGCGATGCGAAGAAACGAATCTCGTACTCAACAGGGAAAAGTGTCATTTTATGGTACGAGAAGGAATTGTCCTAGGCCATCAGATAACGAGACATGGGATCTAGGTAGACAAAGCAAAGTTAGGCGTTATTAAGAAAATCCCACCTCCAACATCTGTAAAAGGTGTTAGGAGCTTTTTGGGCCACGCCGGTTTTTATCGAAGATTTATCAAGGACTTCTCCAAAGTGGCTAAACCCTTATGCAAACTATTAGAGAAAAACTCGATATTCAAGTTTGATGAGGAATGCTTAAAAGCCTTCAACGATTTGAAGAGTCGATTAGTCACGGCACCCATAATCCTCACACCAGACTGGGATTTGCCATTCGTATTGATGTGTGACGCAAGTGACTTCGCAATTGGAACTGTCTTGGGCTAGCGAAGGAACAAAGTTTTTCATCCCATCTACTACGCAAGTCAAACTCTAACCGGAGCTCAACTGAATTATACGGTAACAGAAAAAGAGTTACTTGCTATTATGTTTGCTTTCGACAAGTTTCGATCTTATCTTGTAGGTACCAAAGTGATTGTCTATACGGACCACTCAGCAATTAAGTATTTACTGGCCAAGAAAGACGCTAAGCCGAGATTGATCCGGTGGGTACTTCTACTTTAAGAGTTCGATCTAGAAATTTAAGATCGAACGGGAGTAGAAAACCAAGTAGCAGATCACTTGTCCAGATTAAAGCCGCAAGAGGAAAATTCTCCACTTGTACCGATTCAGGAGACATTTTTAGATGAACACATACTGAAGTGTGCAGATCAGATGATCAGGAGATGTTCAGCAGAAGATGGAATACCGAAGATTTTATACCATCACATCACTCAGCTCCAGAGTGGGGACACTTCGAGGTACACGCGTCAAATGCCAAAGTATTGCAAGTCGGATTCTTTTGGCCAACACTATTCAAGGATGCATACTCTTACGTAAAGAGTTGTGATCGATGTCAGAGGGTTGGAAATGTCACCAACAGAACTGAGATGCCTCGAACAATTATCATTGAGAAACACGTGTTCACAAGGTTTGGAACCCCAAGAGCTATTATCAGCGATGAAGGAACCCATTTTGTGAACAAGTGGTTAAAATGGTTGTTAGATAAACATGGAGTGAAACATAAGGTTGTTACAGCTTACCATCCGCAGACAAATGGGCAAGCTGAGCTGGCGAATAAGGAGATCAAAGGCATAATTGAGAAGGTAGTTTACCCGAACCGACGGGATTGGTCCAAGAGACTAGATGATGCTTTATGGGCTTACAGAACAGCATACAAGACAGCTTTAGGAATGTCACCCTACAGGTTGGTCTTTGGGAAAGCCTGTCATCTACCTCTGGAGTTAGAGCACAAAGCTTACTGGGCTTTTCGACGACTCAACTTGGATCTTAAGCTTGCTAGAGAGAAACGGATGCTCCAACTCAACGAGCTAGAGGAATTCCGAATGTTCTCATATGAAAATGCCAAATTACTCAAAGAAAGACTCAAGAAATGGCATGACAAGCACATTCGAGTTAGAGAATTTGAAGCGGGTCAGCAAGTCTTGTTATTTAATTCCAGATTGAAGTTCTTCCCAGGTAAGTTAAAATCACGTTGGTCCGGTCCATTTATGATTCATCGCGTCTATCCATATAGAGTTGTTGAACTCCAAGGTAAGAGAGGTAATTTTCAAGTTAATGCTCAGCGTTTGAAACATTACTACAGAGAAAAACCTGAATGGGATCAAATCTTGTTCAGTTTATCAGATATTTAAATTTTCTTAATTTTAATAGATTATTTAGGGTATATTTTCAGGTTTATTATGTTTAAATAAATTCTGTCTAGGAGATTGGAACTTAAGCGGGACCACTTATGACCCCTCCAATCTTTCCTGGGAATTGATTTTTACATAATTTTCTGAGAAATTAGTCCCTAAATGACAAAATAAATTTTTGGTTTTTCAAATAAAAAGGTCATTTTTGACCCAAGTTTTAAATTGCAACTCAATTTCAAATTTTCATTAAGTCTAGGGACTTAATTGAATTATTTTTAAAATTTGGTTGCTATTTTCGTAAATAATAAAAACTAGGTGCCTCTTTTTGTAAATATTTCCAACAGGCATCTAAAATCAATATTTTTACTTAATATATTATTTATATAATAATAATATGATAAACTTTAATATATAATTATATCTCTTATAATTTATATATTAATTTTTATCAACTTAGCATAGAATTAGGATTAGTTTAATTTTAATCATATTTTATTCTTGTTTTAATAAATTAATAGCAATGATAATTTAATATGCATATATTTGATTATTAAATTGTTGTTAACATTGAGTAGAATTAGAATTAGAATATTTTAATTATTAAATTACTCTAAGAGTTCTACTCTAATTCTTACTACTCTCACTATAAATTCCACTCATACTTCTCCCCATTCATTCATCACTCAAAACCCCAAAGCACCAAATCCCTTCAGTGCTGAAACCTCCTAGCTGAGCACCTAGCCGCACGCCCAAGCACCCAGCAGCTCTCGCACACAGGCACGCCAGTGGCCTCCCGCGCCGCTATACTTGCTGCTCTAGCCCAGCTGCCCAAGCCGTGTCCTGCTCGTGTGCGCCACATCTGCGCACGTCCTAGCAGCCCAGGCCTGCTCACCGAAAGGTCTTGCCTGCTACTACTTGTCCCCGCACGCCCCATTGTACGTTGCAACCTGCTCCCTCGCTCATCCGCCCGTGCACCTAGCAGTATCCGTGTAGCACACCAATACCGCACCAAGCCCTTTAGCCAAACCCTCCAACCTTTTCTAATTTTCCATCTTTTGTTTCATAAGTATATTTTATTTTAGGAGTTCTTAATTTTTACAAGGAAGGTGTTAAGAACAATTTTTTTTATTAAGTTTTAATTTTATTCAATTATTTAATTTTTCAATTTATTGAAATATTAGTATTTTTTATTAATTAAATTTTTGAGAAAATAATTTTTCCCATCTTATGTTCAGGTCAATCATGCCTCGCAAGAGAACTCGTGCCTCCGTCCAAATCGATGAAATGCAAAATAAGTTCCACTGTGAAGAAGCCAAAGTAAGATACGAAAGTATTTTCAAAAATCAACAGATGCATCCAGAGAAAGGCTTCACATTGAAGGAAAGCAACTACAGAGACTTTATGGCACGTATTCGTCAAGTTGCTGAAGCCCTCAATTGGGAATTGTTTTGTGAAAAGAGACCAAGTGTGGATGAGGAATTAGTTCGTGAATTCTATGCGAACTTAACCTCAAGCGAATTGCCCGAAGTTCTAGTCCGCGGAATCAAGGTACCAATAAATTCAAATGCTATTAATGAGTTCTTTGAATTACCGTGTCAAAGCAAGGAATCCACACTTGTCGAAAAGAATATTTGACACCACTTGCGAAGGTATGGTTCTATTTCATCCGTTTCAGCCTTATGCCTAGTTCACATGGGACTACAATCTCATTAGAGCGAATGGTCCTATTATACTCGATTCTAACTGGAAAGACCATTGATGTGGGAAAATCATCCTAAGAGATGCGAAATTGTGCCGTTAGACGATCTAGCCCAGCCTATTTCCCCTTTACGATAACAATTCTGTGCTTAAAAGTAAAAATTATTGCGAACGTAAAGAAGACAGGGTATAGTCAAGAAACAATCACCGATTGGGACCTCTACCGAGTAGCTGGAGATTCTATTCTACAGCAACGAGTTGAAGAGAGTGAAGATCCCGAAGAAGCAGAAGATGACCCCACAGAGATCCCGCCAGAGCAATCAACTGAAGTCCCTAATGAGGCAGAACCAATGGAACCAGAAGCTGAACCTGATATCGAAACCTCAATGTTTGGAGCTCCACCGCCTAGCCCAGATCTTCATGATGAGCTGTCAAAGCTGATGGACTTAATGCAACACATGCAATGGCAGCAAAAAGCCTACTGGAGATACTCAAAAATAAGGGATGACTCGATGAGGAGTGCCCTTAAGAAAATTTATAATGACCCATTTATTTTTGTACCTGAGTTTCCAGATTTCATCTTTGAACCATGGAGTTCATTATCGAAGAGGGAGCAAAGTGATTCATGCAAGGCAATAATGATGGAGCAAAGGATGAGTCGAATTTAGAACGATCGACAAACAAATAAAAAGGGGAGGACTTCAACTTTATTTTATTCTTAAGCTATTTTTAGGATTAGGTTAATTAGGAATTTTTATTTTTGCACAATAAAACAAGAGATAGGAATCATAAATAAAATCTGAACAAGTCACAAAGGCTAAAGTGTGGCAATAGGTATATACATGTCTAGGATTGAATTTAGAGAGAGCTTGGTACTTAAGCAGTCAATTTGACTCACCTCCTCTTTTCTAAAATCCTACTTGGTGTATAGTATCTATTCACTTTAAACAATGAGGACATTGTTCACTTTAAGTAGGGGGACCGAAAATTTGAATTAATTCCACTCAGAATAAAATTTTCTTTTAATTATGATTAGGATATATTTTGTTCAATAATTTGAAAATTTGTTAAGTATGCTAAACTTCAGTATTAATAAAGTTCTATTATTTCAATAAGTTATTATGTTAGCTTAATAATGATATGAATGTATTTTTAATAAAGCATGCAAATTCGTACCATAAAATTTTTAGTTCCCTACGAAAAAATTAGGCATGCATGAAAGTTTAAGTCTTTAGAATTTACTTAGTAATTTCTTGAGGCGAAATCCTAGGAAGC
Organism: Gossypium sturtianum; assembly: GCA_025698515.1. Classification (NCBI taxonomy): domain Eukaryota; kingdom Viridiplantae; phylum Streptophyta; class Magnoliopsida; order Malvales; family Malvaceae; genus Gossypium; species Gossypium sturtianum. The sequence goes on from CM046949.1 coordinate 38,891,877, forward strand.
ATGGAATATTGAAAATGATTTAGGCAATTATTGTTTGGACCGTTTGAGCCTTTCAAGCCGACCATGATAAAATTATCCTTTGAAACCCAACTTTGAGACTATATGGCCTAGTTTTATTTGGACCTTTGCAATATGTAGCCATCACTTTTCTGTTCATTATCTTTAAAATTGTCCCAAACACTAGAATCAGTACTATTCAGAATATCGTTTGAAAATAAGTTTGGGGGAATTAAAAAGAAGTATCAATTGCTCGAAAATTGTACTACATGAAACAAGTGCTCGAATAAAAAAAAGCACACACACTCGAAATAAAATAGATGTACGAAAGAGCATAAGTTGGTGTATCGAGGGTAAAAATTTTGAAGGTTCGATTTTATGCTGAGTCTAGGGTTTTAAACCTAAAATTACCTATCTTTTACCTACCCCTAAGCCCAGCCACGTTACAACCTTGTTAAAGACCTATTGATTCAAAGTTCCAATGTTACCTACATTAGTGGAGAGAAATTGCTATGTTCAACATATGAAGACATCAGTTAAACTTAATGATTGCAGTTTAATTTTGAATAAGGGATTAAAATCAAATTGGTAGGGATTAACATGTCTTTATTAAGAAACATTTAGTCTAATTTTGCTATTGTAGTAATTGTTGAGATTAATTTGAACGATATATATACTTGAGTAGCATAATTATCAAATTTCTTGTTTTTGAGCATAAGTATATTAATTTCATGATTTGGGGAAGAATGTTGTTCTGAAGGAGTTTTTCAAAAGTGTTTCCGAGAAAATTCTTTTCAAATTTGTGCATTACTTGGGGCGAGCAATGAATTAAGTTTGGGGGTGTGGAAACACGAGAATTTACGTGTTTTTACATGCCTTTTTTAACTTAAAATCATGCTATTTCGGTTAAATTATTGTCGAAAAATAATTAAATAATATAAAATAATTAAATTGTGTTAAAAATATGAACATGATGAATTTTAATTAATTTTATAGTTAATTTTGATTAATTTTGATTATTTTCGAGAGATTCGCACAAAGGGCGAAAATTGGCTCGGCAGACACTGCTCGAAGAATAAAACCGAGAAGCAGTTTGAAGCATCAAGGAAAATTAATTTCCAGCCTAAAGACGGTCCAATTATGAATATTAAATCATAATATAATTAATTTTAATTTATACGCAATTTAATTTGGGCTAAATAATTTATTATTAATTAATTACAGAAAAAGTGGTCCAGTTGAACCAAACCGATTGAATCGAACCGACCAAGAATTGGGCAGCCCAAACCGTCCATATGCTGACCCAAATCAGCTTATTAGCTGATTAATTAAGCTTGCAAAGAGGCCATTGAAGACTTGTCAAAGTTGCATTCAACCCCCTCCACAATTAGTGGCTTTGTAGACTTGCCCCATGCCATATTTAGTAAAGTTGAAGCCATCAACTTTGCCACATAGGTGGCCGGCCAAGGGGTGACTCTTTGGCTGCTATTTTTAGCAAATTTCAGCTGCCACATTCAGCTATAAACCCCCCCCCCCTTGGCTGATTATTCAAAGCATCCCTCATTCACATCTCTTCTCTCACAACTCTTCTCTCCTCTCTCACTTTTTCTCTCATTTTCCCATTCAAAGTTCCTTGCTCTTGTGCCGATTTCTCCTCTTGGGAAAGGGGTCTTCTTCAGCCATTTTGGAGCAGCAATTGAGTGTTCATAGCAGCCTTGATTGGCGAGGACAAAAAAGAAGGAAGAACGGAGCAACCTAGTCAAGCCACGGAAAACCACCGGATTTGCTTCTTGTTCCCTATCTCTTTAATTTTTGTTGTTTTTATGATGAACATATCTATGAATATTTATGTTGTTGGAATGGTTAATTTAATCAACTTATCTTGAATTTAATTCATGTTGGGTTGATTGCATTTCATCCTTTTAAATTATTAAAATTGTGTTTATGCTGTTATAGGCCTCGGTAAGATGCTTGATTAAGTAAAATCATGCCTAAGTTATTTTGGCATTATAATTGTTTAGATAACCAAAGAATTAATTATTTAAACGCAATGAAATTGTAATTAGTGGACACAGTACTTAATCAGTGCATGTTTAATTCTTCTAAGGTAGCTGAAGATTAGATTAGCATTGTATTTGGCGATACATATGCCTTGCATAACTTGCAAGATTATTGTGATTAAACTATTTCAAGGTAAGGATACTTTGTTACCTCACATAATCTTTTATATGCTTATTAGGTTGAATTAATCGTTTAAATCGACATAGAAATATGCGAGAGATTGTTTAATTTAATAAGTATGTATGTGCAATAACATTACCTTTATAAATCTGTTTAATCGGTCGAATTGACATAGGAATATATACAAGAGATGAATGGATTTTTGATTTGTAAATATGTTCATAAGTTAGCAAATTACCGAGTTGTCGTGATTATTCGTAACAAGTATAATCATGAGTTTAATAATTCTAAGTTAAGAAATGTAATTAATCCAACACAACTATATCATATTGATTAAAATCAGCTTTTGAAATCGTGCATTAGAACTTTATTTTATTTTATTTTATTTTACTTTTTTTCTAGTTTTTAATCATTTCCCAAATCCAAATATTTTTCCTTCACCAAAGTGTTTAAAATTACTTTCATAAATAATTCTTTTACAGTCCCTGTGGGTACGATAACTCGACATTTACTTGTCACTTTATTACTTGTTGCGATTGTGTACACTTGCACATTTTCCATCGTTCTAATAGCAATTCTTTGAGAATGTTTTGCGCAGCAATTGACGGGGAACCTTTTGTTAATGCTCGAACGATTTAGTACGCGTTAGCGGTGCTTGTCGTTGGCGGTAATTCGGTTTCGTGTTGTTTTCTTGTTGTCGAATCCATTAATCAATCTGCTAAATCGATGTTGGGTACTCTATTTTTAGGTTTCAGAAGGCTCGGGAGTGGTTTCGTATCAAAATCGTATCAGGTTTCCCAAAATGCAAAAAAAAAAAGTTTCGACAAAAGCCAAAAAAGCTCCCTGTCGACGCCACATCGGCGTGTGCCCGGTCGTATGGTTGGCCGTGTGCGAGACACGGCCGTGTGTCTAACGAAGGTGCGGCCGTGCGCAAGACATGGCCATGTGGTGGTGTGAGTGTGGCCGTGTGGGCCACACGGGCTAGGCCATATTGGGCGTGTGGGCCTACACAGGCATGTCGCACGGGCGTATGGGTTTTAGGCCAGGCCGTGTGGACCCACACCGGCTTGTGGGCCCATAATTCTAAAATTTTTCCTATGGTCACATGGGTCGTTCCGATCGACTGTGGGCCTACCGTAGGGTCAGTAAGGGCTGACCAAATCTTAAATTATGAGATCTGATATTCTGATAGTCCGCATTGTGTAAGATACCGATATGTATATTTTTTTTCTTAAGTATATATATGTTATCTGTATATGAGCATCTTATGTATGATATTATCGTATCTATTATTTCTGTATATGTATTCTGTACTTGTGATTTGGGTGGGTTTTGTATATGTGGAGGAAGTGATCTGTACGGAGACTCTTCGCCTATGTTCTGACAGCTTGACTGCGTATTATATGTAATGTGTCGCATCGACACTATATTGTGTGTAGGGATAGGTGGGTGTTTTTAACTCCACATGGTTTGATGGGATGGTCGGAGATGGTGTGTAGAGGATGAGGGTAGGATTCTGCATTTTTGTACTGCTTATCTGATTTTATTATCTGTATCTGAGAAGGACATAAGTCTGAATCTGTATCTGACTGTATATGAGATTATTATATGTAATGCGTGTCTACTTCTGTTGGGTTACACACTGAGTTTATGAAAAATCACATCTGTTGTCTGTTCTGTTTAGGTAATCCACAGGCTGAGGCGGATTAGTGTGGCGGAGCCTCACGGTGACCATGAGTTCGTAAATTGTTTAAGATTACGATTTTTATTTAATTTAAGGATTATTTTTGGAAGTTTGTAATAATTAAACTTTTTGGACTGTCTGACTTTTATTTTGGTTTTGAGGCGTTTTAACTTTTATAGCCACGCTCGGCCAAATTCACGATTTTACAAAATAAAGGATTTTCTGAAACACACGAACTAGATTTCCAAGATACAACGTTTTCTAAAATCTTCCGCTGTAGAGTATGTTTTGGAAAAATGAATTAATTAATAATGCTTTCAGTAACAGACATTAAACTTCTGCTATGTTGGATTGAGTTGGGTGAGCATCGGGTTTTGGGTCCTTAGTTGGTTTCCGAGACTGAAGATAAGGTTAGATTGATTCGGGATCGTCTGAAGGCGGCTTTTGATAGGCAGAAGTCTTATGCAGATCTGAAAATGAGAGATATCGAGTACTCTGTGGGTGACTTCATTATTCTTAAAGTTTCTCCGTGGAAGAAAGTTCTGAGGTTCGGTCGTAAGGGCAAGTTGAGCCCTAGGTTCATCGGCCCGTATTGGATTCTGAGGCGTGTGGGACCGGTCGCTTATTAGTTGGAGCTACCTCCAGAATTGGACCATATCTATGATGTGTCTCACATCTCGATGTTGAGACGGTACCGGTCTAATCCTTCTCATGTTGTCTCTATTGAGGAGATCGAAGTTAGACCGGACTTGACTTTCGAGAAGGAACCGGTTCATATTTTGGATCGCGATATTAAGGTTCTGAGGAGGAAGTCCATTCCCTTGGTGAAGGTTCTGTGGCGAAATCATGGCACTGAGGAAGCCACGTGGGAACCTGAGGACTCGATGCGTCAGCAGTATCCTCATTTGTTCGGATTAGGTAAATTTCGATGTTGAAATTTCTTTTAGGGGGTAGAGTTGTAACACCCCGATTAATTTATTTTTGTTTCTATAAATTTTGACACAATTGGGTATCTACTTCAGTGGCTAAGTGTTCTGGGTGTGTGTGTGAGGTCTTGGGTTCAATTCCTACTTTTGGTAAAACTTTGTTATTTTAGATCCAAGCCTTACCCTTATTGAGTGGGCTTATATGAAATTATCTGTTAATCCATATCAAAATGAGCCTGCTAGTTTGAGTGGTAAGGGAGTTAGTGTGTTGGAGGTCCTATGTTCGAATCCTTGCGCGAGCGTGTATGTTATTTTTGCGCTAGCGTGGAGTTGGAATTCTGAGGTAGTTGAGATTGAGTTGTTAGTGGGGAGTTGGGATTTATCAAATATTTTTTATTTTTATTTTTATTTTATTTTCAAAATTTTCTCTCTTCACAAAAATCTGACATCAATTTTCTCTGTTCTCTGCCATTTTCTTTTCTTCTTCCTTTCCAACGATTTTGTTCTTTTATCTGTTGTCGTAACTTTGTGTTTTAATATTTCGGTGTTTATCGTGCGTTTTTGGTAAGCGGGGTTTTGTTTGACTGCAAGTTTCGGTTCTGTTAATTGTTTGGGATTATTCGATTCTTGGGGATTTTCATTAATGGGGGAATCTAGGAGGATAGTAATTCTTTGAGAACGTTTTACGCAGGAATTGACGGGGAACCTTTTGTTAGTCCTCCAATGATTTAGTACGCGTTAGCGGTGGTTGTCGTCGGCGGTAAGTCAATTTCATATTGTTTTCTTGTTGTCGAATTCGTTAATCAATCTGCTAAATCGATGTTGGGTACTCTGTTTTTAGGTTTCCGAAGGCTCAGGAGTGGTTTCGCATCAAAATCGTACCAGGTGTGTTCCCAAAATGCAGAAAATTGGGTTTCGGCGAAAGCTGAAAAAGCTCTCTATCAACGCCACACGAGCGTGTGCCCGGCTGTGTACGAGACACGACTGTGTGTCTGACGAAGGTGCGACCGTGCGCAAGACACGGCCGTATAGGCCACACGGGCTAGGCCATATTGGGCGTGTGGGCCATACGAGTGAGGCCAATCTGGACGTGTAGGCCCACACGGGCATGTGGGCCCATAATTCTAAAATTTTTCCTATGGTCACATGGGTCGTTTTGATCGACTGTGGCCCTACCGTAGGGTTGGTAAGGGCTGACCAAACCTTAAATTATGAGATCTGATATTCTGATAGTCTGCCTTGTGTTCACGACAGTGAGGGGTTAGACGAACCAGAACTGAGGCAAGAGAATGTGGTAGAGGAAGGTAAGGTTGAGGTAAGCCATGATAAACCAAAACCGATAATTACAGAATACCAACCTCGTGTGCCATACCCCAATGCGATAAAGAAAGATCGCACAGATGAACAATTCGGTAAATTTCTTAAACTTCTAAAGAAATTACACATTAACTTACCATTTCTTGAAGCTCTTTCACAGATGCCAGATTCAAGGAAATTTTTAAAAGAACTTTTGACAAACAAACGAAAGTTAGACGAGGCGTCGCATATGGAGCTAAACGCAGTGTGCTCAGCAATCGTACAAAATAGACTACCACAAAATTTAAAAGATCCAGGGAGTTTTACGATTCCTTGCTTAATTGGTAGTTTATCTGTTGATAATGCTTTAGCAGATTTAGGGGCAAGCATCAATGTCATGCCTTATAAAATGTTTAAACAACTAGGTCTAGGGAAACCCAAGCAAACTAGGATGAGCATTCAATTGGCTGATAAAACTATTAGAGTTCCTAGAGGTATAATCGAGGATGTACTAGTGAAAATTGACAAATTCATATTCCCAGTAGACTTCGTTGTTTTAGACATGGATGAGGACAACAATGTTCCTTTAATTTTAGGAAGACCCTTTTTAGCGACTGCCAAATCTAAAATTGATGTTGGTACAGGTGAACTCACACTTCGTGTAGGTGACGAAATGATCACTCTTCAGGCTCTTGACTCGGTTAGGATATCGAGTAATAAAGGTGAGAACATAAACTCTATAAATAACCATTCGGTTCAGCCTTCTTTTCAGGAAGCACCATGAAATTACACATCTGAGCCACATCCTAAACCCAGTACCAACAAGGAAATAACTCATGAGGAACGAAGGCTTCAGATCGATGAACTAGACGAGTGGAAGAAACATTTCAAGGAGAAACTAAAAACACACGAAGCAAAAACAAGGCAACTCCATGACAAACTTAAAGATGGGACATACCAATTTTAGATCGGGGATCAGGTATTGTTGGACAAGACTGACCCTCGAATCACCACTTCAGACCTTGATACAAACAAAGAAATCCCTTTCACGGTACGCAATGTCTTCCCATACGGAACAGTCGAGGTAACCAATCCCACATTCGGCACTTTTAAGGTAAATGCCACTCGACTCAAACTATATAATGATCATAAAATTGATAGCAGGGGAGAGTAGTTTCAACTCCTCAAACCACCATGAATACGTGAATGAGAGGAAAGTCTAGCTTAAGACTTTAAACGAGCGCTTCTCGGGAGGCAACCCGAGCACTAACCCCATTAATTTTCATATTTTCGAATTCTAACATCTAACTGAAAACTAACCAGACTTTTAGGTGCAAGTTCCATACCCACACGGCCTTGCACACTACCGTGGCCGTGGCCGTGTGGACACCACGATTAAGCACACAGGCATGGCACGACCATACAAACCAAGGACGAAAAAAATTCCCCAACAACGGGCAGTGATAAAATCCCACGGTCGTGCGATACGGCCGTGGTCGACACTGAGAAAGCAACACGGGTGTAAGACACGCCCGTGTCCCTAGACCGTGGCCGACACTGATTAAAGCAACATGGGCGTGGAAACCTCTACATGGGCATGGGAGAAACGAACGAAGCACAACACGGCCGTGCGATATGGCCGTGTGACCCAACACGCCCAAGGCACATGGGCATGGGCACCAATCAGGTCCCTGATTCCTATTTAAAACCCCCCTTCTTCTCACTTTCTCCCCAAATTTTTCTCCTCCAAAACCCCAGCCACCACACCCCTCTCTTTTTCTCACTATCTTCTCCATTCATTTCCCTTTCCCCCTCCCTTCATTCTTCTTCTTCCACCATCCTCATCACCATCTCCATGTCGAAGAAGCGAAAGAACCCTAGCAAAGTCTCCCCATGTGAGACCGATCTACATAAGTTCATGCCGGCCGCTTCATTAACTCGACAGGACAAGGACCTTTGAGTCCACTTAGTTTTTCTTTTTATTTTCTCTTCTTCTTTATTTTCCTTCTCTTTATCTTTCTTGTGCTAAATCTATATTATTATATTTTGATTTCTTTAATTTAGGTTCTAAAGGCTGTTAGGGAATCACCACACCATGACCCTACTATCCACCACCACCGGCGTATCCTTTTCCAACTCGGCCCGAATTTCCCTCGTTTCTTTTCTTTGACTCCATCCAAACTTCAGGAAGTTTCACTTCTCTCCCTACCTTATGATTCTCTTACTATATTGTGGATATCTATTTTTGTACATTGAGGATAATGTACATCTTAAGTGTGGGGGTGAATTTTATTCAAAAAAGTTCCTAACTTTTTGCATTATTCTCAAATCCCTGAATTTTGTCTTTTTCTCAAGTCACTTTCTCATATCACTATTAGAACAAATTCTAATTGATTTATGATTTTTATTGATATGTCTTGAATTAAAACATAGGCAGTTGTGCATTGATTGTTTAAACTTGAAGGATTTAGAGAATCAAGCATGATAAGTTGATTTTTTTTTTAAAATTAAAAATTTGCTAGGTTGTTTTCCCAAGTTTAGGTATTATCTTGAAGTTTGAAGTTCACAGGGTTGACATCAAAAACCATAATTTATGTGAGATCTTGAGCCTTTGAGAGCATTTTCTTTTCTTGCTCACTTTTATTGTTTCTTTGAGTGAGTCAATATTGATTTGTTATTCTAGAACTTGCTTCGATTATGCATGTCAAGACCACACTTTTGATTTGATATACTGAGATGATAAAGGCACCTAGGATTTAACCCACTTACTTCCTAAAAGGCCTACCTTCATAATTAACCCCTAGTGAACCCCTTTGATCCTAATAAACCATTTATTGATTTACCCTTAATATTAACCCAAGACTTACTCTTTTTGATTCATTAAGAATTTTTCCTATTGTATTAACCTTTTTTTATCGAGATTTGATTTGAGAAGTTGCCTAACTATGTTTCCCATTTCAGTTGTTAAATTCTTATTATTGTACTTGATTTGTTCTTAAAAAAAAAGTGAACGTATATTCATTATTAGTTCTATGTTATTTAAGCTTAAGCAATTAATTTCACATCTTGAGAAGAAGCTCGTGTTTAATGTAATCATTCATTATTAGTCTATTTTTCTAGTTAGGTAATTTGTCAATCCGATCTCGATTCTAACCTCCTCTTTCAGCCTGTGACACGCCCCCTAACCAAGCCACGTTACAACCCTTTTTAAAGACCTTTTGATCGATGTATCATTTCAATTTATAGTGGTGGAGATTTGATTTTCATGCAACCTATGGTAATAACTTTTCATGTTGACTATTGAGTGCTTAATTTATCATCCCTTAAACACTTCGAGTGATTTGAGTGAATCCTTAGTGAGGATGTTAACTCTGTGACATTTTGAATCAAAGGTGATTACTTAGATAAGGGGGAATACATATGTTTTCATGAATAAAATGCTCAACTTTGATGTTCTTTTAGTTGAATTCTCAATGTATGATTACCGATAGATTATTTCGAAACATTATTGATAGGAGTTATAAGTTGAGAAGAATAAATTTTAATTGTGAGTTGAGGATTTTGCTTGAGGATAAGCAAATGCTTAACTGTGGGGGTATTTGATAAACCGTAATATATACATATTTTAATCCCACATTTGGCAAACTTTTGGATGATTTATCCCTTGAATTGTGGAATTTGATGCTCCTAATCCTTTAATTTCATGTTTTATACTTAGGAGAGCATAGGAGGGTGAAAAGAACGAGAAACGGTAAAAAACAGAGAAAATTGACCAAAGTAAGAAATCAACACGGCCTGGAGTTCACCACATGGCCGTGCCACTTTAGTAGACTCGAACACGGCCCTGGGCTCGATTCACACAGACGTTTCACACGGGCGTGTCCCTGCCGTGACCCATTTTAATTCCAATCAAAATAGGATACTTGTGGGCCAAGTAAGGCATCCCGAAAGCCTATATAAACACCCTAGAGGGCAACCTAAAAGGGGAGTTCGACGAAGGCTTACCGTGGCTTTTTGACGAAGAGCGGCTTGAGAGAGGCTGAATATAGGGAATTACTCGAAGAAAGCCAGTTGATCCATCTCAGAAGTCTGAATCATGTTGAAGACTGAGGATTTTCCCTTCAATTTCCTTCAAGGGGTTTTAGGGTTTTTCTTTATGTTTTGTTATTTAATTTCTTCTGAGATGTATTCTTTTATGAACATGAACTAAACCCCTCAAATACCTGAGGGGGATGAAACCTAAGACGGATCTTGTTATTGTTTTCTCGAATCAGATGATAAATACTTGATTTGTTCTTAATTATGTGTTCTTAATTCTTGCTTTAATATTTTAGGATATTGATTCAAGTATTGATGTGCTTATTCGGAGGAGCAAAAGTCCCTGTTTAAGAGTAGATCTAGCATAATTAAGCGGAGTTGATCGCACTCCTAGAGATAGGATGACGAAAATCTACCGGATTAATGTCAAACCTAATATAGGAGTCTATAAATCGAGTTAATGCAACACTAGGGGTTTTAATTAGAAGGAGATTTCAATTAATCAACCTAGGGTTAGACGTTAGTAGCCTCGAAAGAGGTATTAATATAAATTAGGGAATCCTACGGATCAAGTCAAGTGAATAAATCGTCTGGTTCAAAGTTAAATAACAAGTGAAGCCTAGGTGGATTCTTCCTCGGGTATTGTCTTAATCAATTGATTTTCCCAAAAGTATTTTCCCAATTCATTCTCTGTGTCTTGGCATCCTTAGCTTAGTAATTAGTTAGATAAATATCAATCCCCTTTATTTTAGGCTAGATAATAAAAAGAAAGTCAGTACTAGTAATTTTTGTTCCTTTGGGTTTGACATTTCGGTCTTACCACTAAGCTATACTACTGTTCGATAGGTACGCTTGCCTCAATCGTGGTGACAATTAGTTTCTAGGCTCGATCATTCATTATATAAATATTAAAACTCTCAAACACGATCAAAGTTATAGAGGTCACACGCTCATGTGGGCAGGCTGTGTGCCTCCCACGGCCTCAGACACGTCCGTGTGCCTAAGCCGTGTCAAAATAGGGCATACTGACTTGTCCACACGGCTGTGGACACGCCCGTGTGCCTCACCCGTGGTCGCTACTGACTTGCACCACACGGCCAGTCACACACCGGTGTGTCCAGCCCGTGGTCGATCCTGACTTATTTTGAATTACAACCACGAGAGACACGGTTGAGCCACACACCCGTGTGCTCAACCGTGTGGGCAAATATAAGGCATTTTCAAGGCCAAAATGCCACCCACACTTTGGGCAATCCCTACAACCACACATGAGCATCAATCCAAACATAAATGGCAACCAAAAACATACCATATGATCATCATATCATCTCATTCAATTTCATTTCCTTACATATCATCTTATATGCCAAATAACTCAACTAATTCACATATAAACTAAGCATGATTCATCCACAACTTACCATCAATAATATTCTAACTTTGCACCATAAAGCTTACCATTCATTTGATCACTTTAATAACCATTAAACTTTACCAAACAAGGCATCATGCAACATAGCATCTCATTCATAACACAACCATTTATCTAGCCATATCACATGGCTATGTACACATAACTCAAACATAACTCAAGGTGACTAGCTTATACATGCCATACTTTAGTATATACACTTTCAAAAAGGTACCAAAAAAGTTTGAGTAGTGTCATGACGATCCTCGACGGTTCCTGAGCCTTCAGTAGCTTTGACGATCTATAAAACAGAGCAAACATACACAAAGTAAGCTTTCCAAAAGCTTAGTAACCCATATAAAAATAAACTTAATATGCAATACACATAGCCACATAAACACAATGACATTAATGTATCTCATTTACAAATTCATAATATCATCCTTGGCTCATTATTTAGCCATTACTTACTCATATTTCACAACTTAAATATCTCATATGCTCATAACTCATTTAAGCATGTGTATAACATATCATCTCATCATTTACTCATGTCACATTCATTCATATATCACATTTTGGTTCATTGCATCCATATGCATATTTACTCACCTTCCATGCCTATTCAAAACATATACATCAAACGTACCTGAAGCAGATATAAAAATCACATAGTCATTCATTTCTCGGACTTGCCCGTTGAACTGTTCGGAATCAAATACGAAGCTCAAAATACTCAGAATGGTCGTACGATGCCAACGTCCTAGACGTGGTCTTACATGTAACCAGATATCGATGCCACTATCTCAGACAGGGTCTTACACGAATCAATACGATGCCAATGTCCTAGACATGATCTTACACGTAAATATCATATCGAAGCCAACGTCCCAGACGTTGTCTTACACGATATCGCATATCGATGCCAACGTCCCAGACGTGGTCTGATCGCTGTAAATCAGAGCTTTAAAATTTATAAAAAGAATGATCGAACCTGAAAACTAACTCTGACAATGATTGAGGCAAGTGCACCTATCGAACAGTAGTATAGCTTAGGCAAGACCGGATTATCAAACCCAAAGGAACTAAAAGTACTAATACTAACTTTCTTTTTATTATTTAGCCTAAAATAAGTGAAGTTGTTTATTAATCTAAATTAATTAACTACTAAACTAAAGACTCTAAGATAAAGAAGAATGAATTTGGAAAATATCTTGGGAAAAACTCAGTTGATTTAGACGATACCCTAGGAAGAATCCACCTAGACTTCACTTGTTATCTAACACTGAAACATATGATTTATTTACTTAGTTTGATCCGTAAGACTCCCTAACGTATAAAAAACCCTCTCTCGAGGCGAATAACGTCTAACCCTAGATTAATTAGTGGAACTCTCGTTCGCTTATAATAACCCCCTAGAATAGCAGTAAATTGATCTATGGATTCCCATATTAGGTTTCACCCTAATCCGGCAAAATCTCGTCACCCTATCTCTAGGCGTGCGATCAACTCCGCTTAATTATGTTGGATCTACTCTTAGGCAGGGCCTATTCCTCCTTCACCTAAGCACATTAAATTTGGATTAAGCTCACATAATTAAGAACAAACTAAGTTATTATCATATAATTCAAATAATCAAATAACAAGATTCATCATAGGTTTCATCCCCTTCGGGTATCCGAAGGGTTTAGTTCATAACGATAAAGGAAAACATCTCAAGAGAAAAGATAAAACAAAACATAAGAAATCCATAAAACCCCCTGAAGGAATTGAAGAGGAGATCCTCCGTCTTGAGTATAACTCTGGCTTCTTGAGATGGATCAACTGGCTATCCCTGAGTGAATCCCCACAAATCTGCCTTCTCTGGACTAGCACGACACCCCTAGACGATGGCTTTGGGCTCCCCTCAGCAGAGGGTTTCCGTCCAACTCCCCGATTAAGTTGCCCCCTAGGGTGTTTATATAGGCTTTGAGATGTGTTACTTGGCCTCCAAGTATCCTAATTTGAGTGCAATTCCTAATTGGGGGTTTAATTAGACTTTGGAGTGTGTTTCTTTACCTCCAAGCACCCAATCCAAGTAAAACTCCTCTTGGCTGCGGCAGGGACACGCCCATGGCACACGCCCGTGTAAGTCGTGGTCAGGCCGTGTGGACTTTGTTGATGAGGCACAACCGTGTAAATCGTGGTCCAGGCCGTGTTCGAGATCTTTAAGGAGGCATGGCCGTGTGATCTTTGGTCCAGGCTGTGTCGATTTCATGCTTTGGCCCATTTGTCCCGTTTTAAGCCCGTTTTGCGTTCTTTTCATCCCCTGGTGCTTTCCTAAGTATATAACATGAAAAGAAAGGATTAAGAGCACCAAATTACATAAAATAAGGGATAATTCATCCAAAAGCATACTAAATGTGGGCCTAAAATGTGTTACTATTTCAGTTTATCAAATACCCACACACTTAAGCTTTTGCTTGTCCTCAAGCAAAATTCTCAACTCATAATTAAAACGAACTTCCCTCAATTCATAATAGTCATTAATAGTGTTTCATCATAATTCAGAGATAATTCATACATGGATAATTCAACTCAAAGAGTCCTAAAGATTCAAACAGTCTAAGTCATACATTTGTAGCACAAAACATAGGTGTTTTCCCCTCATCTAAATAATTACCACTGATTCAAATCCGACAAGAGTTGACATCCTCACAAAAGATTCACTCAAATCACTCGAAGTGTTTAAGGTTCAGAATTAAGCACTCAAATGTCAAACTGAAAAAGTTAATCCCATAGGCTTGCATGAAAATCAAATCTCCACCTCTGTAATATGAGATGAAACACAAATCAAAAGGTCTTTAACAGGGTTGTAACAGGGCTTAGGTTAAGGGTATGGATATAGGCTGAATTAGAAGGTTAGAATCGAGATTGAATTGACAAATTACCTAACTAGAAAAAAAATGAACTGATAAATAAATAATTACAAGAATTGAAACTTTGAAACTAATAATACGAGCTTCTTCTTCAATATTTGGAATTCAAACGTGTAAGCTCACTTAATTACATGAATATACTTCTTCTTCTTTTTTTAAGAATAAACTAAGTAATAATAAAGAACTTTAACAACTGAAATATAGAACATAGTTAGGCAACTGCTCAAAATCAAATCTCGACAAAAAGGGAGTCAAGGAATGGTGATAACAAATATACAAAGGGTTTTGGGTTAATATTAGTGGGTGAGTCAATAAAAAGGATTGTTAGGATCAAAGGGGTTCACTAGGGGTTAATTATGAAGGTGAGTTTTTAGTAGAGTAAGTGGGTTAAATCCTAGGTGCCTTTATCATTTCTGTATATCAAATCAAAGATGTGGTCTCGACATCTATAATCGATGCAAGTTCTAGAATAACAAATCAATGTTGACACACTCATAATCAATAAAGTGAGCAAGAAAAAGAATTTGTGCTCTATGAGGCTCAAAATCTCACAAAAATTATGGGTGTTTTGATGTCAACCTTGTAAATTTTAAACTTCAAAGTAATATTTAAATTCAGGTAGACATCCTAAAAAAAAATTTAATTCTTGAAAAATAGACTTATCATGCCTGATTCTCTAGTATTCTTAGAATTTAATTATCAATGCGCAATTATCAATGACTTAATCTAAAACATATCAATAAAAATCATAAATCATCAGAAATTTCATTCTAATCATGATATGAGAAATTTACTTTAAGACAAAGCATAATTCAGGGATTTTCAAATAATACTATAGTTAACCCCCCCACACTTAAGATGTACATTGTCCTCAATGTACAAAGGTAGATAATATCAAAATAATCATAAAATCGTAAGATGGGGAGAGAAGGGGAACTTCCTGAATTTTGGATGAAGCCAATGAAAAGAAACCGGATAGGATTGGAGGTGAGCATGGGGAAGCGTCTCGAACTGGTTGAGTCCTCGAAGCAGCCATCCTAATTTCTTTTGTATCCTAAGCTAAATCTAAATGGAATGAATAACAAGAAGAAAATAATAAAGGAAATAAAAGAAAGGAAATAAAAATAAAAATGAAAATAAAAATGAAAATAAAAATGAAAATAAAAATAGAAATAAAAGTAAATATTTAAATAGTGATACGGTCCACGCCCTTATTCGAGTTTAATCAGTCCGTGTTTTTCGTGATTTTGAATTTTGGGCCCGTTTAGGTGTTTTACCACGGCCGTGGGTCTCGTAGCAGGCCCATGTATTCTTCTCACGGTCCTTTAGAACGGGCGTGTTTAACCCGTGCTCGTCAAGTCGATAACCTCGCGCGGTTGTAGGGCGCAACCGCGTGTCTCACCCATGCTCAATAAGTCGGTAACCTCACACGGAAGTCGGCGCGGGCGTGGCTTTTATCGCAGCCCGTGTTGGGAAAAAAATCATTCTTTGTCATGCACGGTTACTAGCACGTCCCGTGGTTTGTCCTTCGGCTTCCACACGGCCCACACCACGGCCGTGTGCAAGGCCGTGTGAGAGCATGGAAATCTGTATTTTGGTTAGTTTATGGTTAAGTGCTAAAATGAAAAATAAAAGTAAAATAAAAAATGTAAAAATTAATAGGGTTAGTGCTTGGGTTGCCTCCCGAGAAGCGCTCGTTTATAGTCTTAAGCTAGACTTTACATCTCATTCGTATGGTCAAGGTGGTTTGAAGAGGTGAAAATCCTTTCTCATGCGATCAATTCGGTTGTGGATATAAAGCTTAAGTCGAGTAATTTTTACCTCAAAAGTGTTGAATTTAGGATTGCTTACCTCGATTGTGCCGTATAGGAAGACATTAAGTACCTCAAAAGTGATTTCTTCGTTTGTCTTGAGGTCTGAATTGGTGATTCGAGGGTCTTCCTTATTCAACAATACACGATCCCCTATTTTGAAGTGATTTGTTGTTCCTATCACTCAAATGCAGGGTTTCTTCGGTTTCACTTCGTGTATTCCTAGTTCCTCTTTAAAGAGTGTTTTCCATTTGTCTAATTCATCGACACAAGCCTTAGTTATTCATGAATTATTTCTTTATGGATGCGAGGTCTAAGATCTAGCTCATTAGGTGATTTAAATGCTTCTTCTGTAAAGAAGGTTGAACCGGATGGTTATCAATAGAATTAACGTTCGTACCTTTATTACTCGATGTCCTAGCCGAGTCAAGAGCTTGAAGAGTGATTGTTTCATCGTCGCACTTGAAGTGTGAGCTCACCGACTTCTTCCTCTGTGTGGTCTTTCTTTATTGCATCGGGATATGGCACACGAGGTTGGTACTCTGTAATTGCCGGTTTTGGTATATCATGGCACACTTCAACCTTACCTTCACTTACCACAGGTTCTTCCCTTGAGTTTGGTTCGTCTAACCCTTCACTATCGTAAATGGCTTGATTTTTCTCATTCGGGTTAGTTTCAGTATTGCTTGGCAAGCTTCCTTGTGGTAGTTCTGAGATCAGCTTAGCAAGTTGTATAACTGACTTAGTAAGTTCCCCAACTTGGCTCTCGATCCCTTTGATCGATGCTTGTTGGTCATTAAGTGTTGTCTCATTTTTTTGGAGACGGTTATCTGTAGCTGCCATGAATTTTGTCAGCATGTCTTCAAGGTTCGACTCCTCTTCCTGTCGGTAAGGTGGTTGTTGGAAATTTGAAGGAGGTTCCGGTCCTTCGCTACTTTGATCATCCCACGAGAAATTAGGATGGTACCTCCAACCTGCATTATAAGTGTCACTATAAAAATTATTTTGAGGTTTAGAATAGTTACTCATATAGTGGACTTGTTCGCTTTCCATGCCATGTCCGTAGGGTGGGTACTCAGGATTCGCCACGCCTCGCTTGTTTCACATCGCATAATCTGGATGTACCTACGAGGAACCGTATAAACCATTAAATTTTTATGTAACATCTCTAAGCGGTTTGATAGCACAGTTCTTTGGGTCGAGGTCGTGAGATATCGGTTGCTTTTGTTGGCTTTGTCCTCGTAACTTGCCACGATAGTTATTCGGTGCCATCTACTCTATCTGTCAAAATCAAATAAAAGAAAATTTAGCAAAGTAATAAAAAATAATAATAATAAAAATAAAAATAAATTGCAGAAAAAAAAAAATGGCTAAAGTAATAAAAATAGAGCTTTCTTAATATTTTAGTTCCTCTAAACAGCGCCAAAAACTTGATCATTGTGAATCGAGCTTTAAAATTTATAAAAGAATGATCGAACTTGAAACTAACTCGACAACGATTGAGGCAAGTGCACCTATCGAACAGTAGTATAGCTTAGGCAAGATCGGATTATCGAACCCAAAGGAACTAAAAGTACTAATACTAACTTTTTTTTTATTATTTAGCCTAAAATAAGTGAAGTTGTTTATTAATCTAAATTAATTAACTACTAAACTAAAGACTCTAAAACAAAGAAGAATGAATTTGGAAAATATCTTGGGAAAAACTCAGTTGATTTAGACGATACCCTAGGACGAATCCACCTAGACTTCACTTGTTATCTAACACTGAAACATATGATTTATTTACTTAGTTTGATCCGTAAGACTCCCTAACGGATATTAAACCCTCTCTCGAGGCGAATAACGTCTAACCCTAGGTTAATTAGTGGAACTCTCGTTAAACTTATAATAACCCCTAGAATAGCGATAAATCGATCTATGGATTCCCATATTAGGTTTCACCCTAATCCGGAAAAATCTCATCACCCTATCTCTAGGCGTGCGATCAACTCCGCTTAATTATGTTGGATCTACTCTTAGGCAGGGTCTATTCCTCCTCCACCTAAGCACATTAAATTTGGATTAAGCTCACATAATTAAGAACAAACTAAGTTATTATCATATAATTCAAATAATCAAATAACAAGATTCATCATAGGTTTCATCCCATTCGGGTATCCAAAGGGTTTAGTTCATAACAATAAAGGAAAACCTCTCAAGAGAAAAGATAAAACAAAACATAAGAAATCCCTCAAACCCCCTGAAGGAATTGAAGAGGAGATCCTCCGTCTTGAGTATAACTCTGGCTTCTTGAGATGGATCAACTGGCTATCCCTGAGTGAATCCCCACAAATCTGCCTTCTCTGGCCAAGCACGACGCCCCTAGACGATGGCTTTGGGCTCCCCTCAGCAGAGGGTTTCCGTCCAACTCCCCGATTAAGTTTCCCCCTAGGGTGTTTATATAGGCTTTAAGATGTGTTACTTGGCCTCCAAGTATCCTAATTTGAGTGCAATTCCTAATTTGGGGTTTAATTAGACTTTGGAGTGTGTTTCTTTGCCTCCAAGCATCCAAATCCGAGTCAAACTCCTCTTGGCCGCGGCAGGGACACGCCCATAGCACACGCCCGTGTAAGTCGTGGTTAGGCCGTGTGGACTTCGTTGATGAGGCACGGTCGTGTAAATCATGGTCCAGGCCGTGTTCGAGATCTTTAAGGAGGCACGGCCGTGTGATCTTTGGTCCAGGCCGTGTCGATTTCATGCTTTGTCCCATTTGTCCCGTTTTAAGCCCGTTTTGCGTTCTTTTCTTCCCCTGGTGCTTTCCTGAGTATATAACATGAAAAGAAAGGATTAAGAGCACCAAATTACATAACATAAGGGATAATTCATCCAAAAGCATACTAAATGTGGGCCTAAAATGTGTTACTATTTCGGTTTATCATGGTCTTACACGATATCACATATCGGATACCTATGTCATGACATATATAATCCTATCTATTCCTAGGTTCATAGGGGACTTCTCGGACATTGATACATTGTCGATACTTTCTCAGAATTCATATAGTTATCATTACGTACACATTCATCACAATTTAATTCCATATGAACATACATAAATCAATACAAATACATTTATTTGTATATAGACTTACCTCGGATTCAGATATTCGATCGGATTTGATTATTCAACAACTTTTGACTTTCCACGATCTAAGTTCGTTTTCTTCGGTTCTTGATCTATACATATTAAAATTTAACCCATTTATTCACCAAAACATTCAATTCAATCCAAGAACATATATTTAGGGCAATTTACAAATTAGCCCTCACACTTTCACATTTGGACATTTTAGTCCCTATTTCACAAAATCACAAAATACACAAAATTACCATATACCCATGCTTAGCCGAATGTTCATATATCTCATACAAGTCCATACACTTCATTTATTTCACAATTTAGTCCTTCAAAATATTATTTTCTCAATTTAATCTAAAATACTCAAAATCATCAAAACTCCAAAGACAAACTATGTTATTCTATCACATATAATTCATATTTCACCATCAAACATCCAAAAACTCACATGTTCACCAATGGCACATTTCAAAATATTCATCAATTCACAAAATTGAAGCATGGGTTTTGAAATATACAAAGCAACGATTACAAAAACATAGAAATTTTCAAAAACCGATCAAAAACACATACCCGATTTATGCTTGAACCTTGGCCGAATGTAACAAAGCTTAAACCTTTCTTTTTCTTTCAAGAATCGGTGGATGAACACCATTAAAATGGCCACCATTTTGTTTTTATTAAATTATAATAACATTAATAAACATTTTACCAAATTACCATTAATGAAAACATTTAAAATTCATATAATGTATGGCCATTTTTGTCCATTACCAACCACTATCTTTTAAAATGGTTTAATTGCCTCATAAGGCCTCCTCACTTAAAATCCACATCAATTAGGCCATTAATCAAATAGAATGCTACTTTTACGATTTATGCGATTTGATCTTTTGTTCAAATTAATCACACAGACGGACAAATTAACTCACAGAAATTTCCCACATACTAATTCACATATCATAAGCACGGAAAATAATATTAAAATATTTTTTTGTCTCAGATTTTTGGTCCCGAAACCACTATTCCGACTAGGGTCTAAACCGGACTGTTACATGCTAAGCTTGTTATACTCATGAATATTGTACTGTGTCTTCACATTCTAATATTTGGAAAGAAAATGAGATATAAGGAGGAGAGCTAAAAGATACACTAGGGGATGAGTAGGGAACAACATTACGTGCCAAACTAGTTTTCATACATGAACCATTTTGGTGCTTCCAGTCATTGAAATCCAAACCAACCTTAAGCTTCAGAACACTACAAGCCGAAAAGTCTTATGTGACCTAGGCAACTTGATGCATGGATGGTTGTTATAATAAGTTATACGAGATATAATAGCTGTCATAATATAAAAGTCATAGCTATGTAGTATGTTTTGATGTAGTCATATGCTTAATTATCTTTGAACTTGTTGATATTGTAATTTAGTGAACTCTCATGTTTAACCTTATGAGTTGAGAGTGTTTTACATATCATATTGGAATTACATGTTAAAGAAAGCATTCTTAACATTAAATGTTTTGAACTAATTTCCTGTCATCAAGTATGCTCAAGAGTTTTCATTGTTGCATGTTATGTGTTTTCGTGTTTGTTTGAGGACAAGCTATAACATTTCAGTTTTAGCTAAATCGGAACAGTGATTTTAGAACCAAAAATTCGATGTCAAAAAATTATTTTAATATTATTTTTGGTGTTTATAGCATGATAGCATGTATGTGTGAAAATTTCGTGAGCTAATTTTATCGTTTGGATGTTTAATTTGAGAAAAAAGACTTAATAGCGTAAAATGCAAAAGTTGCATTCTACTTGTTAAAGGTGTCAAATAGCTTTGGCTTTTAAATATGATGGCCTTAAATGGTAATTAGACCATTTTAAATGATAGTGGACATAGGATGTTTTAAATGGTTTTTCATTAAGGATAATATGGTAAATTAGTTATTAAGTTAATATTAATAATACTAAAAAGCCAATTTTTCTCACTATCTTCATCACAGAAGTCATTTTGCTCATCTAGGGTTCGATTACTTGGAAGTTAAATTGGTAAGTGTTTTGAGCTCGGTTTTTGATGATTTTTACGTTTTTGAGATTATTGCTTCGTATTCTAGCTAGCCCGTACCTTAGATTTTGAAATTGTTAAAGATTTTGAGAGTTACAATTGACGAGTATATGTGTTCTTTGATGTTTGAAGATGAAATATGAATTTTAGATGATAGATTTGCATGTTTTGTAAAGTGATTTTTGATGAAATTGCATAATAGGGATTAAATTGTGAAATATGCAAATTGAGTGGTTGAAATATGAAATAAATGAAAGTTTTGGGTGGCTAGGGACTTATATGAAATTCGTCCAAGCTTGGGTTTAATGAAATTACGTGAATTTTGAGTATTTGTGAAATAATGACTAAATTGTGAAAATGTAAAAGTTTAGGGGCTAATATGCAAATATGCTTAAATGAGTGTTATGGACTAAATTGAATGAATTTTTGATTGAATAAGTTAATTTTGAATATATTTAGATCAAGAAAAGAGGAATCTAGAATTAGATCGGGGAAAAGGTAAGGTTATCGAGTAATTGATTCATTTCGTCGTTTTCATACTCGAGGTAAGTTCGTATGCAATAAACTTTTTTGTAATTGTATTTTATATGCTTTGATATAGCATAAATGGCTTGTAAATGCATATGTTTTGGTTGTATATATAGCCATGGGTGATGGCTTATTTTGGCATGGTTAGAATGAAAATGGTGATGGTTATATAGTTATAAATGGTTAAATTGATTTATGGAGTTTACTGCTTGAGAAATGCTTTGGTGAAGTATGATTTTAGAAGTTGAGTTGATAAGTATTTGAATAGGTATTTTGCATTGAATTGATTATTGAAGTTGGTTGAAATGGATATGGTATGAATTGTGTTTTTGGTTGATAATTTTGGTTGCTTATTGGTTGATGAAATGGTGCCATTTTGATTGTTTAGGTGAGCATGAGTAAGGGTGGCAAATTGGCCTTGCAAATGGCCTATTTTTGTCCACACGGGCAGAGACACGGGCGTGTGTCTCAGCCGTGTGCGACACATGGTCATACTACACGGCCATGTGTCCCCTAGTATTGAATTAAAATAAAGTCAGTATGCTCCACACGGGCGTGTGACCAACCGTGTGGCACAAGTCAGTATACCCCCTAAATGGCACACGGCCTAGCACACGAGCGTGTGACTTGGCTGTGTTACATAAGTCTGTATACCCTACAGGTTTCGCACGGCCTAGTACACGACCTAGCACACAGGCATGTATGGCCACTTCGAAGGGTACACGGGCTAGACACACGGGCGTGTGGTCGGCCGTGTGACCCGAGTCAGTATGTATGCCCTGTTTCCACACGGTCTGTGACACGGGCGTGTCTGAAGCTGTGTGAGGCACACGGCCTATTCACACGGGCGTGTGACCCCTGAATGAATGAAAAATTTCTAAGTTTTCCAAAAATTTCGTATGTTATCGTTTTAGTCCCGAACCACTTCGAAAGCATGTTTAAGGCCTCATAGGCCCTTATAAGGGACAATATGATTGTGTTGAATGGTATTTGAGTATGAATGCATAAATGTATAAGTATTGTATGTTAAATGATGTGTATTGATCGGTAATACCTCGTAACCCTATTCTGACGGTGAATACGGGTTAGGGGTGTTACACAAGCAAAGACTTAAGTGTGGGGGAATTTGATATTATGGCAAATTAAGCTCTTTTCACTACTTAAAGGAGCTTGTATTCAAGTATTTTTATGTTATTTGCATTCATTTTAGTTTGTGTTGAATGGTATTTGAGTATGAATGCGTAAATGTATAAGTATTGTATGTTAAATGATGTGTATTGATCGGCAATACCTCGTAACCTTATCCTGACGGTGAATACGGGTTAGGGGTGTCACATTTATTAGTATCAGAGCTACGGTTTAGTCGATTCTAGGACTAACATAGCGTGTATGAGAGTCTAGCTATACATGCCATATATACTCTGCGATAGTGTGATGATTCCTGACAGCTTAAATTGTGTTTTCGTATGGTAATGGATCCCGAACGAGCTGTAGCTGATGATGTAGAGAGTAATGCACCTGCTCCCGCTCAAGGGGCAGCACCATCACATTCTAGGCCTATAACGAGTAGCCACGAGGGAAAGGCTAAACAAGCCTTTTTCCAGATGATGAACGAGTGGTTCACGGAGTTCGTTCGAACGAATCCGGGTGCTCAACAACCTCCACCCCCACCTATTCCTTAACAAATCCCTGTTGTTCCTCAAGTTGTAGATCTTATATGGTTAAATAAGCCACCAGTAGATAAGATACATAAACATAGAGCTGAAGAGTTCCGGGCTACTATTGATGATGATGATGAGATAGCCAAGTTTTGGCTCGAAAATACGATTTGGATATTCGATGAATTGTCCTGTACTCCTGATAAATGTATTAAATGTGTTGTATCTTTTCTGAGAGACACCACTTATCAATAGTGGAACACGTTGATATCTGTGGCTCCGAAAGAACAGGTTACATGGGAATTCTTTCAGACGGAGTTCCGAAAGAAATATATAAGTCAGCGATTTCTTGATCAAAAGCATAAAGAGCTTCTAGAGTTAAAACAGGGCCACATGACTGTGACTGAGTATGAAAGAGAATTCGTACGATTAAACAAGTATGATCGAGAGTATGTGTCTACTGAGGAGATTATGTGTAAACGGTTCGTTGACGGGTTGAACGAAGATATAAAATTACTAGTCGGAATTCTAGAGTTGAAAGAATTTGTTGTTTTGGTTGAAATGGCTTGTAAAGCTTAGGATCTTAGCAAAGAAAAGAGAAAAGAAGATTCAGAAGCTAGAGACTCGAGAAAAAGATCAATGAGTAAGCCGTATAAATTTCGTCAAAGAAATTCAGAGATTCGTATGCTCGTCCAATTACTTCAAATGAATATTCGAGTAGAGATCGTAGAAAACAATACTCCGGTTCTAAAACTCAAGCTACATCAGTGTCGAGTGTTGGCAATGTGCGAGACAACAAAACTGAATGTCAGCAATATGGAAGACGACATTACGGAGAATGCTGGAATAAAAATAATAAAGCTTGTTACAAATGTGGTTCGTTAGGTCATTTCATTTGAGATTGCCCTGAGCTGGATGAGAAAAGTAAAGTTCAGAATGTGAGACCAAGTAACACGTCGACTAGAGGAAGACCACCAAGAAATATTGGGAATGTGAGTGGTAGTCGAGGGGCGACGAGAAAATCTACCGTGAGATCTGAGGCCAGAGCATCTGCTAGAGCCTACACTATTCGCGCTCACGAAGAAGCGTCATCTCCAGATGTTATCACCGGTACTTTCACTCTTTATGATACTAATGTGATTGCACTGATAGATCCAGGATCAACTCATTCTTATAAATGCATGAATTTAGTATTTAGTAAGACTTTGCCTGTAGAGTCTACTGAATTTTTGATTACAGTATCGAACCCCTTAGGCAAATGTGTTTTGGTTGACAAAGTTTGCAAGAATTGTCCGTTAATGTATCGGGATTTCTATTTTTCGGCTAATCTGATGTTGTTTCCATTTGATGAATTTGATATGATTCTGGGTATGGATTGGCTAATGATGCATGAGGCTATAGTGAATTGTAGACGAAAGACAATTGAATTGAAATGTCAGAATAATGAGACTATTAGAATTGAATCTGATGATCTGAATAGTTTGCCAATTACGATCTCGTCTATGTTAGCTCAGAGATTC
The DNA here is from genome assembly GCA_025698515.1 of Gossypium sturtianum. Taxonomy (NCBI): domain Eukaryota; kingdom Viridiplantae; phylum Streptophyta; class Magnoliopsida; order Malvales; family Malvaceae; genus Gossypium; species Gossypium sturtianum. The sequence goes on from CM046949.1 coordinate 38,917,025, forward strand.
GTGAGAAAGGGGTGTGAAGCTTATCTTGCATATGTACTTGATACGAAAGTGACAGAAACAAAGATTGAATCAGTACCAATTGTGTGCGAGTATCCAGATGTATTTCCCGAAGAGTTACCGGGTTTACCACCTATCAGAGAAGTTGATTTTGGTATTGAATTAGTACCGGGAACAATGCCGATATCGATAGCTCCGTACAGAATGGCTCTGATAGAGTTAAAAGAATTGAAAGCTCAGTTGCAAGAATTGACAGATAGAGGTTTTGCTAGACCGAGTTTCTCTCCCTGGGGTGCACCTGTGTTATTTGTGAAAAGGAAAGATGGCACGATGAGAATGTGTATAGACTATCGACAGCTCAACAAAGTGACGATCAAGAATAAATACCCTTTGCCACGAATAGATGATTTGTTTGATCAGTTAAAAGGGGCAATGGTGTTTTCAAAAATTGATTTGAGATCAGGTTCTTACCAGTTGTGAGTTAAAGACTCCGATGTGCCAAAGACTACAATTAGAACAAGGTACGAACACTATTAATTTCTTGTTATGCCTTTCAGACTAACAAATTCACCTACTATTTTTATGGATTTGATGAATCGAATTTTTAGGTCGTATTTAGATCAATTTGTAGTTGTGTTTATTGATGACATTTTGATCTACTCTCGTGATGAATCTGAGCATGCCGAGCATTTGAGAATCGTGTTACAAACTTTGAGAGATAAACAGTTGTTTGCAAAGTTCAGCAAATGTGAGTTTTGGCTACGAAAGGTTAGTTTTCTGGGACATATAGTTTCAGCCGAGGTATTCAAGTTGACCCGAGCAAATTTTCTACGATTATAGATTGAAAACCTCTGAGGAATGTATCCGAAGTCTGTAGTTTTCTAGGACTAGCCGGCTATTATAGATGATTTCTGAAAGGTTTCTCGATGATTGCGACTCCGATGATAAGATTGCTTCAAAAAGATGTTAAATTTGAATGGTCAGAAAAGTGTCAGCAGAGCTTTGAGCAGTTGAAAGCATTATTAACTGAAGCACCACTGTTAGTTCAGCCTGAGTTGGGTAAGGAATTCGTAGTTTACAGTGATGCATCGTTAAATGGTCTGGGTTGTATTTTGATATAGGAGGGCAAAGTTGTAGCTTATGCCTCGAGACAGTTGAAGCCACACAAAAAAAATTATCTGACGCACGATCTTGAATTAGCCGCGATAGTGTTCGCATTGAAAATTTGGCACCATTACTTGTTTGGTGAGAAATGCCATATTTATACCGACCACAAAATCTTGAAATATCTGATGACTCAGAAGGATTTGAATTTGCGACAGCGGAAATGGTTAGAATTGCTAAAGGACTATGAATTAGTGATTGATTATCATCCGGGAAAAGCGAACGTAGTTGCTGATGCTTTGAGCCGAAAATCCTTATTTGCTTTACGTGCTTTGAACACACAATTAGCCTTATCTGACAACGGTTTGATAGTAGCCGAGTTGAAAGCGAGACCGTTATTTCTACAACAGATTTATGAGGCTCAAAAATTTGATAATGAATTGCAAACAAAACGAACTCAGTGTGAGTCGACTTTTGATTTAGAGTTTCGAATAGGGCCTGATGAATGTTTGACGTTCTGAGGTAGAATTTACGTACCGAGAAATCTCGAGCTTATTCAGAAAATTCTAAATGAAGTACACAATAGTTGTTTATCAGTACATCCGGGAAGCACGAAAATGTATAACGATTTGAAACAGCTTTATTGGTGGCACAGTATGAAACGAGATATCTCATAATTTGTTTCAACATGTTTGATTTGTCAGCAAGTCAAAGCTAAACATCAAGTGCCGTCAGGTTTATTACAGCCTATTATGATTCCCGAGTAGAAGTGGGATAGAGTAACAATGGAATTTGTATCGGGATTGCCCTTATCTCCGAAAAAGAAAGATGCGATCTGGGTTGTTGTTGACAGATTGACGAAATCAACTCATTTTATTCCGGTATGAATAGATTTCTCGCTAGATAAATTAGCTGAGTTGTATATCTCAGAGATTGTTTGATTGCACAGAGTGCCACTATCTATTGTTTCGGATAGAGATCCGAGATTCACTTCGCGATTTTGGAAGAAATTGCAAGAATCTTTAGGTACAAAGCTGTATTTTAGCACTGTGTTTCACCCGCAAACGGATGGTCAGTCCGAACGAGTTATTCAAATACTTGAGGATATGTTGCGATGTTGCATTCTTGAGTTTGAAGATAGCTGGGAGAAATATCTACCGCTAATTGAATTTGCTTATAATAATAGCTTTCAATCGAGTATAAAGATGGCACCGTACAAAGCTCTATACGGACGTAAATGTCGAACACCGTTGTATTGGACTGAGCTTAGTGAGAATAAGATTCACGGAGTTAATCTGATCAGAGAAACAGAAGAAAAAGTGAAAGTGATTCGTGATAGTTTGAAAGCAGCTTCGGATCGACAGAAATCGTACGCAGACTTGAAATGGAAAGATATTGAGTTTCAGATCGGGGATAAAGTATTTCTAAAAGTCTCACCGTGGAAGAAAATACTTATATTTGACAGAAAAGGGAAATTGAGTCCGCGATTCATCGGACCTTATGAGATTAATAAGCGAATTGGGCCAGTGGCATATCAGTTGTCCTTACCGTCTGAGTTGGAAAAGATACATAATGTGTTTCATGTGTCGATGCTTCGACAATATCGATCTGACCCTTCACATGTCATTTCCCCGATCGAGGTTGAAATTCAGTCTGATATGTCGTATGCTGAAGAATCGATTCGAATTTTAGCTCGTGAGATGAAAGAGCTGAGAAATAAGAGAATAGCGTTAGTGAAAGTATTATGGCATCGACACGGGGTTGAAGAAGCTACATGGGAACCCGAGGATGCTATGAGAAAACAATACCCGAACCTATTCACTGGTAAGATTTCCGGGGACGAAAATCCCTAAGGGGGAGAGTTGTAATAGCCCGGTTTTAGCTAAATCAGAATAGTGGTTTTGAAACCACAAATCCGATGTCAAAAAATTATTTTAATATTATTTTTGGTGTTTACAGCATGATAGCATGTATGTGTGAAAATTTCGTGAGCTAATTTTATCGTTTGGATGTTTAATTTGAGAAAAAAGACTTAATAGCGTAAAATGCAAAAGTTGCATTCTACTTGTTAAAGGTGTCAAATAGCTTTGGCTTTTAAATATGATGGCCTTAAATGGTAATTAGACCATTTTAAATGATAGTGGACATAGGATGTTTTAAATGGTTTTTCATTAAGGATAATATGGTAAATTAGTTATTAAGTTAATATTAATAAAAAAGCCATTTTTTTCTCACTATCTTCATCGTCTAGCCGAATTTAAAGAAGAAAAAGAAGACATTTTGCTCATCTAGGGTTCGGTCACTTGGAAGTTAAATTGGTAAGTGTTTTGAGCTCGATTTTTTATGATTTTTATGTTTTTGAGATCGTTGCTTCGTATTCTAGCTAGCCCGTACCTTAGATTTTGAAACTGTTAAAGATTTTGAGAGTTGCAATTGATGAGTATGTGTTATTTTATGTTTGAAGATGAAATATGAATTTTTGATGATAGATTTTCATGTTTTGTAAACTGATTTTTGATGAAATTGCATAATAGGGATTAAATTGTGAAATATGCAAATTGAGTGGTTGAAATGTGAAATGAATGAAAGTTTTGGGCTGCTAGAGACTTATATGAAATTCAGCCAAGCTTGGGTTTAATGAAATTATGTGAAATTTGAGTATTTGTGAAATAATGACTAAATTGTGAAAATGTGAAAGTTTAGGGGCTAATATGCAAATATGCTTAAATGAGTGTTATGGACTAAATTGAATGAATGTTTGATTGAATAAGTTAATTTTGAATATATTTAGATCAAGAAAAGAGGAATCTGGAATTAGATCGGGGGAAAGGCAAGGTTATCGAGTAATTGATTCATTTCGCCGTTTTCATACTCGAGGTAAGTTCGTATGCAATAAACTTATTTGTAATTGTATTTTATATGCTTTAATATAGCATAAATTGAGATTATGTGATTACGAACAAGCTCGAGAAGGATTTGACAATGATTCGACAGTAATTCGAAATGATTCGACTACAAATTTGTATTGGGAATTCCCGGTTGAACCTTAGGAATAGTTTAGGATGCTAGTGACATGTCATTAGGGTATTGAGTTGGCTTCAGGCCATGATATCGGCACTTCGGGTGCGAGTTATGCCTTGATTTAGCTTTGGTCCATGGTATAGGCACTTCGGAGGAGTTACCTTGATTTGGCTATGGGCCATGGTATAGGTACTCCAAGGATAAGTTACCTTGATTTAGCTACGGGCCATGGTATAGGTACTTATCGATTGAGATCCTTGAGTATCCAACTTCTATTCTGAGCGGTTCAACGGGAAAGAGAAAGATGTGGACTAGATTGAGATTGGTACAAGTTGGTATAGGTATATTCGTAAAGTTTATAAACATTGAATCCACAAAATGGATGAAATCTTGGTAAGCTAGTGAATGAATGATTGAATGGTTTAAGATATAATTTATTTGTATTATCTTGCATTTATACTCATTGAATCGTGAATGAATGGTGAGATTGCTCATTACGTTAATACGAACTTACTAAGCTAAGAAGCTTACTTTGTGTTATTTTTCCATGTTTATAGTGAATCAAGGCTAGCTCAGATCCGGGAGTCATCGGGAACATCATCGCACTATCGGACATCTATTTGGTACTTTTGAGTTATGTATATATGGTATATGGCATGTTGTGGTATTTTGGTTGCTAATATAGCCATGATAGTTGGCTTGTAAATGATGTTAATATGGTTGTGTGTTTAGATATTAGAAATGGCTTGTAAATGCATATGTTTTGGTTGTATATATAGCCATGGGTGATGGCTTATTTTGGCATGGTTAGAATGAAAATGGTGATGGTTATATAGTTGTAAATGGTTAAATTGATTTATGGAGTTTAATGCTTGAGAAATGCTTTGGTCAAGTATGATTTTAGAAGTTGAGTTGATAAGTATTTGAATAGGTATTTGGCATTGAATTGAGTATTGAAGTTGGTTGAAATGGATATGGTATTAATTATGTTTTTGGTTGATAATTTTGGCTGCTTATTGGTTGATGAAATGGTGCCATTTTGATTGTTTAGGTGAGCATGAGTAAGGGTGGCAAATTGGCCTTGCAAATGGCCTATTTTTGTCCACACGGGCGTGTGTCTCAGCCGTGTGCAACACATGGTCATACTACACGGCCATGTGTCCCCTAGTGTTGAATTAAAATGAAGTTAGTATGCTCCACACGGGCGTGTGACCAACCGTGTGGCACAAGTCAGTATACCCCCTAAATGGCAAACGGCCTAGCACACGAGCGTGTGACTTGGCCGTGTTGCATAAGCCTTTATACCCTACAAGTTTCGCACGGCCTAGTACACGACCTAGCACACGGGCATGTATGGCCACTTCGAAGGGTACACGGGCTAGACACACGGGCGTGTGGTCGGCCGTGTGACCCAAGTCAGTATGTATGCCTTGTTTCCACACGGTCTGTGACACGGGCGTGTCTGAAGCCGTGTGAGGCACACGGCCTGTTCACACGGGCGTGTGACCCCTAAATGAATGAAAAATTTCTAAGTTTTCCAAAAATTTCGTATGTTATCGGTTTAGTCCCGAACCACTTCGAAAGCATGTTTAAGGCCTCGTAGGCCCTTATAAGGGACAATATGATTGTGTTGAATGGTATTTGAGTATGACTGCGTAAATGTATAAGTATTGTATATTAAATGATGTGTATTGATCGGTAATACCTCGTAACCCTATTCTGACGGTGAATACGGGTTAGGGGTGTTACACAAGTAAAGACTTAAGTGTGGGGGAATTTAATATTATGGCAAATTAAGCTCTTTTCACTACTTAAAGGAGCTTGTATTCAAGTATTTTTATGTTATTTGCATTCATTTTAAGAAGTTTTTAGTTTTTAGTTTCAATTGAATAAATTGTGCTTCTGGTAATATTTTATGACCTATTAGGCTGATTTGGGCCTAAGGTGGAACTAACAAGTTAATCAAGTGTACAGGAAACAACCTAAGCCAATGATTCAATGGTCTGACTTGAATGTCGTAACATTCAGTATGGAAGTCACGACATTGGAAGCGGCCTTAACACTTAGCCAATTTTTCATCAAAGATCCATGAGGCAAACTATTGGCCTCAAAGTCATGACACCTGGATAACAAAGTCTCAACATTCAACCAGTCTTAGAGATCGAGTAATCTGCCCACAAAATTGCGACATTGGCCAAAGAATGTCATGGCATTAGACTAACAAGCCAAAAATCCTACAAGGGTGTTTTTGTCCATACAATATTATTTAACTTGTAATTCATATTGTAATTGACCTGATTAGGTCATAATACACTTAGACTATAAATATTACCTAAAACCATTAGTTTAAGGAGATTGTAGTTTAGTTAGATTTCAGATTTTTCAATTCTTATTTTTGTCATTTTTCAGTTTTTAATTCAAGTTATTTTTAGTTTTTATTTGTTGTTCTCTTTTACTTTATTTTCATTCACACTTCAATCCAAAGGAATAATCAACATCTTTCTTGGACTAATATGGTCGTTCCATCAATCACCAATCTTGGATTCATTGGGATTCTTGAGAACTTTTTACCTTCTCTTTATTATTTTGTATTGTTTCAATGTTTAATAAATTGTTAGGGTTGTTTGCATCTAGAATGGCTTGTAACTAAACCCCTAGGAAGGTTGGTTGACCGAAGTGGGCATGGTTAGCTTAGAGATAAGGTTCATATACCAATTAATTGGATTAGGTTGAGTGTGCTTAAACCCTAGAATTGATGTAATATCCCGGGTTAGGGGGCTATTTTGTTGTTGCATGTTATTGCATGTGTTTAGTGTCTTTGTGTGGTTATTTCGGTGTTTTAGGAGCTTAATTGTAGGCTAGGAGTGTGCCTGAGTGAATGGGAAAATTTTGGTTTTTGGTGTTAAGTGAAGGGAGCTGAGGAAGCGGGGGTTTAAGAATTTTATTTGAGGTTTTGTTGCACAAGGAAGAGCTGGCAAAGTGGCAAGGCATGCGCCACATGGGGAGCTTGATGTGGCGTCATTTTCAGTGAGGGGAGGTCCGAGTTCAAGCGTGAGTCCCCATTTTGGCTTCTTTTTGGGACGGCATGGAGGAGAGGTAGAAGGCTAGTGGAACTCTACCTTGGACCAAGTCTCCACTTTCAAATGGAGGGTGGAGAGGAAGTTTAGGAGGAGGACTTGGTCATCACATTTGAAATGTGAGGAGTGGAGTGAATGGGGGGGATTCTTGGCCGAATTTTGTGGGGGTGTGGACGGTTTGGTAGAGAGAAGGGAGGTGTGCCGAAATGCACTTCTCATTTTGTGCATTTTCGGCCAAAAGCATTTGGGAAGCAATTCTCTCTTTGTGCCTTACCAAAACCGAAAGTTTTAGCACTTGCCGAATTGTTCTTTGCTCATTTTTGTTTTCTAATTTTCCTTTGCTAGCCGAATGTCACCTTGAAGACACACCCGTGGTTTGTTTTCTTTCACTTTTACTTTTGGCCGAACCTAGCATTCCTCTTTCATTCTTTTTCTTTTTCTCTTTTGAAACTCTAATAGCCGAATATTCTCCTCCTCATCTTCTTTTCTTTTGTCCATTGTGAGCCAAGATTCTCCATTTCCTTTCTCCTTTCTTTTTGTGCCAAACTCTACCCATTTACAATCTTTTTCTCTCCTTTACACTAAAGCCGAATTTAAGGATATTAAAACACCAGGCCAAATTCTTTTCTCCTAGTGTAGCCTTGGCCGAATCTCTTGTGGTTCCTCTCCTAGAAGTCATAGTTTGGCCGAATATTGGGTGTTGGTAAGTGCAGGGGCGAATGGCCATATCTCCCTCTTGCGATCTTTGTTGGTTATGGTTTGGTTAAGGGCCGATTATGGTCGTTGGAAGGGTGTTAACCGCTTGGTTTAATCTCTTCGTTATAGGGTCTTTGGATTGCGAAATCAAGCGGGAGGAGTCATCTTTTTCTCGTTAACCGATTGGTAAGTAAAGGGTAAGCGGTTGGTATATTTTTGTTAGTGCAATCGGTTGATTTCGATTAAGTTTAAAGTGATTAGTGATTAACTATTGGTTTGTTAGAGTGCCGATTGTTGGAAGAAGAATCATTGCTTGATTCGGATTTGGTAAGGAATCAAATCAAGAGTAAGGTAAGGGTTCGATATTAACCCTTTGGGTTTATATGTCTTTGGTAGAATGGTCTTAGTGCCTAAATCTATGTTGGCCGATTGTTGTAAGGGCTTGATAATCAAGGGACTCGAGAGTGATTCGTGGGGATCTTTAGACTCGGTTTTACCAGTGTGTAACTAACACACTCTCTACTTAGTAACGCGTTGTTAATAAACTTGATTGCTTAATAAGATTGAAACAAATGAGAAGGATGATTGGATACCCAAAAAGGGTATGTATACGATTCGGGTAAATCTGTTCTATGATGAGTATTAATGATAATACATGATATCATGATTTATATTATGCATGTTATGTGTTGTAATGCTTGATATGTGGGCATGATATGCATGGCTTGTATGAGATGCATAATCCCATGAGTATGATATGTGTGGGTGATACGAGAGAGGAGGCAGGTGGTATATTGTCTTGACGAGCACCGGTGCTTTGGTAGCACACTTTGTGACTTTGGGTCACGGAGGTTTGGCACCTCCAGAGGTTTGGTACCTCGGCGTCGTCCCAGGGCTTAGTACCACGGTGGGTTGGCCCCACAAATGATTATACGGGATTGACGCCGATGTTTTGGTAACACACGATGGGTTGGCCCCATCACCGCATTTGTGACTACGGTCACCAAGTGCTTTGGTAGCACACTGTGTCTTTGGGACACCGAGAGGTTTGGCACCTCATTGCGACTTGTCCCCGTGGTTTGACCACCGTGGGGTTGGCCCCACTTGAGATATGGGATCGTCTGCGCTAGTGATTTGGTATCACACGATGGGTTGGCCCCATCATCATCGGATTTGTGACTACGGTCACGGTGCTTTGGTAGCACATCGTGTCTTTGGGACACCAGGTGGTTTTTATACCACAATGATGGATATTGTGTCTTTGGGACACCAGTGTTTTGGTAACACATTGTGACTATATGTCACGGTGGTTTGGCACCACCAAAGGTTTGGTACCACACGGGGTAGAAAAGCGATATGGATGGTTAGGATCGGGTTGCATTAATTATGTTGCTATGTATGATGTGTGTTAGCATGTTGTTTCTTCGGGAGCGGGATTTGCACATCGAGTCACTCGACTCACCCTCTCCTTTGATTTTTTTCAGTGACTCGTAGATGCGGACTTGGGGCCTGGATGGACTCGAGGTGCTTATGCCATCTTGAATAAAGTTCTTACTCGAACTCTACTATTTGGGTACTTTAGTTTATTACTTTAAATTGGGTTTTATTTCGGATTGTAAAAGGCCTTTTTAAGTTATGTTTTATGTTGTCTATGTTTTAAGTTGGTTTTTATATGCCTTAACAAAGTAACTTTCGGAATAAGTTTTACTAAAAGTTTGGAAAGACAATGTTTCAAATTATAACATAACGTGTTTTTAAACTATACCATCGGGTATCGCACTAAGTTCACGATAAACAAATACTAAAAGGTTTCCAAATCAAACTTGTAGTCTCCTAAGTTCTAAAGTGTTTTATGTATCAATGAGAAACTAATGGGGTTTTAAATGGTAATAACCCGTGGTAACTACACATTACAGCTAAGTTTTCAAAATCTTGGGTTTCAAATACATCAACCATTTTTTTTTAACAAGACTACTCAAATTTGTTTCAAACACACTTTGTGTTTCCACTCGACTTTTAAACGGAAAATCTGATCTCTCAAAAGCATTTTCCCCGTAGCATACCAGATTCGGACGTGGTGTCTTGTCCGGGTTTGGGGTGTTACAATTGATGACTCTAGGAAGTCATTTAGGTAGATGAGACCGAAAGTGTATTCTACTTAGAACCAATTCAACTTAGCCCGGTTTAGTTCCATCAGGTCAAAAGATAAGTGGACTAAGTTGATTAATTAATTTAGTTATGGCCCGAAAAGTATTAACTAGGTCGATTCTTAATTAATTGGTAAAATTCCCGACTTTAGGTTAATCACAACCATGGATTTTAATCATCCTTCTACATGTTAATCTTGATTATTAATTTGGAATTTTTGTTATTTATGCACTTTAGTCTTTGTTACTTCAAACTCTTAATTTTAGTTTTAGCCGTACTATGATAAGTAGATTAGTAGCTACCTAGAAGTAGCTTAGTGTGTCAAGATTTATTGTTAATTTAGTTTAAATAGACCTCCTTTGGGTATGATCCTTAGAATACTTACAAAGTGTTTCGTTGTAATTAACTATATTAGAATTTGGCATGTACACTTGCAGGCACTGCACATAATTTCATATCTAATTGCATATATTTCTAAACCTTGGTGCACGCACACTGGGGCGCGATCATATATATTCTCTGAGTCTCATGTCATTTCAAGGGACCTTATAGTTTGAATAGTGGTAGATTAGCGAGCTTTATAGATGGCATTTGAGATTTGATGGGGGTCTTTATCGTTAATCATATAGCGATCCTTAGGGGGGATGGATATTGGCTCGGGATGGTGAAACGATGTGAGGTGTATAACAAGATTATTTTTTTTATAGAATTAATTTAATATGGATCAATATTTTTAACGTATATATATATGATAAAATTATAATATTGCAAATAAACTTTATATAGTTTAAATTAGTTAAACAAAATATCTCAAGATTTGTTTGGAGTCGTGGTTAAAACTCCTATGTAAAATTTATATGACACGGGTTCAAACATTATTCTTCTTTCTTAATATTGTAATGATAAAATGAATAAATATTTGCAAACTTGAGAGTTCTTAATTTCACAACAAACTTGAAAGCTTTTATTTTTACAACATTTAAAGGTTAAACATTGTTGTTAGTCCCTATACCATACGTAAGTTGTGGATTTAGTTCGTACTTTAATTTGGTCATTCTTAGTCCTTGTACTTTCTAAATATTTAAAGTATAGTCATTATCAAATATAGCTGTTAAGTTCATTAAGTTCTATTATTTTCAAATTTTGACGTAGCAAACATATTATCATATGTGTAATGTTTTTTCAACTTATTATTTACACATATTACTCACAAAAAAACCAATTAATGGATTTAACTGTAGTCGTTTATGTTAAGAATGGAATTTTGAAATTTGAAAATTATAAGGATTAAAAATGATCCAATTAGAGAATATGGACTAAATCTATAACTTTACGCATAATATATGATTAATATCAATATTTAACCAATTGGTTTTAACTACTACTATTTGGGTTAGGACTGAAATTTTAAAATTTGAACAATACATGGACTAAAATTAACTAATTTGAAAAACACATGTACTGAATTTGATCAAATTAAAGTAAAGGGACCAAATCCACAACTTACACATAATATAAGGATTAGTAATAGAATTTAATCATATCTAATTTCATGCTATATTTTAAAAAATAGACATGGAAGGTTGATGAGTTTAATATTAAAAAAAAGGCTTAAGGTAAAAAACACTTATTAAATTTATTTTTTTAAAAGAATCAAGCAGGCCTAAATTTTCACCCAATTGAGTTTTTATAGACAAAAACCCTCTCCATATAAGTTGATTGTGTTGATCGTTACAATTTTTTGATGTGACAAATGGTGACACAAGATGAGTACATGTTATGCTAATAGGACGTTTTGTCAAGTGAAAAATATTTAAAATAATCCTAAAAATTATTTAAAAATTACTAAAAAAGCAATCCTATCATGAATTTGGATAAATAGACATTTAAGTTTATTTGCATCTAGACATCAATGATCTATTTATTCACTCTCATTCTACATGCAATCTTTAAATAAATATTTAATAAACTATAAAAAATTTTAAAAAAATATTTAATAATATTAAAAATTATGAAAATATATAATATTAACGTTCAAAATGAACATAAACAAAAGAAAATATCTAGATGTAAATGAACACAAATGAGCATTTGTCTAGATTCATATAAGACTTACAAATTTTTTTAATAATTTTATGTTAACTTGAGCTATACCATGTGAATGTTGAATTGATTATTACTTTTTGTCTATAAGAACTAAGTTGAGTACAATTTTTTGAAAAAAATTAATTGAGTTTTCTACGGAGACTTACCCCAAAAAGAAATCAAATAAGATAAGACAGTTTTGGGAGATTGGAAGTTGGTGTTAAGCCATGGAGGCAAACGGCTCAAGCTAAGCCATCAAACCAAACCATCGGTGATGGTTGGTGAGTGACCGAAGTTTCCCAGTTAAATCCATACAAAAGATCATAAACATTAAGAACCACTAGCCAATAACCTTTTTTTTTTCTTTTTGATAGAGTATCAGTTATTCTGTTAGAACTGTTAGTATTGTTCAAGCTGTTAGCTCAGTCTGTTAGAAAAGCAGTTAGCTAGCAAGTGCTATAAAAACAATTGTACAGAAAACAGAGCATAGCATGATATTCATTCTCAAACAGATCAATTTCATTAGTAGATTTTCTCTTCAATTTCATTAGCAATATTTCTTGTTCTATTTCAATTAGCAGTAACCTACCTTTCAACATGTTATCAGAGGTTCGGTAGTCCTTGGCCATGACCACCACGCATTCCTCCGACTCTGCTTTTGTCGAGCCTTCTGACACTCCTTTTACCGGTGACCGCCTTGTAAATTCCTTCCTGCGGCATGATGTGATCAAGCTAGATGGACATACCTTCGTTCAATGGCAGAAACAGGTGCGTCTTATATTCGCCGGCTATGATTTGGCCGGGCTTCTTGATGGATCGACCGTTGCACCACCGCGGTTCATTCAAGCTCCAGAGGAAGCTCTTGTGTCTAATCCGGCCGCCTTGGCCTTCAGTCAACAGGACAATCTTCTCACATCCTGGCTCTTGTCCACCATTAGTCCGTCATTTCTCTCATCTTTCACCGACGTGCAAACAGCATCGAATGTCTAGACGACGGCGACTACTCTCTTTACGGCAGACACCAGTGCAAAACAGTCACGATTACGGCACGAACTTCATTCATTACGCAAAGGTAACCTCTCCATAACTGAATTTGTTGCAAAGATGAAAGGCTTGTGTTCCCTATTGCATGCGTTGGGATCGCCCGTTGCCGAGACTGAGTAGATTGAGATACTTCTCGCCGGTCTTTCATCTGATTTTGAGCCTATTTCAACGAATCGTTGATGCTCTTCTTGAATGTGAACGCCGGTAAGAACGGGTGGTTCACGATGTGGTTCTTGCGGCCAATCTTGTGGAGAACTCTTCAGTCCAGTCGATGGATCCTTCTCCTTGTGGTGGTCGGCCGTTTTCACATGGCCGTGGGAGGGGGTTCCAGCCACGACTCCAGTGTCAGATCTGCGCACGATACGGTTACGTGGCTCAAAAGTGCTATTATCGCTATCATCGCGACGATGCTACTCCGGTGGTGGTTCTGCCATCGGTCTATGGAGGGTCATTTGCTCCTCCATTTTATGCGTCAAACCCTCTTACTTTTGGAAATTACTGGAGTGGTCAGATAAACAGAAGACCACGGTTTGCTTCAAATGTTGATGGTCAACAATTTAATGGCCTTGGTCAAAATCCAATTGGTGGGCCACTTTCACGTCAAGCTTTTGGCAGACCATGTGATGGTGCTTTGGCACGCGGGCCGCAAGCTCTAAATGGCCCATTTCCTCATCAATTTCATAATGACATTCGGCCACATGTTTTTGGGCCAATTCCTGGGCCCACACGGCCTAGTGCACCATATTTACCCCCAGGCCCAACTCTAATAATGTTCAAATTGATTCGTGTTTTGGTGTAGGTTTGCCTAATGGTGTGGAGGTTCCGTGGCCTACTAAGCCACGTGCTCGGGTTTACTCCGGATCTGATCCATGTACTAGTTTACAAAGGCTCGGTGATCTTCATCCATCCGACTACTGTGAATCCTCTGATTCGAATGTCAACACTGCTCAAGTTGGGTCTCGTGGTGGTACAGATTCTTACATTCCCGTATAGGTTGGCACTACATCTTGGTATCCTGATTCGGGTGCTAATAATCATGTGTGTCGGGATCCGTCCACTCTGCATCACGCTTCTCCTTATTCAGGTACTTCTGCTCTCTTAATGGGTGATGGCACTCCCGCCTTGATTGAGTCAGTCAGTGATAGTTTCTTACCCACTCAGTCTAAATTACTGCGTCTATCTAATGTTTTATGTGTTCCAAGCATCAGGAAGAACCTTTTATCGATTTCTCAATTTGTAAATGACAATGATGTTTTTTTTTTAATTTCACCCGACCTACTGTCTTATTAAGGACATAATGACCCGGAGAACTTTGCTGACGGGCCATATTCGTGATGGATTGTATCATTTCTCGGTACCAGTAATGTCTACTCAGTCGGCAGAAACTTATGATACTGGTTTATCTGTTGCACAGAATAAGTCTAGTGAGTGTAATGTTTTTTCAATATGGCATAAGCGTTTGGGCCACCCCTCTACTAGTATTGTAAAGGCTGTCTTAGATAAATGCCATATTAAATCAGAAAAATCCTGCTGTGATGCTATATGTACTGCATGTCAAAAAGGAAAGTCTCACAAATTGCCATTTCTGGTATCAACTACGGAATATAGTGATCCTTTTACTTTGATTGTATCTGATCTCTAGGGCCCTGCCTCTGTTACATGCAGAAATAATTGGTACTATGTGTCGTTTGTTGATGTTTGCACACGGTTCATGTGGATATATATTCTTCGTTAAAAGTCTCAAGCTGTACAGTGTTTTATTCAGTTTCAGCAACTTGTTAAGACTCAGCTTGGCAAGACTATTAAACAATTTCAGAGTGATTGGGGCAGAGAATATCGGGCTTTCACGTCTGTTCTAGCTTCACAAGGGATTATTCATCGGCTGACGTGCCCACATACTTCCGAATAGAATGGGGTGGCTGAGCGTAAGCATCGTCATATTGTTGACATGGGCATTACTCTTTTGGCTCAAGCAAATCTGTCTATGAAATATTGGGGCTATGCGTTCTGTTGTGCGGTTCACCTCATCAATCGTCTTCCTTCTCCAGTATTAAAAGGACTAACTCCGTTTCAGGCTTTTTACGGCTGTGAACCCACATACGATCATTTGAGGGTTTTTGGATGTTGTTGCTTTCCTTATTTACGACCATTTCTGGCACACAAGTTGGAGTTTCGTTCTTAACCGTCTACCTTCTTGGGTTATAATGCTCAACACTGTAACAGCCCGATTTAGGGGCTAGTCGGAACAGTGATCTCAGAATCACTAATTCGAGGTTAGAGAAAATTATTTTTATGTTATTTTATGTGTTATAACATGTTTATAAGGATGCATGAAAATTTTGGTGCCTTAATTTTAGCGAATTCTAACTAAATTGTGAAAAAAGGACTAAATCGCATAAAGTGCGAAAGTTCTATTTTATTTGCTAGAGGTGCCAAATAGCTATGGATTATTAATTGGAGGTCCCAATTGTGCAATTTGGCCTTATTTAAGTGAGTTGGCCGGCCATAATAATACATAGGGGACAAGAGCTTTTATTATGATAGAAATTTGGTGATATTAGTTGGAAAATTGAATAAAATAAGATGATATAAGCTAAAGTTATCATCTTTTTATTTAGTCTTCTTCTCCAACCGAAAATATCAACCATGGGAGGGCTTTGAAAGCTTGAAATTTCAGCAGCTCATTTTCTCTTCAAGTAAGTCACTTTGATGGTTATTTTTGATGATTTTTGTATTTTTGGAGTCCTCAAAGCTTAAGCTAGCTATTGGGAGGACTAGTTTGCAATATGGGTGAAAGTCTAGGGACTTACCATGCTAGATTTCATGTTGTTTAATGAGTTTTTATGGGAGAAAATGAATGATAGGATGATGAGAAACAACTTTTGTGAAAGGTGTTGCCATGAAAACACCTAATTGGGACTAAAATGTAAAAGTTGTAATTTGTTCATTAAGGCATGAAATAGATGGAATTGTGGATAGTTGTAAGAGGATTAAATGTTCAGCTAGGCTTGCTTAATAAGAAATTGAGATGAAAATTTATTTACGAGCCTAGGGACAAAATCGTAATTTTGCCAAAGTGTAGGGGCAAAATAGTCATTTTTGCCTAAAGTGTATATTATGGAGTAATATGATTTATAAGTGATTAAATCAGTAAATTTCATTGTTCTAGATCAAAGAAAACGAGTTTCGGACTTAGAACGGATGAAAAGAGAAATGTGGGCAAAAAGTCCATTTTTGGGCCTTTCGGCATCGAGGTAAGTTCATGTGCAAACATTGTAATTACGTACGAGTTAATTTAACGTTCCAATATGGTATGGAATGTATATTTACCATATGAATGCATGAAATATCTTTTGATGAAATGTCAATAGAATTGAAATGTGTATAGCATGATATGATGATGGTTAAAGTCTCGAGTAAGACCATATTGGAATATGGCCTCGGTGTAAGAGTTCGTATAAGACCATGTCAGGGACATGGCATCGACATGTTAATGTATGTAGGACCTTATTGGGGTATAATGTCAATGAGAACTATGTGTATGAGACTCAAGAGAGTTAGTTAACAATTTGAATGATTCAATGGATATGTTGAATGTATGTGGTTGTACCACGAGAAGCACAAGTAAGTGTTAGAACTAAATTGAGATGAATTCAATATATGATGAACCCCTAGTGGGATATGTGTTATTAATGCACCTTAGTTGCATGAGATAGATTTATTGATGCACTGTGTGAATGTGAACGAGTATTGTAGAAAGTTAAGTAAGAATAGAAGTATGTGAGGATGTTCTCGGATGAAAATTTGAAATAGAGATATACTTATGGATTACTATCCATGAATGTAAAATAACGGTGAGCTATGTGCGATATCACCTTATTGATGGTAGTGATGGGCTGGGTGCGATACCATCAATTATATTAATATCGGTGGGCTATGTGCGTTACCACCTGATTAATTAGTAATCGATGGGTTGTGTGTGATACCATCGCTTATAAATGATTGGTGGGCTGAGTCCGAAACCACCGTAAGTATAAACGATTGGTGTGCTAAGTGCGAAATCACCATAAGTATAAATGATTGGTGGGCTGTGTGCGATACCACCCTATTAGAGATTCAATGGTGGGCTAAGTGCGAAACCACCGAGAGATTAATAGTATGAGTATCTTATTGAAAATGCTTGATGAGTTGTTTTATATGATCATGTGGTGATCAGTTCAGGAATATGTACTAATTAAATGAGCAATTGACTTGTGGCATGGTAAGAATGTAGTAAGAGATAGAATGAGTAAGCTTCACGAATGGTTGAGTAAGTTACCGTGAGTTAATGAGAAAACTCGGTATAATACTTTGTGGTTATGTATATTCAATGAATGTCAATATTTGTCAGATTATGCATATGAACTTACTAAGCATTATTGCCTACTCCCTTACTTTTCTCATCTCTTATAGGTTATTTTAATTAGCTCGGGTTGGAGGCCGCCAGAGATGTTTTCACACTATCGAGCAGACCCTTGGTATGAGGTATCAAATCCTTATGAGTCATGGCATGTATAGGGATTCTTTTAAAGTTGATTAAGTTCTAACCGATGTAGCCAAATTGTATTGGCCTAAGAGAATCTAGAGTTGGTTGTGTATGACCATAGATGATGGCTTAAGTTGGTTGTATTTGTATTGGGAGTAGTTCTCCCTAGTGTATGGGATAAAGACTTTATCTCTTTAATGATTAAATGTGTTAATTCATATGTTTTAATTGATGATTTGAGAATGTTTTGAAGTAGTATATGAATGTATGCAAACGGGAGTGGTAAAAGGCTTGGTAAGATAGCCTCTAAGTGCCCACACGGATAGACACACGGCGTGTGTCTGGCCGTGGTGTCTCTTACACCTTAGTATCTTAAGTCGAGATTAGACCATGGGCTGGTCACACGGCCGCTTGTTCAAAGCCGTGATACACACGCTTGGCACATGGGCATGTGCCAAGGCCGTGTGAAGTCTGCACTTGACACTTAGAAATTCAATTGTCACATCGTGGCGCTTTGCAGGCGTGTGTACGCACTGCGTGTGGATAAGTCGAATGCCAGGTTTGGCAGCGGCCGAGGCCACGGGCGTGTCGGTAGCCGTGTGGATTTTGCCAAGATATCCTCCACGGGTGAAAGACACGGGCATGTTTTAGGGGTGTACAGGCATGTCCCAAGTCACACGCGGACGTGTGACCCTATTTCGAGAGAAAGTTTCGAGATGAGTTCTGAAAGTTTCGGGACGTAAGTCTGAGGCCTCGTAGGCCCATGAAATGTCTGATTTGACTAAGAAAGAGAAGTTTTTAATTCGGAACGAAATTTTATAGCCCGTAAGTACATGTTTAAGAAAGTTCAAGCATAGTAATGTCTCGTATCCGGTCTTAGCCTCGGACTCGGGTATGGGGTGTTACAAACACAAAGGGTACCAGTGTCTTTTATCGACTGGCAAGATTGTTGTCTCACGTCATGTCGTGTTCGATGAGAATCGATTTTTATCGACTGAGTCTGCGTCGGCAGAGAGGTCAATGGGTCATGGTCAGTCTGTTTCCACATTTGTTCCACTACTTCGGAACATGTCATCTCGGCCTTCGAAGCCCCCGTCTGTCTAATCATCTTTGGCATCTCCTCAACCAGTGGACTGTCCTGACACTTCTACTTCTGTAGCAGCACAGTCGGGCGTTGGGTTTGATCGTGAACCACAGGATTCTTTGCCTAGTGATGATGGTAGGGTCAGTTCCACTAACGTTAATGAGTTCTCCTCTGATCATCCAACAAGTCTTGTGCCTGTAATTAATAGTCACCCAATGGTGACTCAATCGAAGGCTGGAATTTTTAAGCCTAAAGCTTTGACAGTTTAAACTTTGGAACCAACTTCGATTGAGGAAGCTCTTTCTACTTCCGAGTGGCGTGAGGCAGCTCAGGCTGAATATGATGCATTGGTGCGTAACTCTACCTGGAATCTTGTTCCTCGACCTCCTAATTGTAAGGTGATCGGGTGTAAATGGCTCTTCAAGATCAAGAAAAATCCTGATGGTACTATTGCCCGACGAAAGGCTCGGTTAGTTGCGAAAGGTTGCTCTCAAGTTCCTGGGTGTGATTTCAAGGAAACCTTTAGTCCAGTAGTCAAACCTGCAACTATTCGTGTTATTGTGGCCATTGTTGTTTCCAGAGGGTGGTCCCTAAGGCAAGTTGATGTGAACAATGCTTTTTTAAATGTGGATCTTGATACTGCTGTTTTCATGCATCAACCTCCGGGATATGAACAGTATGACTCCGATGGCAAACCCTTTATTTTTTGTCTGAAGAAAGCTTTGTTTGGTCTCCTGCAGGCTCCTCGTGCCTGGTTCAAGAAGCTGAAACAGTTTCTCATCTCGGTCGGTTTCGTTGTCTCCAAATCTGATGCATCTCTGTTTGTTCGGGTAATTTCTGGCTCCACTCTTTATGTACTCGTATATGTCGATGATATCATAATCACTGGCAACATACCAGCTTCTATCGACTGGTTTGTTCAATTATTGAATAGTGAGTTCTCGCTTAAAGATATGGGTGACCTTCACTATTTCCTCGGGATAGAAGTGACTCGATCCTCCGGTTGTCTACACCTTTGTCAGAAGAAGTATATCCGTGACATCCTTGATTGTAGTTCCATGATCACGGCAAAAAGTGTTCACACTCCGATGGTCAGCTCTTCTTCCATGTCCAAAAATGATGGAGAATGTTTGGCGGATCCTACTGAGTACAAGAGTCTTGCGGGTGCACTCCAGTATGTTGTGTTGACCAGGCCTGATATTGCCTATGCCATAAACCGGATCTGTCAGTTCATGCACAGCCCTACCACAGTACATATGGTGGCACTCAAACGTATTCTGCGATATCTATGTGGCACTCTTGAATTTGGTATAGTTTTTCGTCCGTCTGATCGGTTGTCACTCGTTGGGTATGCCGATGCCAACTGGGGATTAGATTTTGACGATCGGCGGTCCACATTCGGATACTGTGTATATTTTGGTCAGACTCCTGTGGCATGGTGCTCCAAGAAGCAGCAGGTAGTGTCTCGGTCCATGGCTGAGGTAGAATATAGGAGTCTGGCTGCAGCCACGAGTGAGGTTACCTGGCTATTGTCGTTACTTCAAGAATTACAAATTAAGTCTGATGATATCCCAAATATGTGGTGTGATAGTTCTAGTGCGGTGGCCGTTGCAGCCAATCCTGTTTTGCATTCTAAGTTCAAACATGTAGAACTTGATCTTTTCTTTGTCCGTGAGAAAGTTGCAGATGGATCTTTGCAAGTTGGAGAGGTTCCTGCGTGTGATCAAGTGGCTGATATTTTCACTAAACCACTGTCTGTTACTATGTTTTCTCGGTTTCGACAACTCCTTCAGGTCTTACCGATTAGAAAGATCGGTGCATGATAGAGTATCAGTTATTCTGTTAGAACTGTTAGTATTATTCAAGCTGTTAGCTCAGTCTATTAGCAAAGCAGTTAGTTAGCAAGTGCTATAAAAACAATTATACAGAAAACAGAGCATAGCATGATATTCATTCTCAAACAGATCAATTTCATTAGTAGATTTTCTCTTCAATTTCATTAGCAATATTTCTTGTTCTATTTCCATTAGCAGTAACCTACAACACTTTTGAAGAGCCACTAATGTTATTTTTATATAAAATGAAAATTCAAACGTCTTGCTCTCACCAACCCCAACCAATCCCTCACCATATCACATTCCATATCCTGCTAACATCCAACGGATACAATTTTTATCATCTCAAAACTTTTATATCAGCCGTCAGATCCTGATTTTACCAGATTCCTACCCAACTTCAAAAGTATACTGATTAAACCAGTAACCGGTAACTTCCATTCTCTCTATAAATAAGCACGTTCAAGACCAGATTCGTCGTGCCCTTGAGTTCCGCTTCTATAGAGGTCTGGTCTGCTCAACATCCTCTCTCTTTCTCTCGACCAAAGACTCAGATCCACGCGTGAATCTTTGTTCCAGGTTCCCTTTTCTACCTTTTTTCTTTGTTCTTTTAATTACTTTGCTATGTGATTTTCGGTAGTAGATTTTGCTTTGTTGGTTTAGTAGCAGCGGAAAACGAGTGTCCTTTAAGTTTGACTGAAGTTCTCGCAGATCTGTTCATTTTGGAGTTTTTCAGTATTTTGGCTTTTGAATATTTTGTGATCTGAGATGATGAGGTTTGATTCAGGATGTTTTAATGCTAAAAAGTTCAATATGTTGTAGAATAAGGCTTTGAGTTGATGTTGTCGTAAACTTGGATCGAAATTTTTTATTTACTGGATCCGTTGTACGTAATCAGAGAAATAGTAGTAATTGTAGTAAGATTCCTTTGCTTGTGCAGCTTGTTAGAATGGAGACATTTCTATTCACATCTGAGTCTGTCAACGAGGGTCACCCTGACAAGCTTTGTGACCAGATCTCTGATGCTGTGCTCGATGCCTGCCTTGCCCAGGACCCTGACAGCAAGGTTGCATGTGAAACATGCTCCAAGACTAACATGGTCATGGTCTTTGGAGAAATTACCACCAAAGCTAATGTAGACTATGAGAAGATTGTGCGTGACACGTGCCGCAACATTGGATTTGTTTCTGATGATGTGGGTCTTGATGCTGACAACTGCAAGGTCCTGGTCAATATTGAGCAGCAGAGCCCTGATATTGCCCAGGGTGTCCATGGCCACTTTACCAAGCGCCCAGAAGATATTGGAGCTGGTGACCAGGGCCATATGTTTGGTTATGCCACTGATGAAACCCCAGAATTCATGCCTCTCAGCCATGTCCTTGCAACTAAGCTTGGGGCACGTCTTACTGAGGTTAGGAAGAATGGTACCTGCCCCTGGCTAAGGCCTGATGGTAAAACACAGGTTACTGTTGAGTACTACAACGATAATGGTGCCATGGTTCCGGTTCGTGTTCACACTGTCCTCATCTCCACCCAGCATGATGAGACTGTTACAAATGATGAAATTGCTGCTGACCTCAAAGAGCATGTTATCAAGGCTGTCATTCCTGAGAAGTATCTTGATGGGAAGACGATCTTCCACCTCAACCCATCTGGCCGCTTTGTCATTGGTGGTCCTCACGGTGATGCAGGCCTTACCGGTCGTAAGATCATCATTGACACTTACGGTGGCTGGGGAGCCCATGGTGGCGGTGCTTTCTCTGGAAAGGACCCAACCAAGGTGGACAGGAGTGGAGCTTACATCGTTAGGCAAGCTGCCAAGAGCATTGTAGCTAATGGGCTTGCACGCAGGTGCCTCGTGCAGGTCTCCTATGCTATTGGTGTGCCCGAGCCCTTGTCTGTCTTCGTAGACAGCTACGGAACTGGAAAGATTCCTGACAAGGAAATCCTCCAAATTGTGAAGGAGAACTTTGATTTCAGGCCTGGAATGATCACCATCAACCTGGACCTCAAGAGGGGTGGCAATGGCCGGTTCTTGAAGACAGCTGCCTATGGACATTTTGGAAGGGACGACCCCGACTTCACCTGGGAAGTTGTGAAGCCCCTCAAATGGGAAAAGCCTCAATCTTGAAGTCCCCCGTCCGTACTGCCCCGTGCTTTTCTCATCCACGGTGCTGAATAATCCCGATGTTTCGTAGCTCCTACCGGCAATATCTAATCTCATACTTGTAATGCCCTTTTTCTTTTTCATTTTCTATTTCTTCTTTTATGAATGGTTGTTTTGATTTATGTGTCTTTTTATCAGCGTCGGTGTTGCAAAAATGAATGAGAATTTTGCTTTTATTGATGGCACTGGAATTAACAAGCTGCAACATTATGTAGTTATTTGTACTTGGGGATAAATCCAAATCATTGTTCTTAACCTCCAACCTTTATTTATTTATTTCTTTTGGTTTAGTCGTCCATTTTCCCACATTCTAAGCTCTTAAATTTGGTTTTCATCGATGGCGTTTGCTAATGTTTGATAAAGTGAAAGGCAGAGAGAGTTGAGAACATAATTATAGCTTGTGTTTCTTTTAAAAAGAAAAAGGTTCAAGGATCTAACTTTTTTTTTGACAAAAAAACACTTCTAATTGAGCCTTCTAGCCCTTTAATGATTGATTGTTAAAGTGTATGGTTGTCGTTTTTAAATATTTTTGGGGTTTTTTGTCTGACGAAAAAAAAGTTAAAAATTATAAAATTGATAGAAAATCATAAAAATTACAAAAATATATATATAAAATTTATTAAAAATTAAAAATATTGAAAAGTATAGAAAATTATAAAAATATATAAAAGTTTAAATTCTTTTTAATTTTATATTTTATTTTTTTAAAAAATTTTATATAACCTTAATTGCTCGCTTGTTTTCTCAATCCATTTCACCATCTTAATTTTGCATATCAAAATACTCCATTTGCTTTCAAAAAAAGAAAAAGAAAAAACCCCTCCCCTTTAATTGTTTATCACTCTTTTTTTTCTCCAAAGAAATCTCTTTATATATAATTCCTTCACAATAATCATTATGGATCAAAATATATTATAAAAATCACAAAAGAAATGACAAAAATTGAACTGAAAATACTAGTATTATCATTGCTCATGATAACATTGTCATCCACGGGTATCATTGTTGATCAAGACATGTATATAGAAGAGGTGCAGACTTTGGGAAGTTCCAAAGTGGACGAGCATAAAAAAAAAAAAAAAATGAGGGACGAATCAATTAGAGATTTCTCCGGTGGTGGAGGCTTAGCAACAAATAGTTTTAAGGGTTAAATAATTTTTTTAATAAATGTTGTGTTGTTAATAATGGTTAGTGGTGAAGGAGATAATTTTGGCTTCTATAAATTTTTCATATAACTTTTAATAGTTTAGAAATAAATTTATATAATCCGTTAAAATTTTTTAATATGTTTTTTTGTAAGTTATTTATAATATTTATATTTTTATAATATTTTAACAATTTAAGGAGAATACCATTTTTTCTTCACATGGCGTAATCTTAGCCGGGCATGTGACGAAAATAACCTCTTAAAAATAAGAAAGTGCAACTATTACAATTTAACGGTCAACTATTAAAATTAAGGGTAAATTACACCAACAGTTACTCAACTTTGGGGTAGCTGACAAAACAGTCACTTAGGTTTCATTGCAGTCACTCAACTTTCAAAAAACAGTCACTAACATTACAAAATAATCACTGATTAACAATTTTCGTTAAGGTTTTAACGGGATGCTGACGTGGCAAGTTAACCAGTTGATGTGGCAAGTTAACTTGCCACGTTGGTGATGACTGTTGGTGTAAAGGTTCCTACTTCCTTCCTTCCATCTCAAGGACCAAACTGCAATTTTCCCTCATCTCCTCTCACCATCTTTTTCGGTCGGGAACTTCCACAAAACGTCGCCCTCAAAAGATATCTTAATGCCTCCGAACTCCAGCAGCGCCGCTATATACTCTCCTAAAAAAACAAACAGCTCCTCCACCTCTCTTCATCGTCAACCTTTTTCATTTCTATGGCTGCTCCGTTTCATCATCTCACTTCAGGTAACCATTCTCTTTATGGCTCGTGCCGTCCCTTTCTACAATCGTCGAACCCATTTCCCCGAACCCAGTATCCGAACCGTCGAACCCATTTGCTACATCAGTTGCATCTTGTGTTTTTCCAGAAAATGGAGTATACCCACAAACTCCCATGCTTCTCCTTGAGCAACCTTGTGTTTTTCTTGCACAGTTTGTCTAACCACATCAAGAGAGCCAAGTCCTCAATATGCTCTGGCCTCTTTGGGATCACCTAGCATTCCAACAACACAGGCAACAATAGCATCTTGATTCCCAACCCAACTAAGCATATACAAAAGTTTCCCAACCCAACTGTTTTGGAGAAAATATTTTCTTAAATTCTATTTTTTTTAACGCCGGGAAGGGAAGAGCTTTGCAGAACTGTTAATTTTTTTTTATATTTGTTGATTTCTTGGAAAATATTCTTACTGTTCTTCGTCCAAAGCAGATAATTGGGTCGCTTTTAAATTGGGTCTACGTACAGGGCATCTCCATTTTTCCTCTTCTTCTTCTTCTTCTTCTTCTTCTTCTTCTTTTCTTTTTCTCTAACCCTAAAATGGTGCTGATAAGGTTGTTAAAGTGAGAGTAACCGACCAGCTGGACGGTTTTTTGGCACCAATGACGCCGTCACTTGCCATGTCACTTTGCCGTGACGTCTGTGACGGAAAACGGTAAAAAGAACTATTTTGTATTTTTTCGAAAGTTGAGTGACTAAAATGAAACCTAGGTGACTATTTTGTCAGCCACACCAAAGTTGGGTGACTGTTGGTGTAATTTACCCTAAAATTAATGGTTAAATAACTTAATTGATGGTAATTCTAACATTTGATGGCTCAATTGGCCTTTTTTTTAAAGCTCTTTGAATGTTAGTAAAAAAAAATTAATTAAGTCTCTCTGCAAAAAACGTACTCAATTAACCCTCAAAATTTCAAATTGCTTTAATTAATCCTTTTGACGAACGTTTTCTATCTTTGACCATTATATTTGTGATGTGATTATGGAGGAGCTTAATTGATTTTTTGTCAAAATCTGAGACATTTTTACCCCTTGAACCAACAATTCTTTTCATCTTTTTAACCATATTTTATTTTATTTTTTATCTTTTTATTTCCATCTTTCTAATTTCGATAGAAATCGCTAAATTGGAAGTCAACAAGTGAAAGAAAATAAGTTCAAGTATTAGACTATGGGCTTTTGATCCAATCCTTGGAACAGGTTAGCCTTTCATGTTAGACCACAATGCAAAGGTATTAAAAAGGCACTTCTGGGCTGTGGCTGAAGAGCCCAAAAGTGTAAAAGAGTTTTGAGTGTGGTAAACAAACTCTTTCAAAATTTAAATTTAATCCTTATAATTTAATTTTCAGATATTGAGTCCCTACACTTGTTTCTATTTAAAAATCTTGGTCTTCCATCTAGTTTTTCGGTTAAAGATGTTAAAGGTAAAATAATTTTTTTAGCCCTTAACATTTACTTTTTTTTTGTCAATATGGTCATTTTCCTTTAAATGTACATAACAAAAATTTAAAAATTATTTTTTTTCATATTTTAAATAAAAATTTAAAAACTTTATTTTTTAAAAAAAATAAAAATTATGAAAAAGAAACTCTTTAAAATTCAATATATAAAAATAATTTTAAAAATATAAAAAAAATCAAATTTCAATGTTATGTAAATGGACCAAATCGACCAATCAGACCGATTGGATCTAGAACTAGCTAGGTTATTAGTCCAGTGAGAGATTAAAAATTGATTGACCAGCGAATCAGTACAGACTAGTTGAACCAATTTCAAACTGGTATGATCAATTGGTTCCAAAACGATCAATTCAACCAGCTCAAAGCAAATAAATTATTAGAAATAAAAATATTAAAAATTATAAAATCGGTTGAACTACAAGTTCAATTGATTTTTTTAGCTCAGTTTAACCAATCAATATTGATTTGCGAGTCAACTAGTTTTTTACCTCTTTATAGATTGATACCCCCGTCGATTCCTGACTCAACTGGTCTAGTCCGGTTTAGATAACATTGAATTTTAGAATTTTTTAAATATTTTTAAAAAATAATTTTTATTTTTTAAGTACTAAAGAGTTTTCATTTTTTATAATTTTTATTTGTAAAATATATTTTTTTAATTTTTTTAATTTTTTTTAAAATATGAAAAAAATTATTATTTTTTAAAATTTATGTACTTTTAAAGGGTAAAGATCAAATTGACAAAAAAACTGTGAATGTTGAGGGCTAAAAAAATTATTTTACCTTTGACATCATTAATTTTTAACAACAAAATTAGGCTGAAGAACCTAAATTTTTAAATAAAAAATACAATAACTTAATGTCTTAAAATTAAATATATATATATATATATAACAAGTAACAACCTTTAACATATTTAAATCAACATCTATATACAGGCTATTCTTTCGTACTCAAACCGATACTATTTTGTTAATATATATGAGGTAACGACACTTTCAAAATGTCAAACTTAAGGTCTGTTTGTTTACATGTAAAAGGTTTTACGGAAAATGTTTTCTGAATTTTTCTGTGTTTGTTTCACAGAAAATAGTTTGGTCAACGGAAAATGACTTATAGGTCAAGGTAAAATAAGCCATTTTTCCTGTAAAATGACTTACCCTTTTGAAAAGCGTAAGTCATTTTCCGGAAAAGAGCCCATCTATAGATAATTTTATTTTTATATAAAAATTAACTTAAATCAAGCTTAATATTATTATATTGATAATAAATTTTATTTTTATTTTTAAAAATATTTAAAATATTATATTTTTTAATATTATTAAACATACATATTTAATTATTTATATTTAGTCATATAATAAATTATTAATATAATAAATATAATTTATTATTTTAATAAATTATTTAATATTTTAATTTTATTTTAATAATAAATTTTAAAAATAATAATTTTAAATAATATTTATTACAATTATAAATATTCAATATTAATATTTTAATAATAAATATTTATTACAATTATAAATATATTAATAATAAATGTTTTGTAGTATAAATGTTAAAATATGTCATAAGTCTATGTACACTTCACATATTTGTAATTTAGTCTTTGTACTTTTATTTTCAAGAATTTTTGTACTTTTATTTTCAAGAATTTAGTCCCTTTACTTTTCAAATTTGAAAATCAAGTCCAATTGTTGATAGAGGTGTTCATGGGCCGGGCCGAGCCGAAGGCCCGACCGAAATTTGGGAGGGTTTGTGCAAAAATATAAGCCCGAAAAATGGGCTTGGACAAAAAATAAGGCCCGTAATGGGCCGGGCCTCGGGTAAGGTATTTTTGGCCCGGGCCGAGCCCAAATTCACTAAATGACAAAAAAATCTGCTATTTTTTTTTTATTTTTGAATGTTATTTTCTTGTTGTTTTCTCCCTATTTTGCTACCATATTACTATTATGTTGCTACTATTTTGTTGTTATTGATTGAATATTGTATAAAACTTATTTTATTGTTAATTTTGTTATTATTTTAAAGGCATTTGTTTATTTTATTATTATTTTAGAGGTATTTGCTTGTTAAGTTACATCTATTTTAGTGTTATTTAAGTCTACATATTTTTTTAAAATTTATTTTCAATTTGTTGGGAAATATTTATTTTGATTTTTTAGTATTTTTGATGTATTATATATATTTAAAAATTATATAAAATAATATAAAAATTTAATACGGGCGGGCTGGGCCGGGCTCGGGTTTTAGCATTTTTATATGGGTCGGGCTTGGAAAAAATTTTAGGCCCATTTTTTAGGCCCGGGCCGGACCATGAACACCTCTAATTGTTGACATCGTTAATTTTTTTTGTCAATTTTGTTGATGTCACATTTTTAAATAAAAAATATTCACTTAGTAGTCATGTAATTAAAAAATGACGTTGTAATGAATCTAAATTTAACATAATATTTTTAATATATGCAAAAATAATGTAAAATATAAAATTATAGATAAAAATAAATTCAATTAAACAATGAAAAAAATAAGAAAATCTCAAATGTATGTTTGTTTAATTGAAAACAACTTTTACAAAATATTTTTAAGAAATTTACCAAACAACAAAAAATATTTTACATAGATTCATCCAAACACCAGAAAATATTAGCTTTTCCAGAAAAGTAAATTATTTTCCAGAAATCATTTTCTGGAAGTCATTTTTAATGAAACAAACGAAGCCTTAGTAACGAAGCTTCATTTTAATGCGGTAATTGATGCATTATTGTTTTGTTAATATAACACATTTGATAAGGGCTAGTTTGACATTATTGTTACGATTAAGAAGTGCTTTAAAAAGGTTTGTTGATTTGAAAAAAGAAAACATTTTTAGAAAGTGCTGTGAAAATGTGTGGCTTGTTAATTTAAAGTATTTGGTATTGTTGTTAAAAACTGCAGTGGAAAGTTAAAATATCCATTTTAGACATGATGTTAGAAATTAAAATATAAATGAAATTAGATAATATTTAAATAATTTAATATAATTATATATAAAATATATATTTTAAATACTTTTTAATAGATAATTAATAAATTATTTGTAAATTTAATTATACATGAAATATTTTAAAATTTTAAATATAATAATAAATAGTATTTAAATAATTTAATATAATGATACGTAAAGTATAAATTAATCTAAAATTTTAAATAATTAATACAAATAATATTATTTTCATAAATTATAGTTCAAAATCTAAAATTCAAAAGCCAAAAACACTTAAACCTAGTTTTTGCGTTTGGGTGAAAAACTACTTTTTCATCTTTTTCACCGCACTTTTAAACCAAAAAATCAAGTGTTTAGGTTGGTTTTTGGGTGAAAAAAATGCTTTTCCGTCTACAACAACCATCCCAAACACACCCTAATGATGTGATTCCAGGTGACACCTTGGCAGGACAAAAAATGGTACTTTAAAACAATTATTCCAACCTTTTTCTACCAAAATTATATATAAAAAAAAGCATTTAAAAAGAAATATAAACATATTACATAGATAAAAAAGGAGAAACCCATAAACTCCATAAAATACATCTAACCTTTCAAAAAAATTCTTCAATCTTCAGAAAAGCATGGAGCTTTATATTTTTTTTCAGAGAGAAAGGGAAACTCAAAATCTTTCCATCTTTGTTTATTGTCTTTAATTTTGACACCCAAAATTTGAGTTTAATAATTGTTGAAGATTCAAAAATGAATGAAAGAAGAGATAGGGGAGTTTCACATTTGAGTAGCAAAATGTCTTATTCAAGTTTAAAGATTCATCCAAGAGAAAGAATTACTGGTGGTAAAGCTCCCATTTGTGTGTCAAAATACAAGAAGAATGTTTTATGGTTATAGAATATACGAAAATGTTTTTTTTTTTTAATTATACTTTAAAATGATTATTGGGTAATGGTTCTTTTTTTAATCCAATTTATATGTTTTATGGTTACTAGGTATTTTCTTTCGTACCCTAGGGTATGAGATGCCAATTCTTTCAGTGGTGAAGATATTAAAATGGAGAATCAAATGTTATTGGTTGAAAATAGGGAAAATAGGAATGTTGAGGTGAAAAGGTTGCACAATCAAAAGAAAGTAAAAGAATTGGTTCGAGGAGGAGGGGATGAGCGATCAGGATTGATGGTTTTTATATTACAAATAAAATAAAAAATATGTTTTGGACTAATTATAGAGAAGTCCTTAATTTCTGTCAAAAGTAAAAAAAAAAAAAAAGTCATGTCTGCAATTCATTAGTGAATTAATGGAATTTTTAATAGCATCCATCAATTCGAACAACTATCTTAATTAAAGTGACTAAAATAAGAACGACACTATTTTAAAGTGACTTGTGATCTAAGTTACCCTTTAATTTAATACATCATTTATTAAATAATTATGAATCTCTACCAAACTATTTTTGAAATGATATCTCTGCCAAACTTAAATTATTTAAATAAGTAAAATTTTTTAAAATATTATAAAATTGATTTTACTTATAAAAAGTAAAAAAAAAAATTCATATACTATTAATAAATATTAAACACTAATTCATTTTCACGTTTTATAAGTTATAAACGATATGTTTTTATTGGGTGATTTACTGGAAAAGGCATATTCTTAAAAAAATAATTACGGAAATAGTCACTTTTGTTGAAAATTATGAAAATGGGTTGAAAATACAAAAACGCATCTAGCTGGTGCCGTTTTCAGGGGAAAATTAGAAAAGTGCTCTAAAGAAAAATACATCTAGGTCAACGCGTTTCCCCTATGTTTTTTTAGGGTTTTAATTGCTTAATTAGGGTTTAGGGTTTATTAAAGTATGGTTTATGGTTAATTAAATTAGGGTTTTATTATTGCATTTAATTTTTAAGTGTTTATTAATTAGTGTTATTGTAACACCCCAAACCCGGTCTAGACGTTATGGCCGAATCTGACGATGTCACATGATAGGGTGTTTGAAAACCATGTCATCGCGATAAAACTGTTTTCATTTAATTACTTTTCCTTATCTCTTATTAGTTTCAAAAATTTTTTTACTCGTTTAATCAATTGTTTAAAACATGACTAGTTGCGGAAGCTTTAAAAATCATTTATTTTATGAAAAACTGAGTTAATTAAGTAAATTCGTCCATTTTAGGAAAACCCCTTTATTTTAGAGAAAACCGTTTGTTCGTTGAGTTTGTGCAGTTATAAAATCCATGAAAATCACAATAAAGAAAAAGTCCAAGGAAAATCCCAAATTACATCAAGAAAAATTTACTCAACAATAATAGTAAAAATAAATAACCAGAAATCAAAACAGAGAGTTTTATTAACCATGGTCACCGCTGAGTCCTCCGCCGCACTGCTCCATCTAAGCTTGGGGATTACTTGATCACATTAAAGAGAAGGGGTGAGTTTACGTAAACTCAGTGTGTAATCCCCACAGAAAACATGAATACAAATCAATTAGCGATGCAATCAAATGCGATGCAGGGGCCTAAGCCCATTCTGATTTGATAGTAGTTTGGGCCTTAACCCATTTCAGTTCAGTATCATATATGCATTAGGGCTTTAGCCCATCACATAATGATAATGCAAACAAAGATGTCGATGAAATGAGTACTACCCACCAACCTCTACACACCATCTTCGTCCATCCTTACACTCCATGTGGGGTTTATAACACCCATCCATCCCTACACTCCAAGTCGCACCGAATGCGGCACATATCAGTAAATTTGCAGCCAAGCTGCCAGATAATAG
The DNA here is from genome assembly GCA_025698515.1 of Gossypium sturtianum. Taxonomy (NCBI): domain Eukaryota; kingdom Viridiplantae; phylum Streptophyta; class Magnoliopsida; order Malvales; family Malvaceae; genus Gossypium; species Gossypium sturtianum. The sequence continues at coordinate 38,948,982 of CM046949.1, forward strand.
GCTTAAGAGCCTTTCAGTACACTTCCTCCAATCATAATCATCCCCACCCCATACAATGCAACATACAGTATATCATGCTTTTATGCAACTATCAGTCATTCATATATAATTATCAGTGACCATGCATAAATTATCATGCTTAATACATGCATTACATACAGTCAGATCACACATCTTGGGGTCTAAGTAATGTTTACCGACCCTACAGTAGGTTCACAGTCGACTTGGGCGACCTGTGCAACCCTAAGAAACATTTCAGTAAAAATGGGCTCACACACCCATGTAGCTTGCCCGTGTAGCCCACATGGCCCAATTTGGCCTTGGCCCCCAAAATCCCACACGCCCGTGTGGACTACCCGTGTAGACCCACACGCCCGTGTGGCCCACATGGCCCAAATCGATCTAGCTTGTGTGTCGCACACGTCCTACATGGCTATCACACGGCCATGTCTTATGCGCACGACCTGGCCTCGTCGATCACACGCCCATGTTATGGCACACGGCCTACCACACGGGCAACCACACGCTCGTGTGGCATTGACAGTGGGGTTTTTGACTTTTGTTGAAACCCTATTTTCTGCGTTTTCGGGTACACACCTGGTTTCGACTGATGCTACAACGATCCTCGAGCACTCCAGAACCTAAAAATCATCATCCCAACATCCAATTTTAGTAACATTAACAAAACCTAAACGAGATTGCAATGAGACGTTCATCCTTTAACTATAGAAACCCATACCTTCGATCGAAACGAGAATCCCACGCGCTTAACTAGCCGAACGAGAGCGATGTCTAGTCCCTTGATTACTTCCTAGACATCAAAAGGAACCCCTCTTAGAAAGAATTCAGAAAGCGTTTAGAAAAGCAAGCACTGGAACTTACCAACCTACCGTTAATGCACGAACGATATAGGGACGACTGAATACCAATTCAGTTATCAAAAAAGAAAGCAAAAAGAGGGAAAAAATAAAAGAATTGGGAAAGACGAAAATAGTTAAAGGAAATCGGCAGAGAAGGGTAGGGGAGACGACAGAAAAAATGGTGGAATAAAGAGGAAGAGAATGCCGAAAATTTCCCCAAAGGAATCCCAACTAAACCGATAACTTCCATATCCCTCGATTTTCTCCCACTTACCCCTCCATCACAACCACTTCAGAATTCCAATTTCAATCGAACTCATCCACACACCACACGCCCCATGCAAAAAGAATTCCCTTGCTCGCACAAGGATTCGAACACAAGACCTCCATTCCCCTAGCACTCCACTTATCCACCAAACCAGTAGGCCCATTCTGATGTAAACTTACAAACAATTACTTAAAAGCCTACTAGCCAGAAATAGGGGTTAAGTCAGAAAAATACTAAAATTTGCCAAAGTCAGGGCTTAAACTTAGGACCTCACACACACACCCAGAACACTTAACCACTGACGCAGATACACAGTTGTCACATTTTCACAATAACAAAAATAAGAATTTTGGGGCGTTACAGTTATAAGGTTTTATAAAAAAATGATTATTATGAGGGTTTTGGGTTTGTTTAGGGTTTAGGGTTTTATTGTTAAAGTTTTTAATGTTCATGAATTAGGATTTAAGGGTTCTGAAAAAAATAATTTTGACAAGATGGGTTTTGAAAAAATAATTTTGACAAGATGAGTTTTGAAAAAATATCTCGGGATTCCCGGGATATCTAAAATGTTTTTGAAAAATACCCCGAATAGGGGTTGATGTTTGTAGATAAAAAACATTCTAAGTAGATGCACTGTCAACAAAAGTACTGAAAATGCTTCCAGCTGGACGCCCTTTTCTGTACTGCTACTGATAGTACGTCCTGCTTGGAGCATTTTTTTCTCTACAAATTCCAACCCCCATTGTCCGGGGCATTTTTACAGAAACGAGTGGGATGTTATCCCTTGGGCTATAAATGACCCATATTTCAGCCTCTGGTAGTATAAGTTGGAGCAATAGAAATTGAAGAAGTTCAAAAGAATAGAAGTTCGTAGGGAAGGTATAAGTTGGAGCAACGATACTATTTGTAAAAAAAAAAAGTAAGCATAAGCATTGATTTTTCGTGTTAATATTTATTTGAAGTATTGTATTTTTTGCATAATGTTTTTGTTTCGAACTTCTCTCGATAGATAATTTGGTTAAAAGTGAGTAGACAAATTAGTGCTATTATTTATTATGATAGTGAGGTCCATGACACTGAGAATGACGTGGTTTTTTTATCAGAGAACATAACGCGATTGTCTTTTAACCAGAACATAGAGTTGCCAGAACTTTGGAAAAGAATTAGGCAAAAAATTGTTGGATCTACGACAATGTGAGTATCGCCTATTAAGTATTAATTTTGTGCTTCGGTCGATCTTGTGAGATATGACACATTCGATATCAAAGGTGCTCGGGGCTTAGAGGCGATGGTGCAGACGCACATCGACAGTGGATCACCGTTTCTTAAGTTATATGTGGAGTTTTCAAGACCAAATGAAGGACTTGCGACTTCAACATCTCTTCCTGTTTGAGAGGTGAGAACGGTTGAAAATGTCAATAGTGAAACCACTTTGTTAGAAAGTTCCCATTATGATATCTCGAAATCATCAATGGGAAGGCACTCATCCGTCTCGGCCTTAGATTTCAATCATGGGAGGCAGAACACTGAACTATCGAGTTTTGGTGGTAGAATTGAATACACGACCCCTGCACGACACTCAGTTAGTGGATGGGACATGAACCTCGATGGGTCGATGTTAAATGCTGTAAATACTTATTGGGGAATGACAACAACTTCCAGTGGTTGGCAATCAACATGTGATTTTAGACGTTCCGACATGTACACGAGAAGGGATGATATACTCCCTATGACGTCCACCGACGAGGGGACCTCTAACATGATAGATATTGGTGGGTCCGAGAATGAAGATGACAATGAATCAGATGTAGATCCACCCCGGGAGCCCAATATTGACGGTTCAGAAGTTGCATTATTTTTTAAACCAGAGCCTGTTCCAACTAAACTGGAAGACGGTGAATGGGGTGAAGATGAAGAAGAAGAATATCCATAATTCACGGCGTATTCGCCTCCAGCCTACATGCATAATATTGATCTATCGACAGAGAATGAGTTGGAGTTTGCAGAACTACCACACAAGAGGCCTGGCCACGCAATTCCTTCATTGGATTTAGGTGATTTGGAAGTGGGCAGGGAGTTTTCCAGTAAAGATGGTTTTCTCGCTGCATTGAAGTGATACAGCATCAAGAACGGGGTTAACTTCTACGTGGTTAAATCCAAATTTGAGAAGTTCGAGGCCAAGTGTGATGCGAGACAGTAGATGTGCATGGTAAATCATGGCTTCTATTAAGAAAAAGACAAGGTTATGGACGATAAAAAAGTTCACTGATCTGAATATGTGTGTTGCCTCTGGTACAATATCACTGGGTTTTTAGGGTTTTATTAATTAGGGTTTTAGGTACAGTTCCACTTAATTTAACGTATTCGTGAGGTTGCAAGTGTTTCACGGGATCATCTAAAGTTGGATTCAATTATGATCATGGGCATAATACGACCGATGGTCAAAGCGGATCCAAGGACTGTTGTGTCTGTTTTAATTGCAAATATTCGTAGCCAATTCAACTACACGCCTTCGTATTGTAAAGCGTGGATAGCAAAGCAGAAGGCCTTGGAGAATATGCACAATAGGTAGGATGCGTCATGCAACGAGGTATGGCAATGGTGTCAGGAGCTGGAGGGGTATGTTCCAAGTTGCGTAACAGATCTTGAAACGGAGCTCGTGTACCACAACGATCGCTTGCTCTGTGGATGCCAAGTGTTCCACCGTCTGTAATGGACCTTCAAGCAATGCTTTCAAGCATTACAGTACTGCAAGCCATTGGTACAAATAGACGATACATTTACGTATGGTAGATATACCCATTGACTGTTGTTGGCTATGGCACATGATGGTGTCTATTCAAACTATATTAACGTGATAAAAACATTAGTTATACATATACTACTAAATACGAAATCAACTACATTATTTATATATAGTTCAAAATTAAATAAATACATACATCCGTTTTCGATCGTTGGTCTAATAGAAGTCGTATATCTTGAAGCTTGGTAGGTAATCCCACGTGACTGTTGTTGGCTATGGCACATGATGGTGTCTATTCAAACTATAATAACGTGATAAAAACATTAGTTATACATATACTACTAAATATGAAATCAACTACATTATTTATATATAGTTCAAAATTAAATAAATACATACATCCGTTTTCGATCGTTGGTATAATAGAAGTCGTATATCTTGAAGCTTGGTAGGTAATCCCACGTGACTCGACGCATGGTTCCACCTATTTAAATAACTTATTAGCATAATAATTTAAATTTAAATCAATTTAATCATGAGGATATCTATTGAATTTTACCTTATTACGAGTGTGAATGTATACGGGTAGTTCACTCGAGGACGTAAAAAAAAATCGGAATCAAGCTCATGATTGTAGTAGTAAAAGGCAACCACCAATTTTGATTTTGGCTAGTTGCGTCACCCAACACATCTTCCGGTACAACATCGCCAACACGGAAGACCCCCAACTGAGTTTGTTCGCTTCTCTAAAATCGACGATTTCAACATCTACCTTAGATGGACGAGATTTCGTGACTTATCTGGCATCATGATACCCTCAATGATCTGAAGGATGTACACCCGAGCGTACCGTTCCTTTTGGACTTCAATCGAATCCTTAACCAACTCCGCGAAATTTTTTCGTATCCAAGCCATTTCAATCCAACCTCCGTAAATCGTCTCCGGAACCTCACCCAAAAGATCTAAACATACGACTCTCCAATCAGCAGACTTAACAGGCCCAGTGACTACCGACCCATCCACGGGTAACCCCAACTGTAAATGCACGTCCTCTAAAGTGATAGTACACTTGCCGCATGGAAGATGGAATGTGTGCGTCTCGGGTCTCTACCTCTCCACCAACACGCTTATGAGTTTCGGGTCCAACTTACACCCCCGGCTTACAAGGGCCACGTGCCAAAAATCAGTTTTCCTCAAGTATGTTTCGATCAACGGTGATGGAGGACCTGGTAGATTACAAATATGACATTGTTAAATTCGATCTTCTGTCTATTTACATAAAATTATAAAAAAAATATTAAGTTAAAATATAATAGTGAAATAAAAAAATTAAACAATATTAAAATTTATTATTACCATTTACATTTGGTTGACGGAGATGTGCTTGTTATCAAGACAGATTAGAGACCTGACCATTGCTAAATTATATTGAACATGAACAAATTTTTAATAAAAAATTATTTCTTGAAAATATTAATAAAAAAATAAATAGATTGTAGATAAAAATAGAATTTAGGAAAAAAATTAAGAGAGAATTTGAAAGATTTTTGAGAGTTGATTGAGAAATTTTAGAGAGAATTGTGAGAAATGTGAGTGAGAAGAAAGTGTGTGGTGGGGGTTTTATAGTTTTTTTTTTTTTTTTTTTTTTTTTTTTTACAGTTGGGGGGGCCAACGGCTATTTGAAATAGCCATGACATGTTGGGGGCGGGGCGGGACTGGGGAAATGCGCTGACCTGGATTTGTTTTTCTTTAGCGCATTGACCATGACGCGTTTTACTGGCCAGGGAAAAAAGCGCTGAGTTGGACGCGCTTTTTTGATTTTCCCTTGAAAATGGTACCAGTTGGGCGTGTTTTTGTATTTTCGGCCCATTTCCGTAATTTTCAACAAAAGTGGTTTATTTCTGTAATTTTTTTTAGAAATGGGCATTTTCTGGTATATTAGTCGTTTTTATTGAATTGTACGCAATGGTGCAGATAAAGGAGTAGGCAGGGCCTTCTCCCTCTCAAATGGTAAATCTCTCTTTTAGTCCTTTTAAAACCTGTTAATTTATAAATTAGTATAATGATAAATTATACTTTACCCCCTTAAAATTTATAATTTACATTTAACCCTTCAAAGCAGTTTTCTAGTTTCACCTCTAATATAAATAATAATAATAAAAAACACCTCCCCACCGTCGCTCTTTCTCTCCCTTTCTGCTGTTGTTGCTGCAGTATTAACAGTAAAAAACAAACAAACAAAGGCAAGTAATTATCTTCTCAAACCAAATTAGAGAATCTTACAGGCATAAGAGACCAAAATGCTAGAATTTATTTGGTACTGCCAATGATTTGTGGAATTTGATTGCAAAACTTGTTTTGTTTTGCCTATCTAAGGATGCTAACTAATGCCATACAATATTAATATGGAGAGGAAGGGGGGACGGTGGGAGGCAAGGGGAGGGTTTTTTATATATTGAATATTAATATAATTATTTTTATTTAATATTAATATTAATTTAAAATTTATTATTATATTTTTAAAAATATTTATAATTAGGTAATAAAAAAACCATAGTTAGATGATCTCTGGTATATTTTACCCTTATAAATAAACATATATATATAATTAATTTTATAATAAATTATTAACTTATTTTTATAAACAAATTCATATTCCTCGTTAATATGTAAAAAAAATAAAATAATAAATTTAATGCAATTAGAGCTAATAAAATAATAAATTTTATATTATTATTCAAGAACTATCGACATGTAAATAATTTATTATAAAAATGACAATAAGATGCAAGTATAAATATACAGAATCATGAAAAAAAAGTATGTATAATGAATCTATAAAAATAATAAAAAGATTCCAACTATTAAGTTGGATTGTTATAAAAATAAATGCAGTTATTTTTCACTAGAAGCTGTGTCTTTAGTGCTACAACGTGCTATTGGAGTAGAGAAATTAATTTGAAGTGAAAAGATAAAAAGATTGATGATGATGAAGACGGTATGAAATCTTGAACTTGCATTAAAAAATTAATGCACCTTAGTTTCATTGAGTTATGAATCGAAAATAAAAAAGTTCCATTGGACTTACATAATTGGAAAACATTTGAGAAAAGTTTAGGCTAATCATTGAGATATAAACAGATATAGAACAAATATGCTGCTGGGAGAAATGGTGCAATCTTTTAAATTTCTGTTAAATAATTGTAATGTTGTCTGTGATTTTTAAGTTCCCAAAACACTGCGTTTTATTTTAGTTAAACAGTGCGTAGAGAGGAGTAAACACACCGTTTTGGCACAAGTCTTTTAATTGAAACGGTGTAGATTATTGGAGGGAGTTTTGACAACTGTCAATCTGTTATTTGGTCGGTTATTTTCCTTATTTTGGCACTAATCAGGCTAAGGGGAATGATTATGAAAATATAGTCACAGCTTTTTCTCATCCATTCTCATCTCATTCCTCTGAAATTTCTTCTTCTTCTTCTCTTCTTTCTGTGAATTTCTCTCTCGATATTCGTTCTCTATCAAGGGTATCAGAGCCTTGCGATCTTCATGGCCAACGAGGGTGTGACCACACACTTACAAAAAGACATTAGTAAACTACAGCAGGAGTTTTCTCAGCTGGATGCCAAACTTGATGCTCGATTCAAGGAGATGGAAACTATTTTGAAAGGGGAGTTACAGTCTATTCTGGATCAATACATAGGACAACCCTCTCCTGTTGTTACTCTCAGTTTGCCTCAAAACAAAGGTAAAAGGATTTTGGGGGAGCAATAATCTGGTTTCTTCCCACAGAAGCCTTTATGGTGCCCCCGTTGTCAGAAATGGGGCTTGGTGGTGAATCTTCCAGATGTAGTGGTATGGAACTTTTGGGCAGAAACTTTAAAATGGAGTTTCCTCGTTTCAATGGAGTTGACTTCAAAGGATGGTGGTCTAAGCTTGAGCAATTTTTTGAAGCTGCAATAGTCCTTGGCCATGCCAAAGTTTGAATGGTGATGCTGTATATCAAGAAGAAAGCCTTGGATTGGAACCATTTTTTCTCTGAATGGCAAGGTGGTCTTCATTAGTTGACATGAGAGGATTATGAAAAGGGTCTTCAAGATCATTTTGGATCTGGAACATTTCTGGATCCCATGGAGGAGTTGGTATCTCTTAAACCATAAGGCATAGTTGAGCAGTATCATAATCTTTTTGTAAGCCTTCTGAACCAGTTACATTTACCTGAAAGTTATGCCTTAAGCATTTTCATTAATAACTTGAAGGGAGAGATATGTCAGTACTCGAGGTTATTCAAGCCTCATACCTTGGTGGAGGGTTATCAAATAGCTACGCAAGTAGAGGGTATTATGTCTAACCCTTATAACAAGGCTCCTCTAATCAGTAGTGGAGGTTATTCTAAGCCTTATTCTCACAGCTCTAAGGTTCATATTCCTACTCATTCCCAAATAGAGACCATAAAGAATCTCTAAGCTACTTTGAGCCCTAAACCTTCCACCACTAAATCTTTATATCAATTTGAATTGGAAGACAGAAGGAGGAAGGGATTGTGTTTTTGGTGTGCTTCTAAGTATACACTAGAGCATAAATGTATTAAGTCCCAACTGTATCAATTTATGGTCGAGACCTCAGTTGAACCAGAATGGGACACTAAGCTACAACCACTTGAGGTTTTCCAAGACTGCCCTGATCAATTAGAAGTGGTGGATCCAGACACTGAAGTAACCTCGCCAGTTTTGTCTATACATGCTCTTAAAGGATCACAGGGGCATAACACCATGTGTTTAATAGCTACTATTAATCAACATGAAGTTATCATATTGGTTGACTCAAGAAGCACTCACAACTTTGTTGATTACAAGTTGACCAAGAGACTGAGTTTGCCTGTTACACTATCATGTCAGCTGAAGGTGATGATTGCTAATGATGGCAATCTAGCTACTTAAGGAGTATGCAAACCAATATTGTGGGAATCTCAAGGACATAAATTTGAGACTCATTTTATAGTGCTCTCTGTTAAGGGTTGTGATTTTGTACTTGGAATCCAATGGCTTTTGTTATTAGGATTAATTTTCTAGAATTTTACTGCTCTTACCATGTTGTTTGAGTATCAAGGCAACTCTTATTCTTTACAAGGAATCATTCCTAGAGGCCTCTACCTAATGAAGGGTTCCCAAATGTCTAAATGTTTCACTTTATTGGATAAGGGACCAATTCCAATGTTGTTGGCTTCAAATACTCAAACAGTGGTTCATATGGATTCCTCAAGGTCTCTCAAGGATCTATAGCAACTGTTGTATGAGTTTGAAGATGTATTTTAGATACCAAAAAGGTTACCTCCCCATAGGTTGCATGACCACAGAATTCCACTAGTGGATGAAACTAAAGTAGTCAAGGTACGACCTTACAGATACCCACCTTATTAGAAGGCAGAAATTGAGAAGCTCACTGGAGAAATGTTGGAGGCTAGTATTATCAGAGACAACAGCAGTCCATTTGCTTATCCTATGGTGATGGTTAAGAAAAAAGATAGGAGTTGAAGGTTGTGCATAAATTACAGGCAACTCAACCAGCTCACCATCAAGGACTAATTTCTAATTCCTATTACTGATGAGTTGCTAGGTGAAATTGGGGTAGCTACACATTTCTCCAAGCTAGATTTAAGATCTGGCTATCACCAAATCAGGATGTGGGACCAAGATATCCACAAAACAACCTTTAAAACTCACAAGGGGCATTATGAATTTTTTGTTATGCCCTTTGGCCTAACCAATGCCCCTTCTAGCTTTCAATCTCTAATGAATGCAATGTTCAAAAGGTTCTTTAGGAAGTCAGTGCTTGTATATTTTGATAACATCATTGTATACTCAAGCAGTTGGAGTGAGCTTTTGTCACATTTGAAGGAAGTTCTACATGTTTTGAGAAGCAATTAATTGTTTGCAAAAATGAGTAAGTGCAATTTTGATTCCTCTCAGATAGAATATCTTAGCCATATTATTGACCATGGTTCAGTCTCTATGGATGAATCCAAGGTTGATGGAGTTTTGAATTGGCCTAAAACACAATCTGTTAAAGATCTTTGAGGGTTTCTCAGGTTGTCTGGATATTATAGAAGGTTCATCAGAAATTATGGGGTTATAGCCAAGCCTTTGACTACATTGTTGAAGAAAAATGTTGATTGGCAATGGGACACAAATACACAAGTAGCCTTTGATCAGTTAAAACAGGCAATGTGTCAGGCACCTGTGTTAGCACTTCCCAACTTTCAAGAACAGTTCTGTGTGGATGTAGATGCAAGCCAACAGGGAATTCGGGCTATTCTTCAACAAAAAAGAAACCAATAGCATTTTTCAGCAAGGGATTGGGTGTTAGGCATCAAGCTGTAATGCCCCGATTAATTTATTTTTGTTCTTCTGAAATCTGACACAAATATGTATCTACTTCAGTGGTTAAGTGTTCTGGGTGTATTTATGAGGTCTTGAGTTCAAGTCCCACATTTGGGAAATTTTGTTAATTTAGATCCAAGCCTTATCCCTGTTGGGTGGGCTTATATAACATTGTTGGTAAACTCATATCAGAATGAGCATGCTGGTTCGAGTGGTAAGGAGTTAGTGTGCTAGAGGTCCTATGTTCGAATCCCTACGTGAACAAGGGTGATAGTTTTTACTTCGGTTGACTGAGAGAGTTTGGATGGAGTTGGAAGTCTCACTGTATAAGTGGGTAGTTATCAGTTGGTTAGTGGTGGATATAGTGGGATAATGGCGGTTGAGAGATTTTAGGGATATGTTATTAATTAATTTTAATTCTTCTATTTCCAAAATTTTTCCCTTCTCCAGTTTCACGTTCATTTTGTTCCATCACCCATATTATTTTTTTCTTCTTCTTTCTTCTCTCTTTTTGCTTTTTCTTTCTCTTCCTTTTATTTGGTCAAACGGCGGCGTGGTGAGTCTATCAATTCTGTTTAATCATTTAGGTGCTTGAACTTTTCTGTTCTACAGTTGGGGTATTTTGTAAGTAGCTTTCTATCCTTATGTTGCGTGTTAGGGATTTTTTGTTATGGGTGATAGTTTGCAAATTTTGTGTATGTTGAGTTTGAATGCTTGGATTTGGTTGATTGTTTAGGAGTGGGGCTAGAAATGATCGATTCTTCGGTGAATTTGGTTTGAGAAGCATCGTTCGTCAAAGGTGAGCACTTCGGTGAATTGGAGATTTTAGTGCTATAAATCATTTTTAGTTATTGATTTAGTGTTTTTAATCGAATTATATGTTTTGGTGGTCTCAGGATTACACCTGCTTTGAAAATGAACCAAGTGTGTACCCCTAACGCGAGAAAACGAGGTTTGACGAAAGCCAAAAATTGGGTCTATCGACGCCACACGGGCGTGTGGCTGGCCTTGTATGAAATACGGTCGTGTGACTGAAGAAGGTGCGGCCGTGCGCTTGACATGGCTGTGTGACTGTATGAGTGTGACCGTGTGGGCCACACCGGCTAGGCCAGGTTGGGCGTGTGGGTTTTGGACCAGGCCGTGTGGGCCCACACGGGCATATAGGCCCAGTATTCTAAAATTTTCCCTAGGGTCGCACAGGTCGTTCCGATCGACTGTGGACCTACCGTAAGGTTGGTAAGGGCTAACCAAACCCTATTTCATGTGATCTAATACTCTGATAGTTTGATCTGAGTAGGAAACTGATATGTATGCCTGATTGTATTGTTAAGTATGTATTTATCTGTATACGAGCATGTTAGGCATGTTTATTCTATTATTTTTGCATCTGTATTTTGTATCTATGCCTGGGGTGGGATTTGTATATGTAGAGGAAATGATCTGTACGGCAACCTTTCGCCTATATTCTAGCAGCTTGACTGCATATTATCTGTTATGTGTCGTATCGACACTATATGGTGTGTAGGGATGGGTGGGTGTTTTTAACCCCACATGGTGTGACGGGATGGATGGAGATGGTGTGTAAAGGATGGGGGTAGGATTCTATACGTCTGATCTGTTATTTGGTTCTGATATCTGTTACTGTTATGGACTTAGGTCCGAATCTATATCGGACTGTATATGAAATTCGGTGTATGCTGCATGACTATTTCTGTTGGATTACACACTGAGTTTACAAAAACTCACATCTGTTTGTCTGCTCTGTTCAGGTAACCCACAAACATAGGTGGGTCGGTGCGACGGAGGCTCAGCTGTGACCACTTGACGGGAATTATTTTCATTGTTACTATGGTTTTACGATTTACTGAAATTTTTGGTTTTCATGAGAGTTTTGTAATTTTTGGACTCTCTGGTCTTTTTGGACTGTTTGGTTTGAATTTTTTTAGGTTTAATTGCATTCTGACTTCTAAACTGCGATGATTCGATAAAATACCAATTTTGCGCTAACAAATGTTATTTTTGAAAACACGAGCGTGGTTTTGTTTTAAATGATTTTCAAACTTCCGCTGCGAAATAAAAAGGTTAACTTTAAAGAACAACATATAACGATTTCAGTAATATATATAAATGAATATGTTTTATAAAACTTGGACGTTTTATCAAATGACTAAACATGGTTTTATCGAAGTATCATCGATTTGAAAACCCTCATTCGTAACACTCCTAGATTCGGCCATAACGTCTAGGCCGTGTTTGGGGTGTTACACAAGCTTTATTGATTTATGAAAAGGAGATGTTAGCAGTACTCTTGGCAGTAAATAAATGGCACTCATACCTTGTGGGGTGACCTTTCTTGATAAGAACAGACCACCAAATTCTCAGGTTCTTATCTGATACATAAGCCATCACCCCATATTAATAGAAATGGGTAGAAAATATGTTGGGCTACGATTACTCCATCACTTATAGGAAGGGCACTTTGAACACTGTGGCAGATGCCTTATCTAAGAGGTCACATGAATATGAGGGTCAGTTAGTTCAGTGCATGGTAAGCACTGTGTGGTCTGGACTATGGGATAGGGTGGTGGAATCAGTATTGCTTGATGCTAAGTTGCAACAATTAATTAAGGGGATACAATAACAGTCTTTTACACATCTAAAGTTCACTTGGGATGGTACAACCTTTAGGAGAAAGGGCAAGGTTGTTGTTGGAAATAATGTTGACCTTAGGGGGGATCTCTTTCACTAATTTCATGCTGGTTCAACTGGTGGACACTAAAGAGTTCATGCCACCAGACACAGAATGTCAAGCATACTTTTTTGGAAGGGTTTATCAAGAAATGTTAAAACATAGATGAGGGAATGTCCAACATGCCAAAGTTCTAAAGCAGGCTTGTCAGCATCTCATGGTCTTCTTCAACCTTTTCCCATTCTTGATAGAGCTTGGGTTGCTATTAGCATGGACTTTATAGAAAGGTTTCCCCATTCAAAAGGGAAGAACACCATACTGGTTGTGGTTGACAGATTAACCAAGTATGGGCATTTTCTAACACTCTCTCAACCATTTACTGTAGTGAATGTAGCTCATAAGTTTCTATGTCCGGTTTATAAACTCCATGGAGTGCTTGAATCCATTGTCTCAGATCAATATAAAGTTTTTATTCGAACTTTTTGGCAAAAACTATTTAAGCAAATGGGCACCAAGTTGTAGCTTTCCACTGCATACCATCCCCAAATAGATAGTCAAACAGAGGTGTTGAAGAGATGCTTGGAAGGCTACTTGAGATGCATGATTGGGGAAAGGCCAAGTGATTGGGTGAGTTAGCTCTTGTTGGCAGAATGGTGGTATAACACTACATACCATACAGCCATACCCTACGAGGCCCTTTATGGCTAAGGACCCCCGTTGCATCAGCCATATCTAATTGGTTCCTCTCGTGTTGCTATTGTCGATCGCAGTCTTCAAGTAAGGGAAGCAGCAAGACAATTGTTTAAGTTTCATTTGAAGAGGGCTCAAAAGCGCATGAAGCAACTATATGACAAAAAGAGGTTTAAGAGAGAATTCCAAGTAGGTGATTTGGTGATATCTCAGGTTGCAACCCTATCGACAACACTCACTCAGAAGGGTGGTTAACCAGAAATTATCACCTAAATACTATGGTCCCTATCCTATAGAGGCTAAAATTGGCCAGGTTGCTTATAGATTGCGACTACCTGATGAATCACGGATCCATCCGACATTTTATGTGTCTCAGCTCAAAAGGCACGTTGGCCAAGTCCTTACTTTAGCACTGCTACCATTGGTGGGAACTGATGGTGATCTTCCAAAGGTACCAGTCAAGATTTTAGAGAGGCGTATGGTAAAAAAAGAGGGAACCAAGCTATAACCAAAGTTCTAATGGAGTGGGCCAACATTTTCCCTGAAGACTCTACCTGGGAAAACTCAATGAGCTTCGCTAGAAATACCCAACAATTGATCCTTGAGGTCAAGGATCAACTTTGAGGGGGAGATATTGATATGGAACAAATATGCTGCTGGAGGGAATTTGTGCAGTCTTTTAAATTTCTGTTATTTCTGTTAAATAATTATAATGTTATTTGTGATTTTCGAGTTGCCAAAACACTGCATTTTATTTTAGTTAAACGGTGCGCAGAGAGAAGTCTTAAACACACCATTTTGGTCCAAGTCTTTTAATTGAAATGGTGCGGATTATTGGAGGCAGTTTTGACCGTTGCCAATCTGTTATTTGGTCTGTTATTTCTCTATTTTAGAGGGAATGGTTATGAAAATACCGTCACAACTTTTTCTCATCTATTCTGATCTCCTTCCTCTGAAATTTCTTCTTCTTCTTCTTCTCTTTTTTCTGTAAATTTCTCTCTCGATATTCGTTCTCTATCATACACAAATTGAGAGGTCGCAACTTTCAAAAAAAAAAAAAATCAAGAAATACTAAAATATAACTCTTAAAATATAAAAATAAATAAATAATTAATAATGAAAATAATACTTAAAAGCAATATTAAAACTATAATATCACAATTAAAAAGGTTGGTATAATAAAAAAAACAAATAACATTATTATTGTTTATGAAATACCAAACTTTTCTATATTCTTGAAATATCAAGTATACTCCTACTAACTTCAATTCAGTGACTCCATTGAATAGAAAATCTTCGAGAGCCATCGTTAGATGGATATCATTTGGAACAACTTTAAAATAAAATGAATCATAGTTATATAATGGTCCAAAAAAACTCATAAATATTTAAAAATATAAACAAGTTGATATAGAAGTAAATAAAGTAAGATAATAAATTTAAAAAAAAAAAACACAAACAGACAATGAGATAAATTTTTAAAGACCTACGGGATTAAATCAAATTCAGTTAAAAAGATGACTCTAACTTTAGAAAGAAATTCAAATTCAAATGTGTGAAAGTATTTATAGATTCAAAGAAAATAGAATCATAACTCAAATTGATATAATCATTAAGAAAAAGAAAATTTCACTAAAAAAATTAAATTAAATAAAAGCATTCTGATTTTACTTAAATGAGTTAAACAGCTAATAACGAAAAAATAATCATTTTAGTTGAAAAAAAAGCAATTCAATTAACTTAATTTTCATAAAGAAAATTTTAAACTTTCAAAGAAAAAAACATAAAAAAAAAAATAAAGAATACATTCTACTTACTTGAAATAATAAGATGAATACTTTTATTAAACTAAATACAGAAACAAAATCAATAATAATATCATATATAATTTTAAATAAAAAAGTAACTAAAGATAAAAGAAAAAAACATCCAAATAATAGTCATTAGAAGGACTTCACTTGAAAACAACTCTCCAATGCTTTGCTCTTGAGAACAAAATAATACACTCAATTCTAACGTCTGAAATTAAAAAGTTGCTGGCTTTCTAACGTTTCAAATTTTCGAGAGGTCAACTGATTTTTTTTTTGTTAATTTTGAGTGGGAAAAAGAGAATTTAGGTTTAATTTCTTTAAGAGTAAATGGTAATTATATATTTTATAATCATAAAAATAATTATTTAAAACAAAACTTAAATTGCTTTTGTTAACTTTTACTGTCTAAATTATCCCTAGTAATTTTTTATATCTAAAATACCCTATTGATTTTTAATACTACCTAAAATATTCTTATTGACTCTTATTAGGAACTAGTTATAGATAGATAGATAGATAGATAGAGAGAGAGATAGGGTAAATTAGGGAAAAAAGTCGAAAAAAAATGGCAAAGTAGGTCTCTTTTTTTCCATATTTAGGGAAATATGTAACCTCCCCAACCTGACCTAGACATTAGACCCGAATTCGGAAGATTACATTGGTCACCGAAATGGCCCAGTAAGCTATCGGAGTTTTGAAAATAGTCATTTTAAAACATTTTATTATTTTAGAAGAAAACTTGGTTAATCACTGAATTACCTATTACTCAAAATTTTAATTATAGTTTAGCAGCGGAAAAAGTGATATATATTAATGTTTTTAATAAAAATTGGGGTTTATGCACAACTACTTAATAATCATATTTAAGCATCTTAGAATTTTAAATTAAATATCATGCAATATAAAAACAAAACCAATATCCTAAGTCTTATATCACAATTCGAAATTTTAAAAAATTACAGTCTCTGAATAAAAAAATAATATATCAAATAATATATCTAAAATATTAAACAAAATCGAGCCAAGACCCTCTGGATGTCATGTCCGCGTCCTAACCTAGTGGATTATCTGTAAGGATGAAAATTAAAGGAAGTGAGCTTTGAAGCTCAGTGTGAGTTCTATCATAAGAAAATCAATACAATCGACTAGCATACAAAATCACATCACATAGAATAATTTGCAATAGCAATTTTGAAATATCAGATCAACACAATACACATATAGATATACATATATACCATCTCAGAAATCTCAGAATTGTTTGCACATACTTTGTGAATGCAACACAGTTTCAGATTTAACAGAAAAGATCCTACCCCACTGCTACACACCATAGTAAGAGTTCCCTAGAACTCGTCCATCCCTATACACCAGGTTGTGGATAAACCACATAAGTTGCAGGTTAATATGTTGCCAGATGGTTGTGAATGCACAACATATTTGTAAATAAGTACTTCCAGATGGGTGGATGAACCACTAATGTTACAGGTTAATACGCTGCCAGATGGTTGTGAATACACAATATGTTTGCAGATAAAAGCTATCAGATAGTCTGTGGGTAAACATCAGAGTTGTAGAAATCTGCCAGAACTTCTGATAAATGATAAAAGTAACATATTTTAATCTCGTTCTTAATGCATTTTTGGATGATTGTTTATGGAAATTAGTTTTATGCTCCTAATCCTTTAAATTCATGTTTCTATACTTAAGAGAGCATTTGGGAGCGAAAGGAGAAAAAAAACGAGCTAAAATCGGAAAAATATAGCAGATTTCAAGAGCCACACGGGTTGGGCCTTCCCACACGGTTGTGTGAGCCACACTGGCTGGACACACGGCCATGTGTCAGACCGTGTCGATTTCGCGATTTGCATCCCAAACATGCAAAAAAACACAATTTTTAGGCTTTCTAGGCATTCTAAAGTCTATAAATACCAAATAGAAGAAGAGAATAGGGAGCCATCAGAGATTGAAGAAAATAACTCTATAACATTGAAGAAAATAACTCTATAACACCCCTCACCCGTATTCAACGCCGGAATAGGGTTACGGAGCATTACCGAACTTAAAACACTTTAAAACACACATTTCGTATACAATTTATCATTTAAAATACAATTCAATCACAACCAATGATAGTATCCCTTAAACAAGCTTACGAGGCCTTAAACATGCATTAGAAATGGTTCGGGACTAAACCGATAACTCGGGAATTTTTTGTGGAACTTAGAAAATTTTGCTTCAAACAAGGGACACACACGCTCGTGTGGCCAGGCTGTGTGTCTTACACGGCCACTAGACACGCCCGTGTCACAGGCCGTGTGAAAACATGGGGTACATGCTGACTTGGGTCACACGGCCTACCACACGCCCGTGTGCCCTTCGAAGTGGCCACACACTCCCGTGTGCCAGGTCGTGTGCTAGGACGTGCCAAACCTGTAAGGTATACTGACTTATGCAACACGGCCAAGTCACACGCCCGTGTGCTAGGCCGTGTGCCAATTAGAGGGTATACTGACTTGTGCCACACGGCTGAGCACGCGCCCGTATGTGAGACCGTGTGGAGCATACTGACTTTATTTCAATTTCAACACCAGGGGACACACGGCCATGTAATTTGACCGTGTGTCACACACGGCTAAGACACACGTCCGTGTCTCTGCCCGTGTGGACAAAAATAGGCTATTTACCAAGCTATTTTGCCACCCATTTTGCACATACCTAAACCAACTCAAATGGTACCAATCTATAGCATAAATAACATTCAATTCAACCATAACCAAGACTAATCCATACCATTTTCAATACCAACATTTAATATGCTTATAACCTCAAACCTTACTACATCAAAACATACCAATTCAACTAACTATACATTTACTAAACATACATTATTTTGAACCAATTCACAAACATAAATCACATCTAATATCAACCATATATTCACATATATGCACATAACCAAAATTCACCAAATTAAGCCAACTCTCATGGCTATATTTACAACTTAAAACATATACATTTACAATGCCAATTCATTTGGCCAACATTATTACCAAAACATAATCAACATGACTCAAATACCTATACATGCCATATACTTAAAACATAGTTTCAAAAGTACCAAAGTGTTAGTGGATAGTATGGTGAAGTCTCCAACGATCCCCGAATCCGAGCTAGCTTTGAAATCACTATAAAACATGGAAAAATAAAAAAGTAAGCTATATAGCTTAGTAAGCTCGTATGTTAACAATGAGCAACTATCATCATTCACCAAACATTCATATAATGGAAAACAATGTACAACAATTCTATTAAATCTCAAGCTATCAAATGATCATTCATATAACTTACCAAGGAACTCATCAATTTCATAGTTTTCAATACTCAATTCATTTCCGTACGTACCTGTATCACCTTGTACCAATCTCATACTCAACCAAATCCTTCATTTACTCGTTGAACCATTCGGAATAAAAGTCGGATACTCAAGGTCTTACTCGATAAGTACCTATACCATGGCCCTAAGCCAAATCAAGGTAACTTATCTGAAATTCTGATATCATGGCCCGAAGCCAAATCAGCCGATATGCATGGCCCGAAGCCAAATCGGTTTATCTCGCACACATAGTGCTAAATCATGGCCCAAAGCCAACTCAAGTATACCTAATGACATGTCACTAGCATCCTAAACTATTCCTAAGGTTCAATCCGGTTTCCAACTGTCGAATCTTCATCGAATCCTTTCCGAACTCGTACATAATCACATAAACACAATTCATGCTATATCAAAGCATATAAAATACATTTTAAATGAATTTATAACATACAAACTTAACTCGAATGTTAAAACGGCGAATCGAGTCAATTAGTCGATAACTTTATCTTTTCCCCGATCCAAGTCCGTATTTCACTTTTCTTGATCTAAATATATTAAAAATTAACTTATTTAATCATCTATTCATTCAATTTAGTCCAAATCACACATTAAAGCACATTTACACTTTTGCCCCTAAACTTTCACATTTTTCACAATTTAGTCCTTATTGCATAAAATCACAAATTAGTGAAATTCCAAATATACCCATACTAGTCGAATTACCATAATGCCCCTAGTAGCCCATATTTTTCATTTATTTCACATTTTAACCACTAACTTTACACATTTCTCAATTTAACCCCTATTTTATATTTTCACTCAAAATCACTTAACAAAACTTGTTTAACTATCAACAACTAATCAAAATCTATCAAGAAACTTCAAAATACACATGTATTCATCAATTTTATCATTCAAAATCTTTAAAAATTTTGCAAAATAGTCCCTGGGCTAGCTAGACCTAGTTGCAACGATCTCAAAAACATAGAAATCATTAAAAACGGGACAAAACACATACCTAGTTGCTTGAATTTAACTTGGCCGAATGAAGAACCTTAGTGTATTCTTTTTCTTCTTTAAATTCGGTTAACAAAGATGATAATGAATGTAATTTTTGGTTTATTTTACTTATTATTAACATTAATTACTAAATACTAAAATTAACCTTTATAAAACTTATTAATTACACCAAATAACACTCTACTATCGTCCACTATCTCAAAAATGGGTTAATTACCACATAAGTACCTTAAATTTAAGGTTCTATAGCTATTAGACACCTTTAACTATTAGAACTCAAGTTTTACGCTTTACGCGATTTAGTCCTTTTTCTCAAATTGATCATTTAAACGATAAAATTTCTTAACAAAATTTTCACACAATCACTAAATAATGCTGTAAACATTAAAATATTAATAAAATACATATTTCAACTTTGGATTTGTGGTCCCGAAACCACTATTCTGATTTAACTAAAAACGGGCTGTTACAAACTCGAAGAACACCATTGGAGCCAACTCTGAAGAAAATTTCCATCAAGATTGAATACCTCCTTTTAATTTATTTTGAAGTTTTTATGATTTTCTTTATTTCTTGTGGTTATTTTGACTTTAAGATGTTTTTATACACAAGGATGAACTAATTCCCTAGATACCTAGGGAAGATGAACCTTATGATGAATTCTATTATTTGATTTCTATTTTATGCGATAAATATTTTATTCTTGTTCTCAGTTATTTGTGCTTATTTCTTGTCTTAATATTTTCGGGATATTAATTCATGTTTAATGTGCTTAAATCAGCAGAGGAAAAGGCCCTGTTTAAGAGTAAATCTAGCATAATTGAGTGGAGTTGCATGCAATCCTAGAAATAGGACGACATAAATCTACTAGATTAGAGTCAAATCTAATAGGGGAATCCATAGATCGAGTTAATGCGATAATAAGGGTTTTAATTAGAAAGAGATTTCAATTAATCAACCTAGAGTCAGTTGCTCTTATTCTCGAAAGAGATATTAGCATAATTCAGGGATTTATACGGATCAAGGTACCAAGTGAATAAATCGTTTAAATCAGATTCATAATAATAGATGAAGTCTAGGTGGATTCTTTCCTGGGTATTGTCTCTCTCATTAGTTATTATTCGGTTATTTTCCTGATTTATTTTCTGTTGAGTTTTTTAGTTAAATTAATTTAGTAATCTTAGTTTAAAACAATCACTCCAATTTGTCGACTAAATAATAGGAAAAAAGTAATCACTAATACTTTTAGTGCTCGTGGATACGATATCTTTACTCACCGTAGCTATACTACTTATCGATAGGTGCACTTGCCTTTATCGTATTTTTAGTTAGTTTCAGGATACATCAAGTTTTTGGCGCTGTTGCCGGGGACTGAAATATTAGGAACATTTTATTTTTATTAATTTAGTCATTTTTATTTTATTTTTTATATTTTTGTTTTAATTTAATTTTCACATTTTAATTTTTCGTTTGCTTGATTTTGACAGGTTCTTTTGGTTTATGACTAAAAGAAACCCGTCGGGACCATTGCTTTTCAACAGTGAAATTGAAAGTACTGCTCACAGAAATCGTAGAGAAACAAGGTAGAGTCGATAGAATATAGTAGATGAATAAGAGGACAACAATATTACTGAGGAGATGGGTGATAATTAGAATATTCAGCTACCTCTTGCAGCTCCTGCTCCTCGCACTATATACGATTATGCCAAGCCTACTCTGATTGGGGTTGAATCGAGTATTGTGCGACCTACCATTACTGCAAATAATTTCGAGCTGAATCCAAACACTATTCAGATGGTACAGTAGTATGTTCAGTTCGATGTGTCGAAACCATTTTTTTGTTTGAAAAACGGGGTCGACTTTAAAAATGAAAATAGAGTCGCCACCAATCTTTTTTTGAGGTGTGATCGGGTCACCTTGAGATTGATCGTTAAAACATTTTGATTTATTAAAACGATGATTTTGGCCTACAAAATTCGAGAAAACAGGTTCAGGAGTCGGTTACGCACGAGGAAGGATTAGCACCCTCGTAACGCCCAAAATTGGTACCGAATTGATTGGTTAACGTCTTAATGTCAAAAATTTGAAAAGATTTTAAAATACGATCCTCTTTGTTTAAAGAAAAACTTGAATAAATTAAATTGGATGCTGAGACCCGCTTATTTCGAAGATGTAAAATGTCATGCCCAGTGAGTTAGGAACGACGTTTCGAATCCTCAAAACTAAGCTTGTCTTTTGACTTTTAAAACTAGGGCATTTAAATTCAAAAATGATATTCGGTCATTTGGGTCAAATAAAAAATCGGAACCCAGTAAGTTAGGGCACAATTTCTCAAAATTCCAAATACAGAATATTGCCTTTGTTTTTAGAAATCCTTACCTCGAGATAACAAAATGTCACATCTAGTGAGTTAGGACACAACATTTTTGAGTTCCCGAGAATAAGTTTTTATTTAACTTATATGCTTTGATTTTAAAAAAAAAATTGGTTCTTTAGACTCGATGAGAAAAATCGAAACCCAGTAAGTTAGGGTACGATTTCTTTCGAATCTTAGAACGCGGAGTATTTGGTTATTTCAAAAAATTTTAATGCATCGGATAAAATGTAATACGATCGTAGTAAAATGGAAAATGAATTATAGTGCCGATATGCATAATAGAATAAAAATGAGGGCGATAATATAAATAATAATAATAAAGGCAAAAATAAAATACAATAAAATAAAAGCTAAAACAAACAATCTATATAAAATAATAGGTAAAAAATAAAAAAATAAACAAATAAATAAAATGAAAGAAAATAATAACAAAAATAAAAGCTAATAGTAAATCAATAAATAAATAAATACTATGTACAATAGTTTAAAGATAATAAAATAATAATAATAACAATAATACAATAATAATAGATTATAATGAAAATACGTTAATGAACGAATAATAATAGTAAAATAAATAAATAAGAGTAATAATAATAATAATCATAATAATAATGATAATAGTAGTGAAAATAATAAAATAAATATTTTAATATTTGAAAGCATATATAAAGGATATAAAATAATAAATAATAAATAAATAATCATAATGAAAATAATAATAATAAAATAAGAAATAAGTAGAGTCTATTTAAAAAGTAAATAAAAATAAAAATAAATATTCAACCTTAAAAATATCAATTTAATAA
Source organism: Gossypium sturtianum (assembly GCA_025698515.1). Classification (NCBI taxonomy): domain Eukaryota; kingdom Viridiplantae; phylum Streptophyta; class Magnoliopsida; order Malvales; family Malvaceae; genus Gossypium; species Gossypium sturtianum. The sequence goes on from CM046949.1 coordinate 38,972,008, forward strand.
TAATATAATAATAATAATAGTGGTAGTAATAAAATAATCATAATAATAGTAATTATAATAATAATACAAATAATACAAATAATAATAATAATAATAATAATAATAAGAATATTAAATTAATTAATGAAATAGCAACAATAACAAACAAAAGGCTAAATTATAATAGATAAATGATTAAAGGACTAAATTGAGATTAAAATAAAATTGAATGCCCAGAAGTAAAAAGAAAAAAAACCAAACCGGGGCCTAAATATAACGCGCGTAAAAGAGGGGGACCAAATGGAAAATTATTCCCTGTTCCCGAAACGCAGCATTTTAAGCCATAATCGAGGGATTAAATCAAACACGAAATAAACTTACAGGGGTAAAATAAAAAAAGAAGAAGGTGGGACTTAATCGAAACACGCCGCAAAAGCGGAAGCCCCATTCGCGAAAATTGCCCCTTCACCGCAAAAACACGCGGATCCTGAGGGCTAATCGGGTCGGGTCTCGGGTTAGTGTTGAAACGGCGCCGTTTTGGCGCTTGAAACCAGGTCCCAAAAAGACGTCGTACGGGCTATACTATAAATACTAAAATTTTGACAAAAAAATTACTTTTCCAGCTTTTTAAAAAAAAAAAATTCTTTCTCCTCTTCTCTCTGGGCATCAACCCAGAATCCGGCCTTGGGCTCCGTCACCGGACCGCCACCGTCTGCCGCCGTGCACGACGGCCAGAGCTCAAAAAAAGGTGAGTTTTTTTTTTCTTTTTTTAAAAAATATATTTTAAGACTTATGTGTATAGTTTAGAAAAAAATAAAAAAAATCTTTATGTACATGTACTAACAGTTTCGAAGAGAGTAAAAAAAAAAAAAGAAAGAAAAAAACCTTTGCTGATCTACTCTGTGATTTTTCGTATTGATTTCGTGTATTCGTAAAAAAGGGGACGTTACAACGAATTTTCGTTCGATTTTTATAACCGAAATCGAAAAAAATAAAATACGATCTTTTTTCCTTTCTGTTTTGCTGTGCTATTTTTCTGTTTTGCAGGTGAAACCACCGTGGAGGCCCGAACGCATGAGGGATGCGGCGCGCGTGGGGTGATGTGGCTGAAGAAGCATGCGGCGCCAGAAGGTTCCTTAGGGTTTCTTCTTTTTTTCTGCTTTGTTTTAGGTTTTGGGCCGTTTGGGCTTAGGGTAATTAGGTTTGGGTTTGGTTTGTAAATATGGGTAGTATTGGGCCTGTTATTTTTTTGTAATGGACTGTTAAAAAATGGACTTTTATTTTATTTGTTTATTTGTTTTGTTTTTTGGTTTAAATGGGCCCGGGCAAATTGGGCTAATTACAGCTGCCCCTCTTTGCTCGTTGTCGTGTAACGAAAATGGAGCAAAGACTTAAAAATGGCCAATTTTGCTCGGCCTCGATGAGTCTCTAATTGTTTTGGTGCCTTTCTTCTTCAAGTAGCTTCATTCCATCCCACTGCATCTTCAGGGGCATAGGAACTAGCGCTTCGATCCCATTCAAGAAGATTAGACTTGTAGCATCAATCTGCTCTGTCACAACTTTAGGGAGATAGGTTTTGCTATCTTCAGTCTGCTCCGCTGTAACTTCAGAGATATGAGATCTATAACTTGTAGCTTCAATCTGCTCCACTGCAACTTCAGGGAATAAGATTCGCTAGCTTCAATCTGCTCCACTGCAACTTCAGGGAAATGAGATTCGCCATGGTGGATTTGATCCGACCTACTGCAACTCAGAGGTATAGGACTTGTAACTCGGAGCTTTAATCTATTCCACTGCAATGCCAGGGAAATAAGATTCGTTGTCTTCAGTCTGCTCCGTTGCAACTTCAGGGAGATAAGGCTGGTGGCTTCAATCTGCTCCACTGCAACTTCAGGAAGGTAAGATCCGCCATAATTTGTAGCTTCAATCTGTTCCAGTGCATCTTCAGGGAAATAAGATTTGCTGTCTTTAGTCTGCTCCGCTGTAACTTCAGGGAGATAAGGCTGGTGGCTTCAATCTGCTCCACTGCAACTTTAGGAAGATAAGATCTGCCATAATTTGTAGCTTCAATCTGTTCCACTACATCTTCGTGGAAATAAGATTCATTGTCTTGATCGCTCATTGCAACTTCAGAAAGATAAGGCTGGTGGCTTCAATCTGCTCCACTGCAACTTCAGGGAGATGAGATTCGCCATGGTGGATTTGATCCAACCTACTGCAACTTCAGACGTATAGGACTTGTGGATTCGTAGCTTTAATCTGCTCCACTGCAACTTCAGGGGAATAAGATTCGTTATCTTGACTTCAAACCATCCCACTACAACTTCAGGGGTATAGGATTTGTGGATTCACCGATCTTGTTACACCATCCTCTGGGGAACATGACCTGTAGAATCGATTTATGGACCTATGCTTATGCATAATGATTAGGATGCAATGATCAGAATGAATCGAATGCTGCTAACTAGATGTGTTATGCAGAATGTCATGAGAATGATCCCTTTTTTAATGTCTGGGTTGTCATTGCTCGTTGTTCTTCAAGGTTGTATCACTGACTTAATATCCTGTCTTTTTGTTAAACCGATATTTTTGACAGAAAATCTGAAGAAATGGTCACTATTTAGATTCCTTCTCAAATATTTCCAACCTTTAGGCTTGGTGAGTTCTAAACAATAGTCCTGCTTCAGGTTCTCGTACTATTTAGAAGTTTCCAGAGTAATATGCAAAACTCATTTTGTGAAAGTATTATTAGTCCATTAATCGTTACTTCAATACAAAATGCTTGAAAATGATCATAATGATGGACAGAACTGAAATTTATCAGGAGCAAAATTTGAAAAGAATGAATTAATTAAAGAAAGCACACATTGCTGAAATACGAAATAGTGAGGGGAAAAAAATAATAGGTGCCCCAGATATCGCAGCCTGAGCTTCTCTGTACGAACTTTTTGAAGACCATTTTAAGCTCAATATGTGTTTAGGAGATCAAGAGTACTCTGTTAATGCCCCCAAGACGTAACATCTCTCCTTCTTCTTAATTCAGGTATAGCAAGATCCCCGCTTGCCCCATCTTTGATCACAATTTGAGCTGCCCTTTTTGGGTTTTCGACTCAAAACCCCTTTGGTCTCAAGGCGCCCTTTGCGGGTTTTCACCTTGGCCTCTCCGTTTTTTTTAAGAAAGTCTCAAAGCACCCTTTACGGGTTTTCACTTTGGCCTCTTTTCCTCTTTAAGTATAGTACTTCTTGACTGAATCCGAATTTACAGGATTGGGCAAGTTTTTCCCATCCATTTCGGTCAAAATCAATGCTCCTCCAGAGAAAGCCTTTTTTACCACATAAGGTCCTTCCTAATTTGGCATCCATTTTCCTTTGAAATCCTTTTGTATGGGGAGGATCTTTTTCAATACCAGGTACCCCTCGTGAAATTCTCTTGGACGAACCTTTTTGTCATAAGCTTGCATCATTCTTTTTTGGTACATCTGACCCTGACGAATAGCCCTTAGCCTCTTTTCCTCAATCAAGTTCAACTGATCATATCGAGACTGGATCCATTCTGCTTCATCTAACTTTATCTCTGACAAAACTCGAAGGGAAGGTATCTCTACTTCAATGGGTAAAACCGCCTCCATTCCATAAACCAATGAGAAAGGCGTTGCCCCGGTGGAAGTTCTGATAGACGTTCGATAAGCATAGAGAGCAAATGGTAACTTCTCGTGCCAATCTTTATAAGTTTTAACCATTTTTCCCCACGATCTTCTTAATGTTTTTATTGGCTGCTTCCACTGCACCATTCATTTTTGGACGATACGGTGATGAATTGTGGTGCCTGATTTTGAATTGACTGCAAACCTCAGCGATCGTGCTGTTGTTCAAATTTAATGCATTGTCAGATATGATCCTCTCAGGCATTCCATATCGACATATTATTTCCTTTTTTAGGAATCTACTGACTGCCGACTTAGTAACACTGTCATATGAGGCAGCCTCTACCCACTTGGTGAAATAGTCGATGACTACAAAGATGAACCGATGCCTATTTGAAGCTTTTGGAGAGATCGACCCGATGACATCCATGCCTCACATAGAGAAAGGCCATGGGGAAGTCATAACATGCAAAGGCGAAGGAGGTACATGAATTTTGTCTCCATAAATTTGACATTTATGACATCTCTTAGCATAATTGATGCAGTCTCCTTCCATGGTAGACCAATAGTACCCGAATCTCATAATTTGTCTAGCCATTGTCAAACCATTAGCATGTGTTCCACAAACACCCTCGTGGACCTCTTCCAGAATTTTCTTTGCTTCAACAGCGTCCACACATCTCAATAGTACCTGATCCTTTCTTCTTTTGTACAAGATCTCCCCGTCTAAGACATAGTCACAGGCTAGTCTTCTCAACGTCCTTTAATCATTCTCGGTTGCCTGATCAGGGTACTCACGATTTCTCACGTATTGTAATATATCGTGGTACCAGGGGCGATCATCTCTTTCTTCTTCCTCCACGTTGTAACAATAAGCTGGGGCCTCGTAAATACTCATTTGAATGGGTTTTGCATCCTCTTGTTTGCTCACTTTGATCATGGAAGCCAAAGTAGCCAAAGCATCTGCCATCTGCTTTTCTTCTCGCGGGAGATAATTGAAAATAATATCATCAAACTCCTCTATTAACCTCAGAACTATCCTTCGATAATTGATCAATTTGGGGTCTCTTGTCTCCCATTCACCTTTCAGTTGGTAGATCACCAGTGCAAAATCTTCATATACTTTCAGCACTCTAATTTTGCGTTCTATGGCTATACGGAGTCCCATGATACATGCTTCATACTCTGCCATATTATTTGTACAATCAAAATCCAATTTGCACGTGAATGGATAATGATCTCCATTTGGGGATACCAAGACTGCCCCAATTCCATTACCTACAGCATTTGATGCTCCGTCGAAGTTCAATTTCCAAATGTCTTCTTCAGTAGCTGCCACATACATTAGTTCTTTATTGGGGAAGTCAAAGTTCAGAGGCTCATAATCTTCTAGAGCTCTGCTAGCCAAAAAATCTACTACTGCGCTTCCTTTCATGGCTTTTTGGTTCACATAAACTATGTCAAATTTAGAGAGCAGGATTTGTCATCTAGCCATCCTTCCATTCAAAGCAGTTGACTCCATCATATATTTTAGAGGGTCCAACTTCGTGATTAGCCATGTCGTATGGTATAGCATGTATTACCTCAACCTCTGAGTTGCCCAAATCAAGGCACAACACAATTTCTCAATTTGTGAATATCTCATTTCACACTCAGTGAATTTCTTACTGAGGTAGTATATCACCTTTTCTTTTCTTCCCGAATCATCGTGTTGACCATCACACATCCCATAGAGTTATTAAACACTGTCAAATACAGTATTAATGGCCTATCTGGGCATGGAGGTGACAATACTGGAGGACTTGACAAGTACTGTTTAACCTTATCAAAAGCTTTCTGGCATTCATCATCCCACACGCCTGGATTGTGTTTCTTAAGAAGACGAAATATGGGATCACATTTCTCAGTTAATTGTGAAATGAACCGAGCAATGTAATTTAACCTTCCAAGGAAACCTCGAACTTCTTTTTGAGTGTGCGGCGGAGGCAATTCTTGTATAGCCCGGACCTTGTCTGAGTCAATCTCGATTCCCTTCTTGCTGACTACGAAGCCCAACAATTTTCCCGATCTAGCTCCAAAAGTAAATTTTGTTGGATTGAGCTTAATTGGAATTTCCTCAGTCTAAAGAATAAATTCCTCAAAACTTGGATATGTTTCATTTCTGTTCGGGACTTTACGATCATATCATCGACATAAACTTCGATTTCTTTGTGCATCATATCATGGAACAAGGTCACCATGGCCCTTTGATATGTCGCTCTTGCAATTTTCAGCCCAAATGGCATCACCTTATAACAAAATGTACCCCATAAGGTTATGAAGGTAGTCTTTTCCATGTCTTCAGGATGCATTTTTATCTGATTGTATCCCGAAAAGCCATCCATGAAGGAAAATAGCGAATAGCCTGTCGTATTGTCTATTAAAGTATCAATGTGAGGCAAGATGAAATTGTCTTTCGGGCTGGCCTTATTTAAGTTTCTATAATCTACACACATTCGTACCTTCCTATCTTTCTTAGGGAAAGGCACAATGTTGGCTACCCATTCTGAGTATTTGACTTCCTGTAAGAATCCGGCATCAAACTGCTTTTTGACTTCCTCTTTTATTTTTAGCACAATGTCAGGCCTCATTCTCCAGAGCTTCTGCTAAACCGGCTTGCAATCCTCTTTTATGGTGAGGCGATGTACAACAATGTCAGTGCTTAACAATGGCATATCTTGGTATGACCATGCTAAGATATCTTTGAATTCTTGAAGTAACTCTACGAGGTCTCGCTTCGTTTCTTCAGTTATGCACGTTCCAATTTTCACTACCTTTCCTTCTTTCAAGGTCACAATCTTTACTGCCTCTTCATGAGGCAGAATTTATTTTTCATCTTATTTTACCATTCTTAACAAGTCCGGAGATAAGTCACAGTCTATGTCATCTTCAAAGTCCTAGGATCCCTCTAAACACATGTCTTGATCAAAAGGGGGTTCTAATTCCATAACAGCGTTACTCATGTCGTTGATATCCGAGAACCTGCTATAAGTACAAAGGAATATACAAAGAACGAATGAATTTAAGAATAATTATTTGTATGGTATGATTATGAATGTGTTGAAAGAATGATTTGGAAAAAGATCCAAGGAATGAAAGAATCTAACATAATTATTTGTATAGAAAGAATGAAAGAATCTAAAAGAATGAGAGGATATTTACTCAAAATGATATCAAATATGTATTTCATAATGATGTTTGGACATAAGCCTATTTCACAAAGGAATTCTTATTGCTTCTAGGCTTAAAGCAACAAGTGTGTTTTGAACATTACTCTGTGTAAGCTCTAAAAACTACAGGAATTTCTTCTGCAGTCCAATTGTTTAGAACACTCCCAGGTTCATAAGGGCGGATATCTGACAAGGTCCCCCATTCAGCGGTTTCTTCATGTATGGCATTTCCCATCATTTCTTCAACATATTCTTTCCTTGACGTTCTTCGCTCGGGATGAATAATCCCTCCCGATATGAAAGTTTTGGATACGTGGGGGAATATCATTGGTTCCAATTTGATTTCTTCCCCACTCACACATGCCCTTCTTCTTTCTTGCCTCTTTTCCAGTTCATTCCTTCTTTGTCTCGCATCTGGCTTGTACCCTAAGCCAAAGCGGTCATGCTTCTCCTTCAACATTGGAGCCCCAACTCTTCCCTGAAGATGTCTCCCTAATCCTTTTCCCGGTAGAGCTCCCTTTCCTACCGTCAGCTGTAATCCCATCCTGGTAGCCTTGGATATTTTTGGTACTGGAATCCTGTTCCCCTCAGTGATGAATGTTGCATTCACAAACTCCAAAGACCGGAAAGAACATTCAATTGCCTCATCATTTGCCTCCAAGTAAGGCACATCACTAGTTACGGCCGCGATAATATCTTCTTCAGCATTTATCGTCACCAGCCGACCTTCTGATACTAGCTTTAACTTCTGATGTAGTGACGAAGGCACTGCCCCGGCCGAATGTATCCAAGGTCTTCCCAATAAGCAATTGTAGGAGGGCTTGATATCCATTACTAGGAAGTCCATCTTATAAGTAGTTGAGCCAATCAACAGAGGTATTTCGATTCTTCCCATGACCCCTCTTTCTATGCCATCAAACGCCCTCACTATATTCTGGCATACCTTCATGTGTGAGCTATCCACAGGTAACCTGTTAAGTGTGGATAGGGGAAATACGTTCAGTGCCGATCCATTGTTGATCAGGACCCCTGAAAATGTGTATCCTTTGCATCTGGTAGTGATGTGCAGAGCTTTAGTGGATCCCATACCCCCTGGTGGTATTTCATCATCGTTAAAGAAGATGAATTTATCGGCACTTATGTTATTGACCAGCCGATCCAATTTATTGACAGAGATATCATCGGCCACGTACGTCTCGTTTAGCACTATCATCAATGCACTTCGGTTTACCTCTGAATTCAAGAGTAAAGCTAGTATAGATATGCGAGCTGGTTGTTTATGCAATTATTCCACAACGCTATACTCGCTGTGCTTCAAAAACTTCAGGAATTTCTTGACTTCCTCCTCTCTTACTGGCTCATTAACAAGTGGCTCAGGTCTGACTGCTTTTTCCTTCTTTTGCTCCACCATTATGGTTTTTCCTTTTACGGGTTTCGCTCGGGCATTTATCAAATCATAAAGCCTTCCACTACGCGTATAAAAACCTACATCTTGACCCTCTTTTGAAGCACTGGCTAAATTTTCCCTTCTCGGGATTGTCACATTGCAATCATAATTCCAAGGGACCCTTTTGCTATCCTTATAAGAGAAGATCGCCGGTTTTTGAATTATGATCTTTGGTGTCTTCTATACTCCAGCTTCATTGTTTTTAGGTCGCGAAATGATGACCACTGGATGATTAACTTTTGGGACCTTCGTTGTTGATTCTGACGCACATATGCTTCCTTCTTCTTTAACTCATTCACAGAACTCTATCTCTTTATTGTCAATCAGACCTTGCACCAAGGCTCTGAATTCTGCGCATTCTTGGATCTTGTGCCCCTCTTCATGATGGAACTCACAGTAGTTCCTCGTGTTTTTACAACTTCCTTCAGGATTCAAAATGCACAACCCCCTTTTTACCATCTCCATCCAGAACCATCTCAAAGGAGTTTTTACTTCAGCAATGTCGGTCTTGATTTTTCTCCCCACCTTTCCATCTATCGCATTTACCCCATTATCAGTGTGATTGGGTAGCGGATTTTCGGTACTAGGTGCATCATCAAATTCCACAATGCCCATTTTAATAAGTCTTTCAACTACTTTCTTAAAGGCAGTGCAGTTTTCTATTGAATGCCCCAAAATTCCTGTATGGCAGTCACATTGAGCGTTTGCATCGTACCATTTGGGGTATGGAGGCTATAATGGTTTTAAATAAAAAGGGGATACCACGTGTGCGTCAAATAAGCTTTGATACAACTCCATGTATGTCATTGAGATTTGTGTGAATTGGAGCTTCTCAGTGTTCTGCTTTGTGCCGGACTCCTGCCTTGATAAACCTTGTTGACCGGTAGCCATCGTTCTTGGCTGATTTACGGTAATCGATTTTGAGTAACCCTTGTTATATGTGCTCGTGTTGTTCACCTCGTTTTCTTTTTTCCTTGAGGTTGACCTTTTGTTACTCTCTCCAGCATCTATCTTTCCACTTCTTATCATATTCTCGATCATTTCACCCGTCATCACTATGTCTGAAAAACTTTTTGTAGCGCTTCCTATCATGTGAGTGATGAACGGGGCTTTTAGGGTGTTGATAAAGAGCATCGTAGTTTCTTTTTCTAGGAGCGGCGACTGAACTGGTATGGCAATTTCCCTCCATCTCTGCGCGTATTGCCTGAAACTCTCACTCGGTTTCTTCTCCATGTTCTGTAAGGTAATTCTATCAAGAGTCATATCCGTCACATGATTATACTGTTTCATGAATGCTTGAGCTAAGTTACTCCAGGAACCAATCCTAGTACGGCTCAATTGGTTATACCATTTGGATGCTGCTCTCACCAGATTGTCTTGGAAGTAGTGTATTAGTAGTTGATCGTTGATAACATACCCGGTCACTCGTCTGCAAAACATGGTGATGTGAGCTTCGAGGCAACTGGTCCCATTGTACTTTTCGAATTCTAGAATTTTGAACTTGTGGGGAAGCACTAGATCTGGGACCAAACTCAGATCTTTAGCATCGATTCCATTTTGCCTATCAGCATTTTCCATGGCCCTGAATTTTTCCTCCAGCTATTTACATCAGTCCTCTAACTGCTTTAGCAATTTTGTCATTTCCCTTTCCTTTTCTGCCACTTCATCAAGGTCAGGGGTAACAGGATTAGTTGGGTTATCCCCTGGGTTAGAACCTAATCCAGCTTGCAAGTTCATCGGTACTGAAACACCATCCTGAATTTGTTGAGGCCTGATTGTGACAGATGTTCTTCGAGGGTACACCTCAGGCTGTGTTGGGGTAAAACCCGGAGGATAGAGAGGTTCCTCATTATCTTCTCCAGCATTAACCATGGGGGCCTTTCCTTTATCTATTCCTCCAGTCAGCAGTTGAGTCAACTGTGTCATCATATTCCTTTGAGATTCCATCATTCGGTCCATCATGTCTTGTTGGATTTTAGCCAGTTGCTCTTGCATTTGCAATTGTAGCTGATCTTGCATCTCTTTTTGGAGTTGTTCAAGTCTTTCCAAAATTTGATCCATGTCTTTTATCTTTGCTCAAGTACCGTAAGGATGTTTGGTTGGTAAGTTTTTGTTGGTTTTCAGATTAATTCTGAAATGATTTTAACCAATTAGGGTCTTTCCATGAAATTTAAATGCACATGATGTGATGTAATGCGAATGCATGAAATAAATGCAAAAAGGCGTCGATTCTGATTCAATTTCATTTAGAAAACTTTACTAGAGAACAAAATTCTTTACATAAAATGGATTACAAATATACGGATAGCCGCATTATCTTCCACTTTATCAAGAAATTTGTTCTCCATGACAAGCTCTCTAATTTAGTAATCGAACGTGCATCGACACTCTTTCAAATGTGAAATGACATGCAATGCAATCATAACCAAAATAAAATGAAACACGTTAGTACAAAGTAAAAGCGAGCAAGAAAGAAACAAATAGAGCACCTATTCGGGTGACCACTAGGGTTTGTCGCAGTACTATCTAGGGTGGGCTCCTAGGGTTTCTACATGCGGTTTGGTTCTAAAATTGAGGTACCTGAACCAGCAGATTCCTCGATCCTCACCCATTATAGGCTCATACGGACCAAGTTCAGTTCAGGGGAATACATTTCCCTATGGCTGCACGGAGATGAAAATTTCACGAAGACAGGTACGGATGTATCCCGAAAGTGATTCACAATCCTGCACGAAGGTGAAAACCTCACGAAGGAGTAGCTTCTCACTCCCACTTAAAAGAGTAAGACCAAACAGTCCTTATGCAATATGATGCGAAAATATTCTACGAGACTCAACCCACAGCAATCATATAACACAAACAAATGCAATCAAAGGATCGTAATTTTTCAAATCAGATTTTCAATTTTCGACAACAAGACAGAAAATAATCAATTTTACGACTTGACTCTCTCATGTCCCCAGTGGAGTCGCCAAGCTGTCGAAACCATTTTTTTGTTTGAAAAACGGGGTCGACTTTAAAAACGAAAATGGAGTCGCCACCAATCTTTTTTTGAGGTGTGATCGGGTCACCTTGAGATTGATCGTTAAAACATTTTGATTTATTAAAACGATTATTTTGGCCTACAAAATTCGAGAAAACAGGTTCGGGAGTCGGTTACGCACAAGGAAGGATTAGCACCCTCGTAACGCCCAAAATTGGTACCTAATTGATTGATTAACGTCTCAATGTCGAAAATTTGAAAAGATTTTAAAATACGATCCTCTTTGTTTAAAGAAAAACTTGAATAAATTAAATTGGATGCTGAGACCCGCTTATTTCGAAGATGTAAAATGTCATGCCCAGTGAGTTAGGATACGACGTTTCGAATCCTCGAAACTAGTCCTGTCTTTTGACTTTTAAAACTAGGGCATTTAAATTCAAAAAGGATATTCGGTCATTTGGGTCAAATGAAAAATCGGAACCCAGTAAGTTAGGGCACAATTTCTCAAAATTCTAAATACAGAATATTGCCTTTGTTTTTAGAAATCCTTACCTCGAGATAACAAAATGTCACATCCAGTGAGTTAGGACACAACATTTTTGAGTTCCCGAGAATAAGTTTTTATTTAACTTATATGCTTTGATTTAAAAAAAAAAATTGGTTCTTTAGAATGGATGAGAAAAATCGAAACCCAGTAAGTTAGGGTACGATTTCTTTCGAATCTTAGAACGCGAAGTATTTGTTTATTTCAAAAAAATTTAATGCATCGGATAAAATGTAATACGATCGTAGTAAAATGGAAAATGAATTATAGTGCCGATATGCGTAACAGAATAAAAATGAGGGTGATAATATAAATAACAATAATAAAGGCAAAAATAAAATACAATAAAATAAAAGCTAAAACAAACAATCTATATAAAATAATAGGTAAAAATAAATAAATAAATAAACAAATAAATAAAATGAAAGAAAATAATAAATAAATAAAAAATAAAAAATAATAATAAATCAATAAATAAATAAATACTATGTACAATAGTTTAAAGATAATAAAATAATAATAATAACAATAATACAATAATAATAATAATAGACTATAATGAAAACACGTTAATAAACGAATAATAATAGTAAAATAAATAAATAAGAGTAATAATAATAATAATAATAATGATAATAGTAGTGAAAATAATAAAATAAATATTCTAATATTTGAAAGCATATATAAAAGGATATAAAATAATAAATAATAAATAAATAATCATAATGAAAATAATAATAATAAAATAAGAAATAAGTAGAGTCTATTTAAAAAAGTAAATAAAAATAAAAATAAAAATTCAACCTTAAAAATATCAATTTAATAATAATATAATAATAATAGTGGTAGTAATAAAATAATTATAATAATAGTAATAATAATATTATTAATATTAATATTAATAAGAATATTAAATTAATTAATGAAATAGCAACAATAACAAAAAAAGGGCTAAATTATAATAGATAAATGATTAAAGGACTAAATTGAGATTAAAATAAAATTGAATGGCCAGATTTAAAAAGGAAAAAAATGAATCGGGGCATAAATATAACGCGCGTAAAAGAGGGGGACCAATTGGGAAATTATTCCCTATTCCCGAAACGCAACGTTTTAAGCCCTAATCGAGGGATTAAATCGAACACAAAATAAACTTACAGGGGTAAAATTAAAAAAATAAAAATAAAAAAAGTGGAAGCCCCATTCGCGCAAATTGCCCCTTCACCGCAAAAACACGCAGATCCTGAGGGCTAATCGGGTCGGGTCTTGGGTTAGTGTTGAAACGGCGCCGTTTTGGCGCCTGAAACCAGGTCCCAAAACGACGTCGTACGGGCTATACTATAAATACTAAATTTTTGAAAAAAAAATTACTTTTCCAGCTTTTATAAAAAAATTTCTTTCTCCTCTTCTCTCTGGGCATCAACCCAGAATCCGGCCTTGGGCTCCGTCACCGGACCGCCGCCGTCTGTCGCCGTGTACGGGGGCCGGAGCTCAAAAAAAGGTGAGTTTTTTTTTCCTTTTTTAAATATATTTTAAGACTTATGTGTATAGTTTAGAAAAAAAAAATCTTTATGTACATGTACTAACAGTTTCGAAGAGAGTAAAAAAAAAAAGAAAGAAAAATAAAGAAAGAGAAAAACCTTTGCTGATCTACTATGTGATTTTTCGTATTGATTTCGTGTATTCGTAAAAAAGGGGCCGCTACAACGAATTTTCGTTCGGTTTTTATAACTGAAATCGAAAAATAAAATAAATAAATAAAATGAAATACAATCTTTTTTCCTTCTGTTTTGCTGTGCTATTTCTCTGTTTTGCAGGTTAAACCACCGTGGAGGCCCGAACGTATGAGGGCTGCGGCGCGCGTGGGGTGATGTGGCTGAAGAGGCATGCGGTGCCAGAAGGTTCCTTAGGGTTTCTTCTTTTTTTCTGCTTTGTTTTAGGTTTTGGACCGTTTGGGCTTAGGGTAATTAGGTTTGGGTTGGTTTGTAAATTGGGTAGTATTGGGACTGTTATTTTTTTGTAATGGACTGTTAAAAAATGAACTTTTATTTTATTTGTTTTTTTGTTTTGTTTTTTGGTTTAAATGGGCCCGAGCAAATTGGGCTGATTACACGATGGTTTGTAAGATGAAGACCCAAATACTCATTTGGCCAATTTCTTATAGATTTGCGACACTTTCAAGATTAATGGCGCCACTGATGACGCCATTCGTTTACGGTTCTTCACTTTCTCGTTGAGGAACAAGGCTGTAACAGCCCGATTTAGGGCCTAGTTAGAATAGTGGTTACGAGACCACAAATCTAAAGTAGAGACATGTGTTTTATGACTTTTGTGTGGTCTATGACATGTTTGCATGCTTATGTGAAAATTTCATGAAGAAATTTTATAATTTAGTGATCAATTTATTCATTAGGACTAAATTGCAAAGATTGGAAAATGTGAGATTTTAGAAGATTCAAGTATGAGATAACAATAGAAAATTTATTAGAGGTCCATATTTAGCAATTAGACCATTATAACTTATGATGGACAAAAATAGACATGGGAAGGAAAAATCTCAAGAAAGAGGCCTTAAGGGCATTTTAGTCATTTGATTAATAAACTAATAAAAAGGGAAAAAGAAGTCAAAAATGGTGTCCATCTTCTTCCCTAGGTGCCGAAATTTGGAGGAGAAGCTATAGCTAGGGTTTTGTTCATTTTCAAGCTCAAAGTAAGTGCATCCTAGCCCCATTTTTGATGTTCTTCGTATTTTTGAGATCCTCGTAGCTTAATTTAGCTATTTCTACCCTTATTTTGAGCTAGGGTTCATGTTTAAAAATTTACCCATGCATGACATGCATGTATTTTGATGTTTAATGGAGGAATATGAAAGTTTGATGTATAATAAACATCTTTTTCTAAGTGATTTTCATGGAAAATTCATAAAAAGGACCTAGTTGTAAAAGTGATAAAAATGTGTAGTAAAAATTAGTTTTGAAGGAAAGTGTGAGCTATTATAAGCTCAATATATGTTCGGCTAGGCTTGGGTAACCAAGGAAATGAGTACATTTCATTATACGACCTATGGACCATTTTGTAAATATGCGAAAGTTTAGGGGAAAAACTATAATTTTTTTCAAAGTGTGATATACGAGTTATTTTAGTCAACATGATCATTAAATAATTAAAATTGTCATTATAGATCAAGAAACACGAAGTCCGAACCGAAATCGAGGAAAGAACAAGGTGGTGGACTAAATCGAACAATTATACACATTTTGATAACGAGGTAAGTTTGTGTGTAATAAATCAACGTGATGTTATTATGTTTTAATATGCTTGATATCATAAGAAATGCATATTATCTCTATGAAATGGATTAACGAGGTATTGATGAAAGTATGATGAAATTATATTATGTGAAAGTCTCGGTTGAACCTTAGGAATAGAAATGATGCCATTGTCACGACATGATATTAAGGAGGTCTCATATAAGACCATGTCTGGGACATGGCTTCGGCACCGAAAGGAGATCCTGTATAAGACCATATCTGGGATATGGCATCGGCATCGAGTAGAAATCTCGTGTAAGACCACGTTTGGGACCTGTCTTCGGTAAGAAATCGTGTAAGACCATGTCTAGGACATGGCATCGATATACGATATCGTATAAGACCATATCTGGGATATGGCGTCGACATCGATGAGAGATCCCGTATAAGACCATATCTGGGATATGGCATCGGCATCAAGAAGTGATCCCATGTAAGACCATATCTGGGATATGGCATTGGCATCGTATTATATGAATGACGAGTTCGAGTATCCTTCGATATTCCAAGTGGTTCAACGGGGTAAAGAGTTAAGTTTATGTTCAAGATGTAAAAGTGCTAAAGTTATGTGATGAAGTGATACAGGTGTATATAAGAACCTCACGAGAAATGAGTTCGGTAGGTGTTATGAGATTGGTAAGAGTTAGCATGAGTAAGTTGTTTCAATGTGCTTGAGAATTTGAGTTATTACTCAATGTAATGTATGAATGTTATCATAAGCTCTTATGTTGCTATTTATTTCATGCAAACTTACTAAGCTTTATGCTTACCCCCTCTCTTTTCCCTTTCCTTGTAGTATCGCCAAGCTAGCTCAGGAATCGTAGGACGTCGGAGTTCGGCACACACTATCAAGCCATTCTTTTGGTATAGTAAAGTTGATTATTTTGGGTATGGCATGTATAGGAACTTGGTCATTTTGTTATATGTCATATTGGTTAGCCAAGTTGTTGGCTATTAATGTTACTCAATTCGTTTTGTAAATGGCCATTGGAATCAGCCAAAACTAGTTAAGTTATATCTATTCAATGATGATGAAATTCATGAATGTAGTGGAATTCAAGGTGTGGACGTCTTGATTATGGATATTAAGGTGCATTATTGTTATGTCATGTGTTGCTAGAAATAGTATAAATGTGGTTGTTTTTTTTTTAAGGGTGGCAAATGGCTTGGTAGATAGCCTTGCATTTGTCCACACAGGTAGACAAACGGGCGTGTGTCTAGGCCGTATGTGACACACGGTCTGCCCCATGGGTGTGTAGCCTGGTCGTGTGTCCCCTGCATCTAATTTGCAAAAAAATTAGTTCGTCACACGGGCCAGCACATGGGCGTGTGTATTGACCGTGTACCCCTAAGTATTTGCTGACATCATAAACAGAATGTCCCTTATTTTGGACAAGGCCTGGAGCACGGGCGTGTCACTTCTCTCACACAGGCGTGTGACCCCTGTTTTAAGGAAAAATTTTCTAAGTGTTTGTAAGTTTCAGGTTCAGTTTCGAACCAGTCTATATGTATGTTTCGGGTCTAGTAGACCTATAATAGGGACATTATGAATACAAATGAAGGGTTTTTAAGTATAAATGAAAATTTATGGCTGATATTGTATGAAGAAGTTGGTTAAGTTCGGTAATGCCTCGTACCTTGTTCCAGCATCGGATACAGGTAAGTGGTGTTACATTTAGTGGATCAGAGCTACGGTTTAGTCGATTCTCGGACTAACGTAGCGTAAGCACAAGTCTAGCTATACATGCAATACGTATGAGTATTTATATAATGATAGTGTGACGACTCCTGACGATTTAAATTATGTTTTCATATAGTAAATGGATCCCGACAGAGCAATGGCGGATGATGTAGAAAGTAACGCACCGGCCCTTGCCCAAGGGACGATGCCGACTGAAAATGAGAATAGACTAACGACTGTGAGTCAGAGAGGAGGAGAAGAGGCTAGGGAAGCCTTTCTCCACATGATGAATGCATGGTATACGGAGTTCGTTTGAACGAACCCGAACATGCAACCCCCTCCTCCCCCACCTATTCCTCAGCCTACCCCTATAGCTTCCCAAGTTGTAGAAGTGGTAAGAAGGGAAAAGCCCCCTGTTGATAGAATCCGGAAACAAGGAGCTGAGGAGTTTCGAGCTAATAAAGATGATGATCCAGAAAGAGCGAAATTTTGGCTTGAAAATACTATCAGAGTATTTGATGAATTATCATGCACACCTGAAGAGTGTATGAAGTGTGTGGTGTCACTCTTAAGAGATTCAGCTTACCAGTTGTGGAACACCCTTGTGTCAGTGGTACCAAGGGAGAAATTTAATTGGGAATTTTTCCAAGAAGAGTTCTGAAATAAGTATATTAGCCAAAGGTTTATTGACCAAAAAAGAAAGGAATTCCTCGAGCTAAAAGAAGGCCGAATGACGGTAACTGAATATGAACGTGAGTTTGTAAGGCTTAGTAAATATGCTCGGGAGTGTGTATCCACTGAAGCCATTATGTGTAAAAGGTTTGAGGATGGATTAAATGAGGATATCCGATTGTATGTTGGTGTCCTAGAACTAAAAGAATTTGTTGTGTTAGTAGATAGAGCTTGTAAGGCCGAGGAGTTGGCCAAAGAGAAAAGAAAGGTTAAAATCGAGTCTCGTGACTTGAGGAAGAGACATTTGAGCAAGTCATTTCAATCCTCATCCAAGAAATCAAGAGAGTTTACTACTCGATCAACCATTTCAGCTGGATTTTCAAACCGAAGTAAAGGTAAATAGTACTCGGGTTCTAAAGCTCAGACCACCTCGATTGCTAGTGTTGGTAATGCTCGACCAAGTAGACCGGAATGTTCACAGTGTGGCAGACGTCACCCCGGTGAGTCCCAAGCACATGAGAGAACTTGTTTCAAGTGTGGATCCCAATATAATTTTATTAGGGAATGCCCTGAGATGGTTAAAAAAGAGAAATTTCAGAGTGCAAGATCGGGAAGTACTACTAGAGGGAGATCACAGAGAAATCCTGGAAATGGAACGAGTAGCAAGAGTACGCCTAGAGAGCAAACTGCAAGATCTGAGGGTAGAGCGCCTGCGAGGACTTATGCTATTCGCGCTCGCGAAGAGGCGTCATCCCCTGATGTGATTACGGGTACATTTTCTCTCTATGATACTCATATTGTTGCTTTAATTGATCTGGGATCTACCCACTCGTATATTTGCATGAAATTAGTATCTAGCATGAACATGCCTGTAGAGTCTACAAAATTTGTGATAAAGGTGTCAAATCCCCTAGGCAAATGTGTGTTAGTTGATAAAGTATGCAAAGTTGCCCTTTGATGATTAGAGGTCATTATTTTTTGGCAAATCTCATGCTATTTCCATTTGATGAATTCGATGTAATTCTTGGTATGGATTGGTTAACTATTCATGATGTGATAGTAAATTATGGAATGAAACTTATTGAGTTAAAATGTGAAAATGGGGATATTCTTCGTGTTGAATCAGATGAACAAGACAGATTGCCTGTAGTGATTTCTCATATGTCTGCCCAAAAATATGTAAGAAAGGGATATGAAGCTTATCTTGCCTTTATGATGAATGACAAAGAGATTGAGTTAAGAATTGAATCAATGCCCATAGTATGTGAGTATCCATATGTGTTTCCAGAAGAATTGCCAGGGTTGCCTCCGGTTAGAGAGGTTGAATTTGGCATTGAACTAGCCCCTGGTACTGCCCTCATTTCGATTGCTCCGTACAGGATGGCTCCAACCGAGTTGAGAGAATTGAAGGCACAGTTACAATAGTTGACGGATAAAGGTTTCGCAAGACCAAGTTATTCTCCATGGGGTGCTCCCGTATTATTTGTGAAAAACAAAGATGGTTCCATGAGGTTATGTATAGATTATCGACAGCTTAATAAGGTAACCGTAAAGAACAAGTACCCATTGCCAAGGATTGATGATTTGTTTGACCAGTTGAAGGGAGCCACTGTGTTTTCCAAGATAGATTTGAGGTCTGGTTATTACCAGTTGAGAGTCAAAGACTCAGATGTGCCGAAAATTGCATTTCAGACAAGGTATGGTCACTACGAGTTTTTAGACATGCCTTTCGGTTTAACCAATGCCCCGCTGTGTTTATGGATTTAATGAATCGCATCTTTCGGCCATATTTGGATAAAAATTTTGTAGTCTTCATTGATGATATATTGATTTATTCTCGTGATGAAAACGAGTATGCTGAGCATTTGAGGACAGTCTTACAAATCTTACGAGATAATCAGTTATATGCCAAGTTTAGTAAAAGTGAATTTTGGATTAAAAAAGGCAGATTTTTTGGGCATATTGTCTCGGGAGATGGAATTAGAGTTGACCTGAGTAAGATTTCAGCAATTGTGGATTGGAAGCCGCCAAGGAACGTATCCGAGGTTAGAAGTTTTCTAGGCCTAGCTGGTTATTACAGACGGTTTGTCAAGGGATTTTCCATGATAGCTACTCCGATGATGAGGCTATTGCAAAAAGATGTGAAGTTTGAGTGGACAGAAAAGTGCCAACAAAGTTTTGAGAAATTGAAGGCACTGTTGACTGAGGCTCCAGTTTTAGTGCAACCTGAACCGGGAAAAGAATTTGTGGTTTATAATGATGCATCTTTGAATGGATTGGGTGGTGTACTCATGCAAGAGGGCAAGGTGATCGCTTATGCCTCTAGACAGTTAAAGCCACACGAGAAGAATTACCCGACACATAATTTGGAATTAGCTGCCATCATATTTGCATTGAAGATTTGGAGACACTATTTGTATGGCAAGAAATGTTGGGTATTCACTGATCATAAAAGTCTAAAGTACTAGATGACTAAAAAAGAATTGAATCTAAGGCAACGAAGATGGTTGGAGTTGATAAAGGATTACGAGTTAGCGATTGACTGCCATCAGGGAAAAGTGAACGTGGTCACCAATGCCTTGAGTAGGAAATCCTTGTTTGCATTGAGGGCCATGAATACACGAATGGCTTTGTCAGATGATGGTTCTATTCTAGCCGAGTTGAGAGCTAGACCGATGTTTCTCCAAGAGATTTATGAAGCTCAGAAAGGCGATAATGATTTGCAGACTAAAAGAGTTTAATGTGAGTCGAATGTTGAGTCAGACTTTCGGATTAGTCCTGATGGATGTTTGATGTTCTGAGATAGGGTCTGTGTACCTAGAGATGAGGATCTTATTCGGAAAATTTTGCACGAAGCACATAGTGGGTGTTTATCTATTCATCCAGGCAGTACAAAGATGTATAATGATTTGAAGAAATGGTATTGGTGGCCGAGTATGAAGAAAGATATATCTGAGTTCATATCGAGATGCTTGATTTGTCAGTAAGTAAAAGTTGAGCACCAAGTACCTTCGGGTCTACTTCAGCCTATTATGGTTCCCGAGTGGAAGTGGAACCATATTGCTATGGACTTTGTGACGTGTTTGCCTTTGACATCGAAAAAGAAGGATGTTGTATGGATTGTGCTTGATAGACTTACAAAGTTAGCCCATTTTATACCGGTACGCATTGACTATTCACTTGATAAGTTGGCGGATTTGTATGTGTCAGAAATTGTGAGACTTCACGGAGTACCGTTGTCGAATATATCGGATAGAGATTCGAGATTTACATCACGATTTTGGAAAAAGTTGCAAGAAGCCTTGGGCACAAAATTGAGCTTTAGTACAGCTTTCCATCCGCAAACCGACGGACAGTTAGAAAGGATAATTCAGATACTTGAAGACATGCTTCGTTGTTATGTTTTAGAATTTCAAGGTAATTGGGAAAAGTACTTACCATTAGTAGAATTTGCCTACAATAACAGTTTTCAGTCGAGCTTGAAAATGGCACCTTATGAGGCATTATATGGGCGTAAGTGTCGAACACCCTTGTATTGGACTGAACTCAGAGAGAATCAGATTCACGGGGTCGATTTAGTTAGAGAAACTGAAGAGAAGGTAAAAGTGATTCGTGATTGTTTAAAAGCTGCTTCTGATAGGAAAAAGTCCTACGCGAATTTGAAAAGAAGAGAGATTGAGTTTCAAGTTGGTGATAAGGTATTTTTGAAAGTGTCACCATGGAAGAAGGTTCTCAGATTTGGCCGGAAAGGCAAATTGAGTCCGCGCTTTATCAGACCGTATGAGATTATCGAAAGGATAGGGTCGGTAGCCTATCGTTTGGCTCTGCCATCTGAGTTGGAAAAGATTCATGATATATTTCACGTGTCTATATTGCGACATTACCGATCATATCCTTCGCATGTGTTTGTACCGACAGAGGTTGAAATTCAACCCGATATGACTTATGGTGAAAAGCCGGTTAAGATTTTGGCACGAGAAGTTAAACAGTTAAGAAATAAAAGTATAGCCCTTATGAAAGTACTATGGCAAAGACATGGGGTAGAAGATGCTACGTGGGAGCCCGAGGAGGCCATGAGAAACCAATATCCCAACCTTTTTACCGGTAAGATTTTCGGGGACGAAAATCCCTAAGGGAAGAGAATTGTAACAACCCAATTTAGGGCCTAATCAGAATAGTGGTTGCGAGACCACAAATCTGAAGTAGAGACATGTGTTTTATGACTTTTGTGTGGTCTATGACATGTTTGCATGCTTATGTGAAAATTTCATGAAGAAATTTTATAATTTAGTGATCAATTTATTCATTAGGACTAAATTGCAAAGATTGGAAAATATGAGATTCTAGAAGATTCAAGTATGAGAAAGCAATAGAAAATTTATTAGAGGTCCTTATTTAGCAATTAGACCATTATAACTTATGATGAACAAAAATAGACATAGGAAGGAAAAATCTCAAGAAAGGGGCCTTAAGGGCATTTTAGTCATTTGGTTAATAAACTAATAAAAAGGGAAAAAGAAGTCAAAAATGGTGTCCATCTTCTTCCCTAGGTCCCAAAATTTGGAGGAGAAGCCATAGCTAGGGTTTTGTTCATTTTCAAGCACAAAGTAAGTGCATCCTAGCCCCATTTTTGATGTTCTTCGTATTTTTTGAGATCCTCGTAGCTTAATTTAGCTATTTGTACCCTTATTTTGAGCTAGGGTTCATGTTTAAAAATTTACCCATGCATGACATGCATGTATTTTGATGTTTAATGGAGGAATATGAAAGTTTGATGTATAATAAACTTTTTTTTCTAAGTGATTTTCATGGAAAATTCATAAAAAGGACCTAGTTGTAAAAATGATAAAAATGTGTAGTAAAAATCAGTTTTGAAGGAAACTGTGAGCTGTTATAAGCTCAATATATGTTCGGCTAGGCTTGGGTAACCAAGGAAATGAGTACATTTCATTATACAAGCCTAGGGACCATTTTGTAAATATGCAAAAGTTTAGGGGCAAAACTATAATTTTTCCAAAGTGTGATATACAAGTTATTTTAGTCAATGTGATCATTAAATAAGTGAAATTTTCATTATAGATCAAGAAACACGAGTCCAGACCGAAACCGAGGAAAGAACAAGGTGGTGAACTAAATCGAACAATTATACACATTTTGCTAACGAGGTAAGTTTGTGTGTAATAAATCAACATGATGTTATTATGTTTTAATATACTTGATATCATAAGAAATGCATATTATCTCTATGAAATGGATTAATGAGGTATTGATGAAAGTATGATGAAATTATAATATGTGAAAGTCCCGGTTGAACCTTAGGAATAGAAAGGATACCATTGTCACGACATGAGATTAAGGAGGTCCCGTATAAGACCATGTGTGGGACATGGCTTCAGCACCGAAAAGAGATCTCTTGTAAGACCATATCTGGGATATGGCATCGGTATTGAGTAGAAATCCCGTGTAAGACCACGTTTGGGACCTGTCTTCGGTAAGAAATCGTGTAAGACCATGTCTAGGACATGGCATCGATATACGATCTCGTATAAGACCATATCTGGGATATGGCATCGACATCGATGAGAGATCCCGTATAAGACCATATCTGGGATATGGCATCGGCATCAAGAAGTGATCCCATGTAAGACCATATCTGGGATATGGCATTGGCATCGTATTATATGAATGACGAGTTCGAGTATCCTTTGATATTCCAAGTGGTTCAACGGGGTAAAGAGTTAAGTTTATGTTCAAGATGTAAAAGTGCTAAAGTTATGTGATGAAGTGATACATGTAACACCCCAAACCCGGTCAACATGCTACGACCGAATCCAGCATGTCACAGGGAAAAACATTTTTTTAAAGAAGACAGGAGGTTGTTTTAATTTTGTAAAGAATCGTTATTGAAAACAAGTTGCCGTCTCTTATTTTAAGAAAACCTTTGATTTTCATGAAAAGCCGAATTAGTTTAAGTAATATCGCTAAAACCGTCCAAATTTGGTCTTAAAGAAAAACTCAGTTAACTTGTTGTTACTACTTGTTTGTCGTTACCCGATGGTAAAGTTTTAGAAAAACCCGACGAGTTGGAAAGTTTGGAAAACATTCTTTTTATAGGTTATTTAGGCATGCCGTTTCGTTTAACTTATACAAATTTCCGCGAGAAATAAAGCAGATAAATAAACCCCAAAATGAAAGTTAGTGGCCTTATTACAACCCGGAAACCAAATTTAAAGTAAAGTAAACCAAAATAGTAATTTAAAACAAAACCCGAAAGAGAATGCGCATGGCCACCTCGAGTCCGCCCCGGCTCCGCATCTGCGATCTACGAATCATCTGCAAAATGTAAAGGAAGGGGTGAGTCACCGAGACCTAGTGTATACTTCCCAAACCCGAAAATGTTAATTCCCTTACACAGTTTCATAAGCCAACATGCATGTCATGCAACCCCAAAACCTAACCATCCGAAACTCCTGAATCTACCCCGTGTAGTACCAAACCACTGGTGGTCAAAACCACTGGTGACCGTAGTCACAAATAATATACATATGTGGTTAAAACCACTGGTGACCGTAGTCACAAATAATGTGTGTGGGGCCAACCCATATTGTGGTCACAACCACTGGTGACAATCCCGTATATCATCATGTGTGGCCAACCCACTGTGGTACCAAACCACTGGGACGAGTCAGAAAGATAAATATATGTGGTACCAAACCACTGGTGGTCAAAACCATTGAGACTTAGTCACAATAATATAGAAAGTGGGGCCAACCCACTGTGTGGTCAAAACCACTGGTGACAGTCTAGAATCATGCCTTCCCCCTCCTCTCATCATACCCATTTTTATGAACATGCTTTTAATGGCATAATAATCATGCTTAACATACAAAAATCACATGGCATGGCATATACAGATTTACATAGGCATTTAATGTTAGCCAATCAAGTGGACTTACCCAGAGTCCTCGCTTTTACCCACAAGGGTAACATACCCATTTCAACGGTTATTCCGGCTTTTGACAATATACATGATAAACATATTAACTAATGAAGTGTGTAAGAGTTACACACCTGATTACCCGTAATACGACGCTCTCTATGTCGGTACTGTTGTTAATTGACACTACCGCTATCTGTCTACTGCTTTGTTCAGATGCCGGCCCACACCTCGGTGGCCAATCGTGAACAGCCGACACTGCCCTCCTTTTGAACTTAGGGGCTGGGGTCTCAGATCTAACCCCACCTACCGCTTGGCTGACATTAGGGTCCATAATACCTTTGGTCACTAAATCAGATTAACACAGAGAATAACTAAGAATGGAGATTTAACCCGAAGAACAGATCCCTTTACCTAGACGTACATGATCTCAAGATCAAGATCCAAACTACGAACCGAGCAAGTCCCGAGAATCCAAACTTATACGTCACCCCCTTCCTATATTCGGCCAAACACATCACTATTAAACAAATAGCCATTCGGCTTTGGTCATGAAATCCCGAAAGAGATAACGTGAGAAAATGACCGCCCCCTTACCTCAACACCTTACCATCACCAAGCAAAAGCCGAAGCAACATGAAGACGAGCCCCCCTTCAATCGGCCAAGAACCAACAATATAGGATTAATGCCTTCGGCATCAGCAAGAAGAAAAGAAGATTTAAAACTAGAGGGAGACACTTACCACGATTGAACAGATATCCGATCAACAAGTTATGCCGCCAAATAAGAATGATCCCCAAGATGTGGGTTGAGATTCGGCTAGAGTAGATTTTTCGGGAAAGAGAAGCACATAGAATGCTCTTGGGATCCAAGAGGTTTCGGCTATGGTTCCAAAAGAAGAGAAAGAAACCGAAAGAGAAGGAGGGTAATGGTTTCGGCTCTTGCTTACATAAATAAAGGAAGAAAAAGAAGAGTGATATGGCTTTGGAGAGATTCGGCTACAAAGGGTTTCAAGAAGAAAGATGAAAACAAAAGTAAAAATGAGATAGATATGGTGTTTTTGGCTTTTGAAGATGAGAAGGACAGAATACACCAAAGTGACCCTAATGGTCTTTTAATGTTTCGGCTAAGATGGAAAAAGAAGAAGAACCGAAATTGCCTAGACAACTTTCGGCAAAGAAGAAAATAGAGGGGTTTTTGAGAGAGAGTTCTAAGCACAACTCTACCTGCCGAAAAAAAAAGAACTGAAACCACTTGTACCTTAACCAAATTCGACACACTCACTCCCTGCCAACACAAAATCGATTCCCCCTTCCCTATGCAGAGTTTAGAATTCGGCCAACTCTAGCTCCCATGTTCATCTCCTCAATTTTCTCCTGGCCACTGATTCAAATCGATTTGAATGAGTCAAACTCCTACAATTTCTCTTCTCCACCCATTTGAATCTATTGACTCTTTCAACATCTATCCATCAGAGTCCATCTTGAGCACATCTCCTCCAGTCCCCGCGCCAAAAGAATATGCAGAAAGGGATCTTCACAAATTTCGAACCAAAGCTCTCCCACTTGCATGTGGCGTCACTCTCCTTGTGCTTAAGTGGCGCCTACCTTGCCACTTTACCACTGGGATACTTGTGTCAAAACACTCCAATAATTTCCCTTAACACCTAACTCACCCAGCTCCCCCCTTCTTAGAAGCCCAAAACGAAAATTTTTGCTATGGCTCAGGCCTACCCCTGGCTCATGCCTGAACCCCAAAACACCCTAAACTAGCTCAACAACCATACCATCACATGCAAACACACATAAATGCAAAGACCCCAATTTAAGGATGTTACAATACAGGTGTATATGAGAACCTCACGAGAAATGAGTTCGATAGGTGTTATGAGATTGGTAAGAGTAAGCATGAGTAAGTTATGTCAATGTGCTTGAGAATTTGAGTTATTACTCAATGTAATGTATGAATGTTATCATAAGCTCTTATGTTGCTATTTATTTCATGCAAACTTACTAAGCTTTATGCTTACCCCCTCTCTTTTCCCTTTCCTTGTAGTATCGCCAAGCTAGCTTGGGAATCGTAGGACGTCGGAGTTCGGCACACACTATCAAGCCATTCTTTTGGTATAGTAAAGTTGATTATTTTGGGTATGGCATGTATAGGAACTTGGTCATTTTGTTATATGTCATATTGGTTAGCCAAGGTGTTGGCTATTAATGTTACTCAATTCGTTTTGTAAATGGCCATTGGAATCAGCCAAAACTAGTTAAGTTATATATATTCAATGATGATGAAATTCATGAATGTCGTGGAATTCAAGGTGTGGACGTCTTGATTATGGATATTGAGGTGCATTATTGTTATGTTATGTGTTGTTAGAAATAGTATAAATGTGGTTGTTTTTTTTCAGGGTGGCAAATGGCTTGGTAGATAACCTTGCATTTATCCACATGGGTAGACACACGGGCGTGTGTCTAGGCTGTGTGTGACACACGGTCCGCCCCATGGGTGTGTAGCCTGGTCGTGTGTCCCCTGCATCTAATTTGCGAAAAATTTAGTTCGTCACACGGGCCAGCACACGGGCGTGTGGATTGACCGTGTGCCCCTAAGTATTTGCTGACATCATAAATAGAATGTCCCTTATTTTGGACACGGCCTGGAGCACGGGCGTGTGACATGCCACACGGGCATGTCACTTCTCTCACATGGGTGTGTGGCCTTGTTTTAAGGAAAAAAATTCTAAGTGTTTGTAAGTTTTAGGTTCAATCCTGAACCAGTCAATATGTATGTTTTGGGTCTAGTAGACCTATAATAGGGACATTATGAATACGAATGAAGGGTTTTTAAGTATAAATGAAAATTTATGGCCGATATTGTATGAAGAAGTCGGTTAAGTTCGATAATGCCTCGTACCCTGTTCCGGCGTCAGATACGGGTAAGGGGTGTTACAAAGGCAAAACAGTGGTTAAACTCTTTACCACAAGGTTTCATCACTACATGGGCTAAAATGACCGAGAAGTTTCTTTTGAAGTACTTCCCACCGGCTAAAACGACGAAGTTGAAGAACGACATCTCTTCTTTTATTCAGATCAATTTAGAGACTTTATATGATGCATGGGAGAGATACAAGGATCTATTGAGAATGTGCCCTCATCATGGGTTACCTTTATGGTTACAAGTTTAAACCTTCTACAATGGTTTGAATCCCTCAATAAGGCAGTTAATTGATGCAACAGCTGGTGGTACACTGAAATAATACACCCCAGGTAGCCTATGAGTTTATTAAGGAGATGGCACTGAATAATTATCAGTGGCAAGTCATGTGGACAAAACCAATGAAAGAAACCGGTGTTTTTAATTTAGATGTAGTCACAATGTTATCAAACCAAGTGGAAGCACTAAATAAGAAAATTGATGGTTTATATTTTTCTACGTAGGTGAATCAGGTGATGCAATGTGATATAAATAGAGGTGGAATGACTAATCAGAATGTTTACCCTTTGGTCCTAGGACAGAGAATGAGTAACTATATGGGTAATAATTTTAGACCTCAAAATAACCCTTATAGTAATAACTATAATGTAGGTTAGAGGAACCATCTTATCTTTTCTAGGGCTGGCCAAGGAAATCAGAGAACACAACCTCCTCCGTGCTTTCAACAACCTTATCAACAAGAGAAGAAGCTGAACCTTGAGGAGATGTTGACAAAATTTATATCGGTTCCAGAAACCCGTTTTCAAAACACTGAGGCAATATTGAAAAATCAACAATCATCGATTTAAGGACTCAAAAATCAAATAGGCCAGCTTGCTAAACTAATTTCAGAACGACCACAAGGTAGCTTGTTTAGCAATACTGAACCTAACCCTAGGGAGCAGCTTCACCCAATTACTGTTCGAGACGTGGAAGGGTCAGTTAACCTAAACAGAAACTGAGGCAAGAAGATGTGGTGAACAATGATGAGGTTGAGGAAGATAGGAAAGAACAAAAGTCGATTGTCAAAGAATATAAAGCTCGAGTTCCAAATCCAAACGCAATGAAGGGAGACCCTACGAACGAACAATTTGGTAAATTTCTTAAGCTGCTAAAAAAATTACACATTAACTTATCATTTGTTGAAACTCTTTCACAGATGCCAAATCATGTCAAATTCTTAAAGGAGTTGTTAACAAACAAGAGGAAGATAGACGACTCGTCGACTGTAGAGCTCAATGCAGTTTGCTCATTCATTCTCCAAAACAAACTACCCAACAAACTAAAAGATCCAGGGAGTTTTACTATTACTTGTCTCATTGGTAATTTAAATATTGAAAATGCTTTGGCAGATTTAGGGGCTAGTATTAATGTCATGCCTTATAAAATATTTAAACAACTTGGTCTTGGGAAACCCAAACACACTAGGATGAGTATTCAACTAGCGGATAGAATCATTAGATATCGTAAGGGTATTATTGAGGATGTACTCGTTAAAATCGATAAATTCATATTCCCCGTTAACTTTGTTGTGTTAGACATGGATGAGGATAGTGAGGTACCTTTGATCTTAGGTCGACCATTCTTAGCCATTGCAAGGACTATTATTGATGTTGGTACGGGAGAACTTGTGCTTCGTGTAGGTGACAAAAAGATTACTCTTCAAGCACGTGATTCTGTGAGAGTCTCTAGTGAGCGAGATGATATGAAACATTCCATTATTGTTAGTAACCACATTGCTTAACCCTCTTTGCAGGAAATTCCTCGAGAAAACGTGTTGGAGCCATATTTCAGTCAAGGTGACAGAAACAAAATAACTTATGAAGAGCGAATGGTGCAACTCGATGAACTAAATGAGTGGCGAACGCATGTTGAGGAGAAATTGAGAAAACACGATGCAGAGCCAAAGCGACGCCATGATGAGCATGTTATTAGAGCAAACCAATTTAAGGTTGGGGACAAAGTACTGCTAGACAAATTGGATCCACGAATCTATCCTTCAGAGCTTGAGTCAAACGGATCGAACGCATTCACTATACTGAACGTCTTCCTATACAGTACAGTCGAGGTAACACATTCTGAGTTCGGCACTTTTAAGGAAAATAGTATTCTACTCAAACATTATATTGGTATTAAAATTGATAACGAGGAAGAGGAGTTTCAGCTTTGAGAACCACCGAAATCGTGCGCATACAAGGTAAATTCGAGCTTAGACTCTAAATAATCGCTTCTCGGGACGCAACCCGAGTGTTTAAGTTTTGCTAATTCTTTTAATTTTATGCATGTTCATTTGAAATTAATTAAATTAAATTTTTAATTTAAAAAATATATTTTTGACCCACACGGATGTGTCCCAGGCCATGTGCACAAGGGAGTGTTCTACAGTGAGTCACATGGTCTGGCGACACGGCCGTGTGGCACACATGGCCTGGACACACGAGCGTGTCATAGGCCGTATGCACAAGGGAGTGTTCCACAGTGAGTTACACGGTGTGAAAACATGACTGTGTAGGTCACACGGCCTAGACACATGGGCGTGTCCTTGGTCGTGTGAGTTCTTGGACTTAATTTTTCCAATTTCGATTGTTATACGACCTAAGGATCCACACGGCTGTGTGAATACTGGAGTTAATTTTTCAAATTTAATTACAAGTCAGTGAGTTACACGGGCCATAGACAAGGTCGTGTGGCCCAACACGGGCCTAAACACAACCGTGTCCCCTTTTTAACCCAAACCCTAAATTTGTTTTTCTTCCTATTCACTTTGTCTTCTTCTTCTTCCCCCCCGCCGTTCGATCTAACTCCTCACCATCCCGACGCTACCGACTGCCATTCATCGTCCGAACCCTAGCCGCTATTGAACCCTTCCCTCACTAGACCGGCCACGTCATCGCACCCTCGCCCCCCACCTCTAGGCGCCCTCCTTTTTCTTTTTTCCCCCTCTCCCTTCGACGCTGGAACTCCCCCATCGTTCATGCTCCTTCCCTATCTTGAAAAGTCGCACGAACCACTGATCTCTGCCGTGAGCACCACTTCCCTCGCACCGTCGTCCCTGCCCTCCAATTCCCACAGCCGACCGTCGGTCCCCCACTGTTTGCCCTTCCTTCTTATTTTTAGATTTTTTATTTTTATATTTTTATATTTTTTATTTATTGTTCTTATTTATTTTTTTCCTTTCATTTGTCTTATTATTCCTATTGTTACTAGTTTTATTATTTTTATTTTTATTTTTATGCTTATTCTTGTTATGATCATTTTTATTATTTTTTCTATCGTTCTTTGCATTGTTATTCCTGTTATTGATTATTTCTATTATTTTATTATTTTTAGTACCGTTCATTATTGGTTCTTTTTAGTATTAAGTCTTGTTTCTTTTAATATTCTTTTATTATTATTGTTTATATTATGTTCGATATCAATTTATTTATTTTTCGTCGAGTTGTTGATGTTGACTTTGATTTTTTTATTGCATGGGTTATTGGATTGCCTCTACTCTAGTTGATTCATCCATTTGCTTCATTTGATGTTGATATTTGATTATTTTATTTTATTGTAGATTCTTCATGATGAACACTAGAGGCAAATCTAAGGTCACCGTCCTCGCTTCAAAAAAGCTGAAGACTCCGGGAGTGACCTCATTTTTAGGGGCTTCCGCCGATGCACGCCATCCATGTCTCCGATTTTCACAAGGTCCCTAGGAGGACCTATATCAGCATCTTCGACATCGGTCGTTTGGATTAGGCCGTTGTATTGATATGGCGGCTTTAGAGCATGTCCAGTTAGCTGATAAAGTGCGTGCACTGATTTGCACAGATCCATGAGACCGTTTCTTCTCCATCGTCAAGCCCACTTATTCGGAGCTCACCTTAGAGTTTTGTTCAACATTCGTTCTTCAGCACGTGAGGTCGAACCACGATGAGCCATGCCTATTTCTTTTGGACTCAACGGTACGACGCATCATCTGAGCATCCTTGAGTTCGGAGCTACCTTAGGACTCTATACTGAGGAGTTCATGAGTGCCGAGGGGTTCCTCACTTTATACTGGCACATCCACTACTTGCCATATTTATGCTGGACAGAGTTGACTGCTAGTACGAAGCCCTATGACCTGAGTTGGTCGAAGGTGACTTCACTACCTCCGGCTTTGCGATATATAAATGCCATCTTGGCCCACACGTTGACCGGTCAGAGGGAGAGCACCAGAGTCGTCGGTACATTCAACGCATACTTCCTTTGGAGCATGGCCACGGGGCGCACTTTCGATCTAGCCTACTTCATTGCCCTAGCTTTTCGCCATTAGACAGATCGCAGTAGGAAGGGTCCTATCTGCTTAGGCCCCTACGTGACTTGCCTCGCACGACACTTCCTGTAACGACCCAAAATTTACGGTTATTAGAAAAGTGCATTTTCGGGTCATTGTTCTCGTAAAACGGGTTCGTAAATATTTATTAAAAATGTTTACGAAGTTAATTGTGAGGTTAATTAGGTTTTGGCTAGGTGAATTAGCTTGAATTAAGGTTAATTTAGTGTAAGGAATAGATTGAATATAGGGTAAAAGTTGAATAATAGAATCAAGAAAAATTGAAGGACTAAATTAGCAAATAAACCATAAAGGATATAAGAGACAAATGTATGGAAAATATTATTCCATGTGTATGTATAATATACATATATTTATACTTAATACTTAAGTATAATATAATAATATAATAAAATAATATAATAATAATTAAAGTAAATAAAAGAAACAAAATAAAAAAAATAGAAAAACAAACAGAATAGTAGAAACGAAACAGGGGAAGGAAAGAAAGAAAGAAAGAAAAAGAAGGAAAAATTAGGGTTTTAAGATTTCAAGATTAATTGGTAAGTCAATTTAGTCCCTTGTAATTTTGATGTTTTTGGAATCCTAGAACAAAATATTACTTGATTTATGTGGAAATTTTGAATTGAATTTTAGATGTGAGTTATGTTGAATTAATTGAGGAATTAGGGTTTAAATTGATAGAATTTCAAGTTAGAATTGAGAAAATGATTGAATTGTAAAGAAAATCACAAGTTTTATATAATAGGGACTAAATTGAAAGAAATTCAAAATTTGGGTTTTATGGTGAAATTAGAGAGTTAAATTTAGTTTTAAGTGATAAATTGAATGAAAAATAAAGAATAAATTGTAAAGACATAAAGTTAGTATTGGTTAGGGATTAAATTGAAAATTATACAAGAGTTGAGTATAAATTGAAATGTTCAATTTGAAATTGTAGTGTATTGATAAATTTTAATTTTTTAATTTCCATAGTTAACTTTGAGCCGGAAGCCTCGACTAGGAAAGGAAAAGAGAAAGTCAACGAGGATTAGCTCGGAAAATACGGTTTGTATTTCTATAATTCGAAAACTAAAACTATTTGTTGTATTTATTATTATGTATGGTAAGTGAAATTGAGGTGAGTTTGATATATTGATATTGAATTGAATTGTTTTGTGAACATATGTGTATGATTGAAAAGTGTATTGAATTAAAATTGATTAAAATTGTATATTGATTGGAAATTGAATTATGAATTGAAATACCCTATTAATAGTGTCGGGCTAAGTCGGATATAGTTGGCATGCCATAGGATTGGAAGTGTTCAGGGTTACTTCGACTTCGAGTCGATAAGGCACTATGTGTCGTATTGTTACTTCGAATAAATCCGATGAGGTATTGAGTATCGTATTGTTTTACTTTGGCATGGCCGATAAGGCACTGAGTGCCGTACTGGTGTGTTTTGGTTGGATCCGCGTATCCGTCCGAGTCCGAGTCATGTTAATAGGGGTGTACAACTGTATTGAACAATTGATTGTTATTGAATGGTATTGAATGATATTGAATATGGATTGGAATGAGCAATGAAATGAAATATGTAATTGAAATGCATGAAATTGCATGAATCATGGATTCATGAAAAGGATGTTGATATTGAAATTGAATTGAGTATCTTATTGTGAAAAGTTATTAAATAGCAATTATGAGATTGATATAGAAGAGATGATAATTGAAAGTGTTATGAATGATATGTATAAGAAATTGATTAATTGTTTGAATGATTATGTTTGTGTGAATATATATATAAACAATATAAATTTTTACTTAATACATATTCGGGTTATAGAAATACCACTGAGTTTATACTCAACGTACGGTTTGTTTCCGTGCGCAGGTTAGGTAAAGTCAGATCGTTGATCAGAATCCAGAGCCAATCCCGAACTCAAAGTGGTGATGTACATTTCTTTTTGGTAAATGGCATGTACCTAGGATGTTATACTTGTCATTTTGGATATTGTTTGTAAATGAAGTGTAAGTTAATATTGGTACTTATATAAATATGTTTTGGGTTATAGCTATTAAATGGTATATTTTGGTTGAAATTAGTATAATCTTATATTTGGTTCAAATGGTGGTTTTTTAATTAATTTAAATATTATGGTTAAAGTATTTATATAAATAAATAGGTTAGGTCATTAGATTGATTAATTTATGAAATGTATGTTATTTAATTGCGTAATGTTTATATTTGAACTAAAATGATTGGTAATACTCCGTAACCCTCTTCCGACGACGGATAAGGGTTGGGGTGTTACACTTCCGCCTCCTCGACACTTCGGAGCAGTCCTCCTCCTTCACACTAGTTGGATAGATGACCCCACAGAGGTGATCGAGTATGAGTCACATAAGGATGATCGAGTGACCGTGTGGAGTGGACCCTCCTCGATACCGAATATCTCATTCTGACCCTCAAGATGAACATGAGGACTTCACTAATGATGTCTCGTTCCACCCAGAGTGTAACACTCCTAACCCGTATCCGTCACCGGATTAGGGTTACAAGGCATTACCGGACATAGCACAGATCATGATAGATATTTACTACATTTTTTTAATACATATAATTCACTTAACCAACTAAAACTCAATCATGCTTTACTACTTAAAGTATATAAACAAGTTATGCTTTTAAAATTTAAACATATCAATAATAATAAATTTCTGTATTCGATCACAAATAGGCAAATAATATTGCAACCAACTCACATGCTTATCAAAATGAACCATTTACTAAGGCCGAATTTACTATCACATTATAATCACATTTTGAAATCAATCATTCAACATTTAAATAACAAACCGCCATTAAACATGTCATAGGTATATCTATTTGTTTTACTCATCACTAGTCAAATATAATTACACATCATGCACCACTTTCAAACCTATCCATAAATCAAATTATACAATATAAATGAATCCATAATAAACCATAGTCGAATCATGTTCATTACATATATCTTCATACTAAAATACATCATACTTATATAAATACATACTAGTATTTCCCGAATGAACTTAAACCATATTCAATTTCAATGATTAACCGGCCATATCAATTTGTTCCATTTATATGCTATAACCGTACCTATATATATACATTTATATATCAAAACATTTACCACAATATTCACTAAACATAGCAACCCTACTTCACATACAAATGAGCCATAGCCGAATTACTAAAACCAACACATCAAGCATTAAATCAAAAACACATAAAACTGAACATAAACAACTTAGCATCATAATTGAATATATAATGTGCTTATCATTGCCCCTTTACTGAATCATATATATATATATACATATATCAAACCTCATAAGCATTTATATATTCGGTATTAAGCTTGCTATTTAAACTATAAGCACATACTAACACACCACACATATATGACATACATATTACTTAATTCATATATTAAAATTATAAATGTCATTCCATTTATAATATACTTAGCATTTTACCCATTTATTCAATCCACATATCTTAAGACTTTATTACCTAGTATAAACCAAGTTTACCACTTACACGTAACTTAAATATCTCATCCTAATGCAAGCTCAAATCATGATCCAATATAGTCAAATTCGAGCATAAAAATTAAACACATCAAGCACCCATTCTCAAACACATAAAATCCTACTTAAGCAAGATAATCATGGATAAACCAACTTTAAACCAAACCGAACACAAGCATGGAAATTAAGCCATTTTCGTATGGCTATTTTTATATACATCACCAAAAATCAAACTTAAAGATTCCATCTATGCTATACATGCCATAAGCCCAAATTCAACTTAGTAAAATACCAAAAAACTATCGATAGTGTGATAGGCTTCGCCGACAATCCCCAAACTCGTAACGTGAATCAAAAATCTATAAAACAGAGGTAAACAAAACACACACATAGAGTAAGCTATTTAAGCTTAGTAAGTCATAAGCAAATTAACATTTAATCATATACAAAATTTATCTATTCAAACTAAAATGAGCTCTTATCAATCATATACCCTTTTAATATAATTTCATATATCAAAACATATAAGTTATGCATAATTTCTGCTTTGGCCGAATACACTCTTAATCATTAGTATAGTATACCATTTCTTTCCACAATACATACACATCAATAGGTCGAATACTCACATAATCAAATATACCATCACGTAAATCGTATTACATGTAACTTTATAATATCATTTTAAGTACACTACTTACCTTAATTTCATATCTTAGTATGAATACATACCTGAGCATTTATATCTTAATTTACACTCGATCTTAACTTATCATTGCCTGTTGAACCGTTCGGAATTAAAAAGGATACGCGGATAGTAGGAAACTCGTACAATGCTGACGTCCCAGACGTGGTCTTACATGTAATCACATATCGATGCCACTATCCCAGACAGGGTCTTACACGAATCAAATACGATGCCAATGTCCCAGACATGGTCTTACACGTAAACACAAGTCGATGCCAACGTCCCAGACATGGTCTTACACGATAACACATATCAGATATCCTATGTCATGACATATGTATCCTAACTATTCCTAGGGTTCGTACGGGGCTTTCGGACATTGAATCTCGATCAAATTGAACTCAGAATATAGTATATTTCTCAAATTCATATTCGGCTATGACATGAATTTAATCAAATAATTCAAGTTATCACATAACAAATATATATTCATAAATATAACAACATTTAAATGCTTATTGACTTACCTCGGATGTCGACGGACAGTAAAATCGACTAATCGACTACTTTCGTTTTTCCCCGGTCCAAATCTGATTTCTTTGGTTCTTGATCTAAACATATCCAAATTAAACTTATTTAAACACCATTCTATTCAGTTTAGTCTAAAAACACATAAATGGGCAAATTACCATTTTGCCCCTAACATTTCACACTTTTTACAATTTAGTCCCTATTGCACAAAACACAAAATACACAAAATTTCACATTACCCATGCTTGGCCGAATATTACCTATGTTCATACAAGTCCATACATTTCATTTATTTCACATTTTAGTCCCTCAAAAATTTATTTTTGCAATTTAGTCCAAATTACTCAAAATTATCAAAAATCCAAAGACAAAACATGTTAATTCAAAACATATCTTCCATATTCTATCATCTAACAACAAAAATCAGATGAATTCATCAATGGCCTAACTCAAAATATTCATCAAAATCAAAAATTGAAGCATGTGTTTTGTACATTTCATAGCAACGATCTCAAAAACGTAAAAATTATCAAAAACCGAGCTAGTTACATACCTTAATCAACCTTGACAATGGCCGAATACCCTAGCTTATATTTCTTTCTTTTTCTTTTCTTTGGTTTCGTTCATAAGCCATTAAAAAAAAGATGAACATGGCTTTTTAATGTTTGTTTTATTATATATATATACTTTATATTATATTATTTACTAATATAAATTTTTAACTTATAAATTTAACATATAAAAACATATATATTCACTTAAAGCCGTCCACTACTTATAAAATGGGCTATTTGCAACATAAATCCTCCATATTAAAAAGACATCAACAATTAAGCACTTTCACAACTAACTATCAAATTTTCATTTTATGCGATTAAGCCCTTTTATTTAATCGGACACTCAAACAACAAAATTAAAACACGAAATTTTAACACAAGCAAATTCACATATAATAAACACTGAAAATAATTTTAAAATATTTTTCAGACTCGGATTTGTGGTCCCGAAACCACTGTTCCGATTAGGGTCAAAATCGGGCTGTTACACCGAGGATCCACCTTAGAGTCACCCTACTACTACTTCTACTGCTACCCTAACAGACCTCTCCGAGCGGTTCACTCATTTCGAGCAACACTGTTTTGAGCAATTCGACAGTATTGATGTGACTTTGCAACAGATCTGACAGCATCTCCACATTTCTTTGTCAGCATCAATGCCTCACGATCCCGATGCTTCTCATGATGGAGATCGCTGATTTGTTTTATTTATTTTCTTTTCAATTTTCTTTTCAATTTTCTTTTTATCTTTATTTTTGTTTTTAGTTGTTTTATTTTTATTTCTTAGACTTCTTTCGTTTATTTTCTTTTGAACTATGTTTTTATTTTTCTGGTTGTTTCTATTTGAGTTTGTAACATCTTAATCTTCTTCATTATTTGTGTTTATTTTCTTATTAGTTTCTCGGAACCATGCACTTCATTTAGATTTGCCTACAATTCTGATTTTCACTATTCTGGCGATTCCATCCCTCTTCAGGGCAGTTTCAGTTTTTTCCTCTCTTATGATATTCTGCTTATTCTGTGTTTATATATGTTTGTACATTAAGGACAATGTACATCTTAAGTGTGGGGAGGTTATTTATATAATTCATAGAAAATCCATGAATTATTTGTGGTACTTAAGTAATTTTCTCATACTTCCATTAGAGTGACTTTTTGTTGATTTGGGATTTTTATTGATGTTGTTTTGGATTGATTTGTAGGTATTTGTGCATCGATTGATTTAAATTTTAAGATACGAGAGAGTCGACCATGATAATTTTTTTTACAGAATTAAAAATTTTAGGTTATTTCCCTGAATTGAGGTATTATCTTGAAGTTTTAAATTTGCAAATTTGACATCAAAACCATGATTTTTGTGAGACTTTGAGCCTATAGTGCGTACATTTTTCATGCTCATTTTATTATTGGTTATGAGTGTGTCAACTTGATTTGTTATTCTAGAACTTGCTTCGTCTATGCATGTCGAGACCACACATTCGATTTGATATACTGAGATGATAGAGGTACTTAGGTTTTAACCCACTTAACCTGTAAAAAGCCTACCTATTGAATTAACCCTTAGTGAACCCTGTTGAGCCTAACACACATTTTCTTGATTAACCCGTTAATGTTAGCCCATAACCCATTTTTGTTCATTGTGACTCTTTCTCGTTTTGTTGATTCCTTTTTTTTTGTCGAGATTTGATTGGTTAGTTGCCTAACTTATACTCTTTTGTTTGAATTGTTGAATTAATTATTTTTGTTCTAGTTAAAAGAAAAAAAAGAAAAAAATATATTGATTAATTTTTTGTTGATTGAGCTTGAACAGTTAATTTCATATTTTATTGATAAGCTTGTTTTTATTCTTGAATAAGTAGTGATTGATGTGCTTTCTTTTAATTCAACATTTGTTTATTTTTTCTAGTTTGGTAATTTATCAACTCGATCTCGATTATAAACAACATTTCTGGCCTTTTTCCACACCATTTAACCTAAGCCCCATTACAACCTCTTAAAGACCTTTTGATTTGTGTGTCATATCATTTTATAGTGGTGGAGATTTGATTTTCAAGCAAGCCTATGGTAATGACATTTCTTATTCGACTGTTCAGTGCATATTTATTGAACCTTAAACACTTTGAGTGCTTTGAGTGAAACTTTAGTGAGGATGTCAATTCCTTTTGATTTTGAATGAAAGGTAATTACTTAAATAAGGGGAGAAACCTATGTTTTCGTGCTTTAAAAATTTCGGCTTAGATTGTTTGAATCTTTAGTGCCCTTTTAGTTGAATTGCCAATGCATGATTATTTGCGAATTGTTTTGAGACATCATTGATGAGAATTACAAGTTGAGAAAAATTAACTTTAATGTGAGTTGAGGATTTTGCTTGAGGACAAGCAAACGCTTAAGTGTGGGGATATTTGATAAGTGTTAAAAGTAACATATTTTAATCCCATTCTTTAATGAATTTTTAAATGATTGTTTATGAAAATTAGTGAATTTTATGCTTCTAATTCTTTAAATTCATGTTTCTATACCTAGGAGAGCATTTAAGAGCGAAAAGAGTGAAAAATGAGCTAAAATTGGACAAATAGAGCATATTTCAGGAGCCACGCTGGCTAGACACACGGCCATGTGCCAGACCGTGTTGATTTCGCGATTCACATCCCAAACATGCAGAAAAACGCAATTTTTAGGCTTTCTAGGCATTCTAAAGTCTATAAATATCGAATAGAAGAAAATAATGGAGAGCCATCATAGAATAGTGAAGAAAACAACTCGAAAAACACCATTGGAGCCAACTCTGAAGCAAATTTCCATCAAGATTGAGTACCTCCTTTTAATTTCTTTTGAAGTTTTTATGAGTTTCTTTATTTCTTGTGGTTATTTTGACTTTAAGATGTTTTTATACACAATGATGAACTAATTCCATAGATACCTAGGGAAGATGAACCCTATGATGAATTCTATTATTTGATTTCTGTTTTATGCAATAAATACTTTGTTCTTGTTCTCAGCTATGTGTGCTTATTTCTTGTCTTAATATTTTTGGGATATTAATTCATGTTTAATGTGCTTAAATCAGCGGAGGAAAAGTCCCTGTTTAAAAGTAGATCTAGCATAATTGAGTGGAGTTGCATGCAATCCTAGAAATAGGATGACATAAATCTACTAGATTAGAGTCAAATCTAATAGGGGAATACATAGATTGAGTTAATACGATAATAGAGGTTTTAATTAGAAAGAGATTTCAATTAATCAATCTAGAGTCAGTTGCTCTTATTCTCGAAAGAGATATTAGCATAATTTAGGGATTTCTACGGATCAAGATACCAAGTGAATAAACCATTTAAATCAGATTTATAATAATAGATGAAGTCTAGGTGGATTCTTTCCTGGGTATTGTCTCTCTCATTGGTTATTATTAGGTTATTTTCCTGATTTATTTTCTGTTGAGTTCTTTAGTTAAATTAATTTAGTAATCTTAGTTGAAAATAATCAACTTACTCCTTTTCAAAGCATCCGGCCCCATGCAATGCATTATGACATGTTTATCATAGATAAAAACGGGAACAAATAATATACTTATAACATATCAATGTGGCAGCAATAAATATGCTCTCAATTAACCACGATAATAGTAAAAACATGTTTATCATAGATTTTATTGTAACGGTAAATATAAGGCATGCTATTCGCCTGATCACAAATACAAACGCAAAAGACATATATGTGTACATAATCACAGTTCATGCATATATGTGATAATAATTCAGTCAATCAAAGTATGGATTCTAACTTTATTCGTATTATCAGTGACTCAATTGATTAAATTAAAACACTAAAATAGTTCGGGAATCATTCCGAGACTAAACTGAACAAAATATAAAATTTTGGGTAAAACTGTAAACTAGGGGCACATGCCCGTGTGCAATGCCTTAAACCGTGTGGAGGGGTTACACGACCGTGTAATAGACTGAAGCCGTTTGGAACATGCAAAATTAAGCTACAGAGGAGACACAACCATGTGAAGGGTTCCAGGTCGTGTGAGAATCGAATATCCTAGGGTTTCAGGGGGGACATGGCCGTACATGCACGGTTGACCCTATTCTGAGGCATGGTTTTGCTTCAATTCTCTTGTAAAAGAACACACACCTTTCAATGAGATCTCGAACAACGTCTCTCATGTTCAAATATGATCCAAGGTACTTGAATCTAGTCCTTTAAATGACACTTATGTAAGAATTAATGATGGATTTCAAGATAAACAAAGATTGTCGAAAGATTCGATGATAAATCAAGAAAGATTGTTTAATCATTTCACAAGATTATCGTTAGATAGGAATTCTATAAAGATTCGAGATCAAACGTCGGGATTGAGACGTACTTACCGATTATTGACAACAATCAAAGAATGTTTCTACTAGCGAGTACAAATATGGTTGAGAAATGAGTTGAAATCGGGAATTGATTTTGATTCGGGAGTAAAAATAAATTTCAGCAATGGGGAAATATTATTTTGCAAAAAAAGTAGATGAAAAAGAAAAGGGTAAAGAAATAGGGAGAGAAGAAAAAAAATTCAGTTTAATTTGGAAAAGAAAACTATAGTTCAATTGTGATTAGGAAAAGGCTAAATACCTAGGTTTTTACAACTTTTGGCATACTTTGAAGGTACCAATTACAATTAAACCTTGCAAAATATTCTTGTGAAGTATGTAACACCCTAAAAATCATAGGGTTATGATAATACTCTAGAATAACATATTTTTATGTATTAATTACATATTTATTTTGAGTATGATCCTACTAATTTGAGCTATTTATGATTTTTTATCTTGTAGGGACTAAATTGAAGGCAAAAGGAAATTTGGGGGCAAAAAGCGTGAATTTGAAGATAAATTGGGCCAGCATGCGAAGTAGGAGAGAAATGGTGCGAAAAATGCAAAGTGTGGAAGATTTTGGAGCAAAAATGCAAAAGAAGAGATTTTATAGCACAAGACTCTATTTTAATTCCAATTATATTAGGATAATTATTAAGGATTATTATTTAGATTTAAATTTAGCATTTATCTTTATTTATCCTTATTTATTTTTATTTATCCTTATTTATCTTTTATTTATCTTTTAGAGTTTAATTAGGAATAGACTAGGTTTCCTAGTACTATAAATAGGGGATGGAATGACACAAATTTGACTCATCTTTTTCTGTAAACACTCCCTCTCCCAAGAAAGTTTAGCCTTTTGTTCTTTCCATATTTTTCAATAAAAATCCCATTTCCATTACATTTATTTCTTTTTCCCCAAAAATCATGAGCCACTGAACTTATCTAGCCAAAGGTTGTCAAAAATTCCCAAAAGGGTTCATGAGGCTTAGAATCCGCGCTTAGCCTTCTCAACGAGTATTCATCGTTTCTCCGCATTACGGGGCTGACGCTTCCGTCCATGTCCCTTAAAAAGTGATATTTTCAACTTGTGCAAGGAACGGCCGCTTTGTATGTTTTGGGAAGGTTGCACAGTCAGTTCGTTAGCTTACTGCGTCAGAGGTTGGCGAGCCCAAGAGACAAAATGGCGTGGCATTCGCCATTAAGAAGTGATGATCTAGCATAAGATGGTCCCACAAAAGCGATTGTTGGCTAGAGTCAGGTTCCTCTAAATCATAAGTCTAAAATCTTGGAGCTGGTGGTCGTAGGCGTCCTCTTCCACTATAACTGGCTTATTCTGTTTGAGAAGGATCACCTAAAAGCTGAGGATTGAACCCATGGCGGATTGAGACAACCGGAGGCTGGAATCTCTCCATAAGAACTCTTTTTCCTCAACTCTATTATTTTAATTTTAATTTTCATAATTTCAATTCAATCAAAACTTTTAATTTTGTTTTTGTTTTATTTTTTCCAGATCAAAACTTTTCATTCTGTCTTTTTTATTTTTTTTCCAGGTACGTAGGTTTTCTTGGGCACGACTCTGTCCGGGATTTTGAGGAACAAGCATTTGTGCAAATCTGGTCCCTAAGGATTTGACCCTACTTCCCTTATACTATTATTTTTCATTATTTTATAGGGATAGGATATTTTTGGTGCTCTCAACGACGCATCATGTTAGAATTAGTAAAACCATCGAGAATTAAGCTTTAGTCTAGGTGGAAGAGAGCTTAGTAAACTCTTTAGAGAGACAAGGTTCAAGTCCTACTCTTTTCATTTTACCTCTTTTATTTTTAGCAACTTGGGAACAAACTCAAGCTAGTACATATATTTAATGTGGTAGAAAATGACCAAAAATAAGTCTGTTGGTTCAGTTGTAAGACCTTAGTATATTTTCCCCTTGCACCAAGGTTCAAATCACACCAATTCCCTTCTATTTTTATTAATTTTGGCAGAATGGTTTAATTACCAAATTAGCCTCTAAGGTTTGCTTAACCTAGCCATTTAGTACCATCCTAATCATAATAGAATTTTTATTATCTTTTTCTATTTAGAATTTCTTTTCTCTCTTATTTAAATGCATCTCCTTCTCTTATTTTTCCCACTTTTCTTTTTTTTTTATAAAATTTTCATATTCCTTTTCTAGAAATTTATTGTTGAATTTTGAACCCGAATTCCACCTCATTCAATCAGTTCTTCGTATTGTTTTAGCATAACACTGTCAATTCTGCTCTAACGTGCCAAGATCTGTAAGCATTCTTTTTTTCTAATTTCATAAAACCCTAAGGATTCTAGAATAACATCATTCTTGACAATTTTCCAAAATCGATTTTTCAATCTTTTATGAGTTTTCTCAAAAATTTTGTTAAAATTGATAATATTTCTTGCGTTTTTGTCGATCAAAAGACCCGTTGTAGGTACCCCGGATCAGATTTGGATATGAAGATCGTCGTATGAGACTCCAGAAGTCAGGTGTATGTTCTTTTACAAGAAAATCGAGGCAAAAATGAACCCGACCCAGACCACATGGCCTGCCATACGGGTATGTGGGCTACCCGTGTGGACCACACAGCCTCTCACACGGCCATGTGCCACTGAAACCCTAGGATTTTTGCTCCTCACACGGCCTGGTCACACAGTCGTGTCTCTTTTGTAGCTTAATTTTTGTATTTTCCACACGGTCTCAGTTTGTTACACGGCCATGTAACCCTTCCACATGAACTGAGCCATCCCACACTACCATGTGCCCCTGTTTCTTAAATTTTACAGTTTTGCCCAGAATTTTATGTTTTGTGCAGATTAGTCCCTAATGGTTCTCCAATTGTTTTTAGTGTTTAATTTATGTAATAAAGTCCCTGATAGTATGAATAATGCTCGAATCCTTGATTTAAATGATTGTATTAATATTAAATATATACCTAATTGCATGAACTATGGGTAATCATGTTTATTGT
Source organism: Gossypium sturtianum (assembly GCA_025698515.1). Lineage (NCBI taxonomy): Eukaryota > Viridiplantae > Streptophyta > Magnoliopsida > Malvales > Malvaceae > Gossypium > Gossypium sturtianum. The sequence continues at coordinate 39,016,404 of CM046949.1, forward strand.
ATCTGTACTTACGATTTTTCGTATAACATGCCTTAAGACACCGCTAAATTGAGCCTTTGAAGAATATATGATTTTGCCACTAAATTAATTGATTAAAAGCATATTTATGTTGCAATATTTGGTTATTTTTAATCATAATATACGTTTTGTTATGATTTGTTTTAAGCATGCCTTACTTTGTTGCATGGGTTAGGACGATTTGTAAGGAAGAAAAGTTTTGGCAGACTATAAATCTACAAATCTGGTGGTTCATCCACATATTATCTGGCAACTTTTATCTTCACAAATGTTGTGTATTCACAACCATCTGACAGTGTATTAGTTTGCAACCTTGTTGGTTCAACCACCCATTATCTAGCAGCTTTTATATGCAATTATGTTGTGCATTCACAACCGTCTAGTAACGTATTAACCTGCAACATTTTGTGGTTCATCCACAACCTGGTGTGTACATATGGACGAGTTTTGGGGAACTCATATGGTGTGTAGCAGTGAGGTAGGATCTTATCTGTTAAACCAAATCTGTTTGCATTCGTAAAGCATGTACTTGAAATTCTGAAAATTTCTGATATGATATGGTATATGTGTTTTTTCTTATACATTGTGAAAATTATCATGTTATTCTAATATACTAAATTTTCTAAATGTGATTTAAGCTATGTAATTTGAATTAATATGCTTATCAGTTTCTTTGGTTGTCTTGTGATGGAACTGACACTGAGCTTTCATAGCTCACCCCCCTTATTTTCCATCTTTTCAGGTAACCCACAAAGTTAGGACGTGGATTCGACATTCGGAGGGCTCGACTTGGAATATTGATTTCTATATAAAGGTATATTTTAGACCGATTATTTTATAATTATGGTTATTTGAAACTATATTAATATTATTGTGGCATGGGACTTAGTTTACGATTTTTACTTAGGCATGCATGACATTTAAATCATTTAGGCTATTAGAATATGAATTTTACCTAATTATGCATGAAAAATGGTTCTAATTCTGACATTTAAATCATGAAATTTAAACTTAATCGCTCTTCTTAAAAATCTTGAGTTTTTATAAAAAGAGACCAAAACTTCCTTCTAAAATAAACAAATGTTTAAAATTAACTGTTTTAAAACTCTGATAATTTTTCCAGGCCATTTCAGTGGCCGATGTAATCTCTCGAATTCAGGTCTAACGTCTAGACCGGGTTGGGGAGGTTACAAAGTAACTACAATAAAGTTTTTAGGTATCCAATCAAGGCACTAAGGCAAACTTTTGAAAGAAATACAAGCCACACTTAATTTTAAAATTTAACATATATAATCTTTTGAGGTAATCTTTCATTTGATACCTATACTTTCATAAAATGTTTAATGTGATATTTGAACTATCAATATGTGTTTTATTATGGTACTTGGTATTAATACCGTTAGTGAATTACTAAACCAACCAATGAAAATTCAACATGTAGAATTTTTTTTCCAAATCATCAAGTCTACATGGATAATATAACATTATGTAAAAAACTAAGTAAAACAAAAAAATTAAATTAAAAAAAGTAACTAAACATATGGTTAATAAAAAGCTTAATGGTTTAGAAGTCCCTCAAACTTTTTTGAAAAAAAATCAACTAAGCACCTACGGCCTTTTTGCACCCAATTGAACCCATAAATTAACAAAACTAGCCAAATAAATCATTCGAATAATGTTGACCGCTACAATGCTCATGTGACTGTTAACGGCGCTGACGTGGCACTCCATGTCAAAAATAATTGTTGACGTGGTAGCTGTCACACATCAACAAAAATAAAAAAATTTTAAAAATAAAAAAATTAAAATGTATATTTAATTTTTCACTAGAATGAACTTGGACATATTATTGTCCAGATTCATTCATTTCAAAGCTTAATTTCTTTTAAAAAAGTTTAATTTTTTTTAATTTTTTTTAAAATGTTTTTATAAAATTTTAAAATATTATTAAAATTTATAAAAAATTAAAAATTAATAAAAACCATTTAAAAGTTAGGTCCAGAATGAATACGGACATACTAAATAATTTTAATTTTATTAATTATACGTGTAAATTTATTTTTTAAATGTAGGAATATATCCAATTAAAAAAGTGTATCAATTATTTTATTACAAGTGTAGCATAAAAGGTTTATCAATTATTTTATAGCCTAAAATTTTTAAATAATTGGATATATTCATACATTTAAAAAAAAAATTATACAAACGATTAATAAAATTAAAATTATTTATATTTATTTTATAAAATATTTTATTTTTTATACATCCTAAAAGTACCAATAGAATTAAAACATTGATAAACATATAAATTTCTAAGGAGTATTAATTTTTAATATTTCTAAACTTTATATAATTTATAAAAATTGTCTTGAATGAATCTCAGCATATGGTTGTCTAGATTCATTCTGGACTTAATTGTTAAATGGTTTTTTTATTAATTTTAAAATTTTATTTAAAATTTTATAAATTTTAATAATGTTTTACAAATTTATAAAAAAAATTTAAAATTTAAAATATTTTTTTATTTTTAAAAGAAATTAAGCTTTGAAACAAATGAACCTAGACAACCATTTGTCCAGGTTCATTCCAGTAAAAAAATAATTATTCCTTTTGGTTTTTTATTTTTATTTTTTGTTGATTTGAGCAACTGTCGCCGACTTTGAATGCCACGTCAGTGTTGTTAAAGACCATGTGAGCACTATAATTGTAACCTCCCCAACTTGGTCTAGACGTTAGACCCAAATTCGAGATATTACATTAGCCACCGAGATGTCCCATTAAGCTATCAGAGTTTATAAAATAGTCATTTTACAACATTTTTTATTTTTAGAAGAAAACTTAGTTAATTACCAATTTATTTATTATTCAAAATTTTAATTATAATTTAATAGCAGAAAAATTGACACCTAGCTTAGTTTTAATAAAAGATTGTATCTCATGCATAGATAATTAAGTTTCCTAATTTTAATAACCTAAATCAATATTAAAGGTCATGTATGATGAATAATCCCTAAAAAAAAACTCAAGTCCCATGCCACAGTTTAAATAAAATATTATAGTCTCTGAATAATCAAAATATCAAATAATGAACCTAAAATATTTTAACAAATAAAACTGAGTCGAGACCCTCCGGATGTCGTGTCTGCGTCTTACCCTGATGGATTATATATAAGGAAGAAAATTAAAAGGGGAAGTAAGCTATGACGCTCAATGTGAGTTCAATCACAAGAAAGTCAGAGCAAAAGTATAAGCATATGGAAATATGTCACACAGAAATAATTTACAGTGGCAATATCAAGATATCAGTGTTTCAGATTATTCATCAATATACATATGTATATATATATACCGTATCAAGATTTCCAGTTTTGTATGCACATGTTTTTACGGATGCCATATAGTTTCAGTTTTAACATAAAAGATCTTACCACACCGTTACACACCACAAATGGGAGTTCCCCTTAACTCCAACCACCAATACATCGAGTTGTGGCTTAGCCACCAAAAGTTTGCAAGTAAATTGCCAGTGGTTGTGGACACACAACAAAACACCGTAGATGGAATCTACTTATGGCTGTGGGTACACAGCAAAATAATGCAAGTAAAATATGCCATTGGTCGTGGATGCACAACGTGATTTCAGGTAATAACTATCGATGGGTTGTGGATGCATAGAAAGACGTCGTAGATGGAATCTTCTTATGGATGTGGGTACACAACAAGAACATCGCAGATAGAATCTACCTATGGCTGTTGATACACAACAAAACAATGTAGATAAACTATAACGCCCCGGTTTTTCTTAATTTTGGCTTTTGTAGTTTTGACACAAATTTGTATCTGCTTCAGTGGTTAAGTGTTCTGGGTATGTGTGAGAGGTCCCAAGTTAAAGTCTCAACTTGGGAAAATTTTGGTATTTTTATGAATAAATCCCAAACTCTGGTTAGTAGGCTTATAAGTAAAAGTGTGTAGGTAATTAACAGAATGGGCCTGCCGGTCTAGTGGCTAAGTGGAGTGTTGAGGTTGGTGGAGGTCTGGAGTTCGAATATCTGTGTGAGCATTATTTTTGCCTGTCACGTCCAAAGTGTTTGTGTTGGACTAAAAATGTGATAGTATGGAGAGAATTAAAGGGAAAAGGTTGGGGGTTAACAGTTTCTGTTCAGTTCTGCCTCTCTTTTTGAAAAATTCAGCTAGCCTTTTCTTTTTTCTTCCTCTCTAGTTGCTGCCGAATTCCCCTTCCATCTCCTCTTTTACTGTCAAAATTCTGCTGCTTTCCCATCGTATTCTGGCTCTTTTCTCCAATTGTTTCTGTTATTTAGATTTGAGACGCGCGTTCGATAAGTTGTGAGTTGGATTAACCTTAGCCGCTCCTTTGAATGGTTAAGTTTTCTAAAGGGTTTTTGTTGCGTGTAGGAGTTATTTGAAAGGCTGGAATCAGCGTTGCGTCGATTTGACTCGAAGTAGTGATCGATTTGTTAGCTGTAAGTCGAGTTTGGGGAATTCCTTAATGACAAATTCGTTAGTTTTAGTCTCTAAATTGCTAAATCGAGGCTGTGTATGCTGATTTATAGGCTTTGGATGGCTTAGGAGTGCTAACGCATCAATAACGATACAGGTGTGTACCCGAAAACGCAGAAAATAAGGTTTCAGCGAAAGCCGAAAACCTTTCTGTCGACGCCACACGGGCGCGTGGTCGCCCATGTGGTAGGCCGTGTGCAAGACTGTTAGTCACCACACGGCCATGTGATCGACGAGCCTGGCCGAGCGAGGCCGTGTGTGAGACACATGCCCGACCAATTGGGCTGTATGGGCCGCACAGGCATATGGGATTCTAGGCCAGGCCTTGTGATCCACACAGCCAAGGCTAATTTGGGCCGTGTGGGCCACACGGGTGTGTGGGCCCACATGGACGTGTGATCCCATTTTTCTGAAAACTCCGTAAGGTTGCACGGGTCGCCCAAGTCGACTGTGGACCTACCGTAGGGTCGGTAAGCAATACTTAGACCCCTAAATGAATGATCTGTCTGTCTGATTTCTGTATTAAGCATGTATACTGATCTGAATATATTACATAATAGCATGTCATTCTTGTATGTTGCATTGCATCGGGGTGGGCTGATTATGATTGGAGGAAGTATCTGAAATGCTTTTAAGCCTATTATCTGGCAGCTCAGCTGCAAATGTCTGATTATGTGTCGTATTCGGTACAACATGGTGTGTAGGGCTGGGTGGGTTGATTTTATCCCCACATGGTCTGTAGGATTGGATGGAGTTGGTGTGTAGAGGCTGGTGGGTAGGACTTTGTTTTTTGCATATTCTGTCTGAAATGGGCTAAGGCCCTATAATATGTCTGATTCTGAATCTGAGTGGGCTATGGTCCACACCGTTCTGTAAAGGGCTTAGACCCGAATTGTGAATATACGTCTGCTATCTGATATTATTGTGTGTATGTTTTCTGTGGGGATTACACACTGAGTTCTGTTTAAACTATTCAGGTAATCCCCAGAAGAGAGACATCGGCAATGAGGACTTGGCGGTGACCACGATTACTCGATATTTATTTATGGTTTTATTATTAATTATGGTTTGATTATATCGGGGTAAATTTTATGTAATATGGCCATTACTGATTTTGTTCAATTTGGGATTTGTGACATTTACGGTTTAAAGTAGGAAAACTCGAGTTTTCAAAATAAACAAATGTTTTATCAAAAACACACGAATTTGCAAATTACTTTTAAAAAGCTTTCGCAACGTATAATGTTTTGAAAATGGTCAATGAATGAATAAATGACGTGTTTTCGATGGTAACCTAAAATATCGAAAATGGCATTATTGTAATTACGTTTTCTAAAGCACTATCATGTGACATCGCCAGATCCGGCCATAACGTCTAGGTCGGGTTTGGGGTGTTACATAAACTGCCAATACTTCATCCGTACATATCGTTCCACCCCATGCAATGCAATATGGCATGCTCATAACAGATCAATATAGTAACATTTAATATGCTTTTAACAGAACCATACGGTAACAATCATAATGCTTATAATATTTTGATATAGTGGCAAATATTATGCTTATAGCAGATTGATTCAGTTAGCAAAAGGCATGCTTATCATATGTTCGGTTTAACAGTAACATAAGGTAGGTTATACGTACAATCACAAATACATATACCATAGACATGTATATATAATTCATAATTCATGCAAATATATATAATATTAATTTAGTCATTAGACCATGGATTCTAACCTTATTCATATCATCAGAGACTTAATTGAATAAAATAGAACATTAAAAATAGTTAGGGAACCATTCAGGGACTAAACAGAACAAATTATAAAATTTTAGGCAAAACTATAAATTCTAAAAAATAAGGGCACACGGCCGTGGCCAGGCCGTGTGGGGTGCTATAGATCGTGTAGAGGGGTTACACTGTCGTATGCTCGGGCCATGTAACAGACTGTGGTGATGTGGAAATTGTAAAATCAAGTTACAGAGGAGACATGACCGTGTGGTAGGCCATGTGGAGGGTTCTTGGTGGTGTGAGATTCGAACTAGCCTAGGGTTCCAGTTACATATGGCCGTATGAGGGGCTTGTGGCCCTAATTTGAAGCGTGATTTGCCTTGATTTTCTTGTAAAATAACACACACCTTTCACTAGGATCTCGACCCACGTTCCTCGCACTCAAATATGGTCTGATACACCTCAAACAAGTCCTTTAAATGACAATTTTACACGAGTTAACGTTTAATTTCCTAGATTTATCAAGATTCATCAATATTAACGAAACATTTGTCAAGGACCGTGAACGATTGATTAATTATTTTGAAAGATTAATATTCGATAGAAATTCTATGAAATTTTGAGGTCTAAACTTTAAAACAAGATGTACTTATCGAACTTGATAGAATTACGGAGACTATCGATGAATTCAACAATGGGTAGAAATCGATTTATCGTGGTTTGAATTGATATGGAAAGCAAAATAAATTTAGCAATAGGAAGAAAATTTTGATGCAAGAAGAGGATGGAAAAGAAATATGAGAAGAAATAGGGAGAGAGAAAAGAATTCTATTTAGGGTTTGAAAGAAATCAAAAACCATGTCTAATTAGGAAAGAATAAACTAAATAGATAGGGTTTTCAAATTTTAAGGGAGCTACATGGTAATTTACCCATGCTGTCGAATATAAAAGGAAAATGGAGGGAGAAAATGGCATGGCGTGATCTTAGGGATAGAAAAGGGGAAAGGTAATGCTTAACCATTTAGGCTGCTGCCCATTCATATTGAGTTTTTAATTCAAATAATATTTGTTTTAGTGTGGTTTTCAACCTAGTTTGTTGAAATTAAAAAGGTAAGAAATGAAAGAGGAGTGGATAGTGTAACATCCTGAATTAATGGGCCTTTTGCGTTTAATGTGCTGTGATGTTTATGTTATCTCTAAGGTGTTAATTAGAATGCTTAAGGGGTTCAGACTGGGCTCAGGGTTGGGTCGAGCCCTTAGTCAAATTTGTTGTTTGGGCACTCTAGTGGAAAGCCTGACAAGATAGGGCTTAAAGATATTATCTGTGATTATAAGACACAAATGGGCTTGTGGCCCAGTGGCAAAGTGGCGCCACATAGAGAGCAGGGAGGTGGCGTCAACTAGGGAGGCCCAAATTCAAGTTGCGTGAAGCCCAATTCTTTTAATTTAATTTTAGCTAATTTTTGACATTTAAATGAATAGAGAGGGACTAAGCAATAAGGCTTAAAAATAGGAAGATTTACTCGAGTGGATAATGCGATAATATGGCGGATAAAGGGAGGAAGAGGTGGTGTGATCTAGGCTTCTTTTGGAGATGTGATCGATAAAGATAAGGGAGGAAATTTAGGATGTATTCACTGGTCACAGGTGGTGGCGAAATTCCAACACCGAGGGGGAGGAGAAATCGGTTTTGTTATACTATAGGGGTGCCAAATTTCCCTTATTAGTTGATCAATTTTAAGTTGTCAAAAGGGGAATTTTCGAGTTTTAGGAAGTAGGTGCCGAAAGTTTGTGTTTAAGTGGGGGATATCTTTTTATTTTCGGTATTAGGGTTTTATTCTTCCATTCTCTTCTTCAATTTCGGCATTTGGGTTTTCTCTCATTCTCTGCTTAAGCCGAAATCCCTAATCATATTCTCTCATCTCCACTTTTGTGCAAAAGCCGAAATTTCATTGTGTTCATCTCCATAAGCCGAATACCCTTGTCCATTCTTTTCTTTTCGCCGATTTCTTCATCAAAGCTGAATTCTCTGTAAAGGTAGGTACCGATTTCTTCTGCTCTATTCTTTTTCTCTTTCGGTTTTTGGAAGACAAAGCCGAAAGGCTAATGGATCGTTGGTTTATTGTGTTTATGTGTTGGGCACACATCGAGAATCGAAGTAGATCGTCTAGATCTAAAAGCCGAAAATTGCTAGGCTCTAAACTCTATCTCTTTCGGGATTTCAAGGTAATGGGTTCTCTGTGGATTCTCGTTAGATTCGCTATTGTATTTATGATCTTAACCATATGTTATGATGGTAGCAACTGAAAAGGTCTTTTGGATGGAATCAAATATCGATCAGGTGAGGGAGGGGATTGGATCTGTTAAACTAATCCCTAAGTTTAAGAAATGAGCGGTGTCAGCAGTTCGGGATTGGCCACCGGGTTGTGGACCGGCGTCAGAACAAAATCTTAGACAGTTAGCAGTCGTTTCGGTTTCTGATAGTGTCGACATAGAAGGTCTCGTCTTGATCAGTAATCGTGTGTGTAGATCTCTATCACACTAATTAATCTGATATATATGCTATGGGCTAAAAGCCTAAAAGGTCAGTATGGATAGTCGTGTTACCCAAAAAGGGTAGGCAAAGGATGCCAGGTACGTAACCATAGAAACTTCTCTATGTGTGTATCGATGTATGTAAAAACCAGTGATCTTTTAGGTAGTATACTGTTCTGAATTTGCTTGGATGTATGCATGGGATAGGGTTAATACGAGGAAGGGGAAGAGCATGTTAATAGGTCACTTGGTGATCGGTGGTTAAACCATGAACTGTAAAATTAGGTCACAATAGTGATCGGTGGCTAAGCCACATTAAATTGATTCCTGATTGTTAGGAATAGGCAGCATGACTGTCGATATGGTGTGTAGCGGTTGGTGGGTTGATTGTAGAAATCCTCAAGGTGTATTTGCTGGTACGGGTTGGTGTGTAGAGGATTGATTTTTAGGTTGGGTTGGGCCATGTTGCATGTAAATATTTTGTTGCCATTGTGTATGGGCCAAGGCCCATAATGTGTTTGTGGGCTAAAGCCTTTTATGTGTTTTCGGGATTTACACACTGAGTATTGGTGACTTACCCCTTTATTTTTCCCTGACTTTTCAGATGAGCAGTAGATCGTAGACATGGGAGCCTAGGCGGACTCGAGGGGCCATCAAGTTTTATTTTATTTATTTTCATGAACTATTTTGGGTTTTCCTTTAAGTTTTAATTTCGGGACTATTTATGTAATAAGGCCCCATGGCTTAGGTTATCGCTTTATATTTGTTAATGTTTACAGTTTAAAAATTTATGTTCAATGACTTAAGTCGTAAAAGGTAATAAAATGGGTTTTCCAAACACGTTCAAAGAAAAAGCAAAGGTTTTCATCAAATATCTTATTTTTTAAAAGTGCCTAAATAACGAAATTGAGATTTCCAAAAACCATCAAAGCAAAGTTTTTAACAATAAACCCCGTAGCATACCGTGATCCGTCGTAGCGTTTGGGCGGGTTTGGGGTGTTACATTTTATATCGAGCCCGCTTTAAAACTCGGGCTGTGAATGGGTCTAGTAGTGTTTTGAAAATTTGATGAGAATTTGAGGAAATGTCTTGGATGAAGATATGGCCTTCGAGTCTACCGGCACCCGATCCACGCAGGTAAGTATTGCCGATCCACGCAGGTAAGTATTCTAACTTCTGATATGATATGCATAATTGGTCTTGATGGGCTTGATGGACGTAGACTAGTATGTTAGGCATTGATGGACCTTAGGCCTAGAATAAACAACTCTTCAATTTCATAAGATTTAGTCCAACCAAACAAACCCGTGAACAAGTCGCTGGGTCAGGGTGTGGCAACAGGCATACGCATGTCTAGGATTGGATTCAGGGAGAGCTTGGTACTTAAGCGGTCCTAGTGACTCACCTCCTCTTCGCTAAAATCTTACCTCAAAGCGTAGTATTTGCTCACCTTAGCCATGAGGACTTGTTGACGCCAAAATTTATAATTAAAACCCGAAAGGGACCAAATGATCCTAATTTTGAAAATTTTCTAAAATACCCCGGTTGTAGAAAAAATACTAAATTACCCCGATTTGTAAAATGACCAAAATACCCTGGTTTGGAAAATTACCCAAAATACCCAAAATGTAAAATTACCAAAATACCCTTATTTCAGTAAAATCACCAAGATACCCTATTTTGAAAAAAATATATATATTTCGAAAATACCCTGTAGGATAAAATTACGAAAGTACCCCTGGGTAGTAAAATGACGAAAATATCCTTATGTGATGAATGTGAGTTCATGGATGTTACTTGTATGTTGATGTATGAAGTTCCTAGAACTAGAAGATACAGACTTGAGACTGAAACCTGTAGATATAATTTTGAAATCGAAAGAACTACTCTTAAAACTACTGATCATAAGATTGTTCGTGGTTAATTAGTGGAAGAAATTAACAATTCATAAAATTTCTAATCAGATAAATGCGAATCGGTAGAATGAGTACAAGAGGTCGTGGATGTCCGCCGCGTGGTCGTGGTAGGGGTAGGATGACGGTGTCGAACCGTGAGGGTCCGCCATGGATCCGAAACGAGATGCCTGCATCACCACCGTGGAGGAGGAATTTTAGGACGGATGGCCGAGATGATGCGGTATCTCGTGCAATGTTAAGGGTTCTAGAGAGGGTTCTTTGGGCGTGCATGGGCACAGGAGCCCTGGAAGTCCATCACGGAGCGACTTAGAGCCAATGGGGCGGAAGTGTTTAGGGGAATTTCTGGTATAGCCCCGAGTTCAGCTGAGTATTGGTTGGAGGCAGTTGAACGCAAAATAGATGATTTGGATTTCACGGAGGAGGAGAAGTTGAAAGGGGTTATATCCCTCCTGCGGGACGAAGCTTATCAATGGTGGCTTACGGTTAAGGATGGTACGGTGGCTGACCGTATCACTTGGGATTCCTTCAAAACAGCGTTTCAGAGTAAATACATTGGGACAAGTTATGTGGATGTGCAGCGTAGAACATTTCTGAATTTGGTGCAAGGAAGTAGGTTGGTGGCTGCGTACGAAGCGAAATTCTTACGCCTTAGCCGTTATGCTCGAGGAATGGTGGCCACAGACCATGAACGTTGTGTTCGATTTGAAGATGGTCTGAGGGATGATTTGTATGTATTGATAGCTCCACAGCGGGAGAGGGAATTTGCTGTGCTTGTGGAAAAAGCTAAGATAGCTGAGGAGGTGAAGCAGACAGAGAAACTAAATCGGGATAGAGATAGGGGTAGAAGTAAGAGGAACTTTGGATCGTCAGGGGCAGCTGGACGTACTCAGAAAAGGCCTAGGTTAGACGGGCCGAGGCAGGAAGAGAGACCTGCTCTTTGTTGGTCGATTTTACGTATGTGTTCGATGTGGTAAATTCTATGTAGGCGAGTGTTGGGCAGGCAGTGGGAAGTGCTTTAGGTGTGGATCTACGGACCACCAAGTTAGGAACTGTCCGCAGCAACGGGGCAATGAAGGGCCCACAGGACAAGGAAATGCTCAGCCGGGAAGAGGAGGTCAGCAGCCACAGAGAGGTCGTGGTCCAGCCAGAGGTGGTAACGGTTTCGGTCGGGGCCGTGGAGCACCAGGCCAAGGGGCAGGAAACACTGAGGCGAGACAGCTAGGGTTAGTCTATGCTGCCAGACATCGAGAGGAGGCTGACGCACTGGATGTTATAACCAGTACGTTTTAAATTTTTGGGTTGCCTTACACTACCTTGATTGATATTGGTTTGACGCACTCTTATGTTGCTAGTGCTATAGCGGGAACTTTGAACTTAGATTATGCGCACTCTTATGTTGCTAGTGCTATAGCGGGAACTTTGAACTTAGATTATGAGACTTCTTCTAGGGAGATGACTGTAGTAAGCCCTCTAGGACAAACTGTAGTGGTGAACAAACTGTATAAGGACGTACCCCTGGAAGTTTAAGGGGTGGCTTTTTGGGCTGATCTGATGGAACTGCCGTTTGGGGAGTTCGATTTGATCTTAGGAATGGATTGGTTAGTGAAGTATCAAGCGAACTTGGACTGTGCAGCCAAGCGTATGGTGTTAAAGACTCCCGATGGCGGTGAAGTGTTGGTGATAGGTGAAAGGGGGAACTGTTTTTCAAATGTGGTGTCTGCCCTAAGGGTAGAAAGGATGGTGAGGAAAGGATGCGAGGCAATTCTAATATTTGTTCGGGCTCTGGAAGCCAAGGAACTAACTGTTGGAGATGTCAGGATGGTGAAGGAGTTTTCTGATGTTTTCCCAGAAGAGCTTTCGGGATTACCCTCAGATCGTGAAGTGGAGTTTGGTATCGATCTTCTTTCGGGAATAGCGCCAGTATCTATTGCTCCATATAGGATGGCGTCAAAGGAGTTGGTGGAATTAAAAGTGCAGATTCAAGAGTTGCTGGATAGAGGGTTTATCCGACCAAGTGTGTCGCATTGGGGAGCGTCGGTGTTATTCGTTAAGAAGAAGGATGGAACAATACGTTTGTGCATTGATTATCGTCAGTTAAACAAGTTAACCATCAAGAACAAATACCCGTTGCCGAGGATCGATGACTTGTTCGATCAGTTGAAGGGGCCTCAGTCTTTTCAAAGATAGATTTGAGGTTAGGATACCATCAGCTTAAGGTTAAAGAGGCGAATATTCATAAGACAGCTTTTAGGACTCGCTATGGACACTATGAATTCATGGTAATGCCGTTTGGGTTGACTAATGCACCAGCAGTGTTTATGGATATGATGAACTGAGTATTTCAACCCTACTTGGATCGGTTTGTCGTGGTATTCATAGATGATATCTTAGTTTATTAAAGATCGAAAGAGGAGCATGATTCACATCTGCGGTGGTTCTCTGATTCTCGAGGAGAAGCGATTTGTATGCCAAATTCAGTAAGTGCAAATTTTGGCTAAAGGAGGTTACTTTTCTAGGTCACGTTGTGTCGGCAGAGGGGATTAGGGTTGACCCTCGGAAGATTGAAGCGGTGTTAGATTGGAAGTCGCTTAAATTGGTAGCAGAAATTTGGAGTTTTCTTGGGTTAGCCGGGTATTACAAAAGGTTTGTGGAAGGATTTTTATTGATCGCGGCGCCGTTAACTAAGTTGTTACGGAAAGGAGTTCCATTTGTTTGGTCTTGTAGGCAGCAAGAGAGTTTTGAGAAGTTAAAAAGGATTTTGATGGAGGCTCCGGTATTGATTCAGCCGGAGGCTGGGAAGGAATTCGTGATTTATTGTGATGCTTCACACACGGGATTAGGATGCGTGTTAATGCAAGATGGAAAGGTTGTTGCGTACGCATCTCGGTACACATGACTTAGAGTTGGCGGCAGTGGTTTTTGCCTTGAAGATCTGGAGGCATTATCTGTACGGGGAGAAATCTATCATTTATACCGACCACAAGAGCTTGAAATACCTGTTGACCCAGAAGGAGTTGAATCTGAGGCAAATGAGGTGGATCGAGTTGTTAAAGGATTATGACTGCTCGATCGAGTACCATCCGGGTAAAGCCAACGTGGTGGCGGATGCTCTAAGCTGTAAAGTAATCTCTGACTTGAGAGCAATGTTTGCTCACCTCAGTTTATACGATGATGGAAGTTTATTAGCTGAACTGCAAATGAAACCCTCATGGGTCAGTCAGGTTAAGGAGAAACAGCAAACTGATGAGTTGCTAAAGGAGAAGTTTTCGGTAGGACCAAGTAAAGGATCAACAGAATTTAGAGTGAATGAGGAAGGGCTATTGTGTTTTCAAGGGAGAGTGTGCATGCCGAAAGATCCCGAACTGAGGCATAGAATTTTGCGAGAAGCGCATGGTAGTCCATACGCTATGCACCCTGGAGGGAGTAAGATGTATCGATATTTGTGAGATCAATTTTGGTGGCCGGGTCTAAAACGGGAGGTGATCGAATTTGTGGGGAAGTGTTTGACCTGTCAGCAGGTAAAGGCGGAACATCAGTTACCATCAGGGTTGTTGCAGCCGGTGAAGATTCCACAATAGAAGTGGGAAAGAATCACAATGGACTTTGTTAGTGGGCTACCCCTCACGCCTACTAAGAAAGATTCGGTCTGGGTGATTGTTGATCGTTTGACGAAGTCTGCTCATTTTATACCAGTACGTGTCGATTACTCCCTGCAAAAATTGGCTAAGCTATACATGGCGGAGGTAGTGAGGTTGCATGGGGTACCAGTATCAATCATATCGGACAGGGACCCTAGGTTCACCTCACGATTTTGGAAGGCGTTGCATCAAGCATTGGGTACGAAGTTGGATTTCAAATCTGGCGTTTCATCCTCGAATCCGATGGACGATCCGAGCGGGTAATCCAGATCTTGGAGGACATGTTAAGAGGATGTGTCATTGACTTCAGGGGTAGTTGGGAAGAGTTCTTACCGTTGGCGGAGTTTGCGTATAACAATAGCTACCAGTCAAGTATTCAGATGGCGCCCTATGAAGCATTGTATGGGCGGAGGTGTCATAAACCTACATGTTGGACGGAATTAGGGGAACGTCAGATTTTGGGTCCAGAGTTGGTTACCGAGACCGAGGAGAAGGTTGAGTTAATTCGGGCTCGATTAAAGAAAACGTCAGACAGACAGAAGTTTTATGCTGATCTGAAGCGTAAGGACATAGAATTTGCAGTGGGTGACAAGGTTTTCTTGAAGGTGTCGCCATGGAAGAAAGCATTAAGGTTTGGTCGAAAGGGTAAATTAAGTCCCAGATTTATAGGACCATATCGAGTGTTGAAACGAGTAGGACCGGTAGCTTATCAGCTAGAGTTACCTTCTGAGCTAAGCCAGATTCACAATGTATTCCACGTCTCTATGTTAAGACGATATCGTTCGGATCCATCCCATGTAGTGTCTATGGAAGACATCGAAGTAAGACCCGATTTATCCTTTAAGAGGAACCAGTAGAAATTCTGGATCGTGATGTCAAAGTGTTGCGAAGGAAGACGGTTCCATTGGTTAAGGTTCTATGGCGGAATCACAGTTCTAAGGAGGCTACTTGGGAACCGGAGGAGACGATGCGGCAGCAATACCCCCATCTTTTCTGACCAGGTAATTTCGAGGACAAAATTTCTTTTAAGGGGGTAGAACTGTAACATCTTGAATTAATGGGCCTTTGCGTTTAATGTGCTGTGATGTTTATGTTATCTCTAAGGCGTTAATTAGAATGTTTAAGGGGTTTAGACTGGGCTCAGGGTTGGGCCGAGCCCTTAGTCAAATTTGTTGTTTGGGCACTCTAGTGGAAAGCCTGACAAGATAGGGCTTAAAGATATTATCTGTGATTATAAGACACAAATGGGCTTGTGGCCCAGTGGCAAAGTGGCGCCACATAGAGAGCAGGGAGGTGGCGTCAACTAGGGAGGCCCAAATTCAAGTTGCATGAAGCCCAATTCTTTTAATTTAATTTTAGCTAATTTTTGGCATTTAAATGAATAGAGAGGGACGGCAATAAGGCTTAAAAATAGGAAGATTTACTCCAGTGGATAATGCTGATAATATGGCAGATAAAGGGAGGAAGAGGTGGTGTGATCTAGGCTTCTTTTGGAGATGTGATCAGATAAAGATAAGGGAGGAAATTTAGGATGTATCTGCTGGTCACAGTGGTGGCCGAAATTCCAACACTGAGGGGGAGGAGAAATCGGTTTTATTATACTATAGGGGGTGCCGAAATTTCCCTTATTAGTTGATCAATTTTAAGTTGTCAAAAGGGGCATTTTCGAGTTTTAGGAAGTAGGTGCCGAAAGTTTGTGTTTAAGTGGGGGATATCTTTTTATTTTTGGCGTTAGGGTTTTATTCTTCCATTCTCTTCTTCAATTTCGGCATTTGGGTTTTCTCTCATTCTCTGCTTAAGCCGAAATCCCTAATCCTATTCTCTCATCTCCACTTTTGTACAAAAGCCGAAATTTCATTGTGTTCATCTCCATAAGCCGAATACCCTTGTCCATTCTTTTCTTTTCGCCGGTTTCTTCATCAAAGCCGAATTCTCTGTAAAGGTAGGTGCCAATTTCTTCTGCTCTATTCTTTTTCTCTTTCGGTTTTTGGAAGACAAAGCCGAAAGGCTAATGGATCGTTGGTTTATTGTGTTTATGTATTGGGCGACACATCGGGAATCGAAGTAGATCATCTAGATCTAAAAGCCGAAAATCGCTAGGCTCTAAACTCCATCTCTTTCGAGATTTCAAGGTAAGGGGTTCTCTGTGGATTCTCGTTAGATTCACTATTGTATTTATGATCTTAACCATATGTTATGATGGTAGCAACTGAAAAGGTCTTTTGGATGGAATCAAATATCGATCAGGTGAAGGAGGGGATTGCATCTGTTAAACCAATCCCTAAGTTTAAGAAACGAGCGGTGTCAGCAGTTCGGGATTGGCCACTGGGTTGTGGACCGACGTCAGAATAAAATCTTAGACAGTTAGCAGTCGTATCGGTTTCTAATAGTGTCGACATAGAAGGTCTCGTCTTGACTGTAATCAGGTGTGTAGATCTCTATCACACTAATTAATCTGTATATATATGCTATGGGCTAAAAGCCAAAAAAAGGCTGTATGGACAGTCGTGTTACCCAAAAAGGGTAGGCAAAGGATGCCAGGTACGTAACCATAGAAACTTCTCTATGTGTGTATCGATGTATGTAAAAACCGGTGATCTTTTAGGTAGTATACTGTTTTGAATTTGCTTGGATGTATGCATAGGATAGGGTTAATACGAGGAAGGGGAAGAGCATGTTAATAGGTCACTTGGTGATCGGTGGTTAAACCATGAATCAGAAATTAGGTCACAATAGTGATCGGTGGCTAAGCCACGTTAAATTGATTCTGATTGTTAGGAATAGGCGCATGACTGTCGATATGGTGTGTAGCGGTTGGTGGGTTGATTGTAGAAATCCCCAAGGTGTATTGGCTGGTACGGGCTGGTGTGTAGAGGATGGATTTTTAGGTTGGGTTGGGCCATGTTGTATGTAAATATTTTGTTGCCATTGTGTATGGGCCAAGGCCCATAATGTGTTTGTGGGCCTAAAGCCTTTTATG
Organism: Gossypium sturtianum; assembly: GCA_025698515.1. Taxonomy (NCBI): domain Eukaryota; kingdom Viridiplantae; phylum Streptophyta; class Magnoliopsida; order Malvales; family Malvaceae; genus Gossypium; species Gossypium sturtianum. Next base: position 39,033,744 of record CM046949.1, read on the forward strand.
TGTTTTCGGGATTTGCACACTGAGTCTTGGTGACTCACCCCTTTATTTTTCCCGACTTTTCAGGATGAGCGAGAGATCGTGGACATGGGAGCCGAGGCGGACTCGAGGGGCCATCAAGTTTTATTTTATTTATTTTCATGAACTATTTTGGGTTTTCCTTTAAGTTTTAATTTCGGGACTATTTATATAATAAGGCCGCATGGCTTAGGTTATCGCTTTATATTTGTTAATGTTTACAGTTTAAAAATTTATGTTCAAGGACTTAAGTCGTAAAAAGTAATAAAATGGGTTTTCCAAACACGTTCAAAGAAAAAGCAAAGGTTTTCATCAAATATCTTATTTTTAACAAGTGCCTAAATAACGAAACTGAGATTTCCAAAATCCATCAAAGCAAAGTTTTTAACAATAAACCCCGTAGCATACCAGATCTGGTCGTAGCGTTTGGGCCGGGTTTGGGGTGTTACAGATAGAACCTAGGACCTTTAAGGAGTGCTCTAACACCTTGAATTTATGAGGTTAGAATAATTAGGTGTTATTGTATTAATCTAAAACAAAATCTGATTAGGAGGTCTAATTTGAAAATAGTGTGTTTTAATTAAATTAGAACCGAATTGGAAAACGAGTAAAAATAAATTAAAATATTAATAATGAGTCTTGACTATGAGTATTAATTATTATAAACTAAAATAGGAAAGTGTTAAAAACTATAAATTTAAATAAGTTAAATAATTGATTAAAAATATACACTAATAAAGAATAGGTAAGTTAAGCATGAAATAGATATGTACAATTAAGTGACTAAAATTAGCATGAATTGAGTCTTAATGTTAGTGGTTAAGAGCTTTTGAAATTATTTAAGAAGCTAAGTTCCAAACCTCACTTTTTGCATTTTTCCTCTTTATTGTTCAAGCCATTAAGGATGGGAACCAATTTAGTGTAAGAATTAAATATGGTAGAAAAAGAATATGATATGGGCAGTAGCTCAATGGTTAACCTTACTCTTTTTCACTAGCACATCCAGGTTCAAGTCACGCAAACTCCTTCCCAATTTTTGTTGATTTCATTAGAATGGGTTAATTACCAAAATAGCCCCTTAAAGTTTGCTTAATCTTGCCATTTAGTCTTTATCCTAATCATAATAGGATTTTGATTATCTTTTTCAAAACTTATCTAGAATTCATATCTTATCCTTTTTCAAAATTCAAATAAAATTAGAATTCCATTATCTTTTTAAATACTTACCTTAATTTGAAATTCAAATTAATCCTTTTAAAAATCCTAATTAGAATTTGTCTTTCGTATTTCTGATTATTATTTATTATTCACCATTTGTTATCTTATCAGATTAAAACCCTAAACTCTCTCTATATATATCCTAGTTTTCTCTCATTATTCTCTGTCTCAAAACTCTTTTAAAATCCTTACGTTTTACTGAAAAATATTCCTAAAGCTTTTGAAAATTCAATCAAGACCTCATCAATTGTTCTTCTCCAAATTGTTGAATTCCGAGTCATTAGATCGTTGAATTTCTATCAAGATCAACCCTTGTAGGTGTTTGGATCAAACCTGAGCATGGGGTAGTCGCCTGAGGTCTTGAGCCACTGGTTTTCCAAATTTTACAGTTCTGCCACTAATTTTCCAGATTTTTATAGTTTTGCCACTATTGTTCCATATTTTCAGTTTTGCCACTGGTTTTCCAAATTTTACAATTCTGTTACTGTTATTCCAAATTTTACAATTTTGCCACTAGTTTTCCAGAATTTACAGTTTTGCCAGTCTTCTTCAAAAAAAAAGTACAATTTTACTATAACCTTTATTATTTTACTCAAATTAGTCCCTGATTAGGTTTTTAATGGCATTTAGAGAACTACATTATGCAGTTAGGTCCTTGACTAGGATTAGAATGATTGAATATATGAATGAATGAATTTATGATCTTACTTATTTTTTTTATTATTTTCTTGATCCATGAATGTTTTTATGATTATCAATGTTATAAATGTTGAATGAACGTCTCGTATGCCTATTTGATTGAACTATTAATTGATGGATTTAATCGTGAATGTCATTTTTATGCAATGAAATAGATAGTTGAAAGAATTAATGATTATATGAGTGAATGTAATAAATATTGAATACATTGCAAATGCATGGGGGGACGATATGGTAAGGAGGAAGTATATGACAATATAACTGCATTTAATTGTGCGTTGTGTATCCACAGCAAAAGCAGATTCTAACTGCGTCCGTTTTACCGTGCAAGCACAACCCTCTAACAGTTTTCATCTGTGAGTATATTGTGTCTCCACGGCCACTAGCACTCTCCTTCTTGCTTGCCCAAGTTCAAGCCACCCCTTATTTTATTTCATACATTTTAATTCTTTCAGACGAAATTTTAGGTAAATTACCCTAAAGTCCTAAAAAGTTTGAAAACCTAGATATTTAATCTCTTTTCCTAATTACCCTAGGATTTTGATTTCTTTTCTATTTCAACTTGAATTCTACCTCTTTTCCTTTTAAATTCTTCTTTTCTTTTCTCCCCCTTTTCTTTTCATCAAATTGGTTATTCCATTACTAAATTTATTTTTTCTCTTGATATCAAATTAATCCCCTATAAATGGATTCTCTACCAATTGTTGAATTCATCGTTGATAGCCTCCATAATTCCATCAAGTTCGGTAAGTGCATCTTGATATTAAGGTTAGTACCCCAAATTTCAAAGAATTTCTATCTAATATTGATCTTTCAAAACAATTAATTGATCTTTCACGGTTCTTGACGAATCTTTCGTTAATATCATTGAATCTTGATAAATCTTAGCAAATAAACCTTAACTTGTGTACAAATGTCGTTTGAAGGACCCGTTACAGGTGCATTGGACCATATTTGAACATGAGGGTGATGTGTCTAAAACTAACTATGACCATAATAAACGCAAGCGCACCTATCGTTTAATAGTATAGTTATGGTAAGACCAGTAATATCATATCCACAAGGACCAATAGTACTAGTAATTACTATCTTTTTATCATTTAGCCTAAGTATAGGAGTGATTTCTTTTTAAACCAAAACTTAATTAAAAACACGACAACGAAAGAATTGGGAAAATACTTTTAGACAACTTATGTGATAGGCAATACCTAAGGAAGAATCCACCTAGACTTCACTTATTAATTTTGATTCATATGATTTATTCACTTGACTTAATCCGTAGAAATCCCTGATTTATGTTAATATCTCTCTTGAGACTAAAAACAACTAACTCTAGGTTGATTAATTGAAATCTCTTTCTAATTAAAACCCCTATTGTCGCATTAATTCGATCTATGGATTCCCTTATTAGATTTGACTCTAATCCGGCAGATTTTCGTCGCCCTATCTCTAGGGTTGAAATCAACCCCGCTTAATTGTGTTGATCTACTCTTAAATAGGGACTTTTGCTCCACTGAATAAGCACATTCGACTTGAATCAATAACCTGAATTATCAAAACAAGAATAAGAACTCACAATTAAGAATAAGAACAAGTATTTATCTTATAAATCAAATAATAATAAGATCCGTCTTAGGTTTCATCCCCTTAGATATCTAAGGGATTTATATCATGCTAATAGAAGGAAACATCTCAAAATAAGGAAAACAACAAAACATAGGAAAACCCAAAAACTTCTACAGAACTTGATGGGAGATCTTCAGTCTTAATGGAGATCCTTCCTTCGCCGCCTCAACACTTGTCTTGAGTATTTTCTGCGTTCTATTCAGCATCGTCTTTTAGGTCACCCCCTAGGGTGTTTATATAGGCTTTGGAACGCATTTCTTTGCCCACAAGTAACCTTTTCCGGATAGAATTAATCTTTGATATGGCAGGGACACGACCGTGTAACACGCCCGTGTACGATAGTCTTAGGCCGTGCTCGCTCCTACTCACCACACACGGCCGTGTGGTTTGCCCGTGTACGTTGATCCAGGCCGTGTTTGATCCTGCTTGTAACACACGGCCGTGTCCAATGGCCCAGGCCGTGTCGAATTCTAAGATAGGCCCATTTTGTCCCTTTTTGGCCCGTTTCTCGTTCTTTTCGACTCTTTAAGCTCTCCAGAGTGTAAAACATGAAATTAAGAGATTAAGAGCATCGAATTCATCAATTCTAATGAAAACTCATCCAAAAATAAGCTAAGCATGGGGTTAAAATATGTATAAATTATGGTCTATCAGAGGGACGTCACTCAAAATCTTGGAGAAAAGTGTGTTCTTTTACAAGTGAATCGAGGCAAATCATGCCTCGGGATAAGGCCAGATGGGTATGTGGACCACACGACCATGTCCCCTTGAAACCCTAGATTTTTTGATTCTCTCACGGCCTAAGACCCTCCACACGGCTTGCCATATGGTTGTGTCTCCATTGCACCTTGATTTTACAATTCCCACACAGCCTAAGACCCTCCACACGGCTTGCCACATGGTCGTGTCTCCCTTGCACCTTGATTTTACAATTCCCACGCATCATCTGTTACACGACCTAGCCACATGGTCGTGTAACACCTCTACACAATTCAGGACTTCTCACATGGTTTGGTCACACGGCCGTGTGTGCCGTGTTTACAAATTTTACTATTTTTCCCAGAATTTAATATTTTGTGCATATTAGTCCCTGAATGGTTCTTGAATAGTTTTAGTATTTTATTTTATTCAATTGAGTCCCTGATAATATAATTAATGTTAGAATCCATGATTTGATTGATTGAATTATTGTTACTATATAATTATGCACATGATATGTGAACAATATGTTTACCTATTGAATATGTATTTGTGATTGTACATACAACATGACTCATGTTACCATTAAACCAAAAACTTAATAAAGCATGATTTTTGCTACTGAGTTGATCTGTTGTAAGCGTATTATTTGCTACTGTATTGAGCCGTCATAAGCATATTGATTGTTACTATATTTTTCTATTAAAAGCATAATTAAACGCTACTGTATTAATTTGTTTTGAGCACGCCATGTTGCATTACATAAGGTGAGACGGTATGAATGGATGAAGTGTTAGCAGCTTGTCTGCATCGATTAGTGGTTTATCCACACCGTACTAGCAACTTTAATATGCAAATATGTTGTGTACCCACAACCTACTAGTAGCTTGTCTGCAAAAACTTTTTATCAAAAACTCTGGTGGTTCATCCACACCACATTAGTAGCTTTTATCTGCACCGAATAGTGTTTTATCCATACTGTATTAGTAGTTCATCTGCAACGTTTAGTGGTTCATCCACACCGTGGTGTAAAGGAAGAGGAGTTCTGGGGAACTCCTATTGTGGTGTGTAATGGTGGGGTATGAACTTTTTCTGATAAACTGAATTGCCTTGTATTCATAAGACATACACAAGGCTATGAACATTGAGATGTTATGTTGATTAGTTGATCTGAATTACCGATATTTTGTATTGCTAATTAATTGTGATTTATTTTATGAGTTGATTATTCTGCTTAATCGATCTGCTGCTTGCACTGGTTTTCTTGTGACTGATCTCATGCTGAGCTTAATAGCTCACTCCCCTTTTATTTTCTATCTTTATAGATAACCCACCAGGTTAGGATGCAGACTCAGCATACGGAGAGCTTAATAGCTCACTCCCTTTTTCTTTTCTAATTAAAACCCCCATTGTCGTATTAATTCGATCTATGGATTCCTTTATTAGATTTGACTCTAATCCGGCAGATTTTCGTCGCCCTATCTCTAGGGTTGCAATAAACTCCTCTTAATTGTGTTGATCTACTCTTAAACAGAGACTTTTGCTCCACTGAATAAGCACATTCGACTTGAATCAATAACCTGAATTATCAAAACAAGAATAAGAACTCACAATTAAGAATAAGAACAAGTATTTATCTTATAAATCAAATAATAATAAGATCCGTCTTAGGTTTCATCCCCTTAGATATCTAAGGGATTTAGTTAATACTAATAGAAGGAAACATCTCAAAATAAGGAAAACAACAAAACATAGGAAAACCCAAAAACTTCTAAAGAACTTGATGGGAGATCTTCAGTCTTGATGGAGATCCTTCCTTCGAGCTGCTTCCGACAGTTGTCTTTGAGTATTTTCTGCGTTCTATTCAGCGTCGTCTTTTAGGTCACCCCCTAGGGTGTTTATATAGGCTTTGGAACGTCTTTCTTTTTCCCACAAGTAACCTTTTTCGGATAGAATTAATCTTTGATATGGCAGGGACACGCCCGTGTAACACACCCGTGTACGATAGTCTTGGGCCGTGCTCGCTCCTGCTCACCACACACGGCCGTGTGGTCTGCCCGTGTACATTGATCCAGGCCATGTTTGATCCTGCTTGTAACGCACGGCCGTGTCTAATGGCCCAGGCCGTGTCGAATTCTAAGATAGGCCCATTTTGTCCCTTTTTAGCCCGTTTCTCGTTTTTTTTTTTACTCCCTAAGCTCTCCTGAGTGTAAAACATGAAATTAAGAGATTAGGAGCATCGAATTCATTAATTCTAATGAAAACTCATCCAAAAATAAGCTAAGCATGGGGTTAAAATATGTATAAATTATGGTTTATGAAATATCCCCACACTTAAGCCTTTGCTTGTCCTCAAGCAAAATCCTCAACTCACAATTAAAACTAACTTCCTTAATTCATAATTCTCATCAATAATGTCTCATCATAATTCACAGGTAATTCATGCATTGATAATTTAACTAGAAGAGTCCTAGAGATTCGAACAATCTAAGTCATAGATTTATATAGCATGAAAACATAGGTGTTTCCCCTTACCTAAATAATTACCTTTGATTCAAAACCGACAAGACTTGACATCCTCACTAACGATTCGCTCAAATAACTCAAAGTGTTTAAGGTTCAAATTAAGCACTCAAAAGTCAAACATGAAAAGTTATTACCATAGGCTTGCATGAAAATCAAATCTCCACCACTATAAAATGAGATGATACACAAATCAAAAGGTCTTTAAAAAGGGTTGTAACGGGGCTTGGGTTAAAGGTGTGGATAAAAGCTGAAAAGGAGGGTTAAAATCGAGATCGAATTGACAATTTACCTAACTAGAGAAATAAACTAATACTAAATAATTACAATAATTTGAAAACTTATTAATAATAACACGAGATTCTTCTCAAGATATGACATTAACAGTTTAAACTCATAATTAATAATGAATAAATTTCCATTTTTTTTAAGAATAAGAACATACAATAATAAGATAGAATTTAACAACTGAAATAAAGAAAATAGTTAGGCAAATGATCAAATCAAATCTCGACATAAGGGTAGTCAAGAAAAATGGGGATAACAAATAAAAATGGGTTTCGGGTTAATATTAGTGGTAAATCAAGAAATGGTTGATTAGGCTTCAAAAGGGTTCACTAGGGGTTAATTATGAAGGTAGGCTTTTAATGGAGTAAGTGGGTTCAATCCTAGGTGCCTTTATCATCTCAGTATATCAAATCAAAGGTGTGGTATCGACATGTATAATCGAAGCAAGTTCTAAAATAACAAATCAATATTGACACACTCATAATCAATAAAGTGAGCAAGAAAATATATATGCTCTAAAAGCCTCAAAGACTCACAAAATTTATGGTTTTTGATGTCAACCTTGCAAATTTCAAACTTCAAAGTAATATTTAAATTTAGGGAAACAACCTAGAAATTTTTAATTCTAAAAATAGACTTATCATGCTTGATTATCTAATGTCTTAAAGTTTAAACCATCAATGCACAATTACCTATGACTTAATCCAAAACATATAAATGAAAATTGTAAATCAATAAAAGTTTCATTCTAATAGTAATATGAGAAAATTACTTAAGAACAAAGCATAATTCAGTAATTTTCTGATAATCAATTAAATAACCTCCCCACACTTAAGATGTATATTGTCCTCAATGTACAAAGATATATAGTGACAATATAATAAGAATATCATAAGAGAGGGAGAGAAGTGAAACTTCCTGAATTTTGGATGAAATCCATGAAATAGTTGACGCGGATTTGTAGATATAATAAAGTGAAGTGCATAATTCTGAGCAACTATTAAGAAAATAAACACAACTATGGAAGAAGGTTACGGGATTACTCGATTAGGAATAATTATAAAAACTAAAATAAAGTTCAAAATATAAAAGATAAGTCTTTTGGAATTATAATACGAAATATAAAGGGAAATAGACTAGAAATAAAAAAGAGGAAAATACAAATAGAAAAAATAAAATAATCGGACTCAAAGGTCCTCATCGTCGGATGCGTCGCGAGGTGGAGGTGGCGGCGATATGTGAAAGTGCTGAGAAATCTGTTGCAGCATCGCTTCGATGCCGTCAAATCGTCGAGCGTTGTCATTAAATTACTGCGTACAATATTGCTCAAACCTAGTGAGGCGCTCAGAAATGTCAGTTAGTAAAGCTACCGTATGAGTTGGTCGGCGTGGCGGTGGTGGCGCAGACGATGGCTCCTCGTGCTGTGGGGGGACATCATCAGTAATGTCCTCTGGGTCGTCCTGCTCGGTGGGTTGCGAGAGCCGATACTGGGGAGGATCAAACCCACGTCGGTGCTCAATCATCCTCATGTGAAGCATTGTCTGAATGCCCTACGGGGACATCTGTCCGATAAGGGTGAGCGAGGAGGATTGAGCTGCGGTGTTGAGGAGCCCAAAATGTTGAGCTAGGCATGTGATGTATGGGCCCATGGAGATGACTCCTCTCCTATGTCGCTCTGTCTGATGCTGAATGGCGCGGGCGATGAAGTAAGCTAAGTCGATAACGTGCCCGTTTGCCATGCACCATAAAAAGTACGCGTCGTAAGTGTTGACGACGCCGGTGCTCTCTCGCCTACCCATCAAAGTATGAGCTAGGATAGATTGTAGGTATCTCAATGATGGGGCGAGAGCTGACGCTTTGGAGCGGTTGGGATCATAGGTGGCTGAGACAGGGACCAAATCGTTCCAACATGACGAAGGGGAGCGGTGGATATGGCGATGGAGATCCTTGAAGTTGTCATCCTCCATAAACTCCTAGGTGTAAAGTCCCAAGGTGACCCCAAATTCTGGGACATTCATCTCTCGTACGAGGCCACCAAGACGGAATTGGATCGTGCCTGGGTCATCAAAATTGGTCATCACCGTCTGGAGGTGGAATGTGGAACAGAGCTCCAAAGTGAGCTCTAGGTATGTTGGCTCGACGATCTCGAAGAAATGCCCCCATGGATCGGTAGTCAGGAGGGCTCAGACGGCGTCGGCTAGTTGGACCTACTCCAAGGCGGCCCAATCAATACACCTCCCCACGCCGAGGGGTCGCACGTGAAGTGTCTGAAAGGGGTCGTCCTGGGATCCCGGAGGAAACTGTAGGTAAGGGTAGCGCACTTCGGCGGAGGCGCTCGAGGAAGTCGCACCGGGTCCCTTCCACTTTTTCGAAGCGGGGACGGTGGTCTTTTTCCCTCGTGGTGGAGTCATTACGTACCTGAAAAGTCAAAAATTTCAAATATCATTGCCAGCCAAAATGCACTATCCTAGTATCTGAAATAATGTATTCCTATATTAGTGAGATCAGATTATCAATTGATTCTAACATTAGTATGAGTTAACAAGAGTAAGCATTAGTATCAGACTAATATATTCAAACTAACTAACTATCAAAAGAACTAAGGTAATAACAAAAATGAAGATAATCATAAGAACAATGAATAATATCAAGTAAATAATTAAAGATGAAAGAAATAAGTAACAATGGTGTAGAAAGGTAAACCGATGGAGGTGTTGAAGTTATGGCTCGGTCGTGGCGGTGGGCACGGGCGTGGTGGATCGTGCACGGGCATGGTCTGCGAGCGGGTGTGCATGGAGAAGGAAAAGGAAAAGGGAGGGGAAAATGAGGAAGAGGGGAGAAAGGGGACGGAAAAGACGGAGGGGAAGTTGACGGTGGTGGCCGGAATGGGGAAAGTGAGTAGAGAGAGTAGAGAGTGGCTAGGGTTTTTGGGAGGGGGATTTGGGGGGGGAAGATGAATAGAGGGTTGGTTTAAATAGGGATTAGGGCACATGATCGGGGGCCACACCCGTGTGCCCTTTATTTAGGCCGTGTGATTCGAAAATTTTGAGTTAGGGCGCGTCTGAATCGTGGCCCACGCCCGTGTTCCCTGGGTGTGTTGGGTCACACGGCCTGATCGCACGGCCGTGTGTTGCTTTGTTCGTTTCTCCCACGCCCGTGTAGAGGTTAGCACGCCCGTGTTAATTTAGTCAGTGTCGACCACGGCCTATAGGCACGGGCGTGTCGCATGCCCGTGTGACTTACTCAGTTTCACCTACGACTTTTTGGCACGGGCGTGTTACTTGCTCGTGTCACTTACTCAGTATCGACCACGGCCGTATCACACGGCCATGGCCTTTTATCACAGCCCGTGTTTTTGAGTCAGTTTCAACCACGGTAATGTCTCACGGCCGTGGCATTTTATCGTAGCCCGTGTTTTGGGAAAATTTCTATCCTTGGCCCGCACGGTCTCTGCCAAGCCTATGTGCCTACCTGTGGTGTCCACACGGCCACGGCCACGCCCGTGTGTAAGGTCATGTGGTATGGAAACCTGCACTTATTAATCTGGTTAGTTTTTAGTTAGGTGCTAAACATCGAAAATATGAATATTAATGGGGTTAGTGTTCGAGTTGCCTCCTGAGAAGCGCTTGTTTAGAGTCCTAAGCTAGACTTACCTTGTATCAGCTCTTTATGGAGGTTCACGGAGCTGAATCTCCTCTCTAATATCTCTAAAATCCTCACCGTTATATAATTTAAGTCGTTGACCGTTTACCTTGAATGTGCCATGAGTCGGATGAGTTACCTCGATTGTGCCATAGGGAAAAATGGTTTTGATTACGAATGGACCTAACCATCTTGATTTCAGCTTTCCAGGGAATAATTTGAGCTTCGAATTGTATAGTAGAACAAGATCTCCAACTTCAAACTGCTTAGGTTGCTTCAAACGAGCATCATGGCGTCGCTTTGTTGCTTCTTTGTATAAACGTGAATTCTCGTAGGCATTCGCTCGCCACTCATCTAGCTCATTCAACTGCATCAATCTTTTCTCACCTGTAAGTTTAAGATCGTAATTTAAGAATTTTATAGCCCAAAATGCTTTGTGCTCTAATTCAAATGGTAAATGACAACTCTTTCCGTAGACAAGTCTGTATGGGGATGTTCCTATGGGAGTTTTAAAACCTGTTCTATAGGCCCATAAAGCATTGTCTACTTTTAATGCCCAATCTTTCCTGTTTGATTCTACTATTTTCTCTAGAATACGCTTAAGCTCTCGATTTGCCACTTCCACTTGTCCACTGGTTTGAGGGTGATAAGGGGTAGCTATTCTGTGGTGTACTCCATATTTCTTTAAGACTTTATCATATTGAGTATTACAAAAATGAGTACCCCTATCACTAATAATTGCTCTAGGTGTTCCAAATCGAGAGAAGAGTTTCTTAAGAAATCTCACTACCACTCTAGCATCGTTAGTAGGTAAAGCTTGAGCTTCCACCCATTTTGACATATAATCAACTGCTACTAAGATGTATTTATTCCCAAGTGAGCTAGGGAATGGACTCATAAAATCAATACCTCATACATCAAATATTTCACATGATAGCATATATGTTTGAGGCATTTCATCGCGTTTAGAGATATTACCTGTTCTCTCGACATCTATCACACGAAGCAACATACCAAGTAGTGTCCTTGAACAGTGGGCCAATAAAAACCTGATTCGAGCATTTTATGTACTGTCCTAATCCCACTATAATGTCCTCCTGATGGTCCTGAATGGCAATGATCTAGTATTTTGCTTGCTTCTGCCTTTGTAACACATCTCCGAATTACTTGATCTGCACATATACGAAAAAGAAAAGGGTCCTCCCAAAGATAGTTTTTCGCATCAGCAAAGAATCACTTCTTTTGATGATGTGTTAACCCTTTTGGCAAGATGTTAGCAGCTAAATAATTTGCAATATCTGCAAACCAAGGTATCTCGGAGTCAGAAATAGCAAAGAGTTGTTCTTCAGGAAACGAGTCATTTATCTCACTTTCATCGAGTTCTTTGATATGTGGATTTTCAAGTCTAGAAGGATGGTCTACCGCGAGATTTTCAGCTCCTTTCTTATCTTGAATTTCCAAATCAAATTCCTGTAAGAGTAAAATCCATCTTATGAGTCGAGGTTTTACATCAGATTTAGTTAAAAGATAACAAAGAGCTGAATGGTCAGTGTAAACGACAACTTTAGATAATATCAAATACTGTCTAAATTTATCAAATGCAAAAACCACAGCTAGCAACTCTTTTTCTGTGGTGGTGTAATTTTCTTGTGCGTCACAATGTTTTGCTAGCGTAATAAATTGGCTGAAAATGCTTGTCTCTTCATTGTCCCAAAACCGCACCTCTTCGCAAAATCACTCATCATCACACATTAGTTCAAAGGGTAAATTCCAATCAAAAGCTATTATAATCGGAGCATTTATTAATTTATTTTTGAGGGTATTAAATGCATCTAAACATTCCCGATCAAAATTGAAAGGCACATCTTTTCTAGTAATTTAGTTAAGGGCTTAGCTATTTTAGAAAAATCCTTGATAAATCTTCTATAAAATCCAAATATGTCCTAAAAAGCTTCTAATAGCATTAACTGAACTAGGAGGAGGTAATTTTTCTATGGTTTCAATTTTTGCTTTATCAACCTCAATCCCTTTACTAGAAATTTTGTGACCTAACACAATCCCTTCTCGAACCATAAAGTGACACTTTTCCCAATTAAGCACAAGGTTCATTTCCTCACATCTCATTAGAACTCTTTTTAAATTTTTAAGGAAAAGGTGGAAAAAATTACCAAATACTGAAAAGTCGTCCATAAATACCTCCATAATATCTTCCACAAGTTCATCAAAGATGGCTAGCATGCATCGCTGAAAAATAGCAGGAGCATTACATAATCCGAAAGGCATTCTACGATAAGCAAACGTACCATATGGACATGTAAATGTTGTCTTTTCTTGATCCTCAGGAGCTATTGGGATTTGGAAGTAGCCAGAGAGTCCGTCCAAGAAGCAATAGTACATATGCCTAGATAATCTTTCTAACATCTGATCAATGAATGGTAAGGGAAAGTGATCTTTTCTCGTGGCATCGTTTAATTTCCTATAATCAATGCAAACTCTCCAACCTATGATTGTCCTTGTTGGGATCAATTCATTCTTCTCGTTGGCTATAACAATCATACCTCCCTTCTTTGGAACAACATGCACAGGGCTTACCCAAGTACTGTTAAAAATAGGATAAATAATTCCATCATCTAGAAGTTTAATTACCTCAGCTTTAACAACTTTCTTCATGTTGGGATTTAATCATCTTTGAGGTTGCACACATGGTTTATATTCATCTTCCATTAAAATTTTGTGGGTGCAAAACGATGGGCTTATCCCTTTAATGTCAGAAATTTTCCAAGCTATGGCTCTTCTATGCTCCTTTAGTACCTATATTAACTCGTCTTTCTCATTGGGTTCCAATTCTGAAGAAATAATTACCGGTAGTGTAGAATTATCTCCGAGGAATGCATACTCTAAGTGATTTAGTAACTATTGCAATTCCAATTTGGGGGCTCTTTAATAGAGGGTTTTTGTTTTAGTTCGTCGTTTATTTCAATGCCCTCATACTTCTTTTGTCTTGGGGAAGAAATTTTTACCTCCCCCATCTCATTGGTATCGTCATCGGCCTCCTCTCCTTAGGCAAGACATAGTTCCAACGTGTCTTTGTGTATGATTTCCTGAAAAGAATCTTGAATAGAATGGTCAATAGTATCGATAAAATAATAGGAATCATCTTGCTCTCTAGAGTATCACATAGCATCATAAATTTTAAAAATAATTTCCTCGTCACCTATCCTGAGCATGAGTTTACCATCACCTACATCAATAATAGCCCTAGCAGTAGCTAAAAATGGGCGTCCTAAAATTAAGGGTACCTCAACGTCCTCATCCATGTCAAGCACAACAAAATCAACAGGGAATATGAATTTATCAACTTTCACCAAAACATCTTCAATAATTCCCCTAGGATATTTAATAGATCTATCAGCTAATTGGATACTCATTCTAGTGGGATTTGGTTCCCAAGACCAAGCCGCTTGAACATTTTATAAGGCATTAAATTAATATCGCACCTAAATCACCTAATGCTTTCTCAATATTTAAACTACCAATTAAACAGGAATAGTGAAACTTCCTGGATCTTTCAATTTGGTTGGTAGCTTATTCGGAGAATAGCCAACATTCCTCGTTAAGCTCCACGGTTGATAGCTCTTCAAACTTCCTTTTATTTGTTAAAAGCTCTTTTAAGAATTTTATGACGTAGGCATCTGCGAAATAGCTTCAACAAAAGGTAAGTTAATATGTAATTGTTTAAAAAGTTCAATAAATTTACCAAATTGTGCGTCCATGCGGTCTTTCTTCAACTTTGTCGGATATGGGATCGGTGGTTTATACTCTTTAAGTACCGGTGTTACATTCTCGTTTACTTCCTCACCCTTTGCCTTGTCAGTTTCTTGTGGCATCTTCTTTTCAGCTTCAACCAACTCCTTCCCACTCCTTAGTGTAACTGCCTTCACATGCTCTTTTGGTTTGGGTTTGGTGTTACTAGGTAAATTACCTGATTGCCTTTCGGAAACTAACTTAACCAGTTGTCCAATTTGATTCTCAAGCCCTTGAATCGACGCTTGCTGATTTTTCAACGCTGTTTCGGTATTCTAAAAACGAGTCTCTGACACCGAAATAAACTTTGCTAGCATATCTTCAAGGTTCGGCTTTCTCTCTTACTGGTAGGATTGTTGGAAAACTGGAGGAATTTGTAGTCTTTGATTCCTTTCATTACCCCATGAGAAATTTGGGTAGTTCCTCCATCCTGGATTATATGTATTATTGTAAGGAATATTTGGAGATTTAAAGTTATTACCCATATAATTCAGCTGCTCATTCTCCATGCCAGGTTTGTAAGATGGATATTCTGTATTTCTCATTCCTCCTCCATTTGCATCGTACTACATCACTGGATGTATCTGCGAAAAATCACACAAACCATCAATCTTTCTATTTAAAAGTTCTACCGGTTTGATAGCATGGTGATTGCGCGAGGTTGAAAACATCATGCTTTTGTCGGCTTTGTTCTCATGACTTGCCACCGATAGTTATTCGGTGACATCTCCTCTATAAACTCATAAGCCGCCTTCAGGGTCTTGTTATTTAGGTTCCATCGTAGGTGAATCAATCAATCGCCTAGATTGAGGGGTTCACACCATTGTAAAAGGTTTGAACTCTGTAGCCACAAAGGTAACCCATGGTGAAGGAACCTTCTTATTAAATCCTTGTATCTCTCCCATGCATCGTAAAGTGTCTCTAAATCCATCTGCACAAAAGAAGAGATATCATTCCTCAACTTAGCCGTTTTAGCCAGCGGAAAATATTTAAGTAAAAAATTTTCGGTCATTTGGTCCTATGTAGTGATTGATCCTCGTGGTAACGAGTTCAACCACTATTTAGCCTTGTTCCTCAATGAAAAGGGAAACAACCGAAGGCAAATGGCATCATCAGAAATGCCATTAATTTTGAAAGTATCGCAAAACTCCAGAAAATTTGCCAAGTGATTGTTTGGATCCTCATCCTGCAAACCATCAAACTGAACAAATTGCTGAATCATCTGTATAGTGTTAGGTTTCAGTTCAAAATTATTTGCAGCAATAGCAGGTCTAACAATACTTAATTCGGTTCCTGTTAAATTAGGTTTAGCATAATCATACATAGTACGAGGAGCAGGATTTTGATTCACCGGATTTGCGGCAACCACAGGAGGTAGCGGATTATTATCAGCCATCTCTTCAGTAGTGTTAGTTTCATCTTCTTGCTCTTCTTCTATGTATTGTAGACTTTGCCTTATTTCTCTTCGGTTTCTGCGAGCTGTACTTTCAATCTCACTGTCAAAAAGTAATGGTCCTGACGGGTTCCTTCTAGTCATAAACTAAAAGTTCCTGCTAGAAGCAAAGAGAAAAAAAAATTAGTGAATAGAAATAAAAAATAAATTGCAAATAAAAGTAAAGAAAATGGCTAAAGTAATAAAAATTTAGCGTTCCTAATATCTTAGTCCCCGGCAACGGGGCCAAAAACTTAATGTGTCTAAAACTAACTATGACCACAATAAAGGCAAGCGCACCTATCGTTTAATAGTATAGTTATGGTAAGACCGGTAATATCGTATCCACAAGGACCAAGAGTACTAGTAATTACTATCTTTTTATTATTTAGCCTAAGTATATGAGTGATTTCTTTTTAAACTAAAACTTAATTAAAAACACGACAACGAAATAATTGGGAAAATACTTTTAGACAACTTATGTGATAGGCAATACCTAAGGAAGAATTCACCTAGACTTCACTTATTACTTTTGATTCATATGATTTATTCACTTGACTTAATCCGTAGAAATCCCTGATTTATGTTAATATCTCTCTCGAGACTAAAAACAACTAACTCTAGGTTGATTAATTCAAATCTCTTTCTAATTAAAACCCTTATTGTTGCATTAATTCGATCTATGGATTCCCTTATTAGATTTGACTCTAATCCGGCAGATTTTCGTCGCCCTATCTCTAGGGTTGCAATCAACTCCGCTTAATTGTGTTGATCTACTCTTAAACAGGGACTTTTGCTCCACTGAATAAGCACATTTGACTTGAATCAATAACCTGAATTATCAAAACAAGAATAAGAACTCACAATTAAGAATAAGAACAAGTATTTATCTTATAAATCAAATAATAATAAGATCCGTCTTAGGTTTCATCCTCTTAGATATCTAAGGGATTTAGTTCATACTAATAGAAGGAAACATCTCAAAATAAGGAAAACAACAAAACATAGGAAAACCCAAAAACTTCTAAAGAACTTGATGGGAGATCTTCAGTCTTGATGGAGATCCTTCCTTCGAGCTGCTTCCGACGGCTGTCTTCGAGTATTTTCTGCGTTCTATTCAGCGTCATCTTTTAGGTCACCCCCTAGGGTGTTTATATAGGCTTTGGAACGCCTTTTTTTGCCCACAAGTAACCTTTTCCGGATAGAATTAATCTTTGATATGGCAGGGACACGCCCGTGTAACACGCCCGTGTACAATAGTCTTGGGCCGTGCTCGCTCTTGCTCACCACACACGGCCGTGTGGTCTGCCCGTGTATGTTGATCCAGGTCGTGTTTGATCCTGCTTGTAACACACGGCCGTGTCCAATGGCCCAGGCCGTGTCGAATTCTAAGATAGGCCTATTTTGTCCCCTTTTTGGCTCGTTTCTCGTTCTTTTCGACTCCCTAAGCTCTCCTAAGTGTAAAACATGAAATTAAGAGATTAGGAGCATTGAATTCATCAATTCTAATGAAAACTCATCCAAAAATAAGCTAAGCATGGGGTTAAAATATGTATAAATTATGGTTTATCAGAGGGACGTCACTCGAAATCTTGGAGAAAAGTGTGTTCTTTTACAAGTGAATCGAGGTAAATCGTGCCTCGGGATAAGGCCAGATGGGTATGTGGACCACACAACCAGGTCCCCTTGAAACCCTAGATTTTTTTATTCTCTTACGGCCTAAGACCCTCCACACGGCTTGCCATATGGTTGTGTCTCCCTTGCACCTTGATTTTACAATTCCCACACAGCCTAAGACCCTCCACACGGCTTGCCACATGGTCGTGTCTCCCTTGCACCTTGATTTTACAATTCCCACACGGCATCATCTATTACACGACCTAGCCACATGGTCATGTAACACCTCTACACAATTCAGGACTTCTCACATGGTTTGGTCACACTACTGCAGTGTGCCGTGTGTTCTACAAATTTTACTATTTTTCCTGCAATTTAATATTTTGTGCATATTAGTCCCTGAATGGTTCCTGAATAGTTTTTAGTATTTTATTTTATTTAATTGAGTCCCTGATAATATAATTAATGTTAGAATCCATGATTTGATTGATTGAATTATTGTTACTATATAATTATGCACATGATATGTGAACAATATGTTTACCTATTGAATATGTATTTGTGATTGTACATATGCCTCATGTTACCATTAAACCAAAAACTTAATAAAGCATTATTTTTGCTACTGAGTTGATCTGTTATAAGCGTATTATTTGCTACTGTATTGAACTGTCATAAGCATGTTGATTGTTACTATATTTTTCTATTAAAAGCATAATTAAATGCTACTGTATTAATTTGTTTTGAGCATGCCATGTTGCATTACATAAGGTGAGACGGTATGAATGGATGAAGTGTTAGCAGCTTGTCTGCATCGATTAGTGGTTTATCCACACCGTACTAGCAACTTTAATATGCAAATATGTTGTGTACCCACAACCTACTAGTAGCTTGTCTGCAAAAACTTTTTATCAAAAACTCTGGTGGTTCATCCACACCGCATTAGTAGCTTTTATCTGCACCGAATAGTATTTTATCCACACTGTATTAGTAGTTCATCTGCAACGTTTAGTGGTTCATCCACACCGTGGTGTAAAGGAAGAGGAGTTCTGGGGAACTCCTATTGTGGTGTGTAACGGTGGGGTATGAACTTTTTCTGATAAACTGAATTGCCTTGTATTCATAAGACATACACATGGCTATGAACATTGAGATGTTATGTTGATTAGTTGATCTGAATTACCGATATTTTGTATTGCTAATTAATTGTGATTTATTTTATAAGTTGATTATTCTGCTTAATCGATCTGCTGCTTGCACTGGTTTTCTTGTGACTGAACTCACACTGAGCTTAATAGCTCACTCCCCTTTTATTTTCTATCTTTATAGATAACCCACCAGGTTAGGATGCAGACTCAGCATACGGAGAGCTTGGCTTGGCTTGGATCCATTTTTATTAAGTATTTTAAGATTTTCTATTTGAAATTTTAGTTATTTAGAGAACTGTATCGCTTTATTTGAATTGTGGCATGAGACTTCCATTTTGGGTTTAGTTAAGCATGCATGATATTTAATTTGAATTTAGGATAACAAAACATGGATTAAGAATTACTTTAGCTTAAACCTATTCTGATTTCACTTAACTAAAGCTAAAGTCAATTATTACTTTTGCGCTGCTAAATTATAAATAAAAATCTCGAAGTAATAAATAAATTGGCAATAAACAAGGTTTTCAAAGGTAAACTTATGTACATAAGTTTGCAAACTTCAATGGTTTTCTTTTAACTCGTAAGTTTTCCAGAAATAGACTAAGTTTTTTTTTTCACTAAAAATAAACAAGCGTTTTAAAATGTCTATTTTATAAACCCCGATAGTTTACTGGACCACCACGGTGGCCAATGTAATCACTCGAATGCGGGTCTAATGTCTAGGCTGGGTTGGGGAAGTTACACTTATACTGGTGTCGCCAATGTCAACGACGACACCCAAAGAAATAATTTTTTTATTCCAAGGGGGCAATCGTTGGGTGATTATGATGGGTGGTGCCGCAAATGGCAACGGTGGTACTGGGGTTTACTATTCAAAACGGGTCATTTACGTACATAATTTTCAAGGTGGGTCATTTTCGTAAATAATGAAAACTTTTAGTTTTTTTTTTTTATAAAAAACCTAAAATATAAGTTCATATACCAACTAAATATAAAAAAAATTCAAGCGCCAACTAAATACTTTTGAATAAATTTATGAATCAAATTACATATTAACTCTAAAAGGAAAACCATAAAATTATATTTTTTAAAAACGTTTTTAACTCTTAACGAACCTAGCGATAGCTGCTGCTGCTAAAAAGGCCATGACATATAATATATTGTGATAATGAATCGTCATTTATTATTAAGTATAGTTATTATTTATTTTGATTTAAAATTCATATTTATTTATTGGATATAGATTTATGTATGGAGTATAAATTTTTCTTTTTATAAAACATTTGATGCATTAAGAATATTTAAATTTATACATTATCAAACTAGTTAAGAGTGCGTTTGTTTTACGGAAAAATGTTTTTTGTATTTGTTTTATGAAAAACAATTTGCTAAACGGAAAATAATTTATAAGTCAATAGAAAATAAGCTATTTTCCTTGTAAATTGACTTACTCTTTTAAAAGCGTAAGTTTTTTTTCGGAAAAGAGCTCATTTTATAAATAATTTTATTTTTATATAAAAATTAATTTGAATAAAGTCTAATATTATTGTTATAATATTTTTATTTTAATATTTAAAAATATTTAAAATATATATTAAAATATTAAAATTAAATATTATAATGTTGAATATTGTTAAACATACATATTTAATTATTTATATTTAATAACATAATAAATTATTAATATAAATTATTTAATGTTATATTTTTATTTTAATAATATATATTAAAATTTATAAATATATATTTTATAGCATAAAATATGAATATTTTAATTATATAATTATGAGTATTCATTTAAATCATGTTTAATTTCATTTATCCCTTCCAACTCAAATGTGTCACCATTTGTTCTCACATATGTAATATATATAATTTAAAATAAGTTTTAATTGAACATTATTTTAAAATATTATTTTACACAAAGATAAGTCCTTTTAAAAAATAATTTTAGGAAAATATTTTACATAAAATCATCTAAATATCAGAAAAAAGTAATAAATTTTGAAAATTAATTCATTTTCTAGAAATCATATTAGGAAAGATATTTTGAATGAAATGAATTTAACTTAGAAGATCCAATAAATGTCATGCAATTAATCCATAAATTAAATAAAGGATGATCCACTGGCCCAAACTAGGATATATTTATTGTAAAAAGACCCACAAAATTATAATTCATCTTTACCAGCTGTTTTTTCTTTCACGCTGCATAAGTATATGTACAAGGTGGTTCACCCTTCAACTACAACATAACAAAACAAATCAAGGATAATGTCGACTCGGCACAAACTCTGAACTATAAGGAATACAATTTGTTATAACTTGGCAACAGAGAAGAAGAATATGGGGGAAAATGGCGTGGAAGTAGCTGAGCTGGAGAGACGCATGGATGATGATGAAGTGGAGTTGCAGTGGGCTGCAATCGAAAGATTACCCACTGTGAAGCGGATTAGAACCTCCTTGTTTGATCAAAAGTTGTTAAATGCTGGCAAAGACGAGGATTTAGGCATGAAGGTGATTGATGTTACACAGCTTAGAGCGTTGGAACGCCATGTTTTTATTGACCATCTTATTACCGTAATCGATAAGGACCATCTCAACCTGCTAAACAGACTGAAAGAAAGAATGGCCAGGCAAGATATTCAAACTTGTCTCTCACGTTTCCAAATATTTAACTTGTTCTTATTATCAAATCAGAAATTTGCTTTTTAAGCAAGCATTCAATTTAAGTTTTCTATAACCTTTATTAAAGAGTTGCCTTTTTAGTTGTTTGAAATTTTATTAATTTAATTTAATTTTTTAATACAGCTTATGTCCCTCAAATTTTATCATTTTTTCTTAGTCTTTCAACCAAATTTTTAACTTCAACTTTATATAATATGGATTTAAACACTCGAATATTTATTATTTTATTTTATTCTTTTCTAATACTAAATTTAAATTCAAATATCTATCATCCAAATATGTTTTTTATTACATGTTTGGATTAGGATATTTTGTATCCATTTATTCGTTTTAATTTAAAATTAATTTTGAAATTTATGATCAATCATGCAAATTAAAAGATACATTGAGATCCAATAAAAATTACAATATAAAAATTTAAAATACAACACATTATAAAATAGAATAAACACGGCACAAATCATAAATCTAATATACTACAAGCTCTTTTCTAAAAATGGAAATATAAAAATATTTATAATTTAAAAATGTTATTTTTAACCTTCATAATGTTTTTTTTTTTTTTGCAAACAATAATTATATTATAATTTTTTTAAAGGAATATTATGATATTAATTTATTATAATTTCCACAATTAAAACTAAACTTTTTTTTTTTTGAGTAATAGTTTACTATAAAAGGTAAAATGGTTAAGAATTATCTAAAAGTAAGTAATATAAAAAAAGAAATAAAATAAAAAATATTAGAATAAATATCATTGGAAACTATGAAAATTGTGCCGCACATCTTAGTAATTTGACATTTTCTTCCAATTAGTCTTACATTCATTTCAAATGAGTCCTTATTGATTCAATTTCATCCTGATTTCGTTCAATTAGATACTTTTTGTTTTATTTATTTGAATTTTTATTTATGTTTGAATTTAAATTATTAATTATATACCATATGGTTCTAATTACTTATTAATTTTTTCATAAAAAATTTAAATTTTTTAAAATTTAAATATAAACTTTAAACCCTTGCATCAATAACTATTTTTCTAACCATTATTATTATATATAAAGGTTAAAATAAAATTACAGAAATTTGTATTACATTTTTTATGTATTAACAATTACTTTAATTTTTTTTATTTCTATACGTTTTTCATTAAATATTTACAAATACTTTATTGCTTAAAAAAATTTGTTCTTTGTAAACTCCCATTTAATTACCAATAAATTATACTTTACACAAAACAACAAATAATTAATCTAAATAACAACTTCTATTTCTAGTGTAAAAATTGAAATTTATTTAAAAATTTTTAATATATTACTGATTTTTAAGATATTGTATGATAAACTTCAGCATAAATATAATAAATCTCATTGTTCAAATAAACATTTGACCCATACATCGCACGAGATAAAAAAACTAATAATTAAATATTATAAAATATACATAAAGTGAATTATTAAGGCATTAACAAATATGAAAGTTGTGTCATGAAATTGATGAAAAATATTATTTGATTTGCGTCTTGCATTTTAATATTGACTTAAATGATAATTTTCTAACTAATTATATTAATTTTCTTATATTAATATCTAAAAAATTTTTATTAGAAGTGTTACTTTTGTTACCTAAATAACTCCAAACCATTAAATCCGCTAAAACAATTCCAACCAATTAAAAGCTATTATGTGTAACAAGTATTATATATAAAATAAAAATTATATACAATTATATGAAATTAAAAAATTAAATATATATAAATTTAAAAAATAAAAATATTTAAATTAAAAATTGATCAGGGTTGATGGATCGATGATAGTCAATAGTAAGAGTGAGTAAAATCTGATTCGATTCGAAAAACTCGATAAAAAATTTAAATTTTGAGTTAAATAGTTCGAGTTATTCAGATCAACTCGAATAAAAAATCAAGTTTTTTGATTTAACTCGAATATGAATTACACAATTTGAGTTATCCGAAAATCCGAATAAGAAAAGGCAAAACTACGTCGTTTTGATAAATGTTTACCTTTTCTAAAGTTAAAAGTCAAAACTATTAAGTTAAAAGGCAAAACCATTTCGTTTGATAAATGTTTACATATTAAGTTAAAATGCAAAACCATTATATTATTTATGTAGTTAAATAATCTTGTACTTCGTCTACCAGTTAAATAATCGGTCCATGTAAACGCAACATTGAGTATAAATAATAGGATTCGTTAACTCGACTCGACTTGACTTGATTCGGTTTGATTTGAAAAAAAATTAAATTGAGTTCGGTTGTTAAAATAGGACTCGTCAACTCGACTAACTCGAAATTTTTTGACTCGATTCGACTCGACTCGATCAAATACTTACCCCTAGTCAAGAGGAATTGCTTATGTGGCTCTCTATATCACGTGTCGCTATGTAATTAAGCCACATCATTATTGACCATTGTTAACTAACACTTGTGACATATATATTAATTTGGGAAAAAATAGTTTAAGTATCACTTTAAAAAAAAAAAAAAAAAGAAAAGATGTATAGTTTTAAGTACCAAATTATCATTTAATCTTTTATTATTTTATGAAAGTAAATTTAAAATTAAGGATGATAAATTATGAAAATAAAAGATAAAATAAAATAATTAAAATGTGGCACGACATAAAATAAAATGAACATGATGTAATTGATTTTGACAAAATATACATAAAAAAATAATAAGTCGTATATATAAATTATAAAATACATAATATAAAAAGCACAAATATAAACATAATTTTTTCCCATTCTCCACTTCTTTCTTCTTTCCATTTCTCCCTTCCTTACCCGCCGAGCAGAGACACCAAAATAGTGAAAAAGATGCCACAGGTCAAACTATTAAAGCCTCACATCTCTAATATTTGCTATAGTAATTGTGTATCTTATTTTTTTTATATAGTTATGGATTTAAAGATTCAGATGCTATCCAAATTATTATTATTATTTTGGAGGTCTAATGATTAAAACTGACATGGAGTCAATAGGGTGGGTTTGGAATTGCCAACAATCGAAGTGAGATTCAAGAATCTGAATGTGGAAGCAGACTGTAAAGTGGTTCATGGAAAGCCCCATATCCCTACTCTTTGGAACACCATCACAAACATATTCTCTGTAAGTTTTTGACATTGCATATTATAGTTTGACTTGTATTGAAGTAGCCCATAATTTTAAAAAAAGAAAATTCTCGATTTCTTTTTAGATTTTTTTTTTTTTTTTGAAATTTTCATTATTATACCGTACATTTAAGTGTAATATAAGTACAAATGATTATTCATTGTATACGCACGCATTAGGACTAAAGATTCATTACAGTGGGAAAAAAAAAAAAACTAAAACATTTGTCTAAACCAACAATGCCAAATTTAAATCCATTATGCACAATTATTATAATTGATATAAGGTCCTAGTGATGTGGAGATATTTTATGTTGAGCAGGCTATTAGAAACGTTAATCGATGCGTGTCTCAACCAAACAAGATCAAGATTCTCGACGATGTGAGCGGCATCATAAAGCCGTCCAGGTAAATATCGACAATGTGCCTTTTCGGTTTTTTATTCTTCATTTGAAATAATTGGGCAATAACATTGTTCAAAACCTTAATGTTAAAGCAGGATGACGCTGTTGCTTGGCCTTCCCGGTTGTGGAAAAACAACTTTTTTGCAGACACTTGCAGGGAAGCATGACCCGTCTCTCAAGGTTCGTTTCTTACTTAGCTAACCAGTTCATGGCTTCAAGGATGCGTGATAGAATAGTTATGATGGGTTTTTTTAAGTTCAGGTCTCAGGGGAAATTTCTTATAATGGTTACAAGTTCAGTGAGTTTGTTCCTCACAAAACGTTGACTTATATAAGTCAATACGACTTGCATTGTTCTGACTTGACTGTAAGAGAGACAATCGACTTCTCAGCACGTTGTCAGGGCATTGGGAACAGAGCAGGTACATGTATATTGTTTGTTCTCCATCTTACATTAACAATCAACCCTTCTTAGTTCTTACCATCATATTCATCATTTAAATTTGTTTATGATTTGAAGATATTTTGAAAGAACTCAGTAGACGGGAGAAGCTACTTGGGATCATCCCTGAGCCTGATATAGACACCTATATGAAGGTAACCAGTTTTGCAAGAATATGGTTCAGTTATCTAACACGGTAATGGACCATTTCCATTGTTGCTGTCTTTGACACTAATCTATGGTGGCAGGCAATTTCAGTAGAGGGATTAAAGAGAACACTTCAGACAGACTACATATTAAAGGTTATTCGCATAAACAAAAGAAGTGTAGTCCACTTCATTTTGACTTTCATCATAGTTTCCAAGTCTTGTTGCGAATTAATAGGCTTTTCCCTAAAGATTTTGCTGCCATTTATGATTTTTAGATCTTAGGACTGGATATTTGTGCTGATACAATAGTGGGAGATGCAATGAACCGAGGAATCTCTGGCGGTGAAAAGAAAAGGCTGACGACAGGTTTGTGCTTGTAATCTATACCGGTCGCTGATAAATTTATATAAGTTCACTTACAAAACATATGAAGACTAGATGCTTAAAGGCAGACATTAGTGGTATATCCAAGCAAACTTGCTAGTTAATTATAGTAAAATGTTAATTAGTGTAGGGTGATGTACATCGATATATCTTCAACAGAAAAGATATTCTATTCAATATAAATATTGAAAACTTCATTCATAATTTTAGTGAAGATTACCATAAGTAACGATTTTAGAAAATGTCCTTATGGCACTTTATTAGCAAAATCCATAAAAAGGAAAAAGAAAGTGTGGTAAAAGCAAACTCATGAAATATGATCAGCAAAATTACTAGTTAGAAAATTAAATTATTGTGATAATTGCTTCTTCTTTTTTTTTGTAATTTGTAATAATTGCTTAATGTTTTCATTTAACAGGGGAAATGATGGTTGGTCCGATCAAATCACTTTTTATGGATGAAATATCAACCGGCTTAGATAGTTCCACCACCTTTCAAATTGTAACCTGTCTGCAACAATTGGCCCATATAACAGGGGCCACGATTTTAATTTCACTTCTTCAACCAACTCCAGAGACCTTCGAACTCTTTGATGACATTATTCTAATGGCAGAAGGAAAAATTGTATACCAAGGACCTCGGAGTGAAGTTCAAGAGTTCTTTAAATATTGCGGCTTTAGGTGCCCACAACGAAAAGGCCTCGCTGACTTCTTGCAAGAAGTAAGTATTTCAAAATATAAAACATTTGCATTGAATTCTTGAAACATTGTTTTAAAATGGATTTATTCAACAATAGGTACTCTCCGAAAAAGATCAAGCACAATACTGGTTTCATAGGGACCGACCTTATAGTTATGTTCCTACTGACAAATTTATAGCTGCATTCAAGGAGTTTCATGGAGGACAGAGGCTACATGAAGAAATCTACACACCCTTCAACAAAACTGAGAATCACAAGAATGCTTTGTCATTTAACATCCATTCATTGGGAAAATGGGAGTTATTCAAAGCATGTTTGTCTAGGGAATGGCTTCTTACCAAGCGTCACTCGCGTTTGTATGTGCTCAAATCATCACAGGTAGCATGACTATTGATTTATGAATCAATGTGGATATGAAAAATTATTAATAAACATACTTTTACACGCCTTGGGTGGTTTCTTCTTGTAGCTTATTTTTGTGGCATTGGTAGCTGTGTCAATATTTATACGCACTCAAATGAAGATTGATGAGTTCCATGTAAGCAAGTTCATGGCTTGCTTATTTTTTGGTCTTTTGAGACTTCTGACCATTGGAATTCCAGAGTTGGCACATACTAATTCCAGGCTTGGCATATTCTACAAGCAAAGAGATTTTTACTTCTATCCTTCATGGGCTTATTCGATTCCTTCAGCTATTCTAAAGATTCCATTCTCATTTTTAAATACTTTTCTTTGGACAACTCTTACATATTTTGGGGTCGGCTACAGTCCAGAACCAGAAAGGTTAGGAAGATTTTCTACTGTTATGTTAGAAATATAATTTTCAATAATTTTTCTAAGTCCATATGTTACTTTTAGGTTCTTCCGTCAGCTTTTCATCCAGTTCCTTCTTCATCAAGTGGCACTCTCAATTTATCGATTGATTGCTGTTGTATTTCAAACACTATCCGTTGCATCAATTGTTAGTCAATTTACAGTGATGGCAACATTATTATTTAGTGGCTTCATAATACCCCTGCGTAAGGCCAACCTTATTAGCATGAAGAAATTCCAAGTTCAATTTTTGCAAAGTATTCATGTAATTATAATAGACGTTTCCTCACTGCAGCATCGATGCCTTCTTGGATAAAATGGGGCTTTTGGATCTCCCCTGTCTCATATACAGAAATAGGAATCTCAGTGAATGAATTTCTGTCTCCGAGGTGGCAAAAGGTAAAAAAAGTAAAATTACCCATGGTTGTATTTAATTAAAGGTCAAACCATCAGCACTTATTATCCCATGTTTCTGGTCGTGTTGTTCCCTTTCAGCTTTCATCTTCAAATGAGACTTTGGGGCATCAGACTCTACTAAAACGTGGGCTAAACTTTGGTGAACACTTCTACTGGATATCAGTTGCAGCTTTGATGGGAATGTGGTTTCTTGTTAACACTGCATTCACCTTGGCTCTTACTTATTCAAAGCGTAAGTTTGATTTCATGCGGATTCAAGAAAAAAATGATAAAAAAATAAAAATTTGAAGAATTTAATCATTTGTAGTTCTAAGTTATGTTTGAGGAATGATAATTCGTGCAGCACAGGGGACTGGGACATCTCAAGCTATTGTTTCTCATAAAAGGTTCTCTTATCTGAAAAGAAAAGAAGATTTGAGCAATTCCATGCAAGAAAACCAATTGCCTGGTGTTCATGTAGCATCAAAAGTTACGAGTATGGTTTTACCTTTTGTGCCTATAACACTATCATTTGAGAATGTGCATTACTTTGTGGATACTCCCAAGGTAACAATTTGATTTATCAACAGAATCCTTAATATTTTCAATGTGATTAGAAATATTTTCAATTTATCTTATTTGTTTTCCAGAAATTTAGAAAGAAAGTCTTAAATAAGAAACTACATCTTCTTCAAGATATTTCCGGTGCATTTAGACCTGGAGTTCTTACAGCATTGATGGGTGCCAGTGGAGCTGGCAAGACAACACTGATGGATGTTCTATCTGGAAGAAAAACTGGAGGCTATATTGAAGGGGATATAAGAGTTGGAGGATACCCCAAAGTCCAAGAGACATATGCAAGAGTATCGGGGTACTGTGAGCAAACTGACGTACACTCTCCACAAATAACAGTAAAGGAATCAGTGATGTTCTCAGCTTGGTTACGCCTACCAGCAGAGATTCCTAGGCAGAAAATATTGGTAAGAGTGCCCAAACTTTATGGAAATCCTCATAAACCAATATGATTTATAACATCAAACATTAAGTCATTTTGCAAGACATCAAACATGAAGTCATTGCAAGACAAAACTTCTCATCTTACCATGAAAGTTTATCAAAAGGCGTACTTGATTCTGGCATTTAACAGGAATTTGTGTCAGAGGTCCTTCAAATGATTGAGCTTGATGAAATCCAAAATGCTTTAGTTGGCGTCCCTAGTGTTAGTGGCATATCAGCAGAGCAACGCAAACGACTTACTATAGCAGTAGAGCTTGTTTCTAATCCATCAATAATATTTATGGATGAACCCACCTCCGGTTTAGATGCTAGAGCAGCTGCCGTTGTCATGCGAGTGGTGAAGAATATTGTTAATACTAGGAGGACCATTGTATGTACCATTCACCAGCCAAGTATAGACATCTTTGAGGCATTCGACGAGGTAACTAAGTGATGCATGCATAAATGTTTTATTTTGTTAAAACTCTTGTTCCAAAAGTTGTTCTCAACATATACTTGCTATCTGACAACGTCATTATGAGGTTCCGTGGTTCATTGTGTAAACTTGATTTATTATATAACTTTGATCCTTCCTGGCTGGCATGATTATTCTATTTCACATATCATAAATGCATCTTGCAGATTATTTTGATGAAAAGAGGGGGGCAAATAATATATTCTGGAGAACTTGGCCAGAATTCTTGTAAGCTTATCGAATACTTTGAGGTAATCCAAATTAACATCCCGTAGATTCTGGACTCATCCACCAACCAAATCAATAAGAAAATAAAAAACTTCAAGTAGGGAATACCAGGGGTGCCGAAAATAAAAGACAACTACAATCCAGCGACGTGGATGTTAGAGGTCACAAATCCTTCTTCTGAAGCTGAACTTGGAGTGGATTTTGCCCATATCTACAAAGAATCTCATTTGTATCAGTAAGTTCACCATGATAAGTCAAACCACTTTTTATGACCTTCAAGCTTGACCATAATTGATATATTTAGGACCTTTGAATCATACAATCACCCCTCAAAATAAAAAGGAAGATATAAAATGATTAGAAATAATATATTTCCACTACATAATATTGGAAAATTTTTGAGTAGGAGAAACAAAGAGCTAGTTCAAGAGTCGAGAGTTCCAGCACAGGGTTCAAAGGAACTACATTTTTCTTCACGCTTTTCACAAAATAGATGGGAACAATTCAAAGCATGCCTCTGGAAGCAACATTTGTCTTATTGGAGAAACCCCACATATAACTTGGGGCGCATGGTATTAGCCATGGTATCATCTGTGTTATATGGAGCACTTCTTTGGAACAAAGGGCAAAAAGTGTAAGCTACTTGAAATTTTCTTTAAATTTTGGTATTTATATATCTCCTCTCTGTTAAACACTTAAACTCCCCACGAAAGATATTCGGAAATATACTTCTTTTTTCATCCCTGGAGCATCATCATCAAGATTTTCTTTCTACCCCTAAAATCATACAACCAAAATCATTGTTACAATGATTTCTTATCACTTATTTTAGTGTTTGAATTTGGTTAAAGAATATGCATAGAGAGTTTATCCAAAAGCTGAGTTATTACTTTTTAAATTTAAGCATATGACATTATGTTGAAATCATGATCCTCTTTCTTGAAGAGATAATGACCAGGATTTCTTCAACATAATGGGATCAACATATGTTTTTATGGTTTGCATTGGAGCAAGCAACTTGTTTTCGGCTCTTCCAATCATAACTAGTCAGCGGACTACCGAGTACAGAGAACGGTTTGTTGGAATGTACTCATCTAAAGTACACTCGTTAGCACAGGTCCAAAACTACTCCTACATCCTACTTATTTTGGGTTTCCGATAGGTTGATAATAGACTTTCACTTTTGCAATTGCAGGTCATAATTGAAATACCATATGTTTTCCTTGAAGCAACTTTGTTCTTGATAATTTCATATCCGGCAGTCAACTTGTATGGATCAGCTTTCAAAGTATCTTGGTTTTTATATAACATTTTCTGTACTTTGCTCACCTACAAATACATGGGCATGGCCATTGTTTCTTTGTCTCCAACTTACCAAATGGCCTCAATATTCGGGAGTTACTGGATCATGATTGTGAATTTGTTCTCTGGTTTTCTCATACCACAACCAGTAAGCCTATTTCATATTTTGCTAAACCAAAACTACAATTCTTTTCCTTTCTTTCAAATAAAAGCTCATCTGTTGGCTACATTTTGATATGCAAATAAGAATTTGAAATAGTACAAAGTGAAATTAAGAGGTCTACTTTGAAATATGATGCATTTGACTCTTGCAGGTGTTGCCTAAATGGTGGGTTTGGTTCTATTGGATGGTTCCAACTTCTTGGGCACTGAGAGGTCTCCTTACTTCTCAATATGGAGATATAAATCAGGAAATCATAGCATTTGGAGAACGC
The DNA here is from genome assembly GCA_025698515.1 of Gossypium sturtianum. Taxonomy (NCBI): domain Eukaryota; kingdom Viridiplantae; phylum Streptophyta; class Magnoliopsida; order Malvales; family Malvaceae; genus Gossypium; species Gossypium sturtianum. The sequence goes on from CM046949.1 coordinate 39,064,996, forward strand.
AAAACGATCAGTACGTTCTTAGAAAATCACTATGGGTTCAAACATAAGGATCTGCCCCTTACAGCTATTTTACTGTGTGCTTACCCGATTTTCTTTGCCTCTATTTTTACATATTTTATGGCTAAGCTTAACTTCCAAAGGAGGTGAACTATAAATAACGTCATGCTATTGCTACCTTCTAAATTCCGAGACATCTTTATCTATAAACTCATGTTAAAATAAAGTTTATCTTGTATAAGAATTTGCTCTTCAAGATTTACATAGCAAATTAAGCAAACACTATCCTATTTCTTCTTTCCTTTTTCCCGTTAAAACACACTTGAACCCATATTATTTTGTATTAGCTACAATGTTCATGCCAATTAAGCTAAAATTCAATCAACTACTAACAATGTATTTTTTTATATTTCAAAAGTAGTCTTAAAACATTGACATGTTTTTTTTTTTTTAATACCCTATAAGACACTTGTCAAACTTTTAATTCGAAATTTGAAAACTTCATTTACAGTATATCAAATATTATCTCTTATACTTTTAACATTTAATAGAGGGATTCAAATTTATTTATTAGATGTTTATTAAAATATCAATATATTTATTAAAATCGTTATTTTTCTATTAAATGAAAATATATTTTTTTAGAATCCAACTTATTTAATAAGTGAATTGTGTTAGCTATATACAATGTTTTAGAACAAATAATAGTTAGGATCATTTTACTATATTTAAATTTATGATTTAGTATTTATAACTTAAAATTTTTTTTATGAAGCGGGAAAATAATTCAAAAGTAATTACATAGGCAATAGGCAACAGGCAATATGCTCCATATTTGCTTGTAAAACAACAGGAACTTCCTCTAGTGCACATTCCAAATAAAACTGTGCTACAATCCAACGTTGAAGCCCACAGTTTTAAAGCATCCGCAAATTTGTTGCCCTACCGATTGGTGTGGCAAATATGAACCTGTCACTCCTCTTTAAATACCTTCGGCTTTGTCCCGGAGTAGTTACTATGAATTAGTTGCACCATTATTTATAATTTAATTTCAAATAATTGATACTCTTAATTATTTTGATTAAAGTATTAAAATTAATTTTTTTAAAAATATTTATTCTAACTTATTATATCGAAATAGGTTTTTTTTATGTATGTTAAAAATGTTTTTCAAGTCACATATGAATTAAAGATATTAATTATTTGACCATAAAAGTAAAATATTAAATTATATGAAATTAAAATATAAAAACTAAATATTAGAAAATAAAAAAAAACTACTTAATGATTAAAAAGAAAGAAAATATACTTTTATATATAATTTGGATTTAGTTTAAATCATCCCCAACTAGAAATTTCTTTCTGCTACAGTGTTGACAAACAACAATTTTATTACGATAAATCGATAGAAGGAAGCCCTAAGATCTTCTGACACTACATGTGCCCATTTCTTTTAAGAGCAGCCGAATGCAATGAAAATAATTAGTTGGAACGTTCGTGGTTTGGGGAGATCACGAACTGTTAAGAGGCTCAAGAATAAGTTAAGAGCCGTTAATCCCCAAATTTTGTTTCTAATGGAAACAAAATTAAGTGCTAAAAAGATGAAATCGGTGAGATTGACATGTGGATTTGAAAATGGAATCGATGTTGGGGCAGTGGGATCAAAAGGTGGTTTATCGTTAGGGTGGAAGGGGAATTCATTGATTAGCAAGTCCTTTTCATCGTTTCATATTGACGTCGTTGTCCATGATGTTGAATGTGATACTAATTGGCATTTAACGGGTTTTTATGGGAACCCGAAAGAAAAGAATAGAAGGGAGTCTTGGGAATTACTTTGGCGATTGGGGCAAGATCAAAGGACCCCTTGGGTTGTCCTGGGGGATTTTAATGAGATTGTGAGTTCTTTTGAAAAGAAGGGAGGACGACTACGAGCTGATCGTCAGATGCATGATTTTCGAATGGCATTGGAAGATTGTGGACTCAATGACCTTGGCTACACTAGAAGGTGGTTTAAATGGGAGAGAGGTAGATTTTTTTCTACAAATATAAGGGAGAGGCTGGATCGGGGTGTTGCGACTTTGAGTTGGATTAATATTTGTCCTAATTACCAAGTTGAACACTTAAATCATTCATTCTCATACCATTGCCCGATTTTGCTGGATACTTTTGGAAATCAGAGAAAAAATACGTCTTCAGATGCTTTTCGATTTGAAGCTAGTTGGTGTCTGGATAATTCTTTGGAGGGAGAAATTTGAAGAAGTTAGGGAGAAACTACTGGAAGTATTTCTGATAAGCTTAAGGGTCTTGGACAACATCTTCAGAAATGGAGCAGAATCAGATCTAGAGAATCAAAGAGAAGTCGTTTGGACCTGGAGGAAAAATTAAATTGCCTTTATGATCGGGAGCCAACTGATGAAGTTCTTGCTGAAATTACAGATGTACAGGTGAGACTTAACCTTCAAGCTGATCAGGAAGAAATTTATTGGGAGTAACGAGCTCGAGTCAACTGGCTAAGATATGGAGATAGAAATACCAGCTTTTTTCATAAAATGGCTGTTCAACGACAGAATCGCGGTCGAATTCATGAATTAGAAGGGATGAATGGCACAAGGGCTCATACAACAGAGGAGATGTTAAAATTCGCTTCGGATTTTTTCAAAGATTTATTTTCAACTTCTGAAATGGGATCAGATGAGCGTGTTTTTGGGTTGGTGGAAAAACGAATCACTGATGATATGAATGAGTCCCTACTTCAACAATTTACGGAGGAGGAAATCGCATGTGCTGTTAAGACGATGGACCCATTGAAAGCCCCCGACAGTGACAAATTTTTAGCAATTTTCTTTCAAAGGTACTGGCAAATTATTGGTCCTGAAATGTCTAACTATTGCTTATCTATTTTGAATGGTGAAACTGAGATTGAAACCATTAATAAAACCTGTATTGTTTTAATTCCTAAAGTTGATAAACCGAAAAATCTCACTCAATTTAGACTCATAAGCCTTTGTAATGTTGTTTATAAAATTATCGCGAAAGTCTTGGTGAATCGCATGAGTACTATTTTGGGAAGTTGTATTAATGAAGCTCAAGGGGCTTTCCTTCCAAGAAAACATATTTCGGATAATGTTCTTATTGCTTATGAAGTGCTTCATTCTTTGAAAATGAAGAAGAAAGGAAAAAAAAGGGGAATTTTGCGCTGAAACTTGATATGAGTAAAGCATATGATCGTGTTAAATGGGATTTTTTGGCTGGAATGATGACTTATTTAGGTTTTCATGCGGATTGGATTGTTCTTTTCATGAGATGTGTTTGCTCAGTTTCTTATTCGGTGAATCTTAATGGGTCGAGCAGTGAATGGTTTTTACCTTCGAGAGGCCTACGGTAGGGTAATCCTCTAAGTCCCTATCTCTTTCTTATTTGTGCTGAGGGATTCTCAATTCTTATTAAAGAAGCTGAGCATAAAAGGTCGATGAGGGGAGTTTCTATCGGAAGAGGAAGATTCTCGATTAACCATTTATTTTTTGCGGATGATTGCATCCTTTTTGGGGACGCATCTATAGAAGGGGCTAAGGTTGTGGGTGATGTTATAAAAGAGTATGAGACCATTTCAGGCCAAAGGGTGAATTTTGAAAATTCTTTGATATACTTCGGGGCTAATGTTAATGCCAATATCAAGGATTCCATCACTAATACTTTGGGAGTAAGGGTTGCTTTAAACCCGAAGAAATACTTAGGGTTGCCAATGATGGTTGGACATAAGAAGAGTTGGGCTTTTGCTAGTTTTATTGACCGGTTCAGAAGACACATTGATGGCTAGAGTTTACGCTACTTATCGATGGGGGGTAAAGAAGTTTTCATCAAATTAATCTTACAATCTATCCCAGTTTACGCAATGTAATGTTTTGAAATGCCGAAACTCTTATGTAGGAAGCTTGAAGGTATTATGAATAAATTTTGGTGGGCTAATAATAAATCGCTGAAGGGTATTCATTGGAGCAATTGGTATGTTTTGTGTAAACCAAAGAGTGTTGGTGGGTTGGGTTTCAAAAACATGCATTTGTTTAATAAATCATTATTAGCAAAGCAAGTGTGGCTTCTTTTATCCCAACCCAATTGTCTTTTAGCCAAAGTTCTTAAAGCTCGTTATTATCCACATTCAGATATTTTATCAGCCAAGATAAGTTCTTACCCTTCGTTTACCTGGCAGAGTATTTGCAACGCTCGTGATTTGATTGTTGATGGAGTTATGTGGAGAATTGGCAACGACGTTAAGGTAAACATTTGGAATGATCCTTGGTTGCCTGGAGTGGAAAACAACAGAATATCAGGGTAACAGATTAATCCAAGATGGATGACAGTTAATCAATTAATTGAAGCTGAGTTAGGCACTTGGAATAAGGGACTTATTTTTAGCCTTATGGACGAAGATCAGGCGAAAAGTATTATTTCCATCCCGATTTCTGAGACTTCAACGGAGGATTTGCTGGTGTGGAAGTATGAGGAATCCGGAGAGTATTCGGTGAAAAGTGGCTATAGAGTTCTTGCTACTGCCTACTTACATGACATCAACTACATCAACTCTACTACTGATATCTACAAGACTTTTTACAAGTCTTTGTGGTCTATTAACATCCCGGAGAAAATTAAAATACATATCTGGAGATTGCTTAACAATTATTTGCCTCACTACAGTAATTTATTGTTAAGAAAGTTGAGGAATGAATCGGTCTGTCCTTTTTGCAAGGAAGCATCAGAAAACACGGATCATTTGTTGTGGTCTTGTAGTCTTCTTCAGGGTGTGTGGGCTTCTCTTCGAATTAAAACTGTCCCTGTTGATAACACTTCCAACTATAAGTTTCACTTTGTCAAAACTTTTATTGCAGCAGATGATCAAAGCAAACAAATTATTGCGATTTCTATTTGGTCCATGTGGTATAGGAGAAATCAATTAATTCATGAAGGTGCCAAATTTTCTTTGCAGGAAGTACTTGGGTTCATTCGAGGTTATGTTGAGGAAGTAAATCTTTGCAAAGAGAAACTCGGTGGTTTTGAGGGTTTTCTGAAAAAAGGGTATTGGAAGCCTCCAGTTGTGGGTTTCATCAAGATCAATTTTGACGCTACCTTTCAAAGAGATTCTAGGACTTCTACATTAGCAGCTTTAGTCAGAGATTCAAAAGGTGAAATTAGAGGAGCTGAAACTTATCTGATAGAGGATGTTGCTGATGCGTTCATTGCTGAAGCACGGGCATGTGAAAGGTCGTTGCTGTTCGCGCGACTGATGGGTTTTCGGCGTCTGGTCGTGTAAGGGGATTTTTTGACAGTTATTAAAAAGCTACAAGCAAGAGTTGATGATAAATCGATTCTCAGACCTATTATCCATCACATTCGAGAATTAGAACATTTTTTTGAAAAGGTAGTTTACCTTTTTGTTCCTCGTTCTGTTAATGATGCAGCCCATACCCTGGCAGCGAAATGGAGAAGAAGCCAAAGATCTAGGCTTTGGGTTGATGGAATTCCGGCTTCAGTAACACGGGCCATGGAAAGGGATTGAAGAAACTGGATGCAGACGAATCAAAGACTGTCATAGGTTGCTTTGTAGTGGAGAAGGTTCTCTGAATCTCCATAGCTGGTTTCAAAGCATTTGGGGTTTCCTCTCAAATCTGAATCGTTTTTTGCAAGGAGAAGGAAGCTGTTTTTGGCTGGTATTTGTGGGTGCTCTCTTTTGTTTGAAGGCCAGAGTGGATTTTGTTTTTGGTTTTGTGGTTTTTTTTTAACGTTTCTGTGTGCGCATTTATGGTTTTAGACGTTTGGTCTGTTTCTTTTTTTCTTTTCTTTGTTGTTTGCTTTTATTATTTTCTTGCTCCAGTGATTTTTGTCTTTTATGATTTATTTTGATGTAACCTCCTGACACTTTGAGCCGTGTGCTAATAATATCAGTCTATTTGTTCAAAAAAAATTGTAACCTCTGTTTTTTTTAATTATATATTGCCTAGCGCTCACATAACAATTTTGAGGGTTTTTTACAAAAATATTACAAAAAAAAGTAAAATACGAAAATAGGGTGTACTTTTGAAAATTTATGAAAATGGTACAAAGAGGGTGGTCATACCTCACAGCAGAGGCGGCATCACCTCTCTCGACACTTCTCTGCCTCTAAAAAAAAAAAAAACAAAAAAAAAACTGAAAACAGAGAAAAAATCGACATATACAGTGCGGCCTCCGCCATAGGCGGCACTGGCAAAGGTGCCTCTCTGCAGAGCGGCACCAATGGTGCCACCGACGAGAGGCATCACCAGGTTTCGACCCCCCCTTTTTAAGCTCCAAAATTTTAGCAGTTGAGAAGAGAAGAAGAAGAAGAAGAAGAAAGAGAAAGGAGGAAAAGAAAGAGTATGTATAAATTTTTTTTTTAATAATGAAAGATATTATTGTTGTTGTTGTTGTTATATGATCATTATGATATATTATCTATATTGATTTTTATTTTTAGTATTTGTGGTTGTAAGTTTAGTATAAACTATTGTAAATTAGGATTAGGTTAATAATATAATTAGTGAGTTATTATTATTTTTAGTTAGAAACCTCACTAAGTAGTATAGTATATTGTTAGCAACTCTAAAATAAAATATGAAAATATTATTAGGAAAATGTTAGTAGTATAATTAAAATAATATATTGTTAGTAGTATAATTAAAATAATATATTTTTGTAAAAAACCCTATAATTAAAATATTAGTTTCTACTATTAATATTTTAGTTAATATGTTAGTTAGTTAGTATCATATCATATTAGTTAGTTTAAAATCCTAAAGACCCTAAAATAATATATACTTAGTTAGTATATTAATAGTTAGTATATTGTTGTTGTTAGTATGTTTAATATGTTAGTTAAAAACCATAAAAACCCTAAAATAATAATAGTATGAGTAATATGTTAGTTAGTATATTAATATTTTAGCTAATATGTTAGTTTAGTATATTGTTGTTAGTATGGTAATACGTTATGTTAGTTAAAAACCCTAAAAACACTAAAATCATATATTGACTATATTAGTATATTAATATTTTAGTTACTATATTATATTTTTAGTTAGTATGAGTAAATATTGTTAGTAAGGAGCCGTAAATATTATTTTTGTTATTATTTAGTTTTGATTTGTTTGTAAGTTTGTGTTTATATTAAATAATTTTGTGTTCTAAATTTTTAATATATTTGAAAGTTTTGATATATTTGAAACATTATGACATTATGTTTTTGTTTAAGAATAGTAAATATTGGTCGAATTTTTGTAAGCAATTTTGTTTATTTTTTAACAGATTGAATATTAAAGATGGATGATCGGTTTTTCGTATGTGTTTATTTCGATGGAATCATCTTGACAACAACCGTTGGATGCATATTTGAATGTCGGCAACAAATAGCAATGAGATTTAATAGAAATGTCTCGTTGGATGATATGAAACGAAAAAATTGTTAGACGTTGTGGGAGAACGATCTCAAAAATTTTCTACAAGTTTCCAATTTCGGCAGATCCGATCAAATTCACAGAAATGGAACTTGTAGACGACGAAGACGTTGAGACAATGATCGCTCTTTACTGTGGGAATGGGAGTAACAGAAATGCACCGATTCACTTATTTGCTGAGTTTGCGGGTATTGGTATCGAGAGAAATGAAGACAGCACTGCATATGGTGAAGAACATAGAGCTCAAGAACGCGTTACATAGTACCTCCAATATCATATGTTGATGCCGATTCGAATATACGTGGATCGATATCGATCTTAATATTTCACCAGATATTGATGTGGTTGGTGATGATGGACACGACAGTAGTGATCATTGTGAGGAAGAGGTCGATAGTGACAGCGATCCCGATATGGACGATATACCAGATGATATTGACGCTGAAGACGCGAATTGCGATGGAAACATTAGCGCGTCTTCGGTCGGGAACCAGATGGGATGTATTGTGATACACAATAATCCTGGGCCACATATGTCGCTCATAGACCCTGACGCAGCGCGTGTAGCCGAGTTCCCGTGAGTACCACGAAATATATCTCGCTCACCGCCGGCGTAAATTCCGAGCATGAGTTATTCGTGAGCGTAGATTCAAAGTAAAGAAGAGTGCGTATCTGCTATTAAACGGTATAGCATGGATATATCAGCAGATTACAAAGTGGAAGTGTCCAAACCGACAGTTTATATTGGGAAATGTTGGAAGGCAGCGGAAGGCTGCAATTGGCGGGTACGAGCTGCGTTTATTCAAAATTCGCAGATGTGGAGATACGAAAATTTGTTGGACCGCATACATGCAGATCAACACGTCGGATGTAAGATCATAAAAACTTGATTCAAAACCATCTCATGCGTGTATCCTTCCAATGGTGAAGGACATGCCAACCATTAGAGTTTTTGATCGATTGCTTGAAATACAAGCACGATTTCGATGATCGAGTGTCGATCGGTGCGTGGATAGCTAAACAGATGGCAATGGAACAGCTGTATGGAGATTACAACTCATCGTATAACGAGCTGCAGGGATGGATAGCTGCTATGAGAGAGTACGTACCGGGAATTGTGATTGAGTTGCAGACACGACCTTATTACGGCCCAGATGACCAATTACAGCCGGGGAAAAGAATTTTTCATCGGATGTTCTGGACGTTTGATCAATGTGTGCGAGCATTTCCACATTGCAAGCCGTTTGTGCAGGTTGATGGGACATGGCTATACGGAAAATATACACAGATCCTACTTATTGCGGTTGCTCAAGACGGCAATAGGAACGTGCTCCCAATAGCGTTTGCCATAGTAGATAAGGAGAATATGGAATCCTGAGAATTTTTCCTTACCAACCTGCGGAGGTATGTTATAAGTAACGATAATATTTGTATCATTTCCGATAGAGGAAAGGATTAATTGCCGCAATTAGGCGCTCGTGTGCCATGGAGATCTGCATCGCATCGATCCGTCATATTGCGGCTAACTTCCTTCGAGACTATAAGAATGCAGAGTGGAAGAGACAAGTGGTGAAAATTGGTAAACGATAGCCTTAAATTTTTTCAATCATTCAAGTTTAATGTTTTTATGTTATATATTGACCGTAACTTATCTTTTATTAAACTGTATACAGCGTACGAGTTGGAGCCACATATTTTTAACCAAAGAATGACTCGACTTGAGAGTCAAATGGAAGGTCAAACGAACAAATCTTTTCGCGCGTGGTTAGGCAATATAGAGCCGTGGCAATGGGCTCAGTACACCCCCTATGATATGCATAATGTACGCTCGAGCTGCGCACATCAACTCGGCTGCAGTGGCACCAGGTGATAACTGTCCATACTTCGCTCTCAGCCATGTAAACTTCAATACCGTAAAATTTTTTTCGCCATTGCCGTACGGATCCCCTAGTAGGCTCTGACACAGTGTAAATGGGTCACTATCGCCTTCGACGCTCAGAACGGACTCCGCCGGTTGGGAGCCCAAGCCGCATCAAGAACATCCTCTAGAGTGACTGTGCACTCTCCACACGGGAAATGAAAAGTGTGGGTCTCTGGGCGCCAACGCTCGACTAGTGCGGATATTAAATCATACCGCAAGTCAAACGTTTGGATCGATCTTTCTGACCCAAATCCAAATTTTGCTCGATATACGGTAACAATCGTTCATCCGGGGAATTTCTTAACCCATTCACGCGGCCCCTTAGTACACGGTACGAGTCCTGAAAGTGTTAAATCAGAAAAAAATTATTATTATAACATAAATTATTATGTACCTATTTTGTTAATATATCCTGCTAATAATAAATAACAATATATTACCAAATTATTAGCTGCGGCAGATATGTGTGGAGCTTTACTAATCAATTGAGCCATTGCCGTCTCAGATATTTGATTTCTAACCCTAACCTACATAAAAAATTTAAATTTATATTAAAACACAAATAAATAACATGCCAATCAAAATAATATAACAAAAACATAACATATTTTAATATAAAAAATATAACATAATTTAATTTATCCTATTTTACTTTTTTTAATACAAATTTACTAAAACCACTTATTTAGCCATTTCTTTGTATTTTCTTATTTCCAAACTCAATTAGTTAATGTAAATATATAAAATTCTTTTATTATTTTGTATTATTTTATTTATATTTAGTACTATTTTTTTAATATCTATATATATACCTATTGATTATTAGTAACTAAGGTAGGTAAGTAAGTAATACTAACAATAATAATATTTTTTACTAACTATATTTTTAATAAAATTTTAGTCTAATTCTTAATGATATATTTATATTTTTAGTCTTTTATTATTTTATATTATTTATTTAGTAGTATATATATTGATTATTAATAACCAAGGTAAGTAGGTAATACTAACAATAATAATAATTTTTACTAACAAAAATAATAATAATACTAACTAACTAAAATCATATTTAAGGTTTTTAACTAGCATTATTTTTACTTACTACTACCAATATACTAAAATAATAATTAGTGTTTTGTTTTAACTCACTTACTAACTTTTATTGTACAATCTAACCAACAAAAGTATTATTTTAGGGTTTTTAACTAACTATCTATACTAATCTGACTAACTAAATTTATTATTTTAGAGTATTTAACTAACTAACTATCATAATAACCAATTGTCAATTTATTATTTTAGGTTAAGCCTTAACTAACTAACTAGAATACAATATAGTTAATATTTCAACTTTTTAGTAAATCATAATAATAACTAACTAACAATTATTATTTTTGAGTTTTTAACTAACTAACTAAGTATATTAATAACAAATAACAACTACTAATAATATAATTATATTTACACTTGTTACTAATCCTAATAATAACAACTCATACTAATAACTAACTACCTAATTAATATTTTAAGGTTTTAACTAACTAATTATAATATTAACTAACAATACTATTACAAACTAAATTACTAACTTTTTACTAATCCTAATAATAACTTTCTAACTAAATTATTATTTTAATATTTTTAATAAACTAATTATAATAATAATTACTATTTAATAATACTAATAATTAAAGTACTTCTTAAACACTTTTTTAATCTAAACTCACAAAAACTAAACTAAACTAACAATAATAATACAACTAACTCACAATAATAACTACTAAACTAAACTAACCTAACCTAAACTAAACTAAACTAACAATAACTAAACTAATCTAAAAATACAACTAACTACTAACCTAAACTAAACTAAACTAATCAAATAATATAACTAGTAACTAAACTAACCTAACCTAAACTAAACTAACATTAACTAAACTAAACTAAAAACTAATTAACCTAAACTAAACTAACAATAATCAACAAAATAATATTAACATTATATAATCATTCATATTAAAAAAAAAAAATACATACTTCTACTAATTTTTCCTTCTTTTTTTCTTCTTTTTGCAAAGACCGAGTAGTAAGCTCTGCTTCTTCTTCTTCTTCTTCTTCTTCTTCTTCTTCTTCTTCTTCTTCTTCTTCCTCCTTTCCTTTTCTCACAGATTCTCGCTCCTCATTTGCATTTTGGGGACCATATAATGGTCCCCAAGCCACCCACAACCCGACGACGGAGGGCACGGGCTTGTCGAGCGGTGCGCGCCTGCTGAGGTAGGCACCTTCTGTGCACCTATGGCGCAGGCCGCACTGTATATGTCGATTTTTTTCTCTGCTTTCAGCTTTTTTTTTATTATTTTTTTTTTTTTTTAGAGGCAGAGTAGGGTGTCAGAGGGTGGTGCCGCCTCTGCCAGAGGCGCGACCACCCTCTTTGTACCATTTTCGTAAATTTTCAAAAGTGCACCCTATTTTCGTATTTTACTTTTTTTTTGTAATATTTTTGTAAAAAACCCCAATTTTGATCCTTGTACCACACTTAAATCTACACTTGGCGCTCACATAACACTTGCCCATTGGTTTTTTTATATTATAAAATAACTCTTTCCTTTATTTTTTGAGATTATCTAATAATTATCAAAGCTTTGTTTTGTTTATTATACTTCGTTTAAATTTGAAATTTAATTTTTATATTTTAATTTTTGTAATGTTATTAATTAATCTAAATGTTTTATTCTGATTAAAATGTTGACATAAATTTTTATGAATTGTTAACATTGTTAAATTCAAGTCCATTATCATTTTTTTTGTTACATGACTATCAATAGAGTATTATTTTTAATTTCTAAATGTCATACTAGCAGATTTAGCAAAAGAATTTTAACGATATTAGCAATTAAACTAAATTTTAAAATTCAAACGTCGAATAACTAAATTCTTGAAAATAAAAATAAAAATATTAGATTCTAAATATACCAAAAATATTTAAAGCATTTTACCCTATAATTTAGCCCAACCAAAAGCATAGATCAAAAAGTAGAGATAAAATAATGGTTACAAAGATACCTCTCCTACCGTCTAAGCAAGAACCTTAGATCCATAGAGAAAGTTGGGCTTTTCTAGCTGGATATTGTGGAGATTTTAATTATTTTTCAGAATGCTTTGTTTATTTATTTATTTATTAAGCTTTGATATTTATGGGTGAATTTAAATTTGAATTACAAAAATAATCATAAAACTATTTAGAAATGTAAACACATGATAAGTAATTAAATACATTGTAATGAATTTATGAATTTATTAAAATATTTTTAAATCCGACAAATCCAATATTTTCTAGTATATACTATAATAAATCTCAACTTGTGAAGTTGGTTGAGTGTTAATAGTGAGTTAGGCCGTTCTTTAATTCCTCTAAATGTGTGGTATTTAATTCAATAGGCAATATTTGAGATAGTAGAAGTGAGATGGATTAGGCTTTGAATTAAAAATTTGGACCAATTAATTACAAATAAATAAAAACATTTAAATCAATTAACTTTATACAGACATCCTGAGGCGGAATGTTAGCCGGGCCAATGACTGGACCTTGCCCGCGATTTTCAAATTACTCTATTTTTCAATTTATACTAATAATAAAGATTCTTTCTACTGAAAATAAATTAATTAATTAAAAAATGTCAAAAAATTATTTAAATACTACAATACAAATTGAATATATAAATAATTGTCGAAACCATTTTTTTTTAAAAAAACAATAGGGTCGGTCGACTTTAAAAATGGAAATGGAGTCGTCACCAATCTTTTTTCGAGGTGTGATTGGATCGCCTTGAGATTGATCATTAAAACATTTTGATTTATTAAAACAACGATTTTGGCCTACAAATTTCGAGAAAACGGGTTCGGGAGTCGGTTACGCACGAGGAAGGATTAGCACCCTCGTAACGCCCAAAATTGGTACCTAATTGATTAATTAACGTCTTAATATCGAAAATTTGAAAAGATTTTAAAATACGATCCACTTTATTTAAAAGAAAACTTGAATAAATTAAATTGGATGCTAAGACTCTCTTATTTCGAAGAAGTAAAATGTCACGTCCAGTGAGTTAGGATACGACATTTCAAATCCTCGAAACTAAGCTTGTCTTTTGACTTTTAAAACTCATGCATTTAAGTTTAAGAAGGATATTCGGTTATTTAGGTCAAATGAAAAATCGAAACCCAGTAAGTTAGGGCACAATTTCTCAAAATTCTAAATACAGAATATTACCTTTATTTTTAGAAATCCTTACCTCGAGATAACAAAATGTCACATCTAGTGAGTTAGGACACAACATTTTTGAATTCCCGAGAATAAGCTTTTATTTAACTTATATGCTTTGATTTAAAAAAGATAATTGATTCTTTAGACTCGACGAGAAAAATCGAAACCCAGTAAGTTAGGGTATGATTTCTCGAAGCTCCCAAATTCGGAATATTGTCTTTTTTTTTTGAAAATCCTCTTTTTTTTATGCAATTGGGTGAAAATTAATGATATTTAAAAATGATATATGATAAAATATTATAATAACGATGACGTAATTACAAAGATGAATACAATATTGGTAAACAAGTCTTGATAAAATAAATAAAGCAATAAAACGAGAATGTATGATATAAAAAACAAACAAACATAACATAAAAATGTTTAAAATGAATGAAATAATGAAGCCGTATATAAAAAGGAAACAAATAATAAACAAATGGATAAATAAATAAATTTTAGAAGTAAGAAAATACTCGAATAAACAAATATTTATAGAAGAAAATATTAACCTTACAAACTTTAATACATATATAAACATGTAAAATGATAAATATGCAAGTAAGTAAAATAGATATACATGAAGTTAAAATTAAAGGTTTTTTTTTTAAAAAAAATGAATAAATAGATAAATTGATAAAACAATTATAAATAAATTTAAATATTTAAAGGATAGAAGAATAATAGACAAATAAGTCGATAAATATAATAGATTTAAATAATACTAAGCTTAAGTACCAAAGAAAAATTAATAACGCAATTAATATTAACTTAAAATATGGAGAATAATAAATAAATAATCTCGAACTTGGATGTTTGAATGTTAAACGAAAAAATAAATAACTAAGTAAATAAACAATTAAATATATAAACAAATAGGTGAACTAAATATAGATAATATTTGATTAAATAAAAAACAGAATAATAAGTATATAAATAGATATACATATAATATTAAATTTAAATATTTCAAAAGTAAAAATGATGAACAAATAGATGAAATAATAAAAATAATAATAAATTTAAAATTTTTTAAAGTAAAAACAATAAATTGATAAATCGAATACAAATAATATTAAAACTAAATAAAGAGAAAATAAATAAATAAGTTTAAATAATAAAAAACAATAATAACAAATAAAGAATGAAATTAATTAAATCAGGATTAAATTGAAGTCAGAAACAAAATTAAGGGCATAAATCGTGATAAATAAAAAAGAGAGGGGGATGTGGACTCAAATGGAATGCGCGCAAAATGAATAGGGATCAAATATGAAATTATTCCAAAATGCCTAAACGCATCGTTTCCGCGTTCGTCCTTTAAACATACCCAAGGACCAAATTGAGACAGAATAAAAATATGCGTGGCCAAATTAAAAACAGGAAGAGGACTAAAATAGAACAACCCAAAAAAGCGGAAGGGCTAAAATGATAAATACCCCTTTTTTTCAAAACACGCGGATCCTCCTTACGGGTCGGGTTGCACGCACGGGTCAGGTTCAAAACGACGCCGTTTGGGGCTATTGAACTCAGCCCTAAACGACGTCGTTCCATGGTCTTATAAAAGAGAATTTTTTTTTTTTAAAAACTTTCATTCTGCTCCTTTTTTTTTTAAAAAAAAAAACTTTCAAAATCTCTTTTTTCTCTCAACTCTCTCAACCTCTCCCCTTGTCGGCCGGCCGGACTCCGATGGACCACCGCCACACGCCGCCACCGGCGACCGCCGTGCACGGCGGTCGGAACTCTGAAAGGTAGGTTTTTCTCTCCCTTTTTTTATACCGTATTTTAACATATATATCTATAGTTAAAAAAGGAAAATCTTTATATATATACACCAACAGTTTCGAAAAGAAAGAAAAAAAGAAAAAAAGAACATTTGCTCTCGATTTACTTTTTTTTTTGGTTGTTTTGTATTTTTTTTGTGTTTGAAAATCTGTTCTTTGGTAGTCGAAATCTCTTTTTTTGTATTGATATTTCGTATCCCATACATTGTTTTGTTCATCCCTTTTATAGATGAAAATATACAATCTTTATGTATTTTCTTGCTACTGTTTCTGTTGTCATTTTGTTCTGCTACTGTTGCCCTCTTTTGGTTCCTTGCAGGAGTTGACGGAGGCGGGGGAAAGGTGTTTTTGCCTTTTCCGTGCAAGGCAGCAGATGAGGAGGTCTCGGGATGAGGCGCCTCGGGACGAAGCACGGGCACGACGCTCGAGGGAGGCGGCGGCTAGGGTTTCCCTCTCTCTTTTTTTTTGCTACTGAAATTGTTTAGGGCTAGGGTTAATTTTGGGCTTGTAATTGGGTTAGGTTTAGTTTGGGCCGTCTGATGTTGTAAATGGACTGTCTTTAAAAATTTGGACTTTATGTTTTATTTATTTTTTGGTTTATTTTGGGCCCGGGCAAAAATTGGGCCTTACAGCTGCCCCTCTTTGCTCATTGTCGTGTAACGAGAATGAAGCAAAGACTTTAAAAGGGCCAATTTTGCCTGGTCTTGCCGAATCTTGACTTCTTGATGCTTCTTTTCTTCAAGTAGCCTCCTTCCATTCCACCTCATCTTCGGGGTGTAGGAATTGGTGTTTCGATCCGCTCGAATGTAATTTCAGGGAGAAGAGATTTGTAGCTTCAATCTACTCCGCTGGAACTTCAATGAGATAAGAATTGGTAATTTCAACCTACTCCACTGCAACTTCAGGGAGATAAGGTGTGCTGGCTTCAATCTGCTCCACTGCAACTTCAGGAAGATAAGATCCACCAATTTGTAGCTTCAATTTGTTCCACTGTAATGCCAGGGAAATAAAATCCGTTGTCTTCAATCTGCTCCGCTGCAACTTCAGGGAGATAAGGCTGGTGGCTTCAATCTGCTCCACTGTAACTTTAGGAAGATAAGATCTGCCATAATCCGTAGCTTTAATCTATTCCACTGCAACGCCAGGGAAATAAGATTCGCTGTCTTTAGTCTGCTCCGCTGCAACTTCAGGAAGATAAGGCTGGTGGCTTCAATCTACTCCACTGCAACTTCAGGAAGATAAGATCCTCTAATTTGTAGCTTCAATCTGTTCCACTGTAACGCCAGGGAAATAAGATCCGTTGTCTTCAGTCTACTCCGCTGCAACTTCAGGGAGATAAGGTTGGTGGCTTCAATCTGCTCCACTGTAACTTCAGGAAGATAAGATCTGCCATAATCCGTAGCTTTAATCTATTCCACTGCAATGCCAGGGAAATAAGATTCGCTGTCTTTAGTCTGTTTCACTGCAACTTCAGGGAGATAAGGCTAGTGGCTTCAATCTGCTCCACTGCAACTTTAGGAAGATAAGATCCGCCAATTTGTAGCTTTAATCTGTTCCACTGCATCTTCAGGGAAATAATATTCACTGTCTTCAGTCTGCTCCGCTGCAACTTCAGGGAGATAAGGCTAGTGGCTTCAATCTGCTCCACTGCAACTTCAGGAAGATAAGATCCACCATCTTCGATCTACTCCACTGCAACTTCAAGGAGATAAGATCTACAACTTCAATCTTCTCCACTGCTACTTCAGGGATATGAGATTTGTGGATTCACCGATCATGCTACACCGTCCTCTAGGGGACACAACGTGTAGGATCGATTTCATGGGCCTTTGGTTATGCCAAATGATTAGGATGTCACGATCAGAATGAATCAAATGCTCCTAACTAGATGTGTATGAATGATATTTGCATGAATGCATGAGAATGATCCCTTTTTAATGTTTGCTTGATCCTCGTGGAAGAGAATTCAACCACTGTTTGGCTTTATTCCTCAAAGAAAAGGGAAACAACCGAAGACGGATGGCATCATCAGAAACACCATTTATTTTAAAGGTATCACAGAATTCAAGAAAATTCGTTAAGTGTGTGTTAGGATCCTCATCCTGCAAACCATCAAACTGAACAAACTGTTGTATCATTTGTATAGTGTTAGGTTTCAATTCGAAATTATTTGCAAAGCAATAGCGAGTCTAACAATACTTGACTCAGCCTCTGTTAAATTAGGTTTAGCATAATCATACATAGTTCGAGGAGCATGATTTTCGGCCACCTCTGGAGGTAGCGGATTATTCTCAGCCATCTCTTCGGTAGTATTGTTCTCGTCTTCTTGCTCTTCTTCTATGTAAGTTAAGCTTCGCCTTATTTCTCTACGATTTCTGCGAACGGTTCCTTCAATATCACTATCGTAAATTAAGGGTCCTGTCGGGTTCTTTCTAGTCATAAACTAGAGGTACCTGCAAGGAACAAATAAAAGAAAGAATATTAGCAATGTTAAAAATAAAATAAAAGTAAATTGCAAATAAAAAAAATGGCTAAAGTAATAAAAATTGAGCGTTCTTAATTTTTTAGTTCCCCAGCAACAGCGCCAAAAACTTTGATCGTGTGTCAGAGTCTTAAAAATTTATATAACGAATGATCTAGCCTAGAAACTAACTATGACAACGATTGAGGAAAGCGCACGTATCGAACAGTAGTATAGTTTAGCGGCAAGACCAGATTGTCTAACCCAAGGGAACCAAAAATACTAATACTAACTTTCTTTCTATTATTTAGCCTAAGAATTGAAGTGAATTATTGTTTAATCTAAAATTAACTAACTACTAAGCTAGAGATGCTAAGACGAAGGGAATGAATTGGGGAAATACTTGTGGGAAAAACCAATTGATTAAGACAATACCAAAGGAGGAATCCACCTAGACTTCACTTGTTATCTAACTCTGAACCAGACGATTTATTCACTTGACTTGATCCGTAGGATTCCCTAATGTATATTAATACCTCCGTCGAGGCTACTAACGTCTAACCCTAGGCTGATTAATTGAATCTCTTTATAATTAAAACCCCTAGAATTGTATTAACTCGATCTATGGACTCCCATATTAGGTTTGACCCTAATTCGGTAGATTTTCATCACCCTATCTCTAGCCTCACGAGCAACTCCGCTTAGCTATGCTAGATCTACTATTAGACAGGGACTTTTGCTCCACTGCCTAAGCACATCAATACTTGAATCAATACCGTGAAATATCAAAACAAGAATTAAGAACACATAATTAAGAACAAATCAAGTATTTATCATATAGTTCAGAAAAAAATAACAAGATCCGTCTTAGGTTTCATCCCCTCGTATCTCGAGGTTTAGTTCATAATTATAAAAGTATACATATCGAAGAAAAGATAAAACAAAACATAAGAAAAACCCTAAAACCCCCTGAAGGAATTGAAGAGAAGATCTTCCGTCTTGAGTATGACTCCGGCTTCTTGAGATGAATCAACTGGCTTTCTTCGAGTAAGTCCCACAATTCTGACCTCTCTGGCTTGGCTCTTGCCTAGCCGACGCCCCGGCTGCTTGCTTCTGTCAACTCCCCTTTTTAGGTCATACTTAGGGTGTTTATATAGGCTTTGGAATGTGTTTCTTTGCCTCTAAGTATCCTATTCCGAGTGAAATACCTCTTTGTCACGGCAGGGACACGCCCGTGGAGCACGCCCGTGTAAATCGAGTTATAGGCCGTGGTTGTAACACCCCTAACCCGTATCCGTCGCCGGACTAGGGTTAACGGCGTTACCAAACAGATCGGAAACATTTACAGAAATGTCATGCAATTGCATATCAACCTCAAACATAATGTCCCCTTAGTAGGTCATCGAGACCTAAAACATGCTTATAAACCGGGTCGGGACTAAACTGGAAGACATACAAAATTTCACGGAAATTTAAAACTTTTCTAAGTTTCAGGGGTTACACGCCCGTGTATACAGGCCGTGTGCCTCCCACGGCTGCTGGACACACCCGTGTGTACTCCCCGTGGTCGAATCTGACTTTACTCTACGACCACCAAGCACGCCCGTGTACCTTGGCCGTGGTCGAATCTGACTTTACATCCACGGCCACCAAGCACGCCTGTGTACCTTGGCCGTGGTCGAATCTGGCTTTTTCACATGGCTACTAGACACTCCCGTGTGTCTTGGCCGTGTGCTCCTAGGCTAGCTACTGACTTAGCCCCACTGTCACTAGGCACGCCCGTATGCCACAACCGTGTGACATTATAGGCCATTTGCAAGGCCAAAATGCCACTCACTTATTGTCAATTCTATAAGAAATCTACCAACACATTTCATGCATAATTAACAACCATAACATGCCAAAATAACCACTCAATCTATACATTCAAAACCAATCTCTTCATAAGCATAATTCATCCATTACTTACTCAAAACTTGACCATTTCATGTGACATCCAACCATGCCAAAAACATGCTTCACACATCACATTCATTAAAGCAAATTCCCAACTCATATCTAGCCAAATCACATGGTTAAGTTCATATAACAAGCTTATATCAAATACTAGCCTATACATGCCATATCTAGCTATATACATTTCCAAAATGTACCAAACACAAGTTGAGTAGTGTGATGACGATCCTCAATGGTCCCGAGCCTTCAGTAGCTTTGACGACCTATAAAACAGAGAAAACACACACATAGTAAGCTTTCCAAAAGCTTAGTAAGTCATAATACAAATAAACCCAACATGTAGAGCATATAAGCATGTAGAAACATTTGTACAATTCATATTCATAGCAAATTTCTCACATATATGCTTTGATCCATAATCTTGGTCATATTTGTCACATTCATAACCAATCTTACATCCCATTCACATTCTTATATTCAAACATACTTTTATTCAAATCAAAGTCATATAGGTACTTACCTTTTATACACACTTAGTGTACATACCATACGTACCTGAAACAAATATACATTCACGTAATAGTTTATAGCTCAGATTTGCAATTCGTATCACAGACTTGCCCGTTGAACCATCAGGAAAACTAGCAGGATACTCAGAAATCTCGGAATGGTCGTATAATGCCATCGTCCCAGACGAGGTCTTAGATGTATTCAGATATCGATGCCACTGTCTCAGACAGGGTCTTACACGAATCAATACGATGCCGATGTCCCAGACATGGTCTTACACATAGAGATCATATCGATGCCAACGTCCCAGACGTGGTTTTACACGTAGAGATCATATCGATGCCAACGTCCCAGACGTGGTCTTACATGAAATCTCAAATCAATGCCGATGTCCCAGACGTGGTCTTACATGATAAGACAGAACAGATACCTATGTATTCCTAGGTTCGTACAGGACTTCTCGGACTTATCACTATATCGACCTTGTCTCGAAATTCATATACATAACATCTCATAAGCAGTCATTATCATTAATAGTTATATAAATATGCTCAATTTAATACAATCATGTTTATTTGCAATATGACTTACCTCGAATTCGATTTATCGGAAATAGAAACGGCTACTCGGTTACTTTCGCTTTCCCGCGATCTAAGTCTGTTTTCCTCGGTTCTTGATCTATACATATTCAGAATTAACTCTTTTATTCACTAATTCATTCAATTCAGTCCAAGGACACACATTTAGGGCTATTTGCAAATTAACCCTCACATTTACACAATTTATCAATTTAGTCCATTTTTCTCAAAACATCAAATTCACAAAATCATCATACATCCTAGCTTAGCCGAATCTATATATATAACATACAAGCCCATTTTTTTCCATCAAATTTGCAATTTTGTCCTTCAAATTACTATTTTCTCAATTTAGCCCTATTTAGCTAAATTCATCAAAATTTCAAGAACAAAGTATGTTCATCTAGCTCAAATATTTCATTTAACACCTTAACTCATATCAAAGCTCAACATATCAACAATGGCATATCTCATGAACACCACCAATACACAAAATTAATACATGGGCTTGATAGTAGACTAAGCAACAATCTCAAAAACATAAAAATCATCAAAATCTAAAACCAAAATATACCTTAATTTTGCTTGTATATGGCCGAAACCTAGCTTGTGTTTTCTTTTCTTCTTCTTTTATATTTTCGGTCAAATGAAGGAAATAAAAGATGAACACTTTCATCTTTTAGTTTTATTATTAATACAATAACACCTATTTTACTAAATTAACCTTAATAAACATAAAAGACAAAAATAATTCAATGTCATTTTTGTCCATTAACAATCCACTAACTTATAAATGGCTTAATTGCCATATAAGGCCTCCCTATTAAAAAGCCGTCTCAATTAAGTGTCTTTTCATAAAGCATGTAGAAATTGCATTTTATGCAATTTAATCCTTTTATCAAATTAAGCACACAAACGAACAAATTAACTTACAAAAATTTAACACATGCTTAGTCACATACCAACGGCACAGAAAATAATATTAAAATATTATTCAGATTCGGATTCGTGGTCCCGAAACCACTGTTCCAACTAGGGTATAAATCGGACTGTTACAATTCTCCCCCTTAGGGATTTTCGTCCCTGAAAATCTTGCCTTTAAACAAAGTCGGATATTGCTGTCTCATTGAATCTTCCGGCTCCCACGTTGCCTCTTCAATTCCGTGTCGATTCCATAATCCTTTCACTAACAGAATTTTCTTATTTCTCAATTCTTTTACTTCACGAGCTAAGATACGGATCGGTTCCTCTTCGTATGACATATCATATCGGATTTCAACTTCAGATGGGGTAATTACATGTGACGGATCGGATCGATGATACCTACGGAGCATTGAGACATGAAATACATTATGTATCTTTTCTAGCTCGGAAGGCAACAACAATCGATATGTAACAGGTCCAACTCGCTCAATGATTTCATACGGCCCGATGAATCTCAGACTTAACTTGCCTTTACGTCCGAAACGAAGTACTTTCTTCCATGGTGACACTTTCAGAAATACTTTGTCGCCGATCTTAATCCTATATCTTTTCGTTTTAAGTCCGCATAAGACTTCTGACGATCAGATGCTGCTTTCAAACAATCTCAGATCAATTTCACTTTCTGTTCTGAATCTTTTACCAAATCGACCCCATGTAACTTACTTTCACTGAGCTCAGTCCAATACAGAGGTGTACGACATTTACGATCGTACAAAGCTTCATATGGTGCCATTTTGATGCTCGATCAAAACTATTATTGTATGCAAATTGAATCAATGGAAAATACTGCTCCCACGAACCATTAAACTCAAGTATACAAAGATCTTAACATATCTTCAAGAATCTGAATAATCCGCTCGGATTGACCATCCGCTTGCGGATGAAAAGTCAGATCAAAATGCGCCATGCCCAAAGCTTCTTGCAATTTCTTTCGAACCTCGATGTAAACCTCGGGTCCCTATCTGACACAATAGATAGTGGTACCCCATGCAATCTAACAATCTCAGAAATATAAAGCTCGGCTAATCTATCAAGTGAATAGTCAGATCTTACCGGAATAAAATGGGTAGATTTTGTCAATCGATCAACTACGACCCATATCGCATCTTTTTTTCTTGGAGTCTGAGGCAAACCAGAAACAAAATCCATTGTCACTCTATCCCATTTCCATTCAGAAATCAGAATCGGTTGTAGCAATCTAGACGGAACTTGATGTTCAGCTTTGACTTGCTGATAGATTAAACATTTTGAAACAAAGTCAGAAATATCACGCTTCATACCAGACCACCAATAGTGTCGCTTCAAATCATGGTACATTTTAGTACTCCCCGGATGAACAGATAGACGACTGTTATGTGCTTCACTCAAAATCAACTGAATCAATTCTGGATTTCTCGGAACACAGACACGATCTCAGAATCTCAAGTAATCATCAATAACTCGAAATTCAGATTCATAATTCGAATCACACTGAGCTCGTTTCGCTAATAACTCATTATCAGATTTCTAAGCATCACATATTTGCTGTATAAACAATGGTTTCGCATTTAATTCAGCTATCAAAGAGCTATCATCAGACAAATCTAACTGAGCATTCAAAGCACATAGTGCAAACAATGATTTTCTACTCAATGCATCAGCAACAACGTTTGCTTTACCCGGATGATAATCTATCACAAGTTCATAATATTTTAATAGCTCTAACCATCTTCTCTGACGCAGGTTCAAATCTTTCTGAATCATTAGATATTTCAGACTTTTATGATCTGAAAACACGTGACATTTCTCACCAAAAAGATAATGGCGCCAAATCTTTAGTGCGAACACAATCGCAGCTAGCTCAAGATCATGAGTCAGATAGTTCTTTTCAAGAGGCTTCAATTGTCTCGAGGCATAAGATATGACTTTGCCTTCCTGCATCAATACGCATCCCAGACCATTCAGCGAAGCATCACTATAAATCACAAATTCTTTACCCGATTCTGGCTGTACTAACACTGGAGCTTCAGTTAACAGAGTTTTCAATTGATCAAAGCTTTTCTGACATTTATCAGACCATTCAAATCTAACATCTTTCTGAAGCAATCTGGTCAATAGAGTAGCTATCATCGAAAAGCCTTTTACAAATCGACGATAATAACTAGCTAGTCCCAGAAAACTACGGATTTCAGATACATTCTTCGGAGGTTTCCAATCCAGAATAGCAAAAATCTTGCTCGGATCGACTCGAATTCCAGAAGCTGACACAATATGTCCCAGAAAACTAACCTCACGCAACCAGAATTCACATTTGCTGAATTTCGCATACAATTTCTTTTCTCTCAGAGTTTGCAACACGATTCTCAGATGTTCAGCATGCTCATTTTCATCACGTAATAAATCAAAATGTCATCAATGAATACAATAACAAATCGATCTAGGTACGGTCTGAAAATTCTGTTCATCAGATCCATAAAAACAGCAGGAGCATTGGTTAGTCCAAATGGCATAACAAAAAACTCATAATGTCCATACCTCGTTCTGAAAGCAGTTTTCGAAATGTCTGAATCTTTAACTCTCAACTGATAGTATCCTGATCTAAGATCAATCTTGGAAAATACAGTAGCTCCTTTTAATTGATCTAATAAATCGTCAATCCTGGGCAACGGATATTTGTTCTTTATGGTCACTTTGTTCAACTGACGGTAGTCAATGCACATTCTCATCGTGCCATCTTTCTTTTTCACAAACAGAACAGGGGCACCCCAAGGTGAGAAACTCAGTCTAGCGAACCCTCTGTCAGTCAACTCTTGGAACTGTGACTTTAATTCTTTCAACTCTGTTAGTGCCATTCTATACGGAGCTATCGAAATAGGTGTAGTACCAGGTAATAACTCAATACCACACTCAACTTCACGTATAGGAGGCAAACCCAGCAATTCTTCAGGGAACACATCAGAAAACTCACAGTCAACAGGCACTGACTCAACTTTCTTTTCAGACACTTTCGAGTCAATTACATAAGCAAAATATGCCTCATATCCCTTTTTCACATATCTTCAAGCTTTCAATACAGATATCATAGTAGGCAATCTATCTAAATTAATAGACTCAACCCGTACAATTTCATTATTCGGACATCTCAAATTAACAGCCTTTCTTTTACAATTTACAACAGCATCATGCAATGTCAACAAGTCCATACCCAGAATAATATCAAATTCATCGAATGGCAAAAGCATCAAGTCAGTAGAGAAACAGATATCTCGAAACATTAACGGGCAGTTCTTGCATATTTTGTCAACCAGAACGCTTTTACCTAAGGGGTTCGATACTTTTATAGCAAACTCAGTAGACTCTACAGGCAAAGTCTTACTGAATACTAAATTCATGCATATATATGAATGCGTAGAATCAGGGTCTATCAATGCAATCACAGAAATATCATAAAGAGTAAAAGTACCCGTTATAACATCTGGTGATGAAGCTTCCTCACGAGCTCGAATAGCATACGCCCGCGAGCGCTCTAGCTTCGGATCTTGCAATGGTCTCTCTCGTAGTTCTCGACTACCATCGACATTTCTTACACTCTTCAAGGTCTACCTCTCACGGTGTGTATTATCGATCTCGATTCTCTAAATAGATCTGCAGTTCGACACTCAGGCAATAACGGATAAAATGATCAAGTGATCCACATCCGAAACAAGCTCTGCTCATTCATTCTATAATTTCTGGATGTCTTTTCCAAAATACTTACATTCTGGTTTCTCGGATCGTACATTTCCAACACTTGCCACCGGTTGCTTTGGAGCTTTGGAGTTCATTTGTGATCTATCTCGATTTCTATTTGAATATCCCATATTAACTCTCGAACGGCTTTGATCATCTCTAAATTTCTTTGAAGCGGATCAAATGATCTACTCAAATCTCTTTCTCACTTCTCGGGCTTCGACTCAACTTTCTTTTTTCTTCCCAAGTGCATCAGCTTTGCATGCTCGATCAACAAGTACAACAAACTCTTTTATCTCTAAAATCTCGACTAATAAACGGATGTCTTCATTAAGCCCATCTTCGAACCTTTTGCAAATTATTGCTTCAGATGATACACATTCACGAGCATATTGACTCAATCTGACAAGCTCTCGTTCATATTCCATAACAGTTATTTGGCCTTGTTTCAAGTCTAGAAATTCCTTCCGTTTCTGATCGATGAACCTCTCACTAATATATTTCTTCCAGAACTCAATCTGAAAGAAGTCCCATGTCACCCGTTCTTTTGGAATAACAGATATCAGAGTTTTCCACCATTGATAAGCTGCATCTCGGAGCAAAGATACAACACACTTTATGCATTCTTCTGGAGTCAAAGACATCTCATCGAATACCCGGATCGTGTTTTCTAACCAAAACTCTGCCTTCTCGGCATCATCATCATTAGTAGCCTGAAACTCTTCAGCCCCATACTTATGAATTTTGTCAACCGGAGGCTTATTCAACAGACTCGGATATATAACCGGTGGCACAATTGTAGTCTGAGGGGGATTAATGGGGGCGGGGGTTGTGAAACAGTCGGGTTATTCTTTACGAATTTAGTGAACCACTCACTCATCATCTGGAAGAAAGCTTGTTTAGCTTCTCCCTCATGACCGCTAGTAACCGGTCTCGGATCAGAGGGCACTATCCTTTGCGCGGGAGCAGCGACATTTTCTCTCGTCGTCACTACGGCTCTTTCGGGATCCATTACTATACGAAAATCACATTTATACGTCAGGATTCATCACACTATCAAAATTCAGAAATATGGCATATATAGCTAGACTCTGACATGCTATTTAGTCTGAGAATCGACTAAACCGTAGCTCTGATACCAACCAAATGTAACACCCCTAACCCGTATCCGTCACCGGACTAGGGTTAACGGCGTGACATCGGGATGGATCGTAAACATTTACAGAAATGTCATACATATGCATATCAACCTCAAAAATAATGTCCCCTTAATAGGTCATCGAGACCTAAAACATGCTTATAAATCGGGTCGGAACTAAACCGAAATACATACAAAATTTCACGGAAATTTAAAATTTTTCTAAGTTTCAGGGGTTACACGCCCGTAGGCGGTCACAGTGCCTCCCACGGCCGCCGGACACACCGCGTGTACTCCCGTGGTCGAATCGACTTTACTCCACGGCCACCAAGCACGCCCGTGTACCTTGGCCGTGGTCGAATCTGACTTTACATCCACGGCCACCAAGCACGCCCGTGTACCTTGGCCGTGGTCGAATCTGACTTTTTCACACGGCTACTAGACACGTCCGTGTGTCTTGGCCGTGTGCTCCTAGGCTAGCTAATGACTTAGCCCCACTGTCACTAGGCACGCCCGTGTGCCACAACCATGTGACATTATAGGCCATTTGCAGGGCCAAAATGCCACTCACTTATTGTCAATTCTATAAGAAATCTACCAACACATTTCATGCATAATTAACAACCATAACATGCCAAAATAACCACTCAATCTATACATTCAAAACCAATCTCTTCACAAGCATAATTCATCCATTACTCACTCAAAACTTGACCATTTCATGTGACATCCAACCATGCCAAAAACATGCTTCACACATCACATTCATTAAAGCAAATTCCCAAATCATATCTAGCCAAATCACATGGCTAAGTTCATATAACAAGCTTATATCAAATAATAGCCTATTCATGCCATATCTAGCTATATACATTTCCAAAATATACTAAACACAAGTTGAGTAGTGTGATGACGATCCTCAACGGTCCCGAGCCTTCAGTAGCTTTGACGACCTATAAAATAGAGAAAACACACACAAAGTAAGCTTTCCAAAAGCTTTGTAAGTCATAATACAAATAAACTCAACATGTAGAGCATATAAGCATGTAGAAACATTGGTACAATTCATATTCATAGCAAATTTCTCACATATATGCTTTGATCCATAATCTTGGTCATATTTGCCACATTCATAACCAATCTTACATCTCGTTCACATTCTTATATTCAAACATACTTTTATTCAAATCAAAGTCATATAGGTACTTACCTTTTATACACACTTAGTGTACATACCAAATGTACCTGAAACGAATATACATTCACGTAATAGTTTATAGCTCGGATTTGCAATTCATATCACAGACTTGCCCGTTGAACCATTAGGAAAACTAGTAGGATACTCAGAAAGCTCGGAATGGTCGTATAATGCCATCGTCCCAGACGAGGTCTTAGATGTATTCAGATATCGATGCCACTGTCCCGCATGTGGTCTTACACGAATCAATACGATGTCAATGTCCCAGACATGGTCTTACACGTAGAGATCATATCGATGCCAACGTCCCAGACGTGGTCTTACACGTAGAGATCATATCGATGCCAACGTCCCAAACGTGGTCTTACACGTAGAGATCATATCGATGCCAACGTCCCAGACGTGGTCTTACACGAAATCTCAAATCAATGCCAACGTCCCAGACGTGGTCTTACGTGATAAGACAGAATAGATACCTATGTATTCCTAGGTTCGTACGGGACTTCTCGGATTTATCACTATATCGACCTTGTCTCGGAATTCATATACATAACATCTCATAAGCATTCATTATCATCAATAGTTATATAAATATGCTCAATTTAATACAATCACATTTATTTGCAATATGACTTACCTCGGATTCGATTTATTGGAAATAGAAATGGCTACTCGGTTACTTTCGCTTTCCCGCAATCTAAGTCCGTTTTCCTCGGTTCTTGATCTATACATATTCAGAATTAACTTTTTTATTCACTAATTCATTCAATTCAGTCCAAGGACACACATTTAGGGCTATTTGCAAATTAACCCTCACATTTACACAATTTATCAATTTAGTCCATTTTTCTCAAAACATCAAATTCACAAAATCATCATACATCCTAGCTTAGCCGAATGTATATATATAACATACAAGCCCATTTTTTTCCATCAAATTTGCAATTTAGTCCTTCAAAATTACTATTATCTCAATTTAGCCCTATTTAGCTAAATTTCATCAAAATTTCAAGAACAAAGTATGTTCATCTAGCTCAAATCTTTCATTTAACACCTTAACTCATCTCAAAGCTCAACATATCAACAATGGCATATCTCATGAACATCACCAATACACAAAATTAATACATGGGCTTGATAGTAGACTAAGCAATAATCTCAAAAACATAAAAATCATCAAAATCTAAAACCAAAATATACCTTAATTTTGCTTGTATATGGCCGAAACCTAGCTTGTGTTTTCTTTTCTTCTTCTTTTATATTTTCGGTCAAATGAAGGAAATAAAAAATGAACACTTTCATCTTTTTGTTTTATTATTAATACAATAACACCTATTTTACTAAATTAACCTTAATAAGCATAAAAGACAAAAATAATTCAATGTCATTTTTGTCCATTAACAATCCACTAACTTATAAATGGCTTAATTGCCATATAAGGCCTCCCTATTAAAAAGCCATCTCAATTAAGTGTCTTTTCATAAAGCATGTAGAAATTGCATTTGATGCAATTTAATCCTTTTATCAAATTAAGCACACAAACGAACAAATTAACTTACAGAAATTTAACACATGCTTAGTCACATACCAACGGCACAGAAAATAATATTAAAATATTATTTGGATTCAGATTCGTGGTCCCGAAACCACTGTTCCGACTAGGGTATAAACCGGACTGTTACAGTGGTTGGGTCTGCTAAAGAGGCACGGCCGTGTGGTGAAACCCCAGGCCGTGTCGATTTCTCACTTTGGCCCATTTTGCCTGTTTTAAGCCCGTTTTCCGCTCTTTTCATCCTCTTATGCTCTCCTGAGTATAAAGCATGAAATTAAAGGATTAAGAGCACCAAATTTCATAATTCAAGGGATAAATCATCCAAAAGAATGCTAAATGTGGAGATAAAATATGTTACTATTACAGTTTATCAATTACGTAAAGGCTAAGACGTTATTGTTGCGGCTTGGAACCGAAATCTCCAAAAGGGATCCTATCAGCAACCTTACACGTCATTTTTTTAATTTCCAAAGGTATATTTTTGAGCCTTGTTTTAACTTAATTTGTTCCTCGTACATGGAGCCATGGTTGATGATTGTCGAAATAATTTTCCCACTACACCACGAGGTGTACCAGCGATCCAACAGTAGATACCTGTGTATACGAGTTCGTTTACTACGGTTCATTGGGCCAAATTATTTATATGAAATGAGAAAATTGAAATGAAATGAAATGAACACGATGTTCTAATGAAAGATTATTGAATTATTTAAGTATAAAGTCTTTGATATATATGTGATTACATTACTCTTGGATTGAATGAGATTTAAATTTGTTACCTATTGTGACATGAAATGGCGTGTTAAATACTTGAGATATTACATGGTTTGGTTATATATTAAACTCACATTGTTGATGTTGTCATTTGCCATGTCTAGCCAAATTATGCCAAATTATGGTAGCTTATTGTATTAATTTAAAGATAAGGTAAGTTTTGTTTAATGCCTATGAACTTACTAAGCATTTATATGCTTACCTAGTTATTCTTCCTTTTCTTTGTAGATCGTTACATTGCGGAACACGTCAAGTCGGATCGTCTTGAAGCTCACACTATCCTATCCTTAATTCAATAGTTATTTGTTGATTTTGAATCAAGGATTGTGGCATGTATATAAGTGTTTTGTACCTAATGTATAAGATATATTGATGAGTTTGGTAACTTGTGATGACTTGGTGTTTTGATTCATTTATGGAAATGAACATATATGTATTTCATGCTTAATGATATGATGATCTATAGCTAAGTGTGTGACATATAGAATGGTATGAGATGAAGTATAAATGGTAGCTTGTTTAATTGGTAAATAAAAAGAAAATGCATTTGAACAATTGCAACTTGAAACATGCTTGTAAAATGTGGTCAAATCTTGATAGATGATGGTCATGCTTAATTCTTATATGTTTTAGATGTGTATATGTGTACACAAGTGTTTGAAATAGAAGTGAAATGGTAAGTTTTAAGGATTTTTAACATAGGTAAATATTGGTAATTAAATGACTTGTTTGATGATTGATTTATGGCATGAAATGTTAAGTTATTTGATGTATAGAAAGTAATTGTCTTGAGAAGATGATAAATATATATGTTAAGATTGCTTAGTATGTTTTTGGTAGGTTTTGATTTAATTGAAATTGGTATTTGATGAACATGTTGATAAGTTTGGTTGGAAATGTAACACCCCTAATCCGTATGCATCACCGGAACAGGGTTATAGAGTGTTACTGAAACTTTTCAGAACATTTTCAGATAAATTATGACAATCACTATTCATTTACCAAGATTATACATATTGTCCCTTAAATAGATCCTCGAGGCCCAATATGAGCATTGGAATCAAGTCGGGACTAAATCGGGAACTCAGGGAATTTTTCACAAAATTCCAAAATTTTCCAAGGTGCAGAGCTCACACGCCCGTGTGGCCCAAGGGACACGCCCATGTGACCCTTAGACACGCCCGTGCTTCAGGTCATGTTCGATTTAGGTTGCTCTCTGACTTGTGCCACACGGCCATGCCACACGCCCGTGTGCTAGGCCATGTGAATAATTAATTTAATTCGAATTAGGTGCAAGTTTCACACGGTCAAGACACACGCCCGTATTCTAGGCCGTGTCTCCCACATAGCTGAGACACATGCCCGTGTCTCTGCCCGTGTGCTCAATTCTGAGCATTCTGTTTTCTCAAATTTAAGGTACAGGGGACACACGGCCTAACCACATGCCTGTGTTACCAGGTCGTGTGTCACACACGGTTTAGACACACACCCGTGTGGACAAAATAAAGCCATTCCTAGCTTCATTTCTCACCTGAATCTTTGCCATAATCCTATACCACATCTTGCATTCATAACCCAGCAAATTCAAGCATTTTATTCAAGTTAATTCTATCATTTAACATGATATATCATCACATACAATTACTAACCATTTCAAGCATATTCCATCCATCATCATGGCATATCATTTCATGCATACACGTTTACAATCTTACCTTGGTTATGTCCTCATGTTAGACATAATTTAATTAACTACTTAACATATATGTGGCTAACATAAAATGACATTACAAGTATACCAAAACAATCATTACTAGCCATTCCAATGGCTAGATTACAAGCATCGTTTATGTTTACATGCCAATATGGCCAACATATCCTATACATGCCATTACAACTGCAATTGAATTACCATACTATATCGATATGGGCCGATGGATAGTGTGAGTGATCTCCACCGAGCTTCCAATCCAACGAGCTTTCGAATTTACTCTAAAACAGGGGAAAATAAAACGGGGTAAGCATAAAATGCTTAGTAAGTTCGTATAACATGGTACTTAACTTACCGTTCATCCTATTTTGAGGTAACTATGTAAGGCATATTCACTTAATTTGACCTCTAGCCCTACACACATCCTCATTGCCCTTGTTAGTCATATAATCCATGATAACATCAAGACATGTAAAAGCTCAATCAACAATCAAGTTTCCATGCATATATGCTTTCCACAACATGTATTCATTAAGCATGTATATATATCATATCTTATTATTACAAGTATAGTTTCATAGTAGTCGTTTCAAGTTCAGATCGTTTCGTGTCAGGACTTTACTCGTTTTATTCGAGTATTAAGGTCACCAAGTAGTAGTACACTCAAGGTGTACAAATATATAATCAAGGATGAACACTCTCGTCAAATAATTTCCATGTACAATTATCATATTTTCATATTTTCATACATCACTAGTCATAAATCATCATTTCCTTGTATTTCTTGTAATATCCTTTTTCATGTCATATTTCATATCATATATATATCATTCCATGTCAATTTGTCTTAAATTCATATTTTCCCTTATCAGAGCTTTACCCGTTGAATTTATTCGAAATATCGATGGATACACAAGTAGTACACTCGAGGTGTATGAATCAGAATCCGTTAATTCGTGTCCAATGTTACCCATAAGGTACGATTTCAGAGAGTACACTTTCGAGCCACGTACATATAAACAACAGGAATACCAGTCCAGGCTAAATCCTTTTTACGTCATATGCTCTAAAGAGCTTGATTTGGATTACCCGTCCGGGCTAAATCCAATCCATAACATATGCTCGAGAGGACTTATATTAGGATTACCTGTCCAGGCTAAATCCTATCAGAATTGAGGTCGAAGGATTACTCATCCGAGCTAAATCCTATCCGCAACAAATGCAGGACCTCTTTCATTTCGGGAAATCACATATCCATCGATTTTCCATTTATTCAACCGGGATTTAAACACTTTTCAAGCATTATCGGGCATTTTTTTATTTCATACCTCCGTAACATTTATGTAATTCAAGTGAAACACATTCCACATTCATGTCAAGCATACAAGTAACACTTTATTCATTTGTCATTTTATCGGGCATTTTCATTTATCGGGCTATATTGAGTAGGTGATCATTTCACATATTTATGACATTAATAAAATTCACAAACAAAACATTTAAATCAAGCATAAAAACATATACAATTTAGTTACATGAACTTATCTCGACAAATGTTCGTGTACATAAATCCACTAATCCAAAATTTTCCTCCTTCTAACTCCGAATTTGGTCTATCCGGATCTATACGAGTAAATTTAATGTCAATTTATCACATTTTACACTTATTTGGACTCAATTTTTATCCTAGGCAAAATAACCATTTTGCCACTAATTTTTCCATAAATTACCATTTTGTCCCTAGGCTCGGAAAATGGAATTCATGAAATCCGAGCCTCTACCCAAGCCTAGCCGAAATATACATACAGCTTTTACAGCACATACATTTCACAAATTTCAGCATTTTCCATGGATTTTCACCAATTTTCATTTTAGTCTCTAAATCAAGTTTTCATGAAAAATTACTTTGTAAAAGTTGTTTATCTATCATCAATCTTTCATTTTCTACCATAAATTTTTCTATCATCAATCTTTCATTTTCTACCATAAATTTCTAATTTCCAGCATATACATCTATGACCCATTTTCATACTTTGATAACTTTTCAAATTAATCCCCCAAATAGAGAGATTAAGCTATCCCGATTCCCAAAATATCAAAATTACTAAAAACAGGACAAGGAAACTTACCCAGATTGGCCATGAAAGTCTCTTCTCTCTTTCCTAGGGTTTCCATGTTTTATTTTGGGGAAGAAGATGAGAAAATAAGATGATATCTATTTTATCATCTTTTAATCAATTAAAATTTTCACTTTCCAATTTAGTCCCTAGCCTTTTTTTTTTCATTTTCCATGTATGAATCACCAAGAAAAATCTACACACTTTTCTTAATGGTCTAATTACCATATAAGGACCTTAAGTTTTGAATTCCATAGCTATTTGATCCTTCTAGCTACTAGAATCCAACTTTTGCATTTTATGCGATTTGGTCCTTCTCGTAATTAAGCACTAAATCGATAAATTTTTCGTACCAAAATTTTCACATATCATATCTATCATAATACGGATCATATAATAAAATAAAAATAAATTTTATTTTCGGCTCAAATTTATGGTCCCGAGACCACTATTCCGATTTCACCGAAATTGGGATGTTACAGGAAACTTCGAATAGGTAAAAATGATTTACTTTTACCAAAAATAGAGTCCACGTCCCGATGACTAACCTACCTCATCACAACGTCGACTGACAGCGAGTCACATCATGATGTCGAGTGGCCTGAGGTCACGACGTGACATATTATTTTGGCAGTGTCACAATGTGGAAGAGATGGTGTCACGATGTCAGCCTGAACTTTTAAAACTTTGCAATTTGGTCCTATTTCGTGTTTGGGTTGATAAAAGAGCTTTGTAAGCTCGATTAAGACTCAAAATTGATTATTTAACATGATTTGAATGTGTTTGACACTTAATTGCATGTGTGACTGATTATTTAATGCATTTTTACTATAGTTGCTCCAATAACAAATGTGGCATCTTGTAGCTCGAACCCGACAATCAGGTCGGGCGAGGGGTGTTACAATCTCCCTCATGTAGCTGATGTGGTGAGACTAAGAGTATGGATTATGTTTTCTTTTTCTTTTTCCATTTGTGCAGGCTGTTTGGAGTGTTGTTGGTTTTTCATTCGATCAGTCAACAATGACTAACATATTTTGCAAGCTTCATGCCTTGGCAAATCCTGAGCATCTACAGTGTGTATTGGTTTTATGTTAGATATGATCTAATTACAGTTATTTTATTTGGAAAGGGGAATATGTGATTGCACCATTAGTCATTCGGGCTGTTAATGCTTTTCGGGCCCGTTGGCAGTAGTCAATAGGGGTGTTTGGTGCGGTTGATGTGAGTGTTGACCTAGACGGAGTGACTCGTGGTCAAGGAAGGGTTGGTTGGGCACCTTTGAAAGGTGGCCTACTAAAATGTAATGTAGATTCTACTTGTTTCGAGCAAGAGGGGGCTACGGGGTATGCAGCTGTAGTTCAAGACTCTACAGGTTGTGTGTATAAATTTTTTTCAAGTTTTTTTAATGCCCATTTTAGTCCTTCCATCACTAAAGCTTTTTCCATTAGGGAGGCCTTGTCACGATTAAAATCTTTTCCCTTTGATAATGGTATAGTTTAGTCGGATTGCCTGCTTGTAATTTCAGCATCGTCACGCCCATCATCTGATTTTTCAGAACTAAATGTGTTGTTACATGATTGTTTACTGATGAATCAGTTTCACCATCTTTCTTTTTGTTGGACTTGTCGGTGTGCCAACAAGGAGGCTCATTCCTTAGCTCGAGTGCTTTGTTATATGCAAACCCCATGGAATGGAATGGCTTTCCCATCATTTCTTTTAATGAGAATGTTTCGTCTGTAACTAAAGATAGTGTGGTTGGGGAGTGCTGATGATAGGTTTGGGTGTATAGAGTGAGCTTGCTGGCTCAAGCTTTAGTTTTTCTGTATCCTCAGTCTGCTTGTAACACCCTAAAATCAGCCTAGGCGTCAAGGCCAAGTCCAAAGAGTTACATTGACGTTTCTAGAAAACCCACTTTTATAAACACAAATAAAAGATAACCACTCAACAAGTTATAACAATTATAAAAGCCAGCCGACCATTCAACAGTTTTAAAAAGTCATATTACTAAGGAATACTAAAATTACTAATAATATAAATAAAGGGTGATAAAGCAGATTGACCAAGCTTCTACTACGCTGACCCGATGAAGCCTGTGAGTTACTTGAAATTCAATCAACAACACAGTGAGTAGAGAACTCAGTGTATAACCAATATAGATTTAATTAGAAGCACAATTTTAATAATGAATTCTCAAATCTCAAGTTCCAATCAAAATAAAAGAATATCCCGTACAGATTTAACGTATCAATTATATGGCAGAACAAATCCAGTTCAGATACAGTACCCCCATCCACTACACACCATCTTCGACTATCCCAACACACCGTTAAGGGCATTTAACACCCATCCAACCCTACACACCATATAGTGTCGGTCCGACCCATTCAATGAGATGCAGACTAGTTGCTAGATTGAATTGCGATACAACACTAGGTTCACATATAAATCGTAGCTTAGCCACTAAATCAGAACAAATTACTTCCTCCTTTACATAATTCCCATCCAATGAAAATGCAGATTACAAATGCCAAAAACATATGCACAGTCTTTCAGATTCAATTCATAGTTAGGTGATACAGATCAATATCATTGACAATCATCACAATCCATATACATTTATATAATCAATACCTCAGTCTCAGAGCATCAGATAGCACTCATATATTCTAATTCAGATCATGAATACACTACGGAAGCTCTACGTTCGCATTAGATGACGTTAGGGCCTCAAATATAAATTCCAAAATTTACCCACATGCCCGTGTGGTTCCACACGGCCTGGCACATTCCTGTGTGCCCATCCGTGTGTCTCACATGGCCTGACACACGCCCGTGTCGTCTGCCCGTGTGGTCCTACATCGTAAAGAGTGAGTCACACGGCCTGGACACATGTCCGTGCCTCTAGTCCGTGTGGTCTCTAATAGCAACAGTGAGTCACACGGCCTGGGCACACACCCGTGTCCCTGGCCCGTGTGATCCTTATCTTGTAATCAGTGAGTTACACGCCCTGGACACATGCCCGTGTCCTTGGCCCGTGTGAACCCTGCACTAACAGGACCACACACAGCCTGGACACACGCTCGTGTCCCTTGCCTGTATGGCTCGTATTTGGTAGACAGTGTGTCACATGGCCTATCACACGGTCGTGTGGCATCGATAGCCATGATTTCTGGCATCTAAAATTCGTAAAAACTCAGGTTTCCAGTATGCACCTAAAGTAGTTTTGATTTAGGAGCAACATAGAACACTTCTGAAGCCTAACACAACCATCCAATTACATAATTAAGCAATTTAATTGACAATAATACCTGCAGAAAACCATGTTGAAAGTTTCGAAGCAAAACCTTCAACAATTCCAGACTTACCAACAAAATCAACAGCGATTATTCAAGTTATTGCGCTGAGGATTGTTGCTTTCGATATTCTCGCCTAAAAATAAACCAAACAATCGCTTAAAAGAAAGTTTAAACGAATCGAGTTGGAAACAACTTCGACAGAAACGAACGAACTACCGTCTAACGGAAGTTCTACGATTAACACAATTTCCACAATCGATAAAACTGGCAATAAGGACACGCACACTTACCTGACAACGTAGCAGACAAAACGTGCGAACCAAGTAACAATTGAACGAAGAAAGAAGGAAAAGAATAAAAAAGAAGAAACGAAAAAAAAAAAAACAAAGAAGAAAAAGAAAATGGAGATGGAAGGAAGAAGGAACGTTTAATTAATTAACCACCGATCAAAATTCCGACATTAAGCAAAAACATTACCTAATGCATATGCATTAAGACTCGAACATGGGACCAAAGAATAGATAGATACTTAACCAATGAACCAGCAAGCTCATTCTTAATATAGATTTACACAGAATTAAATTTAAGTCAGTGGCCCAAGAGCAGATATTGACTAAAATTGAACTAGAAAAACTTCTAAAGACACGACTTGAACTCCTGACCTCAATCACATAAATAGAGCACATAACAACAGATACAAAGACTTAATTACTACAATA
This sequence comes from Gossypium sturtianum, assembly GCA_025698515.1. Classification (NCBI taxonomy): domain Eukaryota; kingdom Viridiplantae; phylum Streptophyta; class Magnoliopsida; order Malvales; family Malvaceae; genus Gossypium; species Gossypium sturtianum. The sequence continues at coordinate 39,103,163 of CM046949.1, forward strand.
TTCCACAAATAAACATTCAAATTTTTGGGGCGTTACACTGCTTGTTGTCTTAATGTTTTTTTCTCATTAATGGATTTTTTTCCTAAAAAAATCAACAAAATCTTACGCATAGTGTAATCTAAACTTAAAACACCATAGTTTTAAACAAGGGCGACATCGAGGGTTGACAGTGCCCCGACACCCCTAAAATGAAAAATTTTAGTTTTGACCCTTTAAAATTTATAAAACTTTAAATTAGTACAAGACTAAGTTAAACTTTAGCCCCTCAAAATGATAATTATTTTAGTTAGTCCTTTAAAAAAATATAAAGGTATAAACTAGTAAAATATTGAAATTGCATTTAACTCTCATAAAAATATACAACTAAAATTTGACCTCCCCAAAAATTTTTTTGGCTTTGCCCTTAGTTTTTAAATATTCCATTTTACTATTTTAATTAATATTTATTTGATTTTTATATAAACTTTTAAAATATTTTTCTTACATAATAGTTTCAATCCACATCATGAGTGTGGCATAATCTAATTTACTTTTAAGTACTTTTAGATTTATTCATTTTGTTATTGAGAAGTCATTGTATCGTCCAATAATGTTATACATCACATACAAGCAAAAATGAAGTAGTAAATTTTGGTTTGCGACTAGGATAAAATAAATAAATTATTGAGGAGAGCAAACCTATTTTTTTTTATTCTAAAAGAGTTAAATTAAATTGCTAATTTTTAAAAGGCTCCAAAATTGTAATAAACCATTTTATCTAAAGGAGAGGAGGTTTTTGTACACATAAATTTCGAGTTATAAATTGACTTTGGAAAATCTGGAGTCAACTTTTATTTACAACTTGAAAAGAAGTTACAATATATGGATATTTCTTTACAAAGAAGACTCTTTTGATTCTTTTCTCTAGGTTGGCTTTGATCTAAGGGTCCTCTAGACTTGATCTTGGAAAGATGCAGTTTGCTTCAAGTATCGTGATGACTTGCTCTTAAAATGGTTTTGGACCTCCTTAGTTGAACCGGTTGAAAAGCGACTTTCTTTATAAACGACTTTTGACTCCCTTTCCAAGGTTGAACTAGATTGGAATGGGACTTTTCTTTAGAATTGATGTGATGTTCACTAGAATTTCTTCAAGTTCTTTAATTTCAAATGTTTCTACAAGAATTTTTTGACTTCTTGAACTTGTGAATGTATGTTGAATGCTTTGGATGTGACCTCTTTTTATAATGTTAATCAATCAAGTAAGAAAGATTTCTTCTAGAATTTAAACTATTCATTTGAAGTTATCCACAAAGATTAAATTAGTTTATTTATTATTTATCTCTTATTAATTTAATTAATTAGAGATCAAATAATCATTTAATATAACCACTTAATTATTTTAATTTAATTAGTGATAATATAAATATTTTATTATTTATCTCTTGATTAATTTAATTGGTTAGAGAAAAATAATTTTTGCACAATATATGAAGTTATCATTTTCACCCACGGTAATTTTGGCTTGACACGTGATACTCTTTGTAAGCGGTACACAATTTTTTTCGTATACAATCATGCTTGCCTCTTTACATTCGCCTTTAAATACAAGTCTTTATATATAATGTTTGATGCATTAATAATAGATCTATACAGTTTAAAGATTATATTATTTCATTTAAAAATCAAGTTGTTCTTGGGTTGAATGACCCACCTAGCTTGTAGGCTTGATCCGGGCTATAGAAAGGATTAATATGTCTCGAGTAAATTTGAGTTCAATTTAAATAATAAAAAATAATATTTTAAAATTTAATTTTAATTAAAAATATTAATATAAAAATAATTTTTAAATATTTTGTTAATAATTAAATGGTAAAACAAGTTAATAAGTCGAGATAGGCCGAGTCGAAAACAAACTTAGACTTAAATTTTTTGGAATTTGGTTGTGGCCTAACTCAACCAATGAATAGATTTATTTAAAAGCAATATCATTTGTATTCATTTAAAAAAACTTTTAGGCTTTACTTGATAGAGTGAAAAGAAAATTGGAAGGATAAAAAATTAAAAGAATAAAAAACTAGAATGATGGAAAAGATAATTTTTCTTTCCATATGTGTGTTAGGTAGGAGGAAAATGGGAAAAAAATTACTTTTTCTTTTCATCCAATGCTGGGTAGAAGTGAAAAATGGAAGCAAAGAAAATAAAACATTCAAAAAATACATAATTTTGAATTAAAATGCAATTCTCTCTCATTTTTTCCCTTCTCATCATTTTAATTTAGAAAGATTGATTTTTATGCATTAGGATGAAATATATCATCCCTTCTATTTTCTTTCCTCTCAATTTTATTCCCAACTAAGCACATTCAAAATTTATTTTCTTTTCACTTTTCTACCCAACCAAGTACATCCTTAATCATATATCATTTTATTCATTGATATTATCTACAAATGTAACACTCTCATACTCGAACCACTCGCCAGGCTCAGGCATCGGAATGTTACATTCGTTATTGAAACAACTTTAGAGAAATTTTGTTCAAATACACTTCCTAATCAAGTTAACAAAACAATTTACAGTCAATATAAAATTTTGATTTCATTCTGAGCTTCAATCGAGCTCGTTTATAGGCCATTTAGAACCTATTTGCAAAATTTTCATATTTTCAGGGACGACGTCAAGATCTTCACATCGCGACATGGTCGTCTGGCTTGGGGCATCACAATGTCAGGTGGCCTCGTCGCGACTTGAACTCTATATTCTCAATTTTTCCATGTTTTCAATTCTTTACAATCTAGTACCACTTCTTATTCCACTTTTCACTTTATTCACTAAATTATTCATTCATATAACCTAATCTCAACTTTTAGCATCGTACATTCTTACTAAAATACTATATTTACGCTTTGACATATCCTACATACATGCCATATACTTATCCATAGATTCAAAACATATTGTTTCCCTTTCAATCCTTGTTGATGTAATGAGATGTATCGAAATTGCCTTCTCGAATGGCTTGATTTTAAACCTTCAATTCAATCTCCTACCTACGCGTTTAAAACATGCATTAAGCTCGTAAAAGCTTAGTAAGTACCCAATGAACTCAAAATTTTTAACTCTGCATATTATATTTATTTGAAATCTTATTATTGTAATTCTATCCTCTAATTTCAGTAAATTCTTAATATTTTCATATTCATTTCCAAATTCACTTATTTACTAAATTTTCACTTCACTTGCACTTTGGGTTCATCATATTTTCGCTTCACAATTCAACAAAGTTGTTATTGAATTTCACTTACTTCTACTTCAGAGTTCTAAATCTTATTTTTGAATTCACTTACTTGGATATTTTTGCAGCCCATTTGTAAACATAGTCGAACACATAGGATATGTGAAAAAAACACTAAAATGCACCGAAGTGCAGAGTTACTAAGGTGCTCCGAAGAGCCATACTCACTAGTATGCACCGAAGTGCCACTGTCACTACCACGCTTATTCACTTTTCCTAATAGCATGTCATTTATATCCTAATAGTTCTAATTTTTTTTGCATGGGCTTTTTGAATTATTCTCTTCATTATATATTCAATTAATCGATTTTGAACAATCCATATCTACAATTTTTGAAATTTAATCACTATATCATAAAATTCACTATTATTTGTAATTTAGTCACACTTTCACTTCCAGCACGTGCACTAATTCATCATACTTCATTCTCATTCTATTTATTAATGCACTATTTTCACATGTCAAATTTCTTACATTTCTCAATTCAACTATAACTTTTACACTTTTCAGTTTCGTCTTATTCTTTTTTTCATTATTTAAAGAACAATTGTAATTTTAATTACATTAATAATGAATTTGTTTACATTCTCTATTTTATTTTTTTATTTTTTTAACTTATCAAATATTTACATGTAAGACTTTCACAATATTTATTTTTAGCCATTTTTGTCATAAAAATTCAATAATCACTAATTAATTTCATTAGATCAATTTTCTTTCATGTAACAATTTATTCACATGATTTATTTCAATACTCTATTTCACATAAAAAAAAATTATGCATTTCACTTCAGTTATTTCCAACCACACATTTCTCAAGTTCTGTAATTTAGTCATTGTCATTATAAAAATTTCATACTTTTCTACAATTTCACTTATTCAACTCTTTAAGCATTTTTCATCATCTCATAGCACACATATTATACTTTTATCATAATTTCCTACTTCACATGTTAAATTATTTCACACCTTATTTCACTAACTTACTACATATTTCACAAAGTTCACATTTTAATCCTTAAATAACAAGGAATTTCATGGGTACTTAACTTTTTCCTATCCAAAATCACTTGCTTTTCTCTTCTCCTTATCACTTGATTAACTTTCTCAATTTTTTTCTTGTTCTCTTTAAATCAAGCTAAATTTTCTCTCTCCTTCAACTTCTATTTTCTTGAATCTAAATTGATATTCTTGCTATCCATAAACTCCTTATCATTTCTTTCTTTTGGTAGTTATGGAAATTCCTTGAATTTCTAGGTGAAAATGGTGACTTTTTTGTGGAAAGACCAAATTGTAAAGAAAACAAAACTTTCTTTCTTCTCTTTTCCCACTCTAGTTAGAAACATGAAAAGGAGAAGAACTTTCTTCATCTTTCTTTCTTTTTTTACTAGTTTTAATTAAATAAATTATTAATAAATATCTAATTAAAATATTAATAAAATAATATTTAACTAATTAATTTATTTAAAAAATACCAACATCGTCATTACACTTCAAAATTATCTTCTTGCTAAATGACCACTGCCCACATCATGATCCTTCAAAATTTTGTCCCTGAATCATCACTTAATTTGGTAAAATTGTGATTTAGTCCTTCATATTTTTTCACTTATTCAATTTGGTCCCTACACACCAATTTCGTATCATAAGAAATGGTTTATGTTAACTTTTGGTCCTTTAAATTTCTCACATTTATACTTCAACCCCTCAAATTTTGAATAATTATACTTGAGCCACAAAACTTTTCACATTCTTACGATTTAGTCCTTACTTTAAATCAGTATTCTACAACCTACTTCTTAATTCAAATTTTCCTTGACATCACTTAACCTTCTCTCTTACCACTTTTGTTAGCTCGATGGTTCAACTCGAAATCACCAAAAGGGGGTGAATTGACCTCTTAAAAAATTTACAGTTGCTAAGAAAAAGATAGAGACAATGAACACTTCAATTTATAGAGGTTCGGCCCAATTGCCTACTCCACTACCTTAGCTTTCCACAACTAAGGATTTTTCCAAATTCACTAATTTGATAACCTTTGAGGACAATGTTTAACCTTACAAACTCCCTTAAGGTTTCTACCAAAACCTTAAGACACAAACCTTGATCTCAAAGAGTAAACACAAATAGCAAACTAAGAAGAAATACTTACAATATTGAATTGTTTGCCAATTAAGCACTAATAAATAAGAATACACTTGAGCTAAAAGAATAACAATGAAAGCACACAAGTGTATACAAGAAAAGTATGAAAATTGAGCACAAGGGTTGATTGATAGATCTTTTAGGCTTGAATTATTTCTCTTTTTATTGTAGGATCTTTGAAAGCTGGTATTTATACCCCTTAATTGATTTCCAACCGTTGTGGTTGTTGTGTCGTAACCATTTTTTTGTAAAACAGGAATCGACTAGGGTTTTGAAAACAAAAATAAAACGGGAGTCGCCACCGATCTTTATTAGGTGTGATCGAATCACCTTTGTTTTAATAAAACGTTTTGGTTTACTAAAACGGTGTTTTTGGTCTACGAAATTCAAGAAAATGGGTTCGGGAGTCGGTTACGTGCGAGGAAGGATTAGCACCATCGTCACGCCCAAAATTGGTACCGAATTGATTAATTAGTGTCTTAATGTTAAAAGTTGAAAACCGGGAACGAATTTAAAATACGATCCTTTTTATTAGTTTTTTTAAAAAAAATTGAATTAAATCAGAACGATTGCTAAAGATTTCCTCGTCTCGAGATATTGGAGTATCGCATCCCGTAAGTTAGGACGCGATACTTAGAACACTAGAGCGCAAGTTTGTCTTTAATTTTAATTGAAATTTCATGCATTTTGAAATCTAAAAGGATATTAGGCCACTTAGGTTTGACGAGAAAATCGATACCCCGTAAGTTAGGGCACGATTTCTCGAATTTTCAAAGCGCGAAATATTGCCTTATTTTGAAAGATTTTCGCTTTTGGATAATCACGAGTATAACACTCAAAGGCATACATTGATTTTGTTTGAAATAGAATGAAGCGATCTAAGTTGGATAAATACATTGGGGTTTAATTCACAATGCGATGGCATGAAATAAAAATATAGTAATGAACGTGGAATAATAATACACGAATAAAATATTGTACGAGTGAACGATGATAATACGAAAATGCGAATAATCGAATCATAGTACACGCAATGGCAATAATCTCACAACATACACCATTTAAATACTAGCATTAATAATCAAAGAACAATGAAATAAATAATAAAAATAGATAATACATAAAACAATTTAAAATAAATAACAAAACAATTTTAAGTAAACAATACATAATAAAAAGTTTAAAATAAATAATATATAAAGCAATTTAAAATAATATAAAAAGGTTTAAAAATAAATAACATGTAAAAAGAAATTTAAGATACATAATATACAAAGAATATAAAACTGGTTTAAAATAAATAACATAAAAAATTAAAAACAGATAATATATATATATGATAAGATAGTTTAATATAAACAGTATCTAAAAATTTTAAATAAGTAAAACAGTTTAAAATAAATAATATATAGAATATTAAAATGAATAAATAAATAACAAATTAAAAAAGGTTAAAATCCAACAGGTTAGGGGTTAAATCAGAATAAAAATGAGATTAAAGGTAAAAACTATAAATAGATAAACAAATAAAGACCAAAATGAAAAGGCGCTAAAGGCGCGAGGACTAAATGGGAAATTATCCCTGTCCTTCAAAACGCGCAGCATTAATAAGGACTAAATCGAAATCAAAATAAAAAATGTGGGGCAAATTTAAAAGAAACGAAAGACTAGATTGCACAGAATAATAATGCGGAATGACCAAAAGGAAAATAAACCCCTAAAGCCAAAAACACGCGGATCCTCCCCGGTGGGTCGGGTCAACGCGCGAGTCTGAGGCTTTAAACCATCAGAACAAAACGACATCGTTTCATGTTGTTATAAAAGAAAAAAATTTTGGCGAAAATTTTATTTTTGCTCCGTGTTTCTTCAAAAAAAAAGGGCTGCTCCCTTTATTTTTTTCTCTAGGTTTAACCCAAAAATCAATCACAGAGGCCACTGGGGGTCCGATGGGATTTCGACGCATCACCGCCGCGCCTCGTCATTGGTGCTTTGCCATACTATGCGTGTGAAAAATCGTAAAGGTAAGCCTTTTTTATTTTATTTTTTTGCTATACTTATATTTATGCGCACTGTTTTTAGAAGAAAAAAAATAAAAATAAAGATGTATGTATGTACATTTACAGAAGAAAAATAAGAAAAATAAAAAAATAAAAGAACAAAGACCTTCAAAAGCTTCTATTCTGTTTTTTGATTTCTGATATTCGTAAAAAAAATACAAGAGATTTGTTTCGGTTTTTATAACCGAGTTTACAGATTCATTTTTGTTTGTTTTTGCTTTGTTTTCTATTTCTTTTGTCGGTTTCTTCATTGTTTGTTTCTGTCTTGCATGTGGGTCTTGTTCTGCAGGTGTCAGAGAGGTGCCAGGCGCATGGAGCGACGGCTGCATTAGGGGACTAGGGTTTGCTGTTTTATGAACATGTTGTGGGCTGTTAGGGTTTTTTAGTTGGGCTTGGGTATTGGGTTTATGAATTGGGTAGTGATGGGTTTTGATTTGGTATTTGTTTTTTCTTTTGGGTTTATTTTGGGCCCAGGTAACAATTGGGTTGTACAGCTGCCCCTCTTCGCTCGTTGTCGTGTAACGAGAATGGAGCAAAGACTTAAAAAAAAACAATTTTTCCCGGTCTTGCTGAGTCTCGGCGCTTCTTTTCTTCTTCTTCTTTAAGTAACCTCGTTCCAATTCACTGTATCTTCAGAGGTATAGGAATTAGTGCTTCGATCCGCTCCAATGTAATATCAGGAAGAAGAGATTTGTAGCTTCGATCTTCTCTATTGGAACTTCAAGGAGAGAAGAGATTTGTAGCTTCGATCTTCTCTACTGAAACTTCAAGGAAATGAGGATTTCAGAGAGAAGGGATTTGTAGCTTCGACCTACTCCGTTGGAACCTCAAAGGGATAAGTATTCAGGGAGAAGAGATTTGTAGCTTCGATCTTCTCCGTTGGAACCTCAAAGGGATAAGTATTCAGGGAGAAGAGATTTGTAGCTTCGATCTTCTCTACTGAAACTTTAAGGAAATGAGGATTTCAGGGAGAAAGGATTTGTAGTTTTGACCTACTCCGTTGGAACCTCAAAGGGATAAGAATTCAGGGAGAAGAGATTTGTAGCTTCGATCTTCTCTACTGAAACTTTAAGGAAATGAAAACTGTAATTTCAACTCGCTCCATTGTATCTTCAATGAGACGAGGTTGGTGGCTTAAATCTACTCCGCTGCTTCATGGAGATAAGATTCGTCGTTTTCGATCTGCTCCACTACTGCTTAGGGAGACGAGATCTATAATCTTCAGTCTACTCCACTGTCGCTTCAGGGAGATAAGGCTGATGGCTTAAATCTACTCCGCTGCTTCATGGAGATAAGATTCGCCGTCTTCGATCTACTCCACTACTGCTTAGGAAGACAAAATCTACAATCTTTAGCCTGCTCCCTTACTACCTCAGGGAGATAAGGCTGATGGCTTAAATCTACTCCGCTGCTTCATGGAGATAAGATTCACCGTCTTCGATCTGCTCCACTACTGCTTAGGGAGACAAAATCTACAATCTTTAGCCTGCTCCCTTACTACCTCAGGGAGATAAGGCTGATGGCTTAAATCTACTCCGCTGCTTTATGGAGATAAGATTCGCTGCCTTCGATCCGCTCCACTCACCGCTTAGAGACAAAATCTACAATCTTTAGCCTGCTCCCTTACTACCTCAGGGAGATAAGGCTGATGGCTTAAATCTACTCCGCTGCTTTATGGAGATAAGATTCGCCGTCTTCGATCTGCTCCACTACTGCTTAGGGAGACAAGATCTGTAATCTTCAGTCTACTCCACTGCCGATTCAGGGAGATAAGGCTAATGGCTTAAATCTACTCCGCTGCTTCATGGAGATAAGATTTGCCGTCTTCGATCTGCTCCACTACTGCTTAGGGAGACAAGATCTGTAATTTCACCGATGTTGCTACACCGTCCTCTGGGGACATGTCCTGTAGACTCGATTTCATATGTTTATGTTTATGCAAAATAATTAGGATGCTATGATCAGAATGAATCTAATGCTCCTAACTAAATGTATTATGGACGACATTTGCATGAATGCAGAATGTCATGAGAATGATCCCTCGTATAATGATTAGGATGCAATGATCGGAATGAATCTAATGCTCCTAACTAAATGTATTATGGATGACAGTTACATGAATATAGAATGTCATGAGAATGATCCCTCGTATAATGATTAGGATGCAATGATCGGAATGAATCAAATGCTCCTAACTAAATGATATTATGGATGACATTTGCATGAATGCAGAATGTCATGATAATGATCTTTTTTTTTAAAAAAAAAGTATAATGATTAGGATGCAATGATCGGAATGAATCAAATGCTCCTGACTAAATGATATTATGGGTGACATTTGCATGAATGCAGAATGTCATGAGAATGATCTTTTTAAAATGTATAATGATTAGGATGCAATGATCAGAATGACTCAAATGCTCCTAACTAAATGTGTTTTGCATGAGTGCAGAATTTCATGAGAATGATCCCTTTTTAAATGCTTAGCGTTGTCATTGCTCGTTGTTCTTCTAGGTTGTATCACTTGACGTAATACCCTGTCTTCTTGCTTGGATGGTATTCTGACCGAAAACCCGAAGAAACAATCGTATTTTGCTCAATCGGTTTGCCCCACTGTAATTTCAGCGTCCCTTCCACTGTACCTTGGGGACAAAAGATTTGTGCCATCTTTAAACCATCCTACTGCGACTTATGGCTATAGGATCCGTATCAACTTCAACACATCCCACTACGACTTAGGGGTATAGAATTTGTATCATCTTCAATCAATTTAATCTATTACACCATTCGCTGGGTGTAATGACCAGATGTATATGCCTGATATTTGCATGAATGCAGAGTACCGTTTTCCTTTTCCAGAGAATGATCCCCTTGTACACTTGGGTTAACATTGCTCTCTATTTGTCGAGGTTGTATCACCGATGAAATGTCTTGTCTTTTTGTTCAACCAATAAAAAGTCCAAAGGGATAATCATATTTCTCCAATATTTCCAATCCTTAGGCTTGGTGAGTTCTAAACAACAATCCTGTTTCAGGTTCTTGTATTATTTAGAAGCTTCCAAAGTAATATGCGAAACTCCTTTTATGAAAGTATAATTAGTCCACTAATCGTTATTTCAATGCAAAATGCTTGAAAAAGATCATAACAATGGATCGGAAGGGAATTAATTGAGAGCAAAGCTCGAAATGAATGAATTAATGAAGATATCAAATTTTGAAAAAACACAAAATGAGAATGAATATAAATAAGATGACAAATAAAATTTATTGGGAGCGTATCTTGAAAAGAATAAAGTAATCAAAGATAGCAAATTCAATATGGGTAAGATGAAAACTAGGTGCCCCAGATATCGCAGCCTGAGCTTCTCTGTACGAACCTCTTGAGGACCATTTTGAGCTCAATATGTGTTTAAGGGATCCAGAATACTTTGTCGATGCCCCAAGACGTAGCATACTTCTTCATTGTTAATTCAGGCATAGCAAGACTGTTGTATGCCCCACTTTTGATCAAAATTTGAGCCGTCCTTTTCGGGTTTTCAACTCAAATCCCCTTTGGTCTCAAAGCGCCCTTTGTGGGTTTTCGCCTTGACCTCTCCCTTTTCTTTTTTTTTCTTCTTTTTGTTTTTATTTTTTGTGTTTTTTTTTGGAAAACTTTTTATTGAATCTGAATTCGCCAGATTAGACTGGTCCTTGCCATCCATCTCGATCAATATCCATGCTTCCCCAAAACATGTCTTCTTTGCTACATAAGGTCCTTCACAGTTTGGCATCCACTTTCTTCTGAAGTCCCTTTTGCATGGAAAAATCTTCTTCAAAGCCCTATCATGAAATTTTCTAGGGCGAACCTTTTTGCTGCAAGCTCGCATCATCTGACCGTGACAGATAGCTTTTAACATTTTCTCTTCAAATTCAACTGATCATATCGGGATTAAATCCATTCTACCTCTTCCAACTTCAGTTCTGACAAGACTCGAAAAAAAAAAGAATGTCGACTTCAATAGACAAAACGCTTTTATTCCACAAACTAAGGCATTGCTCCAGCGAAGGTCTTGGCCAATGTTTGATAAGCATAGAGGGTAAATGTAACTTCTTTATGCCAATCCTTGCAAGTCTAGGTCATCTTCCTAATGATCCTTATTTTGTTGCTTTATTTTTTGTTTTTTTTTTTCTCTTTTTACTTTTGTTTTTCCTCTCTGGCTACCTTTGAACAGACCGCAAAATTGTGCGGTTAAATGTGATCTTTTTTACTCTTTTTTTGTTGGTATTCTTTCTTTCTTTTTCTCTTTTTTGTTCTGAAGACTACCAACTTTGTAATATTGGCCTACGAAGCTACTTCCACCCTCTTAGCGAAATAATTAATGCCTGCTAGAAGCTTCCGACGAGATCATCCCAATAAACTCCTTGCCCCACATAGATAAGATCTACGAAGAAATGAAGGAGGCACATGAATCTTGTCTTCATAAATTTGACATTTACGGCATAACTGATGAAATCCCTTTCTATGATAGACCAGCAGAATCTGAATCTCATGGTTAGCTTGGCTATCGTAAAATCATTAGCATGTGATCTTCAAATACCCTTATGGACCTCTTCTAGGATTTCCTTGGCCTTAACAGGATACCACGTCTTAGTAGCCTAGGCATATCACGTGAAAACATCCTTGAATTGGGAATAACTCAATGATGTCTCGCTTTGTCTTTGTGGTGAGCTAGGCTTCGATATTCACCTCTTTCCTAGTCTCGCAATGCCCACTGACCATTTGCAGAGTAGGATCTATTTTTCATCTTGTTCTACTCTTCTTAACAAATCAGGAGATAAGTTACAATCTTTGTCATCTTCAAAGTCCTAAGATCCCTTTAAACATATATCTCACCGAAAAGGAGACTCTGAGTCAATGACAGTGTCGCTCACATCATTGATATTTGGGGACCTGTTGTAGGTACGAAGGCAGATTCTAAATGATTCTAAGTATGATTATTTGTATGGTATGATCATGAGTGAATAATAAAAGAATATTTGAAAGAGTGTCCATAGAACAAAAAAATCTAAGAATAATTATTTGTATAATATGATATGGAAAGAATGAAAGAATATTTGCTCAAAAAGATGCATTTTATTGAAATAAAGATTTTGGACATAAGCCCATTTCACAAAAGGATCCTTGTTACTTCTATGCTTAAAGCAACAAGCGTGTTTTGAATATTACTCTAAATTAGCTCTAAAAATACAGGGATCCCTTCAACAGTCCCATTGTTCAGAATGCTCCTAAGTATGCAAGGGCTTAGAAACTTTTATTCCCCGGTTCCCCCTTCGGATACGTCGTTAATGTTTAGATTCCCCAATATCTGGTCTTGCACTAGAGCCCTGAACTCGACGTACTCTTGGATCTCATGCCGCTATCCATCGTGGCCCTCACAATATTTACCCCTTTAGCAGAAAGGTTGGGTAACGGATTTTCTGTACCAAAGGGATCATCGAATTTCACGATACCCAATCTGACGAGTATTTCTACAAATTTTAATGCATGTGATATGATGTAACGCAAATGCATGAAATGCAATGCAAATGCATGGAATGAATGCAAAAAGAAAGAGAAGCATTGATTCTGAATTCAATTCCATTAGAAGAACTTTTCTAGAAAATAAATTTCTTTACATAAAACGGATTACATATGTAGCTCTGTCCTCATAGTCCAAGTGAAGACACCAATCCTTGGCTTTGTATCCGGATGTTATGGTCGCGTCCCGTGAACTTTTTCAATAGATGCCTCTTCTAGCTCCTTGTTGCTTGATCCAAGCCGTGACTCTTCACTCACTTATCCTCCACGATGCTCATAAGCTTCTTTAAGAAAATTGAGACGTGATGACTCTTGAATAATCCTTGTTGGCTTGAATCATCGGACAATGAAGCAAAGTCTTGTTTTCCTCCGTGGACTATCAGTCTTCTTTCGTTTTGTTTACTTGGACCCTATTCGGACGACCGTACTATATTCCACTATATCAAGAAATTCATTTTCCATGACAAGCTCTCTATTTAGCAATTGAGCGTGAATCAACACCTCTTTTCTACGATGAAAATGCAATGCAATCATAACCATAAACAAAACAGGTTAGTACAAAGTAAAAACAAGCAAGGAAAAATAAATAGAGCACCTATTCGGGTGACCACTAGGGTTTGGAGTGGTTCTACCTAGGGTGGGCTTTTAAGGCTCGCTATATGCGGTTTTGGTTTTAAAGTAAAGGTACCCAAACTGGCAAATTCCTCGATCCTCACCCATTATAGGCTCATACGGACCGAGTTCAGTTCAGGGGAATACATTTCCCTATGGCTGTACGGAGATGAAAATCTCACGAAGACATAGGTACGGATGTATCCCGAAAGCGATCCACTATCCTGCACGGAGGTGAAAACCTCACGAAGGAGTAGCTTCTCACTCCCACTTAAAAGGTTAAGACCAAAAGGTCATTATGCAACATGATGCGAAAATATTATACGAGACTCAAACCACAATAATCATATGAAACAATACGAACAAATGCAATAATAGGATCGTAATTTTTCAAATCAGATTTTCAATTTTTCGACGACAAGACAGAAAATAATCAATTTTACGGCTTGACTCTCTTATAGTTCCCCAGCGGAGTCGCCAAGCTGTCGTAACCAATTTTTTGTAAAACGGGAATCGACTAGGGTTTTGAAAACGAAAATAAAACGGGAGTCGCCACCGATCTTTATTAGGTGTGATCGAATCACCTTTGTTTTAATAAAACGTTTTGGTTTACTAAAACGGTGTTTTTGGTCTACGAAATTCGAAAAAAAGGGTTCGGGAGTCGGTTACATGCGAGGAAGGATTAGCACCCTCGTCACGCCTAAAATTGGTACCGAATTGATTAATTAGTGTCTTAATGTTGAAAGTTGAAAATCAGGAACGAATTTAAAATACGATCCTTTTTATTAGTTTTGTTTTAAAAAACTTGAATTAAATCAGAACGATTGCTAAAGATTTCCTCGTCTCGAGATATCGGAGTATCGCATCTCGTAAGTTAGGACGCGATACCTAGAACACTAGAGGGCAAGTTTGTCTTTAATTTTAATTGAAATTTCATGCACTTTGAAATCTAAAAGGATATTAGGCCACTTAGGTTTGACGAGAAAATCGACACCCCGTAAGTTAGGGCACGATTTCTCAAATTTTCAAAGCGCGAAATATTGCCTTATTTTGAAAGATTTTCGCTTTTGGATAATCACGAGTGCAACACTCAAAGGCGTACATTGATTTTGTTTGAAATAGAATGAAGCGATCTAAGTTGGATAAATACATTGGGGTTTAATTCACAATGCGATGACATGAAATAAAAATATAGTAATGAACGTGGAATAATAATACACGAATAAAATATTGTACGAGTGAACGATGATAATACGAAAATGTGAATAATCGAATCATAGTACACGCAATGGCAATAATCTCACAACATACACCATTTAAATACTAGCATTAATAATCAAAGAACAATGAAATAAATAATAAAAATAGATAATACATAAAACAATTTAAAATAAATAACAAAATAATTTTAAGTAAACAATACATAATAAAAAAGTTTAAAATAAATAATATATAAAGCAATTTAAAATAATATAAAAAGGTTTAAAAATAAATAATATGTAAAAAGAAATTTAAGATACATAATATACAAAGAATATAAAACTGGTTTAAAATAAATAACATAAAAAATTAAAAACAGATAATATATATATATATATATGATAGTTTAATATAAATAGTATCTAAAAATTTAAAATAAGTAAAACAATTTAAAATAAATAATATATAGAATATTAAAATGAATAAATAAATAACAAACTAAAAAAGGTTAAAATCCAATAGGTTAGGGGTTAAATCAGAATAAAAATGAGATTAAAGGTAAAAACTATAAATAGATAAACAAATAAAGACCAAAATGAAAAGGCGCTAAAGGCGTGAGGACTAAATGGGAAATTATCCCTGTCCTTCAAAACGCGCAGCATTAATAAGGACTAAATCGAAATCAAAATAAAATCTGTGGGGCAAATTTAAAAGAAACGAAAGACTAGATTGCACAGAATAATAATGCGGAAGGACCAAAAGGGAAATAAACCCCTAAAGCCAAAAACACGCGGATCCTCCCCGGTGGGTCGGGTCAACGCGAGGGTCTGAGGCTTTAAACGACGCCGTTTTTGTCTTTAACCCATCAGAACGGAACGACGTCGTTTCATGTTGTTATAAAAGAAAAAAATTTTGGAGAAAATTTTATTTTTGCTCCGTGTTTCTTCAAAAAAAATGGGCTGCTCCCTTTATTTTTTTCTCTGGGTTTAACCCAGAAATCAATCACAGAGGCCACCGGGGGTCCGATGGGATTCCGACGCATCACCGCCGCGCTCCGTCGACGGCGGCGGAAAATCGTAAAGGTAAGCCTTTTTTATTTTATTTTTTTGCTATATTTACGTATATGCGCACTGTTTTTAGATGAAAAAAAATAAAAATATAGATGTATGTATGTACATTTACAGAAGAAAAATAAGAAAAATAAAAAAATAAAAGAACAAAGACCTTCAAAAGCTTCTATTCTGTTTTTTGATTTCTGATATTCGTAAAAAAAAATACAAGAGATTTGTTTCGGTTTTTATAACCGAGTTTACAGATTCATTTTTGTTTGTTTTTGCTTTGTTTTCTATTGCTTTTTTCGGTTTCTACATTGTTTGTTTCTGTCTTGCGTGTGGGTCTTGTTCTGCAGGTGTCAGAGAGGTGCCAGGCGCATGGAGCGGCGGTGGTGGTGTGGACAGGCCTAAGGGCGGCGACTGCATTAGGGGACTAGGGTTTGCTGTTTTCTGAACATGTTGTGGGCTGTTAGGGTTTTTTAGTTGGGCTTGGGTATTGGGTTTGTGAATTGCGTAGTGATGGGTTTTGATTTGGTAGTTGTTTTTTCTTTTGGGTTTATTTTGGGCCCGGGCAACAATTGGGTTGTACATGTTGGATATATGAATAGAGCCATTGGGGATGTGAAAATCAGTGCATTTAGTTCACCTGCAACAATAAATATCGATACTAGCTAAAAAGGTATCAATAATTTTTGCATTAAATGCATAATTCAGTAGCCATTGGAGCTAAAGATATCGATACCGGATAAATTTTATCGGTGCCATATAAAAAGTATAGATACTGGATCGATACCTAGTTGAAAGAGTTGAGAAACGGAATGTCAATTTGGTATCAGTTTTAAGAGAGGAATTGATATCTTGAAAACTATTTATACTTTTTGTCCCGGAGCTATACTGACTTGTTTTAAAAACAATTTGACTAATTGAAAGAATTCTAACTTATTAAAATTATTTTGACTTGATTTTAAAGTTGATAAAAAAATTTCTAAGAGTTCCAAGTAAAAAATTCAAATTTTTATTTCTTAGACTTCATTTGAGGAATCATTTTGTCAATTTTGTTCAACTTTAACTTTTTTTCAAAAACACTTTAATTTGTTATATCAAAATATATTATCAAACAAAGTTTAGTTTAACAACTTTTATATCCTTTTCTCACTTCACCGAGAGGTCAATTATCCTAAATTCTCAATTTTCTACTACTTTTATAACGTAACGGTTTTACGGGTGTAACAATAAATCTATACAGAATACTACTAGTAGATGTCGTCCGTAATGAAAGTGCGGCAGAGAGTGGCTCCGCGGAGCTGCGAATGATCCATCATCAAATATGCAGTCGAAGATGGGATGTTCACCTAAGGCACGTTAGAAGAGTATCTGATCATATGGCCAGACTTCTCCATGAGGGGTACAATGAGCTGATCATATGGCCAGACTTCTCCATGAGGAGTACAATGAGCTGAGATACTTTGAAGGCCCTCCACATTCCATTATGAGGAAGCTTGCAGTATATTTCATTCTGGTGTAAAATTCCTATAATGCTTGCATTGGTTAGGGTCTTTAAAAAAAGAGAGAGAGAGAAACTGTACGGTATAAGCTATCAATACATAAATTATAATTGTGTTTTCTCTCGTGTAATGCAATTAGTCCACAAATTAAGCCAAGGACCGTACTATCAAGTGGGCATCCTTGGAGGGGTAACCACTTGCCCAGGGCAATATATAATTATTGTGAAAAAGACCCACAAAAATGGAGTGAACTGGTAAAACGTGATGTTTCTCCTTCATGTGCATATATTAAAGGAAAACAGCATAATTATGGCACGATAGGAGTAATATGTGTATATATATAGGTTCACCTTTTCAACAACAAAACAAAACAAATCTAGGATAATACCTGCTGTTGTTTTGATCAAACCAAAGCAAGATATTGTCCATTCACTACCAAACCTGAAAAGGAACACAATTTTTTAGATTACTTATCCATACTAAAATTTGGCAATGGAAAAAAACGTCGTGGAAGCAACTGAACTTGAGAGAAGCATGGCCATGGGGTCGTCGACGTCTTTTCAAGACTTGAGGAAACGTTCAGATGATGATGATGACGATAAGGATGATGATGTTGGTGATGATGAAGTGGAGTTGCAGTGGGCTGCAATCGAAAGATTACCCACTTTCAAGCGGATTAGAACATCTTTGTTTGATCAAAAGTTGTTAAACGCTGGCAAAGATGAGGCATTAGGGAAGAAGGTGATAGATGTTACTCGGCTTGGAGCATTGGAACGCCGCGTTTTTATTGACCATCTGATCACCATAATCGATAAGGACAATCTCAAGCTGTTAAAGAAACTAAAAGAAAGAATGGCCAGGCAAGAAATTAAAACAAGCCAAGCAACCTTTCGAAACTCGTCTTTTTCTTTTCTTTTTGTAACATATAACATTATTGTCATTGCAAATTCTATAATAATTATAATATTGGGGTTTGGAGGTCTCAGACTGAAATTGCTATTTTGGAGTTATCAGGGTGGGTTTGGAATTGCCAACAACCAACGTGAGATTTAAGAATCTGAATGTGGAAGCAGAGTGTAAAGTGGTTCATGGAAAGCCCCATATCCCTACTCTTTGGAATACCATCACAAACATATTCTCTGTAAGTGTTTAACGTTGCATATTATAGTGTGACCTTTTAGATTTACTTGTAAAAAAACATACATGATAGCATACAGTGAGTAATGGATGAGATACCTTATGGTGAGCAGGCTATTACAAACGTTAATAGATGTATGTCTCAACCAAACAAGATTAAAATTCTGAACGATGTGAGCGGCATCATCAAGCCTTCCAGGTAAATGAGAAGGATGTGCCTTTCAAGGTTAAGCTATACATTTTTATTTTGTTTCATTTGAAATCAGGCATGCACCTTAATTTTAATGCAGGATGACGCTGTTGCTTGGCCTTCCTGGCTGTGGGAAAACAACTTTTTTGCAGACACTTGCAGGGAAGCATGACCCGTCTCTCAAGGTTCATTTCTTACTTATCTAACCAGTTCTTGGAAATATACTGGCTGCGCTAAACTAGTTTTGACTCAACAACTGTATATTCAAGTTCAGGTCTCAGGGGAAATCTCTTATAATGGTTACAAGCTCAGTGAGTTTGTTCCTCAGAAAACGTCGGCTTATATAAATCAATATGACTTGCATAATTCTGACATGACTGTAAGAGAGACAATTGATTTCTCAGCACGTTGTCAGGGCATTGGGAGCAGAGCAGGTACATGTATATTGTTTTGTTCTCCATCTTACAGTAACAATCAACCCTTCTTACCATTATATTCATCATTTAAATTTGTTTATGATTTGCAGATATTTTGAAAGAACTCAGTAGACGGGAGAAGTTCCTTGGGATCATGCCTGAACCGGATTTAGACACCTATATGAAGGTAACCAGTTATGCAAGAATATGGTTATCTGACATGTTACCATGGCTGCTGTCTTTGACAATAATCTATGGTGGCAGGCAATTTCAGTAGAAGGATTAAAAAGAACACTCCAGACAGATTATATATTAAAGGTAATTCGCTTAATTAAAGGGAAGAAACAAAAGAAGTGTAGTAGTATATTTGGATACACTTCATTTTGACTTTCATCATAAATCTCCAAGTCTTGTCGTTAATTAATAGGCTTTTCCCTAAAGATTTTGCTGACATTTATGATTTTTAGATCTTAGGACTGGATATTTGTGGTGACACAATTGTGGGAGATGCAATGAGCCGTGAATCTCTGGCGGTGAAAAGAAAAGGCTGACGATAGGTTTTGTGCCCGTAATCTATACCACTTGCTCATAAATTTATTACTTCTCTGACATGAAATAATGATATATATCTTGAATTTAGTCAATATAATGTATTAATTGAGTAAAAAGGAAATTTTCTAAAACTATTGAACGTCAAAACTATATGTCATATTTCAACTTTATTTATTTATAATTATATATATAATTTTAATTTAATTTAATTTTCACAAACAACTAATAATATTATTGACACAACACCAACTTACATTCATATGTTACATACACAATTAATTATATTAATTAAATATAAAAATAAATAAACATATTTATTTTTTAAAGGTGTATAATTGAATCAAAATTAAAGTTTCATGTGTACACATGATTTATAATTAAAGTTTTATATGTATAATTACATCAAATCAAAACTCATATATCAAATACAAATTAGATCAATGTTCATGTGTGAATTTGACATTTATCCCTTTTTAAAATGGTAAATAAATAATCTCTTACGGATACCTTTAGGTTTTGTTAAATGGACTCATATTAATAATACTAGTTATAGCATACTCATGATGTGAATGAAAATCTTATGCAATAAATATATTTATTAAAAGTTTACATAAAAATTAAATGAATCTTTTGTTCAAATGATAAAGTTAAAATATTTAAAATATATAATGACACGGGTTCAAATTCTACTATCATTGAATTTTTATTGAGTTTATATAAATGTATAAAAAGACAAATATACTTCCATAATAATATAATTTACTCTCTATATATAAAACATACTTTAATAATTTTTAAATTAAATTGGTATGATACCAACTCAAATTATATTTCAAGTATAAATGTTATTAAATTAAATATAGTAGTCCATGATTTCCAATGTATTGAGTGAAGATATTAATATTACTATATATATCTTAAAAAATTGTCTTTTAGTTAATTTATTAGCATAATCTATAAAGTGAAATTATGTAGTCAAAAGAAAACACATGAGATTTGTGGTTGAAAAAAATTCTTGAGTTAGAAAATTAAATTATTGTATTAATTGCTTAACGTTTCCATTTAATAGGAGAAATGATGGTTGGTCCAACCAAAGCATTTTTTATGGATGAAATATCAACCGGCTTAGATAGCTCCACCACCTTTCAAATTGTAACATGTTTACAACAATTGGCCCATATATTAGGGGCCACGTACGATTTTAATTTCACTTCTTCAACCAACTCCGGAGACCTTTGATCTCTTTGATGACATTATTCTAATGGACGAAGGGAAGATTGTATACAACGGACCTAAGAGTGATGTTCAAGAGTTCTTTGAATATTGTGGCTTCAAGTGCCCACCACGGAAAGGCCTCGCTGACTTCCTACTAGAAGTATGTATCCACTCAAAGTGTCAGAACATTTACTTGCACTGAATTTTTGAAACATTGTTTTGAAGTTTATTCATCAAACAACAGGTACTCTCCCAAAAAGATCAAGCACAATACTGGTTTCACAGGGACCAACCTCATAGTTATGTTTCTACTGACAAATTCATAGCTGCATTCAAGGAGTTCCATGCTGGAGGCTAAATGAAGAACTCTATGCACCCTTCAAAATAACCGAGGATCACAAGAATGCTTTGTCATTTAATATCTATTCTTTTGAAAAATGGGGATTATTCAAAGCATGCTTGACTAGGGAATGGCTTCTTACCAAGCGTAACTTGTTTCTGTATATGATCAGATCAGCACAGGTAACATTTTTTTTTTTTTTGTAAAAGCATAATAACAGTTAATTAACATGATATTATTAATTTATGAATCAATATGGAGATGGAAAATATGAATCAACACGCCATGGGTTTTTTTTTTTTTTTTTGCTTGCAGCTTGTTTCCTTGTCATTGATAGTTGTGACACTTTTTATACGCACTCAAATGAAGATTGATGAGTTCCATGCAAGAAAGTACATGGCTTGCTTATTTATTGGTCTTTTGAGAATTTTGACAAGTGGAGTTCCAGAGCTGGCACTTACCAGTTCTAGGCTTGGCATATTCTATAAGCAAAGAGATTTATATTTCTATCCTGCATGGGCTTATTCAATTCCTTCAGCTATTTTAAGGATTCCATTTTCATTTCTGGATACTTTTATTTGGACATCTCTTATATATTTTGGGGTTGGCTACAGTCCAGAACCAGAAAGGTTAGCATTTTAAGGACAATATTCTATTATTATGCTATATATATAAATTTCAATATGTTCTCTAAGTCCCAAGTGTTACTTTTAGGTTCTTCGGTCAACTTTTCATCCAGTTCCTTCTCCATCAAGTGGCAACCTCAATTTTCCGTTTGATTGCTGTTGTAATTCAAACACCTCCTGTAGCTGCAATTTTTTGTCAATTTACAGTGGTGGCAACATTGTTATTCAGTGGCTTCATAGTACCCTTACGTAAGACCAACCTTTTTAGCATGAAGAAATTCTAAAGTTGGATTTGTTCAAAGTATATTCATATAATTATAACAGACATTGCCTCAATGCAGCATCAATGCCTTCTTGGATAAAGTGGTGCTTTTGGATTTCTCCTCTCTCCTATACGGATATAGGAATCTCAGTGAACGAATTTCTGTCTCCAAGGTGGCAAAAGGTACAAAAAAAAAAACTATTTAAAGTTATAACTCAGGAAAACAGACTTTTAGCGGCGTTTTTTTTTGCCTTTAGCGGCATTTATAAGCGCCACTAAAAGTATTTGCGGCGCTTTTTGAAGCGCTGCAAAAAACGCCGCTAAATCAAACGCCGCAAACTTTAGCGGCGTTTATGAGAAAAAACGCCGCTAAAGGTCATGACCTTTAGCGGCACTTTTCAAACAAACGCCGCTAAAGGTCATGACCTTTAGCGGCGTTTTTTCTCATAAACGCCGCTAATTTGTACAGATTTGCAATGTACAATTTGTTTTATATCATACCTCTCCTGCACTAAAAACCAACCAATAACAGTACATATAGCATATAATTCCAACCTAAAATAGCAAATGTAAAATAAAAATCACACCAAATGCGGTAATTGTAAATGAAACTTGAAATTCAATAAATTAAATGAATTATAACTGAAAATATTCTTACAATAATGTTAAATGTAATAATGTTAAAATAATCAAACAACGAGAATGTACATGTCTAAGATGGTGGCTTCACGATCACTTGAAACATCTGCATCATTTGGTCAAGCCGTAGCCGGAGCTCATCGTACTTTTACGCTCGCTCGCTAGCATCGATCGCCGCATCCGCCTCCTCATTGCTCGCGATCCGCTCTAACTTTGTTCTTTGGAGTTCTTCATATTTTCTTTGAACATCGCAATTTGTCGCTTCCTCTCTCAACCGCGTGCTCTCTTGCATCCGAGCTATCTGGTCTTTGAGCCTCTGAACTTGAAAGACGAGATTGACTCCGGAAGGCATGTATTGCCGGGAGCCGATCCAAAATATTGGGTCAGTAACACCCCAAACCCGCCTAAACGTTACGACCAGAATCCGCATGTCACATGAAAGGAATGTCTAAAAAGCGTGCATTCGTTAAAAGCTCATATTCTTTATAGTTGTGGTGAGAAATCGAGATTAAGTAATTTTGAATAAGAAATGGTTTATTATCATTTTAGGAAAATCCCATATTGATCATTTAATAATAAGCAATAAGCAAATTGAAAGCAAAAACTCAAATAAAAATAAGTCCAAATAAAAGAAACGAATTTACGAGTAAACATATGTATGGCCTCCACGAGTCCACCTCAGCTCCCAAATCCGCGATCTAATGATTACCTGCAAAATTTAACTAAGGGGTGAGTCATCGAGACTCAGTGTGTAAATCCCCATCCAACAGGCCCTTACACAATTTCATATGAAAATATGCATATCATGCACCCAAACCTAGCCATCCAATGCTCCTTTCTCTACCCCCGTGTGGTACCAAACCACCGGGTGTGCCAAACCACCGGTGACCCAAAGTCACGATATCCATAATTGTGGTGCCAAACCACTTTGGTGACCCAAAGTCACGAATAATCCAATGATGGGGCCAACCCATCGTGTGTGATACCAAATCACTAGCGACGATCCCATATCTCAAAGTGGGGCCAACCCACGGTGGTGTTAACCACGGGACGAGTCGCAATGAGGTGCCAAACCTCCGGTGTCCCAAAGACACACAGTGTGATACCAAATCACCGGTGACCGCAAATCACAAATCCGATGATGGGGCCAACCCATCGTGTGATACCAAATCACTAGCGACGATCCCATATCTCAAAGTGGGGCCAACCCACGGTGGTGTTAACCACGTGGGGCGAGTCGCAATGAGGTGCCAAACCTCCGGTGTCCCAAAGACACAAATGTGATACCAAATCACTTTGGTGACCAAGTCACAAAATCAACTGTGGTACCAAACCACCGGAGGTGCCAAACCTCCGGTGTCCCAAAGACACAAAGTGTCCCAAAGACACGGATATCATATTCCCCTCCTCTCATCATACCCATGTAATATGACATAATAATTCGTGTATGCATTATGTCATGTATGCTAGACATATATCAAATATAAGTATAACATGAATTACCATCATAATCGATAGACATAAAACAACATAATCACCCTAATCAACCTCTAAGGGTATAACCGTAATTTTACCTACCAGGGGCATTTTCGTAATTTACCCACCAAGGGTATATTGGTAATTTACCCACCAAGGGCATTTTTTCAGAATCTACCCACCAAGGGTATATTGGTAATTTACCCAACAAGGGCATTTTCGTAATTTACCCACCAAGGGTATATCGGTAATTTTGCACTTGCAATGGCCTTCCCCAAAGGCCCATATGTCGCCCCCTCGAGCGACTCAAATTCTACCATTTCCTGGCCGCATGCGCACAATTGGGCCTAAAACTCGATTCTGCCCATTCGGCCCCACGCCTTCGTGGGCCCACCTAGCACAAATCTAGCCATGTATATAAGTTCCACCTAGTCTAGTTCACTATATTCTACACAATCGCACAATTTACTCATAAGGGCCTCACGGGCCCATTGGGCCCACTTCGCCCATCGCGCCCAAGCAAATTTCAACCCACAAGAATACTACATGATGGCCTCAACTATCGCGTCGAAGCCCCACACGTCACGCCGCGCGCGTGTGGCTACTATTGCCGTGGATCGCACTTCTGGCATTTGCCGCTCTACAACTAGAGTAGAGAGAGTTACACACCGATAGGACTCGTGTTAATCCGCGCCCACCACTCCTCGTGCCCAAACGCCTTCCAAGGTGTGTCAACCCTCCTCCCGAATGCTCTTTATATAGCTAGCTCTTCACCTTCCTTCTTTGTATCTTTCCGATGTGGGATCCTTTCGTCATGAGAGTTTAAATTCAATCAAAACTCTTCCCGTCTGCATCATAAAATAAATACTCCTCGCTTCTCATGAGATTCGAACCTGTGCTCCTTGCAACATAATCCACGCTGCTAGCCACTTGGCCACAAGCTCCTCTTGTGTCTTAAACCATGCACAATTAAATATAAATCTATAGCCAAATTCTGAGGTCCAAGTAAAAGAAAACCAAAATGCAAAAGCCAAGACTTGAACCTTGGACCTCCTTCCTTCCCTTGTGGCGTCACTCCTTGTCCCCTAAGTGGCGTCACTTTGCCACTACACCACACACTCCTTTGTGTTATTTTTCCCCACATTTTATTCTTAAGGCCTACTCCGCCAACTTCCGTGGTTTTTTGCACCTAAAACCAAAATTTCCCCAAAGCTAAAGTTCGATCCGGGACTTCATGAAGCCTTCTAACCTTCCAAAATCACTTATCCAATAGGTCCAACTTGCATTTAAGCCGATCTCTTGTTCTCTAAAAATTTAAATCAAGGCCAATTGGGCCCAATCCTACTAGGCCCAATTTCGGGATGTTACAAATCTACCCTCCTCCTTAAAGAAATTTCGTCCTCGAAATTTCCAACTACTGAGAACATTCGTACCACCTAACCTACAACGCTGTGCTCACGCTGCGCACTCTGATTCCAATAACCCTAATATACTTTTAACTAGAATTTAGAAACCCTACACATACTAAAAAAACCTAACCATTAAAGCGCACAAATATTTCAGACGCAATCAACTCTATATCCGAACATCACATCCAACCCAAACACACGAATAGATATTCAAAATACAAAGATATAACAAAGAAAAGTATCGTGAAACTTACAAATGCGGATTGGTGCCGGAGACTCGGGTGCCATATTTCAACAAAAGAACAGATATATATATTTTTCTAAACCATTTTCCAAACCATCTTTTGAAAACATTTTTTTGAACCCAAACCCACAAATGAGTTTTTGAACTTGGCTCGATATATAATTGTAACACCCCAAACCCGGCTAAACGTTACGAGAGAATCTGCATGTCACATGAAAGGAATGTCTAAAAACCGTGCATTCGTTAAAAGCTCATATTCTTTATAGTTGTGGTGAGAAATCGAGATTAAGTAATTTTGAATAAGAAATGGTTTATTATCATTTTAGGAAAATCCCATATTGATCATTTAATAATAAGCAATAAGCAAATTGAAAGCAAAAACTCAAATAAAAATAAGTCCAAATAAAAGAAACGAATTTACTTAGTAAACATATGTATGGCCTCCACGAGTCCACCTCGGCTCCCAAATCCGCGATCTAATGATTACCTGCAAAATTTAACTAAGGGGTGAGTCATCGAGACTCGGTGTGTAAATCCCCATCCAATGTGCCCTTACACAATTTCATATGAAAATATGCATATCATGCACCCAAACCTAGCCATCCAATGCTCCTTTCTCTACCCCGTGTGGTACCAAACCACCGGGTGGTGCCAAACCACCGTGACCCAAAGTCACGATATCCATAATTGTGGTGCCAAACTACGGGTGACCCAAAGTCACGAATAATCCAATGATGGGGCCAACCCATCGTGTGATACCAAATCACTAGCGACGATCCCATATCTCAAAGTGGGGCCAACCCACGGTGGTGTTAACCACGGGGGCGAGTCGCAATGAGGTGCCAAACCTCTCGGTGTCCCAAAGACACGGTGTGATACCAAATCACCGGGTGACCGCATCCACAAATCCGATGATGGGGCCAACCCATCGTGTGTGATACCAAATCACTAGCGACGATCCCATATCTCAAAGTGGGGCCAACCCACGGTGGTGTTAACCACGGGACGAGTCGCAATGAGGTGCCAAACCTCCGTGTCCCAAAGACACAAATGTGATACCAAATCACCGGTGACCAAAGTCACAAAATCAATCGTGGTACCAAACCACCGAGGTGCCAAACCTCTGGTGTCCCAAAGACACAGTGTCCCAAAGACACGGATATCATATTCCCCTCCTCTCATCATACCCATGTAATATGACATAATAATTGTGTATGCAGTTATGTCATGTATGCTAGACATATATCAAATATAAGTATAACATGAATTACCATCATAATCGATAGACATAAAACAACATAATCACCCTAATCAACCTCTAAGGGTATAACTGTAATTTTACCTACCGTGGGCATTTTCGTAATTTACCCACCAAGGGTATATTGGTAATTTACCCACCAAGGGCATTTTCGTAATTTACCCACCAAGGGTATATTGGTAATTTACCCAACAAGGGCATTTTCGTAATTTACCCACCAAGGGTATATCGGTAATTTTGCACTTGCAATGGCCTTCCCAAAGGCCCATATGTCGCCCCGAATGACTCGGCTACCATTTCCCGTCGTCAGGAACAATTGGGCCTAAAACTCGATTCTCGCCCATTCGGGCCCACACGCTGCAGTGGCCCACCTAGCACAAATCTAGCCATGTATATAAGTTCCACCTAGTCTAGTTCACTATATTCTACACAATCGCACAATTTACTCATAAGGGCCTACGGGCCCATTGGGCCCACTTCGCCCATCGCGCCCAAGCGACCCCAACCCACAAGAATACTACCGATGGCCTCAACTATCGCGTGAAGCCCCACACGTGCCGCGCGCGCTCGTGTGGGCTACTATTGCCGCGACTCCAGACTTCTTGGCATTTGCCGCCTACAACTAGAGTAGAGAGTTACACACCGATAGGACTCGGTGTTAATCCGCGCTCCGACCACTCCACGTGCCCAAACGCCTTCCAAGGTGTGTCAACCCTCCTCCCGGAATGCTCTTTATATAGCTAGCTCTTCACCTTCCTTCTTTGTATCTTTCCGATGTGGGATCCTTCACGTCGATGAGTTTAAATTCAATCAAAACTCTTCCCGTCTGCATCATGAAAATAAATACTCCTTGCTTCTCATGAGATTCAAACCCGGTGCTCCCTTGCAACATAATCCACGCTGCTAGCCACTTGGCCACAAGCTCCTCTTGTGTCTTAAACCATGCACAATTAAATATAAATCTATAGCCAAATTCGAGGTCCAAGTAAAAGAAAACCAAAATGCAAAAGCCAAGACTTGAACCTTGGACCTCCTTCCTTCCCTTGTGGCGTCACTCCTTGTCCCCTAAGTGGCGTCACTTTGCCACTACACCACACACTCCTTTGTGTTATTTTTCCCCACATTTTATTCTTAAGGCCTACACCGCCAACTTCCGGGGTTTTTGCACCTAAAACCAAAATTTCCCCAAAGCTAAAGTTCGATCCCTGGACTTCATAGAAGCCTTCTAACCTTCCAAAATCACTTATCCAATAGGTCCAACTTGCATTTAAGCCGATCTCTTGTTCTCTAAAAAATTTAAATCAAGGCCAATTGGACCCAATCCTACTAGGCCCAATTTCGGGATGTTACAGGGTCGGGGTAACACCAGATCCTTGTAATCGCACCCGACCATACCTTTCAAAACCAAAAACATCAGTGACAATTCTATTATAAATATACTCAAGATTAACAGAACTATCGATCGAAGCGATGCAGACCTTCGGGATCCAAAACGCGTCGGTAATAATTGCGTTATCAATCTCCTCAAGATTAACAGAACTATCGATCGAAGGTACCGCTTCATACTCCGCTTCTTCTCCTTTAGTTTATCCTAATAAATCAATGAAAGAGTTAGAAACGAAATATATAATAAGAAGGAATGCAACATAACTTGTAATTGAAGAATTTTATTAAGTAAATATACCATAATTTTTGCAGCTTCGAATGTCATCGGAGATCCATCCTTCTTCCTATGCGTAATGTCAAAAAGCTGAAGGCGTCCAACTTTTTGACCAGACGAGGCTTCCTACATTTTAGCGAAAAGAATATAATTTAATAGTATAAAGTCATTAATATTTGACATAATTAATAAATTATAATACCTCGGCCTCGGCTACATAAGCAAAACTTCGGACCTCTGCAGGTGCGTGAATTTTTATTTCTGTCTGCTGCTTGTTCCAACTCGCTCACGGTCCTACATAATGAAATTTGAATTATGTATATAGTAAATACCATAAACCTAAAAATTTATAAGACTTTAGAAGTGCGTAATACCTCTCATTTCTTTGAATTCCGAGAATCTAACTTGATCTTCCCATTGGTACCTCAACATTCCCTGCGACATTTCTTAATTTTTCGTCGAGGTGATGATGTCTTTCTTAAAATATTGTTTTTTCAACGTGCTTTTATGGTCTCTCTATTTTTTACCCAATGTCTTCTTAATATAGTCATCGGAGACCTCTAAAGCAAATCTCTCCTGAAAAAACATAAGTTTAAAAAGTACATATAAATGAAAGTTAAACCAAAGTGTTATAAATTACATTCACGTTTTTTTACCTTAATATTATCGAGAGCCTGATTTTTGTTGGCATCAGGCATGTGATGCCATGATTCGTAGTTAATGGGCAACATATTGGCATTACGTACTAGAATGCCCAAATAGCCTGCTAACAGTCGAGCTTCAGATCCAACGGGCTGGCCATGATTGTTTCTCCTTACTTTAACACGCTCGACAGGATCTAGCTCGTACAAATCTTTAAGGAGTGTATGTCCCCGACCTCTTCGCGTCTCACCACCTTCAGCTGAAAAATGATATACAATTATTATTATATTAAAATTGCAAAATGAATCAATAATAAAATTCAACATGCATGTAAAATAAATTAACATTACTCTGAACTTCCTGCGGGCTCGTCATCTATGTCCCAAGACACTAGAAGATCCAACAATTGTTTGTTGTTCACTATTTGCTTCTTCTGAATTTGGAGTATTGTGGACAATACTTAAATCTCGTAATCGTCTTCTAGGCATTTTTCCTGCAATACACATAAAATAGTGCAAAATCTTAGTAACAAATAACAATAATAGTACATTTAAAATAGTTAAATTATATAACATGACCCATATTAAAATTATAATATTACATATAAATAAAAAATCGTAAAATCTTACTACATCATATTTCATAAATATCTTCGTCCACATCGTGACGAACCCATTGAAATTGTTGACTAGTACTAGGGATATTTTCATTCAAGTTTTGTTCTGGAAAAGGCAAAGTTTCAAATCTTTCGACTATTTCATCTCTACTTCCATTGCCCATGTCGAACAAGTCTCTAGGGGTGTTCCGGAGTACAACGTACCAACCCTAATCAATTGGATCTTTTGAGTAAAAAACTTGTTTCACTTGAGAAGAAAATACATACGGCTCGTCCATCAATTGTTCTCCAGTGTGAATCAATCGAGAAAAATTCACCATTGTAAAACCATATTGATCGTTTTTAATTTCGCGAGCCGTATTCACATCAGCCCAATCTCCTCGAAATAAGACAACTTTCCATCTGCCATAATAATCCAACTCAATTATGTCGGTAAGAAGTCTGTAACACTCCACATTCCCCTCGACAGGATTGTTGTCCCTAGCACTAGCATAACTTGTAATTGAAGAATTAGCAACAATTCCACAATTTTGGGTTCTCCTCAATCTCTCGCGATACTTTGTATGAAATCTGAATTTATTGATGAGGAAGGCACTAAATCTTTTCACTATTCTATTTGGACCTTGTGAAAGCCATTTAACTTCGTCATTTACTTCATTCCGGCTCCAAACCTATTGAATCGAAAGTAAATTGAGTAACTATAAATGTTACGAGAAAACATTATTACTTGTCAATGAAAACTTCAATTACATACCGTTTGGCTTAGCCATTCATGAAATGATTCCGTGAACAACTTATTAATTTCTCGTCGATGTAATCTTCGGGACCGTGAATGAGTTCTTAATATTTGTTTGTACTCACTATGTTAAAAAAAGGGCTACTTTGTTAGAAGACAAACAAATTATTATTTATGAGTATTTATCGAATTCTACAACTTACTTGCGTAATGGTTCCATTGAATCGTGATTAAAAAGAACATACCGATGTGCTTGGACCCACGATCTATCATCTAATTCTGCAATTTTGACTTTGTCGATTGGTTCTCCGAAACTTTGAAATAAATAAGTTCCGGCCAAGTTATGATCTGTGAGCTCAACATTTCTACTTGGTCTGTTCATTCTTGTTTCAACATCTTCCAAATACCTTGAACAGAAAGTCATACATTCTTCTGCCAAGTAGCCTTCCGCAATTGATCCTTTCGGATAACGTTTATTGTGGCAGTAAGACTTCAATTTGGATAGGAACCTAAACACGGTATAGAAAACTATCAAAAATTGCAACTAAAGGCATTTAGGTGAATGAAGGAATAATTTATAAATAAATTAAGACCTTTCAATGGGATACATCCATCGATAGAAAACGGGTCCACCAAGTATTGCTTCATGAGGGAGATGAATTAACAAGTGCACCATAATTGTGAAGAAGGAAGGCGAGAAGATCTTCTCCAGATTGCATAAAGTCAATGCGGCTCGATCTTGTAGTGTCTCTAGTTCTTGAACATCCAAAACTTTGCCACAAATGCCTTTCATTATATTGGACAGCTCAATTACACAAGACGTCACCTTTTTCGACATACAACATCGCATAGCAACTAGCAGTAAGTCTTGCATCAAGATGTGATAGTGATGCGATTTTAAGCCATATAGTCTTCGATCTTTAAGACTCACACATCGAGATATATTTGATACATACGCATCCGGGACCTTTATATCCTTCAACACCATACAGAACACTTCTTTCTCCGTCTTTGACATTGAAAAAATAGCAGGCGGCAACCGATATTTCATATTCAGAAGTGCTTCGGGATGAAGCTCACGTCGAATTCTCATTTGGACTAAATCAAGTCGACTCTGCAGATTGTCTTTCAATTTTCCATCGACATTCAGAATAGTCTCAATGATGTTATCGCAGACATTTTTCTCAATGTGCATGACATCAAGATTATGGCGTAAAATCTGATACTCCCAATAAGGCAACTCAAAAAAATTACTTCTTTTTTTCCATAGGTCTGCCTCATTAGGATCATCCTCTTCATCAGAATCATCATCAGATTCATCCCTTGATCTTCTATTTCTTTGCGTGTTTACCTGTTGGTTCATCTTCCCATAAATAAAATTCATATCTTTCAACATGAACAATATTTCGGATCCACTGGTCTATGAAAGAACTTCTCCGAACTCTTCAGTACTGTCAAATTGAGCACTCTGAAATCTAAATCTATGATTTTCTGGTAACCACCGACGATGCCCCATGTAAGAGAACTTCTTCCCATTATATAACCATTGCGAACATGTTTGCGCAGCATAACAAGGACAAGCATAGCGTCCCTTGGTACTCCAACCAGATAAATTGGCATAGGCCGGGAAGTCATTAATAGTCCACATCAAAGTCGCACGTAAATTGAAGTTCTCCTTTCTCGAGACATCGTAAGTCTCAACACCAGATTTCACAATTGTTTTAATTCATCAATAAGTGGCTGCAAATATATGTCAATATCATTCCCGGGCCCTTTCTCTCCAGGATTAATCATAGATAAGATGAAGGATGATTGTTTCATGCAAACCCATGGAGGCAAATTGTAAGAACAAGCACCACGGCCGTGTCTTGACGCAGCGGTGCTCATGACTTTGTAAGGGTTAAATCCATCAGATGCTAGCCCCAGCCTCACACTCCGAGGATCGCTTGCAAAGCTTGGAAATTTGGAGTCAAATAATTTCCAAGCTAAAGAATCTGTAGGATGCCTTAACAATCCATCATCAGTTTGTCCATCATGGTGCCACGTCATTGACTCGGCTGTCTTCGACGACATGAAAAGCCTTTGAAGCCTTGGTATTAGCGAAAAATACCGCAAAATCTTAACTGGCTGCTTCCTTGATTGTGTATCATGTTCATCGTCGTTACCATCCTCTGTATTTCTATTAATCCAACGGGATTGACCGCATACATGACAGCACTGTTGGTTTATCCGGTCGCCCCAATACAACATGCAGTCATTTGGGCAACTATGAATTTTGTTGTAGCCAAGGCCCAAATCTTTTATCGTTTCTTCATGTCTTTAGAAGATTGAGGATTTTAAGTAACGGAACATTTCTTGCGAAACTCTAACAAAGATTGTCAACGAGTTTCCTATTCCATCCTCCCAAATATTTCAAGTGAAAAAGATCTGACGTAAAGACAGTTTGGAAAATTTTGATCTCTCATACGATTCTTCATTCATTTCACCAAGTAACGTGTAGAACCTCGCCGCTTCTTCATTTGGCTGTTCATTAGGTACACTTCTTCCCCCTTCGATGAAAGTATTTCCACAAAAATTATAATCATCGGTTGCACCTAAGTCATGTGGAAATGACCCTAAACCATCAGTGCGCATATTAAAAGCATCCCGCAACATGCCTTCCACGTTATCATCTCTAACGTTCTGATTGTAAGCACTATGAGGATAACCCAGATTCATCGATGAAGATGCTCCACTAGATGTACACTCTCCATGAAAAATCCATTTTTTGTACCCCCGGACAAAGCCATCAACAACTAGATGTTCGTAGACAACTTCACGATAATGCCAATTGATATTGCAACACTTCTTACACGGGCAAAGAATCATATTCTCTTGGCTTGTATTTTGAAATGCGAAATTCAGAAAAGTTTCTACTCCATTTCGATAGCCGTTGCTTACCCTTGACAAATTCATCCAAGTCCTATCCATTTCGTACTTGTTGAAGTCTAAAGTTGACAACAAATTACACGGCTAAATTGTTAATTTATAATTTATGTAAGTAATGATATGATCATATATATAACTGAGTACTATGTAAGTTATGAAGTTTGATCTTCAAATTATGTAAGTTATGAAATTTGATCTTAAAATTATGTAAGTTATGTATTCTTTAAGATTCATCATACGTGGCATTGTTACACCTAGGGAGGATCCATTATATCTAACAGTGAGATATAAGGCAACCCGTCAAAGTTTCAAACCTATATACTTTGAATCTTTTTTTTTTAAGGTATGAAATTTGATCTTTAAACTAAATGCTTATATTTTATTTATTACATTAAACTACATGTATTATGTAAGTTATGTAAGTTATGTGAGATATGTAAGTTATGTAAGTTATGTACGTTGTGTGAGTTATGTCAATTATGTAAGTTATTTAAATAATCATCATTATTGTTATTATATTGATAAAAAAAATTTATAAGTTTTAAATTACTTATGTAAGTTTTAAATAATAATTATTTACTTAAATAATAATTATGTAAGTTTTAAATTTTCATTTTAAGAAGTTTTTAAATTACTTATTAAAAAAAGAAAGAATTTGAATGTTATATTAAAAAAAATTTAAATAATGATCATTATTATTATATTGATTAAAAAATTATAAGTTTTAAAAACATTTAAAAATATCCATATTGAAATCCAATTTAATATAAAAAAATTAGTAATTTGATTTTTATATGAAAATATATTTAAATAATGAAAAAACCATTTTAAGAAATTTTCAAATTACTTTAAAAAAAATGAATTCGAATTTTATATTAAAAAATATTTAAATAATGATCATTATTTTCATATTGATAAAAAATTATAAGTTTTAAAAGCATTTAAAAATATTAAATTTAGAAATCCAACATTATTAATATAAAAAATTAGTAATTTGATTTTTATATGGAAATATATTTAAATAATGAAATAACCATTTTAAGAAGTTTTTAAATTACTTTAAAAAAATGAATTTGAATTTTATATTAAAAAATATTTAAATAATGATCATTATTATTATATCAAATGCATATATCAAACGCATATACAGTATCTAAATAAGAAATACAGAAAGCATATATCAAACGCAAACAGACACAAAATATAAGTGAAAACTTAGGTTGAAGGCAAATTCCATCTTTTAACTTAGAAAAAAAAGAAGTATAAATCTACATTTTTTTCAACTCCAAATTAATTGCAATAAGCAAATAATACCTCAACAAACTGAATGTTCTTGCCTTGTATCAGTCTTCAGATTGAAAAACAGCAGATGGAACACCGTGTATCTTTTACACGAACCCTACAATTCCTGATGCGGCCAAGTATCGAAAACTATGCTATTCGAAGTGTTTGTGCTCTCTGTTAACCAGAAGATATTATGTCAGATGGTTCAATCACACAACTATTATACAAATAAATGAAACCCTACATAATGAACCAAAAAGAAACCTTTCATGCAGCAACATTCATGGAGAATAAAACAGAAGTTAATTTTTCATTTACCTCAATAAGATATGGCAAATCAAACTTGGAAATGTTATATCCAATTGTAATATAAGCCTACACTTCACGGATAAATTCCTGCAAGCAAAACCTTCTCATTAAAAAAGGTAACAAAAGAAATCATATATTTCTCTCCCAACGTCCCCAAAGAAAAATTTGTTATAACTCTCAGTGACAGCATCAATAAGCATATGCAGTTTTGTAATATAAAAAATGAACAACAGCACTCAAGTAACTTACTCTGGATTCCCAATTTCCCATCGTTTCTATAGTTTAAACAGGAAAATAAATAATTATAATTGTATTTGAAACTAGTAAGAAGCGGATTGAGTATTGATTTAGTTGATGCAGTAATTTCATCATTTAAATGCTTAATATATTTTATTTTTAAGGGTTAAAGTTTTTCAAATGCCACTATACTAATATGTAAAGTTTATTTTAATCTTTTTATTAAAAATTGCTTCAAATTAGTCATTAATTTATACATTAAAAATATAACTTAAACAAAATATATTATAATTTATCCATAATTCTGACTTGAATCGTAAAAAAGACTTAAGAATTGAAATATAACCAAACAAAACACACACATGATAATTGGCAGATTTTATACAAATTTATAACACCATGAACGCAATGCATGTAAAACCAAAACAACAATAAAGAAATAGGGAAGAATCATTTTCATTCTTAAAAACTATTTTTTGCATGTTAACTGCAAAAAGGAGCTTTTCCATCAATCAAATTAAAGCTCACAACTGAGTATCAGTTTAGGCAAGACAAGCAACATACAACTATACAACATAAACAATCTTATAAATGTTATAGCATTTACCATATTTCTCAGATTTTAAGAAAGCCCCTACTTGTTGTGTATACATCTATACCACAAACACATAATATTCTGACATTTGGTTTGCAAAGATTACCTTAACCTGGTAATACATAATATTCTCTAGATAATTGCATTATTGATTCAACCATCTTGCAGGAACATCAAACACTTCCGATCCTTCACTAAGTACAGGTACCATTCAATCAGAATAATAGACTAACTAAATAAGACATCATTTTGAGTTTTGTATCAACCAGAACCATCAAGCTGTTGTCAAGCACCAAAATATCAACAAAAAAAGAAGAAGAATGAATCAGAGGTAATTTCCGCACCTTTTAAAGTATATTTACGAGCAATATCCGCACTTCAAACTTTGTCCAAAATAAGAGGTCA
This sequence comes from Gossypium sturtianum, assembly GCA_025698515.1. Taxonomy (NCBI): domain Eukaryota; kingdom Viridiplantae; phylum Streptophyta; class Magnoliopsida; order Malvales; family Malvaceae; genus Gossypium; species Gossypium sturtianum. Next base: position 39,139,739 of record CM046949.1, read on the forward strand.
TTTCCTGCATGCAAAAAAAACGAAATGAAAATAAAACAGAAATAAAGTAGTAACAGAAGATGCGACGGTGGAGATTTGGCAAAATAGGGATTCTGATCGGAAGGGGAAATGGGGATTTCGATCAGAAGGGATTTTGGACTGGGTTTTGATCAGAAGAGATTTGGGGAATGTGACGGAACTAACTTGAAAATCAAAAGTAAGTGAAAAAGAGAGGGAATCGGGGTTGTAAATTTTGGAATTGTACAGGAGAAGAAGAATAGAGAATGAATAGGGAAATAGGGATTGTAAATTTTGGGGGAGAACTTGACTGAATTAGGGAAGTCTGGAATTGGGGAAATATGATTTGGAGAAAGTGACGGTAATTCGGGCCTAAAAAAACGACGTCGTTTGATCGGTAAAACACACCTTTTGCGGCTTTTATCAATAAAACGCCACTAAACCTAATTACATTTTTATTCTTTAATAAATAAATTTCAGTTTAGAAAATTGAAAATTGGTAATTCATTTATCTATAAATATATTTTTTTTTCTATATATTTTTATAAAATTTAAACATTCAAATATATATATATTTTTCAAAGTTTTTTACGGTTTTTAATTTTTGTGTTTTTAAGAATATAATAAAGATTAAATTAACAGAATGTGTAAAGTTAAGGGAAAAATTTGTTGAATTTTTTAAATTAAGATTAAATTGATTGAATCTGCAAACACTAAATTTAATTAAATTGCGATCAGGTTTTGTGCGTAAAATAGAGATTAGTTACGTAATTATTTTTATAATTTTTGATTTATTATATTTTATTTATTATATCCATATGAAATAAATTTTCAAGGTTTAAGATTTTTTGGGTTTAATATTTTGGGGTCTAATGGATTAATTGTTTGGTGTTTGTAGTTTGTGGGTTTATGGTCGAGTATTTAGAGTTATGATTTAGGGTTTAGAATCTATATCTGTGGTTTAGGGTTTAGGCCTTTATAGTGTAGGGTTTATGGATAAAAATATGTACAATCAAATTTTCTTAGGGGCTTAAATCAATTTGTGAGTAAAAAATGCAATCTCACCATTTTATAGCATATATCTCACCATGTCTTCATTCGATAAACCCTAAACCTTAAATCATAAATCTTAAACCCTAAATCCTAAACCATAAACCTTAAACACTATGCCCTAAAACCATTAACCCACAAACCCATAAACCCAAGCCATAACCCTAATCCTAAAACTAATCATAAACCATAAACTCTAAACAGTAAATCTTGATATGCTAAACTCGAAACCATGGTCGGCCCATACAAACCACTAAACCCTTAATTATAAACTTAAACCCTAAATTAATTAGATAAATTTTGACTATTATATATTCTTTCAATATTTTACGAAATTTAAATAACATTTTCAATTTACTAATTATTTTGTTTCTCTATAGATGCATGTTACCAATTTTTTTAACTTTAATATATATTAAGCTTATCTATTATCTCTTAAATAATTTAAACTATAAGTATAATTTTAATATATATATATATATATACACTTCAATTAAATAATTTAAACTATAATATATATATATATATTAAATAATTAAGTTTATTTTCTTGTTGTGGCTAAACCCTAAATATAAATTTTATAAGGGATAAAAGTAATTAAAATAGAATATTAATGTTTACTAAGACCTTAAAATAAAATAACTTTTTATTAATAACCCTAACCTCTAAAGCCTAATAGCCAAACTACTAAAATCATAACCCTTAAATTAAATATTTTTGCGGCGTTTTTTTTAAAAACGCGGCTAATGACATATTTTTCGCGGCGTTTTAGAGAAAAACGCCGCTAATGAAGACTTTTTGCAGCGTTTAACAACAAACGCCACTAATCCTCGATATAGCCACTATAGCTCAAAAACAAAACACCGTCGTATATATTAACATTTTTTTGGCGTTTTTGACAAAGCGCCGCTAATGCTTCGATCTTTAGCGGCGTTTTTGCAAAAGCGCCGCTAAAACTCAGACCTTTAGCGGCGTTTTTGAAAAAGTGCCGCTAATGCTCAGACCTTTAGCGGCGTTTTTGCAGAAGCGCCGCTAATGCTTCGATTTTTAGCGGCGTTTTTGCAAAAGCGCCGCTAATGCTCAGACCTTTAGCGGCGTTTGAAAAAAAAACGCCGCTATTGCTCATTTTTAGCGGCGTTTGGTCCAAAAACGCCGCTATTGCTCAACTTTTGACGGGGTTTTCTTTCAAACGCCGCTAATGTATATTACTTGCGGCGTTTTTCGTTAAAACGCCACTAAAAACGCCGCTAAAAGTCTGTTTTGGTGTAGTGACTAATTTTATAAATTTAATATTAATAGTAGACAAATTAAAAATTAATAAAACCAATAAGAAATAAGAACTAAAAGATTTTAAACTCATTATCATGATTTTCTTAATTTAACAAACCGAAAAATAGAAATAGCCAACATTTCTCGCATGCTGGTCTAATATATGATAAATATATAAATACTAAACTAAAGAACTGACTGGCTTTTATTCATTAAATTTTTATTTACAAACTTAAAAAATATATTAAAATAAAAAATAAATTTAAAAAAGGAAGAGCTTAGTTTAAAATTGGAGTGAGATTTGCCCAAAATCTATTTTTTTTAATTAAATAGTATTCATACTATAAAATTTATATATACAAATATTATAATATTAAAATATATAAAATTAGGAGTTGAATAGACAATTTTGCCAAATATCAATTTGTTTCAACCCATTTTAACTAATATCAATGTGCATCGGTGTGTATAGTTTCATACTTGTTTATACATGTTTTTTATATTTTAAATCAATTTCTAATAATTTGTTTTCTAACCATTTTTACTTTCTAATTACATTAAAATAAAATATAATCAATAAATTATGTTTTTGAAACATAATTAATAATTTAAATTTTACATTTTCATATAAATATATTTGTTAAGCTCGATAATCATCAAGAGGAGGTGAATTGGTGTTTTAAAAACTTTAAAAATATATGACAAACAAAGGAGACTCAAGAATTTATAGTAGTTCGGCCCCAATTACCTACCGCCACTACCTTAGCTTACCACAACTAGGAATTTCCCAAATTCACTATATTTGAACATTTCAAGGACAAGGTTTAACCTTTACAAAACACTATATTTTCACTAGACAAGATAGAATCACTTCCCTTAAGATTTTCTACCCAAAAACCTTAAGCAAACTATAGGGAATTAACCCATGTATGCAACAAGCAAGAAAAATAACTAAGAGATTGAAAAGATCAACACACAAATTTAACGTGGAAAAACTCCTCAAAAGAGGATAAAAGACCACGGGAAAAAAATGAGATTTTACTATAATAATAGAATAGTACAAGAGAAGGAGAGAATCAAAATAAAAACTCAAAACCCCGAAAGAAAAATCCTTCAAAACAAAGAACAGAATTCTCTCAATCTAAATATTTTTGTTGTGTAAAACCTAGAGTAACTAAGGCTTATTTATAGGCTGAAATTCGTAGCATATATGACTAGAATATCCCTAGGTTAATCAGAGTTTAAGTAGGAAACTAAAAACAGAGTTTAACTGAGAGAAGAAAACTGAGAAACTTGAGGAGCACGTCACCACGTCGTGATGTAGCATTTAGTCGTCGGGACGAAGAAGGATCGCGTCGTCAGGACGAGGGCTTTCTGCTCGTCATGACGTTAGCTGCTCATCGATACAAATAGCTCATCCTCGTTGCGAAGTCACACACTGTTTGATCGAAATGCGAGGCATATTTTCACAAATCTCCACCTTGACTCGTATTTCACTTAACTCCTTTGCCAAGCCCTGTAACGGGCCTAATTGGATCTTCGTTGGATACTCACTAAGTCCAACCAGTGTTTTAACTTTGAAACTGGAAGACTATTTGTCAACATGTCAGCCATATTGTGTTTTGTGCTAATTTTATGAATTTGAACATCCCCTTGAATGATCACCTCTCGAACAAAATGATAACGAATGTCTATGTGCTTTTTCCTTTCATGATCATCTGATCTTTGGTGAGATGTATGGCACTTTAACTATCACAATATACGACAGTTGCCCTTTTCTCATTAACCAGTTCGCTAAACAGACCCCTTAACCAAATTGTTTATTTTACTGCTTCAGTAATTGTCATGTATTCCGCTTTAGTAGTTGATAAGGCCACTGTAGCTTGAAGTATAGCTTTCCAACTAATGGCACAATTACCGATGGTAAATAGGTAACCTATGAGAGACCTCATTTGATCTAAGTCTCCTATATAATCCGAATCAACATATCTGACTATGCCCTTTTGGCTTCTTCCGAACTTTAAGCACATGTTAGAAGTACCTCGAAAATATCTGAATATCCACTTAACTGCATGCCAGTGTAACTTACCCGGTTTGGCCATGTATCTACTAACAACACTAACAGCATGTAAAATATCAGGACGAGTACATACCATTGCATACATAAAACTTCCAACTACGCTTGAATAAGGTAATGTTGACAAATACCTTTCTTCTTCTTCATTTTGGGGAGAATCTGAAATTCACAATTTAAAATATGCAGCTAAGGGAGTACTTACTGGTTTTAAGTCTTGCATATCAAATCACTCAATGATCTTCTTGATGTACCTTTGTTGCGATAAAAATATTTTTTTTGGAACATCTATCCCTTGAAATTTCCATCCCCAAAATTTTCTCTATTGCACCTAAATCCTTCATCCCAAACTTAGAGTTAAGCATGGTTTTAAGTCTTTCAATTTTGAATGGTCCTAGTCGCAATCAACATATCATCAACATAAATAAAAAAATATATGAATGAACCATCATCAAGACATTGTAAATATACACAGCTATCATACTTACGTCGTGAAAAACCAATACTTAACAATAAGGAGTCGAACTTTTTGTACCACTACCGAGAGACTGCTTCAAACCGTATAATGATTTTCTAATAAGGCAAATATGACCTTCTTTACCTTTAGTTCTAAAGCCTTTCGGTTACTGCATGTATAAGTCCTCCTTAAGGTCACCATGAAGGAAAGTAGTCTTCACATCTAACTGCTCTAACTCAAGATTGTTTGATGCAACAAGAGCCAAAAGTGCCCGAATGGACGTATGTTTCACAACGAGAGAGAAAACATCATGAAAATCAACTCCCTCCACTTGATTGTAGCCCTTTGTGACCAATATTGCCTTATACCTAGTGTCGTTTGAACCCAAACCTTCATTCTTTTTAAACACCCATTTGCAACCAACTATTTTCTTACCGATGTGTGGTTTAACTAGCCGTCAAGTCTCATTCTTTTGAAGTGATTCCATCTCTTCTTCCATAGCAACGAGACATTTGCTAGAATCAGAGGCCTAAACTACTTCGAAATAGTATGAAGGGTTGGTTGAATCAATGCTCTCTACAACACTTAAAGCGTATTCCACTAGGTTTCCTTCACAGTACCTCTGTGGTGGTCAGATTTCTCGCATCTTCCTGTCATGAGCCAACTTATAGTTAGTTAATTGATATGGTGAGGGTACCTAAGAGCCAGATGAAGTCCCAAACTTATCCAAAATAGCTTTAGCTTCGTAAGAATCAAAATTTTGTCGCATCATCGTGACGTCATGTATTTCTTCATTGAGACGATGACCCTGCTCATTGTTACGTTGCAACGTGGCTTTTCATGTCATCGCGACGTCACCCCTTGTTTCTTCTTTTGACTCCACACTGCTTGAGACACTCTGGTTTGTTGTGTCTTTCAAAATAAGTGACCCATTTTTCGTACGAATCATGGTTGATTCATAGAGCTTAACATCTTGCTAACAATATTTTTATTGGTTTTTAGACACCACAGTTTGAAACCTTTCGTACCAACAGAGTAACCCAAATAAATGCACTTTACGGCCCTTGGATCGAGCTTTCCCTAGTTAATTTTAGCATAAGCAGGACAACCGAAAAATCTAAGATTAGAATAATTGGGAGGATTATCTGACCATATCTCATCTAGTACTTTACCATTAAATGCTCGATGTGGAGATTGGTTTACCAAATAACTTTCCAAATTTACGGCTTCAGCCCAAAACTCCTTCCCTAGACCTGCATTTGAAAGCATGCATCGAGCCTTTTCCAACAAGGTTTTATTCATTCTTTCTGCAATTCCATTCTGTTACGGAATACCTACAAAGGTGCGATGTCTCTCTATCATTTCCCATTTGCAGTTTTCATTAAACTCGGATGAACAAAACTCAAGTTCATTATCTATTCTCAACCGCTTCACGAACTTTTCGATCTATTTTTTCTAATAGCTTTTTCCACTACTTGAAAATTCTAAAAACTTTATTTTTCTGTTTCAGAAAATAAACCCAAATTTTTTTGGAATGATCAACAAAAAAAGTTAGGAAATATTTATTACCTCCTTTTGAGATGTCAGGAGTCGGACCCCATAAATTGAAATGGAGGTAGTTAAGAGTCCCTTTTGTTCTGTGCACAGTTGAATCAAAACTTACTCGCGTCTGCTTCCCATAAGTGGAATGCTCATAGAAACCTAACTTACAAATTTCAGTGTCTTCAAGAAGACCTTGTTTACACAATGTTGTCATACCTTTCTCACTTATATGACCGAGTCGCGTGTGCCAGAGTTTGGTTAAATCAAAATCTGTAAAGAAAGAATCATGTCGTATCGTTATGATGTCGGGCTGGTTCTTGTCGTGACGTGGTGAAGATTTTGGCTCTTCTTCGATAATTGTAGTCGCACCAGTAACCATTGACCCTTGTAGAATGTATAGGCTGCCATTTTTCTGTCTTTCCATTACAATGAGAGCTCCACGAGAAAATTTTAAGTTATCTCATTGACTATCCTGCAACCATTAAAATCCAAAATTCTCAATGAGATGAGATTTTTCTTTAAGTCGATTACATACTTGACATCTGACAGTGTCTGAATTATTTCATCCTGCATCCTGATTTGTACTATTCTTATGTCGATTATCTTACATGGAGAATTATTCCCCATCAACACTACTCCACCTTCAACTAAAAAGTACGTGGAGAACCAGTCCCTATTGGGACACATGTGATAGGAGCACCATGAATCTAAAATATATTTGGAAGTAAGCTTGGAGCTTTCGCTCGTGGACACTAACAAAAAATCATCACCTCTATCTTTGGCTATACTAGCATCAACAACTTCATCTTTCTGCTTATCTTTCTCATCATTTTCGGCATCCCTTTTAATCTTATTTTGAAGTTTACAGCATTTCAACTTGATGTGGCCCTTTTTCTTGTAGTAACCACATTATTTGTCTCGGTTTCTAGATTTAGATATCATCCTAGACCTACTTCAATCTGGCCTTTTGGATTGTTGTTTGCCCCTTGCAACTAGAACTGTGGCTTGCCCGCCTCACCTTTTTTTGGGCTTAATCTGTTGTCGAGTTTATCCTTACTCAGTAGATACCCCTTCACATCCTCAAATGAGATGATCTCTCCCATAAATCAGAGTTTTCTTGAAAGTTTTATAAGAAGAGGGCAAAGAACATAACAATAACATACCCTGATTCTTGTTGCTAATCTCTTCTTCGAGATTCTTCAAGTCATTTATAAAGGTAAAAAACTCAATAATATGAGCTCTAATAGACTCACCTTCGGTCATTCTAAACGTGTAGAGATGTTGTTTTAACACTAACTTGTTGGCCCAGGATTTCGTCATATACGAGGCTTCTAGTTTCTTCCATAATGTATATGTTGTTTTCTCCTTCAAAACTTCCTGTAACACATTATTTGTTAAACATAATTGAATTATGGATAGAGCTTTTTTATCTAACCTATCCCATTTTGACTGATCCATGTCCGTGGGCTTCTTCTCTTTAATGATCCTATCAAGATCACTCTAAATCAGTATTGCTGACATTCGAACTTGCCACAAACTTAAATTTGCAATACCATCAAACTTAGCAATATCAAACATTGATGCTGCCATCTCTGAAGGGTTAAATGCAAAAATCAAACTAGCTCTGATACTAGTTTGTAGGGAATTAACCCATGTATACAACGAACAAGAAAAATAACTAAGAGATTGAAAAGATCAACACACAAATTTAACGTGGAAAAAGTTCTCAAAAAAGGATAAAAAAAACCATGGGAAAAGGGAGATTTCACTATAATAATAGATGAGTACAAAGGAAGGAGAGAATCAAAACAAAAACTTGAAACCTCGAAAAAAAACCCTTTAAAACAAAGAATAAAATTCTCTCAATCTAAATATTTTTTTTTTGTAAAACCTAGAGTAACTAAGGCCTATTTATAGGCTGAAATTCATAGCATATATGACTAGAATATCCCTAGGCTAATCAGAGTTTAAGTGGGAAACTAAAAACAGAGTTTAACTGAAAGAAGAAAACAAAAAAACTTGAGGACCACGTTGCCATGTCGTGACGTGGCGTTTGGTCGTCAGGACAAAGAAAGATCGCATCGTTGGGACGAGGGCTTTCTTCTCGTCATGGCGTTGGTTGCTTGTCAGGACGAAGATCTTCTCCTCGTTGCGACGTCACACACTGTTTGATCGAAATGCGAGGCATACTTCCACACAAACCCTTACAAATATGAGAAATAATAATAGGGATAAAAGACTCCTCCTAAAGGAAGATATTACAATGATAAAGCTCACTCAATAACAATACAACAACACTTGAAAAGAATAAAAGAGATGGTTACTCAAGTGTGTATTTGGAGAACAAAGAGAATATCAATGAAAAGATTGGATTTTTGTGCAATTGACATTACAAACTTGTTTCTTATCTTCAATGTGGAGTTACTGACTTGTATTTATGCCACCTAACAAGCTTGGAGCCATTTGGCAACTTTGGGAGTCAATTAGAGCCATTGTTGCAATTAATTTGTGCATTAATTGCAAACTGCAGACCACAAGTGGACTTATGCCAATAGAACTCTTGAAAATTATAACTGTTGGAGCTCAATGTATCGGTAGAATTCCACCGGTAGAAGTCTGAGGGTTTCAAGGGTTCAAACTTGTACCAATAGTTGTATTAGTATAAGGTACAGGGGAGACCAAAAATTGCTCATTGACTTGTATCGGTAGAAGTCTCCTTGAGTATCAGTAGAAGTCTGATGTTTGGCCTGGAATAGTCTCTAACTTACTTCTATTGATAAAACTCAACCCAAGTATCGATACAACTGGGGTTGTATCGGTAGAATGGCTCCCAAGTATCGATAGAAGTCTGGAAGAATTCTTGAGTTGCTCTCTAACTTGGGTCTATCGGTTCTTCTATGCACTTGTATCAGTAGAAGTCTCCTAAAGTTATAAAATTTGTTTTGAATCAAGGTTATTCAAAGGCATTTTGTAATTTTAAGTTTCTAAACACTTTGAAAATAATATTAAGAGCTTTATATCAACTAATTGCAAATTTGACTAAAGGAAATTTATAATTTGACTTTGTTATATCAAAACATTTAAAAAACTAGGGCTAACAATATTTATATTATAATTGAGATATATATTCATGTGTATATATATATGAAAAAAATATTTTAAAGATATTGATAAATTTGAATTATTTGACTAAAATACACAAATATTGATACGTATCAATATGAAAAGAAAAAGATACAACAACTGGTATAATACTGACAAGACTAAAAATATCATTAATTTTTTTCTTCTCGTATCGATTTTTGTATATATAAGTTTCATATAATAAATTTTATTTTATCGGCAAAAAAAATTAGATATGGAGCAAATTCTAATCCATTTATATACAAATTTCATTCTTTTTAAATTAATTATATTTGTTCTTGGAAAGAAAATCTATAAAAATTAATTGTTTGATTTACTCTGATAGATTAAGTTTAATATTCAACCCATCAAAACTTTACTTATTAGAAGATAACTTTCAATTATTTTTATTTTTTGGTGTTATAAATTAAAAAAAAAGCATGATAATGAATTTAAAATTTTTATTTGTTTTTTATATTTATATTTATTTATTGTTATTTTTTATTTTAGCTACAATTAATATAAAATTTGTTATAAGTTAAATTAAAATTTAATAGAAAAAAAAAAGTGACATCATTTTGAGAGGGGTCACAGACGGGATCTGTGAACTAGGGGTAGGGGATTTTTACTAATGAATTACGGATAAAAAAGTCAACACTTATCCCTTGTTTTTTTGGTTGTGTTGCGGCCTTTCAGGTTTCATCTTTAAATGAGACTTTGGGGCATCAAGCTCTACTAAAACGTGGACTAAACTTCAATAAATCCTTCTACTGGATATCAGTTTCAACTTTGATAGGAATGTGGGTTCTTGTTAACAGTGGATTCACCTTAGCCCTTAGTTATTCAAAGCGTAAGTTTTACTCTATGTATATACAACTACAAGAAGAAAAGTGATAAAAGAATAAGAAACCCGACTGATGAATTTAAACATTACTAGTTCTAAGATGTGTTTGAAAAATGAAAATTTGTACAGCTCCAGGGACTGGGAGATCTCGAGCTATTGTTTCTCATAAAAGGTTCTCTTATCTGAAAAGAAAAGAAGATTTAAGCAATTCCATGCAAGATGACCAATTACAAGGTGCTCAAACAACAACAGAAGTTACAAGGATGGTTTTACCTTTTGTGCCCGTTACACTCTCATTTGATAATGTGCATTACTTTGTGGATACTCCCAAGGTAACAATTTGATTTATCATCCTTCTTTTTTTTGAAGGTGATTAGAAATATTTTCAAGTTATTTTGTCCCTTTTCTAGAAATTTCAAGTCCCAAATAAGAAGCTCCATCTTCTTCAAGATATTTCTGGTGCATTTAGACCTGGAGTTCTTACAGCATTGATGGGTGCCAGTGGAGCTGGCAAGACGACATTGATGGATGTTCTATCTGGAAGAAAAACTGGAGGCTATATTGAAGGGGATATAAGAGTTGGAGGATACCCCAAAGTCCGAGAGGCATATGCTAGAGTCTTTGGGTACTGCCAGCAAACTGAATTACACTCTCCACAAATAACAGTAAAGGAATCGGTGATGTACTCAGCTTGGTTAGGCCTTCCAGCAGAGATTCCTAAGCATATAAGATTGGTACGAGTGTTTAAACTTTATGGGAATCCTCATAAGTCAATTTGATATTTGATGCAACACAACATAGGATGAGCAACGAAAGCTATTTCACGAATTGTCTTGAAAAAGAAATTTTAACAAGTATACAATTTAACTAAAAAAAGAGAAGATTTTTCTTGTTAAGAGAGAAAAGTAAATAACTATTTGTTTTTTAAATTAGTTACAAAACTTACAAGCTAGCCTATTTATAGGCTGAAAGTATAACTTCTACTATTAGTAAAATAAATGGTAAACTGTAAAAATAGTCACTTTTGTTTGTCTTAAATAGAGGTGTTCATGGGCCGGGCAGCCCGGCCCGGCTCGAAGGTCCGACCGAAATTTGGGAGGGTTTGGGCAAAAAATAAGCCTGAAAAATGGGCTTGGACAAAAAATAAGGTCCGTTTAAAAAATGGGCCGGGCCTCGAAGGTAGAGTGTTTTGGCCCGGGCCCGGCCTGCCCGAATTCACTAAATGACAAAAAAATCTGCTATTTTTTTTTATTTTTGAATGTTATTTTCTTGTTATTTTCTCCCTATTTTGCTACCATATTACTATTATGTTGCTACTATTATGTTGCTATTGATCGAATATTGTATAAAACTTATTTTATTGTTAATTTTGTTATTATTTTAAAGGCATTTGTTAATTTTATTATTATTTTAGATGTATTTGCTTGTTAAGGTACATCTATCTTAGTGTTATTTAAGTCTACATATTTTTTTAAAATTTATTTTCAATTTGTTGGGAAATATTTATTTTGATTTTTTTAGTATTTTTGATGTATTATATATATTTAAAAATTATATAAAATAATAAAAAAATTTAATACGGGCGGGCTGGGTCGGGCCCGGGTTTTAGCATTTTTATATGGGTCGGGCTTGGAAAAAATTTTAGGCCCATTTTTTGGGCCCGACCCGACCCGAGCCCGATGAATGGGCCTAATTTTTTAGTTGAGCCCGGCCCGGCCCATGAACACCTCTAGTCTCAAATTATATTTTAGTCATTTATATTTGAAATATTACGTTTTAGTCACTTACGTTATCGTTTTGTTACGAAATAGTCACTTTACAGTTAAGCTCCATTACCTCCCTAACGGCAATCCTATGTGGCAATCTAAATGCGTTTTAAATGCCAACTTGGATGTCCAACTAGAATGAGAATAGTTTGTTCAGTCAAAATGGAAAATAAAACTAAAAGAAAAAGGAGACGAATGGTTTTTTTTTTTTCAGTTCAAGGTGTAATTAATTTAAAATTTTCAATTAATTAAATTTATTTAATTAAAAATCTAAACACATCCCAGCTAGACACCAAAGTTGGCATTTAAAACTCATTTGAATTGTCACATAGGATTGTCGTTAGGGAGGTAACGGAGCTTAACAGCAGAGTGACCACTTCGTAACAAAACAATAATGTAAGTAACTAAAATGTAACACTTCAAATATAAGTGACTGAAATGTAATCTGAGGCAAACAAAAGTGACTATTTTTACAATTTACCCTAAAATAAATTGATAAGCTAATCTAGTAGATAAATAATAATAATAAACCTTATCTAAGGGCATTATTTAAAAAAAAAAACTAATAACCTTTATCTATTATATAACTAGTTTTTTTACCCTTACATAGATTTCATTGTATCAATTAAAATATATTAAAATTATTTAATAATTTTGTACAAATTTTATAATCCATATTATAAATAAGTTTAAATTATCTTATACTTTTTATATATTTTGAATTCAATATTTTATTTGATAAAAATAAAGTATGATATATACAATTTCTTAAATTAAAGATATGTAAAAAAGTGTTTATGAAATCTATTAATTTTTTATTTATGAAATCTATTTATAATAATTTTTTAAAAAGTGTTTTTTTATTTTTTAAATCTTTTAAAGTTTAATTTTATTAATCTATTTTTAAAGTATATCATTTACATATTTTAAAATTTTAAATTAATATATGATGCTTAAAAGATTGATTTAAGTACCTTGCTATATATAATATAGATTAGATATATTTGATAACTAATAAAATAACAATAACTAAATAAATCATTTAAGTAAATAATTACTTTTGGGATAACTAATAAATGATATCCATTCTTCCCTTTTTAGAAAAAATCATGCTCGAGTTAGTTTCATCCTCCGAATATGTTTATTATGCAATGATTCCTCAACTTTCTCTAATAAAATTTCCTTCTCCTTTAGACTTACTCGATAATGTGATATGTTTAAGAAACTTGTCTAGTCAAAAGTAGTAATTTTAAGGTAATTCCTTAGGTATAATATTTTTACCATTACCAACTACAAAGTTGCAAATGTTACCATCATTATGGCACCTAGTTCAAAATTGTTGATGGCACTCAGAAGTATCTTCTTCTTTTTTAGGGCTAGCATCATCCTCTGTAACAGAAAGATTTTCCCATCTTTTAAATCTTCTTTATCATTATCACCGTCAAAGCCATATATTACCTCATCTCCTTCCTCAAGTTCTTTAACATAATCACCATACTTTACAATGTTGATACCATTTCTTCTTTGTCGATCATTAAAGTGATGCCCATTCTTATTTGCACTAATAGCAATTTGTAGGAATTAGCTTATCATATATGTTAGAAAAAAAAAAACATTGCTAAGTTGGTGGTCACTTCTCCAAGCACTAAATGAGAAAACAAAAAACACAAAGGACACAAGAAGATGATTACTCAGTTCGGTTTCCCTGCGTCTATAGAGCCTAGTTTAGTGAGAAATATGCACTCTCTTCAACACTTACAAAGTGAACCTACTCAATCACACGCACCATGATCGTTTCCCTCACCCTTGTACTTTGAAGATATAATACTCTCACAACAATAGGTTTTACTTTAAAAATAGCACTCTTACGAAAGTATTCTCTTAAGAATAGGTTAAATGCCTAATTCTCGGTACATTTTCTGAGGCAAGGCTCTCAAATATATAGATATTGATTTTGAGACTTGCTTACAATAGAAGATCTAATATAATCCCAATAAAATAGTAATACCATAAAAGTAATACAATATAATAATAGCATATGAAGTAAATATGGACTCTATGGCAGCTCATCAGAAGAATTATGATCCAATCCAAAGTCCATAAACCAAGGGATTGCTTTGAGGAATTTCGATCCAAATCAATTACCAACATTTGTAATCCCAAGCAGAAAGATCTTCTATAATGGGCTAGATGTTCATCATGTAATCAGCATTGTAACACCCCTCACCCGTATTCAACGCCAGAATAGGGTTACAGAGCATTACCGAGCTTTCAACACATTTAAACATACATTTAATCAATACATACAATCATCATTCAATCACAATCAATTTATCCCTAATACGAGCCTACGATGCCCTAAACATGCATTGGGAGTGGTTCAGGACTAAACCGATAACTCGGGAAATTTTTCAACACTTAGAAAATTTTTCTCAAAATAGGGGACACACGCCCACCAGACACGCCCATGTCGCAGGTCGTGTGGACATTCGAAATGGGAGCACATGGCCGTGTCCCAGTCCGTGTCCTACCCCGTGTCCAAACAAGTGAGCTTACTGACTTGGGTCACACGGCCAACCACACACCCGTGTGTCTAGCCCGTGTGTCTAGCCCGTGTGCCCTTCGAAGTGGCCACACACGCCGGTGTGCTAGGCCGTGCCAAACCTGTAGGGTATACTGATTTATGCAACACGGCCAAATCACACGCCCGTGTGCTAGGCCGTGTGCAAATTAGAGAGTATACTGACTTATGCCACACGGCCGATCACATGTCCGTGTGTGAGATCGTGTGGAGGATACTGACTTCAATTCAATTTCAACACCAGGGGACACACGGCCGTGTAATATGACCGCGTGTCACACACGGCTGAGACACACGCAGGTGTTTTTGCCCGTGTGGACAAAAAATAGGCTATTTACCAAGCCAATTTGCCACCCACAATCTCATGTACCTAAACAACCCAAATGGTACCAATTCATAGCATAATTGAACATCTATTTTAGCCACAACCAAAACAATTTCATACCATTTCCAACACTAATAACCAACATGCTTACAACTTAAGTTTTTCTTAATCAAAACATACCAAAACAAGCCAACTTTCATGGCTATATACACAAACCAAAACATATACATTTACAAGCCATCTCAAATGGCAAAACTCACTACCAAAACATAACCAACATGACCATAGTCCCTATACATGCCATATACTTAAAATACCAAGTTCATAGGTACCGAGTGAAAGGTGGATAGTGTGAAACGATCTCCGATGATCCTCAAACGTGAGCTAGCTTTGATAACACTATAAAACATGGAAAAATGAACAAAGTAAGCTTCATAGCTTAGTAAGCTTCATAGCTTAGTAAGCTCGTATGAATTGAACTCAACTAATTATAAATACACAAATTATCAATTTGAACTTGTTAACTTGTATTTCATAAATACTAACAAACCTTCCACATGCTTAATCATATGCTTATATACAAATTCATAACTTCTTCTATTTAAAGCTCATACTTTCCATGTACATACCTATACAAACTCATAACGAGCTCATACCTATTCTCAATACTGTTGAATATTTGATATCTTGCACACTAAATATCAGTATATAGCCGAAGCTATTTTAACCTCGCACACTAAGTGCTATACATAGCCGAAGCTATCTCGACCTCGCACACTAAGTGCCGTACATAGCCGAAGCTAACTCAAATCGCACACTAAGTGCCATACGTAGCCGAAGCTATCCCGAATCGCACACTAAGTACCATATACAGCAGATTTGCCGTCAATCGTGATTGTAGTCTCGTATACACAATTTATGCAATATCAAAGCATTTAAAGCATAAATATAACAATGCTTATTACATACGAACTTACCTCGGATGTGAAAATGATAACACGACCAACTAATCCGATATCTTGTTCTTTCCTCGATCTAAGTCTGTATTATGCTTTTATTGATCTAAATAATATCAAATTTAGCTTATTCAATCACTATTTTATTCAATTAAGTCCAAAACACACATTTAGGCACATTTACACTTTTGTCCCTAAAGTTTCACATTTTTCACAATTTAGTCCTTATTTCATAAAATCACAAATTAATGAAATTCACAATAAACCCATGCTAGCCGAATTACCATAATGCCCCTAACAGCCCATATTTTTCATTTATTTCACATTTCAACCACAAAATTTCAACATTTCTCAATTAAATCCCTATTTTGCATTTTTACTCAAAATCACTTAACAAAACTTGTTTAACTATCAACAACCATTCAAAATCTATCATCAATCATCAAAATACTCATGTATTCATCAATGGCATCATTCAAAATCTTTAACAGTTTTGCAAATTAGTCCCTGGGCTAGCTAGTACTAGTTGCAACGATCACAAAAACATAGAAATCATTAAAAATCGAGTCAAAATGACTCACCAATTTAAGCTTGAAGTTGTCGAATGCTTTAAACCCTAAAATGGTTTCTCCTATCTTCAATTTTTGGCATTTGAGAGAAAGATGGACAAAATTTTGATTTTGTTTTGTTTTAATTATTCTTTATTAACTAATTTACCAAATTAACCTTAATGAACAATAATTATTTCAAATTTACCAAGCCACTATCATCCACTATCATAATAATGGTCTAATTACCACTTAAGGACCTTAACTTTAAGTTTCTATAGCTATTAGACACTTTTAGCTATTAGAACTCCAGTTTTCTGCTTTACGTGATTTAGTCCTTTTTATCAAATTGATCTTTCAAACGATAAAATTTTTTAACGAAATTTTCACACAACCACTCAATCATGCTTTAAATATTAGAATAATAATAAAATAAATATTTTGACTTCGGATTTGTGGTCCCAAAATCACTGTTCCGATTTGACCAAAAGTGGGCTGTTACAAGCATAGCCCAAAAATAAGGTTCAATAAACTGCCAATACCTAAATATGGAAACTGCCAACACGGATTTGGTGGGTAGGAAAGTGGGCACTACCTTTGGCACCAAATTTTCAGTTTCATATTTCTCAAAAATCCCCCCCCCCTTTTGGCAATTTGTTGAATAAAAAACATAAAGCAGAAAGTATGAATTATCAATCAACATAAGCTCCCCCTCAACACATACACATTAACTTAGTCTAACTTACCTTAGAAAATAATTAAGCAATGAATCATCAATGCTAAGATAAGTTTGCATTAATAACTACCAACAACAATTATAACTAAGAAAGTTTGAGAAAGCAATGCCCAATAAAACTAAAAACCATATCATAGCAAAAAGAAATCCAAGTTCATCCTCTAACAGAAAAATAGCAAAAAAAAAAAAAAAAACACATTACAGTTATCCAAAAAATTGTAAATCATAAAAGAAGTTCATAAATAAAAATAAAAATCCCCCTTAAAATGAGCATTAAAAAAAAGTTCATCACCAAACTAGCACCTTTTTTTTCTCCCCTTATATCATCTTCTCTTTCCCATTTTTTGTTCTACACAATTGCTAAACTAGGCACCTCTTTCGAGGCTTGAATATCTACTATTAAGGCTTTCTATTTATCAATAATCTTCTTAATAGCCTTTGTCTTTGCCTTTAATTTATCACAGTGCTTTTGAAGAAAATCGACATAGGCTTGGAGATCTACAACATTCCTAGCCTGTATGCCTTTTGAAATGGGAATGGTGCTAGCGGGAATGGGCACTTCATGAATTCTTTATTCTTACCCAGCAGATTCATCCTCTAAAGCTTGAACTTTGCCTGGCTTATTCAACTCATCTTTCCCTTCCAGCCACTTATGAGAAAATTTCAATTCAGGCACAGTTTTCTCATAAGTTTATTTTGATCTAACAAGTTTGAAATCTTGGGAAGAAGATTCTAAAGATGAGAGATCCAAAAGGCAGCAAAAGATTCTCATATAGACA
This sequence comes from Gossypium sturtianum, assembly GCA_025698515.1. NCBI lineage: Eukaryota > Viridiplantae > Streptophyta > Magnoliopsida > Malvales > Malvaceae > Gossypium > Gossypium sturtianum. Next base: position 39,157,786 of record CM046949.1, read on the forward strand.
ATAGCAAATTTAGTAATTTCATCAAAAAAATAGCTAGCCTAAATCAAACTCTACCATTTCTACCACTTTCTTGAGAAGAGCAACCACTCGTTTTGTAATAGAGTCTTTTTGGCTATTAGGGAGCCAATTCCCAGTAGCAATAGCATGTAGAGGAGCATATATAAGATCAAGTTAAGAGGATTGAAGACTACCTTTTTCAGGCCAAGTTGGGTGAGATAGTTGGTTAGAGCAGCTGTAGCAGCATTTATTGATTCATCAAGCTTTAGATTTTTGGTGAAGGAATAATACAACTACTTTCGAATTTAATTAGGTCCAAATTTTTTACCATCTACCATGTATAAACACCTTATGGTAAAATTGGTAGACTCATCAGTATGTCACGGTTGAGATTTGTATATAATTCATACACAACCCTTTTTACAAATGACTGCACATAACAAATTGAACAAAAAAATCTAGCATTCTTTAAGATTTCATCAATACCATGATAGGCAAAGGAATTGTCATCGATATTCTAGTCGAAAATAAAATATTTTAGGATGAGTTTATAGTACCTTCTTGAACAATCAGGATTCAGAAACACTTTCTTTCTTTAAGCAATAATTATTTCTTCTTGTTTTTCGGCTACTTTAGTAGCCTTAGATAATAGTTTTGGGACTCTCATATTCTTCAATATTTTTTTGTGCTTTGTCGTCGAGTCTGGAACATTTGGTTGTTTGATCCTTGGTTGCAACATTGCACAAAGAGGCACATTACCTTAAAATGAAAAGGATTTGGAGCTTGCATGGGATTCAGACTCAGGGGAGCTTTCCAACGCACTATTTTTTTCTTTATTGTTTTTTGCCTTTTTCTTTTCTTGTTTTAACAAGGGATTCGATTTCCCTAATCACCATAAACCTTATTCTTTTTCTAGATTGATTAGTTTCTGGGGAGTTGGTACTTATTTTGTCACCAAAACCTCAACAAAAGAGGTTTTATCCTCGAGAACTTTTGTAGCTTCTCATTCAAGAGCATCTTATTCTATCAGCCTTCTTCTTTTAAAATAGGTTCAGAATCATTGGTAGTGAAATCATTTAGGTTGGTGGAGTTGGATGAAGGTTCAGAGGTGAAATAAGGAATCAAAGAAGGATTTTGTGAAGTACCTTCTTCGTTCTGGCTTATTAGGTCCTGGATGAGAGAGTCAATTGTATCTTCATGAACAAGATCAATGTTTGGCATTAAAAGAGACAACTTTCTAATAGAGGGTTTAGCAGAAGGACTCTTGGGTTTAATTAAGGATGGGGAATTCTAAGGTATCAGATTCTCTTGAGGGGTGGATAGTTCAGAGATAGGTATGTTTCCAGACTAGTCTTATGATGTACTTGATTTTGGTGTCACCATAAGGGATGAATGAGTGAACAATCCCTGACTTGCATCACCACTAGTCTGAAAATGACCACTTGGTTCACCATCAGCATATTGTTGTTGGTGTTGCTTCTCATATTCTTCTGTAGTTGTCATCTTAGTCCTTGCCGTGAGAATAGAGGTTGAATGCTTTGAAAAACCCTTTGTGAGAAAACACTAACTTGCGAAACAATAATACTTGAGATGCTTCAGAAATAACTTCAACAAAAAATTAAGATATTTTAGTTTATGTGAAATACTCTTTATAGATAGAAAGAAGATATCACAATCCATTAATTGCATGTCATTCCCAAAGATACAGAGAGAGGGAAAAAGAAAAAATTTGATATTTTTCCCACCAAAAATAAACTATAAAAAATAAATATATTCCCTCCAAAATAAAGAAATATAATTTGTAAAATAGACAATAATTTTTCTTCAAAACAATATCTTGAGTGATTGTTTGGATGCCCCATCAATTAACAAAGTAGGAACACTCATACACAACAAATACCAACTATGCTTCTCAAGCTCTCAAACATCTTAGCATCCAAAGCTTTGGTGAATAAGTCAGCTAATTGCTTATGAGTTTCCACATACTTCATCTCAAAAATTTGAATTTCCACCAATTCATGGATAAAGTGATGACTTATATCAATATGCTTGGTCCTGGAATGTTGAACAAGATTCTTTGATATATTAATGGCACTAGTATTATCACAATAAACTGTGGTTGTTGGCAAGGCTATCCAAAAGTCTTCAAGCATTTGTTCCATCCAAAGCAATTGAGCACAATAACTAACTACTGCTATGTACTCGGCCTCTACAGTGGATAACGAGATTGATCCCTATTTCTTGTTGTACCATGAGACTAGATCACCTCCTAATTAGAAACACCCTCCTGATGTACTTTTTCGATCATCCATGTTCCCAACTCAATATCATTGTATCCAACTAGGCACATAAAATTGTCGTTAGTGAACCAAATATCAAGTTCAAGAGTGTCATTGACATACCTGATGATTCTCTTCACGGACTTGACATGAAATTATTTTGGATTGACTTGATATCTTGCACATACACCTACACTGAAACTCAAATCGGGTTGACTTGCAGTGAGATATAGAAGACTTCCTATCATACTTTTGTAAGTGGTTTAGGGAGTGGGCACTCCCTCAGTATCTAAACTCAATTTCTCATTTACTAACATAGGGATCCTGGCAAAATTTGATTGTTCGAGATCAAACTTCTTCACAAGATTCCTAGCATACGTTTCTTGTGATAAGAATGTTCATTACTCTAATTGCTTAATTTGAAACCCAAGAAAGTAGGATAACTCACCTACCATGCTCATTTTGAATTTAATTTAAATTGACTTCAAAAATGAGTCCTTAGTAGTAAGAAGTAATCGAGGTAGCACCAAATATTATGTCATCTACATATATTTTTGCAATGATGGTAATTCATTTGCTCCTCTTTATAAACAATGGCTTATCCACAAAACCTTTTTCAAATCTCTATCCAAATAGATACTATGATAGTCTCTTATACCAGGCACGAGAGGCTTGCTTCAACCCATACAAAGCTTTATTTAATTTGTAGACATGATCTGGATATGAAGGATCTTCAAAACCCTTTGGTTAAGCTATGTACATCTCTTCTTTCAAGAACCCATTTAAGAAAGCACTCTTAACATCCATTTGGAAAAATTTGATGTTAAGATGTGCATTCACAGCAATCAATAATCGACTAGCCTCAATTATTTCTATTGGGGAAAAGGTTTCCTCAAAATCAATACTTTCCACTTAAGTGTATCCTTGTACAACCAATTTGGCCTTGTTTCTCGTGATGTTGCCTTGCCCATTCGTTTTGTTTTTGAAGATCCATTTGGTGCCAATGTTATTGCATTGAGGTGGTCTAAGAACCAGCTCTCATACTTTATTTATTTTTAATTATTGCAATTCTTCTTGCATTGCCTGAATCCAATCAACATAATTGAGGGCCTCTTCCACTTTCTTTGGCTCAAACTATGAAGCATAACATGCCAATAAAATCATATCCTTGTAATTTTACCTTGGTTTTCCTCTCTTTTTTATCCCATTATACACATCCCTAATGATATTAGAGGCTGAATGATTCTTCCTAACATGTTAGGAAGGCCAAAGTGACTCACCAGAATTAGCTTGATCATGCATTTGATCAATAATTTGAACTTCTTAACTTTCTATTTTAGATTGTTCTTCAGACTTAGTAGTGCCAAGGGGAGTGGGCACTTTCTCAAGCACCAAATCCAGAGTCTTCTCTTCATTATCATCACTGTGAATTTCATGAACTCTAGCATCATCAACCACCACATTGATTGACTCCATAACCTTCTTGGTGTGTTTTTTGTGCACCTTGTAGGCTCTTGTGTGCATAACCAAGAAAAATATCCTCATCAGATTTAGAATTGAATTTACCTTGGTTTCCTCTATCTTTTAGAATGTAACATGTGTTTCCAAAGACATGGAAGTATTTCACAGTGGGCTTTCTCTTTTTACATATCTCATAGGGAGTTACATGAATCTTTGGTCTGGTCAGCACACGATTGACTACATGTGTCGCAATATTCATTGCCTTAGTCCAAAATTGATGAGGAATCTCCTTGCTGTTGAGCATGACTCTAGCCATTTCTTACACTATTCTATTCTTCCTCTCTACAAAACCATTTTATTGTGGTGTTTTGAGGGTTGAAAACTCATGTTTTATCCCCTCATCATCACAAAAATATATCAAACTTTTCCTTCTCCAACTCTCGACCATGATCACTGCGTACCCTCCTTACCATGCTAATAATTTTTCCTTACTCATTCATCAAAGTTTTGCATAATTTTTTAAATTCATCAAAAGCATTTTATTTTTCCCTAAGAAAGCTTACCCAAGTTTTCCTCAAGTAGTCATTAACACAAACTAGAGCATACCTTTTTTTCCTCAAAGACTTTTAGTCTGCATTGGACCAAACAAGTAAATATGTACAAGTTCGAGAGGTGGCTTAGTATGCACATAGTCCACCTTATTATGTTTTTCTCAATAATGTTTTCCCTTCATACAATTACTACACACCTTAGGAATAGTTCTTTATTAACTACGGTATTCCTCAAACAGCTTCATACCTCACCAACTTGTGAAGACATTCAAAATGTACATGTCCAAGTTTCTCATGCCACAGTTCTAACTCTGATGTTGTAAAGCTATTACATTAGGCATTAATCATCACTTTAAAACAATTTTCAAAAGTACGAGCTCCCTCTATGATCACTTTATCACCATTAGTCACAATATACTTGTTTAGGTGAAATTAACAAGCATACCTTGATCGCGGAGTTGACTTATACTCACAAGATTGGCCTTGATATTATCTACTAGTAGAACATTCTTTACTCTAGGCATTCCTAACACATCTAGAGTTCCTTTGCCAAGAAATTAGCCTCTCTTTACATTACCAAAAGTTGCCCTTCCAACAATACTAGTTTCAAAATCAATAACATGTGACCAGTTACATGTCATATGTCATAAGCTCCCATTATCAAAATACCATGTTTCATCACTCCTTGTCACACAGAGAGCCTTTTTCTTCTTTTTCAATATGTTAGCACACTCAGATTGAATTTGGCCAAACCCTTGGCATTTATAGCAATGCACACTCTTTTTTTTTTGTCCTCAATTTTTTCTGACAACAACTCATTTTTACTTGTTTTTGGGAAAACTGACATTGACTTCAAATTTCTTGTATCTTCTCTATTTTTTTTTTTTTGAAATCCTTATTGAAATTTTGAGTAAGAAAGGTCATTTTCTCTTGTAAGTCCTCCAATGTAGCATTTTGAGAAATGGGCATTTCCTCATTAACATGAAAAGTAGTATTTTTAACTCATTTTCTCTTGATTTGTTTTGCTTCATCTAGATTCATCTCAAAGGTTTTTAGAGAACTAATAAGTTAATCTCTGGCAAGTTGTTCAAGGTTCTTGGCCTCCTCAATGACAATGACCTTTATGGAAAATCTTTCAGGGAGAGATCTCAGCACGTTTCTTACAAGCTCGCCATTCGAATACTCTTTATCTAATGCAAAGGCTTGGTTTGATATGTCACAATTTTGCATAAAAATCACCAATTCTCTTTGATTCTTGCATCCTTAGACTTTCAAATATTGAATTCAACATTTGCATCTTTGACTGCTTGATATTGGAAGTTCCCTTGTGAGTTGTTTCCAAGATATCTCAAGCATCTTTTGCCACAGTGCATTTAGCAATTCTTTTGAATTCTTGCATATCTGCTCCATAGAAATTGCATATAATGCCTTTGAATTAGCATTTTCCAAGTTCTTTTCCTCTGTGGTCTACTGTATTTCAGGCTTAATAACTCTATCATTATCACTATCCATATTCGGTGCCTCCTATCCAGTTAACACAACACGCCAAGCTTTCTCATCAATTAACTTTATATAAGCCTTCACGCGTGCTTTCCAGTAGGCATAATTGCCAACTTCAAGCTTAGGTGGTCTTGATGTGGATGAATCTTCCATATTTAGATCTTAGCAACACTTGAATCTCTACTAACTATTTTAAGTAGTAGGCTTTGATACCAATTGTTATAAAAAATTACGTTGTTAAGAGCAAAAATAGCACAATCAAATTGGTGCCTGAGTGGGTGGGCATTTCTCCAAGCATTAAATATGAAAATACAAAACACAAAGAACACAAGAAGATGGTTACGCATTTTGATTTCCATACGTTTACGAAACCTAGCTTAATGAGAAATATGAACTCTCTTCAACAATTACAAAGTGGACCTACTCAATCACACGCATCGTGATCGTTTCCCTCACCCATGTACTTTGAAAATACAATACTATCACCACTATGAACACCTATTGTGATCACAACAAGTAAAAAAACAAAAATAAGTTTCACTTTAAAAATAGCACTCTTACAAAAGTATTCTCTTAAGAACATATTAAATGTCTAATTCTCAGTACATTTTCCTAGGCAAGTCTATCAAATATATAGATATTGATTTCGAGACTTCCTTACAATAGATGATCTAATACAATCCCAATAAAATAATAATATCATAAAATTAATACAATATAATAATAGTATATGAAGAAAATATGGACTCTATGGTAGCTCATCAAAAGAATCATGATCCAATCCAAAGTCCATAAACTAAAATATTACTTTAAATAATTTTGATCCAAATCAATTACCAATATTCGTATTCTCAAATAGAAAGATCTTTCATAATGGGCTAGATATTCATTATGTAATCAGCATAGCCCAAAGATAAGGTTCAACAAATTGCCAAGACCTAAATATAGAAATTGTCGTCGCACATATTTAGTGGGCAAGGAAGTGGGCACTCCCTCTAGCACCAAACTTTTAGTTTCATATTTCACAACAATATAGGTTATTCCATGTATATGATTGTGTTTGTGTCTTGGCCCCCTTCACAAACGTATGTCTCATGCTTTGTACTCATAACTAGATTTCTCCATTTGACTTTGCAAGTCACTAGATGTCAGGTCATTCTCTATATTTCTTAGTGCCAATTCATAATGATTCTTTCTAATAAACTATGCCTTTTTTACTTCCACAATCATCTCATCCTTTAATGTCATGTTTCAAGCCATAAAGACATTTACTACTATTGGCACACTGATCTTGTCCTTAATTGCATGCTTCAAGTAGTTAATATATCAAGCCGTCATTTGACTGCCTTATTCCATCAATTGGTTTCACTTAGCAAGTTTTATAAACTCTATGGTATATACATGTATGGATATATCTCCTTGGGAACATCGTTGATAATGTAAGACTAAGTACTACTCAAGATTAAGGGCAAAAAATTGAGCTAAATTTGACTATTAACCTTAAAAAAGCCAAATTTGACCATAGACCTTTCAAAAAGAGTCGAATTGTTGTTTTTAATGGAAATATTAACTAAAACATTAAATTTTTAAACATGACAATCCACATGTACTCCATCTATTTTCTTTTAATTTTTATGAACTTTTTATATAAAAAAATTTGAATTTTGAATTTTTAGATATTTTATAATTTTTAATTTATTTGTTGATATAAGATAAATCGTGTATGTTAGCATGAAGTACAAGTGGACTGTCACGTGGGATTGTCATGCAAACATTGTTAAAAATTAATGTTTTTATCAGCATTTCTATTAAAAACAATGGTTTGACTCATTTTGAAAGGTTAATAGTCAAATTTAGCTCAAAAAAAGAATGAATACCAAATTGAGAAAAAAATGTAAATGTTGAGGGCTAAATTTATCATTATGTTAAAAAATAATAACCTTAACCTATTAGATAACAACTAATAAAATAACAAAATTAACTTATTAGATAACAACTAATAAAATAACAAAATAATACATAAGTATTTAAGTAAATAATTTTTTTAATAAATAATAACTTAATAAATTCACGTTTAAATTTATAGCATCAAACATTAAGTTATATTACAAGATAAAAATTATCATGTTAAAACAAAAGTTTATATAAAAGAACTCACTTAATTCTTGAATTTAACAGGAATTCGTGAAAGAGATTCTTCAACTTGTTGAGCTTGATGAAATCAAAGATGCTTTAGTTGGCACATGTGGTGTTAGTGGTATATCCACAGAGCAACGCAAACGACTTACTATAGCAATAGAGCTTGTTTCTAATCCATCAATAATATTTATGGATGAACCAACCACTGGTTTAGATGCTAGAGCGGCTGTCGTTGTCATGCGAGTGGTAAAGAATATAGTTAGTACCAAGAGGATCGTTGTATGTACCATTCATCAGCCAAGTATAGACATATTTGAAGCATTCAATGAGGTAATTGAGTGATGTGTTCATAAAAGTTTTGTTTTGTTCATTTCTCATTAGAAACATTGCTCTCAACATATACTTACTATTCAACGACATGATTATAAAGTTCCATAGTTCATTGCATAGGCTTGATAATATAATCCTTCTTGGGTACCATATCATTTTGCTTCTCATATCTTAAATGTATCTTGCAGATTATTTTCATGAAAAGAGGAGGGCAAATAATATATTCTGGAGAGCTAGGTCAAAATTCTTGTAATCTTATTGAATATTTTGAGGTAATCCAAAGTAACATCCTATAGATTATGGACCATCCCATTGAATAAGACAATATCTTCTAATTTTTTTTAAACACATCAAGCAGGGAATACCAGGGGTGTCGAAAATAAAAGAAAACTACAATCCAGCAACATGGATGTTAGAGGTCACAAATCCTTCTGTTGAAGCTGAACTTGGAGTGGATTTTGCCCATCTATACAAAGAATCTCATCTATATCAGTAAGTTCACCATGACAAGTCGAAAATAAGTTGTTTAAACCTTGGAAGTTGACCATAATTGATATATTCAGGACCTTGAATCATACTGGCACTCCTCAAAATAAAAAGGAATGTAGAAAAGCTTAAATAATATATTTTTGTTGCATAATATTGAACTTTTTTATGTAGGAGAAACAAAAAATTAGTTAATGAGCTAAGAGTTCCAACACAAGGTTCAGAAGAACTACATTTTACTAGACACTTTTCGCAAAATAGATGGGAACAATTCAAAACATGCCTCTGGAAACAACATTTGTCTTATTGGAGAAACCCCACATATAACTTGGGGCGCTTGGTTTTAGCCATGGTATCATCTTTGTTATATGGAGCGCTTCTTTGGAATAAAGGGCAAAAAGTGTAAGAAGCTTACTTGAAATTTTCTTTCCCTTATCATATTTATATATCTCTTCCCAGTAAAAAAAACTTAAACTCCCCACAAAAGACATTCAAAAATATACTTTTTTCACCCTTACAACATCATCAATATTTTCTATCTTTGAATTCCTACGACCAAAAGAATTTTTACCATGGTTCTTATCATTTATTTAACCATTGAATTGGTTCAAAATAAGAATACATAAAGTTAGTTTGCCTAAAAGCTCACTTATTACTTTTAAGTTTAAATGTGTGGAACTATGTTGAAATCATAATCATCTTTCATCCAGAGATAAAGACCAGGATTTGTTCAACATAATGGGATCAGTATATGTTTTCATGATTTCTATTGGAGCAAGCAGCTTGCTTTCAATTCTTCCAATCGTAACTAGTCAACGGACTATCATGTATCGGGAAAGGTTTGCTGGAATGTACCCATCCAAAGCACATTCATTAGCACAGGTCCAGAGCTACCCTCACATCATACTTCTTTGCATTCTTAACATGTGAATAATAAACTTTCCCATTTGAAATTTCAGGTTATAATTGAAATACCATATATCTTCCTTGAAGCAACTTTGTTCTTGATCATTTCATATCCAGCAGTCAACTTGTATGAATCAGCTTACAAAGTATTTTGGTATTTCTATGACATTTTTTGTACATTGCTCAACTACAAATACATGGGCATGGCTATTGCTTCTTTGTCTTCAACTTACCAAATGGCCTCAATATGTGGAAGTTTTTGTATCACATTGGTGAATTTGTTCTCTGGATTTCTCATACCACAACCTGTAAGCTAACTCCATATCTTGCTAACTAAAATTACAATTCCTTTCTTTATATAAAATCTCATATGTTGTCTACTTTAATAAGAAACTAAGAATCCAAAATAGTAAAGAGTGAAAATTGAGAGGTCTACTTTTGATATATGATACATTTGACTCTTGCAGATGTTGCCAAAATGGTGGGTTTGGTTCTATTGGATCATTCCAACTTCTTGGACATTAAGAGGTCTCTTCACTTCCCAATATAGAGATATAAATCGAGAAATCATAGCATTTGGAAAGCGCAAAACTATCATCGCCTTCTTAGAAAGCCATTATGGATTCAAGCGTGAGGATTTGCTTCTTACAGTTATTTTACTACTTGCTTACCCAATTTTCTTTGCCTCTATTTTTATATATTTTACTGCTAAGCTTAACTTTCAAAGGAGGTGAACCATAACTAAGTTAAAATAAATTTTATTATGTATAATAATTAACTCATCAAGATTTTCACTGTAACTTAGCAAAATCCTTATTTTAAGCTATTAAACCTTATCCTTTTTCTTCCTTTTTCTCCTTCCAGATGGGTTTTAATTCTTTTCAAAATAATTTTTATATCAAAGACAATATGTTATAATAAAAATCGATAATGACGATAAAACGATCGCAAAGCAATAAGAAAAGAAAAATAAGAACACACAGATTTTACGTGGAAACCCTTTCGGGGAAAAAATACACGGGCAGAGAAAAAGAAATTCACTAATGTTGAAAACTGAATGGTACAAGAGGAGTTCCGACTACATCTATTTAAGGGTTGAAAAACCCTGTTCTAATCAAAGTCAAATAGTAGAAATGTAGTTTTATATGGACTCAACTTGTGCGGTATGGCCCTCGACCTCTCTCCCCCACAGATCCCCTTATTTTTCCACTGTATTTATTTCTTCAACAAGTGACGGGATTCGGGTCACACAAACTCTAACACAATACTTATGGTCTTTTTTTTTGTTTAAATTTAATTTAAATCATACCCAAAATTTTAAGAAAAGTTCAGAAAAAGTATACATAATCATCCCAACAAAAATTCATCTATGTTGCAACCTTTGCAAGACAACTTTATCATAGTGATAAAGATAAAGTAATGGTTATAATGGGTACCTCTCCTATTTCTACCAATGTCAAAGTCAAAGACCTCAGACTTAGACAGAACCTATTCTACACCTATGCTATTATGTATCATGTAAAATGATTACATTGATGACTGATGTAACACCCCTTACCTGTATTCTAAGCCGGAATCGGGCACGAGGCATTATCGGACTTAGTCCTCTTAACCACACGACTTTAATCAATAGCTTTCAATTCCAACTAGACATATCTCTATGGACATCATAACAACCTCATTGAGAGCCTACGAGGCCTTAAACATTCATACGAGGGGTTTCAGAACCTTACCGGAAACCTTTGCGATCTTAAAATTTTTCACCTAAACAGGGGCCACACGCCCGTGTGAAACGGTACACGCCCATGTCCCTACCCCGTGTGGGATTTATTTTCAATTCGAACCTACAGGGGTTTTCACACGGCCTAAACACGCCCGTGTTCTTAGCCCGTGTGCTCCACACGGCCTAGACACGCCCGTGTCCTACCCGTGTGTAAAAACTTGGGTATTCTATTTGGGTCACACGGCCTAGACACACGCCCGTGTGGCTAGCCCGTAGTCAACACTGACTTACAACACCAACATGCAGGGGACACACGGCCAAGTCACATGCCCATGGGCTGACCGTGTGTCATACACGGCCTAGACACACGCCCGTGTGCCAACCCGTGAGGACAAGAGCAAGGCTATTTGCCAAGCTCTTTTCATTCCCCTAACTCACACAATATGGATCCATTCGACATATCATCAAACAACTCATATTTTGCAATATAAACTTCCAAGAGTAACTACATCTTTTCATATATATATATATAACAAAAAGAGCCACAACCATGGCTATATACACAAGAGTTTCTCATTTAAAGGGGCCAACACACATTTGGCCAAAATAACAAAACAATAAACCTAGTCTAGCCCCTATACATGCCATACACAAAATCACTAAGTCTAGATATACCGAGGTGAGCTGATAGTGTGGGCGATCTTCTGATTATTTGCGTATCCCGGCTCTGCTCTTAAATTCTATAAAACAAGGGAAATGAAAGGGGAGTAAGCTTTAAGCTTAGTAAGTTTACATGTAAACAATATAACAATATAGTATGTGCTAAACAATTATAGCATTATATACTAAACAAGAAACAATCCACATTCATAATTATGCTTACTCATTTCTTCCATTTCCACATTTCAACCATATCACAAGCTTAATGTATACACTCATTAGAATGCCTCCCTGCACTTAGCACCACAATGTCACATAATACAACACATCACAATCTCTTAATCAACCACTCATAATCAAATTACTCGGTGGTTTCGCACTTAGCCCACCATCGGTCTTTATTAGGGTGGTATCGCACATAGCCCACCAAAAAGTTTAGTTACGATGGTGTCGCACATAGCCCACCAAATGGTAAATAGATGATGGTATCGCACATAGCCCATCGTAATTAAGTAACAAGGTGGTATCGCACTTAGCCCACCATCAAGTGTTGTCATTACACGTTTATATGACTATTTCGTCATTCATACGAAACTATACAATAACTATCAAATTCAATCCACTTGAATCATACATGTTCTCGATCATGCCATGCACCAATCAACAACAACAATATATATATAAAATGCATCGTTTACACATAAACTTACCTTGGTGCAAAACGTTTCGATTTACGGTTTAATCCGTAACCTTGCCTTTTCCACAGTCAAGGTTGATCCCACGCTCTTCTTGATCTATAACAATAGAATTCACTCATTTAGATCATTCCATGATCATAATGCATCAAAATCTACACTTAGGCAAAAATGACCATTTTGCCCTTGTACTATGGCAAAATTACGATTTTGCCCCTAGGCTCGTTAATCATTTTTCAACTCACTTTCTCATTAAACAAGCCTAGATGAACATTTATTTCTCTTACAACTACTCACAATTCCAACTATTTCATGCATTTATAATACAAATTCAATCTTTGCATTTAATTCCTATTTAGGTGTTTTTATGCAAACACCTTTCACAAAAGTTGTTTCACAACTCCTTAACATTCATTTTCATCCATAAAAATTCAGCTAACAACATAAACTCTCTCATGGCAAGTCCCTAGACTTTCAACCATATCACAAATTATTCTTCTCATTAGCTAGATTAAGCTTTGAGGACTCCAAAAGTACAAAAATTATCAAATAATACCACCAAAATCACTTACTTGTAGAGAAGATGAGTTGCTGAAATTTTCAAGTTTTCAAAACCCCTCTAAGCACGAAATTTTCGGTGGAGATAGAGAGTGAATAGTGAAAGATGATAGTTTTTCTTTTTACCATATTTTATTTATCTTTTCTCACCTAATTCACCCAATTTTGACCAAAAATTAAATGCTCTTGTCTCCCTATACCATATGGCCGGCCAACACTCCTTTATTGGCCTAATTTCACTTTAAAGACCTCCATTTTAAAATTCTATAGCTATTAGGTACCTCTACCTTGAAAAATAGAACTTTCGCACTTTATGCGATTTAGGCCTTTTTCATAATTAAGCATGCTATCGCTAAAATTAAAGCACCGAAATTTCCACATAGCCTTATATTAATGCTATAACACATCAAATAACATCAAAATAAATTTCCCTAACCTCAGTTCAGTGGTCTCAAAACCACTGTTCCGAATAGCCCCAAAATCGGGCTGTTACAACTGAGGCGTACAATAAATATAGATACATGCATATATATATCCACCATATTACTCTGTCTCAAACTCTATCCAAACATTTGAGTTATACCACCAAATCTCAACTTTATAGTCTAGTATAAATAGATTGCAATTATAACCACCTATTAAACGATACTTAGGGAGAGTTACTAGACTTCAACTTGCTTTGTAATCTAACAATTCTCACCTAGAGGGTCAAAACATGTATAGAACTTTGTGATAGCTCTTAAATAGTAAAGCAACACATATACATATTACAACTATTGCTATCAAGAGCATTCTAAGCCAATAAACCAATGACCTACTAGTCGTTGCATAGCTATAAGCCAAGTTTTAACCACAAAGCTTGTAGTGTTACTTCACGAAATGAACCTGACCAATCTTAAAGCTCGAGGTTGACTTGTTATTTTGCTTCTTGCTTGTATTGCAATTAGAGAGGGCATTGGCTACCACATGCCCAGAAGGTGATATCTTATTACTTTTCTTCTGTACCAAGTGGATGTATGAGTAACGGTCATATAACATGGTGTAATCTTTAGGTGGAGAACCTATGCTATCTCAAGAAATATTCCAAGCATAAATGTCAACCTGAATGGAAAATACATGTGGTTATTTTTCAAAAGAAACTTAACCCCTTCCCCCTTCCTCGAGAGAAGAATACAACTACATTTGAACTTAACGATTTAGGTTTAAGAGCTAAGAACTCTTATTCAAATCTTTGTTAAAGCTTCAAGGGGATTGTTATTGATTGTTTATCATAAGAGCATGCAAATAGGTAGTAAATTCCTAGCAAATATGAATCAAGAAATTGCACTCATGGTGGCCACTTCTCAACTCACAATTAGAAAAAAATGGACTACGACAAACAAAATTTGATTGAAACAAGGTATTAAAAGAATGCATTTTAGAATATCAACATAAATTTTTAACAATGGAAACAACAATTTGTAACACCCCTTACCCGTATTCAACGCCGGAACCGGGCACGAGGCGTTATCGTAATAAAATCCTCAAGATCGCCACTTAGGCACTACATGACCACTCTCTTTGGCCATCACAACAACCTCAGTCCCGACTTACGAGGCCTCTCTCAACCACACGAGGGCTCTCGAGACCATATCGAAAACTCTTACGACCTTAAAATTTTTCCATCTAAACAGGGCTCACACGCCCGTCTAAGATTTGGCACGCCCGTGGATGTCACACACGCCCATGGTCACTACCCGTGCATGAAAACTCAAGCATTCTGCCAATGCCCCAGGGCTAGAGAACACGCCCGTGCTCTGAACCCGTGGTGCACACTGACCACCTTAACACGGCCTAAAGTTTAGACACACGCCCATGTGGCTAGCCCGTGGCCAACACTGATTAATCCCACACGCCCTAGGCACACGCCCGTGTGACTAGTCCGTGGTCTATTCTTACTTCAAATACTAACATGCAGGGGACACACGGCCGAGTCACACGCCTGCTGGTGGGCTGGCGTGTCACACATGGCCTAGACACACGCCCGTGTGTCTATCCACATGGACAAGAACAAAACTATTTGCCAAGTTCTTTTCACCCTTCTAGCATACACAATCATGCACTCATTCAACACATCGATATTCAACTCACAATCTTACAATCTCACTTGGATAACTACATCTTTTCATATAATAAAGTAGCCAACAACTACGGCATTATACAAAATAGACTATCCATTTAAAGGCCAACTCATCATAGCCATAAACAACAAAATTCACTAACTTGTCTAGCCCCTATACATGCCATATACAAAACATTGAGTCTAATGTACCAGAGTGTGCTGATAGTGTGGGCGATCTTCCAATTGATCCTCGTATCTCGATTCAACACTTTTGCTCTATAAGACAAGGGAAAAGAAATAGAGTAAGCTTTGAGCTTAGTAAGTTCACACATAAACAATTAAGCAACATAGTATAAGCTAAACAACAATTAGCAATATACTAACATATAATGTACTACTATGCTTACTCTTTCTATCCCTTACCACATTTTCAACACATCATGAGTCACTTACTCATAACCATTGACATGCACCCCTGCATTAAATATCACATTTACACAATATACAACACATCATTATTTCTCGATAATACATCCACACAGCTAATCCACACAGCTAATTCACACAGCTAATCCACACAGCTAATCCACACAGCTAATGTCTCGGTGGTTTCGCACTTAGCCCACCACAATCAATTAATAAGGTAGTATCGCACTTAGCCTACCATGAAGGTAATCATAGTGGTTTCGCACATAGCCCACTAGATAATATACCTAACGATAGCATCGCACATAGCCAGCTCATCGTCATATGCATTAGGATGGTATCGCACTTAGCCCACCGTTTAGCATTATCACAACACATTCACAAATCTACTTACTTAATCATTCATCCATTCATTTCACTTGAACCACATAGGTTCTTAATCATTCTCAACCATGCTATACACTATCTAGCATTAACAATTTGTAAGTATGAATGCATTGTTTATGCATAGACTTACCTCGATACACAAAAGTATAGAAACGTGCAATTTAGTCCACCACCTTGCTCTTGCCTCGGTTTCGATCCGAGCTTTGTCTTTCTTGATTAGCAAGCTTGAAAATTTTGAAGAACCCTAACAATGGCTCTTGAAAATTTCGGCAGCCTTGGAGAAGAAGATGAATGAGTTTTGTCATCTTTTCTCCTATTTTAATCACTTAATTGATAAATGACCAAAATGCCCTTTTTGATAAACTTTCTATTTTAACTCATCCATGCCCAATTTTGTCCAAATATTAGAAATTGGAAAAATTGCTATTTAAGGACCTCTAATTAATATTCTAAAGCTATTTCACACAATTAGCTTCTAGAATCTCACATTTTGCAACTTTTGCAATTTAGTCCTTTTGGACAATTCAACCGCAATTTCACAAAATTACTTCATGAAACTTTCACACTAGCATGCATACGTAGCATAAACCTCAAAAACTCATTCATAAACCTCAAATTTGTGGTCTCGCACCACTATTTCGACTAGGCCCTAAATCGGGATATTACACAATTCCTAGTAGTTCCCTTCATCGTATGCAAGTCACACACACATAGTCTGTAACACCCCTTAACCCTAAATCGTCACCGAAACAGGGTTACGAGGCATTACCGAACATATCAGACAATTTACAAATAATTTTTTAACTAAATAACAATCACATTATAATATAATCATAAATTCATATAAATTTTTTTTTTTTTTTGCTAATTGACTTCATTCATTTTAAAAAAAAAAAAACAAAATTCAATATAACCCATTTATAAATATTTAATCCTCCCTACAAATTTCAAATCGCAACCAAACCAATTCCATTATTTCAACCAATGCATTTATATAGTCAAATATACTTAAAACATACTTGACATAGTGACTTAACAACTTAATTAATGAAAACCCTATTATCATTTCTAATTGGCTCATAAAACTATTCAAACCATTTCAATTCAATACTAATGTCATAAACAATTTCTACCATTTCACTAATTTAATCATCAAAACACCAAATACCTTTCTTTACAACAAAATTATATAACATGCCAAAATAACCATTATAATCTCTATGTACATGCCACTTTCACTTAAAGGAAGAAAACATCACCAAAATCTTTATGCTGGAGTCGGGATCGTTCGGATGCTGAACCGGGACATTGGACTCCTATCAACCTGCGCACGGAAACAACCGTACGCTGAGTATTTCATACTCAGTGGTATTACCATAATTCAAATTATAATACAATAATCAAGTAAATTAAATCATATAACTTTAAGATTTACCAAACTAATTCATATATATAACTTTTCATTTCTCAATATTTACAATTCAATTTAACTTTTCATTAGTTAACATTATATACTTTCATATTGAGCCATTATTTATCTCATGAACATTTAGTTCATGCTTTCCCTTCACATTTTCATATTCAATTCACATTTTCAAATCATATTCCACAGTCACATTTCTTTCCAATGGCTCAACTGATTCATTTCGTTCTATTTAATTTTTCATTTAATTACCTTTATTAACGGACTCGGACTTTGGCGGATACACGGATCCAACCATACACACCAAATTGGCACCCAGTGCCTCATCGGATAGTTCGAAGCAATATTTGACACCTAGTGTCTCATCGGCCAAGCCGAAGAATGTTGGTACCCAATACCTCATCGAATCTATCCGAAGTAATATAATTACACCCAGTGTCTCATCGACTCGAGGTCGAAGAATCCTTGAACTCTTCCAATCCTATGGCATGCCAATTATATCCGACTCAGCCCGACTAGTTAATAGGGTTTCCAATTCTCAATTCAAATTCACTTTCTTTTCAAAATTCACTTTCAATATCAAAATTCACTTTTCCATACACTAATCAAAATACAATTCAATACTAACACATATTTCTCATTCAATTCAATAAAGTTACTTACCTAAAAATTTACTTACCATAAAATAAATAAATTTAAAATTAGTATTTAATAATAAATAACTTGAATTATAGTAATACAAACCCGAATTTACTCGATTATTCCTCGATAACCTTCTCTTTTCCTTTGTGTGCCAATGCCTCAAGTTCCTTGTTAGCTACGAAAATAATAATAATTTACACTATTAATTATAGCATTAATTTATAATAATAATTGAATTTCTATTCAATTTATACCCTAATTCTAATTTAATCCTAACTAGATTTATCTACTTTTCTAATTTAATTCACACTCTATTTCTATTCAAATTTCATCCAAACTCAAATTTAACTACTAAATTTTCAGCATATTTCACTAATTTCGAATTTTCCTCAATTTAGTCCCTACAACATAAAACTTATAGCTTACTTTACAATTTAATCCCTTTATGTATTCTAACTTGAATTTCATTCATTTAAATACCTAATTCATCTTTTTGTTCAACATAAACTATACTTGAAAACCTATAAACTTACAAAATATCAACTTAATTCCATCAAAACCTTGTTTTAAAACTTCTAAAACATCAAATTTAAGATAAAATGACTTAATTTAACTTACCAATTAAACTTCAAGCTTCAAATCCCTAGTTTTCCCTTTTATTTTTCTTTCTTCCCCTGTTTGAATGGCTTCTGCTGTTCTTTTTGTTTCTTTTACTTCTTTTCTTTCTTTTATTTCTTTAGTTTCTTTTATTTACTTTATTTTATTTACTTTATTTTATTTACTTTATTGTTTTAATTACTTAATAATTAATATAATATCAATATAAAATATCTTATGCTTAAATTTTAAGTAAATCAATTATTTAATTACATTTGTACATATTTATTTTATTACACTTGTATAAATTTTGTACCATATATTTGTCAATTATCTTATTTATTTAATAAATATCTATTAAACAACAAATAATAATATTACAAATGTACATATATATTTTTATTCATAAATGTACAATATCATCTATACCATACGCTTGTAAAAATCTTATAATTCAATTAATTATCTAATAATTATCTTTTACTTAATAAAAATAAATAATAAATATCTTATACTTGAATAATACATGTATTACAATTGTATGTATTTTAATTAATACACTTGTATTAAATCATTACCATACATTTGTCTTTATTTGACTTATTTCATAATATAACAATAATTATTATAATTTATAATTTAATATTAAACCTTAATAATCATTAATTAAATATCATGTAATATCTTCAATTCAATCAACTTATGCCGCCTCATATTTATGAATTGGCTTAATTTCCATTTTGGCCCTTTATACTTTCTTTTAATCTATAATTCAACTTTTACACCTTATTCTATTTAGTCCTTTTTCCTAATTTCTCTTAATTAAACTAAATTCATCTAATTAAAACTTAATTAGACACACTACTAGACTCATAATTACTCCTAATAATTATTTACGGACTAGGTTTACTAAGACGGAGGCCCTATAACTCACTTTTTCGGTGCCCGTGAATTTCGGGTCATTACATAGTCAGTCACTTACTTAGGATTCAAGTAAGTCACATTATGAATGTCACAAGTGAATAAATCCATAATTGGATCTAGGATCTATTTTACTTGGGTTATGTCATATGTATTGTTAGTCCAGTCAGTCACATCTGTGTCTCTATCTCCTGAGAGTCATTCGTTTCAATGCCCAAGACAATGTATCTCCCCAGCCAGTTGGACTTAATAGATGGCATAATAATCTTTCAATCGATTTGCTCAATTCTGATTAGACTATGAAATTGTTTAGATTATCTACTAATATAAGTTGTTTTCTTACATTATGATCCGACCACATATTGCAACTTAATATTAGTTAAACATTAGATAACCAATAAGCCAATATTTGCTTACATTTTGCTTTGCGTGAGATAATCGTTGAGGACAGATACAAATGATATTAATGTATAATGGAATTTTATTTAAAACAATTTGTTTGAAAAATTACAAGTATAAATTGACGAATACTCTACACTTAGGGAATTAGATCTTAACATATCTAACCCTATTGGCATGCCTATTGTATCCTAACCACCTCTCTAAGTTTACAAGGGCTAAGTTTAAGTAATAATTCAATTTCATTTATAACAAAATCATAATCCCACATATACCATTTCATACAATTTCACACTTTCATTACGGTACTTATGCATGCATATTTCATGCATATTTCTAATGTAAAATTCACATATCATGTTCATAGATAAGAATTCAATAGGCAACCTTTTTCATTTAGATTCCAGAGTTAATACTTTCTTACTCTTATGATTATAGATGAATCTCAATATTAATAATTGTGCCTTTTACACATAATTTCACATATGTTCAACATCTCATGATAAACATTCATAAAAGCTTATAAAGCTATTTGTTATTTCCTTATTTCAATTTTCCATTACATTTATATTTCATAAAATATCCCATTTTCAAAATTCTTATCATTATACTAGTCAATTTGTAATACCCTTTTTTCATGTTTGCCCACAAATCACTTATTAGCTCATTTTATACCATAACTTGCCCTTTTCTTCACAATTTTATCAACTTCATTAAAATTTCTATTTATCATAGTTCAAGTCAAGTTTCTTCTCCATACTTAGCATAGCACATTACAACTTAATTTCCACCTTTTAAGCTCAAGACTACGGCTTGTTTATACTAGTCTCTATTTATTTTCATTTATCATATTTCATTCACTTATGAATATCAATACTTGACCCCATTTTGGCATCTAAACATTTAAATTATAAAGATTATCGATATTAATACATACAAGATAAAGATGGTTCCTTGAGTACTTACCTTCTTTTAAAAGAGAAAAATCACCAAATTTCTCTTCTTTACAAGTCTAAGACTTCTCTTACTCAAAGCTCCACCACCCACTTAACAACGCTTTCTTTTCTTCATAAACACGACACACATAATGCTCATGTTCATGTAGAAATCATAACATGTAACCTTAAATAGTCATATTAGAGATGTCAAAATGCATTTTCTTACCTTTGTTCTTCACTTTCTCACACTAACTCAAGCTTTCTCTCACTAGCTTATGAAATCCCTCCAATGATGAAGATGATGGTGGAACCAAGTTCAGAAATAAGTTCTCTACAAGATTTTTGCTAGAAAATAAATTGGAAAGTAAAGATTTTTTGTAAGATTTGAGAAAGAGAATTAAGAAGTGAGAAGAGAAACTCTTCTCTTATTCAATGAGAGGGAGGCTGCAAGGGGAGGAAAATATGAAAACTTTTCATCTTTTCTTTCTTTTATTACCATAAAAATCTAATCAAAGTCAACCCATAATTTAAATAAAAGGCCCTCATTTTTCATGAATTAAAAATTCCCAAAATCTATGGCCATCAAAATTCTCATATTTACACATATAAAATAAATTCTAAAATTCTTATTATAATACTCTTGAAAAGTCCCAAGATATTCTTTAATGGGGAATTTACACTTTTACTCATTTTCTCTAGTCACTTCAATAATTAATACTAAATATGACACTTAACACATTAAAACTTCACATAACACCATAAAGGCCCATAATACTATTCAACTATGCCCACACTGCATCCAAAACCGATCTAGGCCATAAATAGAAAATTTGCAATTTGGTCCTTGTGTTTTTCATTTTATTCAATTTAGTCCAAAAATAAATTTTCTGATACAGATACACACTCCATGTTATCTTGATATCAACACACCATTATCAATCCATAATTTCTCTAATTGGTCTATTTACATTTTAATCCTCATACTTTTCTCACTTTTCCAATTTAGTCCTTTTTCCACATTTTCACATCCAAATCTTCTTTATTGATTTCTGACCAAAAATCACTATAATTCCTTTAAAAAATTTCTCTTTATTCGTCTCATGTTTGAATTTTCTCAAAACATCATTATAATGGGTCCTGAAACAGTACCACTTGTATCGAAAAATTTGAGGCATTATAATGATATCATTATCTAACACGTAGTAGAGAAAAAGTGACTAGAAGCCTAAGTCAATTTTTTTTAATATTAAAAGGATTAAACTTGTTGAAACAGATAGTTGTTAATTACTAAGTTAAAATAGAGGGCTTGAATGGAAGTGATGAATGTAGTAGTCACTTCAGATGACACTACAATGAACAAAACCAAAAAAATAGAACACACATGACACAAGATTGTTTATGTAGTTTGATTTTCCTACATCTGCAAAGCTTAACTCAATGAGTAAATCCACTATCTTTAATATTGATACAAGTTCTTTAAGTTTTATCACACCCCGGTATAACAACCTCACTTTTGTATCTAAAAACCTAGATCACTTACGTCTAAGTTCTCCCTTGAGAACCTAGACAACAAACAAAATTGTTTACTCTCTCAAATACACTCACAAAATACATTCCACAATGAACAGACAAGTGCTCTCAATACTCAGTTACAAAAACCTATACAAGTCTCTCAAATGTATAGGGGTTCAAGACTTGCTAACATACTAGAGATCAATTACAATCCAATCCCCTATTAAACAACAGCTAAAAAATAGCAAATACAATACAATAATAAATACCAATGTAAAATGGGCTAGTTGGAGATATGTCTTCAATTTTATCCCAACCGAAGGATCCAATTGCTTGACCCGATTCAATCCAATTTTCAAGATAAGTTGCTTCAAATGGATTGGACATTATAGTTGAGCTTGCATACTTCTACAATATCAACACCATTCAAAGCCCAAGGATTTTGTTTTAAAAATTGTTAGCTTCAAATATGGTCAGTAACAATCTGTCGTAGTGATAGTCGTAGTGGCCACTTTCGTTGGTACTTCGATGACCACATCAAAACACTTACCTCAACAAAATTGATTAACAACACACCCAAAAAAAAAAAACACTTTAAGAACCAAAATGGAAAAAAAACAGTATATTTTATAGACTAAAAGATGCATTAAGCCTATATGATAATATAACTTAAACATGAAAAAAATTGTGAAGTTGTTTATATTTAAAATTTTAATAAAAGAAAATTATAAAAAAATTATCAATTATCAAAATATAAATAACATAATTTAAAAAAAATATAGACAAATCTAAAATGGGATTGAATTAATTATTTATAAATATAAATAGATTTAAACAAAATTTGAGAACATATTTAAGATCAACTAAATTGAAACAAAATTTAAAGCATGCTAGCACCATATATATATATAGGTTTGATTCAATCTATGGAAAGCTTGTATTTAATAAAAGGGTGAAGGTATGGCTTTTTTTTCAGAATAATACAAAAAAAAATAGATTATTTGCTAGAATAATATGAGATTCGTTTATCAAGATAACACGAGGTTTGCATAAAAATCCCAAATCATCATGTAGACTAACAATTTGGGGTTAAAATCAATGCAATAAAAATGTTTAAAACAGACGAGCCACCTTAAAACCCCAAATCCACAACCTACATGTCAATTTGGGAAAATTGAGACGTATGATTTTTGACAAATCGTAAAGACAACTAACGATTTGGGGACAGGGGCCTCATTAACGCCAACCTCCACCCGTCCCCATAAATGACGTTCCACCCTAACCCCTACAAATACCTCCTATTCCCAGCTTCTTTAACCCCACACCACATATCTATCATTTTCTAACCCGACCTCTATACTCCCAAAATCTCTTCCCCACTTTTCCAAACCCCCCAAATAGACAGCCACCAAAAGATTAAAAAAAAAAATTCAAAACCACTCTCCCACAAAATAACCAAACCCTAAACTTAAACCACTTTTACAAACCCTAAATCCATTTAAAAAAAATCCATTTTTACTTTTCCAATAAAAAAACAGTTAGTTTTGTAAAAAAAATATATTTTTTAATTATAATTTATTTTATAATTAATTATTTTGTTTTTAATTATATTTGTAATTTTTTTTCAGGTTTTGAATAATTAAATCGATAAGATAAGTGTCTATACAACTGATAATTTTAATTTTAATTAGAATTTGTTTTTATTAAATTATATGTTTATTTTTATTGCAAAATGTGAATAAATTGTATTTTATTTATAAATATGATTATTATAGGTGAATAATGAGAAGTTATTTTATTATATGTTTAAATGAAATAAATATTGTTATAAATTTATTGGTTTAGAGATTAGTGAAAAATGTGAGAAAAATGTTAAAGTTACAATGATTTCAGAACCAGACTGGCCGATCTGTTGGACCACGAACCGGACTGGAAATTGGTTCCAATATAAAAAATTAGTTAAACCGAAAAAAAGGGGTATTGGACAGCGACCTGGGAATTGAAAAAACCGGTAAAAAATCAGTCAGATCTGGCTGGCCCAAGCCGAAAAATGGGCCCATCCAGCCCAATGTAAGCCGAAGCCTAATTTTAAAAAAATTGGCCCAAATAAGTAATTAAAAAACAAAAACTGAAACTTGAAACTTGAAAATGCTACTGTCCTATCCCCTGCACCACATAGTACACACACAACACGCACACACTTAAACCACCCAAAACCCGTGAGTCTCGGCCAACCTGCTGCCTCCCTCAACCGTCAGTCGTCAGCCCTCCTGTCATCGGATCTGCTTGCTTCAGCTCTGCCGCCCTCTGCTTCCTTCAAATCTGTGAAGGTGAAGAAAAAAATAGAAAACCCAAAGAGAAGTAGAGAACCGGAGAGGAGAAGAAACTTGAACTAATAGAAATGATGATTTCTTTTTCATCCTTCAGCCTTTCTATTTCACATCTTTTCGTCTCTCACAATTCTTTTTATTTGCATTAAATGTATTATTAAATATCAATCAACTTTTAAAATGCACTTAAAAGTTATCTCGAAACCAGCCTACAAACATCAAAAGTAAAAAAAAAAAAGTTGGAAGTGACAATACATACTTATTGGTTGAATAAAAATATAACAAAATTTTTTTTATAATTCAACCGATGCAAGTAAAAGTCAGAACGATTCAACTTCTAATTCAATTTTTAACATTGCAAAATGTTTAAATATTTTAATAAAATAAATATTATTATAAATTTATTGTAGGTGTATAGCAACCAGTGAAAAAATGTGAGTAAATATTGCAGTAAATTTTTTGTTATATAAATTTTCATATTTACTTTTTAAAGTTAAAGAAATTTTGGTTTAAGGGTTAACGTTCTTATGTTAAATAAATAATTGGGTTATAGAAAAGGGTAAAATATTTAAATATATCAAAAAAATTAAAAATTTACGAAATTAGGCCGATCTCTAGAAAATTTACGGAAAAGGGCCATTTCCCCTCAAAACGCGTCCACGCGTCGTACAAGTTTTGAGGAAAAATCTGCAAAAAGCTCTCCCTAGGGGCGCTTTGTTGACACCTCAAATATTAGATATTTATTTTTAAAATTAAATTTAAAAATTAAACAAATTCTATTTTATAAAAGATATTAAAATTAAATTACAAAAACATATAAGAAACTATTATTTTATTAAAAAATAAAAAATTCTTATTTATTAAATATATTAAAATTAAATTATAAAAAAATAAAAAATAAAAAAACTTCTTATTTTATTAAATATATTAAAACTAAATTGCAAAAAAATAAAAAATAAAAAATAACTTCTTATTTTATTACATATATTAAAATTAAATTACAATAAAATAAAAAATAAAGAAAACGTCTTATTTATTTAATATATTAAAACTAAATTAGAAAAAAAGAAAAAAAAAACTTCTTTGCTTGTAAATAATCATTCTTTGCTTTTCCTTGTAAATAATCATTCTTTGCTTTTCCTTGTCAAATTAAATTTTCATTTTCCTTGTAAATAATCATTCTTTGCTTTTCATTGTCAAATTAAATTTTCTTTTTCCTTGTAAATAATCATTCTTTGCTTTTCCTTGTAAATAATCATTAGAATATTACAAATTCTATTTTACAAAAGATATTAGAATATTACAACTAAATTACAAAAATAATAAAAAATAAAGAAAACTTCTTATTTATTTAATATATTAAAACTAAATTACAATAAAATAAAAAATAAAAAACAACTTCTTATTTTATTACATATATTAAAATTAAATTACAATAAAAAAATTAAACAATTTCTATTTTATTAAATATATTAAAATTAAATTACAATAAAAAAAATTAAACAACTATTATTTTATTAAATATATTAAAACTAAATTACAAAAAATAAAAAATAAAAAAATAACTTTTTATTTTATTAAAAAAAATTTAAATTAAATTATATACAAAAAATAAACAACTTCTATTTTAGTGAAGATATTAAAATTAAATTACAAACACAAATAAAAAACAACTTTTTTTATTAAAAAAATAAAAAAAATTTATTACAATTTAAAAAATAAAAAAGCCGATCCTAATCAATGTTGATGCCGGTTGGAATTAGTGCCACATGGGGGCGGTCAACGATTCTGTGCTACCGGATTCCTCCTTCTTCTAGCTTCCTACGGGGTCGTGGAACCTCGGGCGGGATTCCGGTTCCTCCCCTTTGACTGGTCCAGTTGTGGGTGTTGCGAGGATGACCCACCTTGATAAAATAACGACCCCTGGAGGTGTTTGCATAAACCACGGCGGGGTATCTGAATCCCGTATGGCGAAGGAGACTGGTAGAAAGAAGTGCTCCCCGACGGCGCCTCCTGTGATTCCTCACGCGACGATGGCCTCAAGATCGACTGGCCAGCCGGAGTAGTCGGGAACGGACTCGAACCCGGCCATGCATTCCAACCTGGGCTGGGACTGAAAAAAGGAAACATATATGGGTTAGGATACATATAAGGGGTAGGGTACGCACCTGGCATAAAGGGTAAAGGCTGTGATGTCGGTGTCGTCGGCTGAACTGATGGGCCTGGTGACTGTGTGGGCGCTGTTGATGGGCCCGGTGACTATGTCGGCGCTCTTGATGGCCCCGTCTCATTACCCCTTCTCCTTGGATTTAAGGGGCCCCGACGTTCCCTTTGTTGACGAAGTTGATGTCGCCTCTCTTCTTCCGACAACAAATACGGCTTACCATGGATCCTAAACCATGACATGTATTCCGGCACGCACGCTAACTCCGGAACGACGATCGATTCCCGATCAGGTAAATAGTCATACCGGTTCTCCCACGTCTCGATATATGCTGACCAAAATCTTGGCCAATCCATGTGCAACTGCCGTAAATCCACTTTGTGCTCATCATCGAGCACCTCAGGTGGCACGGGAATCGGTTGCCGAAATCCAAATTTTTGTAGAACCCGATCTGACTGGTGCATCTCCACGGTCGCATAGGTGATCAATGGGACCTTCACGTACCAACTGTTCAGATTTTGCAAGAACTCCTCCGGAATTGCTGCCCGAATTTTCAGATCCTCATACGGTGTCTATTGAAACTATATTAACATTACCAAAATATTAGTTATATACATAATACTAGACACTAAATACGAAATACTAAATTATAAATACGAAATTCGAAACTTACTTGTGATTCCGACCGTTGGTCCAATAGAAGCCGTATATATTCAAGCGAGGTAAGTATTCTAGCATGACTCGCCGAATGGTTCCACCTAATTAAATAAATTTTTAGCATACAATTATACTATAAATCTATGTAAGAATTGTAAAATATAACATTAAATTTACCTCGTTATTAGTGGGAATGAATATGGGTGGTCGAGTCGAGGACGTAAAAATGGAAATCAAAACCATGCCCATGACTGCAGTAGTGATAGGCAACCTCCGATTTTCGCTTTACTCGGTCGCGTCGCCCCGCACATCTCCCGATACAACCTCGATAGCACGGCAGACCCCCAACTTAATTCACCGGGTGCTCTAAAATCAACAAGTTTCAGCAGCCATCTCAAGTGTACGAGGTTTCTAGAAAAGTCCGGCATCAGATAGCCTCCAATTATCTGAAGAATGTATGCCCGAGCATGCCGTGTTCGCTCTATTTCGGTCAAACCTCATTCGGCTCGGGGAATGTGTCTCAGAACGAAGCCATCTCGATCCGGCCTCCTCAATTTTATTCGAATGGCACCTGAAAGCTCGTAGCATACGCCATCCAATCACCGAAGTTGCGGACCCGGTGACTCACCGACCCGGCCCACCGGCAATCCCAATCGCAATCGCACATCTTCCAGAGTGATGGTACACTCTCCGCATGGAAGATGGAAAGTGTGCGTCTCGGCCCTCCACCTCTCTATCAACGCACTGATCAAAGGCGGCTCCAACTTGAACCCCCGGCCTATCGTGGCCACGTGCAAAAAACCCGCTTCCCGCAGGTAATTTCGATCAACGGCGATGGGGACCATGCATATTGCGAATATAACATTGCAACACCCGATCTACGTATCTATTTAAAAAATCATAAAATAAAAATTAATTAAAATTGCATAGACCTAAAAAATATTAAATAATATTGAAAAATTAAAATTAAAACTTACCATTTGCATTTGCTCGACGGAGATGTGCTTGTTGTCCTTGTTGTCTAGACGAAGTAATTCCCGACCCATCAGAATACGATCGAAAATTTTAAAATTTTCCAAAAAAAATATATTAAAAAATTAAAAGGGCTTTTTGTAAATAGTAAAGGACTATTTTAAAATTTGAGAGTAAATTTCAAGGACTTTGAGAGAAAATTGTGAGAAAATTGAGAGAATGATTAAAGTGTGAAAAAAATAAAAGGGTTGGGGGGTTTTTTATAGGGAAAATTTTGACCGTTGGGCCTTTTGATCGTTGGGCCCAACGGTCAAAAAATTTGGATCGTTGAGGCAAAGCGCCCCTGGGACGCCATTTGTTATATTTTTCTCAAAACGCTACCGACGTGGACGCGTTTTGATGGGAAATGGTCATTTTCCGTGAATTTTCTAAAAATCGGCCCAATTCCGTAAATTTTTAATTTTTTGGTATATTTGGGTAATTTACCCTATAGAAAATGTGTACTTTTAAGTAAATATTGATTTTTAAATATTTAATTAATTATTGTGTGTAGTATGTTATTAAAGGCTCTAAGTATGGCATTGTTAAGGTTGTCTCACGTGTTTAATTGTAACGACCAGAAAGTTAGTGGTGTCAGAAATGATGGTTTTGAAATCTCATTTTCGATTATCGAGTCTGTAAATATTATTAATTAATATTTAATAGTTAATTGTAATATTATATTGAATTTTGGTCTCGAAATTTTATTAAATTGATAATTAATTAAGGTATAAGAACTAAATTATAAAAGTGATAAAAATTAATCCCTATGAATTTTCAAAATTTTCTAATTGACTAATAGAGCTATTTAACCAAATTGGTAATAGTGGATAGTGGAATTCCATGATGGAATCCACTTTGTTTAGTTTATAATTAAGACTAAATAAACTAGGCTTTAATTAATTATGTAAGATTAATTAGTATTTAATTAAAATATATATAAGAAAATAAATGTAACATCCCAAAAATGGGGTTATTTGGAATTTAATTATTTTTCTTATTACGAACTGCTGTGATGTTATTTATGGAATAATAGAGCTTAATTAAGGCTTTGAGTTGGCACGGTTTGGTGGAAAATTTCAGTTTTTAACTTTAAAGGCAGGGAGCCTTAGCAGGAGGGTGTTATAAGAATAAATGTGGGTAATTTAACACTAAAAAGGCCTAGAATAAGTGGCAAAGTAAGCCCACTTAGGAGCTAGCATGTGACGCCACAAGGGATAGGGGAGAGCCTTGGTTCGAGTCACGAAATTCCCTTTCTTTTTGCACTATGTTTGGACGGCACAAGTGGGAGAATTTTTCTCCCTTCAAACTCTTTTATTAAATATTATTATTAAAGGATAATATGAGAGTTTTATTTGTTTAATTATAGTGATCATAAGAGGATATTCATGGATAATTGATGGATTATTAGGAGACTATTATAGAGTATTCAAAAGTATTCAAATAATTTCGAATGGGTGGCCTAGAGAAAAACTAGGTGTTTGCCGAATTTGGGACTCCTTGTTGAAGAGGAGTGGACGGCTAAGAGACTGAGTATAGGAGGGGAGAGTGCCGAATTCTCTTAAGGCACCTATTCATCATTTGATTCTTTTTCCTTTTTCCCTTTGCAAATAGCCGAAATTCCCTCTCTCTCATCTTCTATTTTCTTCACTTCTTTCTCATTCTCTCAAACCGAAACCACCATTGTCATCTTCCTCTTTTTCTTCTTTTGCTTAACACCAAAACCCTCTACTCCTTTCTTTGTCGAAACCCCTATCTCCCTTTTCCACTATTTCTTTCTTTCTTTCTCTCTGGCCGAACATACTCCATTGGTGTGTCAAATCTCTTTTCTTCCAAAAGATCTACTTTGGCCGAATATCAAGTGGGCATAGGTTCTTCTCAAGATTTCCTCTCCAATCAGTTGTAAAGGGTAAGTGATGGCCGAAACCTTCTTTCCATATTTTCTTTTCTCTGTCGACATCCATAAGAGGGGTAAGTGCCGATTTCAATAGTGTATTAACACCCTTGTGAAACCGATTTCTTTCTAGGAAACTCCGGGATCTCAAAGCAGAAAGGCGGATCTTCCATTCCTTAGTCAATCGATTGGTAAGTGTGGCTAAGGCTTATGTTGTATTCAAAAGCCGAAAGCTTTGGTTATGAGTATTAGTACTAACCCATGGTAGTTGACACAGCAGATTCGGGAATTGAGTGCCGTGGTTAGTAGCAAAGCGAGGAAAGGTAAGATTTCGGGTTCATAAGGAACCCCTTCTAATAATTTGATTTGGCCGAATAGGCCCTAAGACTAATCCCATAGTTGGCCGAATATAGGGATCAGTAGATCTAGGGTGGTCGACCCTTCTTTTTCGGATTTAGAGCATCCAAGGGTGACAGGTGTGTACATACACACTTATAATTAATTAAATGTACTAAATCATGTGTGTGCTAACCTGATCTGTGTAGATTCGGGATTAATACCATGAATGGTATAGGCAAGGAACCGTAAGTCCTTGTTGACTATGAAATATTTTAAGATGCTTTTGGGAAGCATGGTGTGTCTAGTACACGTTGCCTATTGCTAATGATAAAACCTGTACATGTGATTAAGTATATGGTAGCATAAATTATGTGATGTAAATGTTGATGTGGGATTAAATGAGTGGAGGGGGCAAGTGATATTTCGTGGCTTGAGCACCGTAGTTTTGGTAACACACTGTGACTATATGTCACCGCAGGTTTGGTACCTCCGCAGGTTTGGTACCTCATAGCGACTCGCCCCTGTGGTTAACACCACCGTGGGTTGGCCCCACTTGAGATATGGGATCGTCCCGCGCGGATTTGGTATCACACGATGGGTTGGCCCCATCACCGATTTGTGTCCACGGACACCGTGTTTTTTGGTAACACATCGTCACATCGTGACTATATGTCACCAAAGGTTTGGCACCACCAGTGTTTTGGTAACACATTGTGACTACGGTCACCAAAGGGTTTGGTACCACGTGGGGTAGACAAAGGCGTTTGGTTGGCTAGGACGGGTGCATGACTTAGTACATGATGATTGATTATATGTCGTGGTATGAAATTGTTTACATACGAGGGAAGGGTTACATACTGGGTCTTGGTGACTCACCTTCTCCTTTAACATTTTTCAGGTGACTCGTAGATGGCGGTTGAGGAGCCGGTTGGACTCGAGGTGGCCATGCAGTGGACTTGAATAATTGAACTTCAAACTTAGCTACTTTTATTTTATTATTGGTTTATTTTTATTTTGGTTGTAATAAGGCCTCCATAAACTTTACTTTTGTTATTTCTTATATGTTGGATACTTTCTTTAAACTATATTATTAAAATTGAATTAAAATCACATGTTTTCTTAAAATTAACGCGAAAAGGTTTTATCGTGCCATCGGGCACATTTGAAATCTGTACAGCAACCTGACTCAATTAAATTTCCAAATTAATCTAAGTATAGTTTCGGCAAGATAACCAAAAACGAGAAGTTTTCAACAGAACTTAAATTGGTTTTAAAATGGTGTTCAAAAGGTTTTTCTCCGTAACAAATCAAATTCGGTCGTAATGTTTGGGCCGGGTTTGGGTTGTTACAATAAAAGAAATTGAAAATCATTCTTCTTCATCATCTTTCTCACATCGTTTCTAAGAAGAAAAGAAGAGGGTTAAAACGTCCAAGCTTTAGCCTTTCATTGGTAAGCCGTTTTTTAGTTCGTTTCTTGTAATTTTTATGTTTTTGAAATCTCGGGAGCTTAATTTAGCTAGCTCAAGTACCAATTCGTAAAATTGTTTAAGTTTACAAAAGTTTTCATTATTGAATCTTAAAACTTTTGGTACTAAATTGATAGATTTTGAGCTTAGATATGAAAAAGGACTAGTTGGTAAAGTGAAAATTGTTAGTTTTGAACATAGGGACTAAAGCTTGAATAATTAAAAATTAGCATGAAATTAATGTAATTATAGATATTAGAGGGCTGTAGAAGAATGAAATTGAGATTAGTTTCAAAACTAAAGCTCAAATTTGAAAGATATGGTAATTTTAGTTTTAGGGACTAAATTGAATAAAATACGAAACTCTAGGGAAATTTTGTAATTAAAAATTAAAATGACATATGCATATAATAGGATGTTATAAAGTATTTGGAAGTGATAAATTGAATTGAATTATCATATAGATCATGATTTGAATTAACTAGAGGATAATCGGGAAAAAGAAAAATTACGAAATACTCCTTGCAATTTAATTCGTCTACTGATTTTTCCAGGTAATTTAATAAGGTATAATTGTGTTTAAATTCTTATGAATTTTATATTATGAATCTTTGTTTGTTTTGTTGTACTTTGAATTATTTGCAATTTAGTATTAAAGTGTGATAATTGGACTAAATTGAATAGAGATAAATATGAACTCATGTGATGGAAATTACCCTGATGAAAAATTCATAAATATATCATACACATGGTTACAGGTTGATTTTCGATGATTCTGAGCTCCAGCATTTGCTGCGAATTTGAAGATACATGAGACCCAACTTTAGCTTGGATTGCTAACTTGATATCGTTTTAAAGGTTTAGCCTACACTGGTAACCTTACATGTATATACAAAGATTTGGTCAAGCTATTTGATGTGTCGATAAAGGTTTAGCTCGAACTGGTAACCTGACACAAAAATATGTTCAGCTTAGACGAGCCTCTGATGTGATTAGTACCTATATAATTGAGCTTGTTTACTGAGTTTCATCGGGTAAAACTAATAATACAAGTTGAGAGGCATAATCAAATGTGGAATTATTGTATGAGTTGAATATAAAGCCTTGAGTATATATATTATTAACTCAATTATGATGGAAATATGGTTAAATTGATGACTTAGAAGATATGAGATGTCATGCTTCATACTTGATAAATTACATGATTGAACATGTGTTGAAGCTCACTATGTTGTGGTTGTGTTTTGATATGTTAGGTAAAATTTGTATGCACATTAGTTTAACGTGTATAATTGTTATATGAGGTAATTAATTGTTTAAATACCTATGAATTTATTAAGCATTTGTAATGCTTACCCGTTTTTTTCCTCTTTTTGCAGATTTTGGCTTGCAGAACATGTCGATCGGATTCGTGAGGAGCTCACACTATCCATATCTGGATTCGGTAGACTTTTGATCATTTGAACTCAATTATACGTGACATGTACTTATGAGTGTCAAGTTGTTTGAATTGTCAAGTTTGGTTTGAACATAGTTGTCAATGAACTTTATGGTAATGGCAATTTGCTCATGTTCATAGATTTGACATTATGCTATGCATATAAGGATTGGCAATTATAATGAGTTAGGTATGCATGAATTAACTTGTTGTATGGAATGGATAAGTGGCATGAAATGGTATAAGTAGGTTGAATGACTTGTATTGATTCATGTATCCTTGTTTTGAATTGCTGCCAAATGTGGCATATTGGTTTCGTGGATTGATTAGATGATTGTATGTTATATTTTGGTATGTTTTCAACAGGTTTATCTTATGCTAAGTGCGTTGTTTTGATCTAATTGAAAGGTTGGTTTGAAGCAAGTACCAAATAGCCTAGTTTTGTATCAAACAAATTCCTCATCCCGACGTCGAACTTCCCTCGTCGCAACGTTGGCCAACAGTTTGTGATGTCCCAACGTCAAGTGGTCCGACATCGTGATGTGACATACTATCTGGTGACGTAAGGACGTGGAGAAGATCACATCACGACGATGTTTTGAAATTTTGAATTCTTTTACAGTTTGGTCCTTGCTCGATCTTGGGTCATCTTTAGAGCTTACGTAAGGTTGTATAAGACTCGTGAAATGTTTTAAATTGTACTGAATGATTGATATGATTGAATTATCAAATTTTTTTATCTCAAGTTTTCTGTTAAACGTCTTTAACTGTTCCGTTTTGTACTGTAGCACTCCGTATTTTAGTCCCAACAATTGGGATGGGCGAGGGGTGTTACACTAATGATCTGCAAAATGTAGTAAATTTAATTTAATAGTTATAAGATTTTAAAAATAAATTTAATTTTTTTATTGAAATGATTGACTAGATAAATTGGTAGGCTATTGATTGCATAATCAGGGCCAGTTTTAGCTTGATTTAGGGTTGATAGATGATCGAATCCGTGAATATTTGAATGTTGCTTGATTCGGATATGTTGTAAACATAAGGCCATGCACAATTTTCCCAAAGTTGGTTTTTACGTTGTTGGAACGATGGCAATTGGAGACGTATACTTTTCACCTACCATTAGGAGAGTGTACTATCACTCTCCAAGACATCGCAGTCATACTTGGGTTACCCATTGGTTGGTTGGTCGTAGCAGGGGATATTGAACTAGCCTTGACTAGTTTGTAATGCTTACCTTTGAGTAGTTCCTCCAGATGATAAAATCATTGGGTCGTTCGTTATACATACATGGTTGGACAAGTTTCCTAAAGTGTTACCAGAGGTTGTGGCAGATATAGGCGTGAAGTATGCCACACGAGCATTAATACTGAAGCTCATTGTTGTTGGATTTGGTGTCCTAAATTTAGTATATTCATTTGTACATTTGTAAATTTTTTTGAACATATTGGTTTAATAAAATTATTCATGAATTACATTAGTACCATTTGTATATTGTCCTCAATGGTTTTTACATGCAGGGCAAAATGGAAACAAATATTAGTGGTATTACATGGTCGGATCATAATATGGAAAGACAACTTGTATTAGTAGATAAACCTAAACATTCCTTAGTCTAATCGAAAATGAGGAAATTGATTAAAAGACTAATATGTTGTCTATTTAGTCCAATTGGGGAGATGCTTTGTCTTGAGCATCGGAGTAGATGACTCCCAGAAGATAGAGACATAGATATGACTGATTGGATTGAAAGTACATCGGATAAGACCTAAGTAGAATATATCTTGAATCCTTTTATGGATTTATTCACTTATGACGCTCATAATGTGGCATACCTTAATCCTGAGTGGATGATGAAAATGTATGCGTGACTCGTATACTTTAATGTAAGTAAAAGCTTGAGTTCAAATAGATAAGGAACTGAAAGCTGGTGCATTGGGTGTACGACTTCTACAGTATGTAACATCATTCACAATAGTGGAAATCATAGCCCAAGACATGGGTAAATAATATCCTCTCAGTAGCATTACATGGCAGATGAAAAGTAGACGTGACCACAGGTCATTTGTCTTTATGATGGATGACTTAATTACTATTTGATATTAATTGACTTTTCATTAAGGAATATGTAATGGTTACCATGAGATAAATATGATCATATTGGGAGAACGAATTTAAGGATGTCCTATGAGAGTAACACACTTATAACAAGGTTATTGAACGAGAACTGGTCGAGTAGCTTTTTATTAGGGAGAGCTCAGTCACTATACTATAGTAGAATGACTTCATGACTAAATGAGTTTATAATTAATAAGAAAAATGTTGGACTTTAATTATAAATCATTTGAGTCCTAATCACATATGTCCAATCGGTCCTTTTGTTAGCTCGTTGAAACCAGAATTGAATTGCATGTTGAATCAAATGAACAGAATTGGATAGATATGATGAAGTTAGAGAAATGGGTTATGTAACACCCCTTTCCGACCTAGTCATCTGGTCCAAGCTACAGGATACCACATTCTTTGTCGGAGCAATTACATTCAAATAAAAGATAGTTTCTAACAATTTAATACTTTATATACATTAACATGATCATTGCATCATAATATCATAATATATAATCTGAATCGGGGTTTACGCGAGCTTACGAAAGCTATTTTGATAACCCAAGACCATTTGAGGACTAAAATACAAAGTTTCAAAATATATTGTGCTGGCGTAGTGACATTAGAGGTGCGGTGTCGCAACTTTCAAAATAGTAGGTTGGTGACACAACTTAAGGACCAAAATGTAAAGTTTCCAAACTTTACCAAGTTGGGGTCACGACATTGAAGACAATGAATTGGCATCATGACATCAAATAGGGGACATTAAGACATTAAAAATTGGTGTTGCGACAACCATGGAAATATTTTGTAACTTTAGAAGCTGATGTCATGACATCCATGAGGTGGTGTCACGACTTTGTAGGTAGAATACAATGATTCCTATCCTTTTCGATTTCAACCTATCATTCACATAATAAGGTAAGTTTTTCGACCTATAATGGCAACATCACAAAGCATAATTTCTTCTCAATTTCTTCAAATCACCAACCCATGCCAACTTATGTAACACCCATCGCCCATCTCCGTCATCGGATTAGGGTTACAGGATGCTACGACAATTAACAAGTCAAGAATATGCAATTTCAATTCAATATTCACTTAAAACAGTCATTTGTAGATAATCATTTAATAATCATATCATTCATACAAAAACGGGGCATAAATCAAACCTACAAATATTCAAAGTCAGTTTAGAAACAAGAAGGGAGTAATTTGAAACAAAATAGAAAAGTATGGTAAAAACAGAAAATAGGGGTCACACGGTCGTGTGGTCAGGTCATGTGACAAGCTAATGTCATGTGGTGCTATGGGACATAACCGTGTTATTCAACCGTGTGAGAGGACTAAGATCGTGTAGGTTGAGGCAAACGACCGTGTCTCTAGACCGTGTAACATACTGTTGTCATGTGTACCAATTGACACCTAAATCAAACTGAGCATGTAACAAGTCGTTTTTCAATGATGTCAAAAATACTAGTTTCGGGACCACAAATCCTACGAGTAAGATCGTAAATATTATTATTTAATATTTATGAGTCAAATATAGAATTACGTTGAAATTTGATTTAATGATTTTTGTTAATTGAAAGAATAATTAGGTTTAGGTTCAAGTGATATATCCTTTAAGTCAAGTGGTTTTAAAAAATGAGGTATCGAGACCTTATTTCTATAAATCGAGCCCATAAATATTTTATTAAATATTTATGGGGTGTTATTAGGGTCATATTAAAATTTGGTTAAGAAATTTTAATGTTTAGTTAGTTAATTAATTAAAAAGGACTAAATCATAAAAGCTGTAAAAGTTAGTTTCTATTAATTAATTGATCAATTTCAGATAGGTACAATGGTTTATGTGACAAATATTCCATATTGAAAAGGTAGGTACGGTTGATGTTGTTTTATTATGTTAAAATATATGTTTTATTAGTTAATAGAAAAAAAGGAAAAAAAAAAGAAGAAAAGTTTAAGTTAAGTTATAATAAAAAGAAAAGCAAAACAATTTATATTTTTATATTCTTCTTCCTCTAGCTGAAAGACACCATTGTTGAGTCAAGGAGGTTCGACCAAACTTCTACCTTTGCATGCTTGTGTTTTTTAGATCCGTTTTTAATGATTTTTATGTTTTTGTTATCGTATTAGCTTAATTTAGCTAGCCCAGGGATCAATTTGTAAAATTGTTAAAATTTTAGGGACTTTCCATGAATGAATTGAAAGTATTTGTGAATTTGATTGATAGATTATTAATGTTGGTAGTTAAATATAGGTATTTTGTAATGTGATTTTTGATGATTTTAATGTTTAAGGATTTATTTGTGAAAATGGTAAAAGTTAAGGTAAATATTGTGAAATGATGGAAACTATGGGTTGCTTAGAAGCTCCATAAAATTTGTCTAACATGAATTTTTGCTAATTGTGGTTAATTTGTAAATTTCGGGATTGATGACTAAATTGCATAAATGTTAAAATATTAGGGGTAATTTTGTAAATTCACAATTGATGTGGATTATAGATTTGAATTAACTATGTAAGTTATTTGAATTATTTAATTGAATGAAAATTATTATCTAGATCAAGAAAAGAATCAACCGAATTTAAATCGAGGAAAAAGGTTTTGGACTAATCATCAACTTTACTTTTACATCCGTTGTAGTCGAGGTAAGTTCGTACTACTTGTAACAGTCTGGGTGTGTGTGGGAGGTCCCAAGTTCAAGCCAAGCCTTTGGCTAAATTTTAGTATTTTTCTGAAGAAAGCCTTATTTTTGGTCAGTAGGCTTTTAAGTAAAAGTTGGTAGATAATTAACAGAATGGGCCTGCTAGTTTGGTGGTTAAGTGGAGTGTTGGTGTGAAGGAGGTCCTGTGTTTGAATCTTAGCTTGGACTTTATTTTTGCTCGTCCGTCTAGAAGAGTTTGAGATGGACTAAAAATCTGAGTAGTGGATTTAGTGGGGAGTTTGGTAGAGAAAATTAAGGGAAAAGATTTTAGGGTTATCATTTTATGTTCATCTTTTCCTTTCCCCAAAACAAAATTTTCGGTTTTCTCTTCTCCTCTTCTCCCTTTTTGTTGTTGTTCCCTTTTCCATTGTCTTCTTGCTGCCGAATTTTCTTCTAATTTTTCCCTCATCCTTTCCTTTTTCGATTCTTTTCTTTCAATTTCGTTATGCTTCGTGGACTGCACGCATTCGGTAAGTTTAGTTTTAGGCTAAACTTTAATTATGTTTTGTTCAAATATTAAGAAGGGTTCGTTTGGTGTTTAGGGGTTTTTTAAAGGGCTGAATATCAATCAACGGCGGTCTAAGGGCATGGAATTCCTGATTATTCGATTGAAGGTAATGGTTTTTCGTTCGATAGATGAATACCCCGTTTCGGGTTTAATTCAATTCGATTGTTTAAGTGATTAATGGAGTGAAAAATCGATCAATTGAAGGTTGGGGATTGCTTGGAGTTGCTTTTACGGTGAAAATAATACAGGTGTGTACCCTAAACGCAGAAAATGGGATTCGATGAAAAGCCGAAATTGCTTCCTGTCGAGAGATAAGAGAAAATAGTTTTGGACAGTAGCAGTAGCCTAACTTTGAAAAATCATAAAAAACATGAAAATTGAGTTAAAATATGAAATTAAATTTTATTGAGTCTAGTTTTTCATGGAAAAAACAATGTAAGCAATGGAATTGTAAATTATGAGATATGATAATTTTTGTGAGACAAGGTCAGAATGATTTCGGGTTCCACTGTTCTGACTTTGGAAAATCATAAAAAAAATTAAAAAAAATAATTATGGATTATAATTTATATGCTTAAAATTCTTAATGAGTCTATTTTCAAGAGAAACAAACGGGAACATCATCCGAATCCTATACTAGGAGAAAATAAATTTTTAGTGAAGAAGGGTCGAAACTGTCAGACAGCAGAACATGGATGACTTTTAAGAATTAACTGTACTTATCGGCTAAACCATAAATTCTGAAAATTTTATGGTAAGAAAATATGTGAGTCTAGTTTCGGAAAAATCAAGCGGAACTTAATTTGGAATTCTGTAGCTCAAGTTATAAATAATTTAGTGACAATGACTCAAGTAGACAGCTTTGAATGAACATATAAGTAAATAGTGAAAACATATATGAATATTTA
Source organism: Gossypium sturtianum (assembly GCA_025698515.1). NCBI lineage: Eukaryota > Viridiplantae > Streptophyta > Magnoliopsida > Malvales > Malvaceae > Gossypium > Gossypium sturtianum. Next base: position 39,197,955 of record CM046949.1, read on the forward strand.
GCTAGCATGGGTTACATTAAAAATAAATCACACGGCCAATGCCAATTTGGGCCGTCTGGGCCACACGGGTAGGCCATATGGGCGTGTGAGCCCATTTTTTTGAAATGTTCTATAAGGTTGCACGGGTCGCCCAAGTCGACTGTGGACCCACTGTAGGGTCGGTAAGCTTTACTTAGACCCCTATATAAGTGATCTGTCTGTCTGATTTCTGTACTAAGCATGTATACTGATCTGAATATATGAGTTTAAATTGCATAGTAGCATGTCATTCTTGTATGTTGCATTGCATCGGGGTGGGTTGATTATGATTGGAGGAAGTATCCAAAGGCTCTTAAGCTCATATCCGCACTTCACCGCAAATTTCTGATTATGTGCCGCATTCGTACAACATGGTGTGTGTAGTGGGTGGGTTGATTTTATCCCCACATGGTGTGTAGGGTTGGACAGAGTTGGTGTGTAGAGGCTGGTGGGTAGGACTTTGTTCTCTCGCATATCTCGTCTAAATGGGCTAAGGCCCTATAGTATGTCCGATTCTCGAATCTGAGTGGGCTATGGTCCACACCGCTTTCAGAATGGGCCTGCACTCAAACCGTGAGATTATGTCCGCTATCCGATATCTCTGTGTGTATGTTTTCTGTGGGGATTACACACTGAGTTTGCGAAAACTTACCCTTTTCTTTTTAATCCGTTCAGGTAATCCCCAGCAGTAGGCGGATCGGTGCAGCGGAGGACTCGGCGGTGACCACGGTTCTGGATACTTATTTATGGTTTATTTTTAATTCGCTTTGGTTATATTTAGGTAAATTTTATGTAATAAGGCCTTTTGGATTTTAGTTTAAAACTTGGGATGATTATTTCATAAATTGCTAGCAGTAGGACAAGACGCGAGTTTTCAAAATAAACAAAGGTTTTATCAAAATACGTACGACCTCGCAAATCGTTTTAAAAGCTTCCACAACGTATAAAGTTTTGAAAATGGATAATGAATATATAAACGACACATTTTGACGATAGCCTAAGATACCTAAAAATGGTTCTAACGCAGTTACGTTTTCTAAAGCACTATCATGTGACATTGCCAGATTCGGCCATAACGTCCAGGCCGGGTTTGGGGTGTCACAGTTCGTATGAAATTGAATTGTGATAAATGATTCTGGAAGATATATATGTGTAATCCGAGATAGTATTGACAAAGTGTCAAAGTCCGAAAAAGTCCCGTATGAACCTAGGAATAGATAGGATTCATATGTCATGACATAGGTTTCTGATATGTGATATCGTGTAAGACCACGTCTGGGACGTTGGCGTCGATTTGAGATTTACGTGTAAGACCATGTCTGGGACATTGGCATCTTATTTGATTCGTGTAAGACCCTGTCTGGGACAGTGGCATCGACATTTGGTTACATGTAAGACCACGTTTGGGATGTTGGCATTATACGAGTATTCTGAGTTATCCGAGTATCCTAATCGATTCCGAATGGTTCAACGGGCAATTCTGAGAAATGAAATACTATGTGAAATGCATAATTGTTTCAGGTACGTTTGAGATGTACTCTATGTTTGAGTATGAAAGGTAAGTATTTGTGAATTTGCTAAAAAGTAATATGTGCATAGAAATGTTGAGACATAATGTGATATATGTATGAATGTGATATGATCCAAATAAATACATAAAGATGAGATTTGTTGATAAGCAAATGGTTAGATACCATTGAGCTAGAAAGGATAAATATGAATAAGCTATTGAGATATGTTAAAGTTTTTGTATTTGAAATGGTTATAAATGTTTATTATGATAAGTTTATTTGTATATGGCTTACTAAGCTTTTGAAAGCTTACATTATGTGTGTTTGCATTGTTTTATAGATCGTTAAAGCTACAAAAGGCTCGGAGATCGTCGAGGATCATCACCACACTATCAAACTCCATTTTGGTACCTTTTGAATGTGTACATAGCTTAGTATGGCATATATAGGCTAGTTAGTTTGGGATTATGTTTTGAGTTGTATATAAATAGCCATGTGAGATGGCTAGATAATGATTATGATATGAATGAGTAGTTCATGCTAAATGATGCATAGTTTGGAATGGTTTGATGGCTAATGTTTGAGCTAATAAGATGGTCAAATCTATGATAATTTCTATGATGCAAAGTTGGTATGTTTTGATGAAGGCTAGTATATTGAAATGATAAGTTTTTGGATGGTTTTGGCTTAGGAATGCTTGTGTTTAGAATAAGATATATAGTTCATAAATTGGTATGTTTGTTATGCATTTGAAGGGCTAGGAAAGATGGATATTTTTGGTGTTTTTTGGTTGCATTTTGAGGGCATGAAATGTGTTTGTTTATGCTTGTAGGAGTGACCCTAAATGGGTGGCAAATTGGCCTTGCAAATGGCCTATATTTGCCCACACGGTTGAGCACACGGGCCTGTGGCTCGACCTTGTCATTCAAATTTGCAAATTGAAATAAGTCAAGCTCGACCACAGCTGGACACACAGCGCAGTGATCGGCGTGTGTGGTGTAAGTCGATGTTTCGACACGGGGTGAGGCACACGGCGTGTCTCGTGCCGTGTGGACAAGTCAATATGTATGCCCTGTTTTCCACGGCTTAGACACACGGGTGTGTCTGAGGCCGTGTGAGGCACACGGCCTGCCCACACGGGTGTGTGACCTCTGTAACTTTGAAAAATGTTTGATTTTCGGCAAAATTTTGTATGATCCCCGTTTAGTCCCAACCCCTTTCTAATGCATGATTAAGGTCTCGTAGACCTCATTAAGGGACTATATGCTTGTATTCTGCTATGATTTGATGATGTTATACTTTATAATGTGAAATGTTCGTAAAAGTTTACGATTGTCCGGTAATGCCTCTTAACCCTAGACCGGTGTTGGTTACGGGTTAGGGGTGTTACACTACTATTCCTATGTATATAATGATTTTTACTTATTACATGTTTTATTATAATTGGATTTAATATTGTTATTTATCTAGTGAATGATTAGAAAATAAATAATAAATGAATATAGTGAGTACATGATATACCTGAATAGTAGGCCTTGAGCCGATGTTTATTTAGCAGGTACTATGTACCAGTGAAACAGACCGTAACGAAGGCTTGAGATCCTGCATGTGTTATGGATACTTTAAAGCTTGTGTGAGTAGCATCGTGAGTCGATTAAATTTCTAAAGTTATCTCGAATGAGTGTTATCCTTTCGATTATTTGAAATGAGATGTTATTATAATGATAACTTGGTTTATGATCATTTATCATGTTGTATTTTAATAATATGAATTATCCATGTCTAACTATTTTGGAAAGTTGAAACAATGGTATATTTGTAAGAATTGTTAGTTTCACGCTTTGTATGTTTTATAATTAAGTATAAAGGTTATATGATTTATATATGTGAGTTTGAATATGAAGGTATGAACACTTTAAACGGAAAAGTGATGCTTATTTGTTACTAGATAAATGAAGTGTGTAGATGGCATATTTATTATTATAGGATCTAAGGTATGTTGGAAATTGTTTATTTCATTGTTACATTTACTAACCTTACGAGGTTTGTGTTGTATAGAATAGTAATATATATATATTCTAATGAATGAATTTATACATAATGATTATGTGATAAATGGTTTTATGAAATGGCTATACGAAATGTTTATATAGAAATAGATATATGAACGGTTATTTGAAGTGTTTATACGAAATATTTGTTGGAATATTGATCGTTATGTCAGAGTCTTAAAAATTTATATAATGAATGATCTAGCCTAGAAACTAACTGTGACAACGATTGAGGCAAGCGCACCTATCGAACAGTAGTATAGTTTAGTGGCAAGACTGGAATATCGAACCCAAATGAACCAAAAGTACTAATACTAACTTTCTTTCTATTATTTAGCCTAAGAATTGAAGTGAATTATTGTTTAATCTAAAATTAACTAATTACTAAGCTAAAGACGCTAAGACAAAGAGAATGAATTGGGGAAATACTTGTGGGAAAAACCAATTGATTAAGACAATACCCAAGGAAGAATCCACCTAGACTTCACTTGTTATCTAACTCTGAACTGCATTTATGTATTCACTTGACTTGATCCGTAGGATTCCCTAATGTATATTAATACCTCCGTCGAGGCTACTAACGCCTAACCCTAGGTTGATTAATTGAAATCTCTTTCTAATTAAAACCCCTAGAATTGCATTAACTCGATCTATGGACTCCCATATTAGGTTTGACCCTAATCCGCAGATTTTCGCCATCCTATGTCTAGGGTTGCGATCACCCGCTTAATTATGCTAGATCTACTCTTAGACAGGGGACTTTTGTTCCATCGCTAAGCACATCAATACTTGAATCAATACCCTGAAATATCAAAGCAAGAATTAAGAACACATAATTAAGAAAAAATCAAGTATTTATCATATATTTCAGAAAACAATAACAAGATCCGTCTTAGGTTTCATCCCCCTCAGGTATCTGAGGGTTTAGGTCATAATTATAAAAGAATACATCTCAGAAGAAAAGATAAAACAAAACATAAGAAAAACCCTAAAACCCCCTGAAGGAATTGAAGGAGAGTTCCTCCGTCTTGAGTATGACTCCGGCTTCTTGAGATGAATCAACTGGCTTTCTTCGAGTAAATCCCATGATTCCGACCTCTCTGGCTCGGCTCCTTGGCCTAGCTGGACGCCGTCTGACCAAAGCCCTCTAGGGTGTTTATATAGGCTTTTGGTATGGCTTTCTTTGCCTCTAAGTACCCTATTCCGAGTGAAATTCCTCTTTGTCACGGCAGGGACACGCCCGTGTGGCACGCCCGTGTGAATCGACTTCAGGCCGTGTTCGAGCCTGCTAAAGGGGCACGACCATGTGCTTTGGGCCCAGGCCGTGTTGATTTCCTACTTTGGCCCATTTGGCCCGTTTTAAGCCTGTTTTCCGTTCTTTTCATCCTCCTATGCTCTCCTGAGTATAAAACATGAAATTAAAGGATTAAGAGCACCAAACTCCATAATTCGAGGGATAAATCATCCAAAAGCATGCTAAATGTGGAGATAAAATATGTTACTATTACGGTTTATCAAATATAAATATGTGAAAAGGGATAACTGAAATGAATATTTGAACTAAAGATATTAAGTGTTAAGTGAATATATGATGGATGAGTTATGTACCAGATGTGTTTTTGGGTATATTTGACAAGACAATAAAGTTACATGTATTACATATGAACTCACTAACCGTGTGAGATTTGTGATGTGTATAGGTGGTTAATGAACTTACGATCAAGATATTGAATTATATTGTTAAATGGTTAAGTTACATTCTTTTTGTTAAGTTAAAGTTTAAGATTATACGAGCTTACTAAGCACTATTTACTTAAGTAGTTGTTTTCTCCATCTTGTAGGTCATCGAAAAGCTCGATCGGTTGGAATCTAGTCGGAGTATATTCACACTATCCATTCTTCTTCTCGGTAGAAGATTTAGTTATTTTGTTGTCGGGTTATAAGTGGCATGTACTAGGAGCCTTTAAGTTAATTTGTTTATGATGATGTTGTTTATAAGTTAGTTTGAGTAAGCTTTGTGGTTGTATATCTATGTTTGGTATATTTGGGTTATGTTTGAGACTTGAAGTTGTTTTGGTCATTAGCTAAATGCCTTTTGTGATTAGCTTGATATATGGTAAATGGATGTGTTGAAATGGAGATTTTAGTATGCCTTAAAATTAATGTCATGTAAACTTTGAGTATGGGATTGATTAGATATTTAATTTGTGGTGTCAATGAGGGCACATTGGTTAGGCACCTAGGTTGGATTTTTGGTATGTTATATATTTGTTTGATTGAGTTTTGAAGGCATGAAAATGGTTGTTTTTTTGTTGTGTCATGATATTTATGAAATGACATTATTTTAGGCTTGTTTTGGAAGGCATATTTAGTGCACACGGCCTGGGACACGAGCTATCACATGGCTGTGTGCCATACACGGCCTACTCACATAGTCGTGTGTCTTATTAATTTTTAGGTGCAAGTTGGTCCACACGATCACAGAGAGTTACACAGCCTAACAACACGGTAGTGTGATCCAACATCGAATACACACATGGTTTGGCACATGGCCTGCGACACGGCTGTGTGGCCCTATTTCAAATACCCACACGGGTGGACATAGGGGCTGGGACATCGTCGTGTGTCTAGACTTCCAATGTTCACACGGCATGGGCTATGTCATATGGCTATGTGACCCATGTTTTAAAATTTTTCAGGTTTTTCCAGAATTTTCTGATTTGTTTCGATTTGATCCCAGATTGTTCCCAAACTATTTTTAGGACCCCCTAGACTCGATTTAAGGCCCATAAGGGTATTTTTTTTCATGATTAGATTCAATTATTATATGTTAGCATTTAATTTGTATAAGTGCTCTGTTGTGAAGTTAAATGTTCTATTTTCCTCGGTAATACTCCGCAACCTTAATCTGCCAACGGAGACGGGTTAGGGGTGTTACAAAGCACATGACTGTGCCACATGCCCATGTGAAGCACACGGCCGTGTGTCAAACCATGTGAACTTAAATGTACCTTCAAATGCAAGTCATATCATTTCATGCTTACTTAAAACGCAAGTATGCCATTAATCACTCATTCAACCTATTCAAATCACAGCAAAAACATACCAAAACATGTCATTTACCTAATTTTAACCAATATGTCATACGACACCATCACAAACAACATTCAAGCCTAACATTCAACTTCAGTTTCTACCAAGTTCAAACTTATTTAAATAAGGCCATATAAGGTGACAATATGCTATAATTCAATCACCAATTAACACTCCTTTTCAAAGCATATGCACCATATATTAGCTATCAAAAGAAAACCATACATATATACCAATTCATAGCATCCAAAACAACTTCAACCAAAGTATTACCTATTCAAACATTACCTATCACAAGTAATTCATCTATATGCATTTCATTCCATCATATATATATTCCATCACATATCAAGCAAATATCACATTCAAATCTCTAAACTAAGCTATGATCCACCATATCATTTAGCTCAAACACTTAACTTATATACATGCACAAAATATGTCACTTATAAAGAACATAAATAAACAAATACAAGATACTCCTATTACATGAAACATCCCAAAATAAACGTTTTCAAAGTCTACCAAAAGATAGCTGGATAGTGTGATCTTCAACTTGATTTGATCGCCCGATTTGGCAAAATAATATTTACAAGAAAACAGGAAAAACAACACGAGTAAGCTTCAAGGAGCTTAGTAAGTTCATAGGTTGAAACGATATAACTTACTGTATAAACTTAGTTTAATAATTAAAAAATAATTAACTAACATTAACCCTGTCAACCACAACCTTTCAATAGGTGAGTTCTAAATAGACGAATTGTAATAGCCCAAATTTCAGTGATATCAGAAATAGTGATTCGAGACCACCAAATCTGACAAATGAACTCGTAGATTATATTATTTAATATTTACGAGTCAAATGTAGCTTTTAAAAGATTTTTGAAATAGTAGATTGTGTTTTATAAAGATTTATTTGGTCAAAAAATCGAGAAAAAGAGGTATCGAGATATCGGTGTTATAAACCGAGTCATAAATATTTTTATGAATATTTACGGAATGTCAATAAGGTAGTATTAAAATTTCATTAGAAAATTTTGACGTTTGGGTGATTAATTAAATAAAAAGGACTAAATTGAAAAAGGTGTAAAAGTTGCTAGAAGGATTAAATAGCTTAATTGTCAAATGAGAAAGGACCTAAAGTGCAAATAAGCCCAAAGGAGATATTTTGGGCGGCAATAGCTGAGAAAAATAAGGAAATGGGTGAAATAAGGGCAAAATTAGAAAGTTACCAAAATTAGCTAAATAAAAATGGGACCAAATTGGAATATCTAGAATTCTCTTCATTTCTCTTCATTTTCATCAGCTGAAAAACATCCATGGAAGAGGGTTCAAGCTGGTTTTCATACTCTAGCTTCATGTAAGTTTAATTCTTGCTTTCTCCTTGAAATTTCTATGTTTTTGGACTTTTACAATTGGGTCCAACTTACTATGTTATTAGTTTTTGATTCCATGGCTAATTTTTAAAGTTTCTATGGATGAGTGCTGGAAGCATATCATGAATAAACATAGAATTGAAGCTTTAATTTTGATATATGATGATTTTATCAAGTAAAATTGATGGAAATTGACTTTAGGACCTAATAGTGAAAGAGTTTGGAATTAAGGTCTAGTGCTAAAGTTTTGATTTTCAAGGGTTATGAAGTTGTTTAAAATGGTAGAATAAAGTATTAATTGAGAAAAATTAGCCCAATTGAGGGGTTAATTGGACAAGGACTGAATTGTATGAACTGTGAAATTTGGGGCAAAATGGAAATCAACACTTTGCACTAAAACAGTTTTGGACAGCAGCAGTAGTATAACTTTGAAAAATCACCAAAAATTGTATAAATCGAATTAGAGGATTAATAAAATATGTAATTAAATATTATTGAGTCTAGTTTCTTATAGAAGAAACGGTGTAAGCAATAGAATTGTAAATCATGAGATATAATAGGTTTTGTGAGACAAGGTCAGAATGATTTCGGGTTCTCCTGTTTTGACTTTGGAAAATCATAAAAAATTGGAGAAAAATAATTAAGGGATTAAATTTATATTTTTAAAATCCTTAATGAATCTATTTTCAATATAAATAAATGGGAACATAATTTGAATCACGTATAAGGAGATAATTAATTTTTAATGAAAGGGTCGGAACTGTCAGACAGCAGAACAGGGGTGATTTTAAAGAATAAAATGTACTTATTGGCTAAACTAAAAATTCTTAAAATTTTATGGTAATAAGATATGTGAGTCTAGTTTTAGGTAAAATTAGCGGATCTTAATTTTGATTTCTGTAGCTCAAGATAAAAATAATTTAGTGACTATGACACGGATGGACAGCTTGATTATTTACATAAATAAGTAGTGAAAATTATAGATAATGTTACTTACAAGTGTGATATTTATACTAAGGATGTGGATGGAGAGGAGGAGGAGGAAAAGAATATATGAATGACTTGTGTATAAATTGATCACATGCCCGATTATAATTGATAAATGTTGAATTAGAAATGATATATTGTTTTATTTGGAATATTTATTATGAAATTATGATTATCGTTATAATACAAAAATTTAACTTGTGAGTTTATATGGCTAAATTTTAGTGATCATTTGTTAATTTTATGAACTTCATGATGTGTTATTTCATATGTATTGATGATAAAATCGTGAATAATGTAAAAGCATGAAAATTGAATAAATGATCAAATTGAGCACTTGATTCGCTGACAAGATGAATTGATTTTAAAAGACCATGGTTGAACCATGGCAACAAGTGATAAGTGATAGCTTCGCTACACTTATCTGATCAAGAGACAAGTGAAAGTGATAAGTGATAGCTTCGGCTACACTTATCCGATCAAGGACAAGTGAAAGTGAAAAGTGGTAGCTCGCTGCCGATCGATGAAAATGGTAGCTCCGCCACCGATTAGTGAAAAGTGGTAGCTCGGCTGCCGATCGATGAAAAGTGGTAGCTCGGCTACGATTATTGAAATAGTGCTAGCTTCGCTACAAGTGACAAGTGATTTACGTGTAAGACCATATCTGGGATATGGCATCGGTGTGATATGTGTTTAAGATGTAAGACCATAGCTGGGCTATGGCATTCTAGTGAAAAGAGATGAATTGACGGATAAGTCTGATAAACCGTAATATATACATATTTTAATCCGACATTTAGCATACTTTTTGGATGATTTATCCTTTGAATTGTGGAATTTGATGCTCCTAATCCTTTAATTTCATGTTTTATACTTAGGGAAGCATCGGAGGATGAAAGAAACGAGAAACAGGCCGAAAACGGAGCAAATGGGCTTACCTTAGAGACTCACACGGCCTGGACTATCACCCACGGCCGTGCATTTCGAGTAACAATCGAGACACGGCCTAGAACATCGAGACACAGCCAGATCACATGGCCATGTGTGGCAAACAGGATCGACCACGGCTAAGGGAGTCGACCACGGGCGTGTCCCTGTTTTAACCAAGATGAGTTTCATTCAGAATGGGATACTTGTGGGCCAAGAAAGACATTCCGAAGCCTATATAAACGCCCTAAGTATAACCTAAAAAGTGGTCTTTTATTGGGGCCGAAGCCAGAGAGGGCTGAACTCAGGGAATTACTCTAGGAAAGCCAGTTGCTCCATCTCAGAAGCCGAAATCACATTCAAGACGGAAGATCTTCCCTTCAATTTCCTTCAGGGGTTTTAGGGTTTTTCTTATGTTTTGTTATTTATCTTCTTCTGATATGTATTCTTTTATAATTTTGAACTAAACCCCTCAAATACCTGAGGGGGATGAAACCTAAGACGGATCTTGTTATTGTTTTTTGAACTATATGATAAATACTTGATTTGTTCTTAATTATGTGTTCTTAATTCTTGTTTTAATATTTCATGATATTGATTCAAGTATTGATGTGCTTAGCGATGGAGCAAAAGTCCCCTGCTTAAGAGTAGATCTAGCATAGTTAAGCGGAGTTGCTCGCAACCCTAGAAATAGGATGACGAAAATCTGCCGGATTAGGGTCAAACCTAATATAGGAGTCCATAGATCGAGTTAATGCAACACTAGGGGTTTTAATTAGAAAGAGATTTCAATTAATCAACCTAGGGTTAGACGTTAGTAGCCTCGAAAGAGGTATTAATATAAATTAGGGAATCCTACGGATCAAGTCAAGTGAATAAATCGTCTGGTTCAGAGTTAAATAACAAGTGAAGTCTAGGTGGATTCTTTCTCGGGTATTGTCTTAATCAACTGGTTTTTCCCAAAAGTATTTTCCCAATTCACTCTCTGTGTCTTAGCAACCTTAGCTTAGTAATTAGTTAGATAAATATCAACCCCATTTATTTTAGGCTAGATAATAAAAAGAAAGTCAGTACTAGTAATTTTGGTTCCTTTGGGTTCGACATTCCGGTCTTGCCACTAAGCTATACTACTGTTCGATAGGTGCGCTTGCCTCAATCGCGGTGATAGTTAGTTTCTAGGCTCGATCATTCATTATATAAATATTAAAACTCTCAGAGACGATCAAGTTTTTGGCGCCGTTGCCGGGGAACTAAGATATTAGGGACACTTGATTTTTATTACTTTAGCCATTTTTTTATTTTTTTATTTTTGCAATTAATTTTTATTTTATTTCTACTTTGCTAATTTGTCTTTTTTCCTTGCTTTTGGCAGGAATTCTAGTTTATGACTAGAAGAAACCCGACAGGACCTCTACTTTATGATAGTGATATAGAAGGAACCGTTCGCAAAAACCGAAGAGAAATTAGGCGAAGCCTACAATACACACAAGAAGAGCAAGAGAACGATACTAATAACACCGAAGAGATGGCTGATCCCCAGAATAATCCACTTCCTCCGATGGTGGCCGAAAATCATGCTCCTCGAACTATGTATGATTATGCTAAACCTAATTTAACAGGAACTGAATCAAGTATTGTTAGACTGCTTTGTCATTTGCAATTAATTTTGAATCAAAACCTAACACTATACAGATGATACAATAGTTTGTTCAATTTGATGGTTTGCAGGACGAGGATCCTAACACACACTTAGCGAACTTTTTGGAATTATGCGATACGTTTAAAATTAATGGCGTTTCTGATGATGCCATTCGCCTTCGGTTGTTTCCCTTCTCTTTAAGGAATAAAGCCAAACAGTGGTTGAATTCTCTTCCACGAGGATCAATCACTACATGGGAACAAATGACTGAAAAATTTCTGTTAAAATATTTTCCGCTGGCTAAAACGGATAAATTAAGGAATGATATCTCTTCTTCTTTTGTGCAGATGGATTTAGAGACACTTTACGATGCATGGGAGAGATATAAGGATTTATTGAGAAGGGGCCCTCATCATGGGTTACCATTATGGCTACAGGTTCAAACCTTCTATAACGGTGTGAACCCCTCAACTAGGCAGCTTATCGATGCAGCCGCCGGTGGAACCTTAAATAACAAAACACCTGAGGCTGCTTATGAATTCATTGAAGAGATGTCACTGAATAATTATCAGGGGCAAGTTATGAGGACAAAGCCGACAAAAGCCGCCGGAGTTTTCAACCTCGATGCAGTGACAATGCTATCAAACCAGGTAGAGCTTTTAAGTAAAAAAATTGATGGTTTATGTGGTTCCTCGCAGGTACATCCAGTGATGCGGTGCGATACAAATGGAGGAGGGACGAACAATACAGAATGCCCACCCTACAACCCTGGCGTAGAAAGCGAGCAGATGAACTATATGGGTAATACTTTTAGATCTCAAAATAACCCCTATAGTAATAATTATAATCCAGGTTGGAGGAACCACCCAAACTTCTCATGGGGAGGTCAAGGAAATCAAGGAAATCAGAGACAACAACCCCCTCCAGGCTTTCAACAACAGCCCTACCCATGGGAAAAGAAACCGAACCTTGAGGAGATGCTGGAAAAGTTCATCTCGACATCAGAAACTCATTTCCAGAATACCGAAACGGCGTTGAAAACTCAACAAGAATCACTTCAAAGGATTGAGAATAATTTTGGACAGCTAATCAAGTTAGTTTCCGAAAAGCAACCAGGTAATTCACCTAATTCAAAAGAGCATGTGAAAGTAGTTACACTAAGGAGTGGAAAGGAGTTGGTTGAAACTGAAAGAAAGATGCCAAAAGAAATTGCTAAAGAAAAAGAAGAGGAAGTAAACGAGAATGTAACGCCGGCATTTAAAGAACCACCAATTACATATCCAGCACAGTTGAAGAAAGACCGCATGGACGCACAATTTGGTAAGTTTCTTGAACTCTTTAGACAATTACATATTAACTTACCTTTTGTTGAGGCTATTTCGCAGATGCCTACATACGCAAAATTTCTAAAGGAGCTCTTAACGAATAAAAGGAAGCTTGAAGAACTGTCAACCGTGGAGCTTAACGAGGAATGCTCAGCTATTCTCCAGAATAAGTTTCCAACCAAATTAAAAGATCTAGGAAGTTTTACTATTCCTTGTTTAATTGGTAGCTTAAATATTGAGAAGGCATTAGCTAACTTAGGTGCCAGTATTAATTTAATGTCTTATAAAATGTTCAAGCACCTCGATCTTGGGGAACCGAAACCCACTAGGATGAGTATCCAAGTAGTCGATAGATCTATTAAATACCCTAGGGGAATTATTGAAGACGTTTTAGTTAAAGTTGATAAATTCATATTCCCTGTTGACTTTGTTGTGCTCGACATGGATGAGGATGTTGAAGTACCTTTAATTTTAGGACGGCCATTTTTAGCCACGGCTAGGGCTAATATTGATGTAGGTAATGGTAAGCTTGCACTCAGGGTAGGTGATGAGGAGGTTATCTTTAAAAATTTATGATGCTATGCGATACTCTAAAGAGCAAGATGATTCATGTTATTTTATTGACTCTATTGATCATTTTATTCAGGATTCTTTTCAGGAAATAATACATAAAGACACGCTGGAACTGTGTCTTGTTCAAGGCGAGGAGGCAGATGATGATGCCAATGATATGGGGGAGACAAAAATTGAAATAAATCCTAATAGCCCCCCCTAAGACAAAAAGAGTATGAGGGCATTGAAATAAACGACAAATCTAAACAAAGGCCCTCTATTGAAGAACCCCCCAAATTGGAATTGAAATAGTTACCAACACACTTAGAGTACGCATTCCTTGGGAGCAATTCTACACTACCGGTAATTATTTCTTCAGACCTAGAACCCAATGAGAAAGAAGAGTTACTACAGGTGTTAAAGGAGCATAAAAGAGCCATAGCTTGGAAAATCTCTGACATAAAAGGGATAAGCCCATCATTTTGCACCCACAAAATCTTAATAGAAGATGAATATAAACCATGTGTGCAACCTCAAAGACGATTAAATCCCAATGTGAAGGAAGTTGTCAAAATCGAGGTAATTAAACTTCTAGATGATGGAATTATTTATCCTATTTCTGATAGTTCTTGGGTAAGTCCTGTGCAGGTTGTTCCAAAGAAAGGAGGCATGACTGTCATAACTAATGAAAAGAATGAACTAATTCCAACAAGAACAGTCACAGGTTGGAGAGTTTGCATCGGCTATAGGAAACCGAACGATTCCACAAGAAAAGACCACTTTCCTTTACCCTTCATTGATCAAATGCTAGAAAGATTATCTGGACATATGTACTACTGCTTCCTAGACGGGCTCTCTGGCTACTTCTAAATCTCCATAGCTCCTGAAGATCAAGAAAAGACAACATTCACATGTCCATACGGTACGTTTTCTTATCGAAGAATGCCTTTTGGATTATGTAACGCCCTGCTTACCACTTTTCAGTACGCATGCTAGCCATCTTTGACAAACTTGTGGAAGATATCATGGAGGTATTTATGGACGACTTTTCAGTATTCGGTAATTCACTCCACCTTTGCCTTAAAAATTTAAAACGAGTCTTAATGAGATGTGAGGAAACGAACCTTGTGCTTAATTGGGAAAAGTGTCACTTCATGGTTCGAGAAGGGATTGTGTTAGGTCATAAAATTTCTAGTAAAGGGACTGAGGTTGATAAAGCAAAAATTGAAACCATAGAAAAATTACCTCCTCCCGCCCGATTAAGGCTATTAGAAGTTTTTAGGACATGCCGGTTTCTATAGAAGATTTATTAAGGATTTTTCTAAAATAGCTAAGCCTTTGACGAAATTACTAGAAAAAGATGTACCCTTCAATTTTGATCAGGAATGTTTAGATACATTTAATACTCTAAAGACTAAATTAACAAATGCCCCAATTATTATTGCACCTGATTGGAATTTACCCTTTGAACTAATGTGTGATGCGAGTGATTTTGCAAGAGAGTGCGCTTTTAGGTCGATGAAGAGACAAGCATTTCCAACCAATCTATTACGCTAACAAGACACTGACAGCCGCGCAAGAGAACTACACCACCACAGAAAAAGAATTGCTAGTTGTGGTCTTTGCATTTGATAAATTTAGACAATATTTAATATCATCTAAAGTCGTCGCTTACACTCGACCATTCAAATTTCCTTCGTTATCTTTTAACTAAATCGATGCAAAACCTAGACTCATAAGATGGATTCTACTTTTACAGGAATTTGACTTGGAGATTCAGGATAAGAAAGGAGCTGAAAACCTGGCAACAGACTGCCTTTCTAGACTTGAAAATCCACATCTTAAAGAACTTGATGAGAGTGAGATTAATGACTCGTTTCCTGAAGAACAACTCTTGGTTATATCCGACGCCGAGGTACCTTGGTTTGCAGATATCGCAAATTATTTAGTCTGCTAATGTATTACTGTGGGTTTGACACATCAAAGAAAAGAAACGATTCTTTACTGATGTGAAAAACTATTTTTGGGAGGACCCTTTTCTTTTTCGTATATGTGCATATCAAGTAATTCGAAGATGTGTCGCAAAGGAATAAGCAAGCAAAATCCTAGAACATTGCCATTCAGGACCCACAGGAGGACATTACAGTGTGACGAAAACAACACATAAAACACTCGAATCAGGTTTTTATTGGCCCACTCTGTTCAAGGACGCTAACAGGTATGTTAATTCATGTGATAAATGTCAGAGAACAGGTAATATCTCTAAATGCGATGAAATGCCTTAGACATATATGCTATCATGTGAAATATTTGATGTATGGGGAATCGATTTTATGGGTCCATTTCCTAGCTCATTTGGGAATAAACACATCCTCGTAGCGGTTGATTACATGTCAAAATGGGTGGAAGCTCAAGCTTTACCCACTAATGATACAAGAGTGGTAGTGCGATTTCTCAAGAAACTTTTCTCTCGATTTGGAACACCTAGAGCAATTATTAGTGATAGGGGTACTCATTTTTATAACACTCAATTCGAGAAAATCTTAAAGAATATGGAGTACACCACGCAATGACTACCCATTATCACCTCAAACCAAAGGGACAAGTCGAAGTATCCAATAGAGAACTTAAACGTGTCCTAGAAAAAACTGTAGAATCAAACAGAAAGATTGGGCAAAGCAAAGTTGACGACGCTTTATGGGCTTATAGAACCGCCTTTAAAACTCCCATAGGAACATCCCCATACAAACTTGTTTACGGGAAGAGTCATCATTTACCATTTGAACTCGAACATAAAGCATTTTGGGCGATAAAATTTCTAAACTACGATCTTAAACTTGCAAAGTAGAAAAGATTGATGCAGTTGAACGAGCTTGATGAGTGGCGAGCAAAAGCCTAGGAAAGCTCACGATTATACAAAAAAGCAACAAAGCGACGCCATGATGCTCGTCTAAAGCGACCTAAACAATTTGAAGTTGGAGAGCTCGTGTTACTTTATAATTCAAGACTCAAATTATTCCTCGAAAAGTGAAATCAAGATGGTCAGTCCATTCGTAATCAAAACTATTTTCCCCTCACGGCACAATCGAGGTAACTCATCCGACTTATGGCACTT
This sequence comes from Gossypium sturtianum, assembly GCA_025698515.1. NCBI lineage: Eukaryota > Viridiplantae > Streptophyta > Magnoliopsida > Malvales > Malvaceae > Gossypium > Gossypium sturtianum. The sequence goes on from CM046949.1 coordinate 39,214,549, forward strand.
TCAAGGTAAATAAATCAATGATCAAAATTTATAATGGTGAAAATTTTAGGGATATAAGAGAGGAGCTTCAGCTCTGTGAACCTTCATATAAAAATGAAAACAGGGTAAGTCTAGCTTAAGACTTTAAACGAGCGCTTCTCGGGAGGTAACCCGAGCACTAACCTCATCAACATTCATATTTCTGTTTTTAGCATCTAACCAAGAACTAACTAATTTCATAAGCGCAGGATTTCCTTCCCACACGGCCTAGAACACGGGCGTGGCCATGGCCGTGTGGACACCACGAGGAATCATATGGGCGTAGCGGAGACCGTGTGGGCCAAGAAAGAAAAAGAATTTCCCAACACGGGTACGATAAAACACCAAGGCCATGCGATGAGGCCGTGGCCGAAACTGAGTAAACCACACGGGCTGCAATTAAAGAGGCCACGGCCGTACGATACAGCCGTGGTCGATACTGAGTAAACGATAAGGGCGTGAGACACGCCCGTGCCTATAAGGCGTGGTCGACACTGACTAAATCAACACGGGCGTGCTATCAGTTACACGGGCGTGGGAGAAGCGAACAAAATAGCGCACGACCATGCGATACGGCCGTGTGAGCCAACACGCCCAGGTAAAACGGGTGTGGGACACAACTCAAACACACGTAAACTCAAAATTCTCGAAACACATGGGCTAAAAATGATCCACACGGGCGTGTGACACACCCATGTGCCCTTATTTCTATATAAACCCCTCACTATTCATCATCTTTTTTTTCCCAAATTAGTTTCCCCAAACCCTAGCCGTTTTCCTTTCTCCCCGTACTAAGTTCGGCCACCACCATCAACAGCCCCCTCATCTTGTCTCCTCTCCCTTTTTCCTCATTCCCTTCTCTATTTTCCCTTCCTTATCTCCACACAAACTAGACCACGCCCGTGTGAGTACAACACGCCTGCGCGCCACTACCATGCCCGTGCTCCAACCACCGCCTTAACCACGCAATTCCCTCAACAATCTCCACCAGTTTACCCTTCTCCACTATCGTTTGCTTATTTCTTTAACATTTTCATTATTTTTCAGTTTATTATTTGTTTCATTGTTCTTATTTCATGATTTAGATTTTTATGAGTTTCTTAGTATTTGCTCTACTTAGTTTAATTCTATTCTGATATTTATTCATAGTTTTAACATTCCTTGATGATTTACTTAAGAAACTATTTAGAACTATTAGGAATTGCATTCTTGGCTGGCAATAATACTTGAATCATTGAGTACTCTTCATTCTACAGAAACATAATGTCGTCTTCCCGAGGCAAAAAAATCGCAGTCCCTGTTTCGAAAAAATGAAAGGTACCCGGTTCATCATCAACACGTGCATCTGTCGAAGTACGACACCCATTCTTACAGTTTCCTCCGAGATCCCAGGAGGACCTTTTTCAGATACTTCGCGCGCGACCCCTTGGCATAGGGAGGCGCATTGATTGGACCGCCTTGGAGCAGGTTCAACTAGCCGACGACATCCGGGCCCTCCTGACTACCGACCCATGGGGGCAATTCTTCGAGATCATTGAACCCACATACCTGGAGCTCACTTTGGAGCTCTGCTCCACATTCCACCTCCAGACGCATTTGTGATGACAAACCACGATGACCCCAAGCACGGTCCATTCCATCTCGAGGGCATTGTACGTGAACTGAGTGTCCCACAGTTCGGGGTCGCCTTGGGGCTCTACACTGACGAATTCATGGCTGACAATGATCTCGAGACACTCCATCGCCACATCCTTAACTCCCCTTCTAGATGTTGGAATAACATAGCCCCCGCTTCAGCCTCCTATGACCTTAGTCGCTCCAAGGCGACAGCTCTAGCCCCATCCCTGAGGTACTTACACGCCATCTTAGCTCATACATTGACAGGTAGGCGAGAGAGCACCAGCGTCGTCAACACTCACGACGCATACTTCTTATGGTGCATGGCGAATGGGCACATCTTCGACTTAGCCTATTTTATAGCTCGCGCCATTCAACATCAGACGGAGTAGCATAGGAGAGGGGTCATCCCTATGGGTCATTACATCACACGTCTGGCTCGGTATTTTGGGCTCCTCAACACCGCCTCTTAATCCTCCTCACTCACACTGATAGGACAGATGCCCCCACAGGGCATCCAGACGATGATCCACATGAGGATGATTGAGAGCCGCCGTGGGTTCGATCCTCCCTAGTATCAGCTAGTGCGAGCCACCGAGCAGGATAATGTAGAGGACATTACTGATGATGTCCCACCACAGCATGAGGAGCCATCTTCGGCACCATACCCCCCTCGCCGACCAGTGAATGTGGCCGCTTCAATATCTGACATCTCTGAGCACCTCACTCGGTTCGAGCAGTACTGTACTCAGCAATTCACCGACACCGCTCGAAGATTTGACGGCATTGAGGTGACTCTTCAGCAGATTTGTCATCACCTTCACATATCGCCGCCTCTACCACCTCGTGACCCAGCAGATGACGAGGACCTTTAAGTCCTTTTATTTTCTTTATTATTTTCTTTATTATTGTTATTTTTATTTTATTTTAGTTTATTTTCTTTTATAATTGAACTTTTTACCTTTTTTATTTTAAAACTTTCATTAGTAATGTAACGACCCGAAATTGGGCCTAGTAGGATTGGGCCCATTGGACCTTGAGCGTAGAAGCATTTTAAAATTTATGGGAATTTGAGAATGACATTATTTCAAGTTGGACTTTTTAGGAAGGTGATTTTGGAAAGTTACGGGGTTCTATGAAGGCTCGGGGTTGAATTGGGCCCTAGTAAAAATTTGGTGTTTAAGCCTATTTAGGAGAAATAGTAAGTGGCATCAATACTTATGAAAATAAGTATTCAATTTGCTAGCATAATTGAGCATATGGCAAAGAGGATATGGCATTAAGTGAAGAGTATGGAGGGAAGAGGTTCGAATCCCCTTGATGCAAAATTTTGACTATTTTTTTGTTTTCTTTCCCTAAGTGTCGGCCATGATGATATATAAGACAAGGTGCACTTTTTAATTTTGGCAAGGTGGCTAAGGAAATAAGGAAAAGATGAAGGTAAGGAAAGGAATCAAAAGAAAATGAAGGAATAGGGAACATGTTGGCTTAAGGTGTGGAAAATGTTTTGGAAAGAAATTGTTGGTCAACATCCATCCTTGTGGCAAGAGTTACATACGGTTTTGCTAGGGAGAGGGGGGAAACCGAAACTTTTTCTTGCTTTTGAGTGTTCTTTTGGCTTTCTTTTTGAGAGTGACGTTTTGGGTACTTTTTCCTTGAGCATATCGGGTCATCTCCTTTTCAATCTTTTTCTTGTCGAATTCTTAAGCCCTCTCTTTTCTTCTCCGATTTCCTTCCTACTCATTCCTCTCCATAGCCTAACATTTTCTCTCTTCCCTAATCCTTAATCGGTTCTTCCTCTTTTTCCCTTCCACATCATTCGATTTTCTTCGCAGTTTAATTCTCTTAGTTGAACACTCTCTATCGTTTTTTTTAATATACTCATTGCATCTTATGAGTTAATCCTTGTCCGAATCACTGTCCTGTTCTCCCCTAGAGTGGCGCTACAAGGAAATTAACAATCGGTAAGTAGTAGTTCTCTCTTTGTCAATAACTTTGTTTCATCCGAGTTTTTCCTTAATAATCGAGTGTTCTTCTTTCTCTCTCGTTGGGTCTGAGTTACATTCTTTTCTGTGATATGGCCATCGTTGGACTTAGGGCTTTCAACAAGGTGAAGGAGCACAAGTGATTTGTATTAACCAAATCGTTATCGTCGACTCGTCAAGCAAGTGGGGTAAGAACGTTGTTATAAGATTTGTTTTGGTTAAAGGTGGGATAATTGCTAACGACTCTTTCGCTCACCAAATATTGTTAGGACGAGATTTCAGTAGCCAAAGGGTAGGATCGATTTTGGTGCACTTTGGGAGATCACATTCGTGGTAAGTGGAGTTAGCCTAGTAAAGTGTTTTTAGTTACGATTATCAAAGTAGAGACTAACCTTCTATCAATTATCATTATAGGTGTTGAAACGGTAGAAAGCACAACTCGTAATCAAGGTGTGTAATCCCGTACCCTTCCGAATATATGTTTGAAATGGTCTGTAATCTCATACCTCTCTGGATGTTTGTATGAAATGTTCTATGATTCGGTCAAAATACTGAAGAAAATCGGAAACCGGCATCCGTGACCACTCGAGCGTGCGTATATTCGTAGTGGTAACCATATTTTTGCAATGAAACAGTTTGGTCAGCAGCAGTGACGTGATTTTGAAAAATCACGAAAAATAGGATAAAGAAATTTAGAAGGTGAAAAAGATATTGAAATAAAGCTTACTGTGTCTATTTTTATATGAAATAAACAGAGGAGGAAGAGGAAGTTTATATTCTTGGATATCTTAATTTTAGTGAGACTGGTTCTGATGGACTTCGTGGTTCCCTATTCTGTCTTGGAAAAATTGGTTAAAATTGTAAAAAGTGAATTATGAGTTATAAGTTACATGTATGGATTCCTTAGAGAATCTATTTTCAATAGAAACAAGTGGGAGCAGTATACGAGAACCGTACAGTGAGATATTTGAAATTAAGTTAAGAGAGGTCAGAATCATTGGTCAGTGAAACAAGGAAAACTTTAAGGAATAAACTGTACTAAAACGCTAAGCCAAAAAATCTGTAAAAATTGTAGTAAGAAGATATATGAGTCTAGTTTCAAGGAAAATTTACGGATTTAAATTTCGAGTTTTCTAACTCGAGTTATAGTCAATTTAGTCAGTATGACGCAAATGGACAGTTTCAAATTTTTATGCCCAAATTAGTAGTTAAGTCCGGGGTTGTGAAATTACCAAAATACCCTTAGAGTGTAAATTACCGAAAAACCCCTGGGTTGCGAGATTACTGAATTACCCTTAGTGGGTAAAATTACCGATTTACTGAAATGCCCCTATGGGCCGATTTGATAGATTGTTATAATGGGTCGATTTACCGAAATGTCCTTATGGACCGAATTACTGAAATGCCCCTATGGGCCGAATGATCGTATTGCTTTAATGGGCTGATTCATAAAAAGTATTCAATAGTTTAATGGATGTTATTTTTATATGGATGTTTTACGATTATGTATGATGCATCTTTACATATTGCATGGGATGGGAAAATTTGAATGAAGAGAAGTATAGACCGGTGGCATTGCCACAAATTCTGATATGGGCTATGTGCCAATTTAAATATGGCTTTGTGCCATCGTGATTAAGGCTGTGTGTCGATTATATTACCGTATATGATACTCTGGTGGTTAAGCCACAAAATTATTATAAATGGCGAAATTGTGCCGCAAATTGGAGAGATCAAGCGGGGTGGGTTGACTTGATCCCCACAGAGAGACTAGTTGGTACGGGGAGAGCGGTTGGATGGGTTGGGTTGCATTCATTTGCTTCATATATATATATATATATATATATGTTCTGTTATGATAGTGGGCTCCGGCCTAAGATGTTGCTATATGGGTTCAGGCCCAGTGGATGACGGTAAGGGATTTCACACTGAGTTCTTGTAACTCACCCCCCATTTTTCTTAACCCTTATAGGTAATGCTCCGTAATGAGGACTTGGGCCCATGGATGACTCGGTGGAGGCCATACTTCAGAAATGGTGTTATTGAACTTTAAATTTCTATTTCGGATTATTTTATTATTTTGCTATTTTGGTTTAAGTTGTAATAAGGCCTCTGGGATATGTTTTAAATTGCTTTATGTTTAGTCGTACTTATTATATTGCTTGAATTGTTTTAACGGGGATTTTCTAAAAATAATAAATAATGGTTTTCCAAAATTGATTAATAAATGGATTTTATAACAAACTTTTACAAATATTTTAACTCGAAAAGTTTCTCTCGAATTATCAACAATATTTTCAAAAGCCACGGTTTTAAAGCTCACTACCTCGATTTTCAACTCATCAAACGATCTCTCAAAAATACTTGTATTTTATCTACGTTTCATACGATTTCAAAATACTTACTGCACTCTATTTCTAAACATCACATTTTTGTAAATTGTTTATTTCAAATATGCTTTCGCCACCAAAAAGATTTTTAAAGATAATTACGTTTTCAAGTAGTTAATAATTGCTTAAGTGTTTTGGGTTTTAACAAAGAGGCTGTAATTCTCAAACAAGTTTTTCCATGTGACACGCCAGATTCGGGCCTAACTTCTAGGCCGGTTCTGGGGTGTTACATTTTATGGTATCAGAGCCCGGTTGCAAAACTCGGCTGTGGTTTGGGTTCAAAAGCGTTTTCCAAAGCTGTTTAAATTTTTTTTTATGTTCTAAAGGAAGTATGGCACCACGGGTACCCGGCACCAAGTCAAGTAAGTTTATGTTTTCAATTTATGATTTTTATGGTATGACTGTAGAAATACTCTAGAACTCTTAGCTTTAGGAGCTGAAACTATAGAAATTGAGACCGTAGATACGTACTACGAAAACAACTTTACTTCTTATACTCCATAAAACATTGTTTAATAAACATTGAATAATTATACTAATTCATAAGACTCGTAATCAGATTAAATCGATTTAGCAAATATGAGCGTTAAAGGGCATAGACGCGATAGATGTGGACGTGGTAGAGGCCGAGGTGCTAAGGCTAGATCTTCAGCACCGAGGCATGTGCCCGAAAGGGAGGCGCTGGCATCGCCAGTGGCTGAGACGGGATCTCATGATCGAGCTGGGGTTGACGAGCTGACTCAAATGGTTGAGGAGGTATTGGAGGAGGTTAAAGGAAGCAGTGAAGCACTTCGAGTTGAGTGTGTGGACTGTAAGAAGAAAAGAGATCGCGGTTCTTTTGGGTCGCAATCTCGTTCCGTAAAGCGTGTTAAGGCACGTCCAAACTTTCCTGCTTGCGATTATTACAGAAGACGTTATCCGGGAGAATACTGGAAGAGGTCAGGAGCATGCTTGAGATGCGGGTCTAAGGAGCATAAGGCTCGGGATTGTTTCATCACCATCAAGTCAGGTATGTTTTGGTTGGACGTGATGATTGAATGTAGAAAATTTTAGGTATAAGTGGTAGATAACTGCTTGCTTCTGTGATTAGATGTTTGGTTGTGTGAAAGAGGATTCAAGATTTTGTTAAAAGTACATTACTGTTATTAAGATCAGAGTGCGCAGCGAAAGCATAATGGTGTGATTTGAGCGATGCGTTTAGTAGTTGGTTAGAAATTTCAAGGACGAAATTTCTTTAAGGAGGGTAGAATTGTAACGACCCGAAATTGGGCTTAGTAGGACTGGGTCCATTGGACCTTGAGCGTAGAAGCGTTTTAAAATTTATGGGAATTTGAGAATGACATTATTTCAAGTTGGACTTTTTAGGAAGGTGATTTTGGAAAGTTACGGGGTTCTATGAAGGCTCGGGGTTGAATTGGGCCCTAGTAAAAATTTGGTGTTTAAGCCTATTTAGGAGAAATAGTAAGTGGCATCAATACTTATGAAAATAAGTATTCAATTTGCTAGCATAATTGAGCATATGGAAAAGAGGATATGGCATTAAGTGAAGAGTATGGAGGGAAGAGGTTCGAATCCCCTTGATGCAAAATTTTAACTATTTTTTTTGTGTTCTTTCCCTAAGTGTCGGCCATGATGGTATATAAGGCAAGGTGGACTTTTTAATTTTGGCAAGGTGGCTAAGGAAATAAGGAAAAGATGATGGTAAGGAAAGGAATCAAAAGAAAAGGAAGGAATAGGGAACATGTTGGCTTAAGGTGTGGAAAATGTTTTGGAAAGAAATTGTTGGTCAACATCCATCCTTGTGGCAAGAGTTACATACGGTTTTGCTAGGGAGAGGGGGGGAAACCGAAACTTTTCCTTGCTTTTGAGTGTTCTTTTGGCTTTCTTTTTGAGAGTGACATTTTGGGTACTTTTTCCTTGAGCATATCGGGTCATCTCCTTTTCAATCTTTTTCTTGTCGAATTCTTAAGCCCTCTCTTTTCTTCTCCGATTTCCTTCCTACTCATTCCTCGCCATAGCCTAACCTTTTCTCTCTTCCCTAATCCTTAATCGGTTCTTCCTCTTTTTCCCTTCCACATCATTTGATTTTCTTCGCAGTTTAATTCTCTTAGTTGAACACTCTCTATCATTTTTTTTTAATATACTCATTGCATCTTGTGAGTTAATCCTTGTCCGAATCACTGTCCCATTCTCCCCTAGAGTGGGGCTACAAGGAAATTAACAATCGGTAAGTAGTAGTTCTCTCTTTGTCAATTACTTTGTTTCATCCGAGTTTTTCCTTAATAATTGAGTGTTCTTCTTTCTCTCTCGTTGGGTCTGAGTTACATTCTTTTCTGTGATATGGCCATCATTGGACTTAGGGCTTTCAACAAGGTGAATGAGCACAAGTGATTTGTATTAACCAAATTGTTATCGTCGACTCGTCAAGCAAGTGGGGTAAGAACGTTGTTATAAGATTTGTTTTGGTTAAAGGTGGGATAATTGCTAACGACTCTTTCGCTCACCAAATATTGTTAGGACGGGATTTCAGTAGCCAAAGGGTAGGATCAATTTTGGTGCACTTTGGGAGATCACATTCGTGGTAAGTGGAGTTAGCCTAGTAAAGTGTTTATAGTTACGATTATCAAAGTAGAGACTAACCTTCTATCAATTATCATTATAGGTGTTGAAACGGTAGAAAGCACAACTCGTAATCAAGGTGTGTAATCCCGTACCCTTCCGAATATATGTTTGAAATGGTGTGTAATCTCATACCTCTCTGGATTTTTTTGTATGAAATGTTCTATGATTCGGTCGAAATACCAAAGAAAATCAGAAACCGGCATCCGTGACCACTCGGGCGTGCGTATATTCGTAGTGGTAACCATATTTTTGCAATGAAACAGTTTGGTCAGCAGCAGTGATGTGATTTTGAAAAATCACGAAAAATAGGATAAAGGGAGTTAGAAGGTGAAAAAGATATTGAAATAAAGCTTACTGTCTCTATTTTTATATGAAAGAAACAGAGGAGGAAGAGGAAGTTTATATTCTTGGATATCTTAATTTTAGTGAGACTGGTTCTGATGGACTTCGTGGTTCCCTGTTCTGTCTTGGAAAAATTGGTTAAAATTGTAAAAAGTGAATTATGAGTTATAAGTTATATGTATGGATTCCTTAGAGAATCTATTTTCAATAGAAACAAGTGGGAGCAGTATATGAGAACTGTACAATGAGATATTTGAAATTAAGTTAAGAGAGGTCAGAATCGTTGATTAGTGAAACAAGGAAAATTTTAAGGAATAAAATATACTAAACGGATAAGCCAAAAGTTCTGAAAAAATTGTAGTAAGAAGATATATGAGTCTAGTTTCAAGGAAAATTTACGTATTTAAATTTCGAGTTTTCTAACTCGAGTTATAGTCAATTTAGTCAGTATGACGCAGATGGACAGTTTCAAATTTTTATGCCCAAATTAGTAGTTAAGTCCGGGGTTGCGAAATTACCAAAATACCCTTGGAGTGTAAATTACCGAAATACCCCTGGGTTGCGAGATTACCGAATTACCCTTAGTGGGTAAAATTATCGATTTACCGAAATGCCCCTATGGGCCGATTTGATAGATTGTTATAATGGGCCGATTTACCGATATGTCCTTATGGACCGAATTACCAAAATGCCCCTATGGGCCGAATGATCGTATCGCTTTAATGGGCTTGTTCATAAAAAGTATTCAATAGGTTAATGGATGTTATTTTTATATGGATGTTTTTCGATTATGTATGATGCATCTTTACATATTGCATGGGATGGGAAAATTTGAATGAAGAGAAGTATAGACCGGTGGCATTGCCACAAATTCTGATATGGGCTATGTGTCAATTTAAATATGGCTTTGTGCCATCGTGATTAAGGCTGTGTGCCGATTGTATTACCGTATATGATACTCTGGTGGTTAAGCCACAAAATTATTATAAATGGCGACTTGTCCGCAAATTGGAGAGATCAAGCGGGTGGGTTGACTTGATCCCCACAGGAGAGACTGGTTGGTACGGGGGAGAGACTGGTTGGATGGGTTGGGTTGCATACATTTGCTTCATATATATATATATATATATATATGTTCTGTTATGATAGTGGGCTCCAGCCTAAGATGTTGCTATATGGGTTCAGGCCCAGTGGATGACGGTAAGGGATTTCACACTGAGTTCTTATAACTCACCCCCCTTTTTCTTAACCCTTGTAGGTAATGCTCCGTAATGAGGACTTGGGCCCATGGATGACTCGGTGGAGGCCATACTTTAGAAACGGTGTTATTGAACTTTAAATTTCTATTTCGGTTTATTTTATTATTTTGCTATTTTGGTTTAAGTTGTAATAAGGCCTCTGGGATATGTTTTAAATTGCTTTATGTTTAGTCGTACTTATTATATTGCTTGAATTGTTTTAACGGGGATTTTCTAAAAATCCTAAATAATGGTTTTCCAAAATTGATTAATAAATGGATTTTATAACAAACTTTTACAAATATTTTAACTCGGAAAGTTTCTCTCGAATTATCAACAATATTTTCAAAAGCCACGGTTTTAAAGCTCACTACCTCGATTTTCAACTCATCAAACAATCTCTCAAAAATACTTGTATTTTATCTATGTTTTCGCAACGATTTCAAAATACTTCTGCAACTCTATTTCTAAACATCACATTTTTGTAAATTGTTTATTTCAAATATGCTTTCGCCACCAAAAAGGTTTTTAAAGATAATTACGTTTTCAAGTAGTTAACAATTGCTTAAGTGTTTTGGGTTTTAACAAAGAGGCTGTAATTCTCAAACATGTTTTTCCATGTGACACGCCAGATTCGGGCCTAACTTCTTGGCCGATTTTGGGGTGTTACAAGTAAAATTGTATTTCCTTTATCGCCGGTTGTCTAACTCTGACAACATTTATTAACTAGTACTCCCTAAAATTTCACTAATGACTTCACAGTTTAGAAAGGTTCACGGTGCCACTCAAGTAACGAACACACCACCTTCACCTATACCTAGTCATCATGTTCATCATTGATCATCCTCCAAGGATTTCATCCATAATTCAGGAAGTTTCACATCTCTCCCTCTCTTATGACTTTCTTACTAATCATTATCTATCTTTGTACATTGAGGACAATGTACGTCTTAAGTGTGGGGGGGTCAACTATAGTAGAATCCCTGAATTATGTCTTGTTCTTAAGTAAATTTCCTCATATTACTATTAGAATGAAATTTCTTTTGATTTATGATTTTTGTTGATATGTTTTGGATTAAGTCATAGTTAATTATGCACTGATGATTTAAACTTTAGGAGAATAGAGAATCAAGCATGATGAGTTTATTTTCAAAATTAAAAAAATTACTAGGTTGTCTACCTGAATCTAATTATTACCTTGAAATTTGAAATTTACAAGGTTGACATCAAAAGCCAATAATTTTTGTGAGATTTTGAGCCTTTTAAGAGCATGCATTCCTTTTCGTGCTCACTTTATTGATTATGAGTGTGTCAACATTGATTTGTTATTCTAGAACTTGCTTCATTTATACATGTCGAGACCACACCTATGATTTGATATACTGAGATGATAAAGGCACCTAGGTTTTAACCCACTTACTCCATAAAAAGCCCACCTTCATAATTAACCCCTAGTGAACCCCTTTGAGACTGACAAACCATTTCTTGACTCACCCATTAATATTAACCCAAAACCCACTTTGTATTTGTTATCACCATTTCTCTTGACTACCCTTATATCGAGATTTGATTGGTTACTTAACTATTTTCTTTATTTAAGTTATTAAATTTTATATTATTATTGTACTTGATTTGTTCTTAAAAAAAAGAAGTATATTCATTATTAGTTCTATGTTATTTGAGCTTAAACTGTTAATTTCATTATCTTTAGAAGAAGCTCATGTTATTAGTATTAAGTTTTCAATTAATGTAATTATTCAGTATTAGTCCAACTTTCTAGTTAGGTAATTTGTCAATTCAGTCTCGATACTAACCCTCTAATTCAAGCCTTTATCCACACCTTTAACCCAAGCCCCGTTACAACCTATAAAAGACCTTTTGATTTGTGTATCATATCATTTTACAGTGGTGGAGATTTGATTTTCATGCAAGCCTATGGGATTAACTTTTCATGTTCGACTTCTGAGTGCTTATTTTTGAACCTTAAACACTTTGAGTGATTTGAGTGAACCTTTTGTGAGGATGTGAATTTTTTTCGATTTTGAATTAAAGGTAATTATTTAGGTAAGGGGAAACACCTATTTTTTGCACTATAAAAACTATGAATTTGATTGTTTGAATCTTTAGGAACCTTCTGGTTAAATTATCAATGTATAAATTACCTATGAATTATGATGAAACATTATTGGTGAAGGTTATGAATTGAGGAAATTCTATTTTAATTGCGAGTTGAGAATTTTGCTTGAGGACAAGCAAATAATTAAGTGTTGGGGTATTTGATAAACCGTAATATATACATATTTTAATCCCACATTTAGCAAACTTTTTGGATGATTTATCCTTTGAATTGTGGAATTTGATGCTCCTAATCCTTTAATTTCATGTTTTATACTTAGGGAAGCATCGGAGGATGAAAGGAATGAGAAATGGGCCAAAAACGGAGCAAATGGGCTTACCTTAGAGACTCACATGGCCTGGACTATCACCCACGGCCGTGCGTTTCGAGTAACAACCGAGACACGGCCTAGAACATCGAGACACGGCCAGATCACACGGCCATGTGTGGCAAACAGGATCGACCACGGCCAAGGGAGTCGACCACGAGTGTGTCACACGGGCGTGTCCCTATTTTAACCAAGATGAGTTTCATTCGGAATGGGATACTTGTGGGCCAAGAAAGACATTTCGAAGCCTATATAAACGCCCTAAGTATAACCCAAAAAGTGGTCTTTTATCGGGGGCGAAGCCAGAGAGGGCTGAACTCAGGGAATTACTCCAAGAAAGCCAGTTGATCCATCTCAGAAGCCGGAATCACATTCAAGATGGAAGATCTTCCTTTCAATTTCCTTCAGGGGGTTTTAAGGTTTTTCTTATGTTTTGTTATTTATCTTCTTCTGATATGTATTCTTTTATAATTTTGAACTAAACCCCTCAAATACTTGAAGGGGATGAAACCTAAGACGGATCTTGTTATTGTTTTCTGAACTATATGATAAATACTTGATTTGTTCTTAATTATGTGTTCTTAATTCTTGTTTTAATATTTCAGGATATTGATTCAAGTATTGATGTGCTTATGCAGTGGAGCAAAAGTCCCTGTTTAAGAGTAGATCTAGCATAGTTAAGCGGAGTTGATCGTAACCCTAGAAATAGGATGACGAAAATCTGCCGGATTAGGGTCAAACCTAATATGGGAGTCCATAGATCGAGTTAATGCAACACTAGGGGTTTTAATTAGAAAGAGATTTCAATTAATCAACCTAGGGTTAGACGTCAGTAGCCTTGAAAGAGGTATTAATATAAATTAGGAATCCTACGGATCAAGTCAAGTGAATAAATCGTCTGCAGTTCGAGTTAAATAACAAGTGAAGTCTAGGTGGATTCTTCCTCGGGTATTGTCTTAATCAACTGGTTTTTCCCAAAAGTATTTTCCCAATTCACTCTCTGTGTCTTAGCAACCTTAGCTTAGTAATTAGTTAGATAAATATCAACCCCTTTATTTTAGGCTAGATAATAAAAAGAAAGTCGATTACTAGTAATTTTGGTTCCTTTGGGTTCGACATTCCTGGTCTTGCCACTAAGCTATACTCTTTGTTCGATAGGTGCGCTTGCCTCAATCGTGGTGATAGTTAGTTTCTAGGCTCGATCATTCATTATATAAATATTAAAACTCTCAGACACGATCAAAGTCCATGGTTTCACTATGGCATAATGATAGTGAAGATGTAAGACCATGGCTGAGCTATGGCATTCTAGTGAAAAGACCATAGCTATGTTATGGCATCGGTGGTTATCAGTGAAATTCAGTGCATACCGGTGCAGACCAATTCCGTAAGACATTCACTAATTTAACAAAGTTTGGTAAGTGTTACATAGAATTATGTGATATAAGGAAATACGAGTTGATGAGACATGAACATAGAACTTGGTTGATAAATGAGTTCATTTGTGATTTTATATTTGTACACCCTTGAGTGTATTATCCGTATGAATTGGTATTCTAAATGAGTTAATAAGAAGAGTTCTAATATAAAATAATCTGAATTCTAAATGAAATATTATGCAAAATGTATATGAAATACAGAGGTATGTTTGTTATATATTATATGAATACATAATGTGAAAAAAATATAAGTACAAGAGAAATTTAATGAGAATTGAGCCCATATATGTTTCTTGTTATTTATATGAAGTGTACGACTAACAAATGGTATTAAGTATAAGGCTCGGTTGAATATCTTGAATTGGTTTTTGTATGTATTAAATGTGGGACCCTTGTAAATGAGATAAATTTTGGGATATTGCAAAAAATTTCATACGATTCTGATTTAGTCCCGAACCGATCCTAATGCATGATTTGGACTTCAAGGGTCCGTTAAAGGAACTTTTATAATCAATTTTGGTATTTGAGTGATAAATGGTTTAAATTATCTGTAAGTGTTCCATACTCCTCGGTAATGCCTCGTACTTTATTCCGGCAACGGATACGGGTAGGGGTGTTACACGAATCATTTAATCATCTCATCTGTACAATATCATTCGTTATCAAGTCACAATATAATACCAGAAATCATGTAAACATATACAAGTCATCAAAAATGCATTAAAACCAAATATCAAGTATATACTAACATCATGTTATTTAACCATTGAAATTCAGCCCGATGAGCTACATGAACAGATACGGAAACGCGGTTATCCACCCAAACACGCCAAAATGCTCAACCGAGCCAATCCAACCAAGAACACGCCTGGGCACCAAGTGCCTTTGTAACACCCCCATACCCGACTCCATCGTCGAGTCAAGGCATCAGGATGTCGCATTCATTGCCGAAGCAACTACTAAAAATTTTAGATCAATTTATCATATTATTTAATTAATGTAGATCATTAACTAATTTTAGTAATAATTTAATTTACGATAGAACTAATTATGAGTTAAAGGAGCTCATTAAAACATCCACAATTGATCAAAGGCCAAATTGTAAAGTTCATAAAAAATTTTGAACTGTCGTCGCGACGTTGCGATTTCCACGTCGTGACATGGCGAACTTGTCATCATGGCGTCGTCTCCATTTTCCTACAAGTTCCACGCTTTATTTTTATTTATTTATTTTATATCATTACCTAAACCATATTCAGATGTCATAACTGCCACTTTATTTTACATATCATCCATTTACATCTATTTTTAATCTCAAGTCCTTATAAAAACATGATATTCAATTAAAGATAACAAAGTTGATAAAATTAACACAAATATTAAAGTTTTACAAATAAGACCATTAGAGGACTTGCACTTTGCAAAATTAGTTTACCCACTTTATGTATATTTCATATTTATTTCTAAATTGTTCCAATCAATTTAATTCTTCATAAAATTTTAACAAAGAATTCAATATCACATCCATTAACAATTATTCACTTAGTATTTTATCAATTCGTTTAAACATACTCACATGTATTAATCATTTTATCACCTACAACCATTTCGAAACCTTTCAAATTCATCTACTATATATATATTAATATATTTTTCCTCCCCCTCCTCCACTCCATTCCACACCCTTTATATATATATTTGTTAGAATCTTTAGCTTTTAGTATATAACATGCTTATATGTAACATTATCTATAATTCCACTATTTACTTATGTGTTCATATCAAAGTTGTCCACTTGAGTCATACTCACTAAATTATTTATATCTTGAGCTTCAGAATTTGAAATTAAGATTCGCTTGATGCTTTTGAAACTAGACTAAAATATATATTTACCATAAAAAATTTAGAATTTATAAATTAGCCAATAAGTACAGTAAATTCTTCAAATTTGTCCCTGTTCTACTATTTGACAGCTTCGACCTTTCTTTACTAAAAATTAATTATATCTTAGTACAGGGTTTGGACGATGTTTCCATTTGTTTCTATTGAAAGTAAACTTATTAAGAATTTAAAAATATAAATTTAAACCCCTAATAATGTTTTTAAAATTTTTGATGATTTTCCAAAGTCAGAACAGGGGAACCCGAAATCAATCTGACTTTATCTCACAAAAATTCATATTTCTCATAAAATGAAATTATTTTATTTAAACCGTTTCTTATATGTAAAACTAGACTCAATAGGATTTAATTTCATATTTTAATTAACCTATAATTAAAATTATACAATTTTTGATGAATTTTCAAAGTCAGATTATTGCTGCTGTCCAAAACTGTTTTAGTGCAAAATGTTGATGACCAAGTTTATAACACCCTCCTTTCCTTTCTCTACAATATTTCTCATCATTTCCTCTTATTTCCCTTCACTATCCCTTCACTAACATATCAAGAACATAAAACCTTATATAAGAAAACTCTACTTTGACATCATTTTCATGCTTTTTCAATAATATCAAACTTCAAATTATATTGAAATCTTGATGTTCTTAACTTGTTCTACTGATTTCAAACTTTAACTTGATTTTCTCTCTCCTCCAACTTCTATTTTCTTGAATCCAAGGTGATTTTATTTTTCTCCATAGTTTCCTTATCACTTTTCTCTCTTCATGATTATGAAAGTTCCTTGAAATTCTAGGTGAAAATGGTAGATTTTTGGTGGAAGGACCAAATTGTAAAGACAACAAAGTTTTCTTCTTCTCTCACCCTCATTCACGTTGGAAAGATGGGAGGATCCTCTCTTTTTCTTTTTTTCTTTTTTTTCGTCTTCCTCTCCTTTTATACTAGCTATTTATAATAAAGTATTAGTAAAATATCTCATTAAAATATTAATAAAGTAATATTTATCTAATTAAATAATTATAAAATATCATCAAGATATCTCCAACATCATCATTGCCTTATAGATTTCTCTCTCTTTCTAATTGACCATTTTGCCCTTTATGATCTTTTAAAATTTCATCCTTGTATCATCACTTAATTTGGTAAAATTGTAATTTAGTCCCTTATACTTTTTTTACTTATTCAATTTGGTCCTTATTAATCCATTTTCCTTAATTCCTAGATCCTACTACATTTAAGATGTTTGCACTATTGGCCTTTCGCTTCAACTTTTCCATATTTATACTTATGCCACAACTTTTCACATATCTACAATTTAGTCCATTCCTTAATTTAATACATTATGTCTTGCTTCTTGATTTAACTTTCTTTTGATCTCTTGTAACTTTCGTTTTCATTGATCTTATATTTTTTTTCTGCTAAGATTTTATCTCATATTATTTACTACAAAGGGGTTTTGAGGATTTTACAGTCTTGCACTAGGCTAACATCCCTCCAAAAACACGTCTGGGCACCAAGTTCCAAGGGCATAGGCTTTACATCCGTCCCTAGAAACATGCCAGAATCATTATAAATATAACTCGGTAATCCGTAACAAATGCTGGACTTTGGTATATTTAGTGTACAGTAACAAGTCATGAATCATCATCTCATCACAAGTCAATCTTGTACAATGCACAAAATAATCTATTGGCATGCCAATTGTATCCTATCATATGTTCATCCAGGCTCGATACATATAATCGTATATCACTTTACAATTCAATCACTTTCCCACCTTGTATCAATTTGTGACAATTCAATTATATATATATATATATATTCAACGAATCACAACTCATAAATCAATATAGAATTTCAAATTATACTAAACTAAACTGTATGAACTTACCAAAGCCAAACTGCAGAAATAACAATATCAGGGACTAGTCAACAATTTTCTCTTTTCCACGATTTTCTATTGGTTCTTGATCTATATAGTAATTTTTATTTTAATTATCAGTCCAAAATACTTTATAACAATTCATTTGATGCATATGACTTCTTGTTAACATTTTTCATAATTGCCTTAAATTTTTACATTTTATTTAATTTAGCCCCTAAAATCGAAACAAATTTATTTTCACAATTAATCCCTAACCCATATTGTAAAATTCTTACTTATCCCTATACATCCTTATAATTCTAAAATTTTGTAAGAAAACCAAGCAAATTTCAACATTTAATCATTTTAATCCCTAAACTCAAAATTATACAAAATCATTTTACAAATTAATCCAAATTCACCATCAAGCTTCAAACTAAATGATTAAAAACTAAAAAGCTTCAAGAATATCAATGGAAAGTTTTCAAATCTTTGACAGTATTTCAAAATAGTCCCTGTGCTAGATAGATTAAGCTGCAACAATTTCAAAAATATAAAATTTACGAGAAACGGGCTTGAAAAACATACCATGCATAAGAAATGAATCTTGGCCGATTTTTCTAAGGTTTAAAAAATAATAACGAATTTGGATGAACGGGGAAGATGTAATATTCTCTTTCATTCCACTTTGTTTTAATTTACTTTACATTATTATTTATTTTTCCTTTAATTAATAACCAAATTATAGTGAAAATATCCCATCTACCGTCCACTATGCATTCAAATGGTTTAATTTCCATTTTTGACCTTGGATTAATTGTTAATTAAGCCCTCAATTCATTTCCTAATTAAAAATATATAGTGATTGAAATTTTACAATTTAGTCCCTGGACCTTAATTAATCACTAATTCGACAAAATTGTCTATCCAAAATTCAATTCACTTAAAAAATAACTCCAAAAGTATTAAATAAAAATATTTACAGCCTTGATTTACGAAAACGGAGTCCCAAAACCATAATTTTTTATACCACTAACTTCCGGGTTGTTACATGGGTTAGCTCAATCAAACTCCCATGATTAAAAAAAATCTATAAAAATTACAAGAAAAGAGCTTGGTTTTCTAACCTTATTAATGGTCAAATGCTAAAACTCAATCATAGTTATTTTGTTCTTCAAAGGGACAATGAAGTGAGGAAGATAATGGTGGTTGTCATCTTTTCCCATTTCTCTTATATTTATACTTTGATTAGGTTTAATTAATCTAATTTAATTTAACTTAATCAAGCTTAATTATGTTAATCAATCTAATATTTTAATTTAATTAAAATTTCATCATCATCCACTAACTCTCACTTAAAAATGGTTATTTTTCCCCTTTGGATAATTGATATTCAAGTCTTCAAGTCTTCAAGTCTTTCATTAATTAAAACTCAACAGCGATTAGACTTCTACATTTAGAAATGAATGTGGTTTCTCACTAAGTATAGAAATGACTTGAGAATTAATTTAAGTTTTTTGAATTATTATTTAATTAATTGAAGTTTAAAAATGGAATTAAATTAATTGGTCATTGTGAATTCGTTGAATGTAGAAATTAAATATATTTTCTCATAGATTCTTTTACGGTAAAGTTGTCATGATTTTAACGAAATTAGAATTGGATTGAGACAATTATTTAATTTAAATATCAATTATTTAAAATTTTAATAAATAATATTTATTTTGGGAAATAGAAAAATATGTATTGGTTGGATTAAATTATAAAGTGTTGGGGTTAAAAGTCTAGAAAGCATACATGATTGGATCTGATACAAGAGAGGCCCAAAAACCCCTCATAACAAGTATGAGGGGCAACAAACCTAGTAAAATAACTAGGGTTATTCGCCCCTATCTCTCCTAATTAAACTAGGGGATTGTTTTTCTATTGAATAGATATTATTTGTATTCTACTAATTCAAATAGGGTTTCACTATTTCTCCCTATAAATAGAATGCATTGGTAAGGCTAAAAACACACAATTTTGAGATATTTTTGTTCTGCCTAAAAATAAGTCAGAATTTATTTCTAAGTATAAATTTTATTTTTTGGGATTAACAATTCTATCGGTTTTTATAAGAGAGAGAGATTTACTTTCCTACTGAAAGTAAGAAAATTATTTTTTATTCTGTGTTTGATTCGAAATTGTTTGAGCCCACACTCGAGTTAGTTTGTGGTACGAGAGTAGTGTGGTACGAGAGTAGTGGAGAAGGTCACTCGGTTGAAAACCGAGAATGTCTAGGATCCGTCTCACTCAATGCACATGTATTGTAACAACCTAGTTTCTAGTGGCATTAGAAAAGGCAATTTTGGGATCCCGTTTCCGTAAATCGAGTTTGTAAATATTTAATAGAAATATTTATGGGGGTTATCATATTGATGAATTGAAATTTGGTTTAGTGATTTAAACGAATTTGTGAGTAATTAAGGCTCAGGGACTAAATTGTAAAAGTCAAATCGATATAGAAATTTAATTAGAATAAGGCTTGAGACTTGAATTGTAATTATCCAAAGGGCCAAAATAGCTAATAAACCATTTTAAATATATGCTAGTGGGCGGTAAAGCATGTAGTGATTAAATTAAGATAATAAAAGTTTAATTGTTAAGAAACCATGATTAATAAGTATAAAATGGAATTGATGGAAAAAGAGATGAGAGTTACATCTTCCTCAACAGGCCAAAGGAGAAACAAAAAAGGAAAATACCATTTTTTTTCTACGTTTGAAGCTTTCAGCCCTAATTCCAATTAAGTCCCTAGCCATTTTTCATTAATTTTTATGGAAATTGAATCATGAGAGTTTAATTTAGCTAGCTCATGTACCAATTTGTAAAAATTTTAAAGTTTTAGAAAGTTTCCATGGTTGAGAATTGAATGATTTAGGTGTTAAATTGTTAGAAATTAAGCTTAATATATGAAAAGGACTAAATTGTAAAGCTTAATTGTTAGTTTCATACATTAGAGACTAAATTTAATAAAGTGAGAAATTGTCATGAATTGTTGGTACGATAGAAAATAGAGGGTCCCTGATGAGTTTTGGTGAAATCGGATTCTAATCCGAGGCTCTAAATTAGAAGTTATGATCGTCTCAATTTTAAGGACTAAATTGAATAATTTGTAAAATATGTGAAATTTGATGTTTGATTCTGATTTGATTGGAATTTGATAGTGCGATATGTTTTATAATTGTTCGTAGCTAACGACAACAGCGAATCGCCGAGTGGGAAAGGAAAAACGAAAATAGTCAACGAGTGACGCGCGAAATCTTGGTTTGTACATTTTAATTTAAGGACATTTTTGTTAATTGCATTTTCATATTTTCTATATATGGAAGTTTCAATATGAGTATATGTAGTATGACAGGATTATCGAGATAAGAGATTAAAATTAATAAAATGGAAAATGGCAAAAAATACTTGAATTGTGATATAAGATACTGAAATTGGAATGAAATATGTTATATAATATGAAATATATGTATTTGATGATGAAATGAAATTGAACATTGGTACCCTATTAGTTGTTCAAGTTGTGTCGAATATAGTTGGCATGTCATAGGATTAGATTGTGTATGGGTTTATGGGCTTACGCGTTAGGATGCACTTTGTGTGCTAGTATGCGCTTTGTTTGCCAGGATGCGCTTCATGTGTCAGTATGCACTTTACATGCCAGTTTCCTTTATTTCGACTAATATAATAATGCACTTCGAAGCCAGTTTGGTGTGTTGGTTGGACAATCTGAGTGCCTGTTTGAGTTTCAGTCAGGTCAATAGAGGTTATAAATAATAAGTATGATTATAATGTTGAAAATGGAATTAGTAATGTTATGAAATCAATGGTATAATCGAATATGGTTTGTATTTTGAAAAAGTTAGTGATCCAACTTGCAAATTAGTCAAAATGAGGCCTGGGCGCCGGAACGAATATGGATGAGTCGGTAGACTCTAAAATTGAATTAAATGGCATGGTTATATAAATGTTTGTGTTTAATTCTTAAATGTATTGTATGATTGATAATTAGTGATCAAGTTAGAATTGAACATATATGAATATTTTTTAATAGGTTGGTTAATGACATATTAGTATGCTTATATATAGATAGATAGATAATGTACTATAATTGACCATTTGATATATGTTTTGATTAAATTTTGAGTACATAGATGTATGATTTGTGCTTAATCTCATTCTTAATGTTAGATTATATGTTTATGTCTTAAATTATAAATGTACCACTAAGTCTATTGTTCAATGTATGGTTTGTTTTCTCCATGCACAGGTTTAGGTACCTCTCGAAGCCTCGGGAATTGAAGCCATTATCCAAACCGACATTTTCGACTCATCAAAGTTTGTATAGTTCGTGCGTTTCAGTTTTATGGCATGTACCTAGGGTTTTTTTTGGCTAAATATTTCAAATGGTCAAGTTGTATATGATATAATCTTATGCTAATGCTTTGAATTTGTGTTTGGATGTGTTCATCTAGTTACTTTTTAATCCTTAAGATTTATGGTTATGATCTTGAATGAATTTTGTTTGTTTTGGGTATATGAATGGTATAAGTTAGATTGACTAGTTGATGTTAGTAATTGGTAGTTTGATGGTATTTGGAAGTACCAATTGTGCATAATTTAGCTTGAATGCTTTGGTATGTAGTTGTTACGGTTGTATGGAATATGTATATATATGATTTCAGGTCTCCCAAAATTGTACTAAGTTGATTCTTGTAAGAATAGTGAGCCACGTTGCGACAACGTACTCTCAATGTCGCGACAAGGAATAGAGCAGGATTCTAGTGGCGACGGTGTTGCTTTGAGGTCACGACGAGCTAATCCAGAGAGTCACGCCGTGAAGAAGAAACCCCAAAGTCGTGACATCAACTAAAAACTCTGCATTCTTTACAATTCAGTCCAATTTCGATCTCGAGCTGGAAAAAGAGCTTTCATAAGCTCGTATAAGACCCGGAAATGATTATGTATTATTTTATACACATGTTTTAGTTCTATTTGAATGTTTATTGGTTTTTTGATCGTAATTGCTTCGGAAACGAATGTGGAACCTTGTAACTTGGATCCGACGATTGGGTCGAGTAGTGAGGTGTTACAGGTACTATTTCAGGAAAAAGTTTATTGCTATAAATATTACAAATTAGCTCGATTTTCAAAATTTTTATTTTTTTCGCTGTGCAAAAAACCTTTTTGAAACCGAATTTTTCCAACAATTGGAACCATATTTGTAACACCCCAAACTCGGCCCAAACGCTACGACCAGATCTGGTATGCTACGGGGTTTAACGTTAAAAACTTCACTTGGATGATTTTAAGAAATTCAGTTTGTTTATTTAGGTATTCGCTAAAATAAGTGATATTTGAAGAAAACCTTTGCTTTTTCTTTGAACGTGTTTAAAAATCCCATATTATTACTTCTTATAGATAAGTCTTTGAACATAAAGTTCAATTTTAAAAAAAAATAGAATAAAGACATTAACAAGTATAATTTAAACCTAAGCTATGGAGCCTTATTACATAAATAGTCCCAAAATTGAAAACTCAAAGGAAAATTGAAAATAGTTTATGAAAATATAAGACTTGATGGCCTCGAGTCCGCCTCGGCTCCCATGTCCACGATCTCTTCGCTCATCCGAAAAGTCGGGAAAAATAAAGGGTGAGTCACCAAGACTCGGTGTACAAATCCCAAAACACATAAAAAGGCTTGAGGCCCACAAACACATTATGGGGCTTGGCCCATACACAATGGCAACAAAATATTCACATGCTGCATGGCCCATCCCAGCGTAGTGATCCATCCTCTACACACCAGCCCGTACCAACCATCACACCTTGGGGATTTCTACAATCAACCCACCAACCGCTACACACCACATCGACAGACATGCTACCTATTCCTAATAGTCAGGAATGAATTTAACGTGGCTTAGCCACCGATCACTGTTGTGACCTAACATTTTAATTCGTGGTTTAACAACCGATCACCAAGTGACCTATTATCATGCTCTTCCCCCTTAATCATATTAATCCCATCCCATGCGTACATTCATGCAAAATCAAACAATATACCTCTTAAGGATTTACAATCTAGCACATTCATCGATACACATAAAGAAGTTTCTATGATCACATACCTGGCATCCATTGCCCACCCTTTTTGGGTAACACGACTGTTCATACAGCCTATTTTTTCGGCTTTTAGCCCATAGCATATGTATATAAACAGGTTAAATAGTGTGATAGAGATCTACACACCTGATTACGGTTAAGACGACACTTTCTATGTCGACGCTATCCGTAGCCGACACAACCGCTATTTGTCTACTATTCTACTCCGAAGCCGGTCCACAACCCGGCGGCCAATCCTGAACCGCCGACACCGCTCATTTCTTGAACTTTAGGGCTAGGACCACAGATCCAACCCCTTCCTTTGATTTGCTGACATTCGAGTCCATGAATGACCTTGGTCAGAAGGTACTATGATGATTGCTTAACGAAACATTAGGTTAAGACACGAATAACGAAAAGAAACCGATTGATCAACTTAAGGAGAATCGAAATCCTTACCTTGAAATCCCAAAAATAATATGGTTCGAATGCTATCGATTTCTGGCTTAGAAACCTAGGCGACTAGATCTACTTCAAATCTCGAAATGCCGCCAAAGAGAAAAACGCGAGATCAGGGAAAACGTCAAACTAAGGATGGCCCTAAACACCATCTAGCCATTCGGCTATGGTCTCAAAGACCGAAAAAGAAACGAAAAATACTAGCACAAGTCGATACTCACCTCTACAGAAGATTTCGGCTACTTCTAAACGATTCCGGCTTTGTGGAGAAATCGGCATAAGAGGAAAAGAATGGAAAATAGTGTGAAGTGAGGGGTTTCGGCTTCTGAAGGAATCAAAAGGAAAGATTACAGAGAATGGCTGAGGGTTTCGGCATAGAAAAGCTTTAAAAGAATGGGGTTCAAATGCCGGAATTGAAGAGATAGCCCCTCTATTTATAGACAATTTCGGCACTTACCTAACAAAAATCGAAAGTGCCCTTCCTGCTAATTAACAACTAATCAAATAGTAGGGGAAATTTCAGCACCCTTATGGCATGTGGAAACCGATTTCTTCCCCCCTCCAAGAGATGGAAATTCGGCCATCACTGCACTCAGCAGATAGCTCCTATCTTTTCTCCTCTATCTTAATCCATTCACTCCTCCAGAAGAGACCTAGATAACATCACTTCCCCTCTATTTTACCAGCACCTTATCCCCATTATCCAAGTCACAAAGTCCCTCCAAATTTTAAGCCTCATTGCCGTCCCTCTTGCTCCCCTTTTAAGTACCAAAAATGGCCCAAAGACATGGGCTCCTTATGGCCAAAACTTGGGCCTCTTCAACTGCTAATGGTGCCACCTTATAACTCATTTGCAGCGCCACCTTATAACTCCTTTGCAGCGCCACTTGTTAATGATCCACAAGCCCACTTTGTAATTTAAACCACAGATACTATCTTTAAAACCCTTTAGTGTCCCATCAGAAAATTTAATCAAGGCCTCGACCCCATCCTGAGCCCAATTTGGACCCCTAACACTTAAATTAACACATTAAACATATCCCCACACTAAACGCATAAGCCCATTAATTCAGGATGTCACAGTTCTACCCCCCTTAAAGAAATTTCGACCTCGAAATTACCTGATCAGAAAAGATGGGGTATTGCTTTGCGCGCATCGCTTCTCTCCGGTTCCCAAGTAGCCTCCTCAAAGCGTGATTCGCCCATAGAACCTTGACCAATGGAACCGTCTTCCTACGCAATACCTTGACATCACGGTCCAAGATTTCTACTGGCTCCTCTTCAAAAGATAAATCGGGTCTTACTTCGATTTCTTCCACAGATACCACATGGGATGGATCCAAACGGTAACGTCTTAACATAGAGACATGGAACACGTTGTGAATCGGCTTAGCTCGAAAGGTAACTCTAGCTGATACGCTCATCGGTCCCACTCGTTTCAACACACGATAAGGTCCGATAAATCGGGACTTAATTTACCTTTCCGTCCAACCTCAATACTTTCTTCCATGGCGACACCTTCAAGAACACCTTATCACCCATCGCAAATTCTATGTCCTTACGCCTCAGTCGGCGTAGGACTTACGTCGATCGATGCTTCCTTTAATCGAGCCCGAATTAACTCTACCTTCTCCTCTGTCTCGGTAACCAACTCCGACCCAAAATCGACGTTCCTTTAATTCCGTCCAACGGTAGGTGTCGACACCTCCGCCTGCACAATGCTTCGTAGGCGCCATCCGAATACTTTTACTAGTAGCTATTGTTGTACATAAACTCCGCTAACGGTATAAATTCTTCCCAACTACCCTTGAAATCAATGACACATCCTCTCAACATGTCCTCCAAGATCCGAATCACCCGCTTCGGATCGTCCATCGATCCGAGGATGAAACGTCAGATCTTGAAATCCAACCGTACCCAATGCTTGATGCAACGCCTTCCAAAATCGTGAGGTGAACCTAGGGTCCTCATCCGATATGATTGATCTTGGTACCCCATGCAACCTCACTACCTCCGCTATGTATAGCTTAGCCAATTTCTGCGCAGAGTAATCGACCCGTCTTCGGTATGAAATGAGCGGACTTCGTCAAGCGGTCAACAATCACCTAAACCGAATCTTTCTTAGTAGGCGTGAGAGGTAGCCCACTAACAAAGTCCATTGTGATCCTTTCCCACTTCCATTGTGGAATCTTCACCGGCCGCAACAACCACGACGAGAATCGATGTTCTGCTTTTACTGCTGACAGTCAAACACTTCCCACAAATTCGGTCACCTCTGCGTTTTAGACCCGCCACCAAAACCGATCTCGCAAATATCGATACATCTTACTCCCTCCGGGTGCATAGCATAAGGACTACCATGCGCTTCCTGCAAGATCCTACGCCTCAACTCAGGGTCTTTCGGCATGCACACTTTTCCTTGAAAGCATAATAACCCTTTCTCATTCACACTAAATTCTGTTGATCCTTCACTTGATCCTACTGGAAACTTCTCCTTTAGCAACTCATCAGTTTGTTGTTTCTCCTTAACCTGACTGACCCAAGAGGGTTTCACTTGAAGTTCAGCTAATAAACTCCCATCATCCTACAGACTAAGGTGAGTAAACATTGCTCTCAGGTTAGAGATTACTTTACGACTCAAAGCATCCGCTACCACATTAGCTTTACCCAGATGGTACTCGATCGAGCAATCATAGTCCTTTAACAACTCGATCCACCTCCTTTGCCTTAGATTCAACTCCTTCTGAGTCAAAAGGTATCTTAGGCTCCTATGATCGGTATAAATGACAGATTTCTCCCCGTATAGATAATGTCTCCAGATTTTCAAAGCGAAAACCACCGCCGCCAACTCCAAATCATGTGTGGGATAATTTGATTCGTGCGGTCTTAACTACCGAGATGCATACGCAACAACCTTCCCATCTTGCATCAACACGCATCCTAATCCCATGTGTGAAGCATCACAATAAATCACGAATTCCTTCCCAGCCTCCGGCTAAATCAATCTGAGCCTCCACAAAATCCTTTTAACTCCTCAAAACTCTCTTGCTGCTTACAAAACCAAACAAACGGAACTCCTTTCTGTAACAACTTAGTCAACAGTGCCGCGATCAATGAAAATCCTTCCACAAACCTTCTGTAATGCCCGGCTAACCCAAGAAAACTCCAAATTTCTGCTACCAATTTAGGCGGCTCCCAATCCAACACCGCTTCAATCTTCCGAGGGTCAACCCTAATCCCCTCTGCCGACACAACGTGACCTAGAAAAGTAACCTCCCTTAGCCAAAATTCGCACTTCATCGAATTTGGCATACAAGCTGCTTTCTCCTCAAAACACAGTAGAACCACCCGAAGATGTGAATCATGCTCCCGATTTTGAATAAACCAGAATATCATCTATGAATACCACGACGAACCGAT
Organism: Gossypium sturtianum; assembly: GCA_025698515.1. Lineage (NCBI taxonomy): Eukaryota > Viridiplantae > Streptophyta > Magnoliopsida > Malvales > Malvaceae > Gossypium > Gossypium sturtianum. The sequence continues at coordinate 39,242,435 of CM046949.1, forward strand.
CCAAGTAGGGTTGAAATACTCGGTTCATCATATCCATAAACGCTGTTGGTGCGTTAGTCAACCCAAATGGCATCACCATGAATTCGTAGTGTCCATAGCGAGTCCTAAAAGTCGCCTTATGAATATCCGCCTCTTTGACCTTAAGCTGATGGAACCCTGACCTCAGATCTATCTTTGAAAAGACTGAGGCCCCCTTCAGCTGATCGAACAAGTCATCGATCCTTGGCAACGGGTATTTGTTCTTGATTGTCAACTTATTCAACTGACGATAGTCAATGCACATACGCATTGACCCATCCTTCTTCTTAACGAATAACACCGGCGCTCCCCAAGGCGACACACTTGGTCAGATAAACCCTCTATCCAGCAACTCTTGAATCTGCACTTTCAATTCCACCAACTCCTTTGGCGCCATCCTATACGGAGCAATAGATACTGGCGCTGTTCCCGGAAGAAGATCAATACCAAACTCCACTTCACGATCCGGGGGTAATCCCGGAAGCTCTTCTAGAAAAACATCAAGAAATTCCTTCACCGTCCTGACATCTCTGACAGTTAGTTCCTTGGCTTCCAGGGCCCGAACAAACATTAGAACTGCCTCGTATCCTTTCCTCACCATCCTTTCTGCCCTTAAGGCAGACACCACATTTGACAAATAGTTCCCCCTTTCACCTATCACCAACACTTCACCACTATCGGGAGTTTTTAGCACCATACGCTTGGCTGCACAGTCCAAGTTCGCTTGATACTTCACTAACTAATCCATTCCTAAGATCAAATCAAACTCCCCAAACGGCAGTTCCATCGAGATCGACCCAAAAGCTACCCCTTGAACTTCCAGGGTACATCCTTATACTGATTTATTCACCACTACGATTTGTCCTAGAGGGCTTACTACGGTCATCTCCCTAAGAAGTCTCATATTCTATGTTCGAGTTCCCGCTATAGCACTAGCAACATAAGAGTGCGTCGAACCAATATCAATCAAGGCGGTGTAAGGCAAACCAAAAATTAGAAACGCGTCGGTTTATGACATCCGGTGCGTCGACCTCTCTCGACGTCGTGGCAGCATAGACTAACCTCGACTGTCTCGCCTCAGTGTTTCCTGCCCCTTGGCCTGGTGCTCCATGGCCCCGACCGGAACCGTTACCACTTCTGGCTGGACCATGACCTCTCTATGGCTGCTGACCACCTCTTTCTGGTTGTGCATTCCCTTGGCCCGTGGGCCCTTCATCGCCTGTTCTTCGCGGGCGGTTTCTAACTTGATGGTCCGTAGATCCACACCTAAAGCACTTCCCTTTGCCTGCCCAACACTCGCCTACATGAAATTTACCACATCGAACACACTTCTCTGTCTGACCAACAGCAGCAGGTCTCTCTTCCCGCCTCGGCCCGTCTGACCTAGGCCTTTTCTGAGTACGCCCAACTGCCCCTGACGATCTAAAATTCCTCTTACTTTCACCCCTATCTCTATCCCGGTTTAGTTTCTCTGTCCGCTTCACCTCCTCAACTATCTTAGCTTTTTCCACAAGCACAGCAAATTCCCTCTCCCACTGTGGAGCTATCAATACACGCAAATCATCCCTCAGACCATCCTCAAATCGAACACAATGTTCATGGTCTGTGGCCACCATTCCTCGAGCATAACGGTTAAGGCGTAAGAATTCTGCTTTGTACGCAGCCACCGACCTACTCCCTTGCACCAAATTTAGAAATGCTCTACGCTGCGCATCCACATAACTTGTCCCAATGTATTTACTCTGAAACGCCGTTTTGAAGGAATCCCAAGTGATACGGTCAGCCACCATACCATCCTTAACCGTAAGCTACCATTGATAAGCTTGGTCCCGCAGGAGAGATACAACCCCTTTCAACTTCTCCTCCTCCGTGAAATCCAAATCATCCATTATACGTTCAACGCCTCCAACCAATACTCACCAAACTCGGGGCTATACCGAAATTCCCTAAACACTTCCGCCCCATTGGCTCTAAGTCGCTCAAGACAGATTTCCGGGCTCTCGTGCCCATGCTCGCCTAACAACCCTCTCTAGAACCTTTAACATTGCACGAGATCTTTGCATCATCTCCGCCGTCAGTCCTAAAATTCTTCCTCCGCAGAGATGGTTGTATGCAAGCATCTCGTTTCGGATCCATGGCGGACCCTCACGGGTTCGACACCAGTCATCCTACCCCTACCACGACCACGCGGCGGACGTCCACGACCTCTTGTACTCATTCTACCGATTCGCGTTTATCCGGTTAGAAATTTTATGAATTATTAATTTCTTCCACTAATTAACCCCGAACAATCTTATGAATGTGTAGTTTTAAGAGTAGTTCTTTCGACCGCGATTATATCTACGGTTCGAGTCTCAAGTCTGTATCTCCTAGTTCTAGGAACCTCATGCATCAACCATCATACATCAACATACAAGTAGCATCCATGAACTCACATTCATCACATAAGGATATTTTCATCATTTCACTACCCAGGGGTACTTTCATAATTTTATCCTCTGAGGGTATTTTCAAATAATTTTTTAAGAAGATAGGGTATCTTGGTGATTTTACGAAATAAGGGTATTTTGGTAATTTTGCATTTCGGGGTATTTTGGTAATTTTCCAAACCAGGGGTATTTTGGTCATTTTATAAATCAGGGGTAATTTAGTATTTTTTTACAAACCAGGGTATTTTGGAAATTTTCAAAATTAGGGTGGCTGGTCCCCTTCGGGTTTTAATTATAAATTTTGGCCTGTCCACAAGTCCTCATGGCTAAGGTGAACAGTTACTATGCACCAGGTAGGATTCTAGCGAAGAGGAGGTGAGTCACTAGGACCGCTTAAGTACCAAGCTCTCCCTGAATCCAATCCTAGACATGCGTATGCCTGTTGCCACACCCTGACCTAGTGACTTGTTCACGGGTTTGTTTGGTTGGATTAAATCTTATGAAATTGAAGAGTTGTTTACTCTAGGCCTAAGGTCTATTATTGCCTAACACACTAGTCTACGTCTATCAAGCCCATCAACCCAACATGCATATCACATCAAGAGTTAGAATACTTACCTGCGTGGATCGGGTGCCGGCAGACTCGAAGGCCATATCTCAACCCAAACTTTTCTCAAATTCACATCATTTTCAAATCACTACTAGACCCATTTCACAGCCCGAATTTTGCAACTGGGCTCTGATACCAAAATGTAACACCCTAAATTCAGCCCAAACGCTACGACCAGATCTGGTATGCTACGGGGTTTAACGTTAAAAGCTTCACTTGGATGGTTTTCGAAAATTCAGTTTGTTTATTTAGGTATTCGCTAAAATAAGTGAAATTTGAAGAAAACCTTTGCTTTTTCTTTGAACGTGTTTGAAAATCCCATATTATTACTTCTTATAGATAAGTCTTTGAACATAAAGTTAAATTTAAAAAAAAAAAATAGAATAAAGACATTAACAAGTATAATTTGAACCTAAGCTATGGAGCCTTATTACATAAATAGTCCCAAAATTAAAAACTCAAAGGAAAACTGAAAATAGTTTATGAAAATATAAGACTTGATGGCTCCTCGAGTCCGCCTCGGCTCCTATGTCCACAATCTACTGCTCATCTGAAAAGTCAGGGAAAAATAAAGGGGTGAGTCACCAAGACTCAGTGTGCAAATCCCGAAAACACATAAAAAGGCTTGAGGCCCACAAACACATTATGGGCCTTGGCCCATACACAATGGCAACAAAATATTCACATGTTGCATGGCCCATCCCAGCATAGAGATCCATCCTCTACACACCAGCCCGTACCAACCATCACACCTTGGGGATTTCTACAATCAACCCACCAACCGCTACACACCACATCGACAGACATGCCGCCTATTCCTAATAGTCGGGAATGAATTTAACGTGGCTTAGCCACCGATCACCATTGTGACCTAACATTTTAATTCGTGGTTTAACCACCGATCACCAAGTGACCTATTATCATACTCTTCCCCCTTAATCATATTAATCCCATCCCATGCGTACATTCATGCAAAATCAAACAATATACCTCTTAAGGATTTACAATCTAGCACATTCATCGATACACATAAAGAAGTTTCTATGATCACGTACCTGGCATCCATTGCCCACCCTTTTTGGGTAACACGACTGTTCATACAGCCTATTTTTCCGGCTTTTAGCCCATAGCATATGTATATAAACAGGTTAAGTAGTGTGATAGAGATCTACACACCTGATTACGGTTAAGACGACACTTTCTATGTCGACGCTATCCGTAGCCGACACAACCGCTATTTGTCTACTATTCTGCTCCGAAGCCGGTCCACAACCCGGTGGCCAATCTCGAACCGCCGACACCGCTCGTTTCTTGAACTTTGGGGCTAGGACCACAGATCCAACCCCTTCCTTTGATTTGCTGACATTCGAGTCCATGAATGACCTTGGTCAGAAGGTACTATGATGATTGCTTAACGAAACATTAGGTTAAGACACGAATAACGAAAAGAAACCGATTGATCAACTTAAGAAGAATCGAAATCCTTACCTTGAAATCCCAAAAATAATATGGTTCGAATGCTATCGATTTCTAGCTTAGAAACCTAGGCGACTAGATCTCCTTCAAATCCCGGAATACCGCCAAAGAGAAAAACACGAGATCAGGGAAAACGTCAAACTAAGGATGGCCCTAAACACCATCTAGCCATTCGACTATGGTCTCAAAGACCGAAAAAGAAAGGAAAAATACTAGCACAAGTCGATACTCACCTCTACAGAAGATTTCGGCTACTTCTAAACGATTTCGGCTTTATGGAGAAATCAGCACAAGAGGAAAAGAATGGAAAAGAGTGTGAAGTGAGGGGTTTCAGCTTCTGAAGGAATCAAAAGGAAAGATTGCAGAGAATGGCTGAGGGTTTTGGCATAGAAAAGCTTTAAAAGAATGGGGTTCAAATGCCGGAATTGAAGAGATAGCCCCTCTACTTATAGACAATTTCGGCACTTACCTAACAAAAACCGAAAGTGCCCTTCCTGCTAACTAACAACTAAGCAAATAGTAGGGGAAATTTTGGCACCCTTATGGCATGTGGAAATCGATTTCTTCCCCCCTCCAAGAGATGGAAATTCGGCCATCACTGCACTCAGCAGATAGCTCCTATCTTTTCTCCTCTATCTTAATCCATTCACTCCTCCAGAAGAGACCTAGATAACACCACTTCCCCTCTCTTTTATCAGCACCTTATCCCCATTATCCAAGTCACTAAGTCCCTCCAAATTTTAAGCCTCATTGCCGTCCCTCTTGCTCCCCTTTTAAGTGCCGAAAATGGCCCAAAGACATGGGCTCCTTACGGCCAAAACTTCGGCCTCTTCAACTACTAATGGCGTCACCTTATAACTCCTTTGCAGCGCCACTTGTTAATGAGCCACAAGCCCACTTTGTAATTTAAACCACAGATACTATCTTTAAAACCCTTTAGTGTCCCATCAGAAAATTTAATCAAGGCCTCGACCCCATCCTGAGCCCAATTTGGACCCCTAACACTTAAACTAACACATTAAACATATCCTTACACTAAACGCATAAGCCCATTAATTCAGGATGTCACAATATTGATGCTAGATAAATTTGGCAATTGGGTCAGCTGTTGTAACACCCCTAACCCGTATCTGTCGCCGAAATAGGGTTACAGAGCATTACCAAAAAACTGTAACATCAAAATATTCATTTCAAAACATTTCATAATCATTGAAAAATCCAATTGAACACATGCATAGCGTCCCTTTTTCAAGCCCTCGAGGCTTTAGAAACACTTTAGAAACGGTTCGGGACTAAATCGAAAATATTTAGAACTTCATGGAAAAAGATAGAAAAATTTATACCAAAGGGGTCACACGGCCGTGTGGTCAGGCTGTGTGACTCACACAACTGAGACACATGCCTGTGTCTCAGGCCGTGTGGACATTCGAAATAAGGACACACGGTCGTGTCTTAGCCCATGTCCGTGCCCGTGTAACTCTCTGACTTAGTTCACACAGCCAAGCCACACGCCCGTGTGCCAGGCCGTGTAACACTCGAAATGCAGCCTTTAAATACAGCATGGCCGTGTGTCACACATGGCTGAGACACACGCCCGTGTCTTAGGCCGTGTGGACAAGAAATTAGCCAAATTCAAGTCATGTCTTTCACCCAATTCAAGTACACTTAAACAAGTCATTTGCACATATGACCAAGGTATCAAAACATGTTCAACCATGCATAAAATGACCAATTTCCATTCAACCAATATGCCATAAAAGCACCTCAAACACAACAACCAAATATGTTTAAACATTTGCATAATCTAGCCATTCACCAACCATACACAACTACCTATTTTCATGTCAAGTCATATCACAATTAACCATATGCCAAACACATCTATATAGACCAATTTTGGTCAATCAAAACATATCATCACTTAACCATTTTAACATCAACCATTTAAGCACCAAAATGTTAGCATGTCATCAACCATAAAACCACATATATACATGCCAACATAACAAATAGTTTATCAACCAAAATACCATATCTACAAGCTAAACATAATGGCTATTTCAACAAGCACAAAACACCTATACATTAAACATTCCTAAACATGTGCATATTTAACCATTTATCAATTATTTTGTTTCTGTGCCAAAACATATCACAATTGATACATATCAACCATACCATAATAGATTCATACCATATCAAAATAACCTTACCATTTGGACTATTCCTCTCATGCATCATAACCACCTAAATAACATAAACCAACTATTTCCAAATAATACCAAATAACCGACATTTACAAACCATATTTACATCATGCACCTCTAGTTCTAAACCTTTCCAAAGTGAACTATATTTTGACCATGTTGAGATCAATTTCTCACATACCATTTTGGCCATTTAAAGTTACATTAACATATACCAATTTTTGTCATTCCAAAACATGCACCAATTTGACCATACTAACCCTAACCAACAAGACATCAATAGTACCTTAAGTACTTCAAATCCAAGGCAACATTTCATGCCATAATCCTCAACCAAAATGACATATATATGCCAAAATCATCAATTAAACATTAAACATAGTCCACCTATACATGCCATTATAACCACTACCAAAGCATCAAAATCTACCGATAAAAAAAATTGATGGATAGTGTGATGGATCTCCAACTAGCTTCCAACCCGATCGAGCTTCCGATAATCTGTAAAGTAAAGGAAAAATAACTACATAAGCAATGTATACTTAGTAAGCTCATATAAACTTTAAGCATAAAATTCCACTTCAATAATAAACTTTATAGAATAAACATAAATATATGCCAATGCCATAAGATTCATAAATTGATATGCACAACAACTCGCAAATGAGTAAGTTCATTAATGTCACATATATCTATCATTCATAACATGATAGGATTTTAGGGGACTTAATAGATAATCAACAACCTTTCTATAAGATTATACACTTTTCAATTTTAGGGGACTTAATAGATAATCAACAACCTTTCTATAAGATTATACACTTTTCAATTTACTCTCTTTTCATTCTATTCTCAATGCTTATCATAAGTTTAAACAATATTATCAATTCCCAACTTAGTGTATTTATCCATAATATAGGTATATTCATCCATAGCATACGCAATTTGCTCACATATAAATACATCATTATCACATTAAACTTTTTATAACATCATAATACATCCCAATTACGTACTTACCGTTTCATTCCCTTTTCTTACCCGTTTTATATGCATAGTACAAGCATAATCATAAATATCAATCATATCCACAAGCTTGGCATAAGCCTAAGCACATCAACAACACATGTTAGTTCATGTAAACATGATTCATATGAATTTGACATGGATAACCATTATACCTGAGCATGATTCAATTGGATTTATCATCCATCTCAACATAACATATTTTTCAAATTCATTAAACAGATTACCTTACCGAGATTTTCCATTTGAAGAACGACTTACGGGTAAGAGTACATCGTCAGATAGACCGAACACACCAGATAGAAGCTCATAAGAGCTGATCCAACCGAAATAAGCCAAACAGAAGCTCATAAGAGCTAGTCCACCCAAAACACGCCAACAGAAGCTCATAAGAGCTGATCTACCCGAATCACGCCAAACAGAAAGTATAATGCGAGAGTCCACAACAAATGCTAAACCTCGGTTTACTTGGGTAATATACATATATCTCCCTCCAACACATTCTCCACTCCAAACCCCCATAATACACCAAAACACGAATGTACTCTATCCCGCGTTCAATTCAAACCGAGCATCAAACTCAATATTATAACTCAGATAATGATTCATTTCCAACAATGGAATATATATAATATCATGTAATACCAATCACCTATTTATATAAATGTTAAATTTTAACCGTACGAACTTACCTGGCTAAATTGCAGAAATGTCAAAGTATAAGGGCATTTTGGTAATTTTCTATTCTCCTCGATTTTCCACTCGATCTTGATCTAAATTAATAATTTCATTCAATATATTAATTTAGACAGTGAAAAAATATATTTTATGCAATTTAGTCACTTTTGATATTTTTACAAAATTGCCCCTAAAGTTTTACTTTTATTCAATTTAGTCCCTGAGCCTAAAACATGCAAAATAACCATTTTTACCCAAAATTGAGCCTAGCCAAATATTCATGGCATCCAATACAGCCCATTATTGCAACAATTTCACATCAAATCCTTGTACTTTTAGTATTTTAACAATTTAGTCTAATCAAAAAATTCATCAAAAATCACTTAATAAAATACTTTTAAATAACAAATAATATCTCAAATTCATCATTTAACATCTAAAATCACAATTTTCATCAATGGAAACATTCAAAATCTTTAACAGTTTCAAAATTGAAAGTACAGACTAACTAGACCTAGTTGTAACGATCTTAAAAACATAAAAATTATTTAAAACGAGGCTAAAATGGACTTACATGCATACATGGAAGCTTGGCCGAAGCTTCAAAGTCCAAAAATGGCTTTCTTCTTTCTCAATTTCGGCAAAACATTCAAAAGAGAAAGGTGATTTATTTAGTTTATTTTATTACCTTATAATTTGTTTTTTTAATTAATAAAACATATATATTTTCATAATAAGATAAAGCCAACCGCCCACTCATCTATATAATATGGTATATTTACCATATTAGTCCATGAATTTAATTTTCTATAGCAATTAAACATCTTTAGTTAGTAATATTAAATTTTCACATTTTTTACGATTTAGTCCTTTTCGCTTAATTAACTATCGAAACATTAAAAATTTTCAACAAAAATTTAATACCACCTTAATGACACTCCATAAATATTTATAAAAATATTTACAGCTCGGTTTATAGAAACAAGGTCCCAATACCTCATTTTCTAAAACCATTTGACTTTAGAGTCTTACCACCTGAACTTAATTAATCATTCAAATAGCATAAATTACCATGTCAAAAACCTTTTTAAAACCATATTTGACTCGTAAATATTAAGTAATAATATTTACGAACTTACTCGTCGAAGTTGGTGGCCCCAAAATCACTGTTTCCGACACCACTGAAAAACGGGTTGTTACAGTTGTGTTACCGAATTTTAGTACATGACTTATTTTGATACAGGAAGATATAGCAGGGGATCTGTTGTACTGGCACAATTATATTGGGAGATGTGCTTAGCCACACAACTGCATTATCAACGATTGGACGGATTCAAAAATAGCACCAACATCAGAATCCATAATTTGCTCGTCATAGTAGACAAATGTTACGAACTATTTTCTATAATACAGTTTTGAAATAACTCTTCAATAACAACAAGCTATTTTCTGTCCAATCTTTGTTTTTATTTCATTGAGTGTCACAGAATTTGCAAATATTATGCCTACATGATGGTCAGATTAAAAATAACACCAACATCGAAATCCATAATTTTCCCATCATAGTAGATGAATGTTGCAAGCTGGTTGTTCATCTCTAATATAACTGCAATTTAAATTAATATAGTTGTTACAAACCCTAAACCTTAATATATTTCAAGTTTGATTGAATTAACAAATGGGGTTTTTTATAATACAATATAATTAAAAAATGAAACATGATATTAAAAATTCAATACAATCTTCTTATTATATTATAGAAACACCAACTTCATACAATAACAGAGTCAAATTTTTCGATACAAGATAATACATTTCAAACATAAATTATAATTCTCTAAACCCTAATTATATAAACCCATAACCCAATGTGTCACCATCCTTCTTTGGTTTAACCTCTTTATAAAGCTTAAGAATGGAGTCAATAAAATCATTTGGAAACTCACCTATATCTAAATTCCTTATCCATGGAAAATAAGGAGGATTTGGATTTCTCCTATGAATATGGTTTCCCGTAATCAGTTGAGAAGTTCTCTTTGTCTTTTGCAATGCCCTTCACAATTCTTTGATTAAGATCTCATATCATTTGGTTCTATTTTTCTTGTTGGATGATACCATCAACCACAGTCTATCCAACCTAAGACTAGTATAACACCACCAAATTAACTCTTGCATAATGAGGTTCATAGCAATTATGTTTGCAACAACGTAGTCCTTGTTTAGGTCCATCCTATAATTTCTTCTCTTTTTTTTACCAAAATTTCAACAACCTTTCGTTTTTGTTTAGTTCTTATCATTTTCACAATTTGGATAATCATGGCCATTTTCCTCTACACAAAACATTTATAAAACACTATTTATTACAATATATACCCTAAACCTAAACTATTTAACCATTTTAAACTAATCATATTTCATAAGTTCTAAACCCTACTATCTCATGTCACAAACAAATTCACATAATGTCATTTTTTATTCGTAAATCATAAAACCATAAACTTTACATTATAAAGTTTTCTTACCTTTTTTTTCTCGGAGCTTGACTCTTCTAACTTCGATCTTGAGAAAAAAATTACTTCCACCAATTAATACAATGATAACTCACTAATTATGTATAACATTTACAAATTTTTCATATTATTTAGGTATATTAATTTTTTTTCTATATTATTTGGGAAAAAGGCCAAAATAACATTTATGATTTTCCATTCTTTTTAGTTTAATAATTCCATTTTTGCTGAAAAAAATATATCATTTACAATTTCCTATATTTTCTATGTAAATTAGTTTTTTAGTGAACAAAAATTAAAAAATATAAAATTTAAATCTATGCATAATAATAATTATTATTATACTTTATGAAATAATTAATAACTAGTTTTGGGCACTTGAAATATTAATCCTCCTCTAAACAAAACTATCTTCTAACAAATTTAATATCTAAATAAATAGATTTTTTTTCAACATCGTTAACTCCCTGGTTTTTTTCTTCTTTTTAGCTTTTTTTTTTTTTTTTGCCCACAACTATCTTTTTTTTTTTTCACTTTGAAGCAAATTTTTTTCAAAAAAAAAGGGGGGGTTTAAACACCCTTGTGTCTGGTAAGTTTTGAATTCTCAACCTTTAATCATGTTGGACAGTAGGGTTTAATCATGTCGGACAGTAGGGAGTAGAGATTCCCTATTGCCTAGAGAGCTCAAATCGGCATGGTGGCTGCCGATTTAGGTTTCTTAGGCAGCAGAGAGTCTCTATTACACCTACACCGACATGACAAGCCATTGAAAACCCAAATTGGTATGTCGGCTATCAATTTAGATTTCTGAGGTGCCCTGTCTATTTCCGACACACTAGATACATCAGTTTAAACCTCAAATTGTCAGCCACCATATCAATTTGAGACTTTCATGCATCTCTAATATTATTTTGATAAAAAAAAACTCATATTATTTCAATAAATAATCTATTTTTTGTATTGTTCCGGAAAAAAAGCAGAAGGCATGTGGTAGTTATCCCAATTTAGGGTAGACTCCTTGACATTTACAAAATTGGCATGCGGTAGTTAGGCACCATCGCTTTCTAAAAAGAAAGCAGTCGGGTATGGTTTATGACTGTGCATCTGCACTCAATAATGTCCTGGAGCGAACCGAATAGGAAGTAAAACACATCAAACCTACCAGACCAATTAAGAAGCCAACTTGCATTAACTTTGACATCCACCGACAAGGTGAAAGAGAATTGTGGGAGGTCAAGGAGTCCGCAGGTGGTCTTGTGGCTGAGTCTTCGAGCTGCAGGCCAAGTCTTGTCAGCCTCAGGATCCGACATGTGCAGCGTAAGTGGGCCAACAGGATGACCACATTAGTATTACTACTTCGTCAAGCACTTTTAATCGCGTTTAAACCAGCAAATTACTTCAAGTTTATTTGCATTATGTGTGTAATTGACATCAACAAAATTAAGCGCTGCTGTTTATCATACACTATAATGTTCCAGGCAAATAATCTACACTAAATTTTAAATAATTTTTATGGTGCACATAAAAAGTATACAAAAACAAATCTGGACTATCATATTGTCAGACGTACAATATTAAAAATATAATTTTTCTTTTTATTCTAGCAAAGACAACAATATTCATGTGAACACGTTGTCATAGATCAGGTATAATTGCAATCATTTGGTTAATAATTTGAATATTGCTTTTTCGCTAGCAACAATGATTGTCTCATAATAAATGATATTTTATTACCCAAAGAAGCAGTAAAGCTGCTAGAAGCAAAAAGCCCTTTTTCCTTCCAAATTAATCAATCAATAAAAATCAGAGAATTTAAGCCCATGCAATGAAAAGGGCCACATCGACAGTCTTTGCAGCGTAGCTGAGATTGTTTTGACTAATCCATCAACTTTCAAAAATATAGTAATTATATATTATTTTGTGATAGATTGCGATGTAATATGTTTAACTTATTTTTTGTTTATATTATATTATTTAATTTTTTTGTCATCATTATTTTTACACTAATCGTAAATAAACTTATCCTTAATTGCAGCTTTGAGTTCTTCAACTTCAATAATTCCTCCTTTAACTATTACCATTGGTCAATGCAAATTGTAAGCCTCTACAGAGGCAAATCTAGGGGGCTGGCAGGGTCTCGGCCCCCCTAAAATAGAAAATTATTATATCGGTCCTTTAGAAAATTTTAAAATTTTAAATTAGTAAAAATAAAATTGCACTTTGACCCTCTTAAAATTATAAAAATTTGATTTAATCATTTAAAAATTATAAAAATATAGACTATAAAAAATTAAAATTTCATTCAGGCCCGAAAAATTGTTTCAGCTTCACCCTAGCCCTGTACTTGTGTAGCTATAGATTAGTAATTAGTATGTGTATATCATATTATATAATAAGACATGTAATTAGTTTTCACTTGCTTTTCAAGAAATATATATTTATATGAATCTTTTAAGGTAATATACCCATATATACCCAAAAAAAAAAAAATTTACAAAATATGGCCGATTTTTTTAAAATTTACGGAAAAGGATCATTTCCCCACAAAACGCGTCCACGTCAGCGCGTTTTGTGGGGATGACGGCTGAGCGCGCCGCTGGGAACGCTTTCGCATCACATCGGCACAAAGCGCTACGGGGGCGCTTTCTTGATGTGGCAAAAGCGCCTCCGAGGGCGCTTTTTTTTTTTGCTGATCAAAAATTTATTGTAATTTAATTTTAATATCTTTAATAACATAGAAATTGTTTAATTTTTTTATTGTAATTTAATTTTAATATATGTAATATAATAAAATAAGAAGTTGTTTTTATTTTTATTTTTTTGTAATTTAGTTTTAATATATTTAATAAAATAAAAGTTGTTTTTATTTTTAAATTTTTTGTAATTTAGTTTTAATATATTTAATAAAATAAAAAGTTGTTTTTATTTTTAAATTTTTGTAATTTAGTTTTAATATATTTAATAAATTAAATAGTTGTTTTTATTTTTATTTTTTATTTTTTGTAATTTAGTTTTAATATATTTAATAAATTAATAGTTGTTTATTTTTATTTTTTAATTAAATTTTAATATATTTAATAAAATAGAAGTTGTTTATTTTTATTGTAATTTAATTTTAATATCTTTAATAACATAGAAATTGTTTAATTTTTTTATTGTAATTTAATTTTAATATATGTAATATAATAAAATAAGAAGTTGTTTTTATTTTTATTTTTTTAATTTAGTTTTAATATATTTAATAAAATAAAAAGTTGTTTTTTATTTTTAATTTTTTGTAATTTAGTTTTAATATATTTAATAAATTAAATAGTTGTTTTTATTTTTCTATAATTTAATTTTATTATCTTTAATAAAATAGAATTTTTTTAATTTTTTATTGAAATTTAATTTTAAAAATAAAAGTCAAATATTTGTAATTTTATTGTAACTTAAAGGTTTTTTTATCCAAAAGTCCTTCTACAAAAGTTCACCATTTTCATCAACAAATAAATAGAATTTACATAGACACCAAGAGACAAAAAAGTTAAGAAGATCATCAACTATTCCGATTTGGACACGAGCGAGATGTATGGCATGGGTTCCTACACCATCCGCACAACCTACGTTGGTTGCTCGTTTCTCGGATATCCATATTGTTGCGTATTCTACTCGAGCAAGGTCGACCTTTTGGTTTGCGCCTCAGTTGTCTATCCTGGCAATAGCTTATACGGTGCAAGCGATCCGACGACCACTTACGTTCATCCGGGGTTTGGTGGGAATACGTGTCTCCACATGTTGTACATGTTTTCTAATTTATACACTTCGTCGACATAGCTTATGGGATCAAGCGGAGATTCGACAAGCCGCAAGTACATGAGCCCATGGGTAACGAAGTGCATCAAATATCCTACGATCGCGCAGTCCTATTTGTCAAGTGTACACGATCTTGCCGCCAACAATACCTTGGTTCGGTCATCACAAATAGGTTTGTCGCGATCGTGACACACCGTGTGTGCATGGTGTTGGCCCGTATCTTCCCCTTTGTTAATTTCTCGTAAGACCTTCGCTCCCATACATGGCCTCCTTGCATTTGGCCTTTATAACTCGCCTGCGCTTCAAAAATAGTGCCGCTAAACGAAAATATGTCTCTCGTGACAACCGACGCTATCGGCGGATAGATGACGTTCCTTTTAGAACGTAATTTATGCATTCTCGCGGTTTGAGGCCATATGACCATATCGTAGGCCGCCGTCGTATGATTGTGTCCACTGTTCGAAAGGTATGTTACATCGGTAGTTTGCGCCTTCTTCGTTAACTGAGCGCAAACTCACCAACATCTCGTGAAAACGGTCCTTATTGATCTTGTACCCTGCCAATATAAGTTGATAGCGAATATTGCATACCACTCTTCAATTAAGAATAAATTGAATATTACAAACAAAATTATATTAATAGATATTACATACCCATGTTGGTCACTTGCCGTCGTTCACTTGTAGATCGATGTTGCCCGTGGTAGTTGGACGCAACTAATTGGCGTACCCCAAATGGCTACGAATATTGCCAATTAAGGCCGGCACTGTAGTCTTGGGATCGGCCTTCACCGCCGGTATTATTAAGTCAGCCAACATCTCTGAATCTATCTTCGGATGATCTTTTGTAACACCTGTCAACGAAGAACGTTAAATAATACAACATTACGTAATATTAGTATTATTCAAAAACATTGAACACATAATGATACTGTACCGGCAAGACATGTATGTGGACCTTTGTACTTTTTGATCTTCCACAAGCCTGTCATTTTCCTCAACGAGGCCATAATTTTCCAAGAACATGTACCGTCTTGCATTGCACACTTCGCCTCGTACTTATCGAGCTTGGATTTAACCACGTTGTAGTTAACCCCGTTCTTGATGTTGTACTGTTTCAATGCAGCAAGAAAAGCATCCTTGTTGGAAAACTCGTTACCAACTTCTAATTCGCCCGAATCCAACGACGGTTGTGCGGTCACGCCGTCGATGTGGTAGTTCAGAAACTCCAATGCATCGTCTTGAGATAGATCGACATTATGCATGTGGGCTGAGGCGAGCATGCCTACGAATAGCGGATCTTCTTCTTCTTCGTCTGAACCGCCCTCAACATCTTCAGGTACTGTTGGAACAGGCTCCAGTTCAGAAAATAATTCAACTTCTGCACCATCGGGCCCGGGCTCTCGAGGTGGATCCACATCCGACTCATCATCCGATCCACCATAATCTGCAACGAATGAGGGCCTCGCCGGTGGATGTCGTGGGAGTACATTATCCCTCCTTAAACATCTTTCGTAACGCGTTCCCAATCATATGTGGATTGCCAACCACTAGAAGTTGATGACGTTCCCAATCGTATTTTTATCATCGACGTCGAAGGAAGGATATGCATGTCCCATCCACCAATCGAGTGTCGTGCAGGGGTTATGTTTTCCATACTACCACCAAAGACGGGCACTTTCGTATTCTGCCTCCCACTAACAAAGTGTTGACTTGGGGTCGTGTATTCCCCTCGAACAGAAGTAGATATTGAGGTCGAAGGAAGATCACTTGGCGATGAAAATTCTACGTATACCTCAAGATAGGGTGATCCATTGGCAAGATGAGTCTCCACCATTGCCTCAAAGCTCCGACGACCTTTGATGTCGAATGATTCATATCTCACCGGATCAACCAAAGCGCAAAATCTATACTTAATAGACTGACCTTTCATTGGCGCTGTTCCGAAGATTTTACGCCTAATTCTTTTGCGAAGTTCTAACAAATCTATGTTCCGATTAAAACCCAATGCTCACTGTTGTTCTCTCGATAAAAAACAACACTATTTTCATGTCACAAACCTCACCATCGTAGTAAATAACAGCATTCATACGTTCACTCATTTTCAGTTTCTATTTTTCTTTTGCCTCAATTTCTGTTATGCAACCTGAGAATGCAATTTGGCTGATTTATAGTCTAAGGATTGCCACAGACTACTGTAGCAAAAGAGCGTCCACGTGGGAGCTCTTTTGATACTCTTTTGCCGATTGCATCCTGCTTTGGCGTTTTGTACTTGTTTGTTCGAAACGTCTTCTCAAAATTATTTTATTGGAGAATACTGTAGCAAAAGAGTGTCCACGTGGGAGCTCTTTTCAGTACTCTTCCTGACAGTGCATCTTGCTAGAAGCGTTTCGGCCACTGTTTGTTCAGAAACGTCTTCTCAAAATTATTTTTCCGGAGACTAGTGTAGCAAAAGAGCGTCCACGTGGGAGCTCTTTTCAGTACTCTTCCTGACAGTGCATCCTGCTGGAAGCGTTTTGGCCACTGTTTGTTTAGAAACGTCTTCTCAAAATTATTTTACCGGAGAATACTGTAGCAAAAGTGCGTCCACGTGGGAGCTCTTTTGAAGTACTCTTCTGACGAGTGCATCTGCTTTGGAAGCGTTTTGGCTCTTGTTTGTTGAAACGTCTTCTCAAAATTATTTTTCCGAGACTCTCAGAGCAAAAGAGCGTCCACGTGGGAGCTCTTTTCGATTACTCTTCTTGATAGTGCATCCTCGCTTGAAGCATTTTTGGCAAATCTGTTTGTTCGAAACGTCTTCTCAAAATTATTTTGCCAGATACAAAATGTCAAAAAATTCAAATAATTTTTTGGCTAATATATTTTGCCCAAAACCCTAAATATATTTTTACTAAACCCTAATTAACCTAATCTACTCCATAAACCTTAAAATTTCATACCCTAACACTAAAAACAAGCGAAAGGGAAGCGGACGGGGAAGGAGGGCAAAAGCGCGTCGCCACGTCGGTAGCGTTTTGTGGGGATGCGTGAAAGCACGCCTCTGGAGGGCGCTTTTGCCACATCGACAAAGCGCGTCCCCGTCGGTAGCGCTTTGGTGATGTGGCGCGCTCCCCGAGGCGCGCTTTCTGCTGCATCCCCACAAAACGCTACCGACGTGGGCGCATTTTGTGAGGAAATGACCCTTTTCCGTAAATTTTAAAAAAATCGGCCCTTTTCCGTAAAAAAATTTTTTTGGTATATATGGGTATATTGCCCAATCTTTTAGGTAGTGATTGTTATATTCTTTTCGTGTGAATATGATAATCTAATCACATAAGTCATTTTATTAAATGATTAATACTCGTTAATCATTGGAAAATCAAAGATAATTGTATTTGTTGAACTAATTATTGGTACAGTGCCAAAAATTTTATGTTATTATTGAATTGTGAATTCTCTTATCCTATTTATTTTAAAAAAGAAAATGTTTGAAATTGTTAAAATTTAAATTTGTAATAATTAATTTTAGTGTTGTTTATATATAATTCTAGTCTTGTTTAAATATAACAACTTGTAAAGTGATACCCATATTTTTTATTAACTTTATGGTAAAGTATAAGAGAATTATATTAAATTAACAAGTATATTTATTATCAACTAATTTCGAATGTTACGTTATGTTACAAATGATATGTTTAATGTTAGTTTTATTTACATTGCTAAGTAATATTATTTAAATTTATAATAATTAAAATATATTAATTATTTTTTATAATTGGAATATTACCATAATAAAAGAATTTCTAATCATAATCAAAGTATTTGTACAATATTAAAAATAGGGTAAACTAATCAAAATAATCACGTTTGTTTACCTCAGGTTACATTTTAGTCACAGAGCTATTAACTGTCGTTAACGATGTAACGATAAGCTGACATGGCATGTTAAATCATCATTTCAAACAAAAAATTTAGGTTAAATTATACTATTAGTCCCCATATTTTTTCGTTTTGAGCAATTTAATTTTTTTGATGTTCTTCTAAGTTTCCTTTTTTATATATATATTTTCCATTCTCTTCTAATTTTCCCTCTGTTTTTCTCCCTTCTCCATCTCTTTGAACGTAGTTTTTCTATGTTTTCCATTTCTTAAAACTTTTTTATGTTTATGAAAAAAGAAAAGGCGAAAGCCGAAACCAAAATAAAACTTGTTTCGCATATTCTTACCTCACAATTATAAACCCTCATCGTCCATCACCGCTTTAACGAACCAATTTGGATCTCTCAATGACCTAGCCCACAAGCTCACCTCACTCGAAAACTCACCAGTCGTGACTTATAGCAGTCCACCCTCAACAAACTTTCCCGAGCTCATTCCCTTAACCTCCTAACCAACCCCCACGACCACCTTATCTATCTTACCTACAACAATCTCACCCTCTCAAAACTACGTTGTTTCACGAATTATTCAAACGAGCTCTACACTATCAATGACTAAAACGACCACCATAGATCAATTTTATCGTTTGCTTAATTTTATTCGTTAAAAAATAAAAGAAAAGGAAAGGAATAATCTAACATTTCTGTAAAAGTTTGGAAACGGAAAAAAAATATTTTGAATATAAAGAATTCAATTTATGTTTAGATTTGATTAAGGATATGATTTTTTTATATTGATTAGTTAGATCCAATTTTAGTTTCAAAATTGGTTTATATTCAAATCGAGATTTGATTAAGAATAATTGATATTCGATTTTTTAGTGAAATTCAATTTAGGAATCATGCGAAAGAAACAATGACTTGGTTTGTTTGGTGGGCAAAGATTATGTTTTTACAATGAAGAATAAGAGAAGAGAGAAAAATAAAGGGGAAGAAGAAAAGGAAAATAAAGAAATAAAAAGAAAAAATTAAATTGTTCAAAGAAATAAAAGTATAGGGATTAGTTTTAACAAATGGAAAACATAGAAAAACTACATTAAAAGAAATAGAGAAAGGAGGAAAACAGAGAGAGTAGGAGAAGAGAATGGAAAATAAAGAAAAAATAGGAAAGTTCAAAGAACATAAAAGAAAAAATTTAAATTGCTCAAAATGAAAAAAAATATAGAGACCAATTGTATAATTTAACCTAAAATTTTAGTTTGAAATGATAAATTAACGTGCCACGTCAGCTTACTGTTACACCGTTAACAATAATTAACGTTTAGTGACTAAAATGTTACAACACGATAACGTAAGTGACTAAAACGTAACATTTCAAATATAAGTAACTAAAATGTAACCTGAGACAAACAAAAGTGACTATTTTGATAATTTACCCTTAAAAATATGGATGTTTCTAAATTAATATTATCTCCTCTTACTTTTATTATTATTATTAATGCTCTTACTTTTTTTGTTTTTTTTTTTTTGGTTTTTGAACTTAACTAGGAAGGATGCCATTAATAATGGGCAAATTCACTTGAGGGCGCGCTTTGCTGATGTGGCAAAAACGCTCCCTTAGGGATGCGTTTTTGCCCTTTCCCCCCACTAGGGTTTTCAGCTATTTTTAGGGTTAAGGTATGGGTTTTAAGGGTTTTAGGGTTTAGGTTTTAGGGTTTTTAGGGTCTTAGGGTTTAGGGTTTTAGGGGAAAATTAATGAACTAGAGTTTAGAGTTAATCAATTAAAATAATTTTAGGTTTAGCGTTTTGGAAAAAATATATCAGCAATATAAAAATTATTTGTTTTTTTTTACAGTAGTATCTGGTAAAATAATTTTGAGAAGACGTTTCTGAACACATAGTGACCAAAACGCTTCAAGCAGGATGCACTTGTCGGCAAAAGAGTACTTGAAAAACTCCCACGTGGGCGCTCTTTTCTCTGATAGTCTTTGGCAAAATAATTTTGAGAAGATGTTTCGAACAAATAGTGACCAAAACGCTTCAAGCACGATGCAATCGTCGGCAAAGTCTTGAAAAAGCTCCCACGTGGGCGCTCTTTTGCTCTGATGATCTCTGGCAAAATAATTTTGAGAAGACGTTTACAACAAATAGTGACCAAAACGCTTCAAGCGGGATGCACTGTCGAAGAAATCTTGAAAAAAGCTCCCACGTGGACGCTCTTTTGCTCTGATGGTTCCTAATTGTCCTTAGACTATAAATGAGCCAAATTTCATTCTCAGGTTGCATAATAGAAATTGAGGCAAAAGTAAAATAGAAACTGAAGATGAGTGAATGTATTAGTGTTGTTATTTACTATGATGGTGAGGTTTGTGACACCGAAAATGGTGTTATTTTTTTATCGGAGAACACAGCGCGACTGGTTTTTAACCAGAACATAGATTTGACAGAACTTCGCAAAAGAATTAGGCGTAAAATCTTCGGAACAACGCCAATGAAAGTTCAGTCTATTAAGTATAGATTTTGTGCTTCGGTTGATCCCGTAAGATATGACTCATTCGACATCAAAGGTCCTCGGAGCTTGGAGGCAATGGTGGAGACTCATCTTGCCAGTGGATCACCCTATCTTGAGGTATATGTACAATTTTCATCACCAAGTGATCTTCCTTCGACTTCAACATCTAATGATGTTCGAGGGGAATACACGACCCCAAGCCGACACTCTGTTAGTGGGAGGCAGAATATGGAAGCGTCTGTGTTTGGTGGTAGTATGAAAAACATAACCCCTACACGACACTCGGTTAGTGGATGAGACATGCATATCCTTCCTTCGACGTTCGATGCTAGAAATACGTATTGGGGAACGTCATCAACTTCTAGTGGTTGGAAATCCACATATGATTGGGGACGTTACGAAAGTTGTTTAAGAAGGGATAATGTACTCCCCACGACATCCACCGGCGAGGGGACTTCGTTCATTGCAGACGATGGTGGGTCGGATGATGAGTCTGATGTGGATCCACCTCGAGAGCCCTGCCCTGATGGTGCAGAAGTTGCATTATTTTTTGAACCGAAGCCTGTTCCAACCATACCTGAAGATGTTGAAGGGGGTTCTAAGAAGAAGAAGAAGATCCACGATTCAGGACGTACTCGCCTCCAGCCCACATGTATAATGTCGATCTATCTCAAGATGATGCATTGGAGTTTCCTGAACTACCACACAAAAGGCGTGACCGTACAAGTTCATCGTTGGATTTGGGTGAATTAGAAATTGGTAAAGAGTTTTACAACAAGGATAGTTTTCTTGGTGCATTGAAACAATATAGCATCAAGAACGGGGTTAACTACAACGTGGTTAAATCCAAACTCGATAAGTATGAGGCCAAGTGTGCAGTGCAAGATGGTACATGTTCATGGAAAATCATGGCCTCGTTGAGGAAAAGGATAGGCTTGTGGGAGATTAAAAAGTACAAAGGTCCACATACATGTCTTACCGGTACAGTATCACTAGGTGTTCAAGGTTTTTGAATAATATTGATATTACGTAATGTTGCATTATTTAACGTACTTCGTTGACAGGTGTTTCACAAGATCATCCCAAGATGGATTCAGATATGTTGGCTAACTTAATAATACCGACGGTGAAGGCGGATCCCAAGACTTCAGTGCCGTTCTTAATTGCCAATATTCGTAGCCAATTGGGGTACACGCCCTCTTACCGGAAGACTTGGATAGCCAAGCAGAAAGCGTTGGAAAAGTTGCATGTTCGGTGGGACGCTTCATATAATGAAGTGTGGCAGTGGTGTCAGGTGCTGGCGAGATATGTCCCAGGCAGCATAACAGACCTTGAAACGGAACCCGTGTACTACAACGATCGATTGCTCCGTGGATGCCAAGTGTTCAAGCGTCTATTCTGGACATTTAAGCAATGACGTGACGCATTTCTATATTGCAAGCCACTGGTACAAATTGACGGTACATTTATGTATGGTAGATATACGCATCGGTTATTGCTAGCTGTGGCACAGGATGGCAGTGGGAGAATCCTTCCAATTACATTTGCAATAACACCGGGGGAGTCAGCTGATGACTGGGATTTCTTTCTATTTAGGTTAAGAAGGCATGTCTGCCTCCAACCTGATATATGAGTTATATCGGATCGGAGCCCTGGAATACTAGCTAAAATAGAGCGAGAGCGAAGCCTATGGCATCGCACACACCATCGATATTGCCTAAGGCATGTTGCGTCCAACTACCACGGGCAACATCGATCTACAAGTGAATGACGGCAAGTGACCAACATGGGTATGTAATATCTATTAATATAATTTCGTTTGTAATATTCAATTTATTCTTTATTGAAGAGTGGTATGTAATATTCGCTATCAACTTATATTGGTAGGGTACGAGATCAATAAGGACTGTTTTCATGAGATGTTGGCGAGTTTGCGCTCAATTAACGAAGAAGGCGCAAACTACCGATGTAACATACCTTTTGAACAGTGGACACAAGCATACGACGGCGGCCTATGATATGGTCATATGACCTCAAACCTGGCTGAATGCATAAATTCTGTTATAAAAGGAGCGCGTCATTTGCCGATAACATCGGTTGTGCGAGAGACATATTTTCGTTTAGCGGCACTATTTTCGAAGCGAGCAGTGAGTTATAAAGGCCAAATGCAGGGAGGCCATGTATGGTGCGCGAAGGTATTGCGAGAAATTAACAAGGCGAAGGCACGGGCCAACACTATGCACACAGTGTGTCACGATCGCGACAACCTATGGTTTCGTGTGACGGAGTTTGACAGACCGAACCAAGGTATTGTTGGCGGGCAATATCGTGTACACTTGAGAAATAGGACCTGCGACTGTGGGATATTTGACGCACTTCGTTATCCATGCGCTCATGTAATTGCGGCTTGTCAGAATCTCCGTCTGGATCCCATGAGCTATGTCGACGAAGTGTATAAAATAGAATACATGTACAACGTGTGGAGACACTTATTCCCACCAGTCCCAGATGAACGTAAGTGACCGTCTGTATCGCTTGCTCCGTTTAAGCTGTTACCAGATAGAGAACTACATCGCAAACCAAAGGGTCGACCTTGCTCGACTAGAATACGCAACAATATGGATATCCGAGAAACAACCAACCAACGGAAGTTATGCGGATGGTGTAGAAACCTAGGTCATACATCTCGCTCGTGTCCAAATCGCAATAGTTGATAGTCTCCTTATCATTTTTGTCTCTTGGTGGCTATGAAAATTCTTTTAATTTCTTGATGAAAATAGTGAACTTTTGTAGAAGGACTAAGTTGCAAAACAAAACAAAAAAAGTTATTCAATTAATCTAAAATATCACATCATCATTATTCTTCAAAATTATCTTTCTTGTTAAATGATTATTTTGCCCCTTACGATCCTTCAACATTCCTACATTGGATCAACATCCATCTTGATAAAATTACAAATTAACCCCTCATACTTTTTCACTTATTCAATTTAGCCCTAATTCATCCATTTCTTATTAGTTTCTAGATCGGTCCACCCTTAAAATATTTACACCATTGGCCCTTCAAGGTTTTTTTCATATATACATTTTAACCCGTCAAATTTTGAATATTTACTATTGATCCGGAAAACTTTTCTCACATTTCCGATTTAGTCCTTACTTGAATCAATACAATTAGGATATTAAGAACAACTTTTATTTTATAAAAAAATAAAAAAAATTACAATAAAAAAATAAAAAACAACTTTTATTTTTTAAAAAAATATAAAAATTAAATTACAATTAGGATATTAAAAACAACTTTTATTTTATAAAAAAATAAAAAATAAAAATTAGAATAAAAAAATAAAAACAACTTTTATTTTTTAAAAATATAAAAATTAAATTACAATTGAAATGTTAAAAACAACATTTATTTTATAAAAAATAAAAAAATTACAATAAAAAAAAAACAACTTTTATTTTTTAAAAAATATAAAAATTAAATTACAATTGAAATATTATAAAAAACATTTATTTTATTAAATGAAAAAAAAATTAAATTACAATAAAAAATAAATGAAACAATATAAAAAAAGTTTATACAAATATATTAAAAAAATCAATGTTAGTGCCGGTCGTAATCAGTGCCACATGGGGGTGGTCGACGGTTATGCGCTGGATCCCTTCTTGTTCTAGCTTCCGGCGGGGGTTGTGGTTGCTCAGGCGGGGATTCTGGTTCCTCTGACAGGGGGTCTGGTTGTGGGTGTTGGGATGATGACCTACCTTGATAAAATATTGACTGCGGAGGTGTTTGCATCATCCATGGCGGAGGTGTCTGAATCCCATACGGCGAAGTAGATTGGTAAAAAGAAGAGCTCCCCGACGGCGCCTCTTGCGATCCCTCATGCGACGGCAGCCTACAGATCGGCTGGCCAGTCGGAGTAGTCGGGAACGGACTCGAACCGGGCCATGCATTCCAACCTGCCATTAGTCTGGGAAAAGGAAACACATAAGGGTTAGGATACATATAAGGGCTAGGATACGCACCTGGCATAACCGGAAAAGGCTGTGATGTGGGTGTCGTCGACTGAAGTGTTGGGCCCGGTGACTGTGTGGGCGCTGTTGACGGGCCCGATGATTGTGTCGGCGCTATTGATGGGCCCGTCCCATCATCTCTTCTCCTTGGATTTAAAGGGCCCCGTCGTTCCTTTGTGCACGGTTGCCGCCGCCTCTCCTCTTCTCGACAATAATACGGACACCATGGATCCTAAACCATGGCATGTATTCCGCACGCACGCGCTAACTCGAGAACGATGATCGGTTCCCAAGTAGGTATATAATCATACCGGTTTTCCCACAATTCGATATCGTTGACCAAAATCTTGGCCAATCCGTATGCAACATCCGTAAGTCGACTTTGTGCTCATCATCGAGCACCTCGGTGCCATCGGAATTGATTGTCGAATCCAAATTGACGCAGAACCCGATCGACCGGTGCATCTCCACGGTGGCATAGTTGACCAATGGCACCTTCACATGCCAAATGTTCGGATTTTGAAAGAACTCTTCCTAATTATCGCCCGAATTGATGAGTCCTCGTATGGTGTCCATTCAAACTATATTAACATGATAAAAATATTAGTTATATACTAAATACTAAATACTAAATACGAAATACGAAACGACTATTTTATTACGAAAATATATTTTATTTAATACTTACTTGTGCTTCTGACCGTTGCTCTAATAGAAGTCGTATATCTTCAAGCGAGGTAGGTATTCCAACATAACTCGCCGAATGGTTTCACCTAATTAAATAAATTTTTAGCATACAATTATATTTTAAATCTACGTAATAATTGTAAAATCTAATATTAAATTTACCTCGTTATGAGTGGGAATGTATATGGATGGTCCACTCGAGGACGTAAAAATGGAAAGCGAAACCATTCCCATGATTGCAGCAGTGATAGGCAACCTCCGATTTTTGCTTTATTCGGCTGCGTCGCCCCGCACATCTCCCGATACAATTTTGCTAGCATGGCAGACCCCCAACTCAATTCACCGGCTGCTCTAAAATCAACGAGTTTCAGTAGCCATCTCAGATGAACGAGGTTTCGTGACAAGTCCGGCATCAGATAGCCTCCAATCATCTCAAGAATGTATGCCCGAGCATACCGTATTCTTTCTATTTCGGTCGAATCATTATCCGGCTCAGGGAATGTGTCTCGTAACCAGCCCATCTCGATCCGACCTCCGTTAATGTTATCCGGAATAGCACCCAAAAGCTCGTAGCATATGGCTCCCCAATCACCAGAAGTTGCGGATCCGGTGACTACGTACCCATCCACCGGCAATCCCAATTGCAAATGCACGTCTTCTAGAATTATAGTACACTCTCCGCATGGAAGATGGAAAGTGTGCGTCTTGGGTCTCCACCTGTAAAACCCCTAACCCGTATCCGACGACAGACTAGGGTTAAAGGCGTTACTGGATAGATCGGAAAGCATTTACAGAAATTCATACATTCATTCATCATTCTTAAGCATAGTGTCTCTCAATACGGTCATCGAGACTTTAAACATGCTTATAAACCGAGTTGGGATTAAACTGAAACACATATGAAATTTCATGAAAATTAAAAACTTTTCTAACTTTCAGGGGAGACACGCCCGTGGGAGGAGACCATGTGCCCTCCATGGCTTCTAGACACCCCCGTGTGTCCATCCGTGTTTACATACTGACTATATCAACACGATCACTAGGCACGTCCGTGTGCCATGACCGTGTGCTACTGGACCATATATCTTGACTTTTCCAACACGGCCACCAAGCACGCCTGGGTGTGCCATGGTCTGTGTGCTCTTAGCTAGCTATCGACTTGTACACCACGGCCCAGTGACACGCCCATGTCGAGGCCGTCTACTATTTCACTACATTCTCGCCAATTCAACCACGGTCTTAGGCACGCCTGCAGTGTTACAACCGTGTGACATTATAGGCCATTTACAAGGCCAAAATGCCACCCATAAGGGTCAACCTACAAGCAACATAATCCATCTGATTTCATGCATATATGGCAACCAAAAACATACCAAAATGAACATTCCATCAACACATTCAATACCAATTCCATTCATACCAAATTACAAACTAAAACCCACATCATCTCAAGCATATATCATCTATTTGCTTATCCAAAACTTAACCATTTCATAAGCATCAAAACATATCAAAACAACTACACATACCACATTCATCAAGACAAAATATGAACCTATAATTAGCCACATCACATGACCAAGTCTATACATCAACTTATATAAAAAACTAGCCTATACATGCCATATCTAACTTATAAACATTTCCAAAGTGTACCAAAATGAGTTTAATAGTGTGATGACGATCCGTGACGGTCCCGAGCCTTCAGTACCTTTGACGACCTATAAAACAGAGAAAACACACACACATAGAGAGTAAGCTTTCCAAAAGTTTAGTAAGTCAACGTACAAATAAACTTTGCATAAAATGCATATATTGTAAGTAAATACATTGGCACATCCAATTCACTAAGCATAATATCACAAATGTACTTTGTTTTATACACTTGTGGCCACATTTGCCACATTCATCATTTTAAGATCCACATTCTCACATTTAAGCATACACTTCTTCAAGTCAAAGTCGTATAGGTGCTTACCTTTTTATACACACTTGTGTATATACTAAACGTACCTAAAACAAACATTCGTTCACTTATTTGCTCATAGCTCGAATTTGCAATTCATATCACAGACTTGCCCGTTGAACCGTAAGGAATCTAGTAGGATACTCAGAAAGCTCGGAATGGTCGTACAATACCAACGTCCCAGATGAGGTCTTACATGTACTCGGATATCGATTCCACTGTCCCAGACAGGGTCTTACACGAATTAATACGATGCCGATGTCCCTGACATGGTCTTACACGTAAAACTCAGATCGATGCCAACGTCCCAGACGTGGTCTTACACATAAAACTCATATCGATGCTTACGTCCCGGACGAGGTCTTTCACGAAGTCTCAAATCAACGCCAACGTCCCAGACGTGGTCTTACATGATAAAACAGAACAGATACCTATGTCATGATTTAGTCAATCCTATCTATTCCTAGGTTCGTACGGGGCTTCTCGGACTTAATAAGTATATCGAACTTATCTCGGAATTCAAATGCATAACCTCTCATAACACAAGCATTCATTATCATCATTAATCGTATGAACAATTACAATTGCATACATATACATTTATTTGCATAGTGACTTACCTCGAATTTGGTTTATCGGAATGAAAACGGCTACTCGGTTAATTTCGCTTTCCCGCAATCTAAATCCGTTTTCCTCGATTCTTGATCTAAACATATTCAGAATTAACTCTTTTATTCACTTATTCACTCAATTCAATCCAAAGACATACATTTAGGGCTATTTGCAAATTAACCCTCATTTTTGCATATTTTATCAATTTAGTCCATTTTTCTCAAAACACCAAATTCACAAAATCTATACACAACCAAGCTTAGCCGAATATATATGTACATCATACAAACCCATACTTTTTATCAAATTAGCAATTTAGTCCCTCAATTTGGTATTTTCACAATTTAGCCCTAATCAGCTAAATTCATCAAAAATTCAAGAACAAATTATGTTCATCTAGCTCAAATCTTTCATTTATAAACTAAACTCATTTCAAAACTCAACATATCAACAATGGCATTTTACACAAACATCATCAATACACATAATTAAGACATGGGTTTTATAGCTCTCAAATCAACGATTGGAAAAACGTAAAAATTATCGAAAACCGATCAAAACGAACCTTGAATTTTGGCTTGATAGCAACCGAATGTTCAAAGCTTCCAAGCTTTCTTTTTCTTTGTGATATTTGGCCAAAGTAGAGAAAATAAAAGATGAACACTCATTTTTTGCTTTCATTAATATAATATTATTTATTAAATTACTAAATTGCCCATCCATTAAACATATAAGACAAATTAATACTAAGGTTATTAAGACATTCTATCATCCACTATCTCAATGATGGCTTATTTGCCATATAAGGCCTCCATTTTTACAAAGCCACAACACTTTGATACCTTAGCAAATAGCAAGCAACTTTCACACTTAATGCAATTTCATCCTTTTGTCAAATTAAACACACAGACAAACGAATTAGCTCACAGAAATTTACCATATGCTTAATCACATATCAACGACACAGAAAATAATATTAAAATATTATTCAAACTTGGATTCGCGGTCCCGAAACCACTGTTCCGTCTAGGGTATTAACCGGACTATTACAATTCTCCCCCCTTAGGGATTTTCGTCCCCGAAAATCTTACCGTTAAACAGTGTCGAATATTGCTGTCTCATTGAATCTTCCGGCTCCCATGTAGCCTCTTCTATTCCGTGTCGATTCCATAATACTTTCACTAACAGGATTTTCTTGTTTCTCAACTCTTTTACTTCACGAGCTAAGATACGGACCGGTTCCTCTTCATATGTCATATCAGATCAAATTTCAATTTCAGATGGAGCAATTACATGTGAAGAATCGGATCGATATCTACGGAGCATCGAGACATGAAACAAATTGTGAATCTTTTCTAATTCAGAGGGCAATCTTAATCTATATGCAATAGGCCCGACACGTTCAATGATCTCATAAGGTCCGATGAACCTCGAACTCAACTTGCCTTTACGTCCAAAACGGAGTACTTTCTTCCACGATGACACCTTCAGAAATACTTTGTCGCCTATCTCAAATTCTATATCTTTTCGTTTCAAGTCTACATATGACTTCTGACGATCAGATGCTGTTTTCAAATAATCTCGGATCAGTTTCACTTTCTGTTCTGAATCTTTTATCAAATCAACACCGTGTAGCTTATTTTCACTGAGTTTGGTCCAATACAGAGGTGTACAACATTTACGTCCGTACGAAGCTTCATATGGTCCCATTCTGATGCTCGACTGAAAACTATTATTGTATGCAAACTCAATCAAGGGTAGATAATGTTCCCACGAACCATTAAACTCAAGTATACAACATCTTAACATATCTTCAAGAATCTGAATAATCCACTCAGATTGACCATCTGTTTGCGGATGAAAAGCTGTACTGAAATGCAGTTTCATGCCTAAAGCTTCTTGCAGTTTTTTCCAGAATCGTGATGTGAATCTCGGATCTCTATCTGACACAATGGATAGTGGCACTCCGTGCAATCTAACAATCTCGAAAATATATAGCTCGGCTAATCTATCAAGTGAATAATCAGATCTTACCGGAACAAAATGAGTAGATTTCGTCAGTCGGTCAACTATGAGCCAAATTGTATCTTTCTTTCTCAAAGTCTGAGGTAAACCAGAAACAAAGTCCATTGTTACTCTATCCCATTTCCATTCAGGAATCAGAATCGGCTGAAGCAACCCAGATGGAACTTGATGTTCAGCTTTAACTTGTTGACAGATTAAACATTTTGACACATAGTCTGAAATATCTCTTTTCATACCAGACCACCATTAGTGTTGCTTCAAATCGTGATACATTTTAGTACTCCCCGGATGAACAGATAAACGAGTATTATGGGCTTCACTCAAAATCAACTGAATCAACTCTGGATTTCTCGGAACACAGATATGATCTCAGAATTTCAAACAATCATCAACAACTTGAAATTCAGATTCAGAATTCAAATCACACTGAGCTCGTTTCGCTAGTAGTTCATTATTAGATTTCTGAGCATCACATATCTGTTGCATAAACAATGGTTTCGCTTTTAACTCGGCTTTCACAGAACTATCATCGGACAAATCTAACTGAGCATTTAAAACACATAGTGCCAATAATGATTTTCGACTCAATGCATCAGCAATCACGTTTGCTTTACCCAGAATAATCTTTTAACAACTCAAGCCATCTCTTCTGACGCAGGTTCAAATCTTTCTGAGTCATTAGAGACTTCAGACTTTTATGATCTTAAAACACGTGATATTTCTCACCGTACAAATAATGTCGCCATATCTTAAGTGCGAACACAATAGCAGCTAGCTCAAGGTCGTGAGTCGGATAGTTCTTTTCATGCGGCTTCAATTGTCTCGAAGCATAAGCTACAACTTTACCTTCCTGCATCAAAACACATCCCAGACCGTTTAACGAAGCATCACTGTAAATAACAAATTCTTTGTCTGATTCTGGCTGTACTAACACTGGAGCTTTCGTTAACAGAGTTTTCAACTGATCAAAACTTTTCTGACATCTATCAGACCATTCAAATCTAACATCTTTCTGAAGTAATTTTGTCAACGGAGTAGCTATCACTGAAAATCTTTTCACAAATCAACGATAATAACTAGCTAGGCCCAGAAAGCTACGGACTTCAATCACATTCCTCAGAGGTTTCCAATCCAGAATAGTAGAAATCTTGCTCGGATCAACTCGAATTCCAGAAGCTGACACAATATGCCCCAGAAAACTGACCTCGTGTAACCAGAATTCACATTTACTAAATTTTGCGTACAATTGCTTCTCTCTCAGAGTTTGCAACACAATCCTCAAATGCTCAGCGTGCTCAGTCTCATCACGCGAATAAATCAAAATGTCATCAATGAATACGACAACAAATCGATCTAGGTACGATCTGAAAATTCTGTTCATCAGATCCATAAAAACAGCAGGAGCATTGGTTAGTCCAAATGGCATAACTAAAAACTCATAATGCCCGTACCTTGTTACGGCGCTTCTTGGGCGTCTGAATCTTTAACTCTCAGCTGGTAGTACCCCGATCTCAGATCAATCTTGAAAAATACAGTAGCTCCTTTTAACTGGTCAAATAAATCATCAATTCTGGGCAACGGATATTTGTTATTTATAGTTACCTTGTTCAACTGACGGTAATCAATACATATCCTCATTGTGCCATCTTTCTTTTTCACAAACAGAACAGGAGCACCCCAAGGCGAGAAACTCGGTCTAGCAACCCCTCTATCGGTCAATTCTTGTAATTGCGACTTTAACTCCTTCAACTCTGTTGGTGCCATTCTATACGGAGCTATTGAAATAGGCGTAGTACCCGATAACAACTCAATACCAAATTCAACTTCACGTATCGGAGGCAAACCCGACAATTCTTCCGGAAACACATCAGAATATTCACAGACAACAGGCACTGACTCAACTTTCTTTTCAGACACCTTCGAGTTAATAACATAAGCGAAATATGCTTCATATCCCTTTTTCACATAACTTTGAGCTTTCAAAACCGATATCACAAAGAGATAATTCATTCATATCATTAGACTCAATCCGCATGAGGTTTCATTATTCGGACATCTCAAATCAACGATCTTTCTTTTACAATTTACAATCGCATCATGCAAAAACAACCAATCCATACCTAGAATAATATCGAACTCGTCAAATGGCAACAACATCAGATCAGCAGGAAAACAGATATCTCGAAACATTAATCTGACGGTTCTTGCATACTTTGTCAACAAGGACACTTTTACCTAAGGGGTTCGATACTTTTATAGTAAACTCGTGAGACTCTACAGGCAAAGTCTTCATCGAATACTAAATTCATACATATATATGAATCGTAGAACCGTGGTCTATCAAAGCAATCACGTAGTATCATAAAGAGTAAAAGTACCCGTTATAACGTCGAAAGCGATGAAGCTTCCTCTCGAGCTCAGATGCGATACGCTCGGCGGTGCTCTAGCTTCAGACCTGACAACATTGTCTCTTGTAGTTCTCTGACTACCACTGACATTCTTTACATTCTTCGATGGTCTACCTCTCACAGGTGCAATATCAGATCTCAGATTTTGAACCGTCTGCGCTCAACGAGGCTCGGGCAATCACGGATAAAATGATCAAGCGATCCACATCTGAAGCAAGCTCTGTCGTTCAATCTACAGCTTTCCGGATGCCTTTTTCCACAATGTTTACATTTAGGTCTCTCAGTCCGGATATTACCAACACTGGCTACTGAAGTTGCTGGAGTTTTTGAACTCATTTCCGGTCTAGATTGATTTCTGTTCGAATATCTCACATTATCCCTGAATCTTTTCGGGGCAGATTGAAATAATTTACTCTGAAATCTCTTTTTCATATCTCGAGTATCAGACTCAGCTTTTCTTTTATCTTTTCCGAGTGCCTCTGCTTTACAAGCTTGGTCAACGAGTACAACGAACTCTTTTATTTCTAAAATACCAACTAGCAAACGAATGTCTTCATTAAGTCCGTCTTCAAATCTTTTGCACATTATAGCTTCAGATGATACACATTCCCGAGCATACTGACTCAGTCTCACGAATTCTCGTTCATACTCGAAATGCTTATTCATTACTCTGCTTTAAGTTCCAAAAATTCCTTCCATTTTTGATCAACGAATCTTTCACTGATATATTTCTTTCGAAACTCGCTCTGAAAGAAGTCCCAGTTAAATCGTTCTCTCGGAACAACAGAAATCAGAGTTTTCCACCATTGATAAGCTGCATCTCGGAGTAACGATACAACACACTTTATACATTCATCCGGAGTCAGAGACATTTCGTCGAATACCCGGATAGTATTTTTAATCCAGAACTCGGCCTTTTCCGCATCATCATCTTTAGTAGCCCAGAATTCTTTGGCCCTATACTTACGAATCTTGTCAACATGAGGCTTATTTAACAGAGTCGAATGCATATCTGGTGGCACAAATGTAGTCTGAGGGGGATTAACAGGGGGCGGGGTTGCGAAACAGTCGAGTTATTCTTTTACAAACTGAGTGAACCACTCACTCATCATCTGGAAGAAAGCTTGTTTAGCTTCTTCCCCTTGACCGCTAGTAGCCGGTCTCGATTCAGAAGGCGCTGTCCCTTACGCGGGATCAGACGCATTGCTTTCTACGTCGTCAGCTACGGCTCTTTCGGGATCCATTACTATACAGAAATCACATTTATACGTCAGGATTCATCACACTATCGCAATTAAGAAATATGGCATGTATAGCTAGACTCTGACACGCTACGTTAGTCCGAGAATCGACTAAACCGTAGCTCTGATACCAACCAAATGTAACACCCCTAACCCGTATCCGACGACGGACTAGGGTTAAAGGCATTACCGGACAGATCGGAAAGCATTTACAGAAATTCATACATTCATTCATCATTCTTAAGCATAGTGTCTCTTAATACGGTCATCGAGACTTTAAACATGCTTATAAACCGAGTTGGGATTAAACTGAAACACATATAAAATTTCATGTAAATTAAAAACTTTTCTAACTTTCAGGGGAGACACGCCTGTGGAAGGAGACCGTGTGCCCTCCACGGCTTCTAGACACCCTCGTGTGTCCATCCGTGTTTACATACTGACTATATCAACACGGTCACTAGGCACGTCCGTGTGCTATGACCGTGTGCTACCAGACCATATACTGACTTTTCCAACACGGCTACCAAGCACGCCCGTGTTCCATGGCTGTGTGCTCTTAGCTAGCTACTGACTTGTACACCACGGCCAGCTGACATGCCCATGTCGAGGCCGTGTACTATTTAAGCTACATTCTGCCAATTCAACCACGGTCTTAGGCACGCCCGTGTGCCACAACCGTGTGACATTATAGGCCATTTACAAGGCCAAAATGCCACCCATAAGGGTCAACCTACAAGCAACATAATCCATCTGATTCCATGCATATATGGCAACCAAAAACATACCAAAATGAACATTCCATCAACACATTCAATACCAATTCCATTCATACCAAATTACAAACTAAAACCCACATCATCTCAAGCATATATCATCTATTTGCTTATCCAAAACTTAACCATTTCATAAGCATCAAAACATATCAAAACAACTACACATACCACATTTATCAAGACAAAATATGAACCCATAATTAGCCACATCACATGACCAAGTCTATACATCAACTTATATAAAAAACTAGCCTATACATGTCATATCTAACTTATAAACATTTCTAAAGTGTACCAAAATGAGTTTAATAATGTGATGACGATCCGTGACGGTCCCGAGCCTTCAGTAGCTTTGACGACCTATAAAACAGAGAAAACACACACACACAGAGTAAGCTTTCCAAAAGCTTTGTAAGTTAACGTACAAATAAACTTTGCATAAAATGCATATATTGCAAGTAAATACATTGGTACATCCAATTCACTAAGCATAATATCACAAATTTACTTTGTTTTATACACTTGTGGCCACATTTGCCACATTCATCATTTTAAGATCCACATTCTCACATTTAAGCATACACTTCTTCAGGTCAAAGTCGTATAGGTACTTACCTTTTTATACACACTTGTGTATATACTAAACGTACCTGAAACAAACATTCGTTCATTTATTTGCTAATAGCTCGGATTTGCAATTCATATCACAGACTTACCCGTTGAACCGTAAGGAATCTAGTAGGATACTCAGAAAGCTCGGAATGGTCGTACAATGCCAACGTCCCAGACGAGGTCTTACATGCACTCGGATATCGATGCCACTGTCCCAGACAGGGTCTTACACGAATCAATACGATGTCGATGTCCCTGACATGGTCTTACACGTAAAGCTCAGATCGATAGCAACGTCCCAGACGTGGTCTTACACATAAAACTCATATCAATGCCTACGTCCCGGACGAGGTCTTACACGAAGTCTCAAATCAACGCCAAATTCCCAGACGTGGTCTAACATGATAAAACAGAACAGATACCTATATCATGATTTAGTCAATCCTATCAATTCCTAGGTTCGTACGGGGCTTCTCGGACTTAATCGGTATATCGAACTTATCTAGGAATTCAAATGCATAACCTCTCATAACACAAGCATTCATTATCATCATTAATCGTATGAACAATTACAATTGCATACATATACATTTATTTGCATAGTGACTTACCTCGGATTCGATTTATCGGAATGAAAATGGCTACTCGGTTAATTTCACTTTCCCGCGATCTAAATCCGTTTTCCTCGATTCTTGATCTAAACATATTCAGAATTAACTCTTTTATTCACTTATTCACTCAATTCAATCCAAAGACATACATTTAGGGCTATTTGCAAATTAACCCTTATTTTTGCATATTTTATCAATTTAGTCCATTTTTCTCAAAACACCAAATTCACAAAATCTATACACAACCAAGCTTAGCCGAATATATATGTACATCATACAAACCCATACTTTTCATCAAATTAGCAATTTAGTCCCTCAATTTGCTATTTTCACAATTTAGCCCTAATTAGCTAAATTCATCAAAAATTCAAGAACAAAGTATGTTCATCTAGCTCATATCTTTCATTTATCAACTAAACTCATTTCAAAACTCAACATTTCAATAATGGCATTTTACACAAACATCATCAATACACAAAATTAAGACATGGGTTTTATAGCTCTCAAATCAACGATTGTAAAAACGTAAAAATTATCGAAAACCGATCAAAACGAACCTTGAATTTTGGCTTGATAGCAACTGAATGTTCAAAGCTTCCAAGCTTTCTTTTTCTTTGTGATATTCGACCAAATTAGAGAAAATAAAAGATGAACACTCATCTTTTGTTTTCATTAATATAATGTAATTTATTCAATTACTAAATTGCCCATCCATTAAACATATAAGACAAATTAATACTAAGGCTATTAAGACATTCTATCATCCACTATCTCAATGATGGCTTATTTGCCATATAAGGCCTCCATTTTTACAAAGCCACAACACTTTGATACCTTAGTAAATAGCAAGCAACTTTCACACTTAATGCAATTTCATCCTTTTGTCAAATTAAACACATAGACAAACGAATTAGCTCACAGAAATTTACCACATGCTTAATCACATATCAACGGCACAGAAAATAATATTAAAATATTATTCAGACTTGGATTTGCGGTCTTAAACCACTGTTCCTACTAGGGTATTAACCGGACTGTTACAATTCTCCCCCCTTAGAAATTTTTGTCCCCAAAAATCTTACCGTTAAACAGAGTCGGATATTGCTGTCTCATTGAATCTTCCGGCTCCCATGTAGCCTCTTCTATTCCGTGTTGATTCCATAATACTTTCACTAACGGGATTTTCTTGTTTCTCAACTCTTTTACTTCACGAGCTAAGATACGGACCTGTTCCTCTTCATATGTCATATCAGATCAGATTTCAATTTCAGATGGAGCAATTACATGTGATGAATCGGATCGATATCTACGGAGCATCGAGACATGAAACACATTGTGAATCTTTTCTAATTCAGAGGGCAATCTTAATCTATATGCAACAGGCCTGACACATTCAATGATCTCATAAGGTCCGATGAACCTCGGACTCAACTTGCCTTTACGTCCAAAACGGAGTACTTTCTTTCATGGTGACACCTTCAGAAATACTTTGTCGCCTATCTCAAATTCTATATCTTTTCGTTCCAAGTCTGCATATGACTTCTGACGATCAGATGCTGTTTTCAAACAATCTCGGATTAGTTTCACTTTATGTTCTGAATCTTTTATCAAATCAACACCGTGTAGCTTATTTTCACTGAGTTCGGTCCAATACAGAGGTGTACGACATTTACGTCCGTACAAAGCTTCATATAGTGCCATTCTGATGCTCGACTGAAAACTTTTATTGTATGCAAACTCAATCAAGGGTAGATAATGTTCCCAGAACCATTAAACTCAAGTATACAACATCTTAACTTATCTTCAAGAATCTGAATAATCCGCTCAGATTGACCATCTGCTTGCGGATGAAAAGTCATCTTGAAATGCGCTTTAGTGCCTAAAGCTTCTTGCGCTTCTTTCGAGATCGTGATGTGAATCTCGAATCTCTATCTGACACAATGGATAGTGGCACTCCGTGCAATCTAACAATCTCGGAAATATATTGCTCGGCTAATCTATCAAGTGAATAATCAGATCTTACCGGAACAAAATGAGCAGATTTTGTCAGTCGGTCAACTATGACCCAAATTGTATCTTTCTTTCTCGAAGTCTGAGGCAAACCAGAAACAAAGTCCATTGTTACTCAATCCCATTTCCATTCAGGAATCAAAATCGGCTGAAGCAACCCAGATGGAACTTGATGTTCAGCTTTAACTTGTTGACAGATTAAACATTTTGACACATAGTCAGAAATATCTCTTTTCATACCAGACCACCAGTAGTGTTGCTTCAAATCGTGATACATTTTAGTACTCCCCGGATGAACAGATAAACGAGTATTATGGGCTTCACTCAAAATCAACTGAGTCAATTCTGGATTTCTCGGAACACAGATACGATCTCGGAATTTCAAACAATCATCAACAACTTGAAATTCAGATTCAGAATTCAAATCACACTGAGCTTGTTTCGCTAGTAGTTCATTATCAGATTTCTGAGCATCACATATCCGTTGCATAAACAATAGTTTCGCTTTTAACTCAGCTATCACAGAACTATCATCAGACAAATCTAACTGAGAATTTAAAATACATAGTGCAAATAATGATTTTCGACTCAATGCATCAGCAACCACATTTGCTTTACCCGGATGATAATCTATCACAAGCTCATAATCTTTTAACAACTCAAGCCATCTCTTCTGACGCAGGTTCAAATCTTTCTGAGTCATTAGAGACTTCAGACTTTTATTATCTGAAAACACGTGACATTTCTCACCGTACAAATAATGTCGCCATATCTTAAGTGCGAACACAATAGCAGCTAGCTCAAGGTCGTGAGTCGGATAGTTCTTTTCATACGGCTTCAATTGTCTCGAAGCATAAGCTACAACTTTACCTTACTGCATCAAAACACATCCCAGACCGTTTAACGAAGCATCACTGTAAATAACAAATTCTTTGCCCGATTCTGGCTGTACTAACACTGGAGCTTCCGTTAACAGAGTTTTCAACTGATCAAAACTTTTCTAACATCTATCAGACCATTCAAATCTAACATCTTTCTGAAGTAATTTTGTCAACGGAGTAGTTATCATTGAAAATCCTTTCACAAATCGATTTATAATAACCAATAGGCCCGAGCTACGGACTTGAGACACATTCCTCGGAGGTTTCCAATCGAATAGTAGAAATCTTGCTCGGATCAACTCGAATTCCAGTGACACAATATGCCCTGAAATCGACCTCGTGTAACGAAATTCACATTTACTAAATTTTGCGTACAATTGCTTCTCTCTCGTAGTTTGCAACACAATCCTCAAATGCTCAGCGTGCTCAGTCTCATCATGTGAATAAATCAAAATGTCATCAATGAATACGACAACAAATCGATCTAGGTACGGTCTGAAAATTCTGTTCATCAGATCCATAAAAATAGCAGGAGCATTGGTTAGTCCAAATGGTATAACTAAAAACTCATAATGCCCGTACCTCGTTCTGAAAGTAGTCTTTGGAACGTCTAAATCTTTAACTCTCAGCTGGTAGTACCCCGATCTCAGATCAATCTTGAAAAATACAGTAGCTCATTTTAACTGGTCAAATAAATCATCAATTCTGGGCAACGGATATTTGTTCTTTATAGTCACCTTGTTCAACTGACGGTAATCAATACACATCCTCATCGTGCCATCTTTCTTTTTCATAAACAGAACATGAGCACCCCAAGGCGAGAAACTCGGTCTAACAAACCGTCTATCGGTCAATTCTTGTAACTGCGACTTTAACTCCTTCAACTCTGTTGGTGCCATTCTATACGGAGCTATTGAAATAGGCGTAGTACCCGGCAATAACTCAATACTAAATTCAACTTCACGTATTGGAGGCAAACCCGGCAATTCTTCCGAAAACACATCAGAATATTCATAGACAACAGGCACTGACTCAACTTCCTTTTTAGACACCTTCGAGTCAATAACATAAGCGAAATATGCTTCATATCCCTTTTTCACATAACTTTGAGCTTTCAAAACTGATATCACAGCACACAATTCATTCATATCATTAAACTCAATCCGCACAGTTTCATTATTCGGACATCTCAAATCAACAGTCTTTCTTTTACAATTTACAACCGCATCATGCAAAAACAACCAATCCATACCCAGAATAATATCGAACTCGTCAAATGGAAATAGCATCAGATCAGCAGGAAAACAGATATCTCGAAACATTAACGGACAGTTCTTGCATACTTTGTCAACAAGGACACTTTTACCTAAGGGGTTCGATACTTTTATAGTAAACTCAGTAGACTCTACAGGCAAAGTCTTGCTGAATACTAAATTCATACATATATATGAATGCGTGGAACCAGGGTCTATCAAAGCAATCACAGAAGTATCATAAAGAGTAAAAGTACCCGTTATAACATCAGGCGATGAAGCTTCCTCTCGAGCTCGTACAGCATACGCTCTGGCAGGTACTCTAGCTTCAGATCTGACAATATTGTCTCTTGTAGTTCTCTGACTACCACTGACATTCTTTACATTCTTCGATGGTCTACATCTCACAGGTGCAATATCAGATCTCAGATTTTGAACCGTCTCTTGCTCAACAGGCTCAGGGCAATCACGGATAAAATGATCAAGCGATCCACATCTGAAGCAAGCTCTTTCGTTCAATCTACAGCTTCTCGGATGCCTTTTTCCACAATGTTTACATTCAGGTCTCTCAGTCCGGATATTACCAACACTGGCTACTGAAGTTGCTGGAGTTTTGGAACTCATTTGCGGTCTAGATTGATTTCTGTTCGAATATCTCACATTATCCTTGAATCTTTTCGGGGCAGATTGAAATGATTTACTCTGAAATCTCTTTTTCATATCTCGAGTATCAGACTCAGCTTTTCTTTTATCTTTCCCGAGTGCCTCTGCTTTACAAGCTCAGTCAACGAGTACAACAAACTTTTTTATTTCTAAAATACCAACTAGCAAACGGATGTCTTCATTAAGTCCGTCTTCAAATCTTTTGCACATTATAGCTTTGGATGATACACATTCCCAAGCATACTGACTCAGTCTCACGAATTCTCATTTATACTCAGAAACAGTCATTCTGCCCTGTTTAAGTTTCAGAAATTCCTTCCATTTTTGATTAACGAAT
The DNA here is from genome assembly GCA_025698515.1 of Gossypium sturtianum. Classification (NCBI taxonomy): domain Eukaryota; kingdom Viridiplantae; phylum Streptophyta; class Magnoliopsida; order Malvales; family Malvaceae; genus Gossypium; species Gossypium sturtianum. The sequence goes on from CM046949.1 coordinate 39,283,650, forward strand.
CTTTCACTGATATATTTCTTTCGAAACTCGCTCTGAAAGAAGTCCCAGTTAACTCGTTCTCTCGAAACAACAGAAATCAGAGCTTTCAACCATTGATAAGCTGCATCTCGGAGTAACGATACAACACACTTTATACATTCATCCGAGTCGTCGAGATATTTCACAAATACCGGATAGTATTTTCAATCGAACTTCGGCCTTTTCCGCATCATCATCTTTAGTAGCCCGAATTCTTCGCCCCATACTTACGAATCTTGTCAAATGGAGGCTTATTCAATGATTCGGATGCATATCCGTGGCGACTGTAGTTTGAGGGGGATTAACGAGGGGGCGGGGGTTGCGAAATAGTCGAGTTATTCTTTACAAACCGAGTGAACCACTCACTCATCATCCGGAAGAAAGCTTGTTTAGCTTCTTCCCTTGACCGCTAGTAGCCGGTCTCGATTCGTATAAGCGTCCCTTGCGCGCGGATCGAGCGTATTGCTTTCTACGTCGTCAGCTACGGCTCTTTCGGGATCCATTACTATACAGAAATCACATTATACGTCAGGATTCATCACACTATCGCAATTCAGAAATATGGCATGTATAGCTAGACTCTGACATGCTACGTTAGTCCAAGAATCGACTAAACCGTAGCTCTGATACCAACCAAATGTAACACCCCTAACCCGTATCTGACGACGGACTAGGGTTTAAGGCATTACCGGACAGATCGGAAAGCATTTACAGAAATTCATACATTCATTCATCATTCTTAAGCATAGTGTCTCTCAATACGGTCATCGAGACTTTAAACATGCTTATAAACCGAGTTGGGATTAAATTGAAACACATATGAAATTTCATGAAAATTAAAAAAATTTCTAACTTTCAGGGGAGACACGCCCGTGGGAGGAGACTGTGTGCCCTCCACGGCTTCTAGACACCCCCGTGTGTCCATCCGTGTTTACATACTGACTATATTAACACGGCCACTAGGCACGTCCGTGTGCCATGACCGTGTTCTACCAGACCATATACTGACTTTTCCAACACGGCCACCAAGCACATCCGTGTGCCATGGCTGTGTGCTCTTAGCTAGCTACTGACTTGTACACCACGGCCAGCTGACACGCCCATGTCGAGGCTTTGTACTATTTAAGCTACATTCTGCCAATTCAACCACGGTCTTAGGCACGCCCGTGTGCCACAACCATGTGACATTATAGGCCATTTACAAGGCCAAAATGCCACCCATAAGGGTCAACCTACAAGCAACATAATCCATCTGATTTCATCCATATATGCCTACCAAAAACATACCAAAATAAACATTCCATCAACACATTCAATACCAATTCCATTCATACCAAATTACAAACTAAAACCCACATCATCTCAAGCATATATCATCTATTTGCTTATCCAAAACTTAACCATTTCATAAGCATCAAAACATATCAAAACAACTACACATACCACATTCATCAAGACAAAATATGAACCCATAATTAGCCACATCACATGACCAAGTCTATACATCAACTTATATAAAAAACTAGCCTATACATGTCATATCTAACTTATAAACATTTCCAAAGTGTACCAAAATGAGTTTAATAGTGTGATGACGATCTGTGACGGTCCCGAGCCTTCAGTAGCTTTGACGACCTATAAAATAGAGAAAACACACACACACACAGAGTAAGCTTTCCAAAAGCTTAGTAAGTCAACGTACAAATAAACTTTGCATAAAATGCATATATTGCAAGTAAATACATTGGCACATCCAATTCACTAAGCATAATATCACAAATGTACTTTGTTTTATACACTTGTGGCCACATTTGCCACATTCATCATTTTAAGATCCATATTCTCACATTTAAGCATACACTTCTTCAAGTCAAAGTCGTATAGGTACTTACCTTTTTATACACACTGTGTATATACTAAACGTACCTGAAACAAACATTCGTTCACTTATTTGCTCATAGCTCGAATTTGCAATTCATATCACAGACTTGCCCGTTGAACCGTAAAGAATCTAGTAGGATACTCAGAAAGCTCGGAATGGTCGTACAATGCCAACGTTCCAGACGAGGTCTTACATGCACTCGGATATCGATGCCACTGTCCCAGACAGGGTCTTACACGAATCAATACGTTGCCGATGTCCCTGACATGGTCTTACACGTAAAGCTCAGATCGATGCCAATATCCCAGACGTGGTCTTACACATAAAACTCATATCGATGCCTACGTCCCGGACGAAGTCTTACACGAAGTCTCAAATCAACGCCAACGTCCTAGACGTTGTCTTACATGATAAAACAGAACAGATACCTATGTCATGATTTAGTCAATCCTATCTATTCCTAGGTTCGTACGGGGCTTCTCAGACTTAATCGGTATATCAAACTTATCTCGAAATTCAAATGCATAACCTCTCATAACACAAGCATTCATTATCATCATTAATCGTATGAACAATTACAATTGCATACATATACATTTATTTGCATAGTGACTTACCTCGGATTCGGTTTATCGGAATGACAACGACTACTCGGTTAATTTCGCTTTCCCGCGATCTAAATCCATTTTCCTCGGTTCTTGATCTAAACATATTCAGAATTAACTCTTTTATTCACTTATTCACTCAATTCAATCCAAAGACATACATTTAGGGCTATTTGTAAATTAACCCTCATTTTTGCATATTTTATCTATTTAATCCATTTTTCTCAAAACACCGAATTCACAAAATCTATACACAACCAAGCTTAGCCGAATATATATGTACATCATACAAACCCATACTTTTTATAAAATTAGCAATTTAGTCCCTCAATTTGCTATTTTCACAATTTAGCCCTAATTAGCTAAATTCATCAAAAATTCAAGAACAAAGTATGTTCATCTAGCTCATATCTTTCATTTATCAACTAAACTCATTTCAAAACTCAACATATCAACAATGGCATTTTACACAAACATCATCAATACACAAAATTAAGACATGGGTTTTATAGCTCTCAAATCAATGATTGCAAAAACGTAAAAATTATCAAAAACCGATCAAAACGAACCTTGAATTTTGGCTTGATAGCAACTGAATGTTCAAAGCTTCCAAGCTTTCTTTTTCTTTGTGATATTTGGCCAAAGTAGAGAAAATAAAAGATGAACACTCATCTTTTGTTTTCATTAATATAATGTTATTTATTCAATTACTAAATTGCCCATCCATTAAACATATAAGACAAATTAATACTAAGGTTATTAAGACATTCTATCATCCACTATCTCAATGATGGCTTATTTTCCATATAAGGCCTCCATTTTTACAAAGCCACAACACTTAGTAAATTGCAAGCAACTTTCACACTTAATGCAATTTCATCCTTTTGTCAAATTAAACACACAGACAAACGAATTAGCTCACAGAAATCTACCACATGCTTAATCACATATCAACGGCACAGAAAATAATATTAAAATATTATTCGAACTCGAATTCACGGTCCCGAAACCACTGTTCCGACTAGGGTATTAACCGGACTGTTACACCACCTCTCTATCAACGCATTGATTAGTTTCGGGTCTAACTTGCACCCCCGGCCTATCGTGGCCACGTGCCAAAAACCCACTTCCCGCAGGTAATTCTCGATCAATAGCGATGGCGGACCAGGCATATTGCGAATATAGCATTGCAAAACCCGATCTACAGACTGTTTAAAAAATTATAAAATAAAAATTAATTAAAATTGCATAAACCTAAAAAATATTAAATAGTATTGAAAAATTAAAATTATAACTTACCATTGTCATTTGATCGATGGAGATGTGTTTATTGTCGAGACGAATTAATTCTCCGGCCATTGTAAAAAATTATAGGAATTTGAACAGGGCTTTTTTGTAAATTTAACAACAAAAAAATATGTCAAAAAACTTTTAAACAGGGCTTTTTTGTAAAAATTAAAGGACTATTATGAAATTTGATAGGAACTTTAAGGAATTTGAGAGAAATTTGAGAGGAATTTGAGAGAAAGTTGAGAGAAAATTGAGAGAAAATTGAGAGAAGGACCTTTGTGTGAAAAAAATGAAAGGGTGGGGGGTTTTATAGTTTTTTTTTACCGTTGGAAGTGGGCAAAACGCGTCCCTGAGGGAGCGTTTTTGCCACATCAGCAAAGCGCGCCCTCAAGGACACGATTTCTGCTGATGTGGCAGAAAACGCTCCCTCAGGGACGCGCTTCTCTTTGCATCCCCGAATCGCGCGGCGTGGACGTGTTTTCGGGGGAAATGGCTCATTCCGGTAAATAATTAAATTGTAGGTCCTTTTCCGTAAATTTTGAAAAAAAAGGGTATTTTCTGGTAAATTACCCATTAATAATGATAAAAAAACACAGGTTTGCATGATGGACACGTATTCGTTCCTATCCCTATCCAGCACAACAGTGCCAGAACCTAATAAATGAAACTTAATGCTTTGCAGTAATAAAAAAATCTACCCAGCTATAATAAAACCTAACCTTTAGAAAAACCAAACGCCAAATCTGAAAAGTAAAAAGAAAGGAGAAACTAAAATGAAGAAAGAGAGAAAAAAAACTATTCAAATCTCTGGCATCCTTCATCATTTTTCTCTACATCCATCTTCAAAACCATTCGAGTCATCTAACCCCTTCTTCGTTTCTGATGGCTTGTGTGTAGAGGCTTAAATCGCCGGAGATATTTTGTTTCTTATTTTCTCCGACTCATTTCATCTTTCTAACAATGACCTTCTATCTTTTTCAACCGCCGATTCCATTCTTGGAGGTGCCTCTTCAATCCAGATCCTCGGTGAATCCCATCGTTTCCCTTCCTCCGCCAAAGTATGCGCCACGTGGTTAACTGATCTCCCCATAAATCGACAGGTAAAGCTGTCAAATCTTCTAGCCCGATCTCTTATTTCTTTTATAATCAAAGCAATATTTGATTTATCCTCTTCAAGTGTTTGGATTTTTTTTATGATTGTCAGGGAGTCCCCTTTGACCATCAGATTTCTGAAACCCAATTCTTCAGCAATTATCACCGTTTGTAAGCAAGCTTTCGCCTTTGCCGTGGTTGCATCAGTCACAAATATGTTTGGGTAAGTGCATGCTGCCAATATATGTCCTTCAAAATCTCTAAAAATTATTCCCGATCATCGAGCTCGTCATATGATCATTATATGTCGCATCAAAATTACCTTTTACCATATTTGTTCTCGGTGGAGTCCATACACCTTTATTTTGTCAAACACATGTTTCAGACAGTACTTTCATTTGATTATTCTCTGTGTGAAATGCTTTAATAAAAGATATCAATCTCGTTGCGCATTGTTTTTCTCCTTGATGATAGATTTTGTTTCTATGATACCATACTGCCCATAACGTAATGACTAACCTTTTACATTACTCTTCTTGCATACTTGAAAACAAATTTGCTAACCACTTATCCCAATTTTGTTCCATGCTACTGGAAGAGCCATCAATCCCCACGCCTTGTAGAACACATTTGATGAACGTACATTCCCAGAAGACGTGATTCACAGTTTCTTCCATTGAACGACATAGAGGACAAAGATTCGAGACCTCTAGATTTTTATTTTTTAAATTGTTGAAAGTAGGAAGGAAGTTATTAGTGATTCTCCAAAATGTAATTTTGATCTTGCTTGCAACTTGTAATCGCCATAGTTTGTTGTAAAACTTCTGTAATAACGTAGCTTGATGTATCCCCTCCCCTTGCCCTAGTATTATATCCGCCTGTAACAACCATTTGTATCCGCTTTTTGCGGAATATACCCCTGTTTTGTCCCCCCTCCACACCCTTTCATCATGAATGTTTACTGCATAGAGTGGGATGGCTAGGATTCTGGAAATTTGCTCCTCCTCAAAGAGCTGTCGTAACACATTGATTCTCCAAGTAATGTGATCAGGATTAATGAGGTCTGCTACTAATGTAAAATTAATATTAATATGTTGAACTCTTACTTTGCCATTCCCAGGTCCTGGGATCCAAGCGTCGTTCCAGATGTTGATCGACTTTCCATTCCCCACTCTCCATCCCATTCCTTCCTCCAGCAGTTTCCTCGGACTCCATATACTTCTCTAGGTAAACGAAGGGTGAGATCCTAACCTTGCATTCATAAAATCATTTTGCGGAAAGTATTTTGCCTTCATGACACGCGCAAATAAACAATCTGGATTCATAATTAATCTCCAACCTTGTTTTGCCAGTAAAGTTATATTAAACTTCGTTAAATCCCTAAAACCCAACCCTCCTTGATCTTTTGATTTACACAATTTTTTCCATTCACACCAATGAATTCCCTTCTCTGTTTTTGAATTTTTCCACCAAAATTTACTAATGATATTTTCAAGCTGGCGACATAGTGTAACGGGAAATAAAAACATCGCATAGCATAAACTGGAATAGCTTGTAATATGGCTTTAATAAAGACTTCTTTTCCTCCGAGAGATAATTGACGAATACTCCAACTTTCAATGTGTTTTATGAATCTCTCTCTGAAACTTGCAAATGCCTCCTTTTTTCGCCTTCCAATTATAGTCGATAGTCCCAAATATCTCTCTGGATTACTGGAAATCCTTACCTCAAGGATTGCTTCGATCTCTTCTTGCCTCACGAGTTGAATATTGCTACTGAAAAAAATCAGTGATTTCTCAAAATTAATCACCTGCCCTGAAACTCCTTCATATTCGTTCACAATTGATTTAATAGCACTTGCGCCCTCTAAACTTGCTTCCCCAAATAATATACTATCATCAGTGAAGAAAAGATGAGTTAAAGTAAGTCCTCCTCTCCCCATTCTTACCCCTTTAATAGTTCCCTCTCTTTTTGCCAGTTGAATGAGAGACGAAAAACCCTCTGCACAAATAAGAAATAAATATGAGCTCAAAGGGTCCCCTTGTCTCAAGCCCCTTGATGGTTTAAATTTCTCTCCTTGAATCCCATTAAACAGAACCGAATTTTCCACCGATTTGATGCACCCCGTTACAAGATTCATCCATTCATCACAAAAACCCATTCGTAATGCTCTTACTTTTTTTAATAGTCAATAAATCGTAGAAGATAGTTAGTAGAAACTATATAATATAAAAATAAAATTGTTGCATATACAATTTATATATTAGATTATATAAAAAAATTATATGCAGTAAAAAGTTACTTATCATATAAATATTTTATATTTGATTTTTAAAATTAAGTTAATATTTTTGTCATTAACTTTTCATTAATGTACAAATAATAGATGAGTGTGACAAATCTTAGAGATAAGTTGTAAAATTACACATAAACTTTGGTTAATGTGCAATGTTATATATAAACTTTGATTTTATGTAATTTTATACATAAATTTTAATTTAACTCAAATTTTACAAACCACTAACGCAATTATTGATATTATGTCATTTTACATTTACATATTACATATATAAATAATTATATTTTTTAATTTCTTTAAATGTATATAATTGAATTAAAATAAAAGGTTCATGTATACATTTGAATCACAATAAAAATTTTTGTATATAATAACACTAAATTAAGGTTCAAGTATCAAATTGCATATTAGATAAAGTGTAGTTTTGAGATTCCTAAATTTTGTGATCAAATAAATTCATTTAACCATACTTTTGAATAAAAAATAGAATTTTTATTTAAAAATATGATAATTTATAAACGATAAAATATATTTAAAATGATATAATTAGTTATATAATAAATAATGAAATATATTTTCATTAAGTCAAATTTTTTTTCTAAACTCGTGATCAATTACAAATTTAATAATAATAAAAACACATGTTAAAACCATAATAAAAGAAAACAATATTTATGACATATACAATAGTAAAAATTATATTTAGTTTTGAACTTGATAAATTGGTTTGAAAAATATAATAATTATAAGAGAATAAATTATTAATTCATATATTAATTTTACCTTCATTTTGTGATAAAAATCTCCCATTCTTAAAGATAAAAAAAAAAAAGCAATAAATGGAAATTACTTAATAAGTAAAATTGTGTAGTATTTCCAAACCACCATTATTTTTTGATTGATTGTCCCATACCTAATACCACTTTTAATTTTTCTTTCACAAAAAGTTGAGTGTTTTTTAGCATAACAAAAGTATGGGTATCACAACAATGAAATTGGCATTCAATACAGGTGGATGGTTGATTCACTTGAAAGAAAAGATAAAGAAGGGGATAACCGGTGATGCGGCTGTCGCATACACACGAGATGCTAGCGAAATTTAAAAGCTTAACTTCCTTTAGCTTTTTTTTTTTTAAATATTTTTTTATTTTCATTTTTAAAAAATTGAAAAATATGATAGAAAATAATTCTATTTTTTTATTTTCATTTTTAATGTTTTATTTCAAATAATGAGATTTATGTTTGGTTTAAATTCTATATTTTATATAAAAAATAAAAATAAAAACACCATTATTGTAATATCTAATATTGTTTTAAAAAATGATTTTTTAGTCTTTTCCTATCAAATGAGTATAACTCAATAAATAATATAAATATAACAAAAAGAATCGTTTACTTCACTTTATTGAAATTTATTAGTATGTTATAAATTTCATTAATTGTTAAAAGTATATTCTATTAACGTAAATGATAATTTTTTATCTAACTAATAATATTTTTTTATTTTATATAAAATATTTTTTTGTAGAATTAACAAAATTAAAATTATACTAATTTTTTTTATCATAAAATTAAACTAATTTTTAAAAAGTAATTAAACTAATTTTTTACTTGTGTAATTTAGGTATATTTTAAATTTTTATAATAATACATTTTGCTATAATTTTTATTCAACATTTTTTATTGAGCCAAATATAAAAAAATATATTAATTTAATAATTAAATAAAACAAGTATTAGAGAAATAATCAGTTTTAAACGCAATTGAAAAAAAATTAATTAAAATTTTTAATAAAACAAATAAAATTAAATAAAAATGTTGTATAATATTTCTTCACAAATGTAATAATTGTTTTTTTTTTTTTACTTTTAGTATCAAAGTAATAGTTAAAGTTGAAATTTATAAATATGAGGTAAATAAATAATATATGTATGTGGAAACTACCTATTTAGAGTATAGAGATGTATTTAAAAATAACATATAATAAATAATTAAACATATTGCTTGAAACTAATTAATAATAATACTTGAGATATGTAGGATATTAAAATGAAAAAAAAATATAAATTAAATTGTGAGCAAAACAGAATTTAAACATGTAAATACATGATATACAGTTGATGGAAGTAATAAATTATGCATAATAAAATTAAAATGTATAAATAAGACTAGAATAAAGCTTTGGTTAAGTAGTAAAATTAATGTTTTATTAATATAAATAGTATGAGCTTAAATCCTACCACATATAAATTTTTTATTATTTTTTTAAAAGACTAGAGTACCCTTAAATTTCAGTCACTCACATTAACAATTCTAACCAAGATATGGTGTAGAATTATTTCTAAAAATAAGGTTTAACCTTAATTTTTTTTAAAAATATGTTTTTCTTTTTACATTCCCAATTTTTCATCACGAAGAAAAAGAATTCCAAATCCATAGATTTCTCTTTTTTGATTTGTTTTAATAAATTTGGCTACTACTATTGTTTTATTTTATTTTCTTTCAAGTTTCAATCTTGTTTAATTTGTAAACTTGTTGAAAAATATTCTCTTTCAAACACAAAATAAACTGTCGTTTTTTTGTTTGCAAAGAGATTGATTCCTTTTTCTAAAACACCACCCTAGTTCTTCCCTATCCCTTCCCCTAATTCTTCTTTGTTCTTCAACTCTTCTTCTTTAAGCTCAGTTCCTATATCCATATTTCCTTCAAAACTCATTTCTTATTTTCAATAAAGTTTTAATCTTTATTCCCCAAACAAAATTTGGGGTTTCTTTTACTTTATTTCTTTAAACATTTGTTGTTGGAGAAAGAAATGAGTTTAAGAAACTGAATATGAAACTCTTACAAATATAAGTTGGAGAGAATCCAAAATCTCAATTACAAATCTCTCAGGGATTTTCTTTTTATTTAAAGCCAAAACAAAAATCGATGGAATAAATGGTCTTTTTTTTTTTAAAAAAAAAAGGAAGAGAAATCAAGAAATATTGTTTAAAAAAAACGAATGCTTCTTTTGGGCTAATCTGAAATTGTAAAGTTTGTTTGGATGAAGATTGTGTTTGAGGTCGTTATTTATTAGTTCATCTTATTGTTCTTTTTGATTTTTTTTTTTTTTAAAATTCTAAGTTAAAATTTGAGGAAGAGGATGACATTTGGATTTCTAGGGTACTTCAACTATTTAATTATTGTTTTCCTTTTATTTTGGTTAATAATTAGTATCGAGAAAATTATATTTTAATCCTTTAAAGTGACATGAAACACTTATGACATGGTAAATTATCACATGTGACATTCAATAATTGGTCCACGTATAAAAAAAAACATTGTGTCAGATTTTTGTTAGAGTTTTTAATGGAAATGATCAAAATGAACAAACTATTTAACAGAGATGCCTAAATTGCAAACTTTTTATTTTGAGTACTTAAAATGATAATTTTTTATCGTTGAGTGACTATCTCTGTAGTTTACTCTAAAAAAAAATCTATAAGTACTAGTATTAATACATTGCTAGAATAAATGTACATATTAAAAAAAAAAAAAGGATTTTTCTAAAGATATAATGATTTATTTGGCCCCAACTTTATAAGAAAAAAGTCTTTTTAGTTTTCCATTTAATTTTTCCGTCTCTTTTAATAATTAAACTTGTATTGTTTGTCAAATCGCCTCAAATGATGAAAAAATTAATGCATGCTAACTTTGTTGATGTGACAGTCTACGTATATACCACATTAACATTTAATTATTTTAAAATAAAATAAAACCACCTTTTGTTTATAAAGTTGAAATATGGATTCCAAAATGATTTAGGAGAGATGTTGCGAGGGAACTTTACACCATTTAGAATTAGTATAAAATAATCATTTTTAAAACATTTTTCTTTGTTAGTGGATAACAAATTAACTTTTTTTTTTTAAAGAAATAAGGAATTAACATTTTTAAATGTGTACGTTTTTAACTTGAAAAATGTGACATGCATAATATATTCTATATTTAACTATGGTTAAAAATAAAAAATAAAAACAAATAAATTAAGAGATAAAATTTAATATTAATTCATATTAGAATCATACATTTGACTACTGCCTATAATCACCGAAAGGAGAAAGCATAGGTTTTTATCATTCAAAATTTACGCAACCGATGATTTCGTCAACAAAATTAGTTTACTTTCTTAAGACTTGATTGAATTAACATTTTAATTTTTATAAAATATGTAACGGTCCATTTAATTAAAACAAATAGTGAGAAGCTCACGTGAGCTGACCTGGCATTGGAAGATAGCTTCAAAAACAGGACTTTTTATTTTCTCTAACAACTTCTCTTTTCCTTTCTTTTTTACAATTCAATCCAATAAAAATATGACACGTAACCCAACTCGGTGGGCTTCGAACACCTCCCACTTCAATTTACAGCTCGGTTCAAAATTCAACCCTGGTGGAATTGGAAATCAAGTCTGGCTAGCTCAGTGTAGAAAGAGCAAGAAAAAGGAAAACAAAAACAAAAAATAATAATAGTAATAACGTAAAAAAAGAAAGCTTGAAATATAATTTCAAATACAATCCAAGGCAACTACCGATAAAGTCAAGACTGATTTTTCCCTTTTATTGTACGCACTCTCGATTCTCTTAACCTAAGCACCTTTCGCCGGCTTCACCGTCTCAGATCTTCAGCTCAACTAATAGGTAGAGTCTCTTTTTGAACTGATTGCTTTACTTCATCGTCCCCAAATTTCAGGTGGTATTTCCATTATACGCATGTGTATATATATTATTTTCGTTTGGATGCTTTTGATTGACATGCAAACGGGTCAATGTAATTAGGTGATTTTCGGTACTCACGAAACTGTTTGATTTTTTAAAACTGTGATTAAAAAAAAAAAAATTGGTTGTTGAATGCTGTGTTTGACTGGCCTTTTATGCGTAACCTTATAAGCTATACATTTGGTGAGTGGTTGATCTGTTTGATAGAGTGATTTAACTTGGATATCTGTGCTTCGTTTTACTGGGGGGAGTTTATTGAATAGAATTTCTCATAATATATCGATTTTAAGTAGTGGGGGAACTTTTAGGTATTTAAAGAGGGTGAAATTGTAGATTTGGGTATTTTCGTTTTATGAAAAGTTGTTGTGGCTAAAAGCCTTACCAAACTTTGTTTCCAATGATTTCAAGTTGATTGTGAGCAATACTGCCCTGTGGTTTCTTTTGATGTTTGCGCATGCCAGGCTGCATTTTGATAACCCAATTAAAGTTTAACTCAACTCACCTCTCATTTCATAGGATATTATGTGTGAGAATGAAATGCCGCAATTTCATGAATTTATGGAATTGATCTCATATGCATAGCTGGAATAGTTTTTTTTTTTTTTTAAATTTCCTTTCATTTCTTTCTGCTCTTATGCAAAAGAAATGGGAGTCTGCTTTATAGCATGTTATTTGATTCAAGGACAAATATTATATAACAAGATATGTTATCTGGTTTGCAAGACTAAAGAAATGCTCCACATGGACACAGTGGAAAGACTTCCAGTTCTGTAATATCTGGACTACAAAATAGCAGATTGTGAAAAAACTAAATGCATTTTACTTCTGCAGTTTTTCCTGGAAATTGCTTTCATCTATCTAACCTAATATTTGTGCTCTGCGTATTTGCATTTTGTTTGTTTTGTAGTTTCTATACAAGCAATCTGTTTTTTCTTTGGTTTAACAAAAGATGTGTTTTTCTTTTTTGATATTTGTACTCACAGATATTCTTCCTTGAATTCCTAGATTTGGATCTTGCAAATTAGAGATAATTCGCAAGAGGAACTATGAGTTGCTTTGGCTGTTGTGAAGAGGATGACATCCACAGAGCCGCTGATAATGGAGGCCAATACGTTGTTAAACATTCAGCAGGTAATCCTGTGGTTGAAATTCACATCAAGGCTGATAATATTTGACTTATGTATTTCTGCATCATCAATATAGTGAACTAGTTGAATGAATCATGATAAGTAAGATGGTATAAGCTCCTTTGATGCTTATGCCCATCGTTAGTTGGAGTTTAGTTTTAAATTGTTTATTAGTTTCATTATGCTTTTAGATTTGTATTTGCAGGATATATATATATGCTATTAATTTTCCTGCCTAATTTATTTTTCTACTTGTTACATGTTTATTCATATAGTTTTCTTTTGCATTTTATGGTTCCCTATGCTTTGTTTTGGCTGTACTAAATCTACTGCTGTAATCTGGGTTGATTTTGACCAATTAGGAAACGATGGAGGTTACCAGACTTCTGAAACTGCATCAAAGAGTGCTCAAACTGTGAAGGTTCAGCCTATTGAAGTCCCTGCTATTCCAGCTGATGAATTGAAAGAAATCACAGATAACTATGGTACAAATTCTTTAATTGGAGAAGGTTCCTATGGAAGAGTTTATTATGGGGTCCTTAAAAGTGGGCAGCATGCAGCAATCAAAAAGTTAGATGCCAGCAAGCAACCTGATGATGAGTTTTTGTCCCAGGTTCAATTCTCAGCTATAATTTATTGCATTACTCTGCATCTTGATTTTAGTTTTAGAGTTTCAGATTTATATCCATTGATGCATGGTTTTCAGGTTTCTATGGTATCAAGGTTGAAACATGAAAACTTTGTTCAATTGCTTGGTTACTGTGTTGATGGCAGCTCCCGTGTACTTGCCTATGAGTTTGCATCAAATGGATCACTGCATGATATTCTCCATGGTATGTCTGATGATAGCTTGATTTGTTGCGCCAGTTGCACAATGTTGAAAACCATCTTGTGCATTGATGCTTGAAGCATGGATCTATTTGTAATGCTATTATAGAATTTAATTGAAGTTTCTTGTTCTTTTGGAAAGAAAGTATCTGGTTGCTATATTTGCATGTGATGCTGTTAATATTGCAACATTGTCATTCCTTTAATGCAGGGAGAAAAGGTTTTAAGGGAGCTCAGCCTGGCCCTGTTCTGACATGGGCCCAGAGAGTAAAAATTGCTGTAGGAGCTGCAAGAGGGCTTGAATACTTGCACGAGAAGGCTGATCCTCACATCATTCATCGTGACATTAAGTCCAGCAACGTGCTAATATTTGACGATGATGTGGCAAAGATTGCTGACTTTGATTTATCAAATCAGGCTCCTGATATGGCAGCTCGTCTTCATTCCACTCGTGTGCTTGGAACCTTTGGTTATCATGCTCCTGAGTAAGTAATTGTGGATTATTTTCATACTATCATCTATTATATTTACTTTTTCAAATCTCTTTTGGCTTTTGATAACACGCGGCTTAAGACAAACTTAGCTGGTGAACATCATATAACATGATATTTCACAAAGCAATCATGAATTGCTCTTTGGATCTAAAGTAGCTTAATTTCTCATTTGATTAGTAAAATATTTCATGGAACAAGCATAAGTTTAATATCCCAACTCTCCTTTCTATGTAGCTTGATTTCAGATTGAATGCCTTGAACATAACTGTTCTGTACTTGTGGTTGGCAGATATGCAATGACGGGTCAATTAAATGCCAAGAGCGATGTATACAGCTTTGGTGTTGTGCTGCTTGAGCTTCTAACTGGGAGAAAACCTGTTGATCATACTTTACCCCGTGGGCAGCAAAGTCTTGTGACATGGGTACTTTTTCTGCTAATTATTTTCTAACATCCAGCCCGTGTTTCATTTTCAAACTTTTTAGACATGATGACTAATAGGAGTTTTCAATTGTGTTAGGCTACACCAAGGCTTAGTGAAGACAAGGTCAGGCAGTGTGTTGATCAAAGACTAGGGGGAGATTATCCTTCCAAGGCTGTCGCTAAGGTATAATTATGTTTGGCTGCACCTGGTATTATCATTTTATTAGCATATTTTCTCTGTAACATTTCTTCTCTAAAGTTTTCAGGTATGCTTATTTATGGATTCAAATACATTTTAATATGGTATTCTTGTTTCCTAGAAAAGAAGAGTTTGCACCCACTGAATGTTAAATGTTATCTGTTCCTAAAACATTTTATTTTATTTTTGATTGCAGATGGCTGCTGTTGCTGCATTGTGCGTGCAATATGAAGCTGATTTTCGGCCAAATATGAGCATCGTTGTCAAAGCTCTTCAGCCGCTGCTAAATGCTCGGCCCGGACCTGTTGAAACACCAAGCACATAATTTTATACGTCACACGCACACACTCTCTCACCCTTTGTATCTCTATAGCCTGTGCGTGCAGTAGTGTTCACACGCAGCATCCAAAATATACAATGAGGGGACAATTAGAAGGTGGTGATAATTTGTTGAAAATTCCAAATGCATCCATTATACACTGTATTCGATTTGTTCATAATGTGAGTTATTCGTTGTTTTTTTCCCTTTGCATATATGTTCATGGTATTCCAACTTGTATCCTTTTTGTAAATTTTTTCTTAACCTTTATTCATTTCATGATTGGTGTTTTTTTTCCTTCTCTACAAATGGTTTATGCCATATGGGCTATAGAAATATCTTGATCAGGTGGGTTGTTGAAAAACTTTGTGCATTTGTCAGTACATGAGGAAAGGAATGGGAAATAGTTAAAACGCGTATGGTTGGTGTTTTGGTTATGCGATGAATGATGAGGTTGACTTTACAGATGGAAAGGGTGGATATTGACAAACTCAAATGCCTCAAAATAATAGTGGGATTCGTTTGCTTTCGGCCTGCTTGATGGCACCAGTTGGACGATATCATCATACCATATTAAATTATAAAAGGTATTCAAATATCACGTAATAATAAAACAAGTATGATTAAAAATATTCAAATATCATGTAATAATAAAACAAAAGGATATATAAAAGAACACCTCTAAGGGTTTCTCTCAATGATGTCACACCTTTTTCTTTTTATCTTTCTAAGAGAAATGGTAAAGTTTTAATTTTGTTCCTTCTACTATATCCATTTTTAAGATTTTTTTTTTTTAATTTTATAATGATATTAGTTGGCCCAAAAATTTAACATCCTTAACTATTCCATTTAAAATGATTATGTAAATTTATCTTAAAAAATAATAATAATCTATTTCGGCATATAGACACTTCTTTTACAGCAAGCTTTGGAGATCCAATTCCTTATTGCTTCTTCGTCCCTGTTGGATCTAATACCTTAAATGTAGTATATTTATTTTGTATACTTGTATTTTTTGAATAAATTGGTTTAGCAAAATATCCATTGATTACATTAAATTTCTTTTTTTTTTTGTATATTGTCCACAATGTTTTTGCACGCAAAGCAAAATGGAAGTAAATATCGGCTCATTGATTATCTAACGTTTAACTAATGATAAGCGATATAACATGGTCAGATCATAATACAGAAAGACAACTTGTATTAGTAGATAAACCTAAACATATCCTTAGTGTAATCAGAAATGAGCAAACTAATTAAAAGACTAATATGTCATCTATTAAATCCAATTGGGGGGATGTTTTATCTTAAGCATCAGAGTGGATGACTTCCAGAAGATAAATACATAGATATGACAGACTACACTGACACTACATCAGAAAAGACCCAAGCAGAATAGATCCTATATCCATTTAAAGATTTATTCACTTGTGATGTTCATAGTGTGACATACCTCAATCTCGAGTGGATGATGGATTATGTACGCATGTCTCGTATACTTTGATGTAAGTAAAAGCCTGAATTCAACTAGGTAAAGAAACCAAAAGCTGGTGCGTTGGGTATACGACTTTTACAGTAATAGCATAATTCACAATAGTAGAATTCATAGCCCAACTAATGGGTAAATGATATTCTCTCATCGGTATTACATGATAAATGAAAAGTAAACGTGGCCATGGGTAATTTGTCTTTTGTGATAAATGACTTGATTATTATTTGATAGCAATTAACTTTTCATAAAGGAAGATGTAACGGTTACTATGAGATAAAATATGATCATATTGGGAGAACAAATTTGTCCCAAAGAGATTAAGAATATCCTATGAGGGTAACACACTTATGATATGGTCATTGGACAAACACTTATTAAGTAGCCTTCGTAATGGTATGTAACTAGGGAGAGCTCAATCACAATACTGTAGTGGAATCATTTTGTGACTAAATAATTTTATAAGTAATAGACGAAAAACTGGAACTTAATTATAAATTATTTGAGCCATAGTTATACATTTTTAACTAATCTCATTCTCAAGTATATCAAATTCATTTCTTTATATCATTTAATGTTTCATATTCAAATTCCATCATTATTACATATCATAGCAAACATTTTAGCGACTATTAACCAAATGCGGACTCAAGAACAGAGACACGAATTACTATATCAATATACGCTCACGAGCCCCTGGGGCTCTAGAGCTAGTGATACGTTCCCACGAACCTCCAGGGCTCTGGAGAACTATTTGATGAAATGCACCCAGTGCTAAAGTGGTACGTTTTTACCCCAGGGTTCTAAAGAACTACAGAATGATATGTGCCTAACGCTAAAGATAACTCCGATATAATGGATCCTATAGCATACCAACTATGCTTGTAACTCTATCCGAAATCGTTTAATAGGACATTTATAATATCATTAAACATAAGTATATATATTTTCATAATCATAACATGTCACAAGTATGACACATATATATATTAACATAACAATGCCATTAAGGTTACAAGTTTAACATACATTTCATGAGATCAAGCATTAATATAACTCCATTCCACTTAACTATTTAATAAGTTATGAATTGAAAGCAAATTATGAAAGCACAAACCGAATTCATCATTCGATGCCCATTTTCACCTTTTTGCCTTAATGTTTTGGCCTCATCTTTAGCTTTGATCAATAAATCCGAATATGGAAATGAAGCCAGTAACTTACTCAAATATAGAATTTGATTGAAACAAATCATAAACATATTTTCTGAACTTAACCTCTTTGTACTCAAATGTCCAATTTTCGTATAACTCAAAAATCTCTCGTTCGAATATAAATCCCACTTTACACATAAACTCTAAGGACCTTAAACTATCAATAACATCATTATTTCCTAAGGTTCTCATCTCTTTCTCTCAAGCTCCAAAGAATTCATCAATGGCCACATTAGTTATACTTAATCAACCTTTGTGCCTGCACAACCCATTAGCTTTTAAACTTATCTCCACCATCATTCCAACTTGAACACAAACAATATTCATGATTCTAAACTTTCCTTTACTTAGTTTTCTAAACTTCATATCATGATATACTAAGCATTTCTTTAACAAATCTTTAAATCTAATGAATGGTTGCACAAATCTAACATAAAAAAAAAATAATATTCTAAATAAAAATCAAAAGAAAAAATTGCTTACCTTGGTAGATTTGTAACACCCCTAACCCGTATCTATCGTCAGAACAAGGTTACAGAGCATTACCGAAATTTACAGATCAGATAAACAGATAAATTTATGCCTTATAGCATTCATAACAGAAATTAATTATAATGTCCCTTTTATGAGCCCTCGAGGCCCAAAATATACATTAGAACCAGATCGGGACTAAACCGGATACTCAGAAAATATCAAAATTTTGCCTAAGTGCAGGGGACACACGCCCGTGTGGTCAGGCCGTGTGAGGAGACACACCTGTGTCTTAGGCCGTGTGGGTATTCAATGTGAGGCACACGGCCATGTCCCAGCCCGTGTCCATACTCATGTAACTCTCTGACTTGGGTCACACGGCCAAGTCACACGCCTGTGTGCCAAGCCGTGTGATTAATTCTGAGCATTCTATTTCTCAAATTTTAAGATGCAGGGGACACACGGCCAGATCACACGTCTATGTGCTAGGTCAGGTTACATACTTCTGGCCGAGACACAAGCTTTGTCTCTCGCCGTGTGTGGACGAAAATAGGCTATTTTCCAAGCCATATTTCTCACCCAATTTGTCTTCCACCTACACCAACATTTTTACATATTCATAATGCAATACAAACATTCAACCAAAGTGCCTTTAGGCACCTAAAATGATAATTTATTATCATGTCAATCTTATACTCATACTTACCTAGATATCAAGTTCACCTTTATGCATAATTTATCAATTTTACTAGTTTAAATGAATCATTTCAAACACATACAAAACATGACATAATTTCTTATATAAATCAAAACATTTTCATCACAAGCCATACCAATGGCTAATTATAACCAAAATATATACATGCCAATATTGACCAGTTAACCTATACATGCCATTATAACCATAATTGATTTACCATATATACCGAAATGGGCCGATGTAACAGGAAGCTTATCCGGACTATAACAGGAAGCTCATAAGAGCCTAAATCAGGAAGCTCATAAAGAGCTTTTAATGGGAAGCTCCGAAGAGCCATTAATCAGAAGCTCCGGATAGCCATATATCGGGAAGTTCAAGCAAACCATATCAGGAAGCTCCGGAGAGCCATATAACAGGACGCTCACAAAGAGTTGCGGTATGTCCGCAACACATGTAGGATCAATACCGATCGGGATGCTCGTAGGAACCATGTAATGGGAAGCTCGAGAGGGCTTATAACGGGACACTCGTAAGAGCTATGGTGTGTCCGCAACATATGCAGAACCACAACTAATTCGGGAACCCTATATCCATCGGATCTCAATAATCCAAAGGGGACTTATTATTTATCCGGCATTATCGAATGTGTGATCAATTTCATACATGTAAATTAAACAATACACATATATATAACATTCAATCAAACATATAATTATATAGTTTAGTTACACGAACTTTCCTCGACAAATGTTCGTGTACGTAAAATCTACTAATCTGACACTTTCTCTTTTCCTCGTTCTAACTTCGAATTTGGTCTATTCGGATATATACGAGTTAATTTAACATCAATTTAGTAAAATTTATAATCAATTCAGTCCAATTCATATCTTAGAAAAAATTGCCGTTTTGCCCCTTTACTTTTAATTAATGACGATTTCGTCCCTAGGCTTGAAAAATGAAATTCATGCAATTTAATCCTTATTCCAAGCCCAGCCGAATTTTATATATAACATTTAAAACCCATTTATTTCATAAAATTTAGAATTTTTCCATGGATTTCACATCTTTTCAATTTAGTCCATAAATCTTTAATTTCATAAAAATTCACTTCACAAAAGTTGTTTATCTATCAACAACCTTTCATTTTCTACCATAAAACTTCATAATTCATCTATGTTCTTCCATGTCAAAACCCTAGTACCTTGATAACTTTGCAAATTAATCCCCGAGATAGCTAGATTAAGCTATTACGATCTCGAAAATATAAAAATCATTAAAAACGGGGCAAGAATACTTACCTAATCAAGCAAAATAAGTTGGCTTGAGCTTAGGTTTCCATGGCTGGGGTTTCCATACTTTTAATTTGGGAAAGATTATATAAATGATTATATTTTCATTATTTTATCATTTATCATCTTCTATTATTTTACTTTCCAATTTAGTCCTTTTCTTTATTTTATTTTCCATGGATGAATCATCATCCTTAATCACTAAGCATTTTTAATGGTCTATTTACCATATAAGGACCTCCAATTTAAAGTTCTATAGCTATTTAATCCCTTTAGCTATTAGAACTCAACTTTTGCACTTTGTGCAATTTGGTCCTTTATCAAATTAAACATGTAATCGGTAAAATTTCTTTACGAAATTTTCATATGACATTATTATCGTACTGTAGACCATAAAATAATATTAAAAAAATTCTTTTCGGACTCAAATTTATGGTTCCGAAACTACTATTCCGATTTTACCGAAAACGAGCTGTTACAAGATTAACTCACGGTTAGGGAAGAAGAGAGCTTGAGAATTTTTTTTCTTTGTTTGGTGTCGTTGGAGAAAATGAAATTGAACCAAACTTTTATCCATTCTCTCACCCACTAGCCATATACATATAATTAACTTAATAATAGTAAATCCAATGGCTATGAATTGGTGTTGATAAACAATGGAGATCAATGGATGTGATCAATCTTGTCCTTTAAACTAATCTTGATAATGATTTAATTTATGCATAAGCCCTTAAATACCCTCTCATCAAATCCTTCACATTTTCTTACTTACATTTTAATCCCCGAACAACTTAATTGCTAATCTCTCAATATGGTCCCTGCACTATACTTAATAATTCAACTCAAAACTACTCAATTAAAATTTTTTGAGTTAGCTCGATTCAAGAAAATTGACTTCAAAACTAAAATTTTTGATACCATTGAAAATCGGGTTGTTACACTCTTCGACATTCTCTCAACTTCTTCTCCCACAAAATAAAAATCATCTTTAGATGATCTCATGAATACCAGAGGGAAATAATCATCTTAGGGAAGCTACAAGCCTCCCCTTTTTCACCATATTTTTTATGGCTCTTATCCCTTCAAGGGTTAATTGTCCTCAAACCCAAATATTGTATTATTACATACAATCAAATATGTGCATTGTGCGACATAAGAAACTAGTAATATGTTGAATTGAACCAATTTCTAAGAATAAGCTAAGTGTTGGCAAAAGTGATTAGGAGTTGGCATTTCTCCAACCACTGTGAAACACAAAATAAAAATAGGGGACATAAAGATTGTTTACGCAGTTCAGTTTCCCTATGTCTGCATAGCCTAACTCGGTGAGAAATATTCACTTCAACACTTAAAACAAGTGAACCTAAATCTATCACACCCCAATGATAATTTTCTCACTTTTGTATCTTTGAAAACTAGTACTCTCACCACTAAATTTGCCCCTATGAACTTAGCTTGTAAAACCACAATACTAAGGTTTTACAATCAAATGCACTCACACAAATAATATTCCTCACTTGAGCAGATTAAGTGCTCTAAAAAATCAACACATAATCTATACAAGTCTCTCAATTATATAGAGTTTTTGGAAACTTGCTAACATAGTGAAGATCTACTACAATCCTTATTAAGAAGCAACAGAACTAGCTGAATATAATATAATAATAACGAATAAGGTTGTTGGCAGTTAAGTCTTCAACGTTCCAATCCGATCCAACTTCCTCAATCTAAGGGATTAGATATAGATGATCCGATTGTTTAAACATGTTTCCCAAGTGATATGATCTTCATTGATGGGCTAGATACAACCCACAATATCAACACAACCCAAAAATCTGGTTCAAGAAATTGACAATCACCTAAATATGGAAACAAACCAATTTGTTGTAGTGCTTTAGGAAGTGGACACTTCTTCGGAGCATCTTAATATTTCCATATTGTTTCATATAATATAATAAAACTAGACATCTTATATCAAATATTGATTTTAAACTGGAATTTTAAGGCAAGTTAAAAAATCAAAATTTTTAACTTTTTACTTTTGAAAAAATATTTTTCCATAAAATTACCTTTTTATCTCATTAAACTTTTCTACTTTACGACATCATTTTAAAATAGACTTTTTATCTTTTCAAAAGCACTTATGGTCGACAGTGATAAACGCTATCAAAAATTTAAAAAATATTTTTTCATAAAACTTTTCAAAAACACTTTTCAACTTCAATAGTAAACAAATCTTTAATAAATATTTTTAAGATCAAACTGATAATTGAATCGACTCTGATTCAACCAATCCAACCGATTAAACTATTGGTTCAACCGGTTTAAATATAAAATATGTAAAATTTAAACAACCAATTGTAATGCAATTATGTTGAGATAAATCATGAAACTCCCACCCCTGCGTTGGAAAATCAAATAAAGCGGAAATAAATCAACTAGTGTCATGGAATTGCAAAATGAAATAGAAAAAAATTAAAATGTTATGAATGCTATTAAATGAATGTTCATTATAATCAACCTTTCACCTTTTATCTTCTTGTAACTCCTTTCCTATTTATGTATTAGAAAATGAGGAGTCTAATCTCCCTGTATATATATAGGAGTATACTACTTGTAACGGTAATAGAAAAGAAGAGAAATGCAATAAAAAATCCCTCTTATTTTCATCTATTATCCTTGTATTCTTTGCATTACTATTATTTTATAATACATTATATGCACGATTTTATTCAAGAGTGATAGGTCCTTAGTTTACGTCAAAATTTTGTTGGGCTCCATGTAACACCCCGAATTTGGGCCTAGTAGAATTGGGCCTATTGGGCCTTGGGCATGGGAGCGTTTAAAATTTTTGAGAACAAGAGAATGACACTTATGCAAGTTGGACCTATTAGGTGAGTGATTTTGGAAGGTCAGGGGGCTTCCATGAAGTCCCGGGTTCAAACCTGGGCTTTAGGAAAAATTTTGGTTTTAGGTGAATAAAGCCCTGGGGGGTAAGTAAGTAGGCTTTAAGAATAAATTGTGGGAAAAAAAAGACACAAAAGGAGTTGTGGTCTAGTGGTAAATGGCGCCACATGGGAGACAAGGAAGTGACGCCATAGAGGAAGCAATGGGTCCAAGGTTCAAGTCTTGACGCTTGCAATTCATTTTGTTTTTCTTTTAAATGAACTTAGACTTTGGCCCATAGGCTTATATTTAGTTGCGCTTGTTCTAAGTCACAAAAGGAGCTTGTGTTGTGGTGGCATGTAGTGTCTGGAGCATAGGAGAGGGTAAGGGTTCGAATCTCATGTCAAGCAAGGGAGTGTTTATTTTGCGGATTGGACGGCCAGAGTTTGTGTTGGATTTAAACTCTGCTGAAGGGGGGATCCCACATCGGGAAGCTAGCATGAGAGTAGGCGAGAAGTTGGCTTTAAATAGAGCAAACTATGAGGAGAGTAAGCATACCTTCCTTGGCTTAACCCTTTCGCTTTGTGGCGTGCTCGTTTGGGTTAGGCGTTAGATCATTCGTTGATCTGTATGCCGTTGGGTCGCGGTGGTGGTGACCGAAGTTGATCGACACACCCCTTGGGGGTCAAGGGTGCGATCATTGTTGGCTTCTGCGTGAGCGTTGTTCGAGCGCGGATTAACTTTAGATTCCTATCAGGTGTGTATTTCGCACTACTCTAGCTGTAGAGCGGCAAATGCCGAAATACCGGTCACACGGTGATGGTAGCCACACGAGCGTGCGAGCGAACTTGTGGGAGCTTCGACGCGATAGTTGAGGCCCTCATGAGTGTTCTCATGGGTTCAGGCTGCCTTGGGCCGAGTGGGCCCAATAGGCCCGTGGGCCTAATCAGATAAGTTGTATGATTTTGTAGTAGATATTGGACTGGACTATGTGAATCTCATATCTGTGGCTAGATTTGGGCTAAATGGGCCACACGAGTGTGTGGGCCCATTTGGGCCGAGAATGGGCCCTAGGCCCATTCGCATCATTATCTCTATTTAGAATACCCTTGGTTTACAAAATTATTGAAATACTCTTGGTTTACCCTTGATGGGTAAATTATTGAAATACCCCTTAGGGTTAAAATTACCGTTTTACCCCTAAATGACAAAAGGACCGTTTTACCCTTAGTGGTAGTTTAAGTGATGTTTATGTGATATTTATATAATTGTATATGATTGTGATACACTGCATACATGACATATTGCATCGGGTTGGGTTATTATGATTTGGAGGAAGTACCGTTATAGTGGCATTGCCACGTATTCTGATTCTAGTGGCTCAGCCACGTATACCGTTGTTAGCAGCTAGGCTGCACCATTGGAGAGTTTGGCTGGGTGGGTCGACATGGTCCCCACATGGAGAGATTGGTTGGTACGGGTGGAGAGTTTAGTGGTTAAGGGTTGGGTTACATGTCCATTGCATTGTTATGATATAGGGCTTAGGCCTAGATTGTTACCGAATAGGGCTTAGGCCCAGATTGTTACCGAATAGGGCTTAGGCCCAGATTGTTACTGAATAGGGCTTAGGCCCAGAATGATGATGTATGGGCTAGGGCCCAGACCATGACCGTAATAGGGGATTACACACTGAGTTCTCGTAACTCACCCTGTCTTTTAACTGTGCAGGTAATCCCTATCCTTAGAGGATTTGGAGCTGCGAGGGACTCGAAGGTGGCCACACGTCAGATATGCTTTAAAGTTAAACTTAGAAATTTTTAGTTTAATTTATTGGGTTAAAAATTTTGTAATAAGGCCATTGGGATTTTCTTTTAACTTTTATTTGGTATTTCTTTTAATTACAAACTGCTAGTCTATTAAACACGGGTTTTAAAACAATAACTACTGTTTTCAAAATATCACGTTTCCGCAACTATTTATATCAGACTTCCGCAACAAACAAGGGTTTAAAAATAATAATATTTTTGCAAGGGAATGACTTTAAGCAAATCTTGTTTTGTTAATAAGAAACGAAAGTCGGGATTTTTAAACGGTAGAAGGTTTTAAATTGAAGAAGGGTTTTCAATGAAAACATGGTTTTCGAAAAACACCTCAATGTGACACGCCAGATTTGGGCCTATCTTCTAGGCCGGGTTTGGGGTGTTACACTCCAAGTTTTGAAATTTAGTTGTCTGGTTAGAAAAATTGTGAGTGGTTGCTCGAGATTTGATTGTGGATGATCACTTTCTCTTTACTGCAAAGAATGCTCACAGTCTCTACTTCTCATCCACAATTACCTAAGTAAGCCTAATCATTTTTTTTTAAAATTTGATTCGATTTATATTAAGAAGTTCAATTTATATAATTATCTATTTGCATCTCTATGGATTTATAAATCCTTTTTTGAGTTTAATTGTTGTGCTTTCTATGTGAATATATATATTTGTTATTTGTTGTTTTTTATAGAATTTAATGGTTTAGTTTTAATTTTGATTAAGTTATATGATTGTTCTTATCTCTTCTTGTCTATTGTAAATGTGTATTATTTGCGATGATTAATTTGGACTTCAAATCTATACATGCTTGAGAACTGTATAATGATATTAATTATGAATTTTTGTAAGAAAACATGTAAAAGATTCTTTAAAATTATGGATTAGTTTTCCAAATAGCCCTTCAAGGAGAATGAAAATATTTATGTGATACTCAAAGATCATTTGACACATGCATATTGGTTGAATATTTTGCCAAGGTTTGATTAAAAAGAAAAAGGAACAATGTATAGACACATTTGATTTATCACAATGATATTGAAGTAAACTTGCAAACAATGATGGCTTTATTGGCTTTGTTAACAAATTATATTGTTTATTCATTCCTAGAAGTGAATGGAACTTATTGTTGTTATTGGAAAATAGATAAATGGAAGATGGATAGTCCAAAATGTTGCTAAATGTTTATTCTTGAAACAAAATGATCTATTGCTTATACTAATTAATCATTCTTTGGAGCGGGTAATATCTTATGATCTTATTGGCAAAGTATATGAGATAAGTTTACATTATTTTCTGAATTATTTCTTATACATTCCTTGAAATGAATGTTTGCAATAAATATAATAAATTTTATGATCACTTTTTATCATTAAACTCAATTTGGATATTTGAAAATTTTGACATATTCCCTGAAGTGAAGATTGAATATACTTTTATAAAAATTATATTTCTTTTGTTGAAATAATGACATTATGGACCTCTCAGTGGTTTAGACATTTCTAGAAGTAAATGTCATAATATTACTTATATGTGGATATTAGATAAAATGAATGACAATGTAACACCCCTAACCCGTAACCGTCGCCGGTCTAGGGTTAAGAAGTATTACCGATCAATCCGAAACATTTGCTAACATTTTACAGCACAAAGTCTATCATCATCCAAATATAACAAATTATATACATATAGTCCTTTAATGAGGTCTTCGAGACCTTATACACGTGTTAGAAAGGGGTCGGGACTAAACCGAACACATACAAAAATTTCTAAAAATCAAACATTTTTTAAAGCTATAGAGGTCACACGCCCGTGGGGGCAGGCCGTGTGCCTCACGCGGCATCAAACACGCCCATGTGTCCGAGCCGTGGCAAAATAGGGCATACATACTGACTTGTCCACACTGCTTGAGACACGCCCGTGTGGCTCACCCGTGGTCGACACTGACTTGCACCACAGGGCCAGTCACACGCCCGTGTGTCTAGCCCGTGTACGAGCCTAACTTGTTTCAAATTGCAAACTCGAAAGACACGGTCGAACCACATGCCCGTGTGCTCAACCGTGTGGGCAATTATAGGCCATTTGCAAAGCCAATTTGCCATTCACACTTTGGAATCACCTACAATCATCAATTCATATACATTTATACCTCAAATGGCAACCAAAACATACTAATATATGCACCAATTAGTCATCAACCACACCATTTATTTCCATACTCAATTTCAACTCAAATAAGTCCATCTAAAATATCAATTTCACATCCCAAATCATATAATCTATTCATCATTCAATCCTTACCAATTCTATCATGAAACATACCATTTCCATTTTTTCTAATTTATGCCATAATGATTACTCACATAGAACATACACATACACATATAAGTCATTCTTTTCACATGTTCAAAACATACACCAAATCATCAAACTACCAAACCAAATCACATGGCAAAACTTATACACTTCTAAACATTCCATAATTAAAAGCCTATACATGCAATATACCATATATATATACATCTTCCAAAAGTACCAAAATAGATAGCCGATAGTGTGATTGAGTCGCTGACGATCCCCAGATCCGAGCTAGCTTTAAATACACTGTAAAACAGAAAAACATTTCACACAGTAAGCTCTAAAGCTTAGTAAGTTCGTAATATAATACATTTAACTCTATGATTCAAAATCAATATACAAAATAAACCATCACATAGGTTATATTACAAGAATGCACAATCTCATTCTTAGTCATATGCTTACACAACTAAACATTTATCCATCAATGATATCATCAACCACATAGGTTTCGAACATACCTTAGCCAACACTTAGTTAACAACCAATTTTGCTACTCAATGCTCGATACCACATTTCGATCAATCATCATTATTCCATCTAATCAATCGCACACTTAGTGCCAATTTTATAATCGAAGCTTAAATATCATCGCACACTTAGTGCCTTTACATTAAACTGGATTTATCTCGGTATCGCACACACAGTGCCAATCAATAAAGCCGAGGCTTCCATTACTTCGCACACACAGTGCTATTCACATCTGTTTCGATTCTAATTACGCACACTTAGTGCCTCATTTCTCAATTCCACATATAGAAATTCTAATTCAATAACCACATATCATAACACATAGATATGAATTTAACAATTCGTATTATACCCGAACTTACCTCAGATGTCTAAGTAACAAAACGAGTCAATTAATCGAGCACTTTATCTTTGCCTCGATCTCGATCCAAATCCCTCTTTTCTTGATCTATACATATTCAAATTTAACTCATTCAATCACAAAATCATTCAATTTAGTCCAAACACACATATTTAGGGCATTTTACAAAATAGCCCTCACATTTTTACATTTCGACACTTTAGTTCCTATTTCATAAAATCACAAAATACACACAATTTCATTGTACCCATGCTTAGCCGAATTTTCCTTATGTTCATACAAGCCCACATATTTCATTTATTTCACATTTTAGTCCCTCAAAATATTATTTTCACAGTTTAGTCCAAATTACTCAAATTCACCAAGAATCCAAAGATAAAACATGTTAATCTAACACATATCTTTCATATTTCATCATCAACTATCACAAAACTTACAAAATCATCAATGGAATATCTCAAAATCTTCATCAATTTCCAAAATCAAAGCATGGGTTTTGTAGTACTCGAAGCAACGATTACAAAAACGTAAAAATTATCAAAAACCGAAACTAAAACATACCTTAATCTAGCCAAAATGTGTGCCGAATGCTTGAAAGCTAAAGAACCCTATTTTTCTTTCTTCAATTCGGCAAGATGAATACAAATGCATGGCTTATTTTAGCTTTTGTTTATTTTAATTATTCATTAATTATTCATTAATTCATGTTTTACCATTATAACCTTACTAATATCATTTAAATTTCCATTAACTAAAACCCATTTTTGTCCATCCATTTAGCATATGGAATAACAACAACATAATGACTCACATTTTAATAAGCCATGCCAAATTAACACTTTAACAATCAGCACACAGCTTTTGCATTTAATGCGATTAAGTCTTTTTTCTCAATTCGACACACAAACGATAACATTTCCACACCAAATTTTCACACATGCTCAATCACCTATTGTAAACACCAAAAATAATATTAAAATATTTTTTCGACCTCGAATTTGTGTTCTGGAAACCACTAATCCGACTAAGGTCTAAACCGGGCTGTTACAGACAATGAAATTATCAATTATCACAATTTATATTAACATTATAATTCTACTAGTTGTGAAAAAGTATAGGGCTAAAAAAAAGGATGATACTAATAAATATTATGATAAATATGAAATCATTGTGTACATGCCTGTAACATGTCTAAAAGATTAAATTTTGCAAAGCATTATAAAGAAAAAAAGATGCTCCGTAATGCATGATAATAAAATTTGAGTTGAAATTATGCTATAAGAGGTGGAGGTTAGAAAATTTTAATTTTAAACCTCTATAGTTGTAGCTTTAATATCTTATTGTGACCTTATAATATTTTGTGTTTTATTGTGTTATGGTATATAAAACAATTTATCTAACTGCATGCTTCTTAAAGTGATTGATTAGTGACATTAACTTATTCTTTGCTATGTTTAACATATGTTTTATTTATACTTATTCTTTATATAAAAATATATTTTATTTTATATGAATAAATAAAGTTTTTTTTAAGATATGAAATTTTTATCATCTATGTTGAAAAGAATTGCAGAACTGCATATTATTTAAAAATAAATTACACATTTACTAATGTTATATGATAAAATAATATTTTATTTCATGCTCTTGAAGAGCTAATTAATATTGCACTAAATTGTAAAAGCTCTTGAAGAGTTAATTTTGCACCTCCTTATGATGCAAAATTTTATAAAACATAATATTATTTTTTAGATCAAGAAGATATATGTTGAAGGTAATCTTTATGTGTTTTACATTAAAACCATGGATAGAAATGACATGAGATACTTGTGTTTTTGTATGATAAATATTCCCCGAAGGAATACATTACACGTATATGATTGACATATGAGATAGTGAAAAGAAGTTCATAGTGTTGGTATGACTGTTTAGACCATCTCGAGTCAATGATGATGCAAAACAATTTGATGAAAATTTATATGATTTTATTGAAGAATTAGAAGTTGTATTTCAATAATTGTCATCAATACTAGTTATTTTGACAACATATTGAACTAACACCAACTAAAGTTCGAGGTCAGTTGCATTTTCTGATGATAACCAAATAATATATGAGCTCATGTATCACATGTGTGCAACCCGAAGTTTACGATATTATTTCTTGAAATAATTTGATTATGCACAATATTTATAGTATGCAATTTATGCTAACAACGTTGGTGCACTATATCTCAAGCTTGATTTTCGTAGTTTTTGTTGGAATAATATTAAGTTGTCTATGCCTATATATGTTATACTTAATGGTTAGCAAAACTATGCCTCCACTTAATTGCTTAACCATTAATATAAGAATAGCTTTACAATAAGCATGTAATTTTATTTGCATCAAGGCCAACATGTAAGAAATATTTGTCTCATGAGAATTGGCTTTCATTTATAAACTAATAGATTTCATCTAAGAATATTTGGATGTGCAATATCTATTTAATGTTCCACCATAATGCACTAAGATGGATCATCAAGTATGAAGTTGATAAATTTTAGAATTTTTATTAGATGTGAAAAAGTTGAAGGGAAATATATTTATAATTTTGAAAAAGTATTGTTATGTTACAAATTTTCTTAGTACTAAGGGGAGACAAATTGGTTAAATAATTATGTCATCATTTTTTTTATGATCCTCACTAATATTATGTGCACAAAGTTTGAATGATAAAATTATTTGCCAGACGTGTTTAGTGATGACATTTAAAGATCGCATATACTACCTGATACATATACCAACTAAAATGCTCCAAATAATTATATTCCTAGAAGGACAATGTGAAAAAAAAAAGCTTTGGGCATGCTAGAAGCATGACAAACTAGTTGATTCCATAAAATGAAAAATTCTTGAAAGAAAAAAGAAAGAAATGAAGATGGTCATATGCTAAAGGAGGCGAGTAATCATGAAGAGACTCAAGGCATAACTTTTGATACAACCCTAGCAGAGTTTCAGGTACCTGAAATTATGAATATAATGAAATATACCAATCAATTATGTCATAATTAAATATGATGGAGCTGACCAAAGGAAATTGTTATTGACAACGATAATATACATAGAATACTTCAATATTATGGAAAAGTAGGGATCTTGAATGAAAATATATTTGAAAGCATTGAGATGAGAACAAGTCATCAAAATAAATAAACGTTTTTATTATAACTTATGAAATACATCTCGGACAAGAAGTCCAAACACCTGAATGGTGTAAAGTCAAGGGAGTACATGTTAGCATAATAGCGGAAAAAAAAATACAAATCATAATATATATAATTGACTTGTAACAAGAATGTTCACATCACAGTTGGTTTTGGTTATGAAAAATGATTAATTTGTGGTGAATGCAAAAACCAAATATAAAGTTATTTATTTACGTCTAGTGAATTTGTATTCAACTGATATAAATGATTTGATAATATTGATGCCTGAAGCGTAAAACTCGAGTTTCATGAGAAAATCATTAGAATTCCTGAAGAATTTTCAAGAGAAATACTTACTCGATAGATAAACTTTCTAATGAAAGTATATCTAAAAATGAAAATTTGTCTCGACATGAAGATCAAGTGTTCAATAAGGACAAATTGTTACACAATGATATTATAAAAAATTGCTATTCAGTATCCAATAGTGTTTATATAATCAAAATTAATCATGCTAATTTTTCATGTAGATTGGAGATATTGAAAATGAATACAAATGGTCAAACAATAATGTTATAAAACGATGGTCCTGAAGTTCCATTTCTTTATATGTTCAATGCACTCATTGTATTGATAATAGTGAATCATACAATACATCATGCTTTATAAAATTGTTGGTGACATCTAAAGCATGAGAATGCAATTGAATTTTATTGCTATCTTGATACACATCAACAAAATTTGTTGTATTTGTTGATAATTTACTATTGGTAAATAATATTGAATGTCTCAAATTTGAGTTATAAAATGATGTTCAAATAAGAGGAGAAAAATATGCACTGTTGTAACACCCCTCACCTGATGTGAAGAATAATCAAGAATTCAATTAGGCACTCCTACCGCTACATTTGAGAAGTTAATTTTCAGCATTGGATTGCGTCGTTTCAAATATCTTAAGTGATGATTGCTTGAGGGGAGTAAATTAACACTATATTTTTCTTTTAAAGTTGTGACATACTGTGTATCAAAGGATTATGTACTCTTTTTTCCTTCACTAGATTTTTGTCCTACAGGGCTTTTCCTAGTAAGGTTTTTAATGAGACATATTCTTTATAAAATGAACATCCAAAGGGGATTGTTATGAATGCTATTAACGGGATGTTCATTATAATCAACCTTTCACCTTTCATCTTCTCCAACTTTTCACCTTTCATCTTGTTGTAACTCCTTTCCTATTTATATATTAGAAAATGAGGAGTCTAATCTCCTATATATATAGGAATATATTACTTATAATGATGATAGAAAAGAAAGAATTGCAATAAAATCCCTCTTATTCTCATCTATTATTCTTATGTTCTTTGCAGTATTATTATTATTATTATTATTATTATTATTATTATTATTATTATTATAAAACAACTTATAGCGTAACTATCCCAATGTTAGAACTAATCTAGGTTATCCGTCCAGACTCAGAGTTCCACTTAAAAAGTGAAAATGTTTGAATAAAAATATAAGCTCGAAAAATTAACTTAAAAAAAAAACTCATTATCTAAACAAATCGAACCTCAAGTACAAACCTTTTGCCCCAAGCCTGACCCGACCCGAATTGCCTAATTTTTTCCCCTGCTATTGTTTGCTTCTATTTGCTACTGTTTTACAATTATTTATTACCATTTTGCTATTATTTTCTTATTATTGTTTGAATATTCGACAACTCTTGTTTTATTGCTAATTCTTCTTTTATAATTTGGATATTTATTTTAATATCTTTAGTATATTTATTATATTTTTAAAATTTACTTTTACATAAATACTATAAAAAAATTTAATATGATAGACCAAATCAAGCTCGAATTTAATTTTTCTTTTTATCTGAACTGGTTTAAGTAAAATTTTAAGTTCACTTTTCAAACTTAAAAAAGGGACTTAATATTTGACATCGACCCAAACTCAACAATAATCAGATCTACCCAATGTACACTCGCGCGAGCTTCAAGACGGCAGATGCAGCAACAGCCAGAGAGGAGCAACACCACCACAGCACTGCCGTTTTTTAGCCAATGACTTTCTTTTTCTCCACTCCTACAACCCCTCATTTTAGACTTTTCTCTTTTTTCCCCTCATTTTAAAGTTTTTTTTTTAAGGTTGAACCGGTTTTCTTTAGGTTTAGGCCAAATAAAACAAAAAAAAACCAGTTCTATCAATGGTTTCTGGGTTGGTATACCGACCAGCCAATTCGATTTAAGCAACATTGATCTTAGTGCCGAAGATATAAGTACAAATACGTGAATACAACGTAAAATGTAGAATTGACATTATGAAATTCGCTCACTATGATTACTTATTCGCATCTCTATTTAAACCGATCGAGGTCAAAAGGAATCATATATAACCTCTTTTTTCTTTTTGAAGATTATATAACCCAAATTTGCGTTTATACTTATCGGCTATAACACATCCGATACATAAGGCTAACATAAATTGAATCTTCCATATCGATACCAAATGAAAAAACAGAATAATGTCTTGGTCAGGGGAGGAATGGATTGTGGGAAGGGCATGCCTCTTTTTGCTTTCTATAAGCCCTGAGAAGATTAATAAACTCACTATTTAGACCCCTAATAAAACGTAATATTCAGTAAAAAAGAACCAATTATCCTCATAAAGCTGTTGGTTACCTGGTTGCATTTAATCCCCCAAGTCCAACGGTTCCCAGAACTATAAGAAGGAAAGGAATCTGAATCAAACCACGGTTTCTTCTTCCCCCATGAGCCTTTGGTACTCCCGTTCTGACGACATGTGAATATGTAGCTATAGAAGAAACACAATATCTAACTCACAAACCAAAGAAATAAAATATAGTTGTCAATACTTTTCGAACAAGAAGCTACCTGAGTACGAACCTTCTCTTCCTGAAACTGTGACAATCATTGAGATGAATTTGAATA
Organism: Gossypium sturtianum; assembly: GCA_025698515.1. Lineage (NCBI taxonomy): Eukaryota > Viridiplantae > Streptophyta > Magnoliopsida > Malvales > Malvaceae > Gossypium > Gossypium sturtianum. Next base: position 39,318,171 of record CM046949.1, read on the forward strand.
GCATGTCAAAATAACTGTACTTATTAACGTAACTAGTAAGAAGATAGAAGGATCCAAAATCAGGTTTGCAAACTCAATTCTATTAAGTTATGTTCAAGAGTATTGGGATCCACATCGGATTGATTAATCCTTAACAAGTTTCTGGCCAGTAGATCTATACTCCTTAGATTCAATCCCATTGAGTAGAAACCTAGGATTCACGATAAAACCAATTTAATAAAGCAGACAAAATAGGTAGATAGTATCAACTTATCAAACACTAAAAAAGAAGGTTTAGTGAGGATGCAAAGAAGAGACTAGGATGTAAGCTCGACAGTGACAGTACCAATTGTAGCAATAAATGCAGTTACGTGTACTGACATACTAGATCCAATCCATCTGCTGGGAATTGGGATTTACAGTAACAAATGACCAATCTAATCAAAGTGAAGAAAAGAGAAGCCAAGTGCCAACCATCATCAAGATATCACAATTTGTAATATAGTAAATCCATACATATACTTCAACGAATCCTTTAACAGAAGATGGGACATAAAATGGGCACACAAAACGAATAAGCTAGATAGTACCAAATCTAGTGAAAGACGCTGACAAATGGGCTCACTACTAAAGAATTGGCATCAAAAGTAAATTTTGAAATAATATTGGTTACATATTAATAGGTCAATTTTTGTTGTTAGTTCTTGTACTAGGCATAAGCTACAAACTTAATCCCTATACTTCAATTAGTTCAATTCCATGTACTTCTCTAATTTTAAAATCTCATTCCCAACTCAAAGGGTAATAGTTAAGTCCATTAAATCAAATTCAGTGATTATTCCTGTACTACGAGTAAGCTAAGGATTTAACTATCATTCTCCAATTTGATCATTTTTAGATTTTATACTTTTCGACTTTTGAAATTTCAGTTTTGACTCATCCGATAACCGATGCCACATAAAACTTTTAACATAACGAATTTATCGGCTACCGTTTGGGTTAAGACTGAAACATCAAAATTCAAAAAGCAGAGAAACTAAAAACAGCCAAATGAGAATACAGACTTAACCCGCAACTTACACATAATCCAGAGACTAATAGCATATTTTGATCCACCTTCATAACTATATATGCCACTACAAATTACAATGCAAGTCTTTGACAACATCAAATTATATATTTTTCCTGGAAATAGGTATTTCATGGCTTACTCCAAGTTTGATGAGCCACAAAGAGAAGATTAACTAATCAGTCGAACCATCATCAAGAAAATCAAGACTGTCATCGTCAGTGGTAACACCTATGGTAGCAGCAATAACACCCAATGCTTCAATCAAACCAGCTAATTGACCTTTTTTTATGTGTTTTTTCTTCACTGTTGAGTTCATCCATATCATCTCCATAAAATTGTTGCACATCATTACAAGTGATCTCCTAAATCTGGAAAAATAATTCAAGAATAGCATTAAAAATTGGAAAATTTTCAAATCAAAATACATATTTCCTAAGACTTGATAAATGAAAATAATTTAACTGGGAATGAATGGAACCTCATCTTCTTGCATTGCTTGCTTCTCTGCCTCCACAAGCCAGTCATCATCTAATACACTTCCTAACATGGAACTGTCAAAGGAAACCAACTCATCAAGGCTTATTTTCTGAGACAAACAGCTGTGTCATTCGCTGTGAACCTGATGAAGGGCACTCAAGGTATGCTCACATTTGATTCACCAACATGTATAGCATAGCACGTTTATGGCAATTCTTTGCAGCTCTAAGCAACTTATCCCATGTTGTTGCCACCATGAAGCTAATGATGAAAGAGCAAATCGTCATATCCCTCAGATATCCAGCTCTCTTACTTTTACTACTCAAATCATTGCACAAGTCTTTAAATCAATCCTGAGCTAATTATCAAAACTTAAGTAACAAGTGAGTCTAGATCCAACAAGGCATCAATGCAAATAGGATCCAATCAAAGTTGCCATAACGTGCTAAGTGTGAACATAGCATGCTAGATTAAAATCATATCTAGTAGTCCCCGCAAACATATATATTATATCTTTATCTAGGTGTAATTAGTCACCTAGATGAATCTACCCTTTAAGTGATCTTAAGCTTAACAAAAGTACCCTAAAAGGAATAAGTTCTAGTCTACATTATCAGAACTAGGTTCAGGAATTCAATTACATGTGGAAGAAGAACAAGCAACTTCATAACACCTATCTAAAAGATGGTGTACCAAGTTTTGTTTTACCTTAAATTGGTCGTTTATCTAAATGGTCTTATCTTTTAATCTTGTTTTAATTTCAAAATTATTGAAAATAGTCTTTAGGTCTCTCTTCCACTGTTTTGTAAAAGTTCTGCTAAAAGATATTTCCTCACCTCAAGTATTCAAGAAAGACCATTCTTTCCTCAAAGAGATTCCTTTGTTGAAATATTTAATGTTTATGAAAATAGTTAAATTTGATCAAAACTATTATTTACTAGAAAAATTATCATATTGCATTCAAAAAGATAATTTAAACTTTAACATTGAAAATAATATCTCTAAGTCACTTCCACCATTCTTGAGAATTTTCGAGAGAATTCCCTTAAAATAAAAAAACAAAGGAATCACCTATCTGTGTGACACTCAAATAGCTTAATAAAAAAAAAATGATTTGCTCATTAAAATTTTGAAAGAAATCTAATTAAAAATAGACCATTAATGCTGAAGGCCAGCCCTCTAAATCACTTCTTCCACCATTATCACCTAGAAATTTGCAAAATTACCCAATTGTTGCTTTGTGTAAGTTTTAGACACAAGGGTCAACGTTGCAACCACAACAACACTCATGCACGTCATAACACCTTGCTCTCAAAATAAAAATTCTGGGTTAGTAATACAGTGCCTGTTGCAACATCAACCTATTACAAGCATTGGTCTTGAAATAATTTTTTTGCCAAGAATGTATTCAGAGTCACGACACCATTCCTTTCGAATCACAACACCTGAACGGTTTGGATAAAATTAATTAACACATAAATTACCCACCAACCTCCGCCTCCATTAACACATTTGGCCACAGCCCAGTCATTCAAAACTAGCCTTTCTCTCAGTTTAACTTCTCCAAACTCATTTTTCTACAAGCTTTCTCAAGGACTTCGCAAGGAGCATCAAGATTTTCCAGGTTTTCTTGGATTTGTTGGGTAAGAATGTCTTTAGTTTTTGGCACTTCTATTACTTGCTCTTTGAATTTCTCTTGAGTGTGGTTTTATTGTGGTAGTTTTTTTTTTTTGTTTAGGTTCCATTACTTTCTCTTTGAACTCGACTGTGGTTTTATTGTTGTAGTTTCCTTTTTGTTTTTATAGGTTTAGAGAACCAAAACCTTGATTTTGTGATTTTCATTGTTGAAATATTATGGGCTGATCAAGACTTGGAGTGAAAATCCTAGAAATCTCGTCTGACTTTTAACAATTGAAGGCTGAAGTGATGATTTTTACCGATGGTCTAACCTTAAGTTTCTGCAACCTAAAATACAGGTGACTGATTTTCTTCTCCTCACCGGATTTCTCACTACTAATCAAGTGGTCAACACACACAGGTGTTGGAAACTTTCATGTTTTGTTTAGTTTCTGAAAATATTTCTTATTTTTGTTTTCTATTTTCATTTTTAAAAGAAATTTTTCGTTTTCTATATTTTGAAAGTTGAAGAACACATTTGATAAATAAAAATAAAAATTTGTTCTCAATAATGAACAAATAAAAACACATTCGGTACCTATTTTCCTATAATAGAAACATAAGACATAAAATAAAAGCATTCAAATCAGGGTAATATATTTGATATTTAAAAACTATTAGCAAAAAATATTTTTACATTTATATGAGTTTGATCTAGGATCAACTCATTTAAATTTAAAAACTCTTGTTTTCAACATTTTCAATTTGACTTTTACAAAGCATTTTTAGTAAAAGTAATGAACACAACTTTTTTTTATTTTCTAATTTTCAACTACTTTATTTTTTATTTTTTTAATAATCATTTTTAAAATTTTCAACAAAACAAGCTTTCTTTAATATTTTTCATTTTCCAAGAAAACAAAAATGATCTCTATTCCTTGTAACCAAATGGAGCCTAAAGTTACCAAAATATTCTCAAAATCTAAGCAAAAAAAAAAAAACTCTATTTTTGTTGTGATTCTAGTTCTGACCTCTTTGTCTTCTGTGTGTCCCAAGTACTGAGTAACTGAGACTCACCTACCTATTTATTGCAAAATTCCTAGAATCCTAAATTAAGTTAACCTGGAATTTTGATTAATATTGAAGTCTAATACTAATCAATCTAAATAGAAGTACTACTTATCCGAATCTTATTAGAATCTAAAATATAATCTTAATTAATTAAAATCTAGATTCTAGCTTATTTATCCCAACTTTTTAATTCTAGCCTAATCTAAATAAAATTCAAACCAAGCTACATTTTTTATAAAAAAAAAAATCGTTCTTTTTATATATTTTTTTCTCTTTTTTTTTTTATGACTTCTAAAAAACTAAATTAAAAATAAGCTAAAAATAAATAAGCTCAAACTAAAACAGTGAATGCAAAAGTCATTTTGTTAGTCAAGGGGACAGCAGAAAGAGGCAAGGACAGATACTCTCCTATCTTCTAAGTTTAGGCAACAAGCTATTATGTCTCCACAAAATGTGCTACCTTTGGAGAACATTAAACAAGAGATTTCTTCCCATGTTAGACTATCTATTGAGTTTGCAAACCATGATTTCTTGGAAAACTCAATATTTTCTCAAGAAGTCAGGAGAATTACCAGACTGTAGACAAGTATAAGCTTCAGCAATCTGCAAAAAATGCACATCTTTAGGTTATATTTGTCACAACCGTAAATGCAGTTGGAACTATTTTTAAACTGCAGAATACAGGATTAAAGGTATCCACACAATTATCTCATTCAGTGCTCCCAGATGAAAGAAATATTTCATATTCAGGCACGATAAATGAAATAAACTAATTGGAAAAACTTAATATTAATACTGCATCGGTTATTTGTTTTCCAGTATGTTGGCTCTTGTCAAGAATGGCAACCTCCAGAAAACGTACCATAATTAGAAAGTATATGGCTCAAAAGGCCAGTCTAGAATGATAAGTTTCTGTGAAGGTGAGGTAACTTATTCCAAATAAAAACTATCGTTTGTTAAGACAAAACCTAGTCTTTACCAGGTAAATTTCAGTTTATCTCCCAAATCCAAGGTTAGACTTAATATGTTCAGCAGTTAGAAATCCAAAAAACTCATGAAAGAATATAAACGTACAGCCAGATCTGATTACTCACCAGAACATACTATTCTAAATCGCTGCTTGCACCATGAATTTAACCAAAACATGATACAAACCCCCAAGCAATCTAGCTCCCTCCAAAGAATTCAAATAGCAAAAAGAATCAAGAAAGACTCCCCAAGTAGTATATTTTAAAAAGAGTGGAATTACTAACAGTCACAAAACTGCTCTAAGCTAATATCTCTCAACCCTAACATTGTAAAAATGCTTAGCTTGTTCAAATCAACCTCTAAAATGCTTAAGCTTGTCTCAACACGCTTCAACAGTTCCTTTTCAGATCCCTAATGATCGCATCACTAGTAAGCCAGTACCCATATAACAACAATTCAAACCTGGTCCCAACGAAGATGTGCATTCCAATCAAAGAATATATTAGAAAACGGGTGAAAGTTTTAAAGGCACATCGATGCTTACCAACTTAAACTTAGACTCCGCCGAATGCTTTTCGTGAACTGGAAACAAGTCAGGATGCGATTCCCATACTTTCTTTCTATAAGCTGCTTTAATCTAAAATTCCAAATAAAAAACCATAAAAGAAATTAATAAAATATACTTCATAAACAAAGATGAAAAAATCGAGAAATTTTGTTAGTCTAACTGATTTGAAGAAAGCAAACAAGGCCACAATCTCCAAAAGGAAAACAACTTGAATTTATCAATTTCAATCCAAGTCAACAACCAAAAACAATGAGATTTTAAAAACCCCTAAAACAATCAAAGTTAAGAGCAAAATAAAATTAAAAAATAAAAATAAAAAACTGAATGAAATTTGAAAAAGAAAGAAAAAACCTGAGAATGAGTAGGGCGAGAATGAGGGGGGAAGCCTAGCAGGAGTCTCGCTTCATCACCTTGCATTTCTGTGATTTAATTGGGCTGAGCTTTTCTTTGCTGGGCACTTAATTTTTTAATTAAGTGAAGCGTGGGCTTAATGCTAGTGCGTGTCAACAGGTAACTAATAAAGCGTGGCAAAGCGAAATCTACACGAGCGCCGCCCCGCCCAGCGTACCTACTTTTCCACGTCAGCATTCGTAAGTGTTTTATATAAACAAATTTTTTATTTTTATCCCGTCCCATGTAAGATTATTTATATGTTTTAAAAAATTGTTAAATATATTTTAAAAAATACATCTTAAAATTATTTGTCAAATTATTAACTATTATTGTATCTATAATGAAAAATAATATAAATATTATTTATATTATAAATGTATACCAAATAATAAAAAGAAATCAATTAAAAAAGTATTATGCAAATAAATAAATTTGTAATTTTAATAAAAGAAAATAAAAGGCTAAATTATGTAAAAATGCCGATTTTAAAAAAATAATTGAGTGATTAGACCGATTTCTGGCATACTTATCAGAATAGGCCGATTTTAGAGAGAGAGTGAAAACGCGTCCAGTTGGGCGTGCTTTCCTGCACAAATAGTAGAAAATGTGTCTAGCTGGACGCGTTTTCACCCAACGGTAACCTCCCCTAACAGCCATAAAAAACAACTAGTTTTATTTTTATATAAATTCGAATATTTTCCTCATCTTTTCATTCAAATCCAATTATCTCAGTTCTCTTAAGAATTTAGTTTTAGAATTTTAATTAAAATTCTCTCAAGTTCGTCTTGATTTAATTCTGTTTTTCAATTTTTATTCATTTTAATTCAATTTTGGAATGGCAAATACTCTTATTCGTTTCGATGACAACTACGTTTCCGCATTTTAATTGCAAATTGGAAGACAATATTTCTAATATTTCTAATTTTAATTTTATTATTAAGTTGCTAAAAAGATTAATTTTTTTTTTGTTTTTTTTTATAATCAAGTCGAAGATCGAATTTTGGAGACATATATACACAATCTATCTTTGACGCCATCACGTATGATTATCAGAAGATGCGGGATTCTTGCACGTGTCCCGTATGCTCGGGGGTGTAAATTGGACCCCATACTTATCAATGTGTTGGTGGAAGGATAGAGACCTGAGACATGCACATTTCATCTTCCATGCAGTGAGTGTACAATCACACTCGAGGACGTTCAATTACAACTCGATTTACCGGTGGATGGGCCAGTCGTTACGAGATCAGTTGTCGTTGGCGATTGGAGCAGCATTTGCGAGCAACTATTAGGCAAGGTGCCAAACAAGTTTTTCAGTAGCCAGATAGAGATGAAATGGTTGCAAGAAAATTTCCAAAATCTCCACGAGAGTTCGAGTCCCCTTGAAAGAGAACAATACGCCTTAGCATACATCCTGAGGTTAATTGGAGGTGTTCTAATGCCGGGTAAATCTCAAACTGTAACATTCTCAAAACCCCCTTGGTCGTAAATAATATGAGATAAAATTTTAGTGAAATAAGGTATAATATCAAAGAAAATGAAAGTTACAAGATATTAAAAGAGAGTTAAATCAAGAAGCATGACATGATGTATAATTGATTTCTCGATAAAATGAGAAAATGATATGAAGATGATAAAAGAGAATATTGAGGAGTATTAAAAAAATAATAATAATTAAGAAGTAGGTTTTAGTATATTGATTTAAAGTAAGGACTAAATTGTAAATATGTGAAAAGTTTTTAGCTAAAGTGTAAATATTCAAAATTTAGGGGATAAAAGTGTAAAAAAAGAAAGTTGAAGGACCAAAAGTGAAAATAATTCAATTTACTATGATATGGAATTGGCATACAGGGACCAAATTGAATAGGTGAAGATTTATGAGGGACTAAATCGTAATTTTACCAAATTAAGTGATGATTCAAGGATGGAATGAAACACCCCAAACCCGGCCCACGAGCTTTGACCAGATTTGGTATGTTCCTCAAGTAAACCGGTTCAAAATTCTTTTGTTCTTAGGAAAACTTGTGTGATTTTAAGAAAAATATTGTTTTGGGTTGGGCTTGTGTTGAAAACAGGTTCGTTTATATTGAAATCCCTTTTATCTTAAGTGACAAAATATTTAGGGTTTAGTTTAAAAGAAATTTTAATTAAATTTTAATAGATAAAATTCATAATCATAATAAATAAAAATAAGTGTAAAGTAATTCAACTATGGCCTTATGGCCTTATTACATCAAATAATTCCCAAAATAATTCAAAGTACTAAAATAAATTCAAGAGTCCTCAAAAATATAAACTTCATGTTGAGCATGGCCACCACAAGTTCTCACTGTCTCCCGGTCCATCACTTTGTTCATCACACGAAAAATGCTCCCAAACGGGTGAGTCAAACAGACTCAATGTGTAAACGACACTAAATCATAATAGAATCGGGCATATCACATATTACACATTCAAAACATTGAATACAAAAGTTATGATGCATTCCCAAACCCAAACCTAGTTGTCCATCCGCTACACACCCCGTGCACTGCCACCACACCGCGTGGGGACTACTAAGTCAACCCTCCATCCGCTACACACCATCAAGGGCGCGATCAGCTGCGATCGACGTGCTCATCGCCCATATAAAATTTGTGGCATAGCCACCGGATAATTGTGTCATGAGACACCACATTCGAATAATATAACCGAAGTTACCACATTCGGATAATGTGACCAAAGTCACCACATTCGAGATAGTGAGACCGTAGTCATCACCTTCACTTCCCTTTTTCATATATCCCGAATGACCCATATTATTCATATCATGCATATCATACTTAAATTCTCATTCTTATAAATTTTCACATGTTATAAATAACATATTTCATAATCCTAGTGGAAGTAGGAAACGTACCTGAGTACTTTGTACCATATTATGGTACCTTAGCCACATTCTTATAAACATGCATATTTTACATATTACCATCAATCTTATTAAAAGTTAGTGTGGGGTACACACCTGATTCGCTTAAAATTTCCTTGAGATCCCGAAAAGCTTGATCTAATGCTTGGATCCTTAATCTCTTGTGGATTTTAAATCCCGAAACTCACCGAATAACTAGGGAACACGTGGCCTATGGTGTACCTTCGGGAAAAGAACTTCTCCTTCCTTGTAGTCGACACTTAGTAAATCCCGAAAGATCTTTGAAGAAATCGATTGCACCTATGCTTGAAGCCCTTCCCAGATTCGGCTTTTGATGGATTGGAAAGAAAAGAGAAGGAAGAATAAAGATAGAGGATTCGACTATGGCTTCTACTGGAGAGGAAAATATTCGGCTAGGTTCCAACAATTACTTAATCTCGACTTGACAAAAGAAAAGAAAGAAAAAAAGAGAAGAGAGCACTAAGAATTCGGCAGAGAAAGGAGGAAGCACAAATTGATGAGTAGCCCTCCTTCCTTCCTTTTATAGCCGAAATTATCATCTAAGGAGTCCCTTACTTGGCCACCACTCCTCTATCTGATAACTTTATCCTTTAATTATCACTTAAAATAAAAGATAATTCAGCAACTATCCTTACTAAGCCGAAATTATTAAACTCAAAGTCCCTTACTTGGCCATCACTTCTCCCTATTTTCCTCTTTATCTCTTTATTCAAATTAAAAGAATTTAATCCAACAATTATCTCTTGAAAATAATGATAAATAAATCCCTTATTTATCCACTATTTATAAAATAATAAAAGCTCCTAATTTATAGCCATGTGCCGTCCACCTCGGTCTTACGGAAGCAAAAATAAAACCTCCTTTATTTGCTTCCCAAGTGACTCGAACTCAGCCCATTCCTCTTACATATGGCGCCATTTCCATAGGCCCTAAGTGGTATCTTCAGACCACTTTTCCAAGCCTGTTTGTGTGTCAAATTTCACAAACTTTTTCTTTTAAGGCCACCTTGCCTTAATTTCCCCTTTTAAACCTTAAAACTCGTCATTTCTAGGTCATTTCTAAGTTTCCAAAAATTTTCGATCGGCTCTGTAAACTTGACATTTCCTTACATTTCCATGACATTTCCTTACAAGACATTTCCTTACATTTCCAAGACATTTCCTTACATTTCCATGACATTTCCTTACAAGACATTTCCTTACATTTCCAAACTTCTAAAAATGTTCACTTTCCTCTTTTAAACTTAACATTTCCATACATTTCCAGGTTTCCAAAAGTGTTCAAAATATATTCATAACACATAAGATATGTCATTTCGTACAATTAAACCAAAAATGCATAGGCCCACTTTCAGGATGTTACATGGAATTTTAAAAGATCATAAAGGGTAAAATAGTCAATTAGAAAGAGAGAACTCTAGAAGGCAATGACGATGTTGGAGATATTTTGATGATATTTTATAATTATTTAATTAGATAAATAGTACTTTATTAATATTTTAATGAGATATGTCGAAACCATTTTTAAAATCAGTTTAAAAAATGGGGTCGACTTTTAAAAACGAAAAATGGGAGTCGCCACCAATCATTTTTACTTAGGTGTGATTGGATCACATTTTAAAACGTTTATTTAAAACATTTAATTTTAGTCTCACGAAAAACCGTAAAAATAGGTTCGGGAGTCGGTTACGTATGAGGAAGGGTTAACACCCTCATAATGCCCAAAACTTGGTACCTAATCGATAGAATCATGTCCAAATGTTTGAGATTTTTAAAAAAGTTAAAAAATGATCCTTTTATTTGAAGGTAAACTAAGACCACCTATCTCAAAGAAATAAGAATACTACACCCGATAAGTTAGGATACGGTATCTCAGAACTTTGAAGCTAGATATATCTTTTTAGAAAATTCTTACCTCGAGATACAAAACATCACACCCAATAAGTTAGGATACAACGTTTTGAATTCTCAAGAATAAGTTTTTATGATTTAAAACTTGAGATTTCTTTTATTCCGAAAGAATATAAACATCACATCCAGCACGATTGGACATGACCTTTTTTAAACCCTCGTAATTAAAGTCATCTCATAATTTATGAAATTTATTAAAAGGGTATTTAGTTATTTAGACAAACGGAAAATCAACACCCAGCACGATTGGGCATTATTTCCTGAATTTCTAAATACCAAAACATTGCCTTATTTTAAAAACCTTTAAATAAAATATTAATTTTGTAAAAATGTATTTTTATTTTAAACAATAACCATGTGACAATATTGCATTTATACACTATCTAACATAAATATTAAAAGCAATTAAGACATACTAATATTTCATATTTACAATAATGTAGAAAAATGACTAAAAAAAATAATATAGAATATATTAACTAATTTATGAAAATAATATATAACTAAAATAATATTAAACAAAATAAAATAATAAATAAAAAAATATATAATACACTAATCATAAATTTTCATACATAATATAAACTATATAAATAGATCGAGTAATATAAATAAATTTTATAAAAAAATAAAGTTTTAGAAATAATATATATATAAATGTAACATAATATATATAATATACAAAATATAATATAATAAATAATATAAAAATATATGTGATAATATATAAATTATTAAACAAATAAAATAATATTTAAAATAATAATTAAATATATAAATAATACATATAGAATATATATAAACTATTAATAAATTAATAGATGTAGGAAAATAAATATAAAATATTTAACATGATAAAACAATAGAAATAATTTAAAATAAAATAAAATAAGAAAATTAAAAACAAATAAAGAAACAGGGGTTAAACAGCAATTAAAACAAATATAAAAGAATTAAATTTGAACGCGTGCTAAATCACAGGGACTAATGTGGCAATTAAGCCATTTTTTAAAAACGGTGTCGTTCTGATTTTTAGCCTTTAGAGAGCCCGAGGACTTAATTGAAATAAAAACAAACTTTTAGGGTCAAATTAAAATAAAAAGAATTTAAATTAAACGGAATTAAAAAATAATAAAAATTAGGAGGGCTGAAATGGCAATTAGGCCACCCAAAGAAAAACACGCGGATCCTCCTTGCGGGTCGGGTCAACACGCGGGTCGTCCATTGAAACGACGTCGTTTTTTCACTTATCAGATTAAGCAAAACGGCGCCGTTTCCTTGTTATTATATAAGTGTAAAATCTGATAAAAAAAACATTTCAAAACAGTTTTAAAAAAAAAAAGTTTCAAAACACTCTCAAATCCTCTGTTGGGGTTCGGCCATCGGGTTCAAGGACTGAGTGCGCATGCGCCTCACGCGCCTCCGTGGCCGGCGGCCGGAGGCCGGAGGTCGGAACCTTTATTTCTCAGACGGGAATCGAAGGGTAAAACCACTGTTGTCTATTTTTGTATATATTTTTTTCTATAAAAATATGCGTGTATGAAAAGAATATAAAGAATGCATAAATAAATAAAAAACCTCTGTATTGCGAAAGCTGTGCTTTTATTTTTGTATTTTGTCTCTGTGTACTCTCTTGGTCTGTATCAGTGACCGTCCTGTTACAAATTTTTGTGGGTTTTTATAACCCGAAGAATGAACATAAAAAAAAAAGAAATACAAATTTCTTTCCATTTTCACTGCGATATGTTGCCTTTTTTCTCTTTCTGCTTTGGTGATTTCCCTTTTTGCAGGTTGAAGGCGAGAAGAGCGGCGACGTTACTCGTGCGAATCGCGGTGCGATGAGGGGCTGGTGGCTGCGACGATTGCGGCGCGAGAGTTTCTGCGGCGTGACTGTTGGTCTGGGCGTGAAGAGCGGCGCGACTGTTGGAGTCCAGCTGGGACATTTGCGGCGCCTAGGGTTTCCAGAAACCCTAGGCTTTTGCTGAGGCTGGTTAATGTTGGGCCAAATGGGCTGTGTATTTGTTTCGGGCTTGGGTAGTTGGATTTAGTCTGGGTCTGGGTCGTCTGTTTGGAGTATTGGGTAGGACTTGGGCTTTAAAATTTTTATCATCTGGGCCATTAAAATTTGGGCTCTGTAAAAAAACTCTGGACATTTTTATTATTTTGGTTTGCTTTAAGCCCGGGCAAAAATGGGCCATTACAGCTGCCCCTCTTTGCTCATTATCGTGAAACGAGAATAGAGCAAAGACTATAAAGGGACCAGTTTTGCTCGGTTTTGGCCGAGCTTCGACTTCTTTGATCCTAATGACTCCAAATCCACCTCAACTTCACCGGTATTGGAACTTCATCTTGATTTCAGTAAGTTTGATAGCTTCAACTTCATGAAGGCAGTATCCACTATCTTTTGATCTACTCTACTGCAAACTCAGGGAGACAAGATCTGATGTTTTCGATCTGCTCCTGCAACTTCGGGATTGCGGATCGCTATCTTCAATCTGCTCCTGCAACCGGGATTGCGGTTTGTTATCCTCAATCTGCTCCCCGCAAACTCGGGAGGCAAGATTTGATGTCTTCGATCTGTTTCTGCAACTTCAGGAATGTCAGATCTGCTATCTTCGGTCTGCTCCACTGCAAACTCAGGGATGCCAGACTGGTGGTTTAAATCTGTTCCACTACTGCTTAGGGAGACAAGATTTGTCGTTCGATCTTGGTCCACTACTGCTTAGGGAAACAAGATCTACAATCTTTGACCTATTCCACTGCTGGTCAGTGAGATAGGGCTGGTGGCTTAAATCTGTTCCACTACTTCTTAGGGAGACAAGATTTGCCGTTCGATCTTGGTCCTCTACTGCTTAGGGCAACAAGATATACAATCTTTTACCTATTCCACTGCTGGTCAAGGAGATAGGGTTGGTGGCTTAAATCTGTTCCACTACTGCTTAGGGAGACAAGATTTGCCGTTCGATCTTGGTTCCCTACTGCTTAGGGTGACAAGATCTACAATCTTTGACCTATTCCACTGCTGGTCAGGGAAATAGGGCTGGTGGCTTAAATCTGTTCCACTACTGCTTAGGGAGACAAGATTTGCCGTTCGATCTTGGTCCTCTACTGCTTAGGGCGACAAGATCTATAATCTTTGACCTATTCCACTGCTGGTCAGGGAGATAGGGCTAGTGGCTTAAATCTGTTCCACTACTGCTTAGGGAGACAAGATTTGCCGTTCGATCTTGGTTCCCTACTGCTTAGGGTGACAAGATCTACAATCTTTGACCTATTCCACTGCTGGTCAGGAAGATAGGACTGATGTCTCTGATCTGCTCCTGCAACCTCAGGATTGTCAGATCTGCTATTTTAATCTGCTCCCTGCAAACTCAGGGATACCAGACTAATGTATTCTACCTTGCTACATAACCTGTAGAATGGGTATATGTTTATGTCCAATATTTAGGATGCTTTGATCGAATGCGTCATATGCTCCTATTTAGACATGTTATGAAAATGTTATGAAGATGATTCATGTTTCAAGGATTAGGATGCAATGACCGAAATGAATCAAATGCTCCTAATGAAATTTACAAAAATGTTATGAGTATGATTCCTATCCTAGGTGTTATTACTCATTTATTTTTCAATCATGTTCTGCTCAAATAATTTGCCCCATGGTAATTCTGAGTCCTCTCTACTTGAACCTTGGGACATGAATTGGTATCTCCCACTGCAACCTCAAGGGAATAACTTTTAATTTCTTCCATCTTTCTTTTACCATTCAGAGGTACAGAACTTATATTACTTTCAATCTGTTACACCATTCCCCAGGTGTAATGACCGGATGTATGAATGCAGGAGTATCTAAATCAATGATCCTCTTTACACTTGTATTGACCTTGTTTGTCATTTGCCGATGTGGTATCACCAACGAAATTGTCTTATCCAATAAAAATCTGAAGAGATAATCATTCTTCCATGTTTCCAGCCCTTAGGCTTGGTGAGTTCTGAACAATAGTCATGCTTCAGATTCCTCATATTATTTAGAAGCTTCTAGAGTAATATGCGAAACATCTTTTATGAAAGTGTTATTAGTCCATAAATTGTTATTTCAATATAAAATGCTTGAAAAAGGTCACAAAAATGGACGAGAAAGAAATTAGTTAGGAGCATAGCTCTGAGAAATAGTTTAATCAAAGATAACCCAGGCAATAAAAGAAAATTAATTTGGGCGTATCTCAAAAAAGAATAAAGCAATCAAAGATAACGAACTTCAAAACTGGGTAAGAATGAAGCTAGATGCCCCAGATATCGCAGCCTGAGCTTCTTTGTTCCAACTTCTTGAGGACCATTTTAAGCTCAATATGTGTTTAGGGGATCTGGAGTACTCTGTCAATGCCCCAAGATGTAACATACTTCTTCATTGTTAATTCAAATGTAGTAAGACTACTGTGTGCCCCACTTTTGATCAAAATTTGAGCGGCCATTTTCGGGTTTTCAACTCAAAGCCCCTTTGGTCTCAAAGCGCCCTTTGCGGGTTTTCGCCTTGGCCTCTCCTTTTTCTTTTTCTTTTTCTCTTTTTTCTCTTCTTTTTTTTTGTTCTTTGTTCCAACTTCTTGAGGACCATTTTAAGCTCAATATGTGTTTAGGGGATCTAGAGTACTCTGTCAATGCCCCAAGATGTAACATACTTCTTCATTGTTAATTCAAATGTAGTAAGACTACTGTGTGCCCCACTTTTGATCAAAATTTGAGCAGCCCTTTTTCGGGTTTTCAACTCAAAGCCCCATTGGTCTCAAAGCGCCCTTTGCAGGTTTTCGCCTTGGCCTCTCCTTTTTCTTTTTCTTTTTCTCTTTTTTCTCTTCTTTTTTTTTGTTTGAGGTACCCTTTACGAGTTTTCACCTTGGTCTTTCAGGTAAAATATCTCCTGAATTCACCGAATTGGGCAAGTCTTTGCCATCCATCTCAGTCAGTATCAATGCTCTTCTAGAACAGGCCCTATATAAGTCCTTCCCAGTTTGGCATATGCTTTCCTCTAAAATCGTTTTGTAAAGGAAAAAAAATTTCAACATCAGGTTCCCTTTGTGGAATTCTCTTGGATGAACCTTTTTGTCATAAGCTCATATCATCCGACCGTGATGGATAACTTTTAACCTCTTCTTCGATTAGGTTCAATTGGAAAAAATGCTTCAATTCCATAATGGGCAAGATGTTGCCCCAGTGAAGATTCTAGCCAACGTTTGATAATCATAGAGAGTAGTGATAGCTTCTTATGCCAATCTTTACAAGTCTTAACCACATTTCATTTCTTTTTTTTCTTTTTCTTTTTTTTTTGGCAACTTTTGCTGTACAGTGATATGTTGCATGATCTTTGGACAAACTGTAAACTTTGACTTTGTACAGTTATTTAAACGCGATCTTTTTGATCTTTTCCTTCATTTTTTTGATGAATTTGATGACTTCGACCTTGTAATATTGGCATATGAAGCTACTTCCACTCTCTTAGTGAAGTAAACGATAACTATGCCGATGAGTCGATATTGATTAAAAGCTTTTGACGAGATTGGCCCCATCACATCCATGCCCCACATATGGAAAATTTGTGAAGAATTGGAGTATACATATGAATCTTGTCTTCTTTAATTCCATATTTGCGGTATGACTGATGCTGTCCCCTTCCATGGTGAATCAACAGTGCCTGATCCTCTTTATTTAGCCAAGGCATGTCCTGATATGATTGTACGAAAACAACTCAATGATGTCTTGCCTTATTTTTGTGGGGAGCTAGGCTTCGATCTTCACCTTTTCCCTAGGCTCATAATATCCAATGACCCTTTGTAGAGTAAGGTCGGTTTTTCATCTTGTTCTACCATCTTTAACAAATCAGAAGGTAGGTTACAATCTTTGTCATCTTCGAAGTCCTTAGATCCCCTAGACCCATATCTCATTAAAAAAAGGAGTCAGTAACAACATCGCTCACGTCGTTGATATCTGGGTACCTAGGTACGAAGGCGAACAAATCCAAAGAATAA
The DNA here is from genome assembly GCA_025698515.1 of Gossypium sturtianum. Classification (NCBI taxonomy): domain Eukaryota; kingdom Viridiplantae; phylum Streptophyta; class Magnoliopsida; order Malvales; family Malvaceae; genus Gossypium; species Gossypium sturtianum. The sequence goes on from CM046949.1 coordinate 39,335,173, forward strand.
ATGATTCTAAGGATGATTATTGGTATGGTCATGAATAAAGAATGAAAGAATATTCTAAAAAACAAAAGAATACAATATAAAAGAATATGTGTTCAAACAGATGCATCTTATTGAAATAAAATTTGAACATAAGCCTATTTCACAAAAGAGTTCTTGTTGCCTCTAGGCTCAAGACAACAAGCATGTTTCAAATATTACTCTAAATCCACTCTAAAAATACAATGATCCTTTCCACAGTTTCATTGTTCAAAAACTTCCCAAGTATGTAAGGACCTAGAAATTTTTATTCCCCGATTCCCTCTTCGGATATGTCATTGGTGTTTTGATTCCCTGATTGTTAGGTTTCTGATGACTTCTTCAAGGAATCACAACTCTCCTACCCCGTCCTTCAATTATCACTGCTCCGTTCGACTCATCGAACTTTACAACCCCTATTTTAATAAGCCTTTCGACCAATTTCTTAAATACCATGCAGTTACCGATTGAGTGACCCGTTATTCCTGTGTGATACTCACATTGAGCATTCAAATCATACCATTTGGGGTACGGGGGTTGTATTGGTTCTATGTAATGAGGAGCCACCACATGTTCATCAAATAGACTTTGATACAACTCCCTATATGTCATTGGAATTGGTGTAAACTGGAGTTGCTCATTGCTTTGCCTTATGCCAGATTCTTTCCTTGATGAACCTTGATACCTAGTAGTCACTGTTTTTGGCTGTTTAACAGCAATCGGCTTTGAACACCTCATGCTTGTATTATCCACTTCATTTTCTCTCTTCCTTGTGGCCATTCTTTTGTTACTTTCTCCCACCTCGATCTTTCCACTTTTTATGGCATTTTCAATCATCTCTCCTGCCATCACTATATCTGAAAAGCTCTTGGTGGTATTTCCTATCATATGAGTAATGAATGGAGCCTTCAAGGTATTAATGAAGAGCATTGTAGTCTCCTTTTCTAGGAGTGGTGGCTGAACTTGCATGACAATCTCTCTCCATCTTTGCGCATACTGCCTGAAGCTTTCATTTAGTTTCTTCTCCATGTTTTGCAAAGTAATTCTGTCAGGCGTCATGTCCGTGACATGGTTGTATTGCTTCATGAAGGCTTGAGCTAAGTCTCTCCAGGAGCTAATGTTACTGCGGTTGAGTTGGTTGTACCATCTAGACGCTGCTCCCACCAAACTATCTTGGAAACAATGAATCAAAAGTTGATCATTGTTCATGTAACCAGTCATCCGTCTACAAAACATAGTGATGTGGGCTTCAGGGCAACTAGTCCCGTTGTACTTCTCAAACTCTGGCATCTTGAATTTATGAGGAAGCACTAAATCTGGAACTAAACTTAAGTCATTTGCGTCTATACCATGATAATGGTCGGATTTCTCTAAAGTCTTGAATTTTTCTTCCAACCATTTGCAGCGATCCTCTAATTGCCTTGAGGATTCAGTTCTTACCCCTTCCCTCTCTGCCACATCCAAATCAGAGATGACGGGATTAGCAGGGTTGCCTCATGGATTAGATCCTGAGCCCACTTGGAAGTTCATAGGCGGTCTATTATCAGCTTGCCCCTGTTGAGGCCTAATTGTGACAGGTGGCCTTTGGGGATACTCCTCAGGTTGTACTTATGGTGGGGTGAAACCCCTAGGAAAGTCCTCATTGTCTTTAGCGTTAACTAGGGGACCCTTTCCTTTATCCATTATCCCACTCATCATCTGGGCCATTTGAGCCATCATGTTATTTTGGGCTTCCAGCATCTGGTCCCTCATCTCTTGCTGGAGCTTTGCCATTTGCTCATGCATCTGGTCTTGCATATCCCTCTGAAACTGTTCAAGTCTTTGATCCATTTTCCTTATATTTGCCCGTGTACCGTAGTGGTCTTCAGCTTCCAGATTTCCATTCTCTCTCTCTCTGTTATATTTTCAACTAATTAGACTCTTTCTATAAACTTAAATGCATATGATGTGATGTAATGCATGAATGCAAAGAAAGAGAGGCGTTGACTCTGAATTCAGTTACATTAGAAAAACTTTACTAGAAAATAGATTTCTTTACACAAAACGGATCGCATACACGGCCTTGTCCTCATAGTCCAAGTGAAAACATGAATCCCTTCTTCGCAAAAGTCAAGTCTTGCAAACTTCTAATAGATGCCTCCTCTAGCTCCTTTTGCTTGATCTGGATCACGACTCCTGTTCACTTGTTAGCCTCTTCAAGAAAGCCGAGACGCGGGTAATTTTCGAATAGTCTTTATCAACTTGAATCATTGGGTGACAAGGTCTTGTATTCCTTCATGGACTATCAGTCTTCTCTCGTTGTGTTCACTTGGACCATATTCAGACGACCGTATTATAATCCACTTTATCAAAAAATCCATTTTCTTATGACCAACTTTCCTATTTAGTAATCGAATTTGAAACCAACACCTCTTTTCTATGATACAATGCAATCAAAACACAAGAAAACACGTTAAAAGAAATAAACAACATAGAACACCTATTTGGGTGACTACTAAGGTTTAGCATAGTTCTACCTAGGGTAAGAACTTAGGTTTTCTACGTGTGGTTCAGCTCTAAAGTTGAGGTACCCGAACCAGCAGATTCCTCGATCCTCACCCATTATAGGCTCATTCGGAGTGAGTTCGGTTCAGGGGAATACATTTTCCTATGGCCATGCGGAAGTGAAAACTTCACGAAGACATAGGTACGGATGTATCCCGGAAGCAGTCCACTAGCCCATGCGGAGGTGAAAACCTCACGAAGACATAGTTTCTTACACCCACTTAAGGGTGTGACCACAACGGTCATGCAGTGCAATGCAAAGAAATATATTCAGAACCACATGCAATAAAAAAGGATCAGATTTTTAAATCAAATTTTTAAATTCCAACAGGAGGACATGAAACTATCGATTTTACGGCTTGACTCTCTTATTGGTCCCCAGCGGAATCGCCAAGCTGTCGAAACCATTTTTAAAATCGGTTTAAAAAATGGGGTCGACTTTTAAAAACGAAAAATGGGAGTCGCCACCAATCATTTTTACTTAGGTGTGATTGGATCACATTTTAAAACGTTTTATTTAAAACATTTAATTTTAGTCTACGAAAAACCAGAAAATAGGTTCGGGAGTCGGTTACGTATGAGGAAGGGTTAACACCCTCATAATGCCCAAAAATTGGTACCTAATCGATAGAATCATGTCCAAATGTTTGAGATTTTTAAAAAAGTTAAAAAATGATCCTTTTATTTGAAGGTAAACTAAGACCACCTATCTCAAAGAAATAAGAATACTACACCCGATAAGTTAGGATACGGTATATCAGAACTTTGAAGCTAGATATATCTTTTTAGAAAATTCTTACCTCGAGATACAAAACATCACACCCAATAAGTTAGGATACAACGTTTTGAATTCTCAAGAATAAGTTTTATGATTTAAAACTTGAGATTTCTTTTATTCGAAAGAATATAAGCATCACATCCAAAGACGATTGGACATGACCTTTTTAAACCCTCGTAATTAAAGTCATCTCATAATTTATGAAATTTATTAAAAGGGTATTTAGTTATTTAGACAAACGGAAAATCAACACCCAAACACGATTGGGCATTATTTCTGAATTTCTAAATACCAAAACATTGCCTTATTTTAAAAACCTTTAAATAAAATATTAATTTTGTAAAAATGTATTTTTATTTTAAACAATAACCATGTGACAATATTGCATTTATACACTATCTAACATAAATATTAAAAGTAATTAAGACATACTAATATTTCATATTTACAATAATGTAGAAAAATGACTAAAAAAATAATATAGAATATATTAACTAATTTATGAAAATAATATATAACTAAAATAATATTAAACAAAATAAAATAATAAATAAATAAAAATATATAATACACTAATCATAAATTTTCATACATAATATAAACTATATAAATAGATCAGGTAATATAAATAAATTTTATAAAAAAATAAAGTTTTAGAAATAATATATATATAAATGTAACGTAATATATATAATATACAAAATATAATATAATAAATAATATAAAAATATATGTGATAATATATAAATTATTAAACAAATAAAATAATAATTAAAATAATAATTAAATATATAAATAATACATATAGAATATATATATAAACTATTAATAAATTAATAGATGTAGGAAAATAAATATAAAACATTTAACATGATAAAACAATAGAAATAATTTAAAATAAAATAAAATAAGAAAATTAAAAACAAATAAAGAAACAGGGGTTAAACAGCTATTAAAATAAATATAAAAGAATTAAATTCGAACGCGCGCTAAATCACAGGGACTAATGTGGTAATTAAGCCCTTTTTTAAAAATAGTGTCGTTCTGATTTTTAGCCTTTGGAGAGCCCGAGGACTTAATTGAAATAAAAACAAACTTTTAGGGTCAAATTAAAATAAAAAGAATTTAAATTAAATGAGAATTAAAAATAATAAAAATCGGGGAGGTTGAAAATGGCAATTAGGCCACCCAAAGAAAAACACGCGGATCCTCCTTGCGGGTCGGGTCAACACGCGGGTTGTCCATTGAAACGACGTCGTTTTTTCACTTATCAGATTAAGCAAAACGGCGCCGTTTCCTTGTTATTATATAAGTGTAAAATCTGATAAAAAAACATTTCAAAACTGTTTTAAAAAAAAAAAAGTTTCAAAACACTCTCAAATCCTCTGTTGGGGTTTGGCCATCGGGTTCAGGGACTGAGTGCGCACACGCCTCATGCGCCTTCGTGGCCGGCGGCCGGAGGCCGGAGGTCGGAACCTTTATTTCTCGGACGCGAATCGAAGGGTAAAACCACTGTTCTCTATTTTTGTATATATATTTTTCTATAAAAATATGCGTGTATGAAAAGAATATAAAAAATGCGTAAATAAAAAAAAAACCTCTATATTGCGAAAAGCTGTGCTTTTATTTCTGTATTTTGTCTCTGTGTACTCTCTTGGTCTGTACCAGTGACCGTCCTGTTACAAATTTTTGTGGGTTTTTATAACCCGAAGAATGAACATAAAAAAAAAAAAAAAAATACAAATTTCTTTCCATTTTCACTGCGATCTGTTGCCTTTTTTCTCTTTCTGCTTTGGTGATTTCCCTTTTTGCAGGTTGAAGGCGAGGAGAGCGGCGACGTTACTCGCGCGAATCGTGGCGCGATGAGAGGCTGGTGGCTGCGACGATTGCGGCGCTAAAGTTTCTGCGGCGTGACTGTTGGTCTGGGCGTGAAGAGCGGCGCGACTGTAGGAGTCCAGCTGGGACATTTGTGGCGCCTAGGGTTTCCAGAAACCCTGGAAGCCTCACGAGGCTGGTTAATGTTGGGCCAAATGGGCTGTGTATTTTGTTTCGGGCTTGGGTAGTTGGATTTAGTCTGGGTCTGGGTCGTCTGTTTGGAGTATTGGGTAGGACTTGGGCTTTAAAATTTTTATCATCTGGGCCATTAAAATTTGGGCTCTGTAAAAAAACTCTGGACATTTTTATTATTTTGGTTTGCTCTAAGCCCGGGCAAAAATGGGCTATTAGAAGATATTTTAATAATATTTTATTAAAAATAGCTAGTATAAAAGGAGAGAAAGATGAAAAAAAAATAGAAAGGGAGAGGATCCCCCATCTTTCCAACGTGAGTGAGGGGGAGAGAAGAAGAAAACTTTGTTGTCTTTATAATTTGGTCCTTCCACAAAAAATCCACAATTTTCACCTAGAATTTCAAGGAATTTTCATAATCACCAAGAGAGAAAAGTGATAAAGAGACTATGAAGAACAAGAAAATCACCTTGGATTCAAGAGAATGGAAGTTGGAGGAGAGAGAAAATCAAGTTAAAGTTTGAAATCAGTAGGACAAGGTAAGAACATCAAGATTTCAATATATTTTTAAGTTTGATATTATTAAAAAAAAGTATGAAATTAATGTTAAAGTAGAGTTTTCTTATATAAGGTTTTATGTTCTTAATATGTTAGTGAAGGGAAATAAGAGGAAGTGATGGGAAATATTGTAGAGAAAGGAAAGGAGGGTGTTATAAACTTGGTTATCAACATTTTGCACTAAAATAGTTTTAGACAGCAGCAGTAGTCTAAATTTTAAAATTCACCAAAAATTGTAGAAATTTAATTATAGGTTAATTAAAGCATTAAATTAAAGCCTATTGAGTCTAGTTTTACATAGAAAAAATGGTGTAAGTAAAAGGATTTCATATTATGAGATATATGATTTTTTGTGAGACAAGGTCAGATTGATTTCGGGTTCCCCTATTCTAAATTTGAAAAATCATCAAAAATTTTTAAAAAAATGATTATGGGTTTAAATTTATATTTTTAAATTCCTAATGAGTCTATTTTTAATAGAAACAAACGAAAACATCATCCAAACCCCGTACTAAGAGATAATTAATTTTTAGTAAAGAAAGGTAGAAGTTGTCAAACAGCAGAACAATGACAAATTTGAAGAATTTATTGTACTTATTGGCTAAGTCATAAATTTTGAATTTTTTATGGTAAAAATATATTTGAGTCTAGTTTTAAAAACATCAAGCTGATCTTAATTTAGAATTCTTTAGCTCAAGATATAAATAATTTAGTGACTATGACTTAAGTGGACAGCTTTGATATGAACACATAAGTAAATAGTGGAATTATAGATAATGTTATATATAACATGTTATATACTAAAAGCTAAAGATTCTAACAAATATATACATAAAAGATGTGGAATGGAGAGGAGGAGGAGGAAAAAAATATATGAATATATATATATAGTAGATGAATTTGAAATGTTTCGAAATGGTTGTAGGTGATGGAATGATTGATACATATGAATATGTTTAAACGAATTGATAACATAATAAATACATAATTCTTAATTGATGTGAATTCTTTGTTAAAATTTTATGAAGAATTAAATTGATTGGCACAATTTAGAAATAAATATGAAATATACATAAAGTAGGTAAACTAATTTTGCAAGTGCAAGTCCTCCAATGGTCTTATTTGTAAAATTTTAATATTTGTGTTTATTTTATAAACTTTGTTATCTTTAATTGAATATCATGTTTTAATGAGCTCCTTTAACTCATAATTAGTTCTATTGTAAATTCAATTGTTACTAAAATGAGTTAATGATCTACATTTATTAAATAATATGATAAATTGATCTGAAATTTTCAGTAGTTGCTTCGGCAACGAATGTGACATCCTGATGCCTTGACTCGATGATCGGGTCGGGTATGGGGGTGTTACACAAATTCTTGTACACTTAATGTGGTTGCTACAATTTATCGACTTGAAAGAAACAAGTCGACTTAGTTAGGGGTTAGCCGTGTTGGCGACGTATCGAAAGATGTTTCGGGTGACGCGACCACGAAAAATTAAAATTGGTGGTTGCGTACTCCTTCTGCAGTCATGGGCATGGTCCTGGCTACCATTTTTATGTTCCCGACCCGACTACCCTTATACTTTCCCACTCGTAACAAGATAAAATCAATTCTATCATATAGTCATCATAATATTATTTAATTAGGTCGATTTTTGAAAAAATAATATTATTTGAATAGATGGAACCATAGCTCGAGTTATGTGGGACTACCGGTGTAATACTCGGGTATCTTTATTGACTCGAAATTTAAGGAAAGTTAGGACTAAATTGAAAGAATTAGCAAATTTTTTGACTCCAGCGGGGAATTCAAAATTTTTAGTGGCCAAATTTTGAATAGTTGGATTTCAAACCTGGTTCGATTAGGATGGAACTGACTAGTTCCAAAGTAGGAGACAAAATAATTAAGGATGAATGGTAGAGATGGTCGATGAAAATTGTACTAAAGGTGTATATATATAGGAGTGTGTGGAGATAGAATTTTCTCAATTCTGTTTACCAAAACGCTCGTCCTTTCCTTTCGACCAATCAGAGTATGGGCTAAAATGGCGTGAATGTAAGCAGGGCCGGGGGTAGGCAGCGAGCCTTGGACTGGCTCGGGTTGTATGAAATGGAAAACTTAGAAATGTCAGACCAGTAGAGAGGGGTTGGTCGATGGATGTGCCGTGAGAGGGTGGAGATGTAATACCCCGAAAATTACTACAGTAAGAAAGTAAGATATTATCCTTGATATAGTAAAACAAGGAAATAAAGTGACAAAAAGGGAAATTTTGAGTTATGTCAATATTGAGAAGTATATTATGATATATTAATTCAAGAATGGACTAAATCGTAAAAGTGAGAAAAGTTTTGTTGCCCAAGAGTAAATACTCAAAATTTGAAGGGTTAAAGTGTAAATATGAAAAAGTTGAAAGACCAATAGTGCAAATATTTTAAGGGTGGAATGATCTAGAAACTAAGGAAAATGGATGAATTAGGACCAAATTGAACAGGTGAAGAATTATGAGGGACTAAATCGTAATTTTACCAAATTTAGTGATGACTCAAGGATGAAATTTTAAAAGATCATAAAGGGCAAAATGGTCAATTAGAAAGAAAGAGAAATCTAAAAGGTAATGATAATGTTGGTGATATTTTAAATTAATTAAATAAATATTAGTTTATTAATATTTTAATGAGATATTTTATTATTATTTTATTATTATTTTATAAGGAGAGAAAGATAAAGAGTTCTCTTCATCTTTCATGCAACCAACATGAGAAAGAGAAGAAAGAAAGAAATTTTCTTTTCTTACAATTTGTTCCTTTCACAAAAAATCCACCATTTTTACTTAGAAATCAAAAGAATTTCCATAGCCATCAAGAGAGAAAGATAATAAAGAGACTATGGGGAGCTAGAATATCAAGTTAGATTCAAGAAATAGAAGCTGGAGGAGAGAGAAAATCAAGTTAAAGATTGAAATCAATAGGACAAGATCAAGATTTCGTAGATACTCGTGAAAAATGAAAAATAGTGGAATAGTCCCTGAACTTTTGCAATTATTACAATTTAATTCAGGTAAGTTCGTATGGTTAAACTTTAATGTTTATTTATTAAATTGATGAATGGTATTATGTATTTATTCATATCTATTGCTGAAAATAAAATTATTGTTAAATTATGAAATTGAATTAAATGTTCAAAACGAGTGGAACGCGGGATTGAGTATAATCGTTCTGTGGAAAAGGATGAATTGACGGTAAATGCAAAGGATGAATTGATGGATAATACCATAACTGGGTTATGGCACTATGAACGTAAGACCATGGTTGGACCATGGCAGTGTTTATATGTAAGACCATAGCTGGGCTATGGCATTCTGATGATAAGACCATAACTGGGTTATGGCACTATAAACGTAAGACCATAGCTGGTGTAACACCCCTAACCTGTATCCGTCGCCAGAGTAGGGTTACAAGGTATTACCGATCAATTCACAACATACAGCATACATTTATCAAACATAAAACATTCATTCTCATAAATCATTCAACACAATTACATTGTCCCTTATAAGGTCCTACGAGGCCTTAAACATGCTTTAGAAGTAGTTCGAGACTAAACCGATAACATACGAAAATTTTTGGAAACTTAGAAAAATTTCAACCATACAGGGTCACACGCTCAGTGAAAGCACCGTGTGCCTCACACGGCCCCGCATCACGCGCCCGTATCTCGGTAGTGTGGAAACAGGCATACATACTGACTTGGGTCACACGACCAACCACACGCCCGTGTGTCTAGCCCGTGTGCCCTACGAAGTGGCCACACACGCCCGTGTGCCAGGCCGTGTGCTAGACCGTGTCAAACCTGTAGGGTATACTGACTTATGCAGCACGGCCAAGTCACACGCCCGTGTGCTAGGCCGTGTGCCAATTAGGGGGTATACTAACTTGTACCACACGGCCAGTCACACGCCCATGTGTGAGACCGTGTGGAGCATACTGACTTCAATTCAAGTTCAACACCAGGGGACTCACGGCTGTGTAACATGACCGTGTGTCACACACGACTGAGACACACGCCCGTGTCTCTGCCCGTGTGGACAAAAATAGGCCATTTGTAAGGCCAATTTGCCACCCCAACTTTAATGTACCTACACAAGGCAAAATGGTGCCATTTCATCATACAATTAGGCATCCAAAATCATCAATCAAATGCACAATTCATACCATTATAATTTCATCTATTCCAATTCTCAAATCACTACCATTTACTTAGCTAAATACATGCCAAAACAATATCAAACAATATGGTTCATTTACCATAATTCACACATACATAACTTACCCTATAAATAACCAACACAACATCTAAAATCATACCTCATCAAGGCATTCCTCAAGCATTTATACTCCACAAATCAATTAACCACTTGAGCAACTATAAAACCATAACCACATTCATACCAAACATACCAAAATAAGCCATCACTCATGGCTATATATACAAACCAAAACATATACATTTACAAGCCATATCTCATGGCTATAATCAAAACCAAGATACCACATCTAACCTATACATGCCATATACCATAAATGTATAATTCAAAAGTACCAACTTAGATGTTTGATAGTACGATGATGTTCCCAACGACTCCCGGATCCGAGCTAGCCTTGATTCACTATAAAACATAGAAAAATAACACGAAGTAAGCTTCATAGCTTAGTAAGCTCGTATGTGAATAACTTGTTTCATCGAATAAATGCAAATCAACTAATTACACATGACAAAACCATATACACATTAACTACAAACCTTTCTCATGTCTCAAAACATGATCAAATACAAACTCATTAAACTTTTAGTATTTAATACTCGAATAGGTTCTGTACGTACCTGTATCGCCTCGTACTAACCTCTTTCTCAACCACATCATTTATTTACCCGTTGAACCATTCAGAATAGAAATCGGATACTCAAGAGTCTCGTACAATAAGTACCTATACCATGGCCCGTAGCCAAATCAAGGTAACTTATCCAAAGAACTATTATCATGGCCCGAAGCCAAATCATCCGATATGCATGGCCTGAAGCCAAATCGGTAAAATACGCACCCGAAGTGCTAATATCATGGCCCGAAGCCAACTCAATGTATCACCTACTGACATGTCAATAGTATCAAAAACTATTCTTAAGGTTCAACCGGGCTTTCACACTTTTCGTTTCTATCATTGAATGCATCCGTAAAGTCGTTTTCACAATTCATACATTATCCATAATCCCGTTTTAAAAATTTATGCAATACTAAGGCATTTTAACATACATTTATAATGTAATCATCACATACGAACTTACCTCGTATTCGAAATTGACTGATCGGGTCGACTACTCGATAACCTTGCTTTTCCCTCGATCTAAATCTGAATTCTTTCTTTCTTGATCTATATGAATAAAATTAACTTATTTATTCATCTACTCATTCAATTAATCCAAAAATACACATTTGGGCATTTTTACACATTAGCCCCTAAACTTTCGCATTTAATCAATTTAGCCCCTATTTCACAAATACACAAAATTCACACAATTCAAAAAAACCCATGCTTGGTCGAGTTATATATAGGTCCCTAGCAGTCCAAAACTTTCATTTATTTCACATTTCAATCAAACAATTTGCACATTTCATAATTTAATCCCTATTATGCATTTTCATCAAAAATCACTTAACAAAACATGTAAAACTATCATCAAGCTTTCATATTTCAACATTAAACATCAAAGAACACATAGATTCAACAATGGAAACTCTCAAAATCTTTAACAGTTTTGAAATTAAAGGTACGGGCTAGCTAGATTGAGCTACAACGATCTCAAAAACATAGAAATCATAAAAAAACAGGATGAAAAATCATACCAATGCAAGATGATTAGCTTGGTCGAATGCCCTAACATGCTCCCATGGTTTTTCTCCTTTAAAAATCGGTGAAAGAGATGACAATGGTGGATGAAAATGGTTTTGTTTTAATTTAATTAACTTATAATACTAATTACCAATTTAACTTTTATAATAAACCACTAATACATATGTTAATATGTCCATATATGTCCACTCAAATTAATAATGGTCTAATTACCACATAAGGACCTTAACTTTAAGGTTCTATAGCTATTAGACACCTTTAGCTATTAGAACTCAAGTTTTATACTTTACGCGATTTAGTCCTTTTTATCAAATTAACCATTCAAAGAATAAAATTTCTTAGCAAAATTTTCACACAACCACTAAATAATACTATAGACATTAAAATAATAATAAAATAAATATTTTGTCTTCGAATTTGTGGTCCTAAAATCACTGTTTCGATTTGACCAAAAATAGGTTGTTACAGCTGGGCTGTGGCATTCTAATAATAAGACCATAACTGGGTTATGACACTACGAATGTAAGACCATGGCAGGGCCATGGCATTGCATGTGTAAGACCATAGTTGGACTATGGCACAAAGAAAATGTACTCATATCCGTAAGTCGTTCCTCGAATGGTAAGTTATCGAGAGTTGTCTTGAACGATATATGTATATGAAGGAACAGTAAAAGATGATATGTATCATGAAATGAATATATATATATATATATATATATCAATATCTTGATATGTTGAAACATGAAAATTATGTAAGTTGAGACAGGTAATAAATTCAAGAGTGACCTGTTGAGATAATAAGGTTATTGATGTTGAAATGATAAGAAATATGTTCAAGTATGCTAACAAGTGTTGTTGTTTAATGCTTAGGCAAGTGTCAAATATTTGGTTGAATGGTAGTATGTTTAATTATATGATGCATTGAAATGGTAAGTGTTTAAATGAAAATATGCTTGTGCTTATGAAAGAATGGTAAGGTTTAAGTTATGCAATTTCTTATGAAATGATTTATCGTGTGATTAATTCGAAAAAGGTCAATGTTTAAGTGCACTAGCTTGTAGCTATGATGGAATGATATGCTTATGACTGGTGTGTTATGCCTACGGAATGAATGTGGAAAGTAAAGAAACATAAATGAAAATAAAGAAATTTGGAAGAATTAAAGCTATGTTAAAATCCTACTATGCTAGGAATAATATGTATAAGTGATACTATAGATTTATTCACTTAGTAAGCTGTTAAATATAACTTCATGAATATTGTGGTATCAATATTGGATTATTCTAGATATGTTTAAATTTCATATTTGAAAAGAAGTATTATGATTAAAGTTTATACGAGCTTACTAAGCATTCATTGCTTATGTATTGGTTTTCCTTTATTTTCCAGATTATCGAAAGCTCGATTGGGTTGGAAGCTTGTCAGAGTTGTATCACACTATCCATCGGTTCTATTGGTACTTTTGAATGTTTTGATTTTGGTTATAATTGCATGTATAGATTGATATAGAATTGTGTGAGAAATATGGCTTGTATAATGGCCTATTTTTGTCACACGGGTAGAGACACGGGCGTGTGTCTCAACCGTGTGTAACGCACGGCCAGGTGACACAGCCGTGTGTCCCCTGTATTTTAAATTTTCACAAAACAGAATGCCCACATGGCCTGAGACACGGGCGTGTCTCCAAACCTTGTGTGTTACACGGTCTGGCCACACGACCATGTGACCCCTGCAATGTTGAAAATTTTAAATGTTTCTGAAAAATTTTCTGAGTCTTCGACTTAGTCCCTATTTATTTCTAATACGTAATTTGGGCCTCGATGGCTCATTTAAGGAATAATATGTATGATTTTGATTGGTTTCTAATATGAATGCTAGATGAAATGAAATGTCTGATAATTAATTTGTAAACTCTGGTAATGCTTCGTAACCCTGTTCCAGTGACGGATTCGGGTTAATGGTGTTGCAGGAGAACTCGAGCGTAGCCAAGAAGTCATCAGAATATATACCGAGAGCGACCCCAAATCCCGCATTTCTCAAATATCGAGTGACGCTCCCAAAACGGAATGAGATTGCTAGAGGTCCATCCCCAGACAATAGCACAGTCTGTAGGAAAAATGTGGAGCAAAACTCTAAAGTAAGCTCAGCATACGTCGGCTCCACGATCGCAAAGAATCGTTCCCACGATGTCGTGTCCAATAAAGTATGAACCTATGATGATAGACTCACTGTTTGAAGGGCTACCCAGTCAATACACCAATCCAAACCCAATGATCTATCCTTCAGATGTTGGTACCTCTCTTCATGGGGTGGATGATCGAATGTGAGGTATCTGTGTCAAGTGGTTGTGGTTTGATAGGACAAAGATGAGGTCCAGTAACCTTTCGTTTCTTGGACTGAGCGGGTATTTTACTCTTGCCTCGTGTGTTCAACAATATGCACCTGAAAGACAGATGAAAACTAGATATATCAGCACCAATACAAATTAATATAACAGATGAACAATGCAAAATATGAAACACAATAGATCAAGTTCAATTTACTGCACAATGAAAACTGACTCACTAACTAAGATTTAAATAATTCAAAATAAAATAACAAAAAAAAATCTAATACTATTGTAATAACCAACTTAGCAGAATAAAAATAGAAATAACAATATGAATAATAATATAATAAAACAAATATAATAATAAATAAATAAAACAAAACAGAAAAGGATGAGGACAAGTAACGGTAGGGGTATACAAAAATGGTGGCGGAAGGAAAATGGAGGGCTGCAAATGAAGCAATAACAGGGCTATGACCGGCAATGGCGTGAGGAAAGAAATAGATGAGGGGGTAGACGGTGGCTTGGGGAGGATATGGGGGAAACGTTCGTGTGAGGCTTGAAGACGAAAATGGGGGAATGAGAAGAGATGTGGATGGTTATGGGTGAAGATGGGTGGTCGGGCCAGTGAAGAGAAGATGAAGGAAAGGGAGGGAAAAAGAATAGCGACGAGCGCGGAGAGATGGCGAGGGGAAAGTGGTGGTTTGTGAATGAGGGAGGGACGGAGCGAGGACGACGGCTGTAATAACCCAAATTTCAGTGATATTAGAAATAGTGGTTCGAGACCATCAAATCTGACAAATGAACTCGTAGATTGTATTATTTAATATTTACCAGCCAAATGTAGCTTTAAAAATATTTTTGAAATAGTAAATTGTGTTTTATAAAGATTTATTTGGTCAAGAAATCGAGAAAAAGAGGTATCGAGATCTCGGTGTTATAAACCGAGTCATAAATATTTTTATGAATATTTACGGAATGTCAATAAAGTAGTATAAAAATTTCGTTAGAAAATTTTGACGTTTGGGTGGTTAATTAAATAAAAAGGACTAAATTGAAAAAGGTATAAAAGTTGCTAGAAGGATTAAATAGCTTAATTGTTAAATGAGGAAGGACCTAAAGTGTAAATAAGCCCAAAGGAGATATTTTGGGCGGCAATAGTTGAGAAAAAAATCAGGAAATGGGTGAAATAAGGGTAAAATTGGAAAATTGCCAAAATTAGTTAAATAAATATGGGACCAAATTGGAATATCTAGAATTCTCTTCATTTCTCTTCATTTTCTTCAGCTGAAAAACAGCCATGGGAGAGAGTTCAAGTTGGTTTTCATACTCAAGCTTCATGTAAGTTTAATTCTTGCTTTCTCCTTGAAATTTCTATGTTTTTGGACTTTTACAATTGGGTCCAACTTATTAATTCATTAGTTTTTTATTCTATGGCAAATTTTTAAAGTTGATGTGGATTATTGCTGGAAGAATATGATGAATAAATATTGAATTGAAGCTTTAATTTTGTTATATGATGATTTTATCAAGTGAAATTGATGGAAATTGGTTTAGGACTTAATTGTGAAAGAGTTGAAATTAAGGCCTAGTGTTAAAATTCTGATTTTCAAAGGTTATGAAGTAGTTTAAAATGATAGATAAAAGTATTAAATGAGAAAATTAGCTCAATTGAGGGGTGAATTGAGCAAGGACTGAATTGTATGAATTGTGGAATTTGGGACAAAATAGAAATCAACATGTTACACTAAAGCAGTTTTGGACAGCAGCAGTTTTCTAACTTTGAAAAATCACCAAAAATGGTAGAAATTGAATTAGAAGTTGAGTGAGATATATAATTAAATCTTGTTGAGTCTATTTTTATATAAAAGAAACAGAACAAGCAAAGGAAGTTTACATATTGAGATATTTAAATTTTTGTAAGACTGATTTAGAATAACTTCGTGATCCCCTGTTCTTACTTTAGAAATTCACTAAATATTGTAAACAAATAATTATGAGTTATAATTTATATGTTTGTATTTCTTAGTGAGCCTATTTTCATTAGAAATAATCAGAAACACAATATGAAAATCGTACTATGAGATAATTGATTTTTAGTGAAGAGAGGTCAGAGCCGTCAAACTGTGTAATAGGGGAGAACTTAACTAATAAACTGTACTAATTGGCCACACCAAAAATTCTGGAAAAATTATAGTAAGAATATATGTGAGTCTAGTTTCAAAGAAAATTAACGGATCTTAATTTGAAGTTCTGTAGCTCAAGATAAAAATAATTTAGTGACTATGACACGGATGGACAGCTTGAATATTCACATAAGTAAATAGTGAAAATTATAGATAATGTTACTTACAAGTATGTTGTTTATACTAAGGATGTGGATGGAGAGGAGGAGGAGGAAAAATAATATATGAACGACTTGTGTATAAATTGATTACATGCTCGATTATAATTGATAAATGTTGAATTAGAAATGATATAATGTTTTATTTGGAATACTTATTATGAAATTATGATTATCGTTATAATACAAAAATTGAACTTGTGAGTTTATATGGCTAAATTTTAGTGATCATTTGTTAATTTATGAACTTCATGATGTGTCATTTCATATGTATTGATGATAAAATCGTGAATAATGTAAAAGCATGAAAATTGAATAAATGATCAAATTGAGCACTTCGATTCGTTGACAAGATGAATTGATGGAAAAGACCATAGTTGAACTATGGCAACAAGTGATAAGTGATAGCTTCGCTACACTTATCTGATCAATGACAAGTGAAAGTGATAAGTGATAGCTTCGGCTACACTTATCCGATCAAGGACAAGTGAAAGTGATAAGTGGTAGCTTCGCTGCGATCAAGTGAAAAGTGGTAGCTCGGCTACCGATCGATGGATAGTGGTAGCTTCGCTACAAGTGACAAGTGATTTCGGTGTAAGACCATATCTAGGATATGGCATCGGTGTGATACGTGTTTAAGATGTAAGACCATAGCCGGCTATGGCATTCTAGTGAAAAGTGATGAATTGACGGATAAGTCCATGGTTTCACCATGGCATAATGATAGTGAAGATGTAAGACCATGGTCGAGCTATGGTATTCTAGTGAAAAGACCATAGCTATGTTATGGCATCGGTGATTATCGTGAAATTCGGTGCATACCGGGTGCAGACCAATTCCATAAGAAGTTCACTAATTTGACAAAGCTTGGTAAGTGTTACATAGAATTATGTGATATAAGGAAGTATGAGTTGATGAGACATGAACATAGAACTTGGTTGATGAATGAGTTCATTTGTGATTATATATTTGTACACCCTTGAGTGTATTATCCGTATGAATTGGTATTCCAAATGAGTTAATGAGAAGAGTTCTAATATGACATAATCTAAATTTGAAATGAAATATTATGAAAACGTACTTGGAATACATTGGTATGTCTTGTATATGTTATTTGAGTTCATAATGTGGAAAGTAAATGTATGTGAAAATATGAGGTGATGATACTGTGCATGGGAATTTATTGGTGGATACGTACATCCTAATAGATTTTAGTGAACATTGAAATTAGGCTCAATAAGTGATTTGTCAATTTAAATTGTGATTGGCAGAAAGAGTTAGTGAATTGCATGTTTATGAATTGTTACATGTATTTTTCAAAATACAAGGAAATGATGGTAATTGATACGTGGAAATATGAGACTATAATATATAAAAACATGGAATATGTTTGATAAATGTGTTCATTCATAATTATAGAATTGTGCATCTCAAGTGCACTATATGTGTAAAGATGATGTTTCAAATGATTTGATAAGTAAAACTCAAATATGAAGTAGTTTGAAACCAAGACAATTTGTTATAAAAATGTATATGAAATACAGAGGTGTGATTGTTATATGTTATATGAATACATAGTGTGAAAAAGTATAAGTACAAGAGAAATTTAATGAGAATTGAACCCATATACGTTTCTTGTTATTTATATGAAGTGTACGACTAACAAGTGGTATTAAGTATAAGGCTCAGTTGAATATCTTAAATTGGTTTTTGTATGTATTAAATGTGGGTGAAGAATAAGGATCAAATGAGAGAGAAATATGGCTTAGAAAATAGCCTAATTTGTGAAAATTAACTTTACCACACGGCCTAGCAACACGGCGCGTACTAAGGCCGTGTGACCCAATTTCCTTCATAGATGCAAGTCAGAGAGTTATACGCCCTAGAGGCACGGCCATGTGAGCCACACGAGCGTGGGACCCTTGTAAATGAGATAAACTTAGGGATTTTGCGAAAAATTTCATACGATTCTGATTTAGTCCCGACCCAATCCCAATGCATGATTTGGACTTCAAGGGTCCGTTAAAGGAACTTTTATAATCAATTTTGATATTTGAGCGATAAATGGTTTAAATCATCTGTAAGTGTTCCGTACTCTTCGGTAATGCCTCGTACCCTGTTCCAGCGTCGAATACGGGGTCAAGAAATCGAGAAAAAGAGGTATCGAGATCTCGGTGTTATAAACCGAGTCATAAATATTTTTAAAGCTACATTTGGCTGGTAAATATTAAATAATACAATCTACGAGTGCATTTGTCAGATTTGATGGTCTCGAACCACTATTTCTAATATCACTGAAATTTGGGTTATTACAACGGCAGTGTGTGTGTGTATGTGATAGAGGAGATGGTGGTTGGGAAAGAGGGGCGGTGGTGTGACAGGGCTTTCAACGTTTGGAAGAAGACGGTAAGAGGTGTCCGGCGTCGTGGGGAGTAGATGGCCTAGAATGAGGAAACAACTGTAGGGTTTAAGGTAGAAAGGAATAAAAAATAAAATAAAATCCCTAGCTTTAAAGAGGATACACGGCCATATGTCAGGCCAAGTGGGTCATACAGTTGTGTGGTCAGGTCGTTTATCACTCAGTGACTGTGTGTCCCATAAAAAAAATTCAAGCTTTAATCCAGTTTTCACACGGCCTATGACACGACTGTAGGGTTTGCTGCTCTGCTCTGCTCTACAGAGCCAACCGCATCAAAAGTGTGAAGAGCCTGTGCCGAATCTGAACCCGTAGAAACAACAGAGACTATAGAAGTGAACCGTACCCTCTTCTTCCCACCCACAACAATCATGGGATGATCCTTAGGAGACTTGGCAAAGTCAACCATGACGGTAGATCTATCATCCGCGTTGAAGCTATCATTTAGAGCCCCATATGCCTATTCCCGTCCAAATTAAGGCCCAAATTTGTACTGACCAATTACACGAAAGTCGAAGTAGACGGCTGTGATGTAGTAGCATTGGTTGGAATCGACAATCCCCCAGATTGCGGTACCCATTTCGTAGGCACATTACGAAGCCAAACTCTAGACTGCGCCTGAAGTCGGTGTGACATTGCCCTTAAGGACATGTCCTATCCCATTGAAACCTCTTTCGTGGCAAGGGTCAACCGAAAGGGGAAAAGGCTTTCACCATGACCTAGTTTTCCACAGAGGAAGCAAAAAAGTGTCAGTCATTTGTACTGAAAATGGGCATAGACATAGTGGTGGGGAGACAAAGCAAGACGCTTCTTTCCCTTCAATGGAATCCGGACATCCACAAAAACTCGTATTCGTAAGCACTACTGCAAACCAAAACCAAGAGCAGTGGAATAATAGTCTAGAAATATTCCAAGAAAATTCCCAAATTACCTGGCCAAATGCTCATTCTAGAACCCAAAAGGAAGGTCGTGAACTTGAACCCAAAAATCAACATAACACAGCGAGACTTGAAGAAGGTCCTCCCTTGTCACCAATTGATGAAACACCAATAAGTGGTTGTTAAAGGTCTAAGGGTTTCCCTGAATAACCCTTCTGTATAAAACCAAAAGAGGAAATGCTTCTCCCCCAAATTAAAAATAGAAATGCCCCCAATTGGGTGCCACAAATTTGCCATGGTGGATCGCATTGCCTTAAAACAGACAACAGTAGCCATCAGAAACAACCCATCAAACAGAAATCAAACTCGGCCACAAGTTTCGAAACACTAGGAGGAACCGACCACACGTCATTCTCATCATTATGAAGAGTGAAACCCGCAATCTCGTATTCCATAAACAAATTAATTGGCCAAGAAAAGAAACAAACCGCAACAAAACAAAAAAAAACACAGACTTCAGATAGGGAAACCCAACAACACGTGCCAAGAGGCAGACAGAAAAAACTAAAAACCTTTTTTTCTTATAACATTATAAAAGTAACGAGGAATAAAGTCATAAAATAAAAGAATGAAGTTTTAATGAAATACAATAATATGAAAAAAGAAATTAAGGATTATGTTAGTAAATAAAAAAGATGGAGCAACTTTAATTAAAAGTCTAAAGCACTGAGGGGTTTATATTGCAATATTCCCTTCCTCTTTCGTTTAGAAAAGAAAATAGGCAAATTTTCTTCTTTTTATTTTCATCTTCATTTAGATAGGTTCCTTTTCCAAATTTTTATTTATTTATTTATTTTTTTCATTTACAGGTTCCTTTCATATGCTTCCTTCTTCTTTATTGATATTTTTTTCTCTTTTTTTGATATTTTAATTATACTTTTCATTTTTTCTTTTATTTTATTTTTCCAATTTAGTGTTCTAATCAATTTTTAAGCCAATCAAACTTCGACTTAGAAATTAAATTGTATCATTTCAGATTTTAGTGCCCGGAAATTAAAAAGTCATAAGAGAAAATTCTTAAATTTATTTATTTTGCCTAATATAGTTTTACTTTATTTTATTTTTTTAAATATGAGGTTTTGGGTTTGTGTATTTTTACTTTATTTTTAGGGTAAAGTACACCAACAACCACTCAATTTTGATTAAAATAACAAAACATTCACTAACGTTATCGGAAAGTGATAAATCAGTTATCCACTAACATTTTCCATTATAGGCCTAACGGGACAAGTCACGTGGCCCGTTAACTAGCACGTTAGACATGACCAGCTGGAAGAAGAAGAGAAAAAGAAGAAAGGGAGATAACAATGGGTATCTTGGAACTCATTCTATTAACCTCTTCAAATCAGTCATGTTTGCTTCCCGCTTCAATCGTCTCATCCCTGTTAACTTCGCTTCTCGCTTCAACATCTTTCAACTCCTTTTTTTTTTCTTCAGAAAACTTTAAAAACTTTGAATTTGTTCTTCTCTTAATCACACCATCATCAACCTCTCCCAACACTAATCACCACCACTATCTAGTTAACCAACCGCCATACATCACCACCACTGTCAAATCCAAACCCCCTCACAACCACTCCATTTACCATTGCCACCATAAAAAACATCCTCACCATACCCTTAGCAACCAAAAAATTCACACCAACAACAACACAAGAAATGCAAAATGAAAGAAAAAAAAACTCCAAAGGAAAACCAAGTGGAAGCCTGCAATGGAGAAAAAGGAAACAAAATCAAAGAAAGAAGAAACAAAATATAAATAAATAAAAGAAATAAGAGGAACATTAAGGTTAGTTTTGAGGTCTTGGTCGTCATCTCAAAAATCTAAATGGTAGGAATGTAGAAGAGGTCGCAAAAAAAAATATACCTTAGAATCAGACTGATTCGATGGTTGGATTTCGAGATCGGGCAAAGAGAAGTTCAAACGTTCAAGCAAAGATTCGAGTAGTTCGGGGCAATTTTTGGAGAATCAAACTCTGCATTCATGTTCAAAGTGTCAAAAAGAGACTAGATAAGAGTTTGGAGTTTTCCAACCACCGCTGGGAAGCCGGAGCAACAATCCGAAGTCGATTTTTGGGTTTTTTGATTGTTGTGTCTGGGTTGCTTCAGAATAGAAAAAAATTGAAGGTACAATGAAGGGAGAAGAGAACATTAAAGGAAAAAAAAAAGAAATTTTGGCTGTATTTGTTTAGAAAATTAATAATAACAACTAAAAGAAAAAAAAAGAAAAAAAATTGATGGTGGGATCATGTCCAACGTGGTACCCTAACGGGCCACGTCAGCTGTCTGTTACGTTTTCAATTGACTGATTTGTTACTTTCGTAAAATTTAGTGACTAATTGTAACTTTTCAAAGTTTAATGAATGATTTATTTTGCTTTTGACTTGTAATATATATTTATATGATTGGATAAGAAAGGGCAAAAAGTCTTTCCTATTTTAGTTAATTCTTTATTTCTCTCAGCAAAATAGGACTTGGTAGTGTACCGAATTCATTCACCATGAATAACCTCGATCATTGTTTGCAGGACGGTCTCAATGTTGGTGGCCATAATGGTTGATTTTGGCAACGGGTTTTCCAAGCTTGGAGATTCCCTGGTTTCAATTAGGCTCAGGAATATTTGTCGCGGGAGACTTACAATTTTCATTTTAATCTTTCCTGGAAGGATTGAAAAACAACAATCTTCCACCAAATCTCAGAAACTGAATCAATACTACTCAGTCATTATGTCATTGTATGTTTTATTTTTTTGCTTTTATTTTGTGTAAAAGTTAGTGGGAAATTTTCATTAATTTATTTTAGTTTTATTGTTTTTTTTCTTTCATTTGTAATATCACTTTTATGGATCAAAAAGTGACAAGTTTGCCTTTTAGCTCTTAAGTTTCCTAATAAAAAGTGACACGTCAAGTTCTTTCATAAGAAATTTTTGTAAGAACTTTTTCTTTTAAATATTGAAATAAGTCTAATTGCCACTCTAGTAAACTTCTTTTATCATAAAATTAATTACAAACCATGGATAGTGAAATATGATGATAGTATTTTATCATAAAAATAGGGTCTCGACTAGATCATGTAGTCAAGAGAACAATTAAGGGTCTCATTGTCACTTAGAATATCTTGATCTAGTATCCCCAGTACTATGCATCGCCAATATATGATGTTGCTAAGAGAGAAAGGAAAAAAGGTGACGAGATTAGAAGAGTTAAAGAAGTTAAGGTTTATTAAGAGAATGTCCAAGGACTTGTCATTGCATCCTCAAATGGCTGTTGCAAATGATACTGGGATTGGATTGATTGGTGCACTGGACTTAATGTGACGATGATTTCAGTAAGAAATTAATTTTCCCTTTCTTTGGTTACTATCTTTATCGTCCTTTTTGGATTGATAGAGTTTATTTCTAAAAAATTAGTTTATAGTTGCTCTTTGGTTTATAACAACAATTACCGCAACTAAACTATGATATTTGTTTTTTTTAAATAAATATTGAATAAAACTTATATGTAAGTATATGTGCTTGTGTTGTTTTGTTAAAGCCATTTTCGAGAAATCAGAATCATCATCTTGCTCTTCCTCTTTTGAGGTCGACTGGCAGAGAATATGGGGAGGTAGTTGACATGAAAACTCCAACAAGTAATGCTTTGAGACCACCACAAGACATGGAATGCCAACGGTGACAAAGGAAGCATCATTGGCTAAGTCACTATTGGATCTGATTTGGAAGTGAATGTGACAGTACTTCAATATTCAAATGGCTTCAAGGATGGTGAAAAAAATATTAGCAAGCATTATGGAAGGAGGATCAACCAAGAAAGGTGAAGTTTGCATTGGTGGCAAGTGCAAGATGCTGGGAGCTGCTGCTTTGTTAGACACGTTTGAACGTAAGGTTGATGTAGAGACTACTATTGTTGTGTGTAAAGACTGCTTCAAATGTTAAGGGTCTTGAACTCTCCTAGTGGAACTCTAACTGAAGCAAAAATAAAGTTACACCCTGTAACCCTGTTACACTTAGGATTAACCAAACATGCACCAGTGTTGGGTTGATATAAAAAATAATATATCTGATGCTCTTTTCTTGAGTCTTTGGTCTCTCGTTGATGGTGTGCTAAATCCACATATTCATGTGCTTTATTTTAATAAATTTTTGGACATAATGATACTAATTTTAGTGTTTATTACTTAAATTTTATGTAGGAGATGGTTCACATGAAGATTTGGGTATGGCAAAAGAATTTGACATACAAAGACTTTTTAGACTACAGCTTTTGGGAAAAAGAAATCGATCTTAGTTCCTCGGTGTAATGAGGAGGTATGACTTGAATTTGCAGACAGATTGTTATTTTATCATGTTATAAACTGGTGTGCATCAGGCTGTAGTGATCAGGAGCTACCAAGAGTCTTTATCTGTCAAAAACTACAAAAGATTACTAGAAATTTACAGAAATGATGCTTTATGAAGATGATGAAATCTACGGTAAGCTTTAGAAATCTAATGTGAATTGTAAATGAAACTATACTGAAAATGAATAGAGAGAAACTATATTGAATGTTGAAGAGAATAATTCTATATTTGAACTACTAACTTGCTTTGTACATTATGAGTATAGTATTTATAGAACATACGGATAACTACTTCTTGCTAACAACTTGCTAACAGACTAACTGCAGCACAACCTCTTGAATAACAACTAATAGGGTAGCTTACACAGACTAACTCTTAACATTCATCCATCTTCCCGATAGGTAAGACCTGAAGAAGATTGCAAAATCAAGTAAAATACGATACAGAAAGCGGTTTGGTAAGAATGTCTGCAACCTGGTCACACGCAGGAACCTCTCTAACAACAACAGAGCCATTAGCAACCTTCTCGCGAACAAAAAATAGATCAAGATCGACATGTTTGAACTTGGAATGTAAGACAGGATTAGCTGCGACGGCAACTGCACTAGAATTGTCACACCAAATATTAGGAGTATCATCGGATGAAAGTTGTAATTCCTGAAGTAACAAAATTAGCCAAGTAACATTGCTGGTGGCTGCAGCAAGACTCCGATATTCGGCTTCAGCCGTGGATCGTGAAACCACTTGTTGTTTCTTGGAACACCAAGAGATAGGGGTGTGACCAAACTATACACAGTAACCCGATGTAGACCGCTGATCATCAAAATCCAATCCCAGTTGGCATCTGCATACCAAACCAGAGATAACCGAGTAGACGGGTGAAAAATAATCCCATAATCAAGTGTGCCACATAAATACCGCAAAACCCGTTTCAACGCAACCATATGAACAGTAGTAGGATTATGCATGAATTGGCAAATTCGATTAACCGCATATGCAATATCAGGACAAGTAAGAACCACATATTAAAGAGCACCAGCAAGGCTTCTGTACTCAGTTAGATCACATAGACGATCGTCGTCATTTTTAGATATGGTAGACGAGCTAACCATTGGAGTAGGAACACTCTTTGCATGAGACATAGAGCTCCTGTCAAGAAGGTCACGAATATACTTTTTCTGACAAAGATGGAGGCACCCTGTGGAAGAACGAGTAACTTCGATCCTAATAAAATAATGGAGATCACCTATATCTTTAAGTGAGAACTCATCATGTAACTACTGAACAAAGCAATCTATAGAGGTAGACACACTTCCAGATATGATAATATCATCCACATACACAAGAATATAAATAGTGGAACAAGATGTAATTCTAACAAATAGAGATGCATCAGATTTAGAAATGACGAAGCCAATAGAAACTAGAAACCTCTTCAGCTTCTCAAACCAAGCACGTGGAGCCTGACGGATTCCATACAAAGCTTTATTCAGATGACATACGAAAGGTTTTCCATTTGAATCATACTCGGCATACCCTGAAGGTTGTTGCATGAATACTTCGTTATCAAGATTTCTATTTAAAAAGGCATTGTTCACATCGACCTGACGAAGCTGCCAGCCTTTGGAAGCAATAATAGACAAAATGACTCGTTAGTAGCAGGTTTTACCACCGGACTAAACATTTCCTTGAAATCACACCCATGTACTTGAGAACAGCCTTTGGCTACTAACCGAGCCTTTCGTCTGGCAATAGTGCCATCAGGATTTATCTTGATTTTGAAAAGCCATTTACACCTGATAATCTTGCGATTAGGCAGTAATGGAACAAGATCCCAGGTAGAATAACAAATGAGAGTATCATACTCTGCTTGAGCCGCTGCACACCATTCCAAAGTAACAAACGCTTCCTCAATTGTGGAAGGTTCTACAACCTTAACGGACATAACTTTGGGCTTAAAAATGCCAACTCTAGACCGAGTAACCATCGGGTGATTATTAGTTACAGGTAAAGAAGACGCCTGAATATTAGGAGAGGACGGAACACTGGCAGCGAGCTTGGCAGAACAACGAACATCATCACCACTCGGTAAAGAAAAACTATGTGGCTCACGATCAGATCCAACACCAGCCTGAGGAACACCAGAATGTGAGGAATAGATAGCAGGTTGTGAAGTGGGCTCAGAAGGTTGAGCAGTGGAAAACTCCATAGGCCGAGAAGATACTTTCTTGACAAGAGGAACAAAAGTTGAAACAGATTGACTATTCATAGGAACCGAACCCTTTGTAGTAGGCTCAGTAGACAGAAACTGGTTTTTATCAAACACAACATGACGGGAGACGACAACCTTACTATTCAGTAGAAGACATTGATACCCCTTGTGTTGAGAACTATAGCCCAAAAAAGTAGAAGGCTGAGAACAAAAATCCAACTTATGATGTAGAAACGGACGTAAATAAGGAAAGCAACAACACCCGAATACCCATAGATGATCATAGGTCAGTTCTTGTCCATGAAGAGCCTTAAATGGAGTATGTCCTTTCAGAACTGAAGTAGGAAGACGATTGATTAGATGAACAACACAACAAAATGCATAGCCCCAGTATTCCATAGAGAGATTCGCTTGAGCCAAAAGCGTGATACCCATCTCAATAATGTGGTGATGTTTGCGCTCAGCCACTCTATTCTATTTGGAAGTATGCGGGCAGGACAACCGATGAATAATCCCTTGAAACGCTAAAATAGACGTGAAAGCTCGATACTCTCCGCCCTAATCACTCTGAAACTGTTTAATAGTTTTGCCAAACTGAGTTTTGACTAGTTGTTAAAATCGAACAAAGCATTCCACGGACTGAGACTTTTGATTAAGAAGATAAATCCACGTAAACCGAGTGCAAACGTCAATAAAAGAGATATAATACCAATTATTATCGCAGGCAACGGATGCAGTGTAACACCCATAACCCGTATCCATCGCCGGACTAGGGTTACGAGGTATTACCAGTCGATTCATAACATTTAAACAACCATTGCTCACACATCAGCATATCATGGTTAATCAATAACACAAAGTCCCTTTAGAAGGTCTACGAGACCTTGGACATGCTTAAAAGAAGGTTCGAGACTAAACCGATCTCATACGGAATCTTTGCGAAACTTAGAAAATTTTTCTTTCAAAACAGGGCACACACCCTTGTGGCTAAGCCGTGTGCCTCACACGGCCATGCCTTAGACCATGTCTTACCCCGTAAGCAACACTGACTTGGGTCACACTGCCTGTCACAGGCCCGTGTGTCTGGCTCGTGTGCAACACTGACTTGCTTCGAATTAGGACATTAAAGGACACGATCGAGACACACGCCCGTGTGCTCAACCGTGTCGGCAATTATAGGCCATTTACGAGGCCAATTTGCCACCAAATTTTGGGTCATTCCTACAAGCATCACTCTATACTCAATTCATACCCAACTAATGGTCAAAACCCCACCAAAACATGCACAATTCATGCTACAATATCTTCATTCATTTCCATATACAATTCTAACTCAAAACGTGTCTATTCCATAAACCAATTCTATACCAAAAACATATGATTCACATCTCATTTCAAACCATTTCAAACATGCAATATATTCACCATCTCAACTACCAACTCAAGTATGAAACATACTATTTCTATTTCACTAAAGCATACCATAAAGGCCATTCACACAAGACCATACATACACATTACTTACACCATTTTCACATAGCAAAACATATACCAAAATCAATCCAAAGTCTCATCCATTATCAAGCCATATCACATGGCAAGATTTATACATCTCAAAACATTCCACAACTTCACTAGCCTATACATGCCATATACCATAAATACAACTTTCAAAAGGTACCAAAATAGATGTCCGATAGTGTGATTGAGTCGCTGACGATCCCCGGATCTGAGATAGCTTTAAATACCACTGTAAAACAGAGATAGACTTCACACAGTAAGCTTTTAAAGCTTACTAAGTTCGTAATATAACACAATTAACTCAACAATTGAAATTCATTATGCAAAATTAACTAACACTTAGTTCAATTCACATCACTATTCAATCTCATCCATGGCTATTACTCACTTTCATACCATATCTATAGGTTCATGTACAAGCAATTATAATACTACTCAATCCATCTCTTTTCATCATTCATTCACGTATTCTTCCATCTATCTCATACACAATATCATCAACCCCATAGGTTCTGTACATACATGTACCATCACGTATTTATCTATCACATTTACCACTTCAATGTTCGATACCATAATTCATTCGATCCTCTTTAAACGTTCGATGAACTCGCACACTTAGTGCCAATTAATTAACCGAAGCTATAATAATATTGCACACTTAGTGCCATAACATTTAACCGAATTTATCTCAGTATCGCACACTTAGTGCCAAATAATACAACCGATGCTTTCTTTATCTCGCACACTTAGTGCCATTCATCACTGTAACGATTCTATTTACGCACACTTAGTGCCACATATCTTCGAACTTACATTTCACATTACCAAATTCCACAATCACATTTACATTCATTTCATCACATGAGAACATTGTTTAAACAATACGTATTATACACGAACTTACCTCGGACTTAGAAACGACGAGATTAGTCGATCAATCGAGCACTTTGTTTTTGCCTCGATCTAGGTCCGAATTTCTCCTTTCTTGATCTATATAATATCAAATTCAACTCATTCAATCACATTTTCAATCAATTTAGTCCACAACACATAATTAGGGCATTTTAGACTTTAGCCCCCTAATTTTTATATTTTTATCAATTTAGTCCTTTTTGCATAAAATCACAAATTCAATAAATTTCTTAGCAACCCATGCTAGCCGAATTTGTCACATGCTACTAGCAGCCCATAACTTTCATTTATTTCACATTTTAGCCCCTCAATTTCTCATTTTCATAATTTAATCCTTAATAGGCAATTTCATCAAAAATCATTGTACAAAACATGTATATCCACCATCAAACACTTAGTTTTCATCATCAAACATTAAAAAACTTAATTATTCAACAATAGTACTTCACAAAATCATCATAAATTTTGAAAATCAAGGTACGGGATAGCTAGTACTCAAAGCAACGATAATAAAAACATGAAAATCATCAAAAATCGAGTTCAAAACACACCTTATGCAAGCTCAACAAGTGTCGAATGCTCAAAGCTCATAAACCCTATCTATTTCTTAAATTTTCGGTGATGAATGCATGAAAAAGATGAGCATTTGGCTTTGTTTTAATAATAATATCATGATTTATCAATTAACAAAATTAACCTTTCATAAACACATTAAAAATCCACTAATATAAACCCATTTTTGTCCATCCAAGCTTTTAATGGTCTAATAACAACATAAGGACCTCTCATTTAATAAGACATAGCATTTAAGCACTTTTATCTACTAGCACATAGCTTTTGCATTTTACGCAATAAGGTCATTTTTCACAAATCGGCACACAAACGATAAAATTTTCACACAGAACTTTCACACATACTTTATCACATGCCATAAACATCAAAAATAGTATTAAATTATTTCTTTGACCTCAGATTTGTGGTCCCGAAATCACTATTCTGACTAAGGTATAAACCGGGCTGTTACACGCAAGTCCCTAGAGATCAGAGACAACCAAGGAAAAAGGCTCATAATATTCAGTAGTCGAATTTGGAAAAGGCAGTTTATGGGACTTCCCTTTTTGACATGCAGTACATATAGTATCAAGACAAAATTTATTTGAAGCAATACTACACTTATCTAAAATAGATTTAATAACAGAAGCAGAGGGGTGACCAAGACGCTTGTGCCACAAAGAGAAAACATTACAATCCTCAGATCGATGCTGAAGTCCATTGTGAGCAGAAATAACTGGTGTAGAAAAATGGTAGAGTCCGTCACGAATGTGGCCCTTCAATAAAGTTGCTCGGGTCTTGATGTCCTTAATAACACAATACGTCGGATGAAATTCAAAAAATACATCATTATCAGTGGCAAACTGTGACACAGACAAAAGGTTCTTCCGTATCCTTGGTACGTACAAAACATTAGATAAATAGAGAAATTTAGACTGCGTAGGTAAAACAGCATTACCAATAGACGAGATCGTGGTAGGAGTCCTGTCACCCATTAAGAGAGAAAAGGTACCTGAATAAGGAGTAGAATCATGCAGCGCCGAGGCATCGCGACAGACATGATGGCTAGCACCGGAGTCTGGGTACCAAGACGCAGTGCCAACGGGCATAGGAATATAGGAATCAGTGCCATCACCATCAGACCCAAACTGAGTGGTATTTATATGAGACCCGGAAGAATCAAAGTAATCAGAGGCATGGAAATTGGGTATACGAGGGAGTCCAATACAAGTATCGGAGCCGGTGTAGACACGAGCTCTCGGTTTGGTTCGCTAAGGAACGAACGATCCAATATTGGGATCATGACCGAGAGGTGGAGCAAGTTGCACATGATTGGACGATGGCCCAATTGGAATAGAGGGAGCATTCGACCCAAAACCATTTGAAGTGCCAAAATCTTAATGTGGGCCAGACGTCCTAGCAAGACCATTAGAATTACCAAGCCCATTCGGCCTAAATTGCCCAACAGCAGCAGGCCTAGGCGCATGAGGCAAACTCTGCCCATTTACAACATGCGCAACTGATCCACCAAAAGCCCCCATGTACGGACCAGTTGTAAAATGATTATAACCATTTTCAAAATAGCTTTGACCAAAGCGGATTAGAATACCTGATTCGTTGTGATGCTGGCCACCGATTTTCTCCCAAAAAATCACCTTGTGGCGTAGCCGAAAATGGTCCATTAGGAAGACTAGAGGCCGACGGCGGAAATGAAAAATCAGAAGCGAGCCGATCTCCAGGACGTAACGCTCGAGCCATGGACGACGAGCTGTCAGACTCGCAATTAAACCGGTAAAAATAGCACTAGGCGAAATGCCCGAGTCTGTTGCAGATCTGACATTGGACACGTGATCGGAAGCCTTTCCCACGCCACCAGACGGAGGGCGTCCATTGCGCATGGATCTCTCCATCGCTTGCGACGGAGCGGGCTCCACGAGATTGGCATGGAAGGAAAGTTCATGGACCGCACGCACCTGTCGAGTCTCGTACTCAAGCAACACATCGATTAGACGCTGAAGTAGTAGTGGTTCCGACGAGAAGGAGGCCAAAGTAAGGACGGCATCAAACTCCGCTGAAAGCCCGACAAGTACGATTTCAACCTTCTCCTCGTCCGAGATCTGAGATTCTGACGCTTCAAGCAAAGCACAAAGGTTTTTAATCTTCGCAACATAATCTTTGACAGAAAGATTACCTTTCTTGAGAGAGTGAAGCTCATGGCGAAGGGGAGACAGCTTTGCACCGGTGGCCGCAGCAAATAGTCTCGTGGCGGTGGTCCATACATCACACGCCGGTCGAGCTTCAGTGAAGGAAGTTAGGAGAGAAGGATGAATCGTGGAGAGTAACCACGAAACCAGTAACCGGTCCTGTTGAACAAAGGCCAACGCATCCGGATTCAGAACAAGCGAGCCCTCCTGAGACTGCACAAATCTCGGTGGAGGCGACAGCGTTCCATCCAAAAACTCTGTCAACTCATAGCCATCGACGATTAAGCGAACGTGCTGCTGCCACGGAACAAATGTGCCTTCATCTAATTTGATGGTCTCATGACGAGGAAATGTTTGGATGAGCCGAGCACTGATGAACGCCGGACATCTAGGCTCAATGGCGGCAGAATCGACAGAGGCAGTGGTGGTCATGGAAATAGGTTTCTAGAATGCCTAGGCGACTGATACCATGATGAAATCTACGGTAAGTTTTAGAAATCTAATGTGAATTGTAAATGAAAACTATGCTGAAAATGAATAGAGAGAAACTATATTGAATGTTGAAAAGAATAATTCTGTATTTGAACTACTAACTTGCTCTGTACACTATGAGTATAGTATTTATAGAACATACGGATAACTGCTTCTTGCTAACAACTTGCTAACAGACTAACTGCAGCACAACCTCTTGAACAACAACTAATAGGGTAGCTTACACAAACTAACTCTTAACAAAGAGGAATAGGAGTTTTCATATCATAAATTTACTAGAATTTTCATATCATCATAAATTTCAATGACTTTGTCCTCCATCCCAGTTGAAGCTGTGTTGAATTCATTGAACCTGGACCGTACGTGGTTATTCTGGTTGGAACTGGAACCTAATTGAACCCAGCCTTATCTACACTCACAAATGACAAGTATGACTGCAGTTTAAGATTGTGGAAGTAAGCTTTAATTTAGTGCCAAGTTGATGAAAACGTGTGGAAAAGTGTTCCCAACGTAGACAGGCAGACAGGGCTTGATGCTAATTGGTTGTTAACTTAAATGTTCCTACTTATTGTTTAGATGCTGCAGTCTGCATCATAATTATTTAGTAAGGGACGCAACTGAAAATATCTTTTATTTTTGGTACGTAGCAGACAGAAATAATATCGAACTGTTGAAAGATGAAAGCATATAATAGCCAACAGGATTGGACTTTATTCCATTCCCACGCTTTCAATTTACTTCAAGAACGCCCCTTTTCATATTTCAGAGAATTCCATTCAACAACGACCCCCAAAAACAAAAACAAAAACTGGGAGATGAGAGAGTGAAAGTAGGTGGTTTAGGGGTAAAGGCTAATACTTCTTTATCACCAAAACCTTTCCTATACAAATTATAATAACCTTTTCTTTTTTATTTTTTAATTAGTGAAACGAAAATCATTGATGTAAGCTTTAGTGAACTCCCAACCTCTTAATTTTGTTTTTGGATTTATCATCTAAAATGTTGTTACAAATTTTGGATTCTCGCTTCACTAACCTGTTGGTAAAACAAATTTAAATTATATCATTGCTATTTTTTTTTTTTTATTTTGTGTCATTAAATACCTGTATTTTTTATTTAAAAAGTTTGGTCCATACGTCCAATTTTACCAGTTAGAGCTGTTGACATGACAATTATAGAAAAAGGTAAAATTCTCATTTTTTATTTTTCAATTTTAAATATTTTTATTTTAATACTTCTTGGTTTTTTTTTAAATAGTTTTTAAAAAATTTAGGATTTTTATTAAAAATAAGAAACAAAAATTTTAATTTTTTAATTTACATTTAAAGAGTAATGACCAAATAACAACCAAATTGATAAAAACATAAACATTTAGAGCTAAATTTTATTTTAGCTTTTCAATAAACCAAAATATTTTCAACTTAATTTTAAATTTCAAAAGAATTAATATATTTAAATCAATCAAATATTAACCCTCAATTTTCAATCAATATCATATATATAATTCAATTAATCTAAATTCATCAATAATAAAGATTGATATTTATACAATTATTTTAATCATTTTACTAAGTTAGTTACGGTGATATCAATTCAATTATGAAATTATTAAAATATTCTATTATATACAAATTAAATTATATTTTTCTTGAAAATATTTTTGTCTTATTATATAATATATCAATAAAAATTTAATGATAATGAGATTTGAACTCAATATAGATATTTAATAATATATTAAGATGAAGTATGGTTGAATCTAAAGTGGAGATTTAGGTGAAGGATTATTATTAAAAAGTTTAATAATATATGGCAAAGGTTTGGCAAATTAAAGAAAAATTTTATACATTAGGACGAAGACAGCCTCAATTTGTAACTAACTTCTAGTTTGAAACAAATAATTAAACATAGAAAAGCTATTTAATATTACTTTGCCATATATAATCCTGCAAAAGTACTGGTGAATCTCTTAATTAATAACTTATTTAATTTATATGTAGGAAAAAACAAAATCATCTCCAACACAAAAAAAAAAAAAAAAATTGTTTGTCCACCAATTCTTTCTTACACCCCACTCTAACCTTTCACTATGCTTAAACTGCATGTGGTAACATATATAATATTCTCCACAGTAAAAAAAAAGTGTATATATATATATATAGCCACCTTTAGATTAAGTATGAGATCCTGAAACCCTTTCTTAAGGCTATAAACATGGGAAATTGATTGAAACTAGTGCAAGACCGATTGAACCACTCACCAACCATCAAATAGACTGTTGTTGATCAAAAGAGCTTCTATGAAATTTCTTCTATATATAGCCCTGAGGTGTAACAAGATTCAACCCGCACGTCAAACCTTGCTCTGTATATTAATTCTACCATGGTCTCGTCATATTGAATTGTCTGGAACTACCACTTAATATGATCATAAATGAGAGATGCATGGGCTCCTTCCTCTCCAACGGCCTACTTATATACCTAGCATTAGCAAAAGCTTATGCAAAAACAAGTGAAAATTTATCCAAAACCCTGAGCATGCATGCCAAGACCCAAAATTTAACTATTCACCCTGGCTTGTTTGTGCATGCCTTTGAGGAGAATGTGGTGCATGACTGTTGAATCTGTGGTGATCCTGGAAGGGCAGGCACACCCACCCCATTCAAGGAATTGTTATTCTCATCATTGTTATTACTACTGTTTCCCTGGTTTCTTGGTGGCGCTCCCATAATTGTCGAAATGGCTGCTGCTAATGCAGCGGTGAAATTCGGATCAGAAGCAATGGCTGCTGTAACTGTTTCCACCATGGAAGCTGGACGTTGCCCTAACTGCATTGCCGGTGATGCAGTAGATAACTTGGGAGGACCGAACATAGGGTTCCCTAAAAGCTGCGGATAACCGTGCAAAGGTAATGGGAATGAAGCAGCGGAAGGCGGGGGACGTAACAACTGAACGGCATTTGGGCCCTGAGTTAAGTCAAGGGTTATGGTGGGAAAGGGGGCGGAGGCGGAGAGGGTGGCCATTGATGATGCATAAGGTAAGGAAGGGTAGTAGGCAGAGGTTGGTAGGCCATCCTTACTTTTGGTTGAACCTGATAGTAACATGGCGGCCGCAGCTGACGTCGTGTTAGCCATAGCTGTGGCTGCTGGTGGGAGAGGATGATTGTGGTTTCCCTCGTATGTTGTGATGAGAATGCTTTTATCGTCGGCACATCTTTGCACCTGCTTACGGACTGGGCAGCCAACAGCCATGGTGCAACGGTAGTAAGCTCGAGGACAAGGGTTACCCTTTGCCATCTTTTGACCATATTTCCTCCATTGACAACCATCGCTTATCTGAAGCAAACCAAGAAATATAATTAGATCCACTCTAAGTCCTGCAATTACAAAGCTGAAACAAAATTATACAACTCACCAAGGGAGCTTCTGATCTGGCTCTAACCGACACCCTGGCCTTCCTAAAAGGAACTTCAGAGACTTGGTCTTCATTCTTTGACTGATCTATCTTCGGACTCTTGAGTGATCCCCAACTCTGAGATGTTTGGTCTGTACCATCTTCAATAGAAACCTGCTTTCCCGGCATATTTTGAACCATTCGATGGTCGTATTCCTTTGAAACAATTTCCATAGTATTTTCGGGAGATGCTGACAACTCTTGCGTCTTGTCGTCAGACCCAGAAGGCTCGTTGACATCTAATGCAGCCGAAGGCCGTGGGTCCATGAATTGTTGGACTGACATTATGGTACTCGCCATCCCATTTACTGCATCCTTCTGCTTGGAAACCAAACTCTTTCATTAGCCTTAACCAATTTCCTCCATCAATATCAAGCAGCAGCATACATTTTTATTATTATGTAAATTTAAACTTTCACAAAATTAAGAAGTTGAATTAAACCTTTTATCATATGGGATCTTGTAAACAAGTACAGTGCACACGAGGGGTTTGGAAAAGAGGCTAAAAGGTTGAGCTAACGCCGCCTATTCTATCGTAGTCTTGACTCTATATCGTTTACTAGGACAACTGGTGGCACATGCTGAATCATATATATTGGGGGATCCATTTGTTTATGAATTTAATGAAGTTTTCTCTTTGAAATATATAGGATAGATAGAAGGGTTTCCGAACTTCAATGTGGCTTTGCGTGATAATAATAATAATAATAAAAGTACAAACTTTTGATTAGCAAAGATATATTACGAATAAGATATTGAATAAAAGATTATACGGGATCAAGGGAGCACACATTCCAATTCAATTGAAGCACGTTAACCAATTTCTTTTATGTATTAAAAAAGAAATATATTTACATTGAAACAAAAACTCTCCGCTCTAATTTTTACCCAGGTTGTAAACCGGTGATGATGATGTAATCAAATAAGGCATGTTTGAAGATAAATCGTACCTGTTCTTGTTGATTTCTGTGGGCCTGTTTTTGCAACGCCATTAATAGTTGACCATGTAGTTCATTGTAGTTTTTGGTAATCTGATCCAACATGCTTCTTAGTCTCCGATTCTCTTCGTTTAACTTTTCTAACTCCATTTTAAGAGCACTCTCCTGAAAATCCCAGGTTTTCTTAACGAGTTTAAACTCACAAATCAAAAGGAAAATTAAACCAGAAAACAGTTCCATGTAACAAACAAACAAACTTACTTGAGCTTTGGGTTTCTCTTCATTTGTTGCCCTTGAAACTCCGGGGCTTGAACTGAGAAGATTTAATCCAATCTGAAGCAGGTAGCATATATTTAGTCAATGATAAGTAAACTCAAATTTCCATAATAATTCCAACCAGAACCGTATGTATATCACCGGATAGGTTAAATGAAAAACATAAACAAAGAAGAAAGGGAAATTAAATAAATAAAATAAGTTGGGATGATGATCCAAAACCTTACGTTTACACTCGAATCAATAAAAGAAGATGATCCATTATTATTAGTGTTGCCCTCTTGATGATGATGATGATGATGATCATGTGATTGATATTGAGTAGAAAAGAAATCCATCTCCTTGATGTGTGGCTCAACATGATCGCTAGAATCGTCAAGGGTACGATCGGCCACACCAGAATTCTGCCGGATGGAGTCACCGGAGTGTAAGAACGTTAGTTCTCGACTGTGCTGCTTCTCCATGACTAAAAGAAAGAAAAAAAAAATGAAGAAGAAAGAGAGAGAGAGAAGGGGGAGAGGAGTAGTTATATAGCTTTTTCAAGCTTTCAACAAGAAAGGAGTAATTACAGTAGTAGAGTTATATATAATAGTAATAACAATTCCCAAAAAGAGCAATGGCTTTAAGGGGTGGCCCAGAAAGAAAAATTATTAAAAGAGATATTAGAGAGAAAGGGTAAGCGAAGACCAGCCGTTTTTCTCGCGGGAGATATGACGTAATAGTTGATGCAGAGGGAGACGTGGCGTTCCCTGGGTGAGGTAGCACAGAGGAAGGAGTGAAACGGTGGGGGAGAAAAGGACGGGAGGAGACGGAACGCTGTTAAAGATAACGGACTGGGGATTTTATCATTTTTACTCTTTTGTTACTTGTGGAACAGATGGATAGGCTACTCGCTTGCCACGTGGAGACGTCGTGTTGAGGTCAAGGCAGTTGACCCACGCCTGATTCTGAATCTGACGGTGGTTATTTTAAGGATAAAAAAAAGGTCTAGCTACTCGACATTACCTAATACCACACACTTGTGCTACCTTCTTCGTCGTCTCTCTTTACCCGTAATTTATTTTCACCATTAATCATTTTTATTATGTATTAGGTTTAATTCTGCCTCCAGACCCTGTACCCTTTGAATTTTTAAAATTTAGTCATTATATTTTAATTTTAAGAATTGAATCCTTTCTATTTCTCTAATTTAAAAAATTAAAGTCCAATAGATAACATTGTTAATAATCTTCCATTAAATTTGAATATGTAGCATTCTATTATTCAAATTGATAATACATATTTAAATTTAATGTAAATCAATTAACTAAAAACATTGTTAATCGCCAACAACCTCTTGACCTAGTGGCATAAGAGCTTGGGTTCAATCCCTAGCAACCTCACCCCTACCTCCAATTATCAAAAATAAATAATGTTGTTAATTAAATTTTAATTTTTGAATCAAATAAGTAAATGACTATTCTTGTATAATTAAAAGTAAACAGACTAAATTTCAAAAAGTTTAAAGAGCATAAGGACTAAAGGTAGAACTAAACTTATATGTATTAATTTTTTTTATATAATATTGATGAGATGGAGGTTCGAACTCGTGTCTGACAAGATTTTAATCACGACTAAATACAAGACAAAACAAACTTATAAGTATTAGTAATATCTATGGCCATTTTACCCAAAAACGCCCATTTCCAAAATTATTTACGGAAATTAGCCAATTTTCTGATTATTTACCGGAAAGGGCCAAATTCCGAGAAATCGCGTCCACGTCAGCGCGTTCTCAGGTGATGTGTCAGCAAAACGCTCCCCCAGTGACGTGTTTTGCTGACGCCCAACGGCTACTTTTTATTGACCGTTTGGGCTCCAACGGTCAAAAAAAAAAACTATAAAAGGCCCCCTTTCATTTTTTTCACACAAAATTCCTCCTCTCAAATTTCTCTCAAATTTTCTCAAAGCTCTCTTTAATTTTTGCAAAAAAGCTCAGTTTAAATTTTTTTGAATTAGTTTTTTTAAATTAAAAATATTCGATCGTGTTAGCAATGGCCCGAGAATTAATTCGCCTCTCGATAATAAACACATCTTCGTCGATCAAATGACAATGGTAAGTGATAATTTTAATTTTTCAATATATTAATATTTTTTTTTCATTTATGCAGTTTTAATTAATTTTTCAATACTATTTAATATTTTTTTCATTTATGCAATTTTAATTAATTTTTATTTTATAATTTTTATAACAAATCAGAGATCGGGTGTTGCAATGCTATATTCGTAATATGTCTGGTCCTCCATCGCCGTTGATAGAGAATTACTTGCGGGAAGCGGGTTTTTGGCACGTGGCCACGATAGGCCGAGGGTGCAAGTTGGACCCGAAACTAATCAGTGCGTTGATAGAGAGGTGGAGACCCGAGACGCACACTTTCCATCTTCCATGCGGAGAGTTTACTATCACTCTGGAAGACGTGCAGTTGCAATTGGGATTACCGGTGGATGGGTACGCAGTCACCGGATCCGCTCAATCTGCTGATTGGGGAGCCGTATGCTACGAGCTTTTGGGTGCTATTCCGGATAATATTAACAGAGGTCGGATCGAGATGGCCTGGTTATGAGACACATTCTCGGAGCCGGATAATGATTCGACTGAACTAGAAAGAATACGATATGCTCGGGCATACATTCTTGAGATGATTGGAGGTTATCTGATGCCAGACTTGTCGCGAAACCTCGTACATCTGAGATGGCTACTGAAACTCGTTGATTTTAGAGCAGCTGGTGAATTTAGTTGGGGGTCTACCGTGTTGGCAACATTGTACCGGGAGATGTGGGGGGCGACGCGACCGAATAAAACCAAAATCGGAGGTTGCCTATCACTACTGCAATCATGGGCACGGTTTCACTTTCTATTTTTACGTCATCGAGTGGACCACCCATATACATTCCCACTCATAACGAGGTAAATTTTATATTAAATTTTACAATTATTACGTAGATTTAAAATATAATTGTATTCTAAAAATTTATTTAATTAGGTGGAACCATTCAGCGAGTTATGTTGGAATACCTACCTCTCTTAAAGATATACGGCTTCTATTAGACCAACGGTCGGAAGCACAAGTAAGTATTAAATAAAATAGATATACATTATAAAATAGTCGAAAGAGGAGAGGCAACGACAAATTCATGTCCAAAGGGAACGACGGGGCCCTTTAAATCCAAGAAGAATGGATGACAACACGGGCCCATCAATAGTGCCCACACAATCATTGGGCCCAACACTTCAACTGACGACACCCATATCACAGCCTTTTCAGATTATGCCAGGTGCGTATCCTAACCCTTATATGTATCCTAACCTTTATATGTTTCCTTTTTCCAGTCCTATGGCAGGTTGGAATGCATGGCCCGGTTCATCTCCATTTCCGATTACTTCGAGTCAACCGCCGATCTATAGGCTGCCGTTGCATGAGGGATCGCATGAGACACCGTCGGGGAGCTCTTCTTTTTACCAATCCCCATCGCCTTATGGGATTCAAACACCTCCGCCATAGGTGATGCAAACACATCTGCAGTCATTATTCTATCAAGGTGGGTCATCCTCCCAACACCCACAACCAGATCCCCTGCCGGAAGAACCACAATCCCCGCTGGAGCAACCACAACCCTCGTCGGAAGCTGAACCAAGGAAGAATCTAGCGCGTAACTGTCGACGACCCCCATGTGGCACTGATTCCGACCGGCACCAACATTGTCGAGCAAGGTCGACCCTTTGGTTTGCGAAGTAGTTCTCTATCTGGTAACAGCTTAAACGAAGCAACCGATACAGACGGCCACTTACGTTTATCTGGGACTGGTGGGAATACGTGTCTCCACACGTTGTACATGTATTCTATTTTGTACACTTCATCGACATAGCTCATGGGATCCATACGGAGATTCTGACAAGCTATAATTACATGAGCGCATAGATAACGAAGTGCGTCAAACATCCTACAGTCGCAGGTCATATTTATCAAGTGTACACGATATTGCCCGCCAATAATACCTTGGTTCGGTCTGTCAAACTTCGTCACACGAAACCATAGGTTGTTGCGATCGTGACACACTATGTGTTTGTTGTTGGCCCGTGCCTTCGCCTTGTTAATTTCTTGCAATACCTTCGCGCACCATACATGGCCTCCCTGCATTTGGCCTTTATAACTCGCTGCTCGCTTTGGAAATAGTGCCGCTAAATAAAAATATGTCTCTCGCACAACCGATGTTATCGGCAAATGACGCGTTCCTTTTAGAACAGAATTTATGCATTCAGCTAGGTTTGAGGTTATATGACCATATCGTAGGCCGCCATCGTATGCTTGTGTCCACTGTTCGAAAGGTATGTTATAGAGGTAGTCTGCGCCTTCTTCGTTAACTGAACGCAAAACTGCCAACATCTCATGAAAATAGTCCTTACTTATCTCATACCCTACCAATATAAGTTGATAGCGAAAATTACATACCACTCTTCCATTCAGAATAAATTGAATATTACAAACAAAATTATATTAATAGAGATTAAATACCCATGTTGGTCACTTGTCGTCATTCAGTTGTAAATCGATATTGCCCGTAGTAATTGGACGCAATATGCCTTAGGCAATACCGATGGTGTGTGCGATGCCATAGGCTTCCATGTCACTCAATTGCGGCTAGTATTCTAGTGCCCCGATCCGATATAACGCAGATATCAAGTTGGGGGCAGACATGCCTCCTTAACCTAGAAAGAAAGAAGTCCCAGTCATCAGCTGACTCCCCCGATGTTATTGCAAACGCAATTAGAAGGATTCTCCTACTGCCATCCTGTGCCATAGCTAGCAATAGCCGATAGGTATATCTACCATACATAAAGGTACCGTCAATTTGTACCAATGGCTTGCAGTATAGAAATACGTCTCAGCATTACTTAAAGCTCCAGAACAGATGCTTGAACACTTGGCATCCACGGAGCAATCGGTCGTTGTAGTACGTAGGTGCCGTTTCAAAGTCTGTTATGCAACCTGGGACATATCTCTCCAGCACCCGACACCACTGCACCACTTCATTATATGAAGCATCCCACCGACCATGCATCTTTTCTAACGCCTTCTACTTAGCTATCCAAGCCTTGCGGTAAGAGGGCGTGTACCTCAGATGGCTACGAATATTGGCAATTAAGACCGGCACTGAAATCCTAGGATTCGCCTTCACCATCGGTAGTATTAAGCTAGCTAACATATCTGAATCCATCTTTGAATGATCTTTTGAAACACCTGTCAACGAAGTACGTTAAATAATGCAACATTACGTGATGTGGGCACATCCAAGCCAATCAAGCCAATCAACATCTACAGGTATGGTTAGAACAGGCTCCAGTTCAGAAAATAATGCAACTTCTACACCATCGGGGCTGGGCTCTCGAGGTGGATCTACATCGGGCTCATCATCTGACCCACCATCATCTGTAACGAACGAGGTCCCCTCGCCGATGGACGTCGTAGGGAGTACATCATCCCTTCTTGTGGACGTTTCATAACGTCCCCAGTCATATGTGGATTGCCAACCACTAGAAGTTGATGTCGTTCCCCAATACGTATTTCCAGCATCGAACATTGACCCACCGATATGCATGTCGCATCCACTAACCGAGTTTCGTGCAGGGGTTGTATTTTCCATACTGCCACCAAACACGGGCGCTTCCGTATTCTGCCTCCCACTAACAGAGTGTCGGCTAGGGGTCGTGTATTCCTCTCGAACAGCAGTAGATGTTGAAGTCGCAAATGCATCATTTGGCGATGAAAATTGTACATATAACTCAAAATAGGGTGATCCATTAGCAAGATGAGTTTGCACCATTGCCTCTAAGCTACGAGGACCTTTGATGTCGAATGAGTCATATCTCACGGTATCAACCAAAGCACAAAATCGATATTTAATAGACAAAACTTTCATTAGCGTCGTTCCGAAGATTTTACGCCTAATTCTTTTATGAAGTTCTGTCAAATCTATGTTCTGGTTAAAAACCAGTCGCGCTGTGTTCTCCGATAAAAAAATAACGCTGTTCTCGGTGTCACGGACCTCACCATCATAGTAAATAACAAAGACTAATACGCTCACTCATCTTAAGTTTCTATTCTACTTTAGCCTCAATTTCTCTTGCTGTAACTTATGCAACCTGAGAATGAAATTTGACTCATTTATAGTCTAAGGCCAAATAGGAACTACTGTAGAAAAAGAGCGTCCACGTGGGAGCTTTTTTCAGTAATTTTGTTGACAGTGCATCCTGCTTAAAGCGTTTTGGACACTATTTGTTCGAAAACGCCTTTCTCAAAATTATTTTTTTAGATACTACTCAGTAGAAAAGAGCGCCCACGTGGGAGCTTTTTTCAAGAATCTTGCCGACGATTGCATCTTGCTTGAAGCGTTTTGGACACTATTTGTTCAGAAACGTCTTCTCAAAATTATT
This sequence comes from Gossypium sturtianum, assembly GCA_025698515.1. Taxonomy (NCBI): domain Eukaryota; kingdom Viridiplantae; phylum Streptophyta; class Magnoliopsida; order Malvales; family Malvaceae; genus Gossypium; species Gossypium sturtianum. Next base: position 39,378,388 of record CM046949.1, read on the forward strand.
TTTTCAGATACTACTGTAGAAAAAGAGCGTCCACGTGGGAGCTTTTTTAAGTAATTTTGCTGACGGTGCATCCTACTTGAAGCGTTTTGGACACTATTTGTTCAGAATCGTCTTCTCAAAAATATTTTTTCAGATACTACTATAGAAAAAAAAATAAAAAAAAATTTATATTGCTAATATATTTTTTCCAAAACCCTAAACACAAAATTATTTTAAAAAAACTAAAACATAATTTAATTAGTTAACCTTAAAATCCTAAACCCTAATTTAATTAATTTTTTAATTAATAGTTAATTTAATTAATTAACCTTAAACCCTAATTTAATTAATTTTTTTCTTAAAAACTCTAAAACCAAGCAGAAAAACCTAACCCTAAAAAAGGGGGACAAAACGCTCCCCCAGGGACGCGTTTTGCTGACACATCACCTGAGAACGCGCTGACGTGGATGTGATTTCGCGAAATTCGGCTCTTTTCGGTAAATAATCAGGAAATTGGCCCATTTCTGTAAATAATATTAGAAATGGGTATTTTTGGGTAAAATGACCAATATCTATATTAGATGTTTTTTAAAATATAATAAAATCTTATTAATAATTTCCACTAGATGATTTTAGTTAACTTTATTGAGAAATATGTGAAGAAGGGGAAATTGGGCAGAAGAAAATTCATAAAGGATGTGCAGATATCTTTGACTTCTACTTAGGTTTTCACCCCTCTCTCTCACAAGATGATTTCAATAGAAAGAGCACATTATTATTATTGCAAATTTCCACAATATGGTTTCTTGCTTCTTTCCACAATTGCTTTGCTTTTATCTTATCTCTTTTAAAAACGATTTGTTGGTATGTAATGGGTCAAGATTAATTTTAGCATCTTTTTTCTGGTTAAGATTTATTTTTTTGTTTGGTGAGCTGTGGTCTTGATTTTTAGTTTTTCTTTTTAAAAGAAAAATACGCTCTATTGAAGATTTTTATGACCAAAAAAAAAATCATACTCAGAAGAAAATGCAAATATATTTATTAATAACTTAAATTTTTTATCGGAAGATATTTAAGATAGAGGGCAAAGTATAGTAGTCTTAAAAAATGCTTATATACAGATCAATGTAATTGATTGCCTCTTAACGTTGAGCAATAAAGATGAGAATGGATTCCAATAGCTATATATATTTTTTTTTAAAAAAATGGATGGTTAAAGTGTTTTTTATTCATTAGCAATAAATGTGTTTTAATTTCTCAAGTCATTTTTAATAATTTTATATTTAATTACATATTTATTAATCTTGACAAGTTCAAAGAAGACCTTTGGGAAGAGGAAAAAAATAATTGAAACGTGTTAAGAAGTAGACTATATTTAAAAAAAAAAAAGAAAAAAAAAGAAATTGAGCATTGCAATGTAGATAGAATATTTAATTTGTTTTTTTTTTGTTTGAAGTTAATTGATTTTGGCTCAGTCATGCTATATCACGCGATAGGTGCTTCCATATTATTATTACATTTCATAAATTTAATCTTTTAGTCTGTATCTCTTTTCTAATTCCCTTATTATTATTTTTAGTTAATTTTTTAAATTCAAATTTCGTCATTAGTCTTTTAAAATAGTTAAACATTTATTCATTAAAATGTTAAATTTTTAAATACAGATACTCATATGGTAATCCACGTATATTTCATACTAATGTTTTTATAATTATTTTGAATTTTAAGATTTTTCTAAATATTTTTTTTATAAGTGTTAAATTATTTGTTGATGTGACATATAAGACAAATAGTACTATGTCAGCATAAAGCACATGGATCACCACACCAACATCATTAAAAATTTAATGTTTTAGTCAACATATTAGAAAAAGCAATTTGACACTTTTTGAAAGATTAATGGCCAAATTTAGCTTAAAAAAGAATAAACATCAAATTGAAAAAAAAAATTGTAAACATTGAAAACTAAATTTAGGATTAAATATAACATTGATACTTGAACTTGTCCACTTCTCTCAGATTGGTACTTAAGGTTTTTTTTTTTTTGTCCCAGATTGATACCCGAACTTTTTCTCCGTCAACTAATTTGATATTTTTTAAATACCGTTAAATCTGAGATAGGTGGCACAACAAGATTGTGACACATGGCATGATGACACCTGTAATTGACCCATTTTGCCCGGGCCCGTGAAAACCAAAACCAAAAATAAACAAATAAATAATAAAAATAAAAAAATAAAAAAAATATCAAATGTCCATTAATACAGTCCATTTACAAAACCATTTACAGGCCCAAATATTACTAGAAGCCCAATACCTAAACAAACTAACCTAACAAAGACCCAAAACCCAATTATCTCAGACCCGATCCTAAACAGATTACCTAGCAACCCAAACTAAACCCAATTAGCCCACTTACACCTTTAGCCCAAAACTAAACAGACCCAACCTAAACCTAAGCCCATGTGACCCAAATGGCTTGCGGACGCAGGAAACCCTAGGTTTCCATTGCGCCGCAAGCACCCTAACAGCCTCGATACCCAGCAGCCCTTTTTCGCGCCGAGGCCCCTAATCGCGCTGCAAGTCGTGCCTAGTCATCGCCAGAATCCTCGTCGCCGATCTGTAAATAAGGAAATGACAACAACAAAAGGAAAGAAAGAAATGGCAGAAACAGAAAGAAATTTTTTGTATTTATTTCTAGTTTATTTTTTAGGGTTATAAATAACCCTGATGAACTTGTAAAGACAGGAACACACAGACGATACACACAGAGACAAAGATACATACATAAACAAAAATATACGGAAATAAAATACAGAGATTTCTTTTAGCAGAGGTGATTTTCCAGTTATTTTATTTTGTTTATTTTAGATCTATGCTTATTGTCGAAACCATTTTTTTTGTTTGGAAAACGGGCCGACTTTAAAAAGAAAAACTGAGTCGCCACCAATCTTTTTTGAAGTGTGATTGGATCACCTTATAAAACATTTGGTCTACGAATTTTAAGTAAATGGGTCCGGGAGTCGGTTACGCACGAGGAAGGATTAGCACCCTCGCAACGCACAAAATTGGTACCTTATTGACTGATTAATGTCCTAACATCGAAAATTGGAAAATATTTTTAAATATGAATCCTTTAGAACATGTTTAGATAATTCGAATTGGATATCGAAATTCTCTTGTTCGAAAAGATGAAATACCACATCCAAAGACGTTAGGACAGATGTTTCAAACCTCGATACCAAGATCATTTCATGATTTCCAAAATTCATACACTCGCAATTTTAAAAGGGTATTCCACTATTTGGCCAAACTAAAAACCAAAATCCAAAGACGATTGGGCACGATTCTCGAATTTCCAAACATGAAATATTGCCTTATTTAGGAAAACACGGTCAAAATCTCTAAAGGATATTTAGTCATTTGACGAACGGAAAATCGAAACCCAAGGACGATTGGGCACGATTCCTCGAACTTCCAAACACGAAACATTGCCTTGTTTAAAAACCTTTTTATGAGTTTGGGTAAAAAAGTGGTAAAATAAAAGTCGATGTAACCTTTAAAATTGAAAATTAGTCAAAACGTAAAAATGGTTCTACTTAGTGACTAGTGGTAATGTAAGCATGATAATAATAAAGAATGATAAAAATAAATATAATAAGAAGGAAAAAAATAAATAAACGATAGTATTAATAATCAAATAATAGTGAGAATATTAAAATCAAAGGTGATAATAACAAAAATTAATAGTAATTATAACAATAATAATAATTATAATAAGTATAATTGTAGTAATAATAATATATGTATAATAATAGTGATAAAAATAATAGTAATGAAAAATAGGAATAATAATATTGGAAAGTTGAAAGTAATAATATTAATAATAATAAGGATTAAAAGAAAATAATAATAAACTATAAATAAAAATAATAATAATGAAATAAAAACAGTAACACATTAATAATAAACAAAATAAAAAAAATAGTATATTAATAGTAATAACAATAAAAATAAGACAATAATAATGAACATAATAGTAATAACATATAAGTAAACGAAAAAAAGGGGAAATGTATAATAATAATTATAATATCCAAACTACTACTAATAATAATAATGGTAATAATATAATAATAAAAGATATAATAACCATAATAATAATAAAACTCAAATTAATTAATTTAATAATAATATAGCAAAAATAAACAAAGTGGGCCTAAATTGAATTGAACACATGAGCTTTGGGGCGAAATAAAAAATAAACAAAAGAGAGAAGGACCAAACTGCATGTGCGAATAACAAAGAGGGACCAAAAAAGGGAAATTATCCCTCCCTTCCAAAACGCTGCATGTTTACAAGCATGTGCACACTGCGGCCGAAACTAAAAAAAAACTCCTTTTTCCGACGGTTTCAAAATGGGTACGTTTCTACCCCTTTTTCCGTATTTTCGCGTTTATTCTCAAAAACAAGTGTAAAAAAATGAATAAAAAGAATAAAAATAAAAAGAACACCTTGGATATTTTGAATCTGTCTCAAAGTTCTTTGCTTTTTGTGTACTTGATTTCTCGTGTATTCGTAACTATCCGAAAAAGAGAAGACAAAAAAAAAACCCCCACTTTACAAGGTTTTGAATGGCTTTTATAGTCAAATTTTACAACTTATTTGCAAGCAAGTGGAGTGATGGAGTTAGTGGGGTGGTGGAGTTAGTGGTCGGTTTAGTGGGGTGGTGGAGTTAGTGGTTGGTTTAGTGGTCTAGTTGGGTTAGGGTTACTTGGGCTTGGTTACTTGGGTTTGGTTTGATTTTTTTTGGTATAGGCTCGGGCCAAAATTGGGCTCTACAGCTGCCCCTCTTTGCTCGTTGTAGTGTAACGAGAATGGAACAAAGACTTTAAGAGGACCAATTTTGCCCGGTCTTGCTGAGTCTTGGTTTCTTGATGCCTTCTTTCTTCAAGTAGCCCTACTTTAACCCACTGCATCTCCAAGGGTATAAGAGTTTCAATCTGCTCAGCTACTGCCCAGTGGAGATAAGATCTGCTATCATTAGCCTGCTCCACTCCTGCTTAGGGAGATAAGGCTAGTGGCTTAAATCTGCTCCATTGCCGATACATGGAGATAAGATTTGATGTCTTCGATCTGATCCACTCCTGCTCAGTGGAGATAATATCTACAATCTTCAGTCTGCTCCATTGTCGATACATGGAGATAAGACTTGCTATTCTCGATCTGCTCCACTCCTGCTCAGTGGAGATAAGATCTGCATTCTTTAGCCTGCTCCGCTCCTGCTTAGGGAGATAAGGCTAGTGGCTTAAATCTGCTCCATTGCCAATACATGGAGATAAGATTCACCATTTTCGATCTGCCCCACTCCTGCTCAGTGGGGATAAGATCTGCACTCTCCAGTCTGCTCCATTGCCGATACATGGAGATAAGACTTGCTGTCTTCGATCTGCTCCACTCCTGCTCAGTGGAGATAAGATCTGATATCTTTAGTCTACTCCATTGCCGATACATGGAGATAAGACTGGCTGTCTTCAATTTGCTCCACTCCTGCTCAGTGGAGATAAGATCTGCTATATTCAGTCTGCTCCGCTTCTGCTCAGGGAGATAATGCTAGTGGCTTAAATCTGCTCCATTGCCGATACATGGAGATAAGATTCGCCATTTTCGATCTGCCCCACTCCTACTCAGTGGGGATAAGATCTGCACTCTTTAGTCTGCTCCATTGCCAATACATGGAGATAAGACTTGCTGTATTCGATCTGCTCCACTCTTGCTCGGTGGAGATAAGATCTGATATCTTCAGTCTGCTCCATTGCTGATACATGGAGATAAGACTGGTTGTCTTCGATCTGCTCCACTCCTACTCAGTGGAGATAAGATCTGCTATCTTTAGTCTGCTACGCTCCTGCTCAGGGAGATAAGGCTAGTGGCTTAAATCTGCTCCATTGCCGATACATGGAGATAAGATTCGCCATTTTTGATCTGCCCCACTCCTGCTTACTGGGGATAAGATCTGCACTCTTCAGTCTGCTCCATTGCCGATACATGGAGATAAGACTTGCTGTCTTCGATCTGCTCCCACTCCTGCCAAAGTGGAGATAAGATCTGCTATCATTAGCTCGCTCGCCTCCCGCTCGGAGATAAGGCTAGTGGCTTAAATCGCTCCATTGCCGATACATGGAGATAATAATCGCCATTTTTGATCTGCCCCACTCCTGCTCAGTGGGGATAAGATCTGCGCTCTTCAGTCTACTCCATTGCCGATACATGGAGATAAGACTCGTAATTTTTGATCTGCTCCACCCCTGCTTAGTGGAGATAAGATCTGATATTTTTAGCCTGTTACCCTACTGCTTAGGGGGTTAAGGCTTACCGTCTTCAATCTGCTCTACTCCTGCTCAGTAGAGATAAGATCTGCTAACTTCTGTAACTCCAATCAATTTTGCTACATCGTCCTCTAGGGAACCTATCTGTAGAATTGATTTTATGGGGTCTATGCTTATGCCAAATTATTGGGATATCATGATCGAAAAATGCTCCTAACCATATGTACTATGAATGTTATATGAATGAATGCAAAATGTCATGAGAATGATCTATTTTTATCATTTGGGCTATCCTTGCGCCGTTTGTCAAGGTGATATCCCTGACGTATGTCTTCTTGTTCAGCTGATATTTCCAGCAGAGAATCCGAAGATGTAGTCATTGCTTAGACCCTTATTTCTCAAGTGTTCCCAGCCCTTTAAGCTTGGTGAGTTCTAAATAATTGTCCTATTTTAGATTCTTGTATTATTTAGAGACTTTCAGAGTAATACGTAAAACTTTTTTTGTGAAAGCATTATTAGTTCAGTAATCATTATTTCAATATGAAATGCTTGGAAAACGATTATAGAGATGAATAAAACTGAAATTTATTCGGGACAAAACCCGTGAAGAATGGATTGAGCAAAGGAAATAAATTTTACCAAGGTACAAAATGAGTAAGAGTGGAATTGGTGCCCCAGATATCACAGTCTGAACTTCTCTGTACGTACTTCTTGAAAACCATTCTGAGTTCAACATGTGTCTAGGAGATCTGTTGTACTTTGTCAATGCCCCGAAGTTGTAGCATATCTCTTCATTATTAATTCAGGTATAGGATGGTAGCGCATGCCCTATTTTCCCCAAACATTTGAATCGCCCTTTACGGGTTTTCAATTCAAAGCTCATTTGGTCTCAAAGTGCCCTTTGCGGGTTTTCACCTTGGCCTCTCCGTTTTTTTTTAACTCAAGACGCCATTTGCGGGTTTTCGCCTTGGCCCATTTTCCTTCTTAAGCGAAATACTTCTTGACTGAGTCCGCATTAACTGGATTTGGCAGACTTTTACCATCCATCTCAGCTAGTATCAACGCTCTTCCAAAAAAGGCTTTCTTTACAACATAAGGTCCTTCCCAATTAGGCATCCACTTTCCTCTGAAGTCTTTTTGCATAGGGAAGATCTTTTTCAATACCAAGTCTCCCTCATGGAATACTCTAGGGTGGACCTTTTTGTTGTAAGCCCGCATCATTCGTTTCTGGTACATTTGACCATGACGGATGGCTCTTAATCTTTTTTCCTCAATTAGATTCAGCTGATCATATCGAGATTGAACCCATTCCGCTTCATCCAACTTCAGCTCTGACAAAACTCCGAGAGAAGGAATTTCAACTTCGATGGGCAAGACTGTCTCCATCCCATAAACCAACGAGAAAGGTGTTGCCCCGGTGGAGGTTCTAACCGATGTTCGATAAGCGTAGAGGGCAAGCGGTAACTTTTCATGCCAATCCTTGTAGGTCTCAGTCATTTTCCCCACAATTTTCTTGATATTTTTATTAACTGCCTCAACGGCGCCATTCATTTTCGGGTGATATGGCGACGAGTTATGGTGCTTAATGTTGAACTGACTACAGACTTTCGCTATCACGCTGTTGTTCAAGTTCAATGCATTGTCAGATACGATTCTTTCCGGCATACCGTAGCGACATATGATCTCTTTCTTCAAAAACTTGCTAACTGCCGTCTTCGTGACATTGGCATATGAAGCTGCCTCTACCCATTTGGTGAAGTAATCGATGACCACGAAAATGAATCGATGTCCATTAAAAGCCTTCGGTGAGATCGGCCCAATGACGTCCATGCCCCACATTGAGAAAGGCCACGGAGAAGTCATAACATGAAGATGTGAATGAGGCACATGGATCTTGTCTCCATAAATCTGGCACTTCTTGGCGTAACGGATGCAATCTCCTTCCATCGTGGACCAGTAATACCCGAATCTCATGATCTGTCTGGCCATTGTAAACCCATTGGCATGGGTCTCACAGACACTCTCATGAACTTCTTCTAGGATTTTCCTAGCCTCAACAGCATCGACACATCTTAATAACACCTGATCTTTCCTCTTTTTATACAAGATCTCTCCGTCTAGGACATAGTCATTGGCCAGTCTTCTCAATGTTCTCCTATCATTTTCTGTTGCTTGATCCGGGTATTCACGGCTCTTCACATATCGCAGAATGTCATGATACCAAGGATGATCATCTCTTTCCTCCTCTTCGTCGATATTGCAGCAGTGAGCCGAAGCCTCACAGATACTCATTTGGTTAGGCTTCATACCTTCCTGCTCATTTACTCTGATCATAGAAGCTAATGTGGCCAAGGCGTCAGCCATCTGGTTTTCATCACGCGGGAGGTAAAAGAATGTGATATCATCCAACTCCTCAATTAGCTCCAAAACTAACTTTTGGTAACTAATCAATTTGGGATCTCTTGTTTCCCATTCTCCTTTGAGCTGATATATCACCAACGCGAAATCTCTATATACCTCTAGCACCTTGACTTTGCAGTCTATGGCTGCTCGAATTCCCATGATACATGCTTCGTATTCTGCCATATTATTCGTGCAGTCAAAATCCAACTTGCAAGTGAATGGATAATGGTCTCCGTTTGGGGATATCAGGACTGACCCAACTCCATTACCAACGGCATTTGACGCTCCGTCGAAGTTCAACTTCCAAGGATGATCTTCTAGGGTATCTTCTTCAGTTGTCGCTACAAACATCATATCTTCATTGGGAAAATCAAAGTTCAAGGGCTCGTAGTCGTCTAGCGCTCTACTGGCTAGAAAATCAGCTATTGCACCCCCCTTCACAGCCTTCTGGTTCACATAGACTATGTCAAATTTGGAGAGCAAAATTTGCCATCGAGTCATTCTTCTATTCAGAGTGGTTGACTCCATCATGTACTTAATGGGGTCTCGCTTCGAGATTAACCAAGTCGTATGGTACAACATGTACTGCCTCAACCTCTGAGTTGTCCAGACTAAGGCACAACATAGCTTCTCAATTGGCAAGTATCTCATTTCACACTCAGTAAATTTCTTACTAAGGTAGTATATCGCCTTTTCTTTCTTCCCTGTTTCATCATGTTGGCTAAGCACGCATCCCATTGAATTGTCGAATACCGTCAAATACAGAATCAATGGTCTATCAGGACTAGGTGGCATTAGCACTGGAGTATTAGACAAGTATTGTTTAATTCTGTCAAAAACCTTCTGGCATTCGTCGTCCCAAATGCCTGGATTGTACTTCTTAAGAAGATGAAATATGGGGTCACATTTCTCCGTCAATTATGAAATGAACCGGGAAATATAATTTAGTCTTCCTAGAAAGCCTCGGACCTTCTTTTGAGTGCGCGGCGAAGGCAATTCCTGTATAGCCCTGACTTTATCCGGGTCGACCTCAATTCCTTTTTCACTGACCACGAAACCAAACAGTTTTCCTGACCTAGCCCCGAAAGTACATTTGGTTGGATTGAGCTTTAGCTAAAATTTCTTCAACCTCAAGAACAGTTTCCTCAAAACCTATACATGCTCCTTTTCCGTTTGGGATTTCGCAATCATGTCGTCGACGTAGACCTCAATCTCATTATGCATCATGTCGTGAAACAAGGTTACAATGGCTCTTTGGTATGTTGCTCCCACATTCTTTAACCCAAATGGCATTACTTTGTAACAAAAAGTTCCCCATAAGGTTATGAAGGTGGTCTTTTCCATATCTTCAGGATGCATCTTTATTTGATTGTATCCAGAGAAACCCTCCATAAAGGAGAATAATGAATACCCTGCCGTGTTATCCACCAAAGTGTTGATGTGAGGCAGTGGGAAGTTGTCTTTTGGGCTAGACTTGTTTAGGTCCCTGTAATCGACACACATTCGTACTTTTCCATCTTTCTTAAGAACATGAATGACATTGGCTACCCATTCTGAGTAATTCACCACTTGTAAGAACCCAGCATCAAATTCCTTCTTGAACTCTTCTCTTATTTTGACTGCAACATCGGGTCTCATCCTTCGAAGCTTCTGTTGAACCGGCCTGCATTCTTCTTTTATGGGAATACGGTGTACCGCAATATCAGCGCTCAACCCCGGCATATCTTGATATGACCACATGAAGACATCTTTGAACTCTAGCAGAAGTTTAATGAGATCCTGCCTTGTTTTCTCATTTATGCAAGTGCCAATTTTCACCTCTTTCCCCTCTTCTAGAATCACATTCTCAATTATCTCTTTATGAGGTAGAATCAGTTTCTCTTCCTGCTCTACCATCCTTAACAAATTCGGGGATAAACTACAATCTTCATCATCTGCAAAATCCCGAGATCCCTCTAGGCACATGTCTCGTACACAAGGGAGTTCTGGGTCCATAGCAGCGTTGCTCATGACATCGATATCTGGGGACCTATGGTAGATATGAAAGAATACCCAATGAATCTAAGAATGACTTATTTATGTGTTATGATTATGAATGGAATGAAAGGGAAGGAAAAGAATAATTGCCCAGGATGAAACAAAAAATGCATTTTTATTAAAAATAAAGATGTTTGAACATGAGCCTATTTTACAAAAGATTCTTATTGTTTCTAAGCTTAAAACAACAAGTGTGTTTTGAACATTACTCTGTGTTAGTTCTAAAAACTACAGGGATTTCTTCTGTAGTCCAGTTGTTCAGAACACTTCCAGGCTCATAGGGGCGAATGCCAGCTAAGTTTCCTTCCTTCGGGCCCTCTTCAGATACGGTGTTGATGCTCAAATCTTTCATCATATCTTCAACCGTTTCTTCATTCATATTTATCGGCCCTGGATGGATAATTCCTCCCGACACGAATGTATTAGATATATGGGGAAAAGTCATTGATCTCCATTTGACCTCAGCACCATTCAATCGTGCCCTTCGTCTCTCACGCTTCCTCTCCAGTTCCTCCTTTCTCTGTTTGGCATCTGGCCTATGCCCCAGACCAAAACGATTGCGCTTGTCAACCAAACCTGGCACTTCAACCCATCCCTGGAGGTATTTTCTGAGTCCCTTCCTAGGCATTGCTCCTTTTCCTACCATCAGTCGTAGGCTCATCCACGTAGCTCTGGATATTTTCGGCACCAGGACTTTGCCACCCTCACTGATGAAAGTCGCATTTACGAACTCTAATGACCGAAAGGAACACTCTATCGCCTCAGTATCATTCTCTATGTACGGTGCATCACTAGTAACGGATGCGATGATGTCCTCCTCCGTATTTATGGTTATTAGCCGACCCTCTGTCACCAACTTTAACTTTTGGTGCAATGATGATGGTACGGCTCCCGCTGAGTGGATCCAAGGCCTCCCCAATAGACAATTATAAGAGGGCTTGATGTCCATCACGATGAAGTCTACCTCGTACATATTTCGCCCGATTAGGAGGGGTATCTCAATCCTTTCCATCACCTTCCTTTCGGTGCCATTGAATGCTCTCACTATATTTTGGAATGTTTTCATATGAGAGCTATTTACAGGCAACCTGTTCAACATAGATAGGGGCAAGACATTCAGTGCCGATCTGTTGTCAATTAATACCCCCGGTAGTGTATACCCTTTACATCGGGTAGTGATGTGTAAAGCCTTGGTGGATCCCATGCCCCCTGGCGGTATCTCATCGTCACTAAAAGAAATAAAATTATCGGCACTTATGTTGCTGATGAGGCGGTCTAGCTTGTTCACCGAAATATCACCGGTGACATAGGTTTCATTCAATACCTTTACCAACGAGTTACGACGTACCTCCGAGTTTAAAAGTAAAGCTAGTATCGATATGCGTACCGGCTGTTTGTGTAACTGTTCCACAATACTGTACTCACTATGCTTTAGGAACTTCGAAAACTCTTGGGTTTCATTCTCCGTTACTGGTTTATTAACCAGTGGCTCTGTCTTCTCCTCTTCCTGTCTGATTACAGAGGATTTCCTTTCAATGTGTTCAGCTTCTGGGTTTGACGTGCCGGCCGAACTCTCCTTCCCCGGGCATGTCACATTGCAGCAGTAATTCTAGGGTACCCTTTTGCTATCCCTATAAGAAAAAACCACGGGTTTCTGAATTACCACTCTCGGTGCCACTCTTGCTCCTGTTTCATCGATTCTCGGTCTTGTGATGATCACTACTGGGTGATTGACCTCAAAGACCTTTCTTGCTGACCCTTCTTCTGTGGTGCACACGTCCTCTTCTTCAATAGAGTCAAAGAACTCCAGCTCCTTGTTATCCATTAACCCTTGCACTAGGGCCCTGAATTCATCGCATTGTTGGATCTCATGGTCTTCCTTATTATGGAACTCGCAGTAGTTCCCTGCATCTCGGGATTTGCTCCCCAACTCTTGTGGAACTAACCCTCTTTCTCGCATTTCTTTCCAAACCTCCCTCAATGGGGTTCTTACTTCAGTAACCTTCTGCTTGATTCTCCTCCCCATGTTTTTGACTATCGCATTTACCCCTTTATCAGTATGACTGGGCAACGGATTTCCCACCCCAGGTGCGTCGTCGAATTTCACAACACCTGCTTTAATAAGCCTTTCGAATAGCCTTTTGAATGAGGTGCAGTTTTCTATCGAGTGTCATTCTATACTTGCATGGTATTCACACTGAGTGTTCGTGTCATACAACTTAGGATATGGGGGTTGCAACGGTTTCAAGTAGAAAGGGGCTACAACATGCACATCGAATAGATTTTTGTACAACTCTCTGTACGTCATTGGTATGGGAGTAAACTGAAATTTCTCGGTATTCTGCCTCATGTTGGGCTCCCGCCTCGTGAGGCCCATCGTCTCATGCTGCGACTACCGCTCTTGGTCGATCGACAAGAATGTGTTTTGGATAACCTGAGCTCACATTACCTACTTCATTTTCCCTTTTCTTCGGAGCTGATTTTCTTGCGCTCTCTCCAGCTTCTATTTTTTTACACCTTATCGCGTTCTCTATCATTTCACCAGACATCACTATGTCTGCGAAACTCTTAGTTGCGCCTCAAACATATGATTGAGGAAAGGTGCTTTCAGGGTATTAATGAAGAGCATGGTCGTTTCTTTCTCTAGCAGTGGTGGTTGAACTTGTGTAGCGACTTCCCTCCACCTCTGGGCATCTTTCCTGAAACTTTCGCCTGACTTCTTCTCCATATTTTGTAGCGTGATCTTGTCAGGCGCTATATCAGTCACATGGCCATAATGCTTCATGAAGGCCTGTGCTAAATCTTTCCACGACTTGACTTGAGTACGACTCAGCTGATTGTACCATTTAGCCGCGGCTCTAGTCAGACTATCCTGGAAACAGTGAATCAACAACTGGTCATTGCTGACATATCCCGTCATTCTCCGACAGAACATCGTAATATGGGCCTCAGGGCAGCTGATCCTGTTGTATTTTTTGAATTCTGACATCTTGAACTTTGGTGGGAGTACCAGATCTGGGACCAGACTCAACTTCTTAGCATCCACTTCGCATTAGTAATCAGCGTTTTCCAATGCTTTGAACTTCTCTTCCAACCATTTGCATCGATCTTCAAACTGTTTTGGGAGCTCTGCCCCTGCTTTTTCCCCTTCTACCGCATCATCGAAGTCAGGGACCATTGGTTTTGTCAAATTATCTCCGGGGTTAGAACTCGAGCCCATCGGAAAGTTTACCGGTGCTGAGGTACCGAATTGATACTGGGGTCTGATATTGACAGACACTTTTGGTGGTTGTACTTGGGAATTTACCGGGGCCAAGCCTAGAAGATGAGCAGAATCTTCATTATTATCTCCGGTATCGACCATAGGGCCCTTTCTCTTATCAGGCCCTCTAGTCAACAATTGTGTTAACTGGCTCATCATGCTTTTCTGGGATTCCAGCATTTGATCCCTCATATCTTGTTGGATCTTAGCCAACTGTTCTTGCATCTGCGTTTGCAATTGGTCATGCATCTCTTTCTGCATCTGCTCTAACCTCTCTAACCTTTGATCCATGACTTTTGTTTTTCTTCGAGTGTAGTAGTAATGTTCCAGGGTAACTATAATACGATCTCTAGTTAATAAGGTTCTTTTATGACATTTAATGCATATGATGCGATGTAATGCAAATGGATGAAATGCAATACAAAGGCATGGAATAAATGTAAAAAGAAAGAGAGGCGTTAATTCTGAATTCAATTCCACTAGAAGAAATTTTCTAGAAAATAAATTTCTTTACATAAAGCGGATTACATATGCGACTTTGTCCTCAAAGTCCAGGTGAAAACACCAATCCTTTTCTTCGTACCCGGATGTTATGGTCGAACCCACTTTATCAAGAAATCCATTTTCCTATGATAAACTCTTCTATTTAGCAATCGAATATGAATCAACACCTCATTTCTATGATGATGAAATGCAATATAGTCATAAATAAAAGAAACACGTTAGTATCATATACAGATGGTAAAAATCCAACACCCATCCAGGTGACTGTTAGGGTTCAATATAGCTCTATCTAGGGTTGGCTCTTAAGGATCACTATATGTGGCTTGGTTCTAAAGGGAGGGTACCTGAACCAGCAGATTCCTCAATTCTCACCCATTATAGGCTCATATGGATCGAGTTCAGTTCAGGGGAATACATTTCCCTATGGTCATGCGGAGGTGAAAACCTCACGAAGACATAGGTATGGATGTATCCCGGAAGCAGTCCACTAGCCCATGCGGAGGTGAAGACCTCACGAAGGCATAGTTTCTCACTCCCACTTAAAAGGTGTGACCACCACAGTCATGCAATATGATGCGGGAATATCCTATGAGACTCAAATCACACCAAACATATGACACGACCAAACTCATGCGATGAAAGGATCAAAATCAAATTTTTAATTTTCGATAAAATGACAAAAACCAATCAATTCTATGGCTTGACTCTCTTATTGGTCCCCAGTGGAGTCGCCAAGCTTTCAAAACCATTTTTTTTGTTTGGAAAACGGGCCGACTTTAAAAAGAAAAACAGAGTCGCCACCAATCTTTTTTGAAGTGTGATTGGATCACCTTATAAAACATTTGGTGTACGAATTTTAAGAAAAATGGGTCCGGGAGTCGGTTACGCATGAGGAAGGATTAGCACCCTCGCAACGCCCAAAATTGGTACCTTATTGACTGATTAATGTCCTAACATCGAAACTTGGAAAATATTTTAAAATATGAATCCTTTAGAATATGTTTAGATAATTCGAATTGGATATCGAAATTCTCTTGTTCCGAAAAGATGAAATACTACATCCAGCACGTTAGGATACGATATTTCAAACCCTCGATACCAAGATCATTTCATGATTTCCAAAATTCATGCACTGCAATTTTAAAAGGGTATTCCACTATTTGGCCAAACTAAAAAACCGAAATCCAGCACGATTGGGCACGATTCCTCGAATTTCCAAACATGAAATATTGCCTTATTTAGGAAAACACGGTCAAAATCTCTAAAGGATATTTAGTCATTTGGACGAATGGAAAATCGAAACCCAGCACGATTGGGCACGATTCCTCGAACTTCCAAACACGAAACATTGCCTTGTTTAAAAACCTTTTTATGAGTTTGGGTAAAAAAAGTGGTAAAAGAAAAGTTAATGTAACCTTTAAAATTGAAAATTAGTCAAAACGTAAAAATGGTTCTACTTAGTGACTAGTGGTAATGTAAGCATGATAATAATAAAGAATGATAAAAATAAATATAATAGGAAGGAAAAAAATAAAATAAACGATAGTATTAATAATCAAATAATAGTGAGAATATTAAAATCAAAGGTGATAATAACAAAAATTAATAGTAATTATAACAATAATAATAATTATAATAAGTATAATTATAGTAATAATAATATATGTATAATAATAGTGATAAAAAATAATAGTAATGAAAAATAGGAATAATAAAATATTGGAAAGTTGAAAGTAATAATATTAATAATAATAAGGATTAAAAGAAAATAATAATAAACTATAAATAAAAATAGTAATAATGAAATAAAAACAGTAACACATTAATAATAATCAAAATAAAAAAATAGTATATTAATAGTAATAACAATAAAAATAAGACAATAATAATGAACATAATAGTAATAACATATAAGTAAACGAAAAAAAGGGAAAATGTATAATAATAATTATAATATCCAAACTACTACGAATAATAATAATTGTAATAATATAATAATAATAAAAGATATAATAACCATAATAATAATAATAAAACTCAAATTAATTAATTTAATAATAATATAGCAAAAATAAACAAAGTGGGCCTAAATTGAATTGAACACAGGAGCTTTGAAGTAAATAAAAAATAAACAAAAGAGAGAAGGACCAAATCGCATGCGCGAATAACAAGAGGGACCAAAAAGGGAAATTATCCTCCTTCCAAAACGCTGCCGCTACAGTATACCACGCACACATACCTGCGCCGAAACTAAAAAAAAACTCATTTTTCCGACGATTTCAAAATGGGTACGTTTCTACCCCTTTTTCCGTATTTTCGCGTTTATTCTCAAAAACAAGTGTAAAAAAAATGAATAAAAAGAACACCTTGGATATTTTGAATCTGTCTCAAAGTTCTTTGCTTTTGTGTACTTGATTTCTCGTGTATTCGTGAATTCATCCGAAAAGAGAAGACAAAAAAACCCCACTTTACAAGGTTTTGAATGGCTTTTATAGTCAAATTTTACAACTTATTTGCAAGCAAGTGGAGTGATGGAGTTAGTGGGGTGGTGGAGTTAGTGGTCGGTTTAGTGGTCTAGTTGGGTTAGGGTTACTTGGGCTTGGTTAATTGGGTTTCGTTTGATTTTTTTTGTATAGGCGTGGGCCAAAATTGGGCTCTACACTTATTTTTTTCGTGCAATCACTAAAAAATAATAAAAAGGTAAGAAGTTTACCTGCGTTTTGACTTTAAAACAGAGAGATTTCGCTCTCTGGCCGTCGACCGCGACGACGCGTGCGGCGCGTGCCCACGAGTCCGATGATTGGAGCCTCGACGAAAGGATGAAAGGCATTCAGAGGATGTTTGAAGTTTTTAAAAAAAAAGTTTTAAATGTTTTTTTTTCCTGAAAATTACCTTATATAAGCCAAAGAAACGACGCCGTTTTGGTGTGGTCAGTTAATGACCAAAACGACGCCGTTTTAAGACTAGATCCGCACGTTGACCCGAAAACCCAGGGAGGATCCGCTCGTTTTTGTTAAAAGGGCTAATTGCCACTTAGGTCCTTCAGCTATTTTAATATTTTTAATTCGGTACAATTTGAATTTTTATTTTTTTATTAAATTAGCCCTTTTAAATTTATATTTTGTTTCAATTGATTTCTCGGGCTATTTGAAGGTCAATATCAGAACGGCGTCGTTTAGGAGACAAGGCATAATTGCCTAATAAGTCCCTAAGATGTGACGCGCGTTTTGATTTGATCCCTTTACATTTTTTTAGATTTTATTATTTGTTTATTTTTAAAACCTTTTTTTTATTTTATTTTTTATATTTTAACATTATATTAAATTGTTTTATCATATTAAAAATTCCATATTCTTTATTCTTTATATATTAATTTATTAATAGTATAAAATTCATATATATATTTATATGTATTATCCTTATATATTAAATTATTATTTATTATTTTATTTAGTTTAATATTATTTTTATTACATATTATGATTTATATATTAATTATTATATTATACATTTTTTAAAATTTGTATATTATACAGTATTATATTATATCATATATTATTTTTAAATTTTATTTTGTATAAAATCTATTTATATTATATAATATATTTTATTAAATTGCTTATTACATATGTAATTTTTAAGATTAGTGTATTATATATATGTTTTTATTTCATGTCCTTTTGTCCGAATTTAAAATTCTGATTTTAAAAAAACATAATCCTTTTATTGCATGTGGTTCTAATTTTTAATATATCTCTCCGCATTGCACTGCATGACCGTTGTGGTCGCACCCTTAAATGGGAGCGAGAAGCTATGCCTTCGTGAGGTTTTCACCTCCGCATGGGCTAGTGGATTGCTTCTGGGATACATCAGTACCTATGTCTTCGTGAAGTTTTCACTTCCGCATGGCCATAGGGAAATGTATTCCTCTGAACTGAACTCGGTCCCTATGAGCATATAATGGGTAAGGATCGAGGAATCTGCTGGTTCGGGTACCTCAACTTTAGAGATGAACCACATATAGGAAACCTAAGGGCTCACCCTAAGTAGAACTATACCAAGCCTTAGTGGTTATCTAGATAGGTGTTTGTTTATTATTTGCTTTATATTTTATTTCATAATACTAACTTGTTATGTTTTATTTTTTTCATGTCATTTCATATTTTAAGAGGTATCAATTCACGGTCAGTTTCTAAGTTAGAAAGCTGGTTATGGAGAAAGAATTCCTTGATAAAGTGGAAGACAATGCAGTCGTCCGCATATGGTCAGAGCAAAGGCAATTAGAAAAAGGGGATAGCCTAGCTGAGGGGTATATGTCGGAACTACGGAATTTCGCTCGTATCAGTGTCACGCAAAATGAGCTTCAGGAGTTGAAAGGAATATGAACCTAGTGGGATGATGAGGCAAAGCAACTGTTCTATCGTAATTATGGTGATCTACCTAACTTGCTTGACGTCAATGTAGATAGGTATCTGTTTCGAGAAATGACTCAGTTTTGGAATTTTGCTTATAGTTGTTTCTCTTTCGGGAAAGTAGATTTAGTGCCCACGGTGGAGGAGTATACGACCTTGCTTCACTGTTCGAGGATCTAAGTTAACAAAGCTTATTCTAGGGCTGCTAATGTCCTAACTTTTATGAAGAGGTTAATGAATATCACAGGGATGAGTGAGCAGTGGGTCTTGGCTAGAATTCAGGAGATATGTGAGGGTAAATGCATACCTTGGGTGAGTTTGAGGGACCTAATCCTAACACATCCAGACGTAAAGAAGAAGATTGACGTCTTTGCCTTGTGTATCTACGGTTTGGTAATCTTCCCTAAAGTTTTAAGACATGTAGATGAAGCAGTTACTGATCTATTCGACTGACTTGACAAAGGGTCACACCTGTACCTGCGATCTTAGCTGAAACGTTCAGATCATTAAATGCATGTCGGAGAGAAGGTGAAAGCAGATTCATTGGATGCACACAGTTGTTATTAGCCTGGTTCTATAGTCATTTCTGGAAAGTGGAGAAAGTTTCTTATCGGGTTTTCTCTGAGAATTACTCTCCTTTAAAAGAGATAGTGGCTACACCTAGGAGAGAAGACGTGTCCAAGGAAAACTGGATGGCACTCCTTCAAAATCTTCAAGAGGAAGACATCGAGTGGAGAGCTCATTGGATGATTCCCGACGAAATCCTTTATCAATGTGGGAGTTTTGACTGGGTTCCTTTACTTGGAATTTGGGGAGCCATTGGGTATGCCCCTTTCCTCGTGCTGAGGCAATATGGGACGAGACAGTTCGTACCAACGACATATGGGCTAGCTCAATGTGAGTTCTCATACAGAGGGGAAAATTATAAGAAGAGGGTTAAGGAGATTTCTGCTGCTTGGAATCAGATTTGTAGGATGAAGAGATTATCCGCAGGACCAATGACGACCCCAAAATACAGTGCATAGAGGATTAGAAGGATTAATGATAACATCCCCGAGCTGAATCCAGAAGGCGCCCGATCAAGAGAGGAATGCTTGCAAGTGGTCCGATCAGAGTTAGAAATTGTGAAACAATATTTCGAAAAGATGAGTTTAGAGCTTGGAAAGAGGATAGAGAAGTTGGAAGAAGAGAAAATGTATCTGAGGTTAGATGTGGATGTTCAGAAGTCAGAGGCTGAAAGACTAAGAAAAGGGAAGAAAAGGGTCGATGAAGATCTGAATGACTTAAAGACAGAATATAAGAAGTTGCGTCTGTCGACGAAAAATGTTGGATTGGGGAAGACTTCGAAACAATGACAACATGAGGTTCAAGAGGAAAAGGCTAAAGCTGACCATTGGGAGAAGAAGTTCCTAGAGATGCAAATGCAAAACGAGGCCCTAGAAAAGAGGTTAGCAGAAAGCCAAAAGGAAAAGAGTGGATTAAAAGCTAGAGTGGCTGAACTTGGACGGTCTCTTCATCACCATCGAAGCCGTAATTCTGCGATCGAGCTAAAGTTAAGTCTGAACAAGATTGAGGAAATGAAGGGTAAGATCGAAGAGTTAGAATCGGCATTGCATAACTGTGAACTTCGGATCGAGCTTCTTGAAGCAAGAGAAGGGCATTAGAAGGAAGAGCTCCACCATTATCACGATCAAGTTAGAAGTCGGGATTATCTTATGGGTGAAACAATAGTCCATATTCAAGAGGTAGCTGATCACCTACAGACTTTGGCAATACAGGCTGATACATTGAGCACAAAGTATGAGCAACAGTCAGATCGCGGCCAAGAGTTAGCTTTGTTGTTTAGGAAAATTAGAACTTTGGGCCTTAGGGCGAAAGCATATTTGTAATCTGTTTTATGTAAAGGATTTTGTTTTCTAATAAAGTTTTCTAAAATGAAGTTGAATCAGAATCGATGCCTCTTTGCATTCATGCATTTGCACTACATCATATCATATGCATTTAAGTCCATAGAGAGATCCTAATTAGTTGAAATTATCAGAGAGAGAGAGAAAAAAGAAGAAAAATCTGGAAACTGAGCACCACTACGGTACACGTGACAAAACAAAGAAAATGGATTAAATACTTGAACAATTCCAAAGGGACATGCAAGACCAGATGCAAGAGCAAATGGCAAAGCTCCAACAAGAAATGAGAGACCAAATGTTGGAAGTTCAAAGGAACATGATGGCTCAAATGGCCCAGATACTGAACGGGGCGATGGACAAAGGAAAAGGTCCCATGGCTATTGCTGGAGAAGAGAGTGAAGGCATTCCTCCAGGTTTTACCCCACCATATGCGCCAGCACAGCCTGAAAAGTATCCCCAAAGGCCATCTGTCACGATTAGGCCTCAACAGGGGCAAGCTGATACTAGACCGCCCATGAACTTCCAAGTTGGCTCAGGATCTAACCTAGGAGATAACCCTGCTAACCCCGTTATCCCTAATTTAGATATAGCAGAAAAGGAAGGGATAAGAACTGAATCCTCGAGGCAGTTAGAGGATCGCTGTAGATGGTTGGAGGAAAAGTTCAAGGCTCTGGAAAATGCTTATCATCATCATGGTATTGACGTAAAGGACTTGAGTTTGGTTCCAGATTTGGTGCTTCCTCAAAAATTCAAGATGCCAGAATTTGAAAAGTACAACGGGACTACCTGCCCTGAAGCCCACATCACTATGTTCTGTAGACGGATGACTGGCTACGTGAATAATGATAAACTTTTGATTCATTGCTTCCAAGACAATTTAGTGGGGGCAGCATCCAGGTGGTACAATCAACTCAGCCGTGCTAGGGTTAGCTCCCGGAGAGACCTAGCCCAAGCCTTCATGAAACAATATAATCATGTTACAAACATGACGCCTGATAGAATCATGTTGCAAAATATGGAAAAGAAATCGAATGAAAGCTTCAGGCAGTACGCGCAAAGATGGAGTGAAGTTGCCATGCAAGTTCAACCACCTCTCCTAGAGAAGGAAACCACCATGCTTTTTATCAACACCTTGAAAGCTCCGTTCTTCACCCACATGATAGTAAGTACTATCAAGAGCTTTGCGGATATAGTGATGGCAGGAGAAATGATAGAAAATGCCATAAAGAGGGGCAAGATTGAAGCGGAGGAAACCACTAGGAGGTCTACTTCTAGGAAAAATGACAATGAGGTGAATAATACGGGTACATACAACCAAGGGTACTCAAAGGCAATCACTGTTAACCAGCCAAAGGTAGTTACGATTGGGCAACAAGGGTCGACCAGACAAGAATCAGGCGCAAGGCAAAATTCTAAAAAGCTCCAATTTACGCCAATCTCAATGACGTATAAGGAGCTATATCAAAGTTTATTTGACGCGCATGTGGTGTCCCCATTTTATCTAAAACCGTTACAGCCTCCACATCCTAAATGGTATGACTCAAATGCTCAATGTGATTACCATTCGGGAATATCAGGGCATCTAATAGAAAACTGCACTACCTTCAAAAAGGTAGTAGAGAGGCTCATCAAAATGGGGATCGTGAAGTTCGATGATACACCTAGTACAGAGAACCCATTACCCAACCACGGGGATAAGGGGATAAATACGATCGGTGAAAAGGTCGTGAGAAAGATCAAGGGGGATATCTCAGAGGTGAAAACCCCGTTTAAAATAATTTGGAAAGAAATTATAAGAAGAGGTTTGGTAGAATCAGATCATGTGGAAGGATGTGAAGAACTAAGGGACTACTGTGAGTTCCACAAAGCAGAGGGGCATGAGATCCAGGAATGTGTTGAGTTTAGGATTTTAGTGCAAAGCCTTATGGATAATAAGGAAGTAGAGTTTTATGAAGAAGGCTCAGAGGGAGGAAACATATATGCAATCGAAGGAGAATTGACGAAGTAAAAAGTCAATTACCCAAGGATTATTATCTCCTGACTAAGAAGTGCAGAGGACGGAGCACAAGTGGCGCCTAAAGTCGTAATTTAAAAACCTGTTTCCTTTCCTTACAATGATAACAAAATGGTACCTTAGAATTACGACTGTAACGTGACAATACCGGGAGTGGAAGGCTCAGTCAGCACTTCTGAGGAAGTCCAAAATGAAGGGTCCTACACACGTAGTGGAAGGCGTTACGATTCAGGAAATGTCAGAATAGAACCAGAAAAGTCAAAGACTGTGGTAGTTGAACGAGAAAAAGGACCTCAGGCCCTTATTAATGAACCAGTGAAAGAAGAAGAAGCTAAAGAATTTCTCAAATTCTTGAAAGCATAGTGAATACAAAGGTGGTAGAACAATCACAAGAAACAACCGCTCGCATATCAAGATCGGCACTTCTTTTAAGTTCAGAAGTACATCGTGAGGTATTGATGAAAGTACTGAACGAGACTTATGTTACTAAAGATATATCTGTCAATAAACTTGACCGATTGGCTAGTAATATAAGTGCTGACAATTTCATTTACTTCAGTGATGATGAAATTCCACCAGGAGGTATGGGATCGACCAAAGCTCTGCACATCACTACTCGTTGTAAGGGATACACTCTGTCAAGTGTGTTAATTGACAATGGATTAGCCTTGAATGTCTTACGATTGTCCACGCTGAAGAGGTTGCCGATAGAAAGTTCTCAAATGAAGACATGTCAGAACATAGTGAGAGCATTTGATGGCACCGAGAGAAGAGTGATGGGAAGAATTGACATACCGTTGCTAATTGGGCCAAACACATATGAAGTGGATTTTCTGGTGATGGATATCAAGCCCTCATACAATTGCTTGCTGGGAAGGCCCTGGATTCATTTGGCGTATAAAGGTGCCTCATCATTGCACCAAAAATTGAAGCTGGTGACAGAAGGTCGGCTAGTTACCATAAACGCGGAGGAGGATATCATAAACACTGTTACCAACGACGCGCCATATTTAGAGGCGAGTGAATAAGCAACTGGATGCTCTTTCCGATCTTTAGAGTTCGTGAATGTAACACTCATCTTAGAAGGGAATGAAGTTCCAGTGCCTAAAATATCCAGGACCACGAGAATAGGCCTACAAATGATGATGGGGAGAGGAGCCTTACCGGGAAAAGGACTGGGTAGACATCTTCAAGGAGAGACTCAGGTTCCAATGCTGAAAGAGAAGAGAGACCGCTTTGGCTTTGGTTTTAGGCCAGATGCCAGACAAAAGAAGAGGGAAATAGAGAAAAAGCAAGAAAGAAGAAGAGCACGGTTGAATGGGGAGGAAGTCAAGTGGGAATCGATGACATTCCCCCACATATCCCAAACCTTTGTATCTGGAGGGATAATTCACCCTGCGAAAGGGTTATTGGAAAATCCTCACATTAATTCCATACACGAGGAAGGAGCTGAGCAAGGAAATCTGTTGGGCATTCACCCTTATGAACCTGGAAGCGTTTTGGACAATTGGACTGCAGAGGAACTTCCTGTAGTTTTTAGAGATTATACAGAGTAATATTCAGAACGCACTTGTTATTTTTAAGCCTAGGAACAATAAGATTTCTTTTGTGAAATAGGCTCATGTTCAAACATTTTTGCTTCAATAAAATACATCTTTAATGACCAATTCTGGCAAATATTCTTTCATTTTTTTTATTCTTTTGATTTTCTAATTTCATTCCAAATTTTTTATTCTCATTCATATCATGTGAATAGTTGTCCTCGAATTCATTTGTTCTTTGTATATTTTTTGGTGCCCACCACAAGTCCCTAGATATCAATGATATGAGCAACGATACTACAGATCCCGAGGTCTATTTTGAGCAAGACATGTGTTTAGAGGAATCTCAGGATTTTGAAAGTGACAGAGATTGTGACTTATCTCCAGATTTGTTAAGAATGGTAAAACAAGAGGAGAAACAAATTTTACCCCATGAAGAGGAGGTAGAGAACATAGCTTTGGAGGAAGGAAAGGTTGTGAAAGTTGGAACGCGTATAGCCGAGGAGACGAAACAATACCTTGTTGAGTTGTTACGGGAATTCAAGGACGTCTTTGCATGGCCATACCGAGATATTCCTGGTCTAAGTACTGATATTGTGGTGCATCGCCTTCCCATAAGAGAATAGTGCAAGCCAGTTCAGCAAAAGCTACGAAGGATGAGGCCGGATGTGGTGTTGAAGATAAAGGAGGAAGTCAAGAAACAGTTTGATGCTGGCTTTTTACAAGTGGTCAAATACTCAGAGTGGGTTGCCAATATTGTACCTGTTGCTAAGAAGGATGGAAAGGTTCGGATGTGTGTAGACTACAGGGACTTAAATAGAGCCAGCCCAAAGGATAATTTCCCTCTGCCTCATATTGACACGTTGGTGGATAATACGGCGGGATTCTCACTGTTTTCCTTCATGGATGGTTTTTCGGGATACAACCAGATCAAGATGCACCCTGAGGATATGGACAAAACTACTTTCATAACATTATGGGGTACCTTTTGTTATAAAGTAATGCCATTCGGACTGAAGAATGCAGGAGCGATATATCAAAGAGCCATGGTAACTTTGTTCCATGACATGATGCACAAAGAGATTGAAGTATATGTTGATGATATGATTGTCAAATCTCGAACAGAAAGGGAACACATTAAGGTTTTGAAGAAATTGTTTTTGAAGTTGAGAAAATTTCAATTGAAACTCAACCCGGCAAAGTGTACTTTCGGAGCTCGGTCAGGAAAATTACTGGGTTTCGTGGTTAGCGAGAGAAGAATCAAAGTTGACTCAAATAAGGTTAAAGCAATACAAGAATTGCCTCTACCACGTACTCAAAAGGAAGTTCGAGGTTTTCTTGGAAGATTAAATTATATTGCTCGGTTTATTTCACAGTTAACCAAGAAATGTGATCCCATATTTCGTCTTCTCAAGAAGCACAACCAAGGTGTATGGGACGATGAGTTCCAGAAAGCTTTTGACAAAGTCAAACAATATCACAAACGCGCCCAAAGACTATCTCCGCTTAATCCGATAGACCAATCGACATCAGATCTGCTCGGTGTTCAATAACTCCATGGGATGTGTGCTTGGCCAACATGATGAGTCAGGAAGAAAAGAAAAGGTGATATAATATCTCAGTAAAAATTTCACTGAATGTGAAATGAGATATTCGTCGATTGAAAAATTGTGTTGCACCTTGATTTGGACAACTCGGAGATTGAGACAATACATGCTATATCATACTACCTGGTTAATTTTGAAGCTTGATCCATTAAAGTATATGATGGAGTCCACTGCTTTGAATGGAAGGATGGCAACGTGGCAGATTTTACTGTCTGAGTTCGATATAGTCTATGTAAGCCAAAAGGCTATAAAAGGGAGCGCAATAGCAGAATTTTTGGCTAGCAGAGCTTTGGAGGATTATGAACCATTAAGCTTTGATTTCCCTAATAAAGAGCTAACGTATGTGGAAACTTCTAAAGAATGTTCGTGGAATCTAAATTTTGATGGAGCATCAAATGTTGTGGGAAATGGAATTGGGGCAATCTTGGTGTCCCCTAGTGGTGATCATTATCCATTTACATGCAAATTGGATTTTGATTGCACAAACAACATGGCAGAGTATGAAGCATGCATCATGGGAATTTGAGCAGCTTTAGAGCGTAATATCAGAGTGTTAGAAGTATATTGAGATTCTGCACTAGTTGTTTACCGGCTTAAAGGTGAATGGGAGACGAGAGATCCCAAACTGATCGATTATCGAAAGATAGTTTTGGGTTGATTGAGGAGTTTGACGACATCACTTTTAATTATCTTCCACGTGATGAAAATCAGATGGCAGATGATTTGGCAACCCTGGCTTCTATGATCAAAGTGAACAAACCAGAGGATATGAGACCCATTCAGATGAGTATTTTCGAAGTTCCAGCTCATTGTTATAACCTGGAAGAGGAGGAAAAAGATGACCACCCTTGGTATCATAACATATTGCGATACGTAAAAAATTGTGAATATCCAGAGCATGCAACTGAGAATGAGAAAAAGGACATTAAGAAGATTGGTCTCTGACTATGTTTTAGATGGGGATATCTTGTACAAAAGGAGAAAATATCAAGTACTATTGAGATGCGTTGATGCTGTTGAAGCTAGGAAAATCCTAGAAGAAGTTCATGAGGGCGTTTGTGGAACACATGCTAATGGATTCACAATGGCCAGGCTGATAATGAGATTTGGATATTATTGGTCCACCATGGAAGGAGATTGTATCAACTATGCCAAGAGATGTCACAAATGCCAGATTTATAGAGACAAAATTCATGTGCCTCCGTCACCTTTGCATGTTATGACTTCTCCATGGCCTTTTTCCATGTGGGGCATGGATGTCATTGGGCCGATCTCACCGAAAGCTTCGAATGGACATCGACTCATTTTTGTGGTAATTAACTACTTCACGAAATGGGTAGAGGCTGCTTCATACGCTAGCGTTACTAAGTCAGAAGTTAGTCGATTCTTGAAGAAAGAGATTATTTGTCGATATGGGATGCCCGAGAGGATTATATCAGATAGTGCAATGAACTTAAACAATAGCACGATAGCAGAAGTTTGTAGTTAATTTGGGATCAAACACCACAACTCGTCTTCGTATCGTCCAAAGATGAATGGGGCAGTGAAGGCGGCCAATAAAAACATCAAGAAGATAGTAGGAAAAATGACTGAGACTTATAAGGATTGGCATGAGAAATTACCATTTGCACTCTCTGCTTATCGGACATCAGTCAGAACCTCTACTGGAGCAACTCCTTTCTCATTGGTCTACAGGATGGAAGCAGTTCTTCCTATTGAAGTGGAAATACCTTCTCTTGAGTTTTGTCGAAAATAAAGTTAGACGGTTTAATGGATCCAGGCTCGATATGATCAGTTGAACTTGATTGAAGAAAAGAGGCTAAGGGTTATTCGTCATGGTCAGATGTACCAGAAACGAATGATGCGAGCCTATAATAAAAAAGTTCACCCAAAAGAGTTTCATGAGGGGGACCTTGTACTGAAAAAGATCCTTCCCATACAAAAGGATTTCAGAGGAAAATGGATGCCGAATTGGGAAGGACCATACGTGGTGAAGAAAGCTTTCTCTGGAGGAGCACTGATCTTGACCGAAATGGATGGGAAAAGCTTACCTAATCCTGTGAACTCGGATTCAGTCAAAAAGTATTTTGCTTGAAAATGAGAAGAGGCCAAAGTGAAAACCCACAAAGGGCGCTTTGAAACTTCTTAAAAAAAGAAAAAAAAAAGAAAAAGATGAGAGGCCTAGGCGAAAACCCGCAAAGGGCGCCTTGAGACCAAAGGGGTTTTGAGTTGAAAACCCGAAAAGGGCGGCTCAAATTCTGAATGGACATGCAGTGATCTTGCTATACCTAAATCAACAAGAAATGAAGTAGGTTGCATATCGGGGCATCAACAAAGTACTTTGGGTCTTCTAAGCACATGTTAAGCACAAAGCAGTCTTCATGGAGTTTGTATACAGGAGCTCAATCTGCGATATCTAGGGCATCTGATTTTTGTCTTATTCATTTTACTATCTTTGGATTCTTTTTCTTCTCAAAGATATGTTCCCAGTTAATTTCCTTTGTATCATTGATAATTCATTTAACTCTCTTTGAAATTAATTTATTTGTTACCCATTATTCATAAGCATGTTGCATTGAAATAATAATTGATGAACTAATAAATTCACAAAAGAAGTTTTACATATTACGTTGGAAATTTCTAGATAAAACAAGAAACCGAAACAGGACAATTTTTTAGAATTTCCATATTTGAGAAAGAGGAGTCTTGATGGAGACTATTTCTCTGAATTTTTTGTCCAATAGACAATTTTTTCGGAGAATAGTAGGACAGACCAATTTGACGGGGAAAGATTCAAAAACCCTAAATTGTGGTGGAATGAATCGAAGTTGAAACAAGTCCTGTATCCTTAAAGTTGCAATAGGGATGGACAGAAAAAAATTGTAATTCCTGGGAGGATGGTTTGAAGTTGATATACGACCCGTGTCTCAAGGTTCAAGAGGAATGGGCCCTAAAATTTCCATGGGGCAAATTATATGAGCAAGAAAATAATACTTCAAGGGGAATGAAGATGAAACCTTGACGGATAAATGAGTGATAACACCTTAAGTAGGAATCATACCCATATCATTTTTGCATTCACATATCATAGCATGTCTAAATAGGAGCATTTGACTCATTTCGATCATGGCATCCTAATCATTCAGCATAAGCATATACCCATTCTACAGGTTATGTCCTTTAGAGGACAATGTAGTAGGGTAGATTGAAAATAGCAGATCTGGCATTCCTGAGTTTGCAGGAAGCAGATCGAAGACATCAGATCTTGTCTTCTTGAGTTTGCAGTGAAGCAGATCGAAAGTGTCACCGCATTCCCGAAGTTTTCGTGAGCAGATTGAAGGTAGCAGATCCGCATTCCCGGTTGCGGAAGCGGTCGAAGACGCCGATCCGCATCCCTTAGTTTGCGAAGGGAGCAGATTAAAAATAGCGAGATCCGGCATTCCCGAGATTGCAAAGATGAAGCGGTCGAAGACATCATCCGCATCCCTAAGTTTGCAAATGGAGCAGATCGAAGATACTAACTGCATCCCCGAGTTTGCGATGGAGCAGATTAAAAATAGCAGATCTGGCGTTCTCGAGATTGCGATGAAGCGATTGAAGATACTAACTGCATCCCCGAGTTTGCAAAGTGGAGCGATTAAAAATAGCGATCCGTGTACCTGAAGTTGCAAAGAAAGCGATTGAAGATACTAATTTGGCATTCCCGAGTTTGCAAAGGAGCAGATTAAAAATAGCAGATCCGCATTCCCGAGATTGCAATGAAGCAGATCGAAGACATCAGTCTGGCATCCCTGAGTTTGCAGTGGAGCAGATCGAAGACAACAGATTTGGCATTCCTGAGTTTGCAGCGAAGCAGATCAAAGATACTAGTCTAACCTCCCCGGTTGCAAAGTGGAGCAGATTAAAAGATAGCGGATCTCGCTTCTCCCGTTTGCGATAAAGCGATTGAAGCCATCAGACTTATTTCTAAAAATTGAAATCAAGATGAAGTTCCAATACCGCTGAAGTTGCAAAGTGGAGTTGGAAGCCATTTGAAGAGGACGTAGACCGAGAAGTCGAGGCTCGGCCAAGACCGGGCAAAACTAGTCCTTTTATAGTCTTTGCTCCATTCGCGTTTCACGACGATGAGTAAAGAGGGGCAGCTGTAATTGGCCCATTTTGCCCGGGCCCGTGAAAACCAAAACCAAAAATAAACAAATAAAATAAATAAATAAAATAAAATAAAAAATATATCAAATGTCCATTAATACAGTCCATTTAAAAAACCATTTACAGGCCCAAATATTACCAGAAGCCCAATACTTAAACAAACTAACCTAACAAAGACCCAAAACCCAATTATCTCAGACCTGATCCTAAACAGATTACCCAGCAACCCAAACTAAACCCGATTAGCCCACTTACACATTTAGCCCAAAGCTAAACAGACCCAACCTAAACATAAGCCCATGTGACCCAAATGGCTTGCGGACGCAGGAAACCCTAGGTTTCCATTGCACCGTAAGCACCCTAATAGCCTCGATACCCAGCAGCCCTTCTTCGCGCCGAGGCCCCTAATCGCGCCGCAAGTCGCGCCTAGTCATCGCCAGAATCCTCGTCGCCGATCTGCAAATAAGGAAAGGACAACAACAAAAGGAAAGAAAGAAATGGCAGAAACAGAAAGAAATTTTTTGTATTTATTTCTAGTTTATTTTTTAGGGTTATAAATAACCCTAATGAACTTGTAAAGACAGGAACACACAGACGATACACACAGAGACAAAGATACATACAGAAACAAAAATATACGAAAATAAAATACAGAGATTTCTTTTAGCAGAGGTGATTTTCCTGTTATTTTATTTTGTTTATTTTAGATCTATGCTTATTTTTTTCGTGCAATCACTAAAAAATAATAAAAAGGTAAGAAGTTTACCTGCGTTTTGACTTTAAAACAAAGAGATTTCGCTCTCTGGCCGTCGACCGCGACGACGCGTGCGGCGCGTGCCCACGAGTCCGATGATTGGAGCCTCGACGAAAGGATGAAAGGCATTCAGAGGATGTTTGAAGTTTTTTTAAAAAAAAAGTTTTAAATGTTTTTTTTTCCTGAAAATTGCCTTAAATAAGCCAAAGAAACGACGCCGTTTTGGTGTGGTCAGTTAATGACCAAAACGACGCCGTTTTAAGACTAGATCCGTACGTTGACCCGAAAACCCAGGAAGGATCCGCGCATTTTTGTTAAAAGGGCTAATTGCCACTTAGGTCCTTCCGCTATTTTAATATTTTTAATTCGGTACAATTTGAATTTTTATTTTTTTATTAAATTAGCCCATTTAAATTTATATTTTGTTTTAATTGAGTCCTCGGGCTATTTAAAGGTCAATATCAGAACGGCGTCGTTTAGGAGACAAGGCATAATTGCCTAATAAGTCCCTAAGATGTGACGCGCGTTTTGATTTGATCCCTTTACATTTTTTTAGATTTTATTATTTGTTTATTTTTAAAACCTTTTTTTTATTTTAGTTTTTTTTATATTTTAACATTATATTAAATTGTTTTATCATATTAAAAATTCCATATTCTTTATTATTTATATATTAATTTATTAATAGTATAAAATTCATATATATATATTTTATATGTGTTATCCTTATATATTAAATTATTATTTATTATTTTATTTAGTTTAATATTATTTTTATTACATATTATGATTTATATATTAATTATTATATTATACATTTTTTTAATTTGTATATTATACATTATTATATTATATCATATATTATTTTTAAATTTTATTTTGTATAAAATCTATTTATATTATATAATATATTTTATTTATATTGCTTACTACATATGTAATTTTTATGATTAGTGTATTATATATATGTTTTTATTTAAAATTATTATATACTATTTACTAATTACTTTTATTATATATAATCATTTATATATGTATTAAATTATTAAATTTATTAAATTATTAAATTATGTATTTGTTATTAGTACTCTTTTTTTTTCCTTTAATTTTTTTATATTGTTTATATATATATATATAAAATCATTTTAAAAATCGTTATATTATTTTATTTTTTATTCAATGTTAAAATATATCATTCCCTTTTCATTTGATTTTGTTATTTCGTGAAGATCTTAATTATCGCTACTTATTTTATATCCCATGTTTATTTATTTATGTTTCTTTAATCGTTTATTATTGCTTAACGTAATTCTTTATTTATTTATTCATGTTATATTATTCTTTAATTATTTATTGTTAATATAATTTGTAGTTATGTTGAATTGCTATTAAGTATGTATGTTGTAATATCTTACTCAAATCATTGTTTTATAAAAACATTTTTTAACGCATTTTATTCAAATATTAAAACAACGATATATGATATTTGAGGACTTCAAGAGAAATTATACCCTAACTTACTGGGTTTTAATTTTTCTCGTAGAACTTAAAGTATCAAGTATCCTTTTTTTTAAACTTACAAACTTCAGCTCAAAACTTATTCTCGGGAATTCAAAACGTTATATCCTAACTTACTGGATATAATGTTTTGTGTCTCATGATAAGAATTTTCTGAATGAAGGTGAGCCTAGTTTCGAAGCCATGAGAGGTTATATCCTAACTTACTGGGTATAACATTTCATTTCTTTGAGATAGGTAAGTCTTGGTTTTCTTTCTAATAAAAGGATCATATTTTAAATTTTTTTTCAAATTTTCAACATTAGGACATGATTTTATCAATTAGGTACCAATTTTTGGGCGTTATGAGGGTGCTAACCCTTCCTCATACGTAACCGACTCTCGAACCCGTTTTCTTGTATTTCGTGGACCAAAATCAATGTTTTGAAATAAAACGTTTTACAAGGTGATCCAATCACACCTAAGTAAAAAAGGATTGGTGGCGACTCCCATTTCCGTTTTTTAAGTCGAGACCCGTTTTTTTTCAAAACTTAAAAATAGTTTCGACAACACCATCATGATGTCATCATCTAAAAAATATATTATAAATTAATAAAAATATTTTTAAAAATTATTTTCATTTTTTTATTATTTCCTTCCTTTTCCCGTATTGCTTTCTTCCTTCTTCCTCATCACTTTGCCTTTTTCTTTTTTGAGTTCTTTCAACATTTCTGAATTGCTTTGAAAAGAAATTTAAGAACATTTCTAGGTTTTTTTTTTCTTATTCCTTCTTTTTTTCAGTAATTCTTTTCTTCTTCCTTCTTCCTCTCGTCACTTTTCCTTTTTTTTTCTGGGTTCATTCAACATTTCTAGGCCAGAACATTAAAACAATAAAAATTTGTAATCAAAAATTTTTTGGGTTCATTCAACATTTCTCGCACTGAAAAGAAAAATTACAAAACTCATCAATCCATTAAAACACAAAATCTAGAACATCACAAACACATTAGAACACCCATCAGTCGATTAAAAAAATCAAGAAAATTAACATAACAAACAAAATCCATTAAAAAATTAACATAACAAACAAAAATCCATCAATCTATAAGAACACAACCAAAAAAAAGAAAATGATGAGAAACAAATCAAAACCAAGACCCATTTCAAGTTTTTGGGTTCTTAAGATTTAGGCTACGGTCGATAAATCCAAATGGTCAAGACGTTGGACGCGGTGAAGAGAAGCCACGATCAAAGTTCCATGATTATTCAACGGTGGTGGCTCAGTTTGACGTCGAAGAGCAGCGGCAGTGAAGCGATGACCAGAGGCTTTGAAAACAAAAATAAAGTAGAAAAAAATAGGAGTGGAAGCAGTAAAGAGAAAGGAAAGTTGTTCAGTACTTCTTTGATTAGTGAGGAAACAGAAACAGGCGGTGATGGCATCGGAACAAGGTGATCGGCAGAGGAGAATCCCAACTAGATTTCAAGGAGTTCTCTATGAAAACAAATCAAAAATGAAAGATCAAGAGGAAAACTTTGACTAGTGCCATTATTTGGAACGGAGAACGAACACCGGTTACAGCGTAAAGTGCGGCTGTGGTGCATGCCAGCGACAGGTAAGGTTTGGAAAGAGAAGAGGAGAAAAAGAAGAAAATAAATAATAAAAGAAAATGGAAACTGGAACAGGATATGAAATGGAAAGGGAAAGAATAAAAGAAAAGGGAAAAGAAAAATAAAGAAAAAGTGAAATAGAAAAATAAAGTCATCATGCCACGTGTCACAATCTTGTTATGCCACCTGTTTCATATTTAACGGTGTTAAAAAAAAGTACCAAACTAGTTGACGGAGAAAAAGTTCGGGTATCAATCTAAGACAAAAAAACCTTAAGTACCAATCTGGGAGAAGTGGACAAGTTCAGGTACCAATCTTATATTTAACCCTTAAATTTATCATTATGTCAATTATAATTGATAATTATGTAAATGAGATTAAATTATTATGGAATTCAAACCCATATCACAATGCAGAAATTGTAATTCCAAGCTATACCTTATTATTTATGGTACAATTTTTTTCAGAAAGAACGTGTGGAAAATTTATATTATTATGAATTAAATTATTAGATCTATTATACAACCTCCACACATTAGCCTCAAATGTCACCTTGTTAGGCACACATTCGCTACCAGCAACCTCCGTTAGAAGTAAAACTAGTTGGCACCTAACACCTAAGACCCTTCAATCATGATGAGACAACCATCAATTGTTAAGCCACCCACATTGTCACATCATTGATCTACAAGATCATATCGCTGCCTTTACAATGGCATAAGAATGTGACTTATTCGCCAATGAGATGTTTACACATGGCATCCCATACCTCTTATATAAAAACCCTCTCACCTCAATAAAAAGGGGATAGATAATTTTCTCTCTCTCGACTCCTTTAACAATCTCTCTCTCAAATTTCTCCGCCCTCCAAAGGTGACTCACCTTGTACCTTCGCCAAGCTCTTCCCTTGTTGATTATTATTATCAACAATTGGTACTGTGAGCATGAACACTCAAGGCTCATCCAGATTCATATATCATTATCGTTAGAAAGGAGAACCCCCATCCTAAGTAGCGACAACTTGTAAGAAATCTCATCCAAGACCAACCCTAGACTAGTACATGAGAATTGACCCAAGATCTCCAGTATGCATATCGAAACATGTACCCGTAGTATTACCAGTTTCCACCACCCTGGTACTACAACCAACACACTCAAAGCCATGCTAGTACCCCACAAGGTGATCAAAACTCTCAGAATCCTCATTTAGGCTTTTTGTAGCTTACAGAAATGCAAGAAAAAGTGAAGGCACCTGAGGAGCAATTGTTATCACAACAAAAAAAATCCTTTACCAAGAATATTAAAGGCTTTTCCAAGAACAGAAAGAGCGATGGTGTTAGATGGACTAGACGAATGAATGAAATAAGTAAATTATTGAAAAGCTAAGGGCAATTAGAAACGCTCAAAGGCAGAACCCTTAAAATTAGGAGGATGAGACTATGCAATCATTTCATATGGGATAGTGGAGTTCGTAACATAATGATTATGTGGCGTGTAATAGCCCATTTTTAGAAGTGTTGGAAATTTTGTTTCGGGACCACAGTTTTGACCTGTGAGCTCATAAATATTATTTATTTAATATTTATGAGGTCATTATAGTGTCATATTTAATTTTCTCACGTAATTTTGATGTTTAGTTAGTTAATTAAGGAAAAATGACTAAATCGTAAAAACCATAAAAGTTAATCAATGTTGGTTTTTATTAGCTAAAATGCTTAATTGGTTAAAATGGGAGGATTTATATGGTAATTAGACCCTAATGAAACCTAATGGACAGTTATTGGATGTTTTAATTAAAAATACATTAGATAAAAATGTTAATTTAATAAACAAAGGTAAATAAAATAATAAAACAAAAGAAAGAATCGTCAGCTTCTTCATTTTGTTTTAACTCCCATCGAAAATCCATTGTTGTTAGTCTCCAACGTTTAGCCAAGCTAAGAATTTTGCATGTAAGTGAAATTTCCACCCATTTTTCATGAATTTTATGTTTTTGATATCATTGTAGCTTAATCTAGCTAACATAAGGACTACTTTGAATTTCTATTAAAGTTTTGAAAAGTTACCATTGTTATTCTTGAAGGTTTTTAGATGTTAATGCTTGAGTTTGAAGCTTGATAATGATTTAAGACTATTTCGTAAAGTGATTTTGAGTAGTTTTGAGTTTAGGGACTAAAATGATAAAATGTTGAAATTGGCTTGGTTTTCTTGTGAAATTTCAGTACTAGAGGGCTGATTAAGGATGGATATGAAATCGAAATGTTCGTTCTGGGATTAATTGTGAAAATAAGCTTGTTTCGATTTTAAGGACTAAATTGAACCAAGTGCAAAACTTTAGGGGAATTGTGAAAAATGTAAATAGGAACTCATATGCATCAATTAAGTGTTATAATATAATTGAGGCTGATAAATTGAAATAAAATTACTATTGTAACATCCTAAATTTTTGGGCCTATGCGTTTAATGGGTGGATATGTTTAATGTGTTAATTTAAGTGTTAGGGGTCCAAATTGGGCTCAGGCTTAGGTAGAGGCCTTGATTAAAATTATCTGTTTGGGCATTATAGGGTTTAAAAGGTAGTATCTATGTTTAAAATATGTGGATAATAAGCAGATAAAGGCTATTATTTAGGAATTTTAATGATTAAAATATGTGGATAATATGCTGATAAAGGAGGAGGAGTTAGAGATAATTAAGTCTCTTTTAGATGAGCTAGTAGATTAAGATAAAGAAGAAAAGATAGGACTTATCTCATAAGGTTAGGTAAGTGCCAAATTTCTATAAATAGGGGAATATCTCTTCAATTTTGGCATTTGGGTTTTTCTCTCATTCTTTTCTCTTCTTCTCTGAGTAAAAGCCGAAAACTCCTAAAGTTCCATCTTCTTCTTCATTCTCTACAAAAGTCGAAATCTCTAAGCCTATTCCCTCATCTTCACTTTGATTCAAAAGCCGAAACTCTTTCCATTCTTTTTCTTCCTAGCCGAAATCTTCAAGTCTCTTCCTTGTTTTCTTTTCTTCTTCTCTTTTCCCGGTCAGAAACCGAAACTCCTCACTCAAGTATTTTAAAAGCCAAAGACACATCAGCCTTCTCTTGTTCATACTTTTTTCGGGATTTTCCTAAAAGCCAAAATCCCTAGATCTCATCTCCTGTGATTGCCGAATTACTTCTGTGGTGCCTACTTGTGCCGAAATCTGAAGGGAACTTTAGTGGAGTCAATCGCATAGATCTCTAAGTTATAGAATCGTGTTACTTTCGGGATTTCAAGGTAAGGGATCTATTAGTTTTAACGTATAATTTGGGATTTATTAACCTTGGCCGATTGTTGAAGGGGCTAAATCTTTGTGTGTTTTTTCGCTTTTGAGCAAGGCTTTACATTAAGGATAATAGACCCGGATAGCAAGGACATCGACTAAGAATATTGGATTTCGCGATATCAGGTGTGTAATACTTCCCCACCATCTAGATCTGATTGTTAATGTATGCTCATAAGTTTATATGTTGTGATAAATACGATATCTCGGTTTAATGTTGGAAACCCGAAAGGGTGAAGCAAATCACCAGTCGTTGAATGTTTGACTTTATATGATAAAAGCATATTGATTTTATGACCGCATGGGTTGGGTTGATGAAAGGAGGAAGTTATACGTTATATGTGTAGCGGTTTATACCGTGATCTCGTTATATGTTGTAGCAACTAATGCCGTGATTCATTATAAGGGCTTCGCCATAATATGTTGATGAGCAAAGATGACCGCCATCTTGGCGTGTAGCGGTGTGGGTCGATTGTAGAAATCCCCAATGGTGTGAATGGTCGGATGCGGGGCGTGTAGCGGATGGAAACCTAGGCAAATGGGTTGGGCCTTGTATATTATTTGTTGTTTTTTTTTTATAAATGGAATTATTAATCTGCTTATGGGCCTAAGGCCAAAATCTAGTGGTGCATGAGGGTTGCACATCGAGTCTCGCGACTCACCCTATTAATTAACCTTTCAGTGATACCTAGTGCTTCGACCCGGCCGAGAGGAACGCAAGGTGGCCATGCAAAAGACCAACTGGATCCAAAGAAAAAGTCTCAAGTTAATACTTTATATTTTTAATTAATGGATTTTAAATCTCGTTGTAATAAGGCTATGGGCCACTAGTTTATGTTTTGTTTTATTTTGAGCTTTAATTACTTTTAGTTATTTAAATTCTTATTGAACTAATGTATCTATTTAAATTTGGGTTTTTTTTTTAATTTATAAAGGCATATTTTATTTAAACTATCAACTATTAAATTTCTCTCGAATAAGAAGATAAACTTTAGAAAAATATTTTTTCTAAAAATACGACATGATCTTCCAAAATTTTTAGTGACATACCAGTTCCGGTCGTGGTGTTTGGGCCGGGTTTGGGGTGTTACAAATTGGTATCAGAGCTCGGTTCAAAACTCGGCTCTGGGGGTTTTTTCAGGCTCAAAACGTTTTCTAAAGTTGGATTTTCGAAACATGCATATTTATACAGGTCTGTTAGCTCAGCATGGCACCTGCGTCTCCGGCCCAAGTCCGCCAGGTAAGTATTCTAAACCATTGTGTGATATAATATATGTGGGCTTGATGGGCTTTATGGGACGTAGATTAGTTAGATTAGAACTTGATGGACTTTAGGCCTAGCTGAAACAACTCTTAAAATCTCATAAGACTTAACTTCACTAAACAAACCTGTAAACGAGTCGCAAGACTAAGGTGTGGCAACAGGCATATGCATGTTTAGGAATAGATCCGGAAGAGCTTGGTATTTAAGCAGTCCAAGTGACTCACCTCCTCTTCGCTGGAATCTCACCTGGTGCGTAGTGACTGTTCACCCTAGCTATAAGGACTTGTTCATGGGCTGAACCCATAATTAAAACCCGAAAGGGACCAACCACCCTATTTTGGCAAACAAAAACCCCTAAGTTTTGTACATTTCCAAAAAAGATACACTTGATTTGAAAATGTTCACAGCTATGAAAAATTTATCCAAAAACCCTATGTTTACAAGAGTAACTAGATTTTCCAAAGTGCCCCTGTTTTGAAAAAAAAATAAAATATTCCTGGTTTGTAAATTACCGAAATATCCCTAGATTTCAAAATTACCGAAATATCCCCAGATTTCAAAATTACCGAAATGCCCCGGATTGTAAAATTACCAAAATACCCTTCTTTCACGAAATCAACAAGGAACTCTATTTTGAAAATTACGAAAATACCCTTGTAGGATAAAATTACGAAAAATACCCATGGGTAGTGGAATAACGAAAATAACCCTATGTGTTGAATATGGGTGCATGGATGTTGTCTGTATGTTGATGGTTGAATGTATGTAGTTCTTAGAACTAGGAAAGGTGAACTTGAGACTGAATTGCGAATTCGAAAGAACTACTCTTAAAACTACTAATCATAAGACTGTTCGTGGATAATCAGTGGAAGAAAACCAATAATTCATAAAAATTTTAATCAGATAAACGCGAACCGATAGCATGAGTACAAGGGGACGAGGACGCTTTAGATGCGAATACCGGTGCGTACCTTACCATAGTATACTAAGTGTTTATTTTGACTTTAGAATTAGAGTGCGCAGCGAAAGCATAGTGGTGAGACTTGGGTAGTACGATTAATAGTTAGTTGGAAATTTCGAGGACGAAATTTCTTTAAGGGGGTAGAACTGTAACATCCTGAATTTTTGGGCCTATGCGTTTAATGGGTGGATATGTTTAATGTGTTAATTTAAGTGTTAGGGGTCCAAATTGGGCTCAGGCTTAGGTAGAGGCCTTGATTAAAATTATCTGTTTGGGCATTATAGGGTTTAAAAGGTAGTATCTATGTTTAAAATATGTGGATAATAAGCAGATAAAGGCTATTATTTAGGAATTTTAATGATTAAAATATATGGATAATATGCTGATAAAGGAGGGAGGCGTTAGAGATAATTAAGTCTCTTTTAGATGAGCTAGTAGATTAAGATAAAGGAGAAAAGATAGGACTTATCTGCAAGGTTAGGTAAGTGCCGAAATTTCTATAAATAGGGGGAATATCTCTTCAATTTTGGCATTTGGGTTTTTCTCTCATTCTTTTCTCTTCTTCTCTGAGTAAAAGCCGAAAACTCCTAAAGTTCCATCTTCTTCTTCATTCTCTACAAAAGTCGAAATCTCTAAGCCTATTCCCTCATCTTCACTTTGATTCAAAAGCCGAAACTCTTTCCATTCTTTTTCTTCCTAGCCGAAATCTTCAAGTCTCTTCCTTGTTTTCTTTTTCTTCTCTTTTCCTCGCATCGTAAACCAAAACTCCTCACTCAAGTATTTTAAAAGCCAAAGACACATCAGCCTTCTCTTGTTCATACTTTTTTTTCTGGATTTTCCTAAAAGCCAAAATCCCTAGATCTCATCTCCTGTGATTGCCGAATTACTTCGTGGTGCTTACTTGTGCCGAAATCAAGGGAACTTTAGTGGAGTCAATCGCATAGATCTCTAAGTTATAGAATTGTGTTACTTTCGGGATTTCAAGGTAAGGGATCTATTAGTTTTAACGTATAATTTGGGATTTATTAATCTTGGCCGATTGTTGAATGGGCTAAATCTTTGTGTGTGTTTTCGGCTTTTGAGCAAGGCTTTACATTGAGGATAATAGATCCGGATAGCAAGGACATCGACTAAGAATATTGGATTTCGCGATATCAGGTGTGTAATACTTCCCCACCATCTAGATCTGATTGTAAATGTATGCTCATAAGTTTATATGTTGTGATAAATACCGATATCTCGGTTTAATGTTGGAAACCCGAAAAGGGTGAAGCAAATCACCAGGTCAGTGAATGTTTGACTTCATATGATAAAAGCATATTGATTTTATGACTGCATGGGTTGGGTTGATGAAAGGAGGAAGTTATACGTTATATGTGTAGCGGTTTATACCGTGATCTCATTATATGTTGTAGCGGCTAATGCCGTGATCACATTATAAGGGCTTCGGCCATAATATGTTGATGAGCAACATGACTACCATCTTGGCGTGTAAGCGGTGTGGGTCGATTGTAGAAATCCCCAATGGTGTGAATGGTCGTACGGGGCGTATAGCGAATGGAAACCTAGGCAAATGGGTTGGGCCTTGCATATTATTTGTTATTTTTTTTTTTATAAATGGAATTATTAATCTGCTTTTATGGGCCTAAGGCCAAAATCTAGTGGTGCATGAGGGTTGCACACTGAGTCTCGCGACTCGCCTATTAATTAACCTTTCAGGTGATACCTAGTGCTTCTGACCGGGCCGAGAGGAACGCAAGGTGGCCATGCAAAAGACCAACCGATCCAAAGAAAAAGTCTCAAGTTAATACTTTATATTTTTAATTAATGGATTTTAAATCTCGTTGTAATAAGGCTATGGGCCACTAGTTTATGTTTTGTTTTATTTTGAGCTTTAATTACTTTTAGTTATTTAAATTCTTATTGAACTAATGTATCTATTTAAATTTGGGTTTTTTAAATTTATAAAGGCATATTTTATTTAAACTATCAACTATTAAATTTCTCTCGAATAAGAAGATAAACTTTAGAAAAATATTTTTCTGAAAATACGACATGATCTTCCAAAATTTTTAGTGACATACCAGATCCGGTCGTGGTGTTTGGGCTGAGTTTGGGGTGTTACAACTATATAGATCAAGAACCGATTGATAATTATGGAAAAGAGAAAATTATTGACTGGTCCATAATATTGCTATCTCTGTTGTTTGGCCCTCGTAAGTTCATATGGTAGTGTGTTGTATATTTTGGTAATGGTATTATTGAAATTATATATTTTGGTGACATTGATTGTAAACTTAAATGTTACGATTGAATTGGAGAGAAAATGGATTGATACGGAAAGTGTTATATGATTATATGTATCGAGCCTGGATAAACATAAGATAAGATACAATTGATATGCCAATAGGTTATTTTGCGTGCTGCACGGGATTGGCTTGTGATGAAATGATGATATATGACATTTTATTATACACTGAGTATACTGGAATTCAGCATTTGTTGTGGATTACTGAGTTATATTTACAGTGATCCTAGTGTGTTTCTGGGGGCGGATGTAAAGCTTACGGGCTTGGCACTTGGTGCCTAGGTGCGTTTTTGGAGGGATGTTAGCCTACGTGCTAGGCACTTGGTGCCCAAGCGTGTTCTTGGTTGGATTGGCTCGATTGAGCATTCTAGCATGTTTTGGGTGGATAACTACGTATCTGCATCTGTTTATGTAGTTCATCAGGCTGAATCTTGATGGTTAAATGACATTATGATGCATATCATTATCCATATCTCACACAAGTTGACATTATAACAGAGTTGCTCACATAAGCTCACATTATATTGAGGTTATCTATCTGGGTTAAACCTACGATACGTATAACCTGAGAGTCTGCAACAAATGCTAGATCTCGTAATAACATGTAATATCCCTGATCAAACGTACGTATAACCCTAATGACATGCCATACGTATCTTGACCTTTTACTAAGTTCACACGGGCACCAATTTTGTATGCATATGTCATAACCAATATCTAAACATGTTTTTGTATTTCATTTACAAATCATGTAATCAATCAATATTTACATTTGCACCCTATACTATTTCATAATAGTCAATATTCACATGACTTTTCAATTCAGTCCCTTTTAAGCCACATATGCCAAATTTACTAAATTCTATTTAAATCTAATATATAGATAAAATCAAACATAATTTATACATAACATAATATAACATAGGATAGTAAATTCCATATGAACTTACCTGTTCAAAATGTGAAATAAGGATACTTCAGGGACTAATTTGAAATTTTAGCTTTTCCCGGATCAACTCTACTTTGATCCAGTTATTGATCTAAACAATTATTCTATATCATCAATCAATACCAAATATCACCATACTATGCTATGATATGCATGGACCAATATGAACTCAATTTTTTGATATCCTTAAAATTTTACATTTTATTTAATTTAGTCCTTAACTCGAAATAATTATAACTTTCAATTCCTAGCTTCGGATAAAAATCTGATTTCATATATTCTCATTAGGGGCCTTATACTTTCTATTCCTAATATAATTTCATGACAAGTTTTACATTTATTCAATTTGGTCCTAATGTAACAAAGTTAACAAATAAGCTAAATTAACTTTACCATCTAGTCGTTTTTATATTCTAAGCTTAAAATCTATCAATTTAAATCCTAATTCTTCAAGAAATCAATATTGATAACTTTCCAAAACTTTAACAATTTTGCAAACATGG
This sequence comes from Gossypium sturtianum, assembly GCA_025698515.1. Taxonomy (NCBI): domain Eukaryota; kingdom Viridiplantae; phylum Streptophyta; class Magnoliopsida; order Malvales; family Malvaceae; genus Gossypium; species Gossypium sturtianum. The sequence continues at coordinate 39,421,688 of CM046949.1, forward strand.
GCTAGCTAAATCAAGCTTTCATAACTCCAAATTTATAAAATAAAAAAAGGACTTGAAATTACCTACCAATTGATGGTCGAAAGTCACCAAAAGCTCTAGGTTTTCATTCTTCAATTTTGGAAATGGAAAAGATTAATGGGGAAGATGCAATCTTTTTTACACTATTTTAACTTATATAGTAAGATTAAAAATTAATTAACTTGATTAATTAAACTAATCATGCTTTGTTTAACTTAATAATTCTTTAAACATACTTACTGGATTCTTTTATCACCATCCATTAATTTCCTATGAAAAATGGTTTAATTACCATTTTAGACCTTTAGTTAATTGTCATTTAAGTCATCAAGCCTTTGGTCAATTAAAAAACTTATATCGATTAGATTTTACGATTTAGTCCCTAAGCCTTAAGTAACTATTAATTCAACGAAATTCCTTGACCAAAATTTGATGTAACAATATATTAGACGAGTAAATATTAATATTTAATATTACGGACTCGGTTTACGAAAATGGAGTTTCGAAAGCACATTTTTTGGTACCATTGAAAATCTGACCGTTAGAATTGGCATCATAAAGAAGCATGCGATTGAGACATTCCCCAACCCATAATAAATATTCAAAGGCTGAACCTCTGCCACATCCTCATTGGAACTGATATCTACCATCGAATGAATAGTCATTCTGTAAAATGATGATAGCTTTTCAGCTTCACAATACCAAATTTGCTCGTACAAAAATCAAATAACCTGCATAAATAAAAGCAATTAATTAGAATAGAATCATAAAATACCTTTAGCGATTGAGTCAATGTTTGATCTCGTACATGACTCAACATCCTTAGAACCTCTGGTAGATGAATCCCTACTAGATTGACTCACACGTATTTTCCTTCTTGGTCGACTCATAGTCTTATATGGTTGCTTTGGCTTCTTTAATTTGTCACTTTGATAATCTCATTTCGTAAATAAAAAATACTTTCAAATATTATGCAAACTCAAGGTGTCTTATACCTTCAATGGCGAATGTTTGCACAAATGAAGATACCAACAAAGCTCCGCATCCGTGTTAGGAATAGGATTATTAGTGCTCCGATTGATTGAGTGTATGCACCAAGAAATAGGGAATGGAAATTTACCACCGCAATGTTAAGGTATCTTAATATAATTCTCCCTTGAGGGTTGCCTGTTGCTTTTGGTATTGTCTAGCATGGCACTCTTACCCTTACGTGCCATGAAGAATACAAAGCCTTTTTGGTGAATTTCACTCGTTGGAGACACAATGTAAGACTTGCAAAACACATCAACAAAAGCCCACCATAAGGTCTTTATCAATTATCTAGGTGCAACTCCGTATGAATTTAAAACTTCGATGAAAAAGGGATGAAGGGAAAGATGAAACCCTACTTCAAAAACATAAAGAAAAAAAAAAAGAAATATGGCGAGCCTTTCCCTTTTAGGCCAAATTCACTTAACTTATGTCTCCCTTCTGGTTCCGAAAACTTGTATCTAAATTTTGAATAAACTTCCAGTCCCCTACACTTCGACAACCTGCTCATCTTCTCCACTGTGGTGCTACATTCAGACTTATTGCTCTCGGTGACCATATTGTGAGGCCTCCTAGGTACCCTTTTGTGTTTAGAAACATGTTATAACACTCAAGATAACAAAAAGAAATGTAAAGTAAAAATGAAATACACGTGAAGGAAGAAAAGATACCTACCAGATCAAATAGAAGCAACCTAAGCTCTTAACCACTGTAGAAACAAAGGAAAAGGAAAAAGTAGAAAATTAAACCAAGTTATGAAATGAGCAAAACAATATAAGTTTCCTATTTATAAATCGAAGATTTCTCTTGCTATACCCAAGTTGCATATCAAAAGAGTAATTACGTGTGACACTTGTGCGTATTTCCCAAAAAGCGCAATGAAACTCTCTATCAAGCAGCGACATGTCTTACCCCATTATCGCTAACAATGGATTAAGATGACTCTCCAAAAGATGCATCACCATTTAACGCATGCCTCCAACTATTCATATTGGCACCCAAACTTAAAACCTACAAAAAAAATGTCAAATTTCAAGGTATAAATCCAAAACTTTAAAGTTATCTCTAACTATTAGGATCGTCCCGATTAAGCAACGAACAAGTAATAATTGCGGAATAAATTGAGAAATTGGACACACAAATTTAACGTAGAAAAACCCCTCCAAAGAGGATAAAAAATCACGGGCAAAGATAATTTTACTATAATGACAACAGAGCGAAGAGTACAAAAGATTGAGATAAAAAAAAAACTAAACCCCGAAAACCCGAAAATAAAGAACCCTCAAAACGTAAACACAAAATTCTCTAAATGTGTTATGAGTTCTAATATCTAATGGGTGTATTTTCTAAGGTTGTAAAAGAGCCTATTTATAGGCTAAATTCATAGGTCAAATAATAATAAAATAATCTAACTAATCAGTGTTTGATTGAAACAAATAAACAGAGTTTAACTAGAAGATTACTTCTCAAATTTGACTGAAATAGGAGTCATAATTAACAAATCTCCACCTTGACTCATATTTCCACAATGCCATCTTTGCCAAAGACCGCCATGAGCCTATCTTGAACCATGCAGGAATTAATCGAGTCGAATCAGTGCTTAGAAATCGAAGACTTCTAGCCTTCGACTTGTACACCGCCAAATCAAAACTAACCCGGTTTGATTTTCACGAACACAAAGGCCCTAACTTTTCAAAACCTGCATCCAAAAGAGAACCTCTCTTCAACGAAACGGTCATACCTTTTTCCCTCCTATGACCAAGTTACCTTCGCTCTAAATGAGTTGACTTCGACTCTGTAACGGACGAGGGACGTCCGATTTCACCAGTCACTGTAAAACCTTTCCGAATATAAAGACTGCCAGTTCTTTTACTTTTTAACAAAACGAGAGCTCCACGAGATACTTTAATGCCGCTCGACTCGATGTTGATTCTGCATCCTTTGAAGTCTAAAATACTCAATGAGATGAGATTCTTTCGTAAATCAGGTACATACCTGACATCTGAGAGTGTCTTAATCGTCCCATCGTGTATCCTAATTTTAACAGTACCAATACCAATTACCTTACTAGATGAATTGTTTCCCATGCACACAACTCCACCTTCAACCGAACTGTATGTGGAGAACCATTCTCTATTGGGACACATGTGGAAAGAACATCCCGAATCTAGGACCCACTCGAACGTGAGCTTGGAGTTATCACTCGTTGACACTAACAAGAAATCATTACCACTTTCATCGGCCAAATTAGCACCAGCTACATCTTCCTCGTTACTCTCAGCATCTCTTTTCTTTCGCGGTTTACAACAATCTGCTTTGACGTGACCTAACTTTTTACAATAGCGACACCTTTTGTCTCGTTTCTTTGATGCTATCAAAACGGAAGCTTGCCTATCTGCCTTGCTATCCAAATGAAGCTCATTTTCGAGTTTGTCTCTACTCAACAAATGACCCTTCACATCTTCGAATGAGAGTTTGTCTCTGCCATAAATCAGGGTCTCCCTGAAAGACTTGTATGAAGGGGGTAAAGAGCACAATAATAACATAGCCTGATCTTCGTCGTCAATATGAACCTCAACATTCTTTAAATCATTTAAAAGAGTAATGAATTGACTGATGTGATCTCTAAGAAGCTCACTTTCGTTCATGCGAAACGTAAATAGACGCCAAACGGTTAGCCAGAGACTTAGTCGCATAAAGAGTTTCTAACCTTTTCCACAAGGCAGATGAGGTCTTCTCCATCAATACCTCCTGCAATACCGTATTCGCGAGGCACAACTGGATTGCAGACAAAGCCTTTTCATCAAGCTCTTCCCATTCTATTTTATTTAGATTCTCAGGCTTTTTCCCGGTAACAACCTTTTTCAAACCGGATTGAACTAGAATTTCCATCATCCGAACTTGCCACAGATTGAAATTTGTCTCACCATCGAACTTCCCAATTTCAAACCTTGTTGCTGCCATATCTGAATGGGCTGATCTATGAAAATTGAACTAGCTCTGATACCACTTGTTAGGATCGTCCCGATTAAGCAACGAATAAGTAATAATAGCGGAATAAATTGAGAAATTGGACACACAAATTTAACGTGGAAAAACCCCTCCAAAGAGGATAAAAAACCACGGGTAAAGATAATTTTACTATAATGGCAACAGAACGAAGAGTACAAAAGATGGAGATAAAAAAAACTAAACCCCGAAAACCCGAAAACAAAGAACCTTCAAAACGTAAACACAAAATTCTCTAATTGTGTTATGAGTTCTAATATCTAATGGGTGTATTTTCTAAGGTTGTAAAAGAGCCTATTTATAGGCTGAATTCATAGGTCAAATAATAATAAAATAATCTAACTAATCAGTGTTTGATTGAAACAAATAAACAGAGTTTAACTAGAAGATTACTTCTCAAATTTGACTGAAATAGGAGTCATAATTAACACTAACATTTACCAACTTTCCTATAGGACCCTTCAAGCACCTCGGTGGATGTCACTTTATGACTTACCCCTTGACAGAGGGGGCAATTGTTAGACCACCTCCGTACATCACCCTCGAATGTCGCCTCATCAAGCACACATTTGTCACTAGACACCTCCGCAAGAAGCAAGACCAATTGGCACCCAACACCTAGGGCCTTTCAATCATGATGAGGCATCCATCACTTGTCAAGCCACCATACATTGTCACATCATCGATCTACAGGATCACATCGCTGCCTTTACAATGGGACGAGGAGATGACTCATTCGCTAATGAGATGAGATGTCCACACATGGTATCCCAAACCTCTCTCTCGACTCTTCCAACAATCTCTCTCTCCCCTTTCTCCTTTTTTCTTATCCTATCTTGTCACCTTTGGGTGAATTGTCTTGTACCTTCGCCAACCTTTTCTTTTATTGATTCTTAGTATCAATAAAATCAATTTGATTTTAGGATAGTTAGTTTTTTTATATAAAAAATTATAATTAGAAACCTTACCTAAAATTTGTCTTTGAATGTAAATTACAAACGGAGCAGTTTATATATTCATTAATTACAATATATTCAATATGTTGTTGTCAGCTAACAGATATATCTCATATGCTAATCAACACCATATATAAAATTTTTATATAAATAAAAATCTCAGTTTAATTAGTCAATATATATGTGGAAAAGTTTGGTCAATTGTTGAAGCTTGAAAGATGTCATTTGACACTGAAAGCCACAGCTGGAGCCTGGAAACTTCTCTCTCTGGTTTATAAAAATAATAAAAAAAAAATAGAGGTATTTAAGAATGATCGGATTGTCTCCAGCTTTACACAAAGAAAATTGCCCAAATCTAATTAATATATAAAATTTTCCATGTGAAGGATACCTTTAAGTCAATGTGATACATTAAACAAGCCAACAATAGCCAACTGATCATTTTTTTTTCTCTATTCAATAATTTAAATTTCAATATTTATTTATTTTCGGATCATGACTATAAAAAAAAAAAAAAAAACATTGAACTCATTAATGATCAAAGAAAATTATATTTAGTGGCCTTAAACAAAGTTCTTTCTCAATGTCCTTGAAAATGAACATTTGGTTATTTCAGAAGCGCTCTTGTCATTGTTCCAACCAAAAGGGAGACAAAATGGAGAAAAACAAAGTGTGGCGAAGTTCCAAGCTCTTCCATTCACACACAATAATAATATCTATAGAAGGTTGTCCCTCCGTTTTAAAAACCAAAAACGAATATGAATGTAAAAGGACAAATCTCTTTTTGACTATCATCAACCAAACAAACAAACACATCAAATGGTTATTTTTATATCTGTCAAGCAATTAAATCATCATGTGTGATTTAATAATTGCTAGCTGAGGTCCCATAAAATAAGAAGAAATCTTCACTTCTTTTGTTATTAATATTCCATTTCATCATTTTTTAGTGATGAACATCAATTTCAGAGGCTGAAGCAAGATTTTGAAGTTCACAAATAACAGTTGGATCAAACCCTTTTTTTAATATTATAAATTAAGATATATAGTGCCATGTTTAATATAACACAAATCCTTTATACTTACTGTGTGCATGAGTATGAATGTGTCAAACAACCATTTCTTTTAAATTATTATTTTTGTTTCTTAATTTAAGTATCCACGTTCTGTAGGCTCATTAAGGGATAGACGTTGACCTCGAGTTTTAAAGCTGCTCTATACTCAGAGCGAGGATCGAACTCTCGATGAATTGTTAAGGTAAGAGAGATCTTTGCCATCTCACCTAACTCTTGTGGTTAAAAACAATTATCATTATTATAGTGGTAAAATTTATTTTTATATATTAAGTATCATATTTTTACCAATAATTTAGAGGGATAAATGATTAAAATCTCTTGTTGGCACCTCAAGAATATGGCTACCAATCAGATGGGTTCAGATCGAGTTATTTTAAGTTTGGACTTTTTTAGGTTTGGATCTTATCAAGTTGATTTTTTTTTTTTTTTTTAGATTTGAGCTTTTTCAAGTTAGGGTTTTTTATATTTGATGTAATTATATATACATAATTTAATTTTTACATATCAATATAAATTATCAATTTATTATATTTTCAAGTAAATTTTTATTGTACCAAAAAATAATATTTTAATTATATTTTATTAAAATTATTTTTTTTGTTATTTGTTATTCGTTTTATAACTTTAATTGTGTTAAATAATTTTATTATAAAGATATGATATATTACACATTAATTATATTGATCTGGTTAGTATTTGTTATACTGACAGTTATTCCACAAGTAACCTTGAGAAATTGACATGTGTTTTTTTTAATATTTATTTTTAATTTATTGTACCCCTAGGACACTTGTCAACCCTAACCCTGCTTATAGCGTGTGTACCAAATAATTTCTCTTAAAATAATTAATAAGAAAAACTTTATTCTCAAATTAATAATACAAAAGGAACGAGTTTTTTATATTTTGTATAATGAAGAAATTTTATGCTTATGAAAAATAAAGGTTAGAATATGTCATAGGTCTCTATACTCTTCACAAATTATGAATTTAGCCTCTGTACTTTTATTTCTAGGAATTTGGTCTCTCTACTTTTTCAGATTTCAAATTTTAGGTCCAATTGTTAACACTATTAAATTTGTTAGTATGACATTTTGAAATAATAAAAAAAGTACCTATTGCCATGTAACTAAAAAAAAATGATGTTATAATGAACCTAAATTTAACAAAATAATTTTAACATTGTTAACAGTTACATCTGAATTTGGAAATCTGAAAAGTAGAAAGACTAAATTCTTAAAAATAAAAGTAAAAGAACTAAACTTCAAACTTGTAAAGAGTACAGGGATTTATGATATATTTTAACCAAAAATAAATAAATTTTGCATTATAAATTGAATTAATATAAAATTTTGATACGATATAATACTATATAAAATATATATATATATATATGCTACTTTAAATTCTAAAATTTTGCTTTTGTACTTATGTGTTACTCCTCAAAAATTGCAATTTCATTATATAAAAATAATAATTATAGTTTGAGTATGAGATTTGTAGAAAAAGTTGTTATGATTCAAACTCTTTAAATATGAATGAATTTAGAGTATAGGAAGAAAAAATCATAATTTCATAATCACTTCTCAATAAAAACTAAAGGTAATTGATAGCTAGGCATCTAGATTGTAGTTGGTAATTTGAAGGGAAAAGAAATAGATTCAAGGAATATATCATCACATGCAAACGTGGGATTACTAGACTTTTTGGTTAATTAGAGTCAAAACTTCCAACAGAAACCAAAAGAAATTTTGAATCTATTAACACATTAATGTCAGAGCGGCGCTTATAGCTTCAGCTTTCAGAGGGAGCCGTTAGAGAAAAACCATCCCCCGCTGGTCCCTCCATATATAAATATATACGATGGCGAACCACCTTTGCCCACACGTTCACCCCCCACCCCCTAGCCCTTCTCTACGCCGCCCACCTCAAGGTCCAAACCCTAACAAAAACAAAGAAACCGTTGCGGTCTATTACTCACGTTGACGCCTCCATATATAAATATATATATAAAGTATAAAATTGAAACCCTAAAGGTACTCTATAACCCCCCGCCCCACGCACGATTAGTCGTTAGGTTAACAGCTAGCCTCGCCCTATTTTTGGCCTTTTGCCTCCAATTTAGGTCAGCTTACGAATACATGACGTTTTTACATGTATCTTTTACTACACACTAGTCTTCATTAAAACATGTACTGTAAATGTTGTTAGTGTTTCCTTTTTTTTTATTTTTAAAAATTTGAATATTCATAATTAATAGTAATGATTAATCTCTTCATTATAGATATTTTTAAAAAAATTAAGCAACTGGACATATATTTCACTTTTATGAGTAGAAATTAAACTATAAACTTTATAATTAATGAATGAGATAAGTAATCATCACATCACACCATTGTTTATATTTCATTTTATATCATCATAATTGTGATATTATACTAAAATGCTTGCATCTAATTGGTTGGATTGTTTATTCAATCGTCTTAAGAAATGATATTTATGAGACCCGAAATTAGAAATGGTTGATACAAACATGTTTTTGGTGGTGGGTTTCGTGTGAAACTCATCCAAAGCGATGGAAAGTGACAAAGAGATGCTTTTGTTGTCATTTTGTGATTGCAAATGGGAGAGAAGAGGCTGACTTTATTTTATCCCAAAAGTCACGCTCACAGCTCTCTCGTCCCGAGGGACCAAACTTGAAGGGATTAGCTAATCAAAAGGGCCAATCCCCTCTTAGCAACTTTGAAAAGGAAGCGACCTCTGAAAGAGAGTGATTTGTACGTACTACTACTAACAATAAAGACATGACAATATGAATGAATTTAATATATTATTTATCTATGACCAAAGTCTAATGTTTTCATATTATTCCATATTAATTTGGATTTAATTAAATTTGGAGTTGAATTGGGATATTTGTTTTAGTGTGAATGTAATTTTTACTTATAAAATTATTTATAATCTTTTTTATCATTAAATAAAATGATAAATGCATTTCAACATTTTCGAATTTATATCATTTTGCTCTAGTAGGAATACAGATGTTAAGTGAGCAAAAAATCAATGAATTATGATGGGTAATTTCTTTTTTTCTTTTTCTTTTCTTTGCCTTAGAGATATAAAGAGAACAAAAAGTGGGAGATGCAACATGCTATTCTAGTTGGGTTTCCTTGTATGAATGTTTGAGATCCGGTCAAGCAAACAAGACGTGCCAGCAAGGGAGTGGGTAGTCAGGGGATTCTACCATGAGCTCAAGAAAACGCACAAAAAATTTCCAACTTATACCAAATTTAAATTTCTCATAAATTTAAGAAATGTTGGTATGAGCTTAGAGGTAATAGTAGAAGTTTGTAACAGGGTGTGTGGCACCTTCCAATCCAACCAATTTTTTTTTGACTAATAATTAAATCAATTTCGAAACATGGAAACCCATGTCTCCATTACATAAATAAAATAGAGAATGAAATTCAAAGTTAAAAGGAAATTAGGAAAAGGGCAACATTAAGTAGAGTAGGAAGATTAAATTAAAGAAGTAGCGGTGGTGCCTGCTGATATAAAGAAGTGGTATGTGGTAGAGGGAGATTGCATGCAGTACAATCTTTTCCAAACTAGGGTTTGGTGAGAGAAAAGGAAAGGGAGTTAATTAAATAGTAGAAGCAAGTAATAGAAAAAGTGTTGAAGAATGGTCTTTGATGGGGACGAGAGAAAAACGGACTTCATCTATAAAAGGCAATTTAACTCCCACGTTACTAGCTGCATTCAAAACATGAATGGGCCTTTTGCCTTCATTTTTCAAAATAGAACCACTCTCTTTTCCTTTTAGCTCTACATAATGTCCAATTTCTTCAAAACCAGGACCACCTTCTTTTTTTCTTTTTGATTATAAAGTCTAACCTTACCTTACCTCTTTTCCCTCTTTATTTGTTTAGTCTTCAGCACGAATCCATAATGGTCAATTTCTAGAGGATCACTTGACTTAGATGAAAGTCTACCTTTTTCTCTCCCTGATGTTTATTAAAAATCAATCAATACAAGCAGTGGCGAATCCAGGGGGGCTGGCATGGGCCCCGGCCCCCTAAAAGGTAAAATTTTCATTTAAGCCCTTCAAATTTTTTAAAAATTTTAAATTAGTAAAGGTAAAATTACACTTTGGACCCCCCTAAAATTATAAAAATTTGATTTAATCCTTTACAAATTAGAAAAATATAAACTATAAAAAATTAAAATTTCATCTGCCCCCCCCAAAAAATTGTCCTGGCTTCGCCCCTGAGTACAAGGTAAGATTTTGGAGTTATTATTTATTTAGTGGGGCATGCGATTTCAGCTGAGTTGGGATCTTCTATACCATCAACCTTGGGCTAATGTATTACCGAAAGAGAAAGGGCGAATACATGGGTAGGTGTTGGGTTTCGATTAGGTATGGAACCCATAAATAACACCCAACGCTTCCTTGCACATCATTTTGTATGAAATATTCAGCTTCTTTTTTATATATATATATAATATATGGCAGTTCTTGTTGTGATGTACTTGTAATTGCCATTGTTAGAATTAAGTAACCCGAATCCTTATTTAAATAAAATACAATGGTAAAATAAAATAAAAGAAGAATCCCTATAGAACTACACTTCTTTTATTTTATTTTAAATAAGGTTTTTTAAACCTTATTAAACTCCATCTATTGAATATTGATTAGAATAAGGAGTTTCAATCTTACTACACTCCTATTAGAATATGGCTTTACAAGCCTATAAATAGACATAGTCTATTCCTCTTGTAAATTGATTCGAATTAGACATAGTGAATTTTATTCTTCTCTGCCCGTGGTTTTTTTCCCGAAAGGTTTTCCACGTAAAATCTGTGTGTTCTTTATTTTTGTTTCTCTTTTCTTTGCGATATATTTGTCATTACCGACATTTTTTTTTACAAATTGGTATCAGAGCTTCCGAGTTTTTTCATCTCGATCACGGTAATGGCGTCTTTAAAGTATGAAATTCCGCTGTTGGATCGCAACACCAGATTTGCGTTGTGGCAAATAAAGATGCGAGCGCTTCTTGCATGGATGGATTTAGAAGAAGCCCGCTAGGGTAGATAAGATGCCTTCGACATTGACGGAGGAAGAGAAAAAGCGCAAGGATCGAAAGGCGTTAACACAGTTACATCTGCATTTGTTTAATGAAATTTTGCAAGATGTGATGAAGGAGAAGACCGCCGCGGCATTATGGAAGAGGCTAGAACAAATATGTATGTCGAAAACTCTAACCAAGATAAGTTGTATATGAAGCAACGCCTTTATGCTCATCGTTTGGAGGAAGGTGCGTCATGCATGAACACTTAATGTTGTTTAAAGAAATTCTCTCAAACTTGGAGGCCATGGAGGTTCAAAGATGATAAGAAAGATCTAGGGTTGGTTCTACTTTGTTCGTTGCCCCCGTCTTATTCAACCTTCAGAGACACGATTTTATATAGCCGTGAGTCTCTCATAGTTGATAAGGTTTATGATTCTTTGACCTCGTATGATAAGATGAAGCATCTTGTGGTTAAATCCGACTCTCAGGGAGAGGGTCTCATTGTTCGTGGGAGACAAGATCGAAATGCCGATGATGATCGTGGAAGGACACAGAACGAAATCCTCGCAGAAATCTAAGGGTAGATCAAGTCTTCAAACAGAGGTAAAACTTGTAACTTCGCAAGAAGAAAGGGCACATTAAATCGAGTGTTATAAACTACGAACAAAATTAAAAGGAGGTCATGCGAATCAAAAGGGAAAACAACCGTAAAAATTTCGGTGAAGCTGATGTTGTAGAAGACTACAGCAAGTGTGAACTTCTAGTCGCTTCTGTCAACAATTCTAAAGTGAGCGAGGAGTGGATACTTGATTCAGGCTGCACCTTCCACATGAGTCCCAATCGGAATTGGTTTACAAATTACGAAAACAAATGTCTCAAGGTGTTGTTTTAATGGGAAATAATACTTCGTGTAAAATCGCAGGTGTTGGAACAATTAAAGTTAAGATGTTTGATGGAGTTGTCAGAACACTTAGTGACGTACGGCATGTTCCAGGATTGAAGAGAAATTTAATTTCGTTGAGTACTCTTGATTCAAGAGGGTACAAATACACAGCTGAAAGTGGGATTTTGAAGATTTTCAAAGGTTCCCTCGTTGTGATGAAAGGGCGAGAAAGACCGCCAAGTTATATGTTTTGTAGGGTTCTCATTTGTTATTGGTGATGCAAATTGCCGCTTCCTCTTCCTTGTCGAGAGGATGATATTACTAAACTTTGGCATATGCGCCTAGGGCATATGAGTGAGAATGGCATGGCAGAATTGAGCAAAAGAGGACTTCTTGATGGGCAAGGAATTTGTAAACTGAAGTTCTGTGAGCACTGCGTTTTTGGGAAGCAAAAGAGAGTTCGGTTCACCAGAGGAATCCATAACACGAAGGAAACGTTAGAGTATATTCATTCTGATCTGTGGGGACCATCAAGAGTGCCTTCCAGAGGTGGAGCTAATTATATGCTAACTTTTATTGATGATTTTTCCAGAAAAGTTTGGACATTCTTCCTAAAGCAGAAAAGAGATGTGTTTTTCGCATTTAAGTCTTGGAAAACTATGATTGAAAAACAGACAGGAAGACAAATAAAACACCTCATTGCATAATGACTTAGAGTTTTGTTCTCGATGAGTTTAATAAACTGTGCAAGTCAGAAGGGATCGTGAGACACTTGACAGTTCGTCATACTCCACAATAAAACGGCGTTACAGAACGAATGAACAGAATGATCATGGAGAAAGTTCGATGTATGTTGTCAAATGTTAACTTACCAAAGTCATTTTGGGCCGAAGTAGCCTCTACTGCATGTTTTTTGATCAACCGATCTCCATCTATTGCCATTGAGAAAAAGACTCCACAAGAGGTATGGTCTGGTAATCCTGCTAATTATTCTGATTTAAAGATCTTTGGGTGTCCTACGTATGCTCATGTTGATAATGGAAAATTGGAACCGAGATCCATTAAATGTGTTTTTCTTGATTATAAAGCTGGTGTAAAAGGGTATAAGTTATGGTGTCTTGAAAATAGAAAAGTTGTGATTAGCAGAGATGTTGTTTTTGATAAAACTGCTATGCTACCTAACTTACTCTTAAAGACTCTTCCAATAAAGAAAATCAAAAGCGGTGGAGCATCGACAATACAGAGTCGACTCCTCAAGCCAAGATTACAAAAATTGAGAATAGAGTTGCTTCTTCACCACAATACTCTATCGCCAAAAACAGAACTAGAAGAGAAATTAAACCTCCAAAGAAGTATGCCGAGGCTGATCTAGTTGCTTATGCTTTAAATGTGCCGAAGATATTGATGCAAACCAAGAGCCGTCTAATTATTCTGAGGCGTTTAGCTGTGAAGACTCAGAAAAGTGGATGTTTGCTATGCAAGAGGAGATGGAATCACTCCATAAAAATAGAACATGGGATCTTGTGAAACTTCCTAAAGGTAAAAAAGTTGTTCGCTGTAAATAGGTGTTTAAAAAGAAAGAAGGGACTCCAGGAGTTGAAGAACTCAGATATAAAGTAAGGCTTTTTGCAAAAGGTTACAGTCAAATTCCAGGAGTGGACTTCATAGATGTGTTCTCCCCAGTTGTGAAGCATAGTTCGATTCGAGCTTTGCTTGGTATTGTGGCCATGCATGATTTGGAGCTTGAGCAGTTAGATGTAAAAACTACATTTTTGCATGAAGAACTTGAGGAAGATATTTACATGCAACAACCAGAGGTTTTACAGTCCTCGAGAAAAAGAGGACTATGTTTGCTTACTCAAAAAAGTCCCTTTACGGTTTGAAACAATCCACCAAGACAAAGGGTACAAGAGGTTTGATTCTTTTATGACTTCTCATGATTTTAAAAGAAGTAGTTTTGACAAATTGTGTTTACTTTAAGAAAAAGCAATGATGATTCTTTTATGTATCTACTTCTTTATGTTGATGACATGTTGATAGCAGTAAAAGATAAAGGAGAGATAAGAAAGGTCAAAGCCCAACTAAGTGAAGAATTTGAGATGAAAGATTTGGGACCAGCAAAGAAGATACTTGGTATAGAGATTCTTAGAGATAGAAAAGCAAGTAAATTGTACCTAAGTCAGAAGGGGTATATTGAGAAAGTTCTTTGCAGGTTCAATATGCAGAGTGCTAAACCTGTTAGTACTCCTTTAGCAGCTTTTTTTAGACTTTCATCGGCTTTGTCTCCACAATCAGATGATGAGATTGAGTACATGTCACATGTTTCATACTCTAGTGCAGTGGGATCTCTCATGTATGCTATGGTTTGTTCACGTCCAGATTTATCATATGCGATCGATCACGATTAGTAATACATGGCGAATCCCGGTAAAGAACATTGGAAAGCGATTCGATGGATTTTAAGATACTTACGAGGTACTACGATGTTTGCTTACGCTTTGGAAGAACTAAAGATGGAGTCATTGGGTATGTTGATGTTGATTTTGCTTTGGAGACCTTGATAGAAGAAGATCTCTCACCGTTATGTCTTTACAATCGGAGGTTGTGCAATCGGTTAGAAAGCTACTTTGCAAACTACAGATCGCTTTGTCTACCATCGGGTTGAGTACATGGCAATTACGAGGCTTGTAAAGAAGCTATTTGGTTGAAGGGACTCTTTGGTGAGCTCAATGAAGACCTTCAAATCAAGACACGATTTTTTGTGACAATGTCAGTGCCATCTCCATTACAAAAGATCAAATGTTTCATGAGAGAACAAAACACATTGATGTTCGGTATCATTTTGTTCGTGATATTATTGCTCGTGGTGATATTATTGTGAGCAAAATTAGTACTCATGAAAATCCTGCAGATATGATGACTAAGTCACTTCCTATAACCAAGTTTGAGCATTGCTTAGACTTGGTTGGTGTTCATTGTTGAAGTTAAACCCTTAAGGGGTTTTGTGGAAGAGGTGGAGAACTTGTTCGTTAAGAGTTCGCGATGAAGAACTTGTTTATTTAGAATTCGTGTCAAGGTGGAGATTGTTAGAATTAAGTGACTCGAATCCTTATTTAAATAAAATACAATGGTAAAATAAAATAAAAGAAGAATCCCTATAGAACTACACTTCTTTTATTTTATTTTAAATAAGGTTTTTTAAACCTTATTAAACTCCATCTATTGGATATTGATTAGAATAAGGAGTTTCAATCTTACTACACTCCTATTAGAATATGGCTTTACAAGCCTATAAATAGACATAGTCTATTCCTCTTGTAAATTGATTCGAATTCGACATAGTGAATTTTCTTCTTCTCTGCCCGTGGTTTTTTTCCCGAAAGGGTTTCCATGTAAAATCTGTGTGTTCTTTATTTTTGTTTCTCTTTTCTTTGCGATATATTTATCATTACCGACATTTTTTTTTTCACAGCCATAATATTTCTTTATGAAAAATTATAATAAGTTAATCCAACACTAATTTGATTGAGAAAAGATAATGAAAAATATTAACATATTATAAGCATATTTATTTATTTACTTCAATAATTTTTTAGAATTAAATAAATTATATTACAATAATCTTGAGATGAATGTGTGATTAAGTGAGAGATTTAATCTATTTTGGTTGTGGGTTTGCTAGATAAAGATTTTATATTTTTTCCCTAAATTTGCGAATAGGGATAATAATGAAGCGAGGTTGAGAGATGTTGTTAAATCTATCAACACTTTGTAATTGGTATTTTTGTTTCACCATCCGTCTTACTCAATTATGAAATTGATGTTGGATGTATCCGATACCGACCCAAATCAATTTGAGTTTTGTTATTTATTTATAAGTATAATAATAAATTTAACCCTTAATATCTACCTCTTTTGTTTAATTAACCCTAACTTTTTTAAGTTAAATTTCACCTTCAACATTTAAAAAAAAAAGCCGAATTACTTTTTTTTAACAAAAATACTAACCAAAACATTAAATTTTTTAATATTGAAGCCAACATAGCAATTCACATGTACTTCATGTATTTTTTTTTTTTGAGTTTTTATGAACTTTTTAATATTTTTTTTTATTTTTGTAATTTTTAAATTATTTATTGACATGGCATGTAAGACAAATAGTGTCATGCCGGCATGAAGTACACATGAACTGCTATGCATATTACCATGCCAACATCATTAAAATTTTAATATTATAGTCAACATTTAAAAATAATAATAATTTGACTCTTTTTGAAAGGTTAATGGCTAAATTTAGTTAAAAATAAGAATAAATGTCAAATTGACAAAAAATGTAAATATTAAAAACTATGTGCCTTATTTATAATATTTCCAATCTATTTTAATTATTTTAAATAGTTAATATTTTCATTTTGGACTTTGGGAAGTATAATTAAGGAAATTTTTTAAAAAGAATTTAGAGTTTTTTATGTAACAGTTTTATTCTGTTAATTGTTTTATATAAGTATAATGATAAATTTAGCTCCTTTAATATTTATTATTTTTATCATTTTGACTTTAATTTTTTTTTTTTTATCAATTTGGTTCTCAACTTTTAAAATTTAGTCAAATTATTATTTTTTCGGATGGAAAAGTTGACTAGATTATTAAAATTTTTATGGCTTTGGCATGACCCTCTGTATAAAAAAAAAAAAAACATATAAACTATGATGCAAACGGTTAGGTCAAGGTCATTAAAACTTAACACTTTAATTATCTTTTACATAAAAAAATGTATTTGAACTAAAAATTGAAGATTGAGAATCAAATTGAGGAAAGAAAAAAAGAAGGTAAAATTGATAATTTGGACTTCATATCCCTTGGTAAAAAAAAGAAGTCCTTAACCCACGTGACTTTTCAACCTACTCCATTTCGTACATGGATTTTTATATCACTACAGATATGAGGAGCACATCATAGAGTATGAATAATTATTTATTATGAGTTTGATGAAAACATAAGGGGGAAAAAAATATAAAATACGCAAATCTCAATTTATTTTGTTCCATTATTTTCCTTGGATATGACTACGGTGACAGCATAGATGCTTCCCGGCACAAATAGTGCCATTGTCAAGCAAACACTCAGCCAGAATTGTCTCTGCAATAAATTCCCCCAAAAAGGGCTTAGCTTCACTCAAATATAGCTTTTCCAACACATATACCAAAATCAAGTTGAAAGGATTTATCTCAATGTAAAGACATCTGGTATGTTTGGGGGTTAAAATATGGATACAACCTTTAACTTTGTTTTATGATTAGGAAACAGCTTTGTATGAAAGAAAAGAAAAGGATTCATTACCTTAGGCCCTCTTTTTCTGAGAACTCCAATGGGAGGCATGACCATGGCTAAGATCAAGTCGGTGCAATTCGCATCTCCGGCCTTGCAATTACATTTAGCTTTGCAGCAGTCGCATGTCACACATATGCACATGGTTGGTTAGATCGACAAAAGATGCAGGAAAGTGAGGCTTCACATACACTGATTATATACAGCTGCACCCCAAAGGATGCTTTCGTAGTTTGGGTGACCACCATTTTATGACGTCAATAAGGAATCAATCAATCAACAAATCCTCAACACATATATTGGTAAAAGTACCATATGGAGAATGCATTTAAATTACATTTTACCCTTTATTAAAAAATGAATAGAATAGTCCCTATACGCTAAATTAAAGAATAAATTGGTCTTTTCTATTAAAAGTATTATACATCTCTATTGTTAAAATTTAACGTGGCTAGTAGAATAACCAGAAAGTTACACGTGGTGTGCTCCACATGTACCTCATTCTAACGTATAGGGACTGGTTTTTAACAATAGAATTGGATGAAATTTTAATAAGAGAATGAGTTTGCTATTTGATCTAATGCATATAAACTAATTTATCTAATTTTAAAATAGAAAAAAAGCAAAATACAATCTGATTTCTAATAAAAGGGCTTCAAAATAATTTTACCCACATATATTCCTTCCCTCCTATATTATTAGCTTGTGCTCACCAGCTCATTCATTTCCTTTTATTATTATCAAGTTTTATGTTATAAAGAATCGGTTTGAGAATAAAACACTAACACTACTAACATTATAATATTATATATATATGAATAAAGTAGGGAGTGAACAGGTTTGGGCATCAATTCCTCCATGTTTCTCGTGTTTATGATCAATCCATATCAGGCTTCCCTTTTTGCCTTCAGCTCCCAACTTAATAAGAATTAAATGTGTTATCAGGACACCCATTTTTTCACAATTGACATTGTAATTCGAATTTTTTAAGATTTATATTTAAATATACTATTTATTTTTAAATTTCTTTAAATGATTTATCGGCACAATATTGCATTCTCAATCATTTAAAACTGCGGCTAGTAACCCAATAGTCTTGGGCATTTCAAAATGGTCTCTTTCTTGGGCTAACAGCAATCAAGGATTAATTTTTTATAATAATAATAATAAAGCAATTAAGGATTAATGACTCACGTCCTTATGCATTGGTAACAATGTTAATATCAATCGAGTTAAAACTCTGTCGATTTTTTATTTTTAAAAAGGGACAAATGTTAAATTTATACATTAACTTTTGATTAAATCTGCAATTTGATACATAAACTTTAATTTGGTGCAATTATATAAATGAAACTTTTATTGTGATTAATTTTGATTCTATTATACACAGGGGTGAAGCCAGAACAATTTTTAGGGGGCGAATGAAATTTTAATTTTTTATAGTCTATATCTTTATAATTTTTAAAGGATTAAATTGAATTTTTATAATTTTAGGGGGGCCAAAGTGTAATTTTACCTTTACTAATTTAAAATTTTAAAAATTTTTAAAGGCCTAAATATTAATTTTTCATTTTGGGGGAGCCGAGGCCCTACTTTACTAAGCTTACTTCTGATTATACACATTTTAAAAAATAAATACATTAATTTATTTTTATATTTGATTAATATAATTATTTGTGTACGCAATATATAATGTTATATCAATAATTATGTTAATAATTTATGAGAATTGAATCAAATTAAAATTTCAATGCATAAAATCAAAGTTTATATAAATTTATCCATATGCAGGGGATGGATTCTTTTTTATTATTCTTTCTATCCTTATATTTAGAGGATTTTTTCTTCCACTTTCGAACGTCGTCCTATACTACTTTTCAAAAAGGTTACTGACTATTGATAAAAAAAATTATTTTTCTCATAAAAGGAATAGTAGGAATACTATTTAAAATCCAATAATTGGTCAAAGGATTGAATTGATCAATTCCAAAGGAAATTTACGTACAAAATGTATCAAAAGCTAATTGGATTTTAATATTACTATAATGTTTATAGATTAATTTGATATTTGAATTTGTCTTTATGGTTAACGTTTAATTTAGTATTCGATTAAATGACATTATGTGGTTTATTAACTATTTGACACGTGTAGTCTATTATTAAATTGAACATTGAAGCTGAATTCAAATATTTAAAGAGAAAGGATTGTATTAAACAGTGACGTCATGTCATCTGTATCCCTTTCCAATAGTTTTATGCCACATCAGTATTTTTATCCTGAAAATCCTGAAATTCAGGATAAAAATACTGATGTGGCATAAAACTATTGGAAATGGATACATATGACATGGCGTCACTGTTTCATACAATCCTTTTTTAATATTTAACTAGGACAAAAAAAAAAAACTATTACCAAAGTGAATACTAAAACTAAACTTAAGTACTAAATTGGAACAAAAAAACTCTGATACAAAACTAAATATTAAAGCCTACTTAGGCAATTAATAGTATATTAACCAAAAAAAAATCAGTTAATATTACAGATCCTAATAACGAATCCAGAGCCATTAGCTTTAGAATGCAATTCTGAATCTGAATTACAATCTCCTGAGGCATCTCGTTTCACTAAAATACTCCACTTAACAGGCTTTCATTAAAAAGAACGAAAGGTTTAAAGCTCAAAGGCAAAACTGAAGCTTGTTACTTATCATTTTATATTAGTATATGGCAATGTACATTCCAAATCCTAAACCTATCCCACCCTACATATTTTTTGCCTACCTATTGATTTTCACTCCACAGCAAACACCAACACTAAAACCAACCCCCCAAAAAAAAAAAGGATTTTGTACCAAAATTTAGCACTTGGTGATCTTCAATCTCCTCACAGCTGACAAGAACATCCTACACATGCATAAGAAAAAAACAAAACAAAAACAGATTCAGCTCTGGTTTTCTATAAAGGAACATCATCATTTTTATATATAATGAATAATTTGATTTTGACAAAAGGGAATATTTGTTGTATATAAATGGAGATGAAAATGGTTTACAATACTTACTCCCAAGGAACATCACCAACCATCATCCAGTCCCCTTCCTTGTCTTCGTATGTTAACACATGGTATTTCTCGTAACGATCTCCATCCATCTCAGCTTCAGGTTCAGCCCCTGCATCTCAAAAACATCACTACTCGGAAGAGGGTATTCAGTTTCATTTCAAAAAAAAAAAAAATAATGAAATGAAACTTAACAGATAATGTTTGTGTTGAACATGTTCTCCAGTGTCCTTATCAGATCATAGTAATTCTCGTGAGCTAACAGGTTCAGTTTTCTACCAATAGGAATCCCTTCCATGTACACCTTTACGAAGAAAGTTGCACTGTTGCACTCATTTTCTTCTTCAGAAACCACCTGCCTTAACAGCGATGGCTGCCCCCTGACATACACGCTCACTCATTAGCACAAAACAAAAGAAAATTGAACTATACTGTGATGATTAGGTAAACACCTTGCGTAGGGACGAGAGGCTGAAATGCTAAGACCAAGCCTAAGATCAGTGCTGAGGTCCCTCTGCGAGGAAGAAGACGAAGAAGCACCATTGCTTGAAAACCCAAAATGGGTGCTGCTCTCGATGGAAGATGAAGAAGAACTGGTTGCCCTTCCCATTTTCTAAGGTTTTTGGCGAAGATTCAAGTGAAGACAAATGAGCCGCCACCTTTGGGTTTAAATAACCAGAACCAGTAGAAAAACTCGTATTCAGTCAAATAGACATACAGGTTTTTAATTGGAAACTGTGTACTAAGCTAGCTACTGAATTTTGTCCATCAAAGAAGGCCAATTCTTAGTTTTCACGATATAACTGGCTGTGGTTGGTTGGTGGGCTGAAATGTTGACAAGGCAGCCGACACGTACACGTGTCTTCTACCACATTAATCATGGTTATAACATTTTTATTGGAGTTTGACTCCACGAGGTGCATGGGCAGGCAGTACCATGTTTGGTGTTGGCTTAGCTCGTGTTATGTTCAAGGATTCACGGGTATATAGTTCGTATAGTTTGTAGCATACAGCACTAATTTGCGGCATCCCTCTCGTTGAAAAAGGTGCTTTTTGTCAACTGTTAATTATGTAATCTAACATGGTATATATGTATATGCAATGAATTTAGACAAAAGCATCGATTTAAGAAACATACGTTTTGACATAGTAACCTTCAAAATCCTATCCCGAATCAATGTTCAATGGATATTATTATCGTGCTGCGTGTAAACTACCAATAATTAAGGCATGGTATTACTGGTAACGATGATTTTCAGCTTTTACTATATATGCATTGTTGCTATGCTAATTAAATGACATGTTTTTCAAACACTAGTTACAATACGTATATATGACCAAAATAATATGTCAACACTCGCACGCGCACGCACACACACAATTGAACGTTCAAAGGAAGACACTAAACGTTTGGATGTCTGAGATGTAGGAATTAATGGGTCCCTACTGCTTCATCCATAAACATTTTTTCTTTTGCCATTTTCTTCATTTTTTGTTTGTTCGTTTGAATAAAAGTTTTCTTTCATGCTTATCGATCTTAATATAATATATATACCTAATGGCTTGACATGCAAAGGTTTTGATTTCACAATAAAAATCAATATGTTCATCAAGTATTGAAAAACAGCAAAGAAATATTTTTTTTACAATAAAAATCAATATGTTCATCCAACAGACTACACGTAAACACTAATGTTCTCCTTAAAGAAAGAAGCTAAAGATCTCATCATGGCGGTATATATGCAATCAACACAATTTTGGAAGCACAAGGAAAAAGAACACACACTCACAGAGGCCACTCTTTTTTTTTTTTTTTTAAGCATTCGATCAATCAAAACATTCCCACGTCTCGAAGAAAAGTAACTCCAGCCCTCTAAATTAAAACCAAACTTAATCATTAGTAATTATTTAGGTCTCTATAAACACTTATTATCTTATTTGATAATCTTATTAACAGTTATTTAAATATAACTTGAAGCCAATTGAATAGGCTTAAAAATTTCGTCAGAATTAGTTAAAAGTTTTGAAGAATTAAGTATAATTTTTATTTGATAAATAGATTTAAGTATAATTATGGCCTTCAAGTGAGTATTATTATTTTTATTAAATGCTTCAACTATCCATAATCCTCTAATTCTTAAAGTGGAGGATAATTGCATATTTATTAGGAGTTTAAGGAGTTAAAAATGATAGATTAAAAAGATATATAAAATACTAAATTTATTATAAAACTAAGAGAATAATAGTAAGAATAAGAGAGAAGAATAGACACAAAAGTGAAAGGATAATTCTACTTTTTCTTATATTTAATAAGCTTGTACATGCCCTCTATTTATAGGGCCTCAATCACTATAGGTTACAAATACATAATAAAGATAATTAAGGTACCCTATAAATTCTTTAGAGGTTATAAGAGTTACAAAAGAATGAATTTGGAGGTTTTGGGAGTTATATGGGTATCCATTTATCAATAGATTTATAACACTCCCCATCGGATGTCCATTAACGAAAATGTGCCTCATTAAAACCTTATTAGGAAAAACCCTATGGGATAAAAACCTAATGAAGGAAAAAGAGTACACAATCTCTTATTACAAGCTATCTCATTAAAAAACCTTTACCAGAAAAACCCAATGGGACAAAACCTTGGTTAAAGGAAAAGAGTACAACATGTTTTAGACTCCCCCTAATGACAACATCACATTACATCTTTGAGTCGACGCTTTCAATCTTGTATACTAGTATTTCAAAATAGAACGAATTTGTTGAACTTCTATGTTATCTTTCTTCTCAAGATCATGAGTGAAGAATAATTCTGGTGAAATATGTTTCGTTCTGCCACCTTTGATGTAATCACCCTTCAATTGAGCTATACATGATGCATTATCTTCGTATAAGATAGTTGGCATCTTTTCCTGTAAAAGCAAATTACATATCTTCTAGACATGTTGGGTCAATAACCTTGGCCAAACACACTCTCGGCTTGCCTTATGCATTGCAATTATTTCTGCATGATTTGAAGAGGCGGCAACTAATGTTTTCTTTATTGAACACCATGATATGGAAGTACCCCCACATATAAGTAAATATCTCATTTGAGATTGACCTTTATGTGGTTTCGATAAATATCCAGCATCAGCATAACTGACTAATAGGGATTTTGAATCATTTGAATAAAATAACCCCATATCAATGGTCCTTCTGAGATATTTGAATACATGTTTAATTTCATTCCAATGTCTACGTGTTGGAGAAGAATTAAATTTTGCTAACAAGTTTACAGTGAAAGCGATATTAGGTATTATGTTGTTTGCAAGATACATCAATGCCCCAATGACACTTAGATAGGGTACTTCAGGACCAAGAAACTCTTCATCATTCTCGCAAGGACGAAATTGATCTTTATGCACATCTAACGATCGTACAACCATCGAGATACTCAATGGATGTTCTTTATCCATGTAAAATTTCTCTAAGATCTTTTCAGTATAAGTTGACTGATGGACATGAATTCCATCTTTTAAATGCTCGATCTGTAGGCCAAGATGAAAATTTGTTTTTCCAAAATCTTTCATCTTAAATTCTTTCTTTAAACAATTTACTGCATTTTAAAGCTCTTCAGGAGTTCCAATAATATTTAGATCATCAACATAAACAATAATTATCAAAAAATCTGATCCAAGTTGTTATATGGACAAATTAGATAATTTTTTACCAAGAAATTTCCCGAGAAACTCTATATCCTTCTAAGATTTTAAATCATTCAGGGATTTTTATTATTATATAAATTTCACTATTGAGTGAGCCATACAAATTGGCTGTAACAAGATCCATTAGATACATATCAAGTTTTTCACATACCGCCAAAGTAATAAGATATCTAAACGTGATTGCATCCGCCACAAGAGAATATGTCTCTTCGTAATCAATATCGAGCATTTGCAAAAATCGTTATGCTACAAGTCGTGCTTTATATCTTACGACTTCATTTTTCTCATTTCGTTTTCACACAAATACCCATTTATATCCTACTAGCTTTACATCTTCAGGTGTTTGGACTATAATCTATCGTAATTTGATATGACAAATTTTTCCCGGTATACTTAAGGAGCTTATTCTCAAGAAAAGTAGCGTCTTTTCCGTAGTTTTTTGTATTTTTTAGATTTTAAGTTAATAAGTGTAAATGTCTTATTTTTACTCATTTTGAGACCTAATTTGGCCAATAGTGCCATTGGGGGCCCTAATGTACGGTTGAGTGATGTAGGGACGTGTTGGAGGTTGAAAATGAGCGAGAATGACACCAAAGGAGAGGGTATTGCGATATCCAAACCTTGGAATTGCGATACCTCTAACAAACTCGAGAATTTGAGACTACCTTTTAGTGGTATCGCGATATCCACCCTCCAAGAAAACCCCTAAGTTCGAAACTATCCGAGGTATCGCGATATCCTCTTATTTGGTATCACGATATTGATACCGTGAGGGGACAAAATTGAACAAAAAGGGTAATTTTTGTCCACTCGAAACACCAATCATTGAAGACTCGTTCAAAGGTATTTTGGGCACACAAAATGGGTCAGAATAGCTACTATATCGGCCAAAATTTGGATGAGAGAGAGAGAGGAGGCCACATTACCTTAGTTTAGGCTTATTTTTCTCTAGTTTTTCTCTTATCTTTTCTTATTCTTCTTCCAGGGTTTTTTATTTTCATTTCCTTAGCTGTAGATTTTACATTTCCTAGCAACTTTTCTTCTTATTTTAGTTGTTCTTAATGTTAGTTAAGTTAGTTATCACTGTATTTTAAGTTTATTTGCACCTTTAGTCCATATACCTTGGTTGTAAGACATTTTCAGATTTAGTTTAATGTATCTTAGTTTCTTTTACTTTGTATTTGTTAAAGTTTGCTCCTTTTATGTTTATTACTTTAGATTTTCTAGTTGAATGCTTTTCTTTACATGCCTTTTAGATTTTCTTCTATAAAAATCTCAACTTTTATATTTTTCTGAAGCTTTACTTTAATGGCTTCTTTGCTTTTCATTTCCTTGGCTGTTAGTTTTACTTTCAGCATGAGTAGCTAAATCTTTGAGGGGGTTGGTTGATAGAGATGTGGTGAGCTGAGTTTTGGATGAAGGACCAAATTGTAATGAATTGGACTAATTTGAATTAACTTAAAAACTTAGGATTGACGACCCTAAGGGAACATTAAGTCAAGTGATACCGAGAGGAGATCTTGTTGGGCACCAATTCATTAGTCCCGATTTAACCGATGAGATCAAGAGATAATCTAGATTAATTTGTCTAACTTGGTAAAGTGGAGACCAAGAGGTAAAACGTAGCCATTTTGGGAGTTTAAGAGAGTTGGATCCCTAATTCAAGGATTAGTAAACCTCATCAAATTCAACCAACCACCAATTGTTATTTAGTTCTTAACTTTGTAACTTTGCATGTTTTACAATTGAGTCATTTTTAGCTAAATAGTAAAGTAGATAAATTTCTCTTAATTTTATGATTTGCCGTAATATAGATTTTTTCAATTAGTTGATTAGACTCTTTATTTTACACCCACGTTATTTAAAAACTGTTCAATCCACAATTCTCATGGGTTCGATCCTTGGAACACTACAAATATTACAACTGAATTGTCACACTTGCAGTAAAATCGTGATTTTTATATATTATTTTAATTCTCGAGTGTTGATCCTTTATATCTCTCTCCCTATTCGTTTGCAAGGACGGATAGAGAGAGAGGTGGTCAGACTATAGGTCAAAATACTTCACGTTTAGAAAGTGAATTCAATTCTACTTGAATTGCGTCTTTCTATTTTGGTCATTTTTTTCTATTTCTACATTCCTCAATAAATTTAGGCTCAGGATTTTCATTTTCTTTTGCTATTTCAATAGCAACATTATAAGTAAAATTATTGTCAAGAACTATATTTTTTTGACTCCATCTTTGAAACACCCCAAACCCGGCCCACGAGCTTTGACCAGATTTGGTATGTTCCTCAAGTAAACCGGTTCAAAATTCTTTTGTTACTTAGGAAAAACTTGTATGATTTTTTAAAAAATATTGTTTGGGTTGGGCTTGAGTTGAAAACAAATTTATCTTATGTTAAAACCCATTTATTTAAGGTGACAAAACATTTAGAGTTAATTTTAAAAAGGAATTTACTTAAACTTTAATTGATAAAAATCCATAAACATAATAAATAAAAGAAAAATAAAGTAAACCACAATGGCCTTATTATATCAATGATCCCAAAGTAAAACTTAAAATACTTAAAATAAATTGAAAGTCCAAATCATAAATTTCTTGCTATGCATGGCCACCTTTAAGCTTCTGCAGGCCGGTCCATTACTGCTCATCACTGAAAAATATTCCCAAACGGGTGAGTCAACAGACTCAATGTGTACACAACACTAAGTCATAATAGAATCAGGCATGCAAATGATACACATTCAAATCATAGAATACAATTAATGATGCATTCCCAAACCCAAACCTAATTAACCATCCGCTACACACCACCCGTACTGCGCCACACACACCGTGGGGACTACTAAGTCAACCCTCCATCCGCTACACACCATCGAAGGCGATCATTTGCGATCGGCGTGCTCATCGCCCATATAATTTGTGTCATTAGACACCATATTCAAATAATGTAACCGGTTACCAAATTCGAGATAATGTAACCGGTTACCATATTCAAATTTTGTGACCGTAGTCACCATATTCCGCTAGTGAGACCAAGTCAACACCTTCTTCCCTTTCACATATATCCCGAATGCCCCATGAATTTTATAACATATATAACATACATATTTCTCATTCATGTTACTATTCACATGTTCAAAATATAACATATTCATAATCCTATCAGAAGTAGGAAACGTACCTGAGTACTCTTTCATTTGTGGTACTTGACCACATTCACATTCTTATGCATATTCATATAATTATTAATTGCCATACAATTTATTGAAGATTAGTATGGGTACACACATTCTTAATAATACATTTAATTTAAACATAGCCATGAACCTATCAAAACTTAGGGTAGGGTACACACTGATTTGCTTAACGAATTCCTTGAAATCCCAAATCGATCTATCGCCTTAGATCTCAAATTCCTACATTTGATTAATCACTTACTAATTTAATAAAAAGCCATTCGCCATAAATCCAAATCCTAGTAGGATTAGTATACTTAAAACTTACCTTGAAATTCTCAAATCCCAAAATCCTTGTATCCTCTCTCATTAATCCCTATAACTACATGTTAGATCAATTTCTAACATTTATTCACAACAAATAACCCTTAGCCGTATGTTAAATATGACTTACCTTAGATTCTTAAATCCCAAATTCACCGAATAACTAGGGAACACGCGGCTTATGGTGTACCTTCTGAAAAGAACTTCTCCTTCCTTGTAGTCGACACTTAGTAAATCCCGAAAGATCTTTTAAAATGAGATATTAAGGGTATTAGAATCTTAATTTCGACAAATTTTTAAAAGAAATAGAATGAGAATCTAACCTAATCTTACCCTTATCAAAGAATTTGATGGAACTCTTGCTTGAACCCTTAGCGTGTTCGGCTATGGCTTTGATGTGGATAACAATTTCGGCTCTTGAGGCTTAGTGAGAAATCGACTAGGGCTATTGGTATCTTCTGGCTTTTGATTGTGTTTGTAATAGAAGAAGAAAAGAAAAGAGAAAAAGAGAATAATGGCGGAGAAAATTTGGCAGAGAAAAGAGGAGAAACTTTAGAGAATTTCGTGAGAGGTTTTCTTGAAAAGAAAAGAATGAATGAAGAATAGCCTTACTCTTCCTTTTATAGCCAAAATTACTAGCTAGAGTCCTTTACTTGGCCACCACTCTTCTATTTTGATAGCTTTATCCCTTTATTTATCACTTTAATAAAACTTAATCCAATAATTATCTCTTATCTCTTAATAAAAATAATACTAATAATAATCCTCTTTTATCTCTTCCTTATCTATCAAAATAAAAGAAATAATATCCACATTTATCTCTTGAAAATAATCTAAAATAAATCCATTATTTATCCCTTATTTATCCACCCTTTATCTCTTAAAAATAAAAGAATAAAAGCTCCTAATTTATAGCCATGTGCCGTCCACCTCACTTCTTCTCGGGAAGCAAAATAAAATTTCTTTTATTTGCTTCCCATGTGACTCGAACTCAGGCCCAACACCTTGCATGTGGCGCCATTTCCAGAGGCCCTAAGTGGCATCTCCAGGCCACTTTTCCAAGCCTGTTTGTGTGTCAAATTCTCATATTATTTTTCTTAAGGCCACCTTGCCTTAGTTTTCTTTTTAAGCCTTAAAACTTGACATTTCTTTACATTTCCAAGTTTCCAAAATTTTCGTTTGGCTCTTTAAACTTGACATTTCCTTACATTTCCAAGTTTCCAAAATGTTTACTTTCCTCTTTTGAATCATTTCCACATCATTTCCTTACATCCCTAGTTTCCAAAAATGTTCACTTTCCTCTTTTAAACTTAACGTTTCCAAAGCATTTCCTTACATTTCCTTACATTTCCATACATTGCCTTACATTTCCATACATTTCCATGCACCTTAGGGTTCCTAGAACTCCTCAGAACACATCCAACACACCCACTGAGCCCACTATCTCATGAATTACACACGAACGCATAACCCCTAATCTAGGATGTTACAATCTTTTTCTTGCATTGACATAACTTATCGATATCTCTTTATTTTCATCATTTTCATTTTCACTTCTAGGTACCTGAATCTCTTCTTGAGTTTTATAATTAGTTATGTCATGGGTTTCTTCAAGAACCCCCACCTCCACTATATGACCATCTTGAATGTTTGCTCCTTTTTTTTTACGAGAATTTTTATCTTTGGAAATGACTGGTCTTCCATGCTTCAGGCATGGATTACTTTCTTTTGCACTAACAGTTTGCCCTATTGGGACATCAATTCGTATTGGAGCATTTTTAGCTGGTATGTGAGATATTGTAATTCTCTTAAGGTCAGTAAATGAATCTGGCAGTTGATTTGTAAAATGAATTATCTGCTGAACTTCTGGTTCACATTGCTTTGTACAAGGATCTTAGACAATGATAATTCATTTCAAGTACTTTATTCATCCAGCTTTTTATTATATCCCATTAATGTTGGGGAAACTATATCATAATAATTGACAATTCATGTCATAACTAAATCTCAAATTAATAGCTCAAAAATATTTAATAATATAAGGAGACTCATATCAATATACATTCTCGACCTCCTATGATGACTCATCGTTGTACGTTGTAGTGGAGCAATTGGAACATATACCGCACATCCAAAAATTCTAAAATGGGAAATATTTGGCTCCTGACCAAAAGCCAATTGTAATAGAGAGTATTTATTATAACTTGTTGGCCTGATGAGCATAATTATTGCTACATGCAAAATAACATATCTCCAAGCTGTAACAAGTAGATTTGTTCTCATAAGTAATGATCTAGTTATTAGTTGGAGGTGTTTGATAAACGATTCGACTAAATCATTTTATGTGTGAAAATGAGCGGATATTCAACTTTTATCCCAATTGACATACAATAATTGTTGAAATCTTGGGACGTAAACTCACCAGCATTAATGAAACACCCCACACCCGGCCCACGAGCTTGAACCGGATCTGGTATGTTCCTTAAATAAATCGGTTTTCAATGTTCTAAATGACTTAGAGAAAATTTGTGTAATTTTAAAAAAATTGTTTTGGGTTGGGCTTAATTTGAAACCTATTTAATAAATTCTGGAAATCCAACTTAAATAAGGTGACAAAATAATTTTTTGGTTTATTATTTTAAAAGAAATAAATTTACTTATCTTTAATCAAACATAAATTGTATCATATTCAAATAAAAATAAACAGGAATAAAGAAAATCCAACTGGGCCTTATGGCCTTATTACATCATTCAAACCCAAAATAAAGTACTAAAATTTCATAAAGTCCAAATTCCAAATAATTTCTTCAAGCGATGCATGGCCACCTTTAGCTCCTGCCGACCCGGTCCATTACCGCTCATCACCGAAAAATAATTCCCCAACGGGAGTGAGTCAACAGACTCAATGTGTACATAGTACTAATTTCCAACAAATCGCATACAAGTCATATCAATATCATGTTCATACAAAATAAAGGATGATGCAACCCAAACCCAAACCTATTTGTCCATCCGCTACGCACCACCCGTACCAACCTTGTACACATCGGGGACTACTAAGTCGACCCTCCATCCGCTACACACCATCGGCGCGATCATTGCAATCGACGTGCTCATCGCCCACTTATGTTGTGTCATTAGACATCGTATTCACTGGATGTAACCGGTTTACCACTTTTCACTTTATGTGACCGTAGTCACCACTTTACGTTGGTGAGACCGTAGTCATCACCTTCACTTTCTTCCTCCACAAATATCCCGAATGCCCCAATTATTTCATAACATATTTCACATACTAAATTTTCATTCATGTTACTAATCACATGTTCAAAATATATCACATTCACAATCCTATCAAAAGTAGGAAACGTGCACTGGTACTCCTTACCACATTTGTGGTGCTTAGCCACATTCACATACTGTTACATATTTACATATCTAATGATTGCCATGCAATTTATTGAAAGTTAGTAAGAGTACACACCTTTTTCGCTTAATAGTTTCCGTGAATTCCGTAGAGCGATCTACCGATCTAGATCTTTCACTCCTATATTCGGCCATTAATTAAAACATATAAATAAACCTATTTGGTCTTAAAACCAAATCCTACTAGAAGTAGAATTACTTACCTAGTTGCCGAATTGATTTAATCAAGTCCCAACAAATTTGCTAGAATTCCTCTTCCTTGAAATCGGCTAATACTAGGTATGTAACCATGTCGGTTTTCGGTTTTTGAAATAATGGAAAACACTTAAACAAATTATGCCTTGGCCGAATATCCCTTACCTTATGATGGGATTCCAAATCAAGAGGATTCCTTTATAAGCCTGTTGAAATCCTATAACTTCGTGTTAGATTAGATCTAACTTTGAAAACGTGAATCATAATCTTTAACCACATATTTATATTTATAATCCTTACCTTAGATCCTTAGATTTCCGAAAAATCCCCTTTTGATGTTGTGGATGATTGCCCTCTTTCTTAGAATCCACAAAGATTCAAATTTAACAAAGAGAACGGAGAAGAAAATAGAAAGAAAAAGAGAGGGATTTTTGCTTAATGAAAATTCGGCAGAGAGGGGTTTTGCCTAGGGAGAATTTCTCTAGAGAGAGGAAGAGGGAGCAAATGTTGATGAGTAGCCCTCCTGTCCTCCTTTTATAGCCAAAGTTATCACCCTAGAGTCATTTACTTGGCCACCACTCCTCTTTTGATAATATTATCTCTTTTATTTAAAAGATAAAAGCCTTTAATCCATCAATTATCTCCTCAATTATCTCATTAGAAAATAATCCTTTATTTATCTCTTATTATTCACATATTTATGTGAATAAAACTCCTTTATTTATCTCTTATTATTCACATATTTATGTGAATAAAACTCCTTTATTTATCTCTTATTATTCACATATTTATGTGAATAAAACTCCTTTATTTATCTCTTATTATTCACATATTTATGTGAATAAAACTCCTTTATTTCTCTCATATATCCAAGTTTCCCGAAATGTTCAAGTTTCCATTTTTGGATCATTTCCAAAAATGTTTAGGTTTCCAAAAATGTCTAAGTTTCGAAAAATGTCCATTTCCATTTCCATTTTCCTTCATTTCTAGGTTTCCAAAAGTATCAAAAATTTATTCATAATACTTAAGACTTGTCATTTCATACAATTGATCTGAAAAATGCATAGGCCCTTCCTAGGATGTTACAATTAACAAGATGGATTGTTTTAATTGTATAATCTGAAGTTAATCATTTAAACAAGCAATTTCGTAAATGACTAGTTGCAAGTTGATAACACATGTGATTATTTTATAGATGCATCTACCAAAATCATATAATATCAAAACCATCCACATGTTGGATAAATGAGGCCCATATTCATTTTAGAAATGCAAGACATTAAACCTCAACTTTAGCTAGTGAATTTTTAATAATCAATTATCATTGAGAACAAGCAACACATAAGAATTATTTAAATTAAAGAAACTTGTGGTTCTTTAATGAATGTCCATATGAATTCTCAATTAATTTTCGCATCATATATGATCCAGGATGGTCTAACTTGTCGTGCCAAATAGTAAATATATTTGTCCCAGTAAACTTGTGGTTTACTTTAACATGATTTTCAATTGTACTAATAATATCAATATAAATTTTGGTAATTAATAATTTTATTACCATTCCTTTTACTTTGTATCCACATATAAGCAATATTGTGACATTTACTTTTGAAAATGTCTAAATCAATGTGAAGTCCATAATTTCATTAACTCAATAAAAGAAATATAATTTGCAAACAATTATATGCAATATTCACTATGTGCAAAAAATAATTCGGACAATAATGTAAGCATAACCAATAAGATCATATAAATATCATCTGCTTCAGGGAATGGATAATTAATATAAATCATTGATCATTCTATTCTAAGAATGAACATTTAGCAACATTTCGAATCTTCTATATTCTTATCTATTTGCTAATAATGACAATAGGTTCCATTTTCATAATTGTTATGTATTGCTACATTCACTTCGAGGAATAGAGTAGAATCAGTGGAACGAATAACTCGTTATTTTGTTTAGCCATAAGAATGCATGAGATCAATTCATAATACTTTTAAAATCATTTTCACAAGAGTTTTGAATCATCAATTAACTAAAAAGAAATAGTCAAGTCATGCATGGAGTTTATTGTAAACCAAATGTATGGATAAAGTTGACATCTAAAATATCAAACCTGATATAATGCTAGTGCTAGAAAAAAATTTCATAAACCATTGTAGACATGCATGAATTTTACTTCAAAATAATACATTTCATGTTCACTAAAACATTTTCATTTATAATTGAATAATTAATAAATGAAATAATATAAATCGCATGAACTACCTTTAACAACTCTACAAAAGTAACATGTTTTTTAGGGCTGTATAGTAGGAAAAATATAAGTCATTTACAAAATTAAATCACACAAGTTTTTTTTTTTTTTTTATGCTTCTTATCAAACAACAATCGGTTAATACAAACGAGATCCATATAAATTTCAATGGCCAAATTAATATAATAATTTTCATTTTTAAATTTATGATAATGTTTCCAACCAAAATAATTCAAGAATTAAAAATGATATCGATTAAGCTTGAAATTCTATATTAGTATCAACCCAAAAATCAATTATACATTCTTCAAAATTGTCTTTGGAACTGCGCATGTATTAGTATTGGAAAATTTTAAATTATATAACCAAATTAAGAAGAGACACTAGAGGAACATAATCTATATTTGAACTAAATCAAATATGAATAATCATAAAATTCATTGGTTTATTAATAAAAATTTGTCTACTAAATATGTTTTAGTCAAATATATTATTTAATTATAGAACTTATTATAGCGACATAAATAAGTCCATCAATATTCATTTTTATGAACGAATACTATGTTTAAAATAATAAATAGCCCATGAAATCAAAATTTAAAAAGAAATACCATATCAAATATTTAAATCATATATCAAATCAATTTAATATTTAAAGATGTTATTGTTGAGAAAAAAACCCGTAAAGATATAGATCTAATAAGTTGATATATCTTTCTTGTTTGACATTGAGTCTTGATGATTTTATCAAAAGGTAAGCAAATAAAGCTCCAGTAGTATACTTTGAATCCAATTAAAATTCACCAATAGTAAAATTTCAAAATAATTTATATGATACAAATACACCCCAACGTTAATAACACAGAATCAAAATTATACCGATATCAAAATCTAAAAATATATGTTGTCTAGAATTTAGAATATATATATTCAAATTGATACCATCAAATAAACACATAAAGCAATTAATTTAATGATGATTAAGAACTGATGCAAAGTCACATATTATGATAAACCTTAGGCCTTAATTAATAAAAATGATCGTTAAAATTATGGATCGTTATTTACAAATCTATCAATTTATAACATTAAAATTAATCTATCATCATTCAAACATAATCACCAAGCAATTATCAAATATCATATATTAAGAAAAACAATTTTTTATGAACAAAAATCTAGGTACATATAAACATGTGATGTGATAAGTAAATTTACCTAAATTTATTATCTTCTACTAATGTTTCAATAGCACGTCAAGCAATCCATAAAATTACTTTTGATCAAAATCTATATTGAGATCAAATCTTTTACCACACTTAAATATAGAAATCAAACAAAATCATTATAATTATTCAAGATTAAAAAAAAATACAATATGACCCGTTAAATAAAAACTCCTTGCAATTTTTTTTTTGCATCTTGTATCTAAAGCTTCGAATGAAAAATCATGAAGGATAAATCTGATCTTTAATAGATAATAATTTTACTTCTAAGCTAAATTGTGTTGATAACATATTATAAAACCAAGAGAATTATAGTAAGAATAAGAGAGAAGAGTAGACACAAAAGTGAAAGGATAATTCTACTTTTTCTTAGGTTCAATAAGTTTGTACATGCTCTCTATTTATAGGGCATCAATCACTATAGGTTACAAATACATAATAAAGATAAAATAAGGTGCCCTATAAATTCTTTAGGGGTCACAAGAGTTACAAAAGAATGAATTTGGAGGTTTTGAGAGTTATATGGGCATCCATTTATCAATAGATTTAAAACAAAATTAAAATTAAAATTTATTTGATACACATGGCAACATTTCTTTTTGGCATAACCATAAGTGTCAACAATAAGTGCTCTAATGTGTTTTACTATGTGAAATGGGGATGATATTTAAGTGAAACCCTTCCAACAACGAAGACTCTAACATTCAAACTTAGCCTAAATGATTAGGGAAAGAAATCCATTTTCGTTCATTTTTTTTGTCGTAACTAAGGTATCTACCACTGACAGCAATAATTAAATCCCTTGGTACAGGTGTTTTTCGAAAAAATAAATCACTTTTTATAATATATATTTTATATTCATGAGCGGAGATAAAGATGAATCATTTCTATTGGTTATAATTCAACCTTGCGGAATAAAAGAAATATGAATGTGCACTAAAACCTTTTAAAAAACAATTAATCAGTATATGCGGTTTTAATAATAATATCACCAAACACTTGAGGGATCTGCCATGCACGTCAATTAAGAGGAGGAGGGAACAAGAAATATTGCTTACACCAAAAGAAACGCCAATTGTAGGGAAGGAGAGGGAGAGAAAGGACAAAGAAACTGGCGAAGTAAACAAAAGGAGGAGAAAAAGCAAAAGCTGATGTTCCCCACCACCCCTACCATCAATGTTGCTTCAAATGCCATTCCCTTTTTACTGCTCCAATGACTTTTTTTTTGGTTTAATTCTCTAAATTACCCTATTAACGTTTAACATTAACCCCTTTTTAACAAATCCAAGACTGACACACCCCCACTTTTCCAGAACCCTCGTATCTTCAATTCTTTTCTCAAAAGTTTCCTCACCTCTCCCTTCAATGAAAATCTCCTTCCTCGTGTCAAACCACCTATGGTTTTGTTTTTTACCCGATGCATTGAAATGTCTTCAAGGATAGGCCCCGTGGTGGGAGCATAATCTCATGTTCTGGCTTTGCTTTTTATCTAACCTTTACTTCAAAGGCTTTTGCTTTTGGAATTAATCTCTTCTTTACAAGAAATATAACAACTCAGCTCAGCCGCCTACGCAGTACTAGGCTAAACATTATGCTTCCCTACTGTCCGAACCGAATCAAGTCTTTTGTTTTGTACCCTTTTCTAGGGCAGTTACTAGAATAATGTCGTTTACACATTTTAAAGTAGAATATCCGTATATGCGTGCATGGGTTGGGGGCGTGGGCAGAGTTCCTTGCGCCTTGCTTGGACAAATTACTTTTAAGCTTTAGCGTATTATGTCAAAGAAAAGCAATCTCCATGCATGCATGCCATTCATTTGCATGTAGCAACTCTAGGAACTGGTTCTATCAAACGATTTGATGATCATTTCATCTTATTACCTATGTCCCACCACATCATCTATGGCCTATGGGTATAGGATCTTATTTAATAAATTATTGTAACGTGATGCATAAAGAAAGTACACTGAATGAATTAAATTAATATTTAATACCTGCTATGGCTAGACTGCTCGTTAAATCATGGCATCAGTCAAAGAGGGAAAACGAAGAACATAGTGAAATGATTGCTTTGGGGTTTTGGACTGGTCATCAATTTGTTTAAATGAAAGTGAAAAGAGAAGAAGTGAGTTGCCTGAGGAATGAAAGACAAGGCTGTGGTGGCGACGGCGAATAACAGCAGGTTAGTATTAATAAGTATTTGTCTTTATAGAATCACTCTCTTGTTAGCTACCAAAATTAATCCAAAGTATAAATGCAGATAGATACAATAAATTAAAAGGAAATAAAAGGACTTGCTATTGCGTTCAAAGAAAACCTACGTAGTAGTAAGTGAATAAAAATAGCATATCTTAATGGCAAGAGTTGCTGCAAAGTAAATACATAGAGCAGCACCTAATTTCCTGCATGAAGAGTGAAACATCAACGGAAGACTTTCTTTCTTGCTTAAGATTTGGGTCTAGAACAAAGGACATGTTATAAGCATTGGGCCATCTCCTTAAGTTTTTGTTTTTACGCCCAATAGCCCATATTCACCTATTCAAATACTATTAATCTATACTAAGAAATATTTACATTCATGTAATTTTCACCTATTTTTATGATTAATATTTTAATATATTGATACTTTATTAATTGTAGCATCCAAATCCCATTTTAATAAATGATTGTCTTAATTTAATCGAGTATAATCATGTTATCAAGTTACGACACGCTTTTTGTGAAGGGAATAAATGTGCTGAGTTTTTTTTGCAAATCTCGTGCATGAGATGGATGAGAATTAAAGGCTGTGAGATGTTCCTCCTGATCCCTTACTTTCCATGTTGCTGGCCGATGCTTGTGGCCTAGGGGAGATTCGTTTTTAAGTCTCTTTATTTTCATCTTTTGAATAAAGAAAATTTAAATAAAATAAAAGGGTAATCTACCTAACACACTGTATAGTGAAAACTTGTAAAAATAAAAGGGATAAAGTAATATTTAGTCTTTGAACTTGATAATTTTTTTCAATTTAATCCATACATTTTTATTTAGTCCACATTGAAAGTTGACAACTTTTCCCATTTCGATCTCTAAATTTGGATTTCATTAAAATTTAATGATACAACTCTCCAAGATTGTATCACATTATTATTATTTGAAAATTTTAATTTCTTTGTATTTTTTATTTTTTATATTTTTAAGTGATGATGTGATATTTTGAGAGGACGTCAGATAATAGAAATTTTTAAAATAAAATCTTGAGTAATAGCAAATGTGAGAATAAGAAGATGATATACATTCTTGCTTTTCTTTTCCTGAAAATAAAGTGATATAAAAGAAACACAACATCATTAATTTCAATTTTGATGGACAATTTAATTTTATTTTTTTGAGAACATGAATAAATTGAAATTTTATTGTGATAACATATTTTCACATGGACAGGGATTTTGCAGGACGGGCTGCCACCAGGGGCGTAGTTAGGGGGCTGGCATGGGCCCCGGCCCCTCCTAAAATGTAAAATTATTATTTTGGCTCTTAGAATTTTTTAAAAGTTTTAAATTAGTAAAGGTAAAATTGCACTTTAGCCCCCCCTAAAATTAGAAAAATTTAATTTAATCATTTACAAATTATAAAGATATAAACTATAAAAAATTAAAATTTTATCCGGCCCTCCCTAAAAAATTTTCTGGCTTCGCCCCTGGCCGCCACCTCATCAGCTATATATGATGTCATCATCAAGCTTGATAGTAATGAAAAGCTGATTGCATGGGCAATATAGACAATTAGCTGAATTCAGATACGTGCACAATGCGCAGCGGACGTTGCAATTTGGAATTTTCGATTTTAAGAAGCTCTGAACACATTTCCATTTTTCCCGCCTCTTTTCTCTTCCGCAAACTCTTAAATTCCACCTTATTTCTTCCATATTTTCTATTTCAAAATCCCTAAACAAAGTCGAAATCACAACGCTCTTTAATTATCAGCTGGAGAAGTGATTAGTAAGATCTTACATTTTTCTCAATTCTTGTTTTTTCTTTTTTCTTCAATTTCAGATTTTCGTAGATTTTGTATGCTACTTTGATCTTAGGGAGTCTCAATTGGCATTCGAATTTATGATTTTTTTTTCTCTTTTTCAAATATTGTTGTTCACGATTGTGATTGTGGTAAACTGGTTTTAATTTTCTTAGTTTTACTGTTATCTTACTTCTTAGAAGCATGGGATGCTTTGGTTTTTTAAGCTGCCCGTATACCCCTTTTTGATAATTTCCCTTTTGAGATTTTTTCTTTATATTTTGTTTAGTTGCCTAGAAAACAACAAATCAGACGAAAATGGGGTTAAAATCCTAGACATTTCACGAAACAAATAGAGAGATCTCCTGAGCTTATCCGAAACTAAGAAGTGGAGTTGAACTAAGAAATTACTTTTCACCTTTCTCAGTAACCAAACAGAGTTTTAGAGATGTACCTTTTCCTTATTTGTTTCTTTTTATTAACTTCAATTGTTCGCACTAAAGGTTGCTTAAAGAGTTTGTACTCGTTAATTTAAAGAACAACAATTTTTGTTGCTAGCAGAGTTTGTTTTTAAGTTTACTTGACTAACATATTAATTTTACAATATTTGATGGAGCATAATAATACTTAATGGTTTTGCAGTCATATCCAATTTATGTGCGTTGATTTTCCTATTAGTAGCTTCATTTCCAGTTCTTGCAATTTGTAGGTCTTGTTTTACTTGATGTGCAAGTTACTTTGGTTTTGAACTCTCAGAAAACGAATTTAGCTTCATATAGAAAAAAAATAACAGGACTTTA
This sequence comes from Gossypium sturtianum, assembly GCA_025698515.1. Taxonomy (NCBI): domain Eukaryota; kingdom Viridiplantae; phylum Streptophyta; class Magnoliopsida; order Malvales; family Malvaceae; genus Gossypium; species Gossypium sturtianum. The sequence goes on from CM046949.1 coordinate 39,461,233, forward strand.
TTTATTATTACTGCATTCACGATTCCAGTAACTTATTACAAGTTGCAACTCCAATACCTGCTGCTAGAAATGACTGTTTGATGCTCTACAAATTTATATTTCAGGATCAAATGAGTGACTGTCGAAGTCTTGGCAGCAATTTTCATCCATCCAGCCAATCTAGGAAGATTTCGATCGGAGTTATCTTAGACTCCTTAGTTGAGAGAAAACTTGGAGACATCAAAGAAGATGAGTGCAAACAGTCAAACACAGAAAGAATTAAATCTGACAATGGAATTTTTGCTGAGGGTAAAAACAAAGAGGAAGCTGCCACAACCCCTAAGGGGAAGCAAACTGAACATGCCGAGCAGGTTAAATCTCCATGGATTACTCCTAGAAAATCTCTTGCTGCAAGGACCACCTCTTCCAACCTTGGACAGAAGAAACACAAAAAAGCGAAGGATGTGCCAGTTACATATTCGGTTCAATTTTTTTCTAACAAAACCTTCAATGCACAGAATGTCAGAAGCAAGCAGAATAGTTTTGATAGCTTCATCGATGACCTCACCTACAAAAGGAAAGGAAGGAATGATGGCAACTCACAGAAGGTGGAGTTCAATTTAGCAGATGCAGGGAAAGTTCCTGAGTCGGATAAACTGGTGTTAGAGGGCAAAGCAAATAAAACACAAAACAAACCAACAGAAACTTTGAAAATGAAGCTGCAAGAATTATTGGGAAATGTTTCTTCACCAGAAAGTCAGCTATCTCGTTCACAAGATCAGGAGGCAAATGCCAATAATTTAAAACCACAGATAAGTGCTGATCATATGGGACACACAGTTGTAAAGCCCAGACAAAATTCAGATACCATAGAAACTGATTCAGAGAATCCTGATCAGATTATTAAGAGGCCAGTAACCAGTTCTTTGACCCGAAAGCGAGCCCCAGCCAAAGTGCAAACAAACAAGACTAAAGTTGGTTTATCCTCCAAGCAGAAACATCGAGAAAGAATCGTCTCTTTTCGAGAAGGAAGATCTACAAAGCTAGATGGTGCTGTCAATACTGGCTCAAAATTGTCCAGGAAAAAGAAAATTCTGAAGAAAAGTTCAAAAATTGATTCACGTAAGATCTGTTTTGCTGAAGAAGGAAATGCAGATGAGATTAAGCAAACAAGTTATAGGAGCGAAACTCCAGTGCCAGCGGGGAAAACTTCTGTACTTGGTAATAAGATGGAAAACTCCTCTAGCTTCTTTAGCGAGAAAAGGAGAGAAAACTTTGAAAGGGTGCAAGAAAATCACTTTTTTAGCTCTCCAGTAACCAACAAGAACCAACCAGTTAATTTTGGAAATCCAACATCACCAGAGAAAGGGGATAAACAAGAAGATTTTGGTAATATATCTTTGAGGAATGTTGTGCACACCCAGGACAATTTTCCAAGTCCAACTTTTGGATTCGGAACACCTATTTTAAACACTTCTCCAAGCCCAACACCAAAAACTATGGAGAGAGAGCAAGTTGCATGCAGTCCTGTACCATCAGAGAGAGGATTTACCACAGGAAATATCCGCAGCTTCAGGAATTTCCAAGTTTCAAGGCCTGTTTGTAATAAATCAAATGCACAAGCTCACTCACCAGTATCCTTAACTATTTTTCAGGATTCTGATATGGGAATTGAACATATTAAAAGATATGCGCATTCCAAACCATCATCAGAAGAGAGGCTGTCAGAGAGCTTTGAAGATTTTTCGCCCATTATTAAAAGATACAATTGTAAGTAGCAAGAATGCTTTTTCTGAAACATGCTATATACATTACATTTCTTTGAGAACTCTGTTTGGGATATGATTTACCTTTAGTTACTTATAAATAATCAATTGATTAGGATGATAAGAGTTCATATATGCCCTTCTGACTAACGTGCTTACAAGACATTCCACCTGATTTGTTTTGGATGGGCATTATGTTTCAAAAGTAGAAAGATAGAAAAGTTGCAGTTGCAGTTTTAAACCTTTTTCTCTTCTTGCTGTTGCACCTCTGCTTATGGCTTTGTGATTCTTTGTTTTTTTCTTTTGGTAACCAAGTTAGAGCAAGTTGGCCAAAAACATGAATGTTTTGAGCAGAAATCATATCCTAAAACCACAATACCTTCTGACCACTGTTAATTTTATAACATCATGCCATGAAACTAATCTGCCTTCTTTATTGCATGTGAAATTCATGGTAATTTGCCACTTTGGAGAATAATTATTGTTAACTTTGTCAGATTAGGCTATTGCTTCAAGATTGATTATTAATCTACTTGATGACTCCGTTTATTAATTTCCATGGCTTAAGTGAATCAAAACTTCCAATCAGTCTGTATTGCATATAGTGATATACATCAGCAGTTCAGCACAAATTCTTAATTGCATTTTCTTTTCCGACTTATTCTTCTGAATTTTTCTTTTTAATGGAAGATCCTTTGGTTCTTTATCTGATGTTGTCTAGGTCATACAGAAAATCCCATCTCATTAGACACTGATGTTTTTGAGAAACCAAATTTCAATCGTTGTCCAATCAAACAGCTTGGAAACCATGAAGATATCACACTTAGTGAATGCACTCCCACCACAGCCTCTCAAAAAGGTACAACTTCTTAACATTCAAACATCTACATGCTCTTCTTATTCTCACATTACTTCGTTCTAAAGTAGTTTCTTCTCTATTTTTCTCCCAAGGGGCAAGGATTGGAGAAAGTGTTTGGTTTCATGAACCCTTAGAACAGGACCAAGAGGATGAATTGACAAGGTTCTCATTTATATCTAAGAAAATATTAGGAAATACCTGCTGATACAATCTGTGGACTATCACCTTTATTCTTGATTGAGTTGAGGTTTTCTTGGCAATGTTTCAGGGCTGTTACACTGTTTGCTTCAGCTTTAGAAACCTTTAAAAGGAAAATGGATTCAACTACTAGCAAGAAGTCCTCTGAGATTTTGGTGTCCATTTCTGAGGAGATTAATTCACTGTTGCTGAATGCTCAGTCTGAGATTGAATCTGATGTGTATGCATTTAAAATTGAAAGTCTTGCAAATCCAACATGTTGATACTTACCTTTGCTTCCTTGATCTTTCAGGGGGAACCTAACTAGTCTCAATAAAACAAAAAAGAAACGCCTGGAAACAAGATTGCAAGGTGACAGTTTGAATTTAATGAATAACTTGATCGACTTCAATTAGATGTCATGGGTCCTAATAGCTTATTTGTATAATGTCTTTGACTATTACTTTTATCTCACTGATCTTGGTTTTACGTACTAACATCCCCAAATAAGTGCCTATCTACTTGTAATTCAAAGGTATGGCACAATGAGTTACAATTAGCCTCGAAGTTTGTATGTCCACTCTGATAGCACAAATATGCATCTATGGGTTATGTATCACTGGCGAGGTTGTTTAAGAGGCATGCTATCTAAATGTAGTTTTCCCTGATACATTAGTCATCTTGTCTGCTTTTACTGAGAGCACACTACATTTAACAAAAGATCAAGTATGATCCAATTTTCTGTAAAAGATGATTCCTGATATGTGTGGAAAGCAAGTCATAATAAACTCCATACATGAGTGCTTTTGGTCTTATGGAATCCCTGTATTTAGTTATTTGTGTTGGTAATTTAATTCTATCTCAAGAAGGCCTTGATATTCCTTTTTATTTGCTCAACTTTTTCACAGAGCAACAAGAACAATTAAAGCTGATACTTCAAAACTTCAAGGAGGATATCCATCATCATCTCTTGGACTGCAATAGTATTCTTGAAGGGATGGAAGCTCACCAAATTGAGTTAAAGGGAATCAGGAAGAAACAAAGTATGTGAACTTTATTTAATTTGAATAAATTCCTTAACCATGAGAGCATTATTGCATCTTGTTGTGTAGGTTTTTCCATTTTGCTTAAGCCAAAATGTGAGGACTATATACAAACCTGTGAACCCCATTTTCTCCATCATAAGATGATGTCCTTCGTGACTTGCATGTGATCTTGTGGTGAAGCTAAATTTATATGAAAGTTTTAATTGGTGGACATGGAATATTTCTTGGGACATCTCACTGGGATAACATTGATTCAGTCCATGATTTTTCATGCAAGGCTTTTTAGTATGGAGAAATTAATAGTCATAGAGGTTCTTGGATATGAAATCACCAGGATCTTGCGATGTATCCCAATTATAAGCAACAGACTAAAGAAATTTTTATACTTGATTAAAGAAACACGGTGTTCTAGGTCCCTTTTGAAGTTTGAACACTTGAACTTTCAATACTCGACTTTAGTGGCCAAACTAGGTTACAGTGTAGCATTAAAGGTTCTAACTAGATTTCTGATCAACAACAAAGTGACAAACTCTTAAATTTAAAATCCGGTGCATGTGATTATATGTTTAACAGTGTAATGCTTGAATAATATTCTAGTGTATCTTGCACACCTGACTCTGTCTCATATTTTCAGAAGTATCACACCAGAAGCTTCTCATGCACGTTAAAGAAGCAGCTGAAATCCAACTTAATAATGCTGAAAGAAGAATCACTTCTGTACATGAGGCACGTTTGTTGTTTCTGTTTATAATAACATAAAAAAAAGTTTAGCACTGGTTTTCCATAATTTAGGTATGGTCTGTGTAGTCCATCCACTATGCGGGGTATCTACTGGCCAAAATACTTGGTTGTGGAATATAGCCATACATCACAGTTAGCTGACCTTGGTGAGAAGGTTAGGTACATTACTTGGGGGCCACTAGACGGTGGAGTCATTTGGGCTTGAAATCTATGCTGTTGAGTATAATGCTTCTATCGAATTTGCTCCCTAAGTGCCTGCTTAAATAAGAAGCTTATTATATTTGACGAGAGTTTATACTGGGATACTGTTGCTACTTGCTTCCTCACCTTATGTGGAGTCCTCATACTTAAGATGGAGCTTATAGACTATATAAATTCTTGGTTATAAATTAGAATTGAGTGTTTTCTATATTGGTTGATTAATACATTTTATCATTCTAACTTAATGCAGTCAGCAAGGGAAAAGATGCTCCAGCTGAAACATGTAATAGCCGAGTGCTTGAAAGACAGTAAATACTGAACCAAAAGAGGTCCGATGAGCAGACTTCCATTTGTCCCAGGAGCTAAGAAGTCGACTTTGTAAATTTTACCGTCCCTAAAATTTTCCTAATACCTTGTCCATCTCTCAATTGTTCAATAGAACCTTACCTGTAATAGTGAACATATCATTTTGCTTTCCGAGTGGCCTGTAACTTGCATTTGCGGGAGCTTTGGCATTTATAATAACTATGGTGTTCCATTATTTAACTTACAATCATCTTCCTGTCCAGGGGCTGCTGTTGTTCATGATTTAAGCAACTACATCTACAATCATGGTGAGATATAAGTCTTTGATTTTCTTCTTTTTTCCTCATTCTATTTTCCTACTGCACGCCCCCACCATGTGCTGTTTGGCGTGATGTAACGAAATTGATTACCAATTATAACTTCCGGTCTTTTTCATTAGTGTTTAAACAATGTGAAGTCTTTGTTAGGTTGAGCACTATTACAAGAGACCCTGGCAGAAACTTTCTGGGGTTTCTAAGGCACACACGTCAGCCCCTTAAAAATATTTCGGGCATATTCTACAGGAGATTAGATTAGGTTCTACATCTGACACTTCTTTAATGTCCGTTGAGTTGGGGACTTTCCTTATCATCATCATTATGGTGGCCTCAGCCCCTTCCTTCCTTAGAACTGTCGCTGTCCCTCTGTTTTTATTCAAGGACTGGTCACGGTTTTGTTTGTCTACACTTGTTAAATCTTGCCTGGAAGTGGAAAATTTTATCCTAAAGAAAAGGAAAAAGATTATTTTTTTAAAGTTCAAAGACAAGGAAACATGGGCCACGTGAACCATTGGTGATCACGTGAAGTACACGCTTTCTTCATTTTTCTTCTTCCTCAGTGAAAGGATTTTGATACGAAATTCAAAGGTAGTGACTAATTGATAAATTGGGTTAAATGTCGCCACTTGGCGGTGGCTCCACTTTGGCCTGTGGCTAGTCCTTGTCCTGACCCCCCAAACCCACGTGAGTGTCTTAGATTCCATTATGGGCTCATACAAAATTTTGCCCACGTCTTACTCAGCTTACGAACTTTCATTTCTAGTTTCAAGATAATGAAAGATGATTCGTCACTATCCCCTCCATTGGCATGCTTCTTGTCGATTACCATGAACTTATAGTATGATTAATCAGATAATTTTAAAAATTCACTTCTCTTTTGAATTAAAAAATCACTTTTAATTCAATAATAAAACATCATATAATTTCACAAAAGAAAACAATAAAATATCATATCATATTGTTTTAAAGTGTATGAATTATAGAATGTATAAACAAATACTAAATTAATTTTTATCATTTTTTTAATCTTAATAAAATAAACAAACAAATAAAATAAGAAAAATTCAAGGATTGGTTTACTTTTAACATTGAAAAATGTTTTTTGAAAAAAAATTGATAATGTTTATTATTACTATAAAAAATACTTTTGAAAAAATATTATTTTAAACATAATGTTTTAAAATAAAAAATTTAATAAGATAAAAGAAATTCATTAAAAAACATTTTTTCAAAAATTAAAAAATTTGGTTTTTGACTTGAATTCAAATCTCAATTTAAAATCAAAATTTATTTTCTTTCTTAAAATTCCTATCTAAAAGTTGGGGTTACCTAAATATATTTAAAAAAAAATTAAATATCCAAATAGATTGTCAGCTAAATTATTTACGAAAATGGTATGTTTATTTTAGTCGCGCCTATCTGACAGGTGCAACTCTATTTTTTTATATTAAAATATTTTTTAAATAAAATATTATTATTTTATTTTTATTAAAAATATTTAAATTTATATATAGATAAAAATACGTCAACGAGTTAAAATACGGATAAAAAATACCCGAAATAGGTCGCGCTTGTCAGATAGGCGCGACTAGTCGTGCCTGACAGGTAGGCGCAACTGTTGGTCCCACTTTGTTATTAATTATTATTTATAAATTGTTTATGTTTAGTGTTTATGGTTTTGGGTTAATATTTTGTCTGAATGTAATTTTTTTTTGTTTTTTTATAATTATTTTAAAATAAATTTGTTAGTAATTTAGGATTATGTTATAAATTATTGTGTTTGTAATTATTTTAAAATTAATTTATTAGTAATTTAGGATTATGTTATAAACTGTTGTGTTTAGTTTAGTATTTGGTGAGTTTTTAGTAATGTAAAATTATTTTGTTAAATATTTTGTTAGTAATTTATTATAAATTGATGTGTTTTATGAGTTTTTAGTAATGTAAAATTATTTTGTTAAATATTTTGTTAGTAATTTACTATAAATTGTTGTGTTTTGTGAGTTTTTAGTAATGTAAATTTAAAAAAAAATAATTTTATAGTTATTTTGTTAGTAGTTTATGATTAGGTTATAAATTGTTAGTGTTTTGAGTTTTGTTATAGTTATTTATTTTGTTAATAATTTATGGGCTTAGGTTACAAATTGTTAGTGTTTAGTATATGGTTTTGTGATTTTTTAGTAATATAATTTTAAAAAAAATAATTTTATAGTTATTTTGCTAGTAATTTATGATTAGGTTATATAAATTGTTAGCGTTTAGTTATGTGTTTTGTGATTTTTTAGTAATATATTTAAAAAAATAATAATTTTATAGTTATTTTGTTAGTAATTTATGATTAGGTTATATAAATTGTTAGTGTTTAGGTTATATACATAGGAAAAATAAAGCACCAGCCGCAACTATAGGCCCCACCAGTCAGCGCTATCGGACAGGCTCAACCAACGTCACCTGTCGATAGGCACAACTAATCGCGCCTACCAAATAGACGCAATCTACTCCTATACTATACACGGGTCATATACTGATCCGAAAAAAAAATTTATTTAAAAAAACAAAAAACAAATATTTTAATATAAAAAAAAGTTACACCTGTTAGATAAGCGCGACTAAAAAAAACATATCATTTTCGTAAATAATTCAATTTACAACCTAATAATTTTTTTTAAAAATTTATTTATGTAAGTTGGCCTGTAAATCGAAGGGGACTTTACGGCCAAATGAAATTAAAATGCTGTCTATCACCATAGCTTCTACCATAAGACATGAAAGGACAAGATATTTAATTTATATTTATAATTTGAAAGCCAGTCAAATATCAGTACATCACCATTCAGGAACATCTCTTTCTCTTCTATTTCGCTTCCGCTGCCTAATTTTTTTTTTTTTTTTGGGGAGACTAAAGATGCTTCTATTCTGCCTAGGAACCGATCGAAAGAAATGGTCCAGCTCCCTTTACATTGAAGAAACTTCTCTTTTTCCAGGGAGTGAGTCATTAGTTAAAATACCACAATTTAATGGTCCCAAAAATCTCAAAAATGACGAATTATTTTTAGGAAAATCTTCTCTTTGCTGGTGGGTCAATGAACTTGGCCTCCTTCTCCAGTGTGGATACCTAACCTCCACGCAACAACATATTTAAGATTAGACAGGCTTCAATTTTTTGTGGACGCCTCATTTTTCACCACAGGGTTCTTCCAAATCCCACCGTCTTATCAGTGTTGTATAATAATTTTACAAAGAACCCACTATTTCTAGTGCTTGATTTGATTCCCATTTTCACTTTCATTCATTTCTAGGATTTCCAGTGCCTTAGCAGGTAAGAGCCCCCTCTAAACATGTCTATGTGCGGTTTTCTCGTTGGTTGGGTAGTACAGAAAGACCATCTATATGATTTCTTAATAGCCCCCTCTAAACATGTCTATGTGCGGTTTTCTCGTTGGTTGGGTAGTACAGAAAGACCATCTATATGATTTCTATTCAACTTTTTTCCCTTGTCCTTTATCACCACTGTTCTTCCTTTGGAAAGAGAAAAAAAGACTCCTGGTCATGAAAATGGAGATAAATTTGTTGGCAGAATCTCATTGTTGAGCATTATTGATGTAGGATAGGTAGGCTAGCTACATTCAGCTGCAAACACCAAGGATGACATCCGACTTGCCTAATGTACCTTCCATGTATGATTTTCTTTGTGTTTTTCTTTTCCCAAGGTCTACTATTTTGTTATATATGTATTGAATTTATTGATTGAAGTTTTTTCTAATAATGCAGGCGCGATCCTGATTTCATGGAGCTGGTATGGGAAAATGGTCAAGTTCTCATTCGAGGTTTATCGTCCAAGGTAACTCAAAAGAGTTCCCCGTTCTCGTCGCGTTCTACTGCGAATGGATCAAAGGATGGGGGGGTTGCAGATTCCACCTTCGCCCATCCCATATCAGGTCTCTCCAGTCTCTCAAAACTGGATCGTCATGGCGTGGATGCTAATATTGTTCCAGTAAACAACTTCAATCGTTTAAAACCAAGCTACGTGCCCAAGCAACTTGTAGAAGACGAGGTACCTTGCTCTTCCTTGCAGCAGTTTAAGGGATCAAAGGAGGAAAAAGATAGGGTGAACTTTTCCATCTTAAGATCAAACCATGCAAGCTCTGGTGCAATGAGCACTCCAGGATTAGCTGCTGGTGCTGAGGATTTACAAGGCAATAATGTCAGATCTGCGCCTCCAATGAGTAGCAATATTCCCTTTGGAAATGAAGGTGATTTCATGGCGAAGCGAATGAGGCCAACGTTACCAGATTCTGAGCCTCTAAAAGAATCATTCCCTGATGAGCAATCCGAAGCTGTTCCAAATACGAGATTAGCGCCGGATGATACAGCTTTTAAGGGAAATCCAGACCAAATGGTGGCATCGTCTTCATTATGTTCCCGTGGGGCTTCAAATTGTCCCACGTACACTTTTAAAAGGAGATATGAAGACACTGATCTCAGTAGAGTATGTATTATCTTGTCCATAAGAAAATATAAAATATTACAGTGAACTTAATTCTAATTCAAAGGATGTCCATATGTGGTGCAGAATACAACAATGGAAGAAGCCGAGGGAACGACAAAAGCAGCGCCAGTTCCACGGGGAAGCAAAGGTGCTAAGAGAAAGAGAAAAACAGAAGTTCACAACCTATCTGAACGGGTAAGATCAGTAGCAGCCAACCATGAAAAATTAACTAATATTTTGAAAAGTTAAAAAGGGAAAAAAAAATTCGAAATCTGATAAGCTCTTGGGTATCTTCTGCTTATATGTAGAGGCGAAGAGATAAAATCAACAAGAAGATGCGTGCATTGAAAGAGCTTATACCCAACTGTAATAAGGTAAGTACAAAAATCCATATTCACTCCAACCTTTTGTTCTAAGCTTTTCTACTATTATCTAACTTTGACTTCTCTCGGTTACTCCGGCCGATGTGTGACTTAGGTGGATAAAGCTTCGATGCTTGATGAAGCAATCGAGTATTTAAAGACCCTTCAGCTTCAAGTTCAGGTATAGCCATTCCACTGCTTGCATTACAATTTTCTTCTTTTTAGATTCATATAGTCAAATGAGGGCGTTAACCATGGGATATTGGAACAGATGATGTCAATAGGAAATGGGGTATATATGCCACCGATGATGTTCCCTTTTCCTTCGGCAATGCAACATTTAAACGCACAGCATTTGGGTGGGTATTCTCCCATGGCACTTGGGATGGGTATGAGAATGCAAATGGGTCTTGGGTTCGGCGCCCCACCACAGTTCCCAACTTCACTAATGACAGGAGCCCCAGCTGTGCCTGGGAATCCGGAAGCTAGACTCAACATGCTTGGGTTCCCTGATCAGATGTTACTAAGGTCCATGTCACATTCACCTTTTTTATCTTCGGCTGCCAGTTTCACCCCACAGTCGGTCCAGCCACCTGCGGCTGTGGTTTCGCAATCTGCTGCTCCTCCTGCGGCGCAAGTGGATCTTCTAGGTGGTGCTAATCCACTTTCGACATCTAAGGATTCATATCCAACACATTAACTCAATGAATACTCAACACCAATTCCATTTCTGATGACTTCCAAAAGCACTCCTCGCTGCCCTCCTGTCATCAGGTTTGTCCACTTGCCAGTTGCCATTAACATATTATGCTAATTTTATATATAATTTTTAAAGTTAAAATTTACAACTATAAACTACTTCACCCGCATAATGGTAATTGCTGTTCTTGCAGTTAAACCAAAGTAGCATTGGCAATATTATGTTAATGCATGAAATGAGTGCATTAGATGAAGAAATAATATTTTACATATAGTCTTGGCATGAATCTTATCCTTAATTAGTGAATAAATATAACATCTCATTATTAAATAAAATAAAAAAATATTAAATAAATTATAAATATTTATTTACAAGTCTTCAATTTTTTTTTGGTAATATTATTCAATTAATGAAACTCATGAATTGTAAGTAAAATATTATATAGTGAAAATCACATTATTTGCTTTATTTTATTTGAGAGATGCATGGTAAAAATTGCGCTCATAATGGAGACTACTTCCAAAAGATGATAGAAAAGCCTTCCACCCGTTTGGCAATTAGCATTTAATTCATCATTATTTTTCTGTTGACATTGTAGTTTCAAAATTTCATTTTCCTTGTGTGCTTTTTTCTATTCATGCAACAAAACGAGAGGGTCTGACTATTAATATCATCAATTAATGCAAAGCCTAATTTCATTTATCTTTTTCTGACGCAGTGGACTATATGGGAGACCCTCAAGCGTCTTTAAGTATTGGCTTGTTTCTGCACCATTCGTTTCACACCCAAGATTTGAAAATGGAGTGTTACAGTTAAGGAATGAGATCATCCATGGAAGGCCCCTTTCATCAGCAGAAATGTGATTTACCAAGCTGCGACAGATTATATGTTAGAAGAGCTAAACGGCTCAAAATCCAGTGTCATTCAAAGAATGAGTAGCCACTTTTCTAAATCAAGGCACTGAAGACTGTCAGAACATGTAGTTACTCAAGAAAAATTCACCCCGGTAATGGTTTGCAAGAGTTTGCAACTTTTTTTTTTTTTTTTTTAAATTTTCTTTTTTGTACATTACCACAAGGGGTATAAAATAAAAACTTCATTTTCTAGCAGTTTTTGCTTGAGAGTTCTTCACTTGAATAAATAATTGTTAACAGTTTCAGCTAGCATCAAAATTTGTCAAATCATTAACATCATACTGAAGATCATCAGATGAGAAACTTGGATCAGGCATATATCCTTCATTCCTCATCCCCAACAATAGCTTTTCCAAAATTTCTTGAATCTTACCTAATTCGGACTGCGTAGCATGGAACATATACATTCTAGAATCTACCTCAATCCAGCTACTTCCAGGTCTCTTTGGCAGACGCTTCTTTTTTATCATTGTTCTGACCTTCAGGGCATCTTTCCATCTTCCTGTGGAAGAATATATATTGGATAACAGAGCATAATGGCCTGAATCTTTCTGATTTTTCTCTAGAATATGCTTCTCTAAACACTCAGCCAGGTCAACCCTATTATGAACTCTGCAGGCACCAAGCAAACTTCCCAAAATGTTCATGTCAGGTTCCACTGGCATTTCTTTTATAAGATCATATGCATCATCAAGGTGCCCTGCTCTACCAAGAAGGTCCACAACGCACGAGTAATGTTCCATGTCTAGTGGAATATTGTAATCATACACCATAGCATGATACATTGACCAGCCTCTATCAACAAGACCACAATGACTGCAAGCTGTCAAGAGCGCGATAAATGTGACTTTATTGGGTTTAATTCTTGCCTCCTTCATTTCCTCAAAGAACTGAAAAACATGTTCTCCAAGTCCATAAATCCCATGAGCAGAGATTATTGCGTTGTATGTCACTATATTCCTTTCCTTCACCTGATTGAAAACTCTTACTGCAAGTTCAAGACTCCCACATTTGCAGTACATATCTATTAGAGCATTTCCAACAGAAACTGCTGTTCCAAGACCACTTCTGGTTGCAAAGGCATGAATTTCTTTCCCATATCTCAGAGCTCCAATCTTTGTGCAAATTGGAAGAATGCTGACCAGGGTTATCGAATTTGGTTTGAGATTGAAATCCCATATTCTCTGAAAAATCTGAAATGCTATATCAATCTCACCATTTAAAGAATATCCAATGACTATTGAATTCCATAATGTAATGTCCCTATCTGACATTACCCTAAAAACATGCTCTGCTTTAATCATTGACTTACAATTGGCGTAAAATTCAACCAGTGCAGCTCCAACAACAACATCAGATTCAAACCCTTGTTTTAGGATGTAACCATGCATCTCCTTTCCGTGCTTCAACAGTTTGAGCTTGGACAATACGGGAAGAACAGTTGCAGCAATAACTGCATTCGTTCTTATTTCTGCATCATTCATCATGAGATACAGCTGCAAACTCTCATGGTACTGGCAATTCTGTGAATAACCAGCAATCAAGGTACTCCAAGAGACTGCATCCTTATTGTCCATGTTAGAAAATAAAGAGTAGGCAAAATGAGTGGCACTGCATTTGCAATACATATCCATCAGAGCATTAGAGACATACAAATCACTGTTAAAACCACACCTTATAGCACATCCGTGAAGGGTCAGTCCCATTTCCATATCTTCCAGTCGGCCACAAGCTGGAAGAATGGCAGCCATAATTACTGAATCAGGTCTTAGGCCTTCTAATACCATCCTTTTAAATAGAGACAACGCCTCGAGCCACTCTCCACTCTGCACATTCCCACAGATCAGTGCACTCCAGCATGCTAAATCTTTCTCTCTTATTCCTTCAAAAATCTTTCGGGCTTCACTTAGACTGCCACACTTGGCAAACATATCTATCATGGCACATTCAACATAAACATTGTGTTTCATATCATATTGACTCTCATTCCACAGAATAAAATCTCGAAGCTTCTTACCTTCTTCAAGATCATTCAACTCAGTACAAGCCTTGAAAACAAGTGGGTAAGTGAAATTATCAGGAATCAATCCTTGACTAACCATCAAGTGAAAGAACTCAATTGCCCTGGAAAAGCGACCCACGTCAAGAAAGCCTCTCAGGATTGCATTCCATGCAAGATTAGTCCTTTGGGGCAACTTATCAAACACAACCAGTGCATCTTGTAAGAAGCCAAAGGTAACATAAACATTAACAAGCTGTGAACCAAGGAACTTATCAGCATAGACGGAGTTTAAGAATCCATTGACAATCAAAATAGCATGTAACCTTTTGGCTTCAGAAAGATTCGGCGGTGACTTAAGTTGAGAGGATAGGGAGCTATGCAAAAGAGTTTGATGAGCGAATGACTGTGGCAAAGATGGAACATCTGTGGGAAGAAAGGTTTTGTTAGCTTCAGCAGTGGAAGTACGAGGTGGGTTTTTGCTTGGATTTGGGTTAGAAGAGAGGGTTGACAATAGTCTGGCAATAAAAGGGGATGATGATCCTGTAGGTAAATGAAGTGCTAGTTTGTGAACCCTGGTTGATTCTTTGGCTATTACCGGCAACAACATCTTTCCAATTTCGAGGGGGCGACGCATTGTTAAAGTATAGATAGCTAGACAAATCCATCCTCCAAATTGTCTTCGTTTTCTTCCATATATCTGAAAGAAAACAGGCTTATTCAAAGGTTTTCCTTTGGTCCTGACTACAAACGTGGTCAGATGTCATTACTGGAATATTCTCTCATGCCAATTAGTTTTAAGGATGTCTGGTTCAAAGAGAGAGCGGAGACGGGAACTCCTCGTTATTTGACAGATTGGAGACAATGGGCATTAAGTAAGGATGGAAAATAATTGTAATATAAATTTAAAAATGGCAATTAGATAGGGGTAAATATCTCAATAATACAAAAAAAAATCAAAATTTATCGGACAGTATAGGTTTCAGGAAAATTGACCGGAAAGTGTAATTTCTCAAAAAAACGCGTCCACGTCAATAGCGTTTTTGAGGAAAAAAACCTAAAGCGGCGTCCACTGGGAGCGCTTTTGCACCACCTCAAAGAAAACGCTCCCACGAGGGCGCTTTTCTTTGAGGTGGCAAAAGCGCCTCAGAAGACGCGCTTTAGCCGTCTGTGATCAAATTTTTTTGACCGTTGGCCCCAAGTTTTTCACAAGTTTTTCACACTTCAATCCTTGTAGTATATTTAATAAATAAGAAGTTTTCATTGATAATTTAGTTTTTGCAATATAAATTTTTTTATATTTAATAAAATTGAGTTTAATGTTATTTCTTTTATAATTTAATTTTTTTAATTTAGTTTTAATATCTTTGATAAAATAGAAATGGTTTAATTTTCATTTTTTGCAATTTAATTATCTTATATTTAATAAATTTGAGTTATTGTACAAAAGTTCACCGTTTTCCTCCAAAAAAATAGAAAATTATATAGCCACAAAGAGACAAACAAGCTAAGAACACGGTCAACTAGTCCGATTTGGACACGAGCGAGATGTATGGCGGGTTCCTACACCACCCGCACCGCCGACTTTGGTTGGTCGGTTCTCGGATATCCATATTGTTGCGTATTCTAGTCGGGAAGGTCGACCTTTTGGTTTGCGCCTCAATTCTCTATCCGGCAACGACTTATATGGTGCAAGCGATACCGATGGCCACTTACGTTCATCCGGGGATCGGTGGGAATACGTGTCTCCACACGTTGTACATGTTTTCTAATTTGTAGACTTCGTCGACATAGCTCATGGGGTCAAGACGAAGATTATGACAAGCCGCAAGTACATGAGCACATGGGTAACGAAGTGCATCAAATATCCACGATCGCATGTCCTATTCGTCAAGTGTACACGATAATGCCCGCCAACAATACCTTGGTTGGGTCTGTCAAACTCAGTGACACGAAACCATAGGTCGTCGCGGTCGTGACACCTTTGTGTGCATGGTGTTCGCCGTGCCTTCCCACGGTTAATTTCTTGCAAGACCTTCGGGCTCCATACATGGCCTCCTTGCATCTGCCCTCGATAACTCATTTGCTCTCTTGGAAATAGTGCCGCTAAACAAAAATATGTCTCCCACAAAACCGCGCAGTAATTGGCGGATGACGGGTTCCTTTTAGCACGCAATTTATGCATTCGGCCAGGGTTTGTGGTCATATGACCATATCGTGAGCGCGCGTCATATGCTTGTGTCCACTGCATTCAAAAGGAATATTGCATGTACTCTGCGCGTTCGGCATTATCTGCGCATAAAAACGCGCCCAACATCTCGTGAAAACGGTCTTTATTGATCTCGTACCACCCAATATCGTTGATAGCGAATATTACATACCACTATTCAATTGCGAATACATTGAAAATTTCAAAAGAAATTATATTAATAGATATTTCATACCCATATCGGTCACTTGCCGTTTCGTCTTTTAGATCGGTGTTGCCCATAGTAGTTGGATGAAACATGCCTCAAGCAATATCGATGGTGTGTGCGATGCCACATGCTTCCCCTGTCGTTCTATTGCCGCAAGTATTCCAGGCCCCGATCCGATATAACGCATATGTCAGGTTGAGGGCAGACATGCCTCCTTAACCTAGATAGGAAGAAGTCCCAGTCATCAGCTGACTCCCCTGGTGTTATTGCGAATGCAATCGGAAGGATTCTCCCACAGCCGTCTTGTGCCACAGCTAGCAATAGCCGATGCGTATATCTACCATACATGAAGGTACCGTCAATTTGTACCAATGGCTTGCAGTATGTAAAAGCATCTCGGCATTGCTTAAATGTCCGAACAGGCGCTTGAACACTGCGCATCCACGGAGCGACGATCGTTGTAGTACGCCGGGTTCCGTTTCAAGGTCCGTTGTCTTGGCTTGGGACATACGTCTCCAACACTGACACCACTGCCACACTTCATTATATGAAGCGTCCCATCGACCGTGCAACTTTTCCAACGCCTATGCAGCTTGCTATCCAAGCCTTTCTGTAAGAGGGCGTGTACCCCATTTGGCTACGAATATTGCCAATTAAGGCCGCGATCGTAGTTTTGGGATCGGCCTTCACCGTTGGGATTATTAAATCAGCCAACATGTCCGAATCCATCCTCGGATGATCTTGTGTTACACTCACAACGAAGCACGTTAAATAATGCAACATTACATAATATTAGTGTTATTCAAATCATTGAACACATAGTGGTGCTGTCTGCAGGTAAGACATGTATGCGGACCTTTGTACTTTTTCACCTCCCACATCCTGTCCTTTTCCTCAACGACGCCATGATTTTCCATGAACATGTGCCGTTTTGCATCGCACACTTCGCGCCTCGTACCTATCGAGGTTTGATTTAACCATAGTGTAGTTAACCCGTTCACGATCTTTGTATTGTTTCAATGCACCAAGAAAAGTATTCTTGTTGGAAAAGCGGTTACCAACTTCTAATTCGTCCGAATCCAACGAAGAATTTGTGCGGTCACGCCTCGGTGTGGTAGTTCGAGAAACTTCAATGCATCATATTGAGATAGATCGACATTATGCATGTGCGCTTGGAGGTGAGTATGCCTCGAATAGCGGATCTTCTTCTTCTTAAATGCGAACCGCCCTCAACGTCTTCAGTACAATTGGAGCGGGCTCCGGTTGAGAAAATAATCCAACTTCGCGCGTAGGGCCCGGCTCTCGAGGTGGATCCACATCGGATTCATCGTCCGACCCTCCATAACACCGCAACAAGCGAGGCCCCTCGCGCGGTGGATGTCGTCGAGAGTACATCATCCTCCTTAAACATCTTTCGTCTGATTCCAATCGTATGTGGATTGCCAACCACTAGAAGTTGACGGCGTCCCCCAATACGTATTTCTATCATTGGGCGTCGATGAGCGGATATGCATGTCCCATCCACCAACCGAGTGTCGTGCGGGGTTATGTTTTCCATAGTACGATCGCACACGGGCACTTCTGTGTTTTGCCTCCCACTTACAGAGTGTCGACTTGGGGTCGTGTATTCCCCTCGAACGATACTAGATGTTTAGGTCGCAGCCAGATCACTTGGAGATGAAAATTCTACATATACCTCGATATAGGGTGAACCACTGGCAAGATGAGTCTCCACCATTGCCTCAAGGCTCCGAGGACCTTTGATGTCGAATGAGTCATATCTCACCGGATCAACCGAAGCGCAAAATCTATACTTAATAGACTGAACTTTCATTGGCGTTGTTCCGAATATTTTACGCCTAATTCTTTTGCGAAGTTCTACCAAATCGGCGTTACGATTAAAACTCAATCGCTACTTTGTGTTCTCCGATAAGAAAACAACACCATTTTCGGTGTCTCGCACTTCACCATCGTAGTAAATAACAGCATTAATACGTTCACTCATTTTCAATTTTTTCCTTTTGCTTGAATTTGGTTTCTGCCAACTGAAAATGAAATTTGGCTGATTTATAGCCTAATTTTGCGGAGAGCATCAGTAGCAAAAGTGCGTCCACGTGGGGCGTTTTTGGCCATTTGTTTGTTCGAAGCGTCTCCTTAAAATAATTTTGCGGAGACCACTATAGCAAAAGAGAGTCCACGTAGGAGCATTTTCGGTCACGGTTTGTTCTGCAACGTCTCCTCAAAATAATTGTGCCCGATACCATTGTGTAGCAAAAAGCGCGTCCGCGTGGGCGTTTTTCGGCCGCGGTTTGTTCAAACGTCTCCTCAAAATTATTTTGCGGGAGACGGAAGGAAACTGACAAAAAGCAGCGTCCACGTCGGCGTTTTTGGGGAAAGCGGCCTAAAGCGGCGTCCACGGGGGCGCTTTAGGCCGTTTCCCCAAAAACGCTACCGACGTGAGACGCATTTTTTTTTGAAAAATTGCACTTTCCAGGTCAATTTTCACGAAACCTATACTTTCCGGTAAATTTTGATTTTTTTTGGTATTATTGAGATATTTACCCATTAGATAGGGATCTGACATGATATTATCGCTTAATGTTGTTTTGACCGACTATAATTACTCAGATGAAGCACTATATGCTTAGATAAACAACAGGTCCATTTATTTTGAAATTTTTAGTGATTATAATTAATACTTTTTTTAAATTACGACATTAACGTTTCCATATATCCATACTAATTTTATTTTTTATTTCTTTTTCTTTTTTTTTAATGAATTTATTTGGATCTTCTTAATGATAAGTAGTATAGAGCTAAGCCAGTATCTTAACCCTTATCATGAATAATACATCTCTGAAAACCTTTTAAATTTATTTGGATAAGCTTAATGATAAGTAGTATTTTTTTGAATTTATTTGGATGGATAGTGCGCTTATCTACGGTTAGTGTAAAAACAGAGGTGACGATGAGAATAGATATTGTAGCGATACTATAGTGTGAGACAAAAAGAAAACTGAAAATAAACGGCCCATCCAAAAGAACCATTAGTCTAGGGTTAAATTAATCGGACAATCCAGAGTTTTTTTGTTAACTAAAAACATATTTGTTTCGTAATTAGAATATACTAATAGTAACTAGTATTGAACTTGTCATATTGCATAATATGTTAAATATAAAAATATAAAAGAATATAACACTATATTGTTTTATAATTTAGACTTTATCAAGTACACTTCTTCTTTTTTCTTTTGAAAATGCAAGCGAAGATAATGTGATACTATGTCCTTGTTTGAAGTATGCTAACATTAATTTGCATGTACATGAACTTGTACATGAACATTCAAATCGTGTTGGTATTTTTTGGGTATTACAAAATGGTATTTCATAGAGAATCTATACTTTTTAGTCTTCTTCTAGATTTCTTCGTAATAATCAACAACATTTCATGAAATAAAATGGCATGGAACACTTTACTCGTCCTGACGTATGGTACGCATATTAGATGTTACCGGAATACATACAAAATAAAAATCTCGAAGGTTTTTAAAATTTCAAAAGTTAAAATAATTTTTAAGAATCTTAAAACCAAGTTTAAATCAATTTGGGGCTTCATGAGCATTTTAAAATCCTTTAGACTCATTTTGTGGGTAATTAAAATTGTCCGAGACCAAAATTGAGTCTCAGTAGGCTTAAAACTTACAAAACAATGTAGTGGCCCAAGTTTAAGGGATATGTGTCGATACATAGAATCCATGTATCGAGACTTCAGGTAAAGTTCCAATACACAGATCCTATGTATCGGCACCTGGAACAAAAACTATAGGCTTTTGCTATTGACTTGCCTTGTTCTGATACTTATAGTATAGGTACCAGAACCTGGGTCCCTGAAGCTAAAAACTAGTCAAAAGACACTTAAAATCATATCCAAACACTCCCATATCATTTCAACAAGTCTCAAAACACTATTAAACACATTCTAAACCAATTTAAGCTCGAATACACATTATAATCATAGTCAAAATGAAGTGGAACAATTCTTGTTTGTAATACCATAAGAATTAGAATTTACAATTCAACTTTACAAATACAACTTCAAGCTAAGTCTTTATTTACATGCCAAGATCCTTAAATGTAACACTCCTCGCCCATCCCGTTGTACAATACAAATAGGAGATGTCACAAGAGCACGTACTTATAAAAAAGCTTGAGATTAATTAAAACTTCAAACTTAAATAAATTTTATAAAATAATAAAATAATAAAATCAAGTCTACAAAAATTTGGGAGTAGTAGAGACACTTTAAAATATTTTAGAAAAAGCTTGAAAGTGCGTTGTCTAGGACCTCAAACAAGCCCCCGAAAGTTAAAATAGGCCAAAATAGTGCAATGGCCCAAGTCTGGGGTAGTGGTATTGGTACCTCTAGGGAGATGTACCAATACAGCTCTTACAAAATACCCATTTCAACCCTCTACCTCAGTTTTTCCGAAACAATTGAGTAAGGTAAGAATACTTGAACCCCTAGAGCTGAAAATCAGTTCAAAAACACTCTAAAACATCCCCAAACACTACCAAAACATATCGATAAGTTTCAAATAATTGTAACACAAATTGTAGACTCATTAGAGCTCAAAATACAATACATAGAAACATTCAATTTAAATAATGAATCAAAGCTTGATTAAAATGTAACATCCTCAAAATAAAAAGGGTTTGGTTCAGTGACATGTCAGGTTAGGAAAATTAGAGAATTTTTAGAAATAGATTAAATAGGAATTTTAAAGTAAAAGTATAGAAAGAAATTAGAGCCGATAGGAAATAGAAATATTTTTGGGATAGGAAAATTTGATTTGAGGTAATGACTAAATTGTAGGAAAATGAAAAATAGTGGGGAAAAAGTGTGAAAATTAAAAAAGTTAGGTTAGTAGCATGAGATTGATGGAAAATAAGGAGGGACTAGAGAGGTAATATCACTTAAATGAGATATGATTCATATATGGAAATTGTATAGATGATAAGGGATAAAATGGTAATTATAAAAACAAGATATTTTATGATAATGATTAGGGTCATCGTGTAATGATGGAAGAAGGGAGGATTAGTTAGCAATTTAGCCATTTTAAATAAAAATCATGAGATTTTTATTTAATGAAGAGTGTAGAAGAAGGAAGAAAAGATGAGAAAGTTTTCATCTTTCTTTTCCACAGCCCATCATCACTTACCCTTCTCCCAAAACCAAACTTTTGCTTAATTTCCATCTAAGTCCTTTTCATCCATTGTTGAGTCCTTCAAGTTTGTTTTTTCATTTTTCTCTCATGATTTCTCAATCAAATCAATAGTAGAGCAAAGTAGTTACTTTATCTTCATGAAAAAGTGTTGGAAAAACAAGTTTAGAAAATACAGCGGAAAATAAATTTAGAGAAAAATTAAAGTTTAAATTTTTTTTCAAAATAAGATCTTGGTTGTGATATCTAAAGTAATAAGCACTTAATCAAAATTGTACCTTTTTTATTCGTCTAGGATTAGCGCTTAGTTTGAGTAGTCTTTTCCGCTATCCCCAAGCTCACGTCTGCCGAGTATGGCTCGCTTCGAATCAGAAAACTTTTCACAAAAATTACCAATAGGGGTAATTTTATAATTTCTCTAAACTTTTGGGTCAAGTTGTAAATTAGAAAAATATCTCCAGAAATTTTCTGGAATAATCTCTTCAGAGAATTTTCTCTACAACTTTCTCTTGAATTCAAGTGTGTGTAAATAATGACCCAAGTTGGTTGAGCTGCTACCGATTTGATCCAGGTCAATGACGACCCGACCGATTCGGTCTAGCCACTGGTTGGACCGTTGGCCTGGT
Source organism: Gossypium sturtianum (assembly GCA_025698515.1). NCBI lineage: Eukaryota > Viridiplantae > Streptophyta > Magnoliopsida > Malvales > Malvaceae > Gossypium > Gossypium sturtianum. The sequence continues at coordinate 39,483,357 of CM046949.1, forward strand.
TTCACATACCGGGCTTGATTCGACCAGTTTTTGGGTCTTAGTCTCGGTTTTGGGTTCTCAGGCTTAATTTACGATCTCAGGTCCAATTTTCAAGTTCAATTATCTATTGGGCCAATTGTCTGACTTGAAAATTAACTTCCAGAAATATCATATTAATTTTAATTGGTTTGATTAATTTAATTTTACTTGATCAAAATTAATTTTTCCAAAAATCACTTAGATTTTCCAAATAAATTTTTCAAGAAAATTATTTAATCAAATTCTCTACTTGAACAATTGTCACGACTACCTAATTTAATTTCACAACGAATAAATCAACTCAATTAAATTATTCCCAATGTCGTAGAATTTTTTCTAATTCAAATGCAGTCCGATCGAGCTTTTGTTGAGCTAGCAGAGGGACCAATCGGACATATACAATTAGGCTTTAGTGATTGCAATTATGTCCAAAAGCATCGTTTTAATAATTTGTAATTACTTAATCATGGAGTCAGTCCACAAGAAGTACCATGATTGAAAACTCCTTATTGTATACTTTTTACGAAAGCAATTCATCCAACTACTTTGTCCAATGACCTTGTTATGTGTGTGTTACCCTCAAATGATATCCTTGATTCCTTTGAGTTAAATCCGTTTACTCAATACAATCCTATTTTATCTCTTTGTCACCATTGTGTCTTCTTAATGATTAATATGATCACTATCAACAAATTACTGTGATAAATTGCTCGTTCGAGAATAGCAACCCGTGGCCACGCTCTATATTTATCAATCCACACAATGCTAGTGAAAGGATATCATTAACTCTTTAATTGAGCTATGAATTCCACTATTGCTAGTAAAGCCATGCCATACACAAGTCATGTACCCAACATACCGACTATGGGCTCGATCATCTTTAGAGCATAAGCCTCCACTTATATCAAAGCACATGAGTTGCATACGCATTGTCAGTGACTAACTCAGGATTTAGGTAAATCATACGCAGGGGGTTTTTAAGTAAACTTTCAACTAATCTTTATCAAAATTTACCCAAGGTATCAAAACCAAAGGTATAGATATCGATACCTAGGCTTTGAAACTTAAAATTTTCAAATCAAAATGTAGTTTTAGTATCATTTTTTATGTTGGTATCAATATTGAAGGCTAGGTATCATTACCTAGGCCTAAGGTATCGATACATTCATCAAAATTTGAATTTTTTGAGTTCTTGAATGTTATTTTGGTATCGATTTTGTGCAGTGGTCTAGATACCTTTTTTTAAGTGTCGATACTTTGCCCCTGTTTTGAGTAAAAATAATTTTTAAATCATTTCCAAATGCAATCGATCATCCATTAATGACCCCTGATGTTTATAGTAAAAAAAAATGGGTTAAATAAGTTAATACACTATGGGAAAATGTTTAAATTATAAAGTGTCTAGCCAAAACCACTTTGGCACCAGATGTAATAATCTTATACCGGGTCTATACGATCGGACCGGGTATAGGAGTGTTACATAAAATGCAATAAGGGGATATCAAACACAAGTCAAATTTACATTTTGATTGTAATGACCTGATTTCTAGTGGTTTCGGAACCCTATTTCCATAAACCGAGTCAGTAAATATTAAATAGGAATGTTTATGGAGTTAATATAAAAATATATTGAAATTAAGTTAAGAAATTTAGCCAAAAATGTTATTAATTAAGGCCTAGGAACTAAATTCTAAAAGTCTAATCGCAAAAGAGTTTTAATTAGGAAAAGGCTTGGGGACTTAATACCAATTATTCAAGGGACTAAAATGGTTAATAAACCAATTTAAAAAGGTAGCAGTGGATGATGATGGTGGATGTCATTAGATGTAGCTAGTTGAAGATTAATGTAAAATTAATTGAGATTAAAAATAATTAACTGTATAAACAAAAATTTAGTTGATAAAAGTCATCATATTCTCCATTTCTACCGTCTACCATTTCTTAAAGGAAGAAGAAAGGTTAAAAACCCTTTAACAGTCAACCATCAATTTCAAGTAAGTCCCTAAGCCATTTTTTTTATTTTTTTAGATTTATGATCATAAGAGCTTGATTTAGCTAGCCCATGTATCAATTTGTTCAATTGTTGAAATTTTGATGAGTTACCATTATTGAGAAATTAAAGAATTAGACTTGACATTGATGGAAATTAAGCTTAAATTGTGAAAAGGACTAAATTGTAAAGTTTAATAAGCTTAATTATTAACTTTGTTGCATAGAGACCAAATTGAATATAATGAAAACCTATTATAAAATTATGCTAGTGATTTGTCGAAATTCGGTGTAGTTGATTAAACTAGTTTTTGCACTTTAGGAGCTTGAACACAAACATTTTGGTTAAGTTTTAATTACGTTTTTGCAATTATAGTTACATCCAATAAAATGTACAATTTGAATCTTTTATTGACTTTAGGGGCTAAATGAGGCCTAAAGGTGAGCTAATATACTTTGTGAGCATGCAGGAGACCATTAGAAGGCATGCTAACTCAATATTGGTTGTTGTGCTGCAACAAGGAGAGTTGGATGTCGCAACATAGAGAGCAAAATAGAAGAATTTCAAGACTAGCTTCGATGTCGCGACACAGCCTGAGGATGTCACGGCACACCCCTGAAGACATCTTGAAGATGAAGCATACTACCCTCGATGTCACGACACAAGACTTGGTGTGTTGCTACATCACCCCTATACAAGAAACAATTACAAGCCAAGGGCGTTTTGGTCCACACAATCAAACATTAAGCACGAGGACGACAGCTGACCTAGGGTTAAGGACGACGACCATTCTAAAGTCTATAAATAGGCTTATTTAACACATGTGAAAGACAACTTTGATATTGTATAATTTCCTTATTAGATTTAGTCTTTAGTCTTTCTCTTTTCTTAGGCTTTACGTTTATTTCAGTTTTTGTTCTTTGCTTTGTAGAAGAAATCAGATTTGTGATCGTGATCAAACTCTTTGAGGATTCGACATTCTATTTTAATACAAATCAAGCTTCTTCTAAACTTTATACTCTTGAATTATTATTCATATCTACTCAATCTATCAAGTTTATATTGTTTATGAGATCCACGAGGAACTGATCCTCCTGTGGAGGATTATCGAGTGGAGGTATGATTAATTAACTATTTTGTAGGGTTCTCTTAGCAGATCAGCTGTTCAAAAAAGGAAGAATTTAAACCCTAGGCCTGACAACCCTAGGAAGTCATTAAGGTGGGAATTAACTCAAAATTGGTATGACCTATCCGTGAACACTTTAACCCTGAATCGGTCTGGACTGTGAGGTCGAGGGATAAGTAGTTCTTGTCGACTCGTTATTCTTGTGGAAGATTGAAAGATCCTACTGGGATATTAACTAGTTGATTGAACAAGAAAACCCAAAGCGACAGTTGATTATGATTACCGAAGCAAGCTAATCACCCATGCTCATATTTGATAAATTTAATTGTTTGATTTCTCATTATTTATTTAGTTTTTTTTATTATTAAAAATCCCAAAAACCCTTCTTTATATTTGATCGTAATATAAATAATCTAAAGTACTAATTAGATCTATTTATGCTTAAGTTGGAATTAATTTAGTGCTTGCCTCCCTTGGGTACGATCCTCAGAGTACTCATCTACTCCATTGTAACTATATTACAACCTGACCCGTATACTTGCGGACACCGTTTCTTTATATATTTTGTGCAGGATTTTTACTCTGGACGTTGGCACGTCCGGAGGCGGTCAGTTAGGAGTAGAAAGTATAGAGTCCCTAATGAGTAAATGTGAACTCAAATTTTAATCCAAAGCCATATATAAAAAATTATGCTTGTCCCAAATTTAGGGACTAAATTGAACAAAATAAAAAATATACTTGACTTTGTATTCAAATGTGAATTGGATCAAAATTGGTATTTTTTATCTGTTGTATGATTATACATAGCTAAAGACGACATCGAGAAGGAAATGAAAAGTGAGAGTTATCGACGAGTGATGAAATCTCAGTTTTGTACTTTTATGATTCAGGATCGATTTATTTATTTGCTTATACATGTTAATTGCATGATTGAATACCGAGGTGAGTAGACAATGATTGTATGAATTGATTTGTTAATATTAATATTAAGTATTGAAATAGTGGACTAAATTGAATAAAATAGAAAATAGCGTAAATTAGTTAGAATGTGATATGGAAAATATATGGAAATATACCATATGATAATTTATACATGTTTTTTGATAATGATTTGGATTGTGATAATGAATTTGAATGAAAAATGATATATGTATTGGATTGTAAAATGTAATTGAAAATAGGTACTCTATTAACTATTCGAGATGAGTCGGATATAGTTGGCATGCCATAGGATTGGTGTAACACCCCAAACCCGGCCCAAACGCTACGACCAGATCTGGTATGCTACGGGGTTTATTGTTAAAACTTTGCTTTGATGGTTTTTGGAAATCTCAGTTTCTTTATTTAGGCATTTGTTAAAAATAAGATATTTGATGAAAACCTTTGCTTTTCCGTTGAACATGTTTGGAAAACCCATTTTATTACTTTTTATGACTTAAGTCCTTGAACATAAATTTTAAACTGTAAACATTAACAAATATAAAGCAATAACCTAAGCCATGGGGCCTTATTACATAAATAGTCCCAAAATTAAAATTTAAAGGAAAATCGAAAATAGTTTATGAAAAAAAAAAACTTGATGGCCCCTCGAGTCCGCCTCGGCTCCCATGTCCACGATCTACTTTGCTCATCCAAAAAGTCGGGGAAATTAAAGGGGTGAGTCACCAAGACTCGATGTGTAAATCCGAAAACACATAAAAGGCTTTAGGCCCACAAACACATTATGGGCCTTGGCCCATACACAATGGCAACAGAATATTTACATGCAACATGGCCCAACCCAACCTAGAAATCCATCCTCTACACACCAGCCCGTACCAGCCAACACACATTGGGGATTTCTACAATCAACCCACCAACCGCTACACACCATATCGACAATCATGCCGCTATTCCTAACAATCGTGAATAAATTTAACGTGGCTTAGCCACCGATCACTATTGTGACCTAATTTTACAATTCGTGGTTTAACCACCGATCACCAAGTGACCTATTAACATGCTCTTCCCCTTCATCGTATTAACCCTATCCCATGCATACATCCATGCAAAATCAAAACAATATACTACCTAAAAGATCACAGGTTTTTATATACATCGATACACACATAGAGAAGTTTCTATGGTTACGTACCTGGCATCCTTTGCCTACCCTTTTTGGGTAATACGATCGTCCATACACCTTTTCCGCTTTTAGCCCATAACATATATAGTACAGATTAATTAGTGTGATAGAGATCTACACACCTGATTACAGTCAAGACAAGACCTTCAATGTCGACACTATCAGAAGCCAATACGACTGCTAACTGTCTAAGATTTTGTTCTGAAGCCGGTCCATAACCTGGCGGTCAATCCCGAACTACTGACACCGCTCGTTTCTTAAACTTAGGGATTGGATTTACGGGTCCAATTCCCTTTTCCGTTTGACTAGCGTTTATATCCATGGAACAGATCTTAGTCAACAAACCGGATTAAAACATTGAATCGAATACAAACACGAATGTACATTCATAGTGCAGAGATGCCTTACCTAGAAATCCCGAAAGAGATGGAGTTTAGAGACTAGCGGTTTCCGGCTTTTAGATCTAGACGATCTACTTCGATTCCCGATGTGTCGCCCCAAAATGAAAACACGAGAACAATCAGAACATTACTCCAAGGATAATCCTATCACGCCAGCTAGCCTTTCGACTTTGGCCTCCAAAAATCGGAAGAGAAAAAGTGAAGAGAGAATTCGGCACTTACCTTAACACCAACAGATTCGACTAACCCTTAGAGATCCCGGCACTTAGCACGATAGAAGAAAGAAATCAGCAAGGAGAAAAGAGTGGACAAGGTATTCGGTTAGTAGGAAAGAGTGGAGAAGAGAATTGAAGTGAAGAGATTCGGCTCTAGCGGAGATCAAAAGAAAAGATATAGAGAGGAACTGTGAGGTTTCGACTTGTAGAGGAAAGCAGAGAAAAGAACAATGGAATTTTGGCTTTTGCATAAAAGTGGAGATGAGAGGAAAGAAGAAAAACAAATAGGACCCAAATGCCGGAATTGAAGAGATATCCCCCCTACTTAAGCCAAATTCCGGCACCTACTACCTAAAAGCCGAAAATGCCCCCTTTGATAACTTAAAATTGTTCAACTAATAAGGGAAATTTCGGCACCCCCTATAGTATAACAAACCGATTTCTCCCCCTCCAAGAGGTGGAAATTCGGCCACCGCTGTTGATCAGCAGATAACTCCTACCCTTTCTCCCTTATCTTTATCTTCTCATACCTCCGAAAGAGGCCTAAATAACACCACCTCTTCCTTCCTTTATCTACCATATTATCAGCATTATCCACTCGAGTAAATCTTCCTATTTTTAAGCCTTATTGCCGTCCCTCTCTATTCATTTAAATGCCGAAAATTAGCTAAAATTTAATTAAAAGAATTGGGCTTCATGCAACTTGAATTTGGGCCTCCCCAGTTGACGCCACCTCCCTGCTCTCTATGTGGCGCCACTTTGCCACTGGGCCACAAGCCCATTTGTGTCTTATAATCACAGATAATCTCTTTAAGCCCTATCTTGTCAGGCTTTCCACTAGAGTGTCCAAACAGATAAATTTGACTAAGGGCTCGGCCCAACCCTGAGCCCAGTCTGAACCCCTTAAACACTCAAATTTACACATTAGGAGTAACATAAACATCTCAGCACATTAAACGCAAAGGCCTATTAATTCAGGATGTTACAGTTCTACCCCCCTTAAATAAATTTCGGCCTCGAAATTACCTGATCAGAATAGATGCGGGTATTGCTGCCGCATCGCTTCCTCTGGTTCCCAAGTAGCCTCCTCAGAACTGTGATTCCGCCATAGAACCTTAACCAACAGAACCGTCTTCCTTCGCAATACTTTGACATCACGATCCAGAATTTCCACTGGTTCCTCTTCAAAGGATAAATCGGGTCTTACTTCGATTTCTTCCACAGACACCACGTGGGATGGATCCGAACGGTAGCGTCTTAACATAGAGAAGTGGAATACATTGTGAATCTGGCTTAGCTCAGAAGGTAGCTCTAGCTGATAAGCTACTGGTCCCACTCGTTTCAACACCCGATAAGGTCCGATAAATCTGGGACTTAATTTACCTTTCCGTCCGAACCTCAGTACTTTCTTCCATGGCGACACCTTCAAGAACACCTTGTCACCCACTGCAAATTCTATGTCCTTATGCTTCAGGTCAGCATAGGACTTCTGTCTGTCTGACGCTTCCTTCAGTCGAGCCCGAATTACCTCAACCTTCTCCTCTGTCTCGGTAACCAACTCCGGTCCCAAAATCCGACGTTCCCTAATTCCATCCAACGGTAGGAGTATGCGACACTTTCGCCTGCACAATGCTTCATAGGGCGCCATCCGAATACTTGATGGTAGCTATTGTTGTGCAAAACTCCGCCAACGGTAAGAACTCTTCCCAACTACCCACAAGTCAATGACACATCCTCTTAACATGTCCTCTAAGATATGGATTACCCGCCGGTCGCCCATCGGTCTCGAGGATGAAACGCCAGATCTTGAAATCCAACCGTACCCAACACTTGATGCAACGCCTTCCAAAATCGTGAGGTGAACCTAGGGTCCCCGTCCGATATGATTGATCTTTGGTACCCCATGCAACCTCACTACCTCCGCTATGTATAGCTTAGCCAATTTCTGCGAGAGTAATCGACACGTCTTGGTATGAAATGAGTAGACTTCGCAAGCGGTCAACAATCACCCGGATGAATCTTTCTTAGTAGGCGTGAGGGTAGCCCACTAACAAAGTCTATTGTGATCCTTTCCCACTTCCATTGTGGAATCTTCACCGCATTGCAACAACCACGATGGTAATCGATGTTCCACATTTACTGTTGACAGTCAAACACTTCCCCATAAATTCGGTCACCTCTGCGTTTCAAACCCGCCACTGTAATCGATCTCGTAAATCTCGATACATCTTACTTCCTCCAGGTGCATAGCGTATGGACTACCATGCGCTTCTTGCAAAATCTTATGCCTTAACTCAGGATCTTTTGGCATATACACTCTCCCTTGAAAACATAATAGCCCTTCTTCATTCACACTAAATTATGTTGATCCTTCACTTGATCCTACCGAAAACTTCTCCTTTAGCAACTCGTCAGTCTGCTGTTTCTCCTTAACTTTGATCGACCCAAGAGGGTTTCACTTGAAGTTCAGCTAATAAACTCCCATCATCATATAGACTAAGGTGAGCAAACATTGCTCTCAAGTCGAGAGATTACTTTACGACTCAAGGCATCCGCCACCACATTAGCTTTACCCGGATGGTACTCGATCGAGCAGTCATAATCTTTTAACAACTCGATCCACCTCCTTTGCCTTAGATTCAACTCCTTCTGGGTCAACAGGTATTTTAAGCTCTTATGATCGGTGTAAATAATGATTTTTCCCGTCATGAGATAATGCCTCCGCATCTTGGGGCAAAAACCACTGCGCCAATTCCAAATCATGTGTGGGATAATTTGATTCGTGCGGTCTTAACTGTAGAGATGCGTACGCAACAACCTTTCCACCTTGCATCAACACGCATCCTAGTCCCGTGTGTGAAGCATCACAGTAAATCACAAACTCCTTCCCAGCCTCTGGCTGAATCAATACCGGAGCCTCCGTTAAAATCCTTTTTAACTTCTCGAAACTCTCTTGCTGTTTATTAGACCAAACAAACGGAACCCCTTTCCGTAACAACTTAGTCAACGGTGCTGCAATAAATGAAAATCCTTCAACAAACCTTCTGTAATACTCGGCCAAACCAAGGAAACTTCGAATTTCTGCTATCGACTTAGGCGGCTTCCAATCCAACACCGCTTCAATTTTTCGAGGGTCAACCCTAATACCCTCTACCGACACAACGTGACCCGGAAACGTAACTTCTCTTAGCCAAAATTTGCACTTACTGAATTTGGCATATAACTGCTTCTCCCTCAGAATCTGCAGAACCACCCGAAGATGTGAATCATGCTCTTCTTCCGATTTTGAATAAACCAGAATATCATCTATAAATACCACGACAAACCGATCCAAGTAGGGTCAAAATACTCGGTTCATCATATCCATAAACGCTGCTGGTGCGTTAGTCAACCCAAATGGCATCACCATGAATTCGTAGTGACCATAGCGAGTCCTAAAAGCCGTCTTATGAATATCCGCCTCCTTGACCTTAAGCTGATGGTACCCTAATCTCAGATCTATCTTTGAGAAAATTGAAGCCCCCTTCAGCTGATCGAACAAGTCATCGATCCTCGGCAATGGGTATTTATTATTGATGGTCAACTTATTCAGCTGGCGATAGTCAATGCACATACGCATTGATCCATCCTTCTTCTTAACGAATAACACCGGCGCTCCTCAAGGCGACACACTTGGTCAGATAAACCCTCTATCTAGCAACTCCTGAATCTGTGCTTTCAATTCCACCAACTCCTTTGGCGCCATCCTATACGGAGCAATAGATACTGGCGCTGTTCCCAAAAGAAGATCGATACCAAACTCCACTTCACGATCCGGGGGTAATCCCGGAAGCTCTTCTGGGAAAACATCCAGAAATTCCTTCACCGTCCTAACATCTCCGACAGTTAGTTCATTGGCTTCCAGAGCCCGAACAAACATTAGAATTGCCTCGCATCCTTTCCTCACCATCCTTTCTGCCCTTAAGGCAGACACCACATTTGACAAACAGTTCCCCCTTTCACCTATCACCAACACTTCACCACCATCGGGAGTTTTTAACACCATACGCTTGGTCGCACAAATCCAAATTTGCTTGATACTTCACCACCAATCCATTCCTAAGATTAAATCGAACTCCTCAAACTAGCGGTTCCATTAGATCACCCAAAAGCTACCCCTTGAACTTACGGGTACATCCTTATACTCTTTTGTTCACCACTACGATTTTGTCCTAGAGGGCTCACTACGATCATCTCCTAGAAGAAGTCTCATAATCTAAGTTCAAAGTTCCCGCTATAGCACTAGCAACATAAGAGTGCGTTGAACCAATATCAATCAAGGTAGTATAAGGCAAACCATAAATTAGAAACGTACCGGTTATGACATCCGGTGCGTCAGCCTCCTCTCGGCGTCTGGCAGCATAAACTAACCCCAGCTGTCTCGCCTCAGTATTTCCTGCCCCTCGGCCTGGTGCTCCACAGCCCCGACCGGAACCGTTACCACCTCTGGCTGGACCACGACCTCTCTGTGGCTGCTGACCACCTCTTCCCGGCTGTGCATTCCCTTGACCCGTGGGCCCTTCACTGCCCCATTGCTGCAGACAGTTTCTAACTTGGTGGTCCGTAGATCCACACCTAAAGTACTTCCCACTGCCCGCCCAACACTCACCTACATGGAATTTACCACATCGAGACTTCTGTGTCTGACTAACAGTAGCAGGTCTCTTCTCCCGCCTCGGCCCGTCTGACCTAGGCCTTTTCTGAGTACGCCCAACTGCCCCTGATGATCCAAAATTCCTCTTACTTCCACCTCTATCCCTATCCCGATTTAGTTTCTCTGTCCGCTTCACCTCCTCAGCTATCTTAGCTTTTTCCACAAGCACAGCAAATTCCCTCTCCCGCTGTGGAGCTATTAATACATGCAAATCATCCCTCAGACCATCTTAAAATCGAACACAACGTTCATGGTCTGTGGCTACCATTTCTCGAGCATAACGGCTAAGGCGTAAGAATTTCACTTCGACGCGACCACCACCTACTTCCTTGCACCGCATTCGAAATGCTCTACGCCAAGCGCATCCACATAACTTGTCCCAATGTATTTACTCAAATACCGCTTTGAAGAAATCCCGTGATACGGCCGACCATCGTACCATCCTTAACAGTAAGCCACCATTGATCGCCTTCGTCCCGCAGGAGAGATACAACCCCTTTCGACTTTTCCTCCTCCGTGAAATCCGGATCATCCATTATATGCTCGACCGCCTCCAACCAAGATTTCACCAGTGTACTTCGGGGCTATTCGAAAATTCCCTAAACACTTCGCCCCATTGGCTCTAAGTCGCTCCGACACAGATTTCTGGGCTCCTGTGCCTATGCCTACCCCAGCAACCCTCTCTAAAACCCTTAACATCGCCTGGGATACTGCATCATCTCCGACCGTCTGGTCCTGAAATTCTACCTCCGCGGTGGTGGTGCGGCATCTCGTTTCCGGACCCATAACGGATCCTCTTCGGTTCGAGACACGCCCATCCTACCCCTACCACGGCCACGCGCAGGACGTCCCACGACCCTTGTACTCATTCTATCGATTCGCATTTATCTGATTAGAAATTTTATGAATTATTAATTTCTTCCATCGATTAACCACGAACAATCTTATGGGCAGAGTTTTAAGAGTAGTTCTTTCGATTTCGAACTTATATCTACGGTTTTGGTCTCAAGTTTATATCTCCTAGTTCCACATACATTCAACCATCATACATCAACATACAAGTAGCATCCATGAACCCACATTCATCACATAAGGGTATTTTCGTCATTTCACTACCCAGGGGTATTTTCGTAGTTCTTTTCTTACAGGGTATTTTTCGTAATTTCACAAAACAGGGTATCTTGGTGATTTTTCGAAATAGAGATATTTTGGTATATTTTTTTTTTAAAGCAGAGGTATTTTGGATTTTTTTTAAAACGAGAATATTGCGGTAATTTCTCAAATTTCGATGATTTTGGAAACCGGGTACTTTTGTAAATCTAGAGTTTTTTTCGGATAAATTTACAAAACATGAGTATTTTGGTAATTCTGCCAACCGGGGGTGTTTCGGTGATTTCACAAATTTTGGTAGTTTTACAAATCTGGGGTATTCTGAGAAATTTTCACAAATCAAGGGTATTTCAGAAATTTTACAAAACTATGGGGTATTTTTAGTAATTTTACGAAATAGGGTGGCTGGTCCCTTCCGGGTTTTAATTATAAATTTTGGCCCGTCAACAAGTCCTCGTGGCTAAAGTGAACAGTCACTACGCACCAGGTAGGATTCCAGCGAAGATGAGGTGAGTCACTAGGACCGCTTTAGTACCAGGCTCTCCCTGAATCCAATCCTAAACACGCGCATGCCTGTTGCCACACCCTAACCCAGCGACTGGTTTACGGATGACATGTTTAGTTAGATTAAGTTTTATGAATTTAAAGAGTTGTTTAAACTAGGCCTAGAGTCCATTAATTCCTAACATGCTAGTCTACGTCCATAAATCCCATCAACCTAACATGCATATCACATCAAGAGTTAGAATACTTACCTGCGTGGATCGGGTGCCGGTAGACTCGAAGGCCATATCTCAACAAAAGCATTTTCACCAACTTTATAACCTACTACTGGACCCATCTCACAGCCCGAGTTTTGCAACTAGGCTCTGATACCAAAATGTAACACCCCAAACCCGGCCCAAACGCTACGACCAGATCTGGTACGGTACGGGGTTTATTGTTAAAACTTTACTTTGATGGTTTTTGGAAATCTCAGTTTCTTTATTTAGGCATTTGTTAAAAATAAGATATTTGATGAAAACCTTTGCTTTTCCGTTGAACATGTTTGGAAAACCCATTTTATTACTTTTTATGACTTAAGTCCTTGAACATAAATTTTTAAACTGTAAACATTAACAAATATAAAGCGATAACCTAAGCCATGGGGCCTTATTACATAAATAGTCCCAAAATTAAAAATTAAAGGAAAACCGAAAATAGTTTATGAAAATAAAAAAAAAACTTGATAGCCCCTCGAGTCCGCCTCGGCTCCCATGTCCACGATCTACTGCTCATCCAAAAGTCGTGAAATTAAAGGGGTGAGTCACCAAGACTCGAGTGTGCAAATCCCGAAAACACATAAAAGGCTTTAGGCCCACAAACACATTATGGGCCTTGGCCCATACACAATGGCAACAGAATATTTACATGCAACATGGCCCAACCCAACCTAAAAATCCATCCTCTACACACCAGCCGTGCATCACCAACACACATTAGGGATTTCTACAATCAACCCACCAATGCTACACACCATATCGACAAATCATGCGCCTATTCCTAACAATCGAATAAATTTAACGTGGCTTAGCCACCGATCACTATTGTGACCTAATTTTACAATTCGTGGTTTAACCACCGATCACCAAGTGACCTATTAACATGCTCTTCCCTTCATCGTATTAACCTATCCCATGCATACATCCATGCAAAATCAAAACAAAGATACTACCTAAAAGATCACGTGTTTTTACATACATCGATACACACATAGAGAAGTTTCTATGGTTACGCACTGCATCCTTTGCCTACCCTTTTTGGGTAATACGACCGGTCCATACAAACCTTTTCTGGCTTTTAGCCCATAACATATATAGTAGTACAGTTAATTAGTGTGATAGAGATCTACACACACGATTACGATCAAGACGAGACCTTCTATGTCGACACTATTAGAAGGCGTCATACGATCGCTAATCGTCTAAGATTTTTTTGAAGCCGGTCCACAACTCGGCGGCCAATCCCGAATCACGACACCGCTCATTTCTTAAACTTAGGGATTGGATTTACGTCCAATTCCTTTTCCGTTTGACTAGCGTTTGTATCCATGGAAAGATCTTAGTCAACAAACCGGATTAAAACATTGAATCGAATACAAACACGAATGTACATTCATAGTGTAGAGATCCCTTACCTAGAAATCCCGAAAGAGATGGAGTTTAGAGACTAGCAGTTTCCGGCTTTTAGATCTAGACGATCTATTTCGATTCCCGATGTGTCGCCCCAAAATGAAAACACGAGAACAATCAGAACATTACTCCAAGGATAATCCTATCACGCCAGCTAGCCTTTCGGCTTTGGCCTCCAAAAACCGGAAGAGAAAAAGTGAAGAGAGAATTCGGCACTTACCTTAACACCAACAAATTCGACTAACCCTTAGAGATCCAGGCACTTAGCAAGATAGAAGAAAGAAATCGGTAAGGAGAAAAGAGTGGACAAGGTATTCGATTAGTAGGAAAGAGTGGAGAAGAGAATTGAAGTGAAGAGATTCGGCTCTAGCGGAGATCAAAAGAAAAGATATAGAGAGGAACTGTGAGGTTTCGGCTTGTAGAGGAAATCAGAGAAAAGAACAATGGAATTTTGGCTTTTGCATAAAAGTGGAGATGAGAGGAAAGAAGAAAAAAAAATAGGACCCAAATGCCGGAATTGAAGAGATATCCCCCCTACTTAAGCCAAATTTCGGCACCTACTACCTAAAAGCCGAAAATGCCCCCTTTGATAACTTAAAATTGATCAACTAATAAGGGAAATTTTGGCACCCCCTATAATATAACAAACCGATCTCCCCCCTCCAAGAGGTGGAAATTCGGCCACCGCTGTTGATCAGCAGATAACTCCTACCCTTTCTCCCTTATCTTTATCTTCTCATACCTCCGAAAGAGGCCTAAATAACACCACCTCTTCCTTCCTTTATCTGCCATATTATCAGCATTATCCACTCGAGTAAATCTTCCTATTTTTAAGCCTTATTGCCGTCCCTCTCTATTCATTTAAATGCCGAAAATTAGCTAAAATTTAATTAAAAGAATTGGGCTTCATGCAACTTGAATTTGGGCCTCCTCAGTTGACGCCACCTCCCTGCTCTCTATATGGCGCCACTTTGCCACTGGGCCACAAGCCCATTTGTGTCTTATAATCACAGATAATATCTTTAAGCCCTATCTTGTCAGGCTTTCCACTAGAGTGTCCAAATAGATAAATTTGACTAAGGGCTCTCGCCCAACCCCGAGCCCAGTCCAACAACCCCCTTAAACACTCAAATTTACACATTAGGCGTAACATAAACATCTCAGCACATTAAACGCAAAGGCCCATTAATTCAGGATGTTACAATTGGATTGTGTAAGGGCTATACACTTCATTTTCCTGGATGAGCTTTATGAGCCAGGATGCGCTTCGAGCACCAAGATGCACTTTGTGCACCAGTATACACTTTGTGTGCCAGTATGCGCTTTGTGTGTCAGGATGCACTTTGTGTGCTAGTATGCACTATATGTGCCAGTTTCCCTTACTTCGATTTATTCGATGATGCACTTCGGTGCCAGTTTGGTGTGTTGGTTTGACAATCTGTGTATCCGTCCAAATCCGAGTCAAGATAATAAAGGTTACAAATTGTAAACTTGAAAAATGATATTGAAACGAAATAGTATAATGCTATGGAATTGATTATGTATATATTTTTATGGATTATGATAAAGGAAACATGTGAACTACTATGTGAATCAATTGAAAATGAGCCCTAGGGGCTGAAATGAATATGAATGAGTCGATAGACTCTAGAAAGAGATTTGAATGATAAGTTAAATGGTTTATTAATGTTGAATGAACATGGAATTAATGACATAATGTTAATGACATAAATGCGTAATTCATGAAAGGCATTGAATGTTTGAATGGCTTAAAGATAAGTATTTGACAAGTAACTTGAATTGGTCAATTCTATTGCTATGTTGAATAAATTGGTTTTGCCATTTGCTACATGTATGCTAATAGAATTGTTTGGCATTATATGACATGGTTGGATAGTCATTGAGTATATATGTTTTGTAACATGTTACTAATTCTTATGTTATATTATATTGAATCATGAAAGTATTACTGAGCTTTATCGCTCAGAGTATGGTTTTGTTTATTCTGTCCGTAGGTATAGGTAATTCTCGAAGGCCTGAGAGGTGAATTCAACATCTGGTTCATAGCCTTCGACTCAACGAAGTTTGTAAAACTCTTTCCATTTTGTCAAAAGGCACGTACTAAGGAATGATCTAGTCCGAAGTTGAAAAAAGTCAAATTGTATATATTTGAATTGTGGATATATAAAAATGAATATAGTTAATGAATGAAATTGGTTTTGATGATTTGAAGTTGTAGATTGAACTTGTCTTAAGTGTGGAAGGGTCATTTGGGGTATTAGGACCAACTATCTTTGATGTATGTTAAGGTTGAAAACAAACGGAAATTGGCATGGTAGTATTCTATCAAGGAAGTCGCGACACCACCCTTTAGATGTCACGACGGTCAGCCATCATCGTCGCGACGTCACTTGTTTGATGTTGCGATGCCAACTCGAAGAAGTTTTGGAAACTTTACAATTTGGTCCTCAGGTTGGAAAGCTTGCTTACTGGTTAAGGGGTCGCGACACCACAACCTTATGTCGCGACACCGACCTGAAATGTTTAAAAACCTTGCAGTTTGGTCCCAATTCGACCCTGGGTTAGCAAGTGAGCTTTAGGAAGCTCATATATGACCCAAAAATGATTATATATCATATTATATGTGTGAAATATTCATATTTGAATGATTAATGATTGAATTTGTGTATAATAGAATCATAGTTGCTCTAACAACAAATGCGACATCCTATAGCTTGGACCTAGTGATCGGGTTGGGTATAGGGTGTTACGTTTTGCGAACTCATAACTAAGTCTTTATGTTCATGCCAAGATTATTATACAATTGAAAACCATTATAAGTACATTATTGATGGGTGATGCGAAGCTTTCAAGTCGAAACCACAAACTCCTCGATGAATCCATGACTTAGGCATATAAATAACCAATGCGTAAGCTTGAAAATTTCAGTAAGTACTCAAGGATTACCCTACTTATCCTATTTGTCATTAGTGTTGAGCCTCTTAGAAGTATTCATCACAAAGTTCACTCATGCCACAATTTGTTAATGCCACTAACGAATTCAATTCTTTTTACGAAATTATATGGGCTCAACTTGCATATTAATGGTTCATTAACCATTTACCTTAAGAAGTCTAGATGAATAACTCCTACGAAGTGCTTAAGTAAATATCAAAACAAGTATATTTCTTAAGTCATAATTTCTTGTCACAATTATACATAAGTTTCCCTTAAGGCCCATTTGTTCCATACTCATAAACAAACTCTATAGGTCATTTGTTCATTAAGAACGTACAAAAGTAGAGATTTTAATCTCTCATCCTTATTTTAAGGTTTTTATACAAAGCTTGGTTCATAGTTTTACTTTTTTATTGTTCAGCATTTATTCATTTAGCTTAATTAACTTATAACAAGTTCATTTATTCAATTTTCTTTTCAGCTTATTAAACTTTTAGTACATACCACATTAGTAAAGATATAACAAATTATATCCATAGGTGAATCTCATTATCAAGATTTTAATTTATTTTTCCTTTAGTAAAACTCCAACAAAATGACTCAGATACTTCATCCAGAACACTAGAGAGCACATAGCACTAATCCTCCAAAGAGTACTGAAGTGCTAAGCCCGAAGGCAATAGAGAGTGTACATAAGTGCAAGGCTCGAAGGAAACAAAAATCCATTTGATATCATAACTCCAAATCACAACCAAAATATGCATATAAATCCCTATTGGCATGTCAATCATATCCTAACTATTTCACTAACTTTACTAGGGCACATTATAATCATGAATAACTTATATTAATCAAGTCCAATCATATAATTATTATCCAAAAGAAGGCATATTCAGAGTTACAGAGTTCGGAGATTCATAAGATTTAAAGCATCATTTCGAAAACTCATTGTCTAATTTCATATATAGGAACATTGAGTGTCCCACATATATACGTATTTCACATAAAGACATTTTAAGCGCTTTCACATATACGTTGAAATTCATACTTTAATTTAGACTTTATAAACATGTACACTTTTCTATATTTTTAACATATGCCATAAAAATATATTCTTTATTCTTATTATGGATTCATACCAATAAAGGGTCACCATTTCTTATAATTATCATCTTATGTATAGTCAAACTTAAAAAAGGGTCATTATAACCTCACAGATTGATACGAGAAACTCAGTCCAATTCAAATGCCATAATAGAGATGGGCTTAGTTTCTCTCAAGGCCTAATTATGAGATCCAAATCCAAATAGCTAAAGACAAAACTCAACTTATTCGTTCAAGACTTTATCACGAAAAAAATTCAAGAAGAAAAGTTGAAGATTCAAAACGATGGATTTTGGAGCAATGACGAATTAGAAGGGACTAATTTTGTACTTGGGCCTAAACTTTCAATCCATGATGACAAGCCCATGTGGAAAATGTTAACAAGCTTAGGCACTTCACTTCAAGGACCCCAATCGATCCAACAAGCCTAGGCGTTTCATATTGGGTTCGGGTTTTAGGCTTAATTTTTATTATATATGAGCCCAATATTGTATTTATCAGCTCTTATGTAACACCCCTTACCCATATTCAACGCTGGAATAGGGCTCGAGGCATTACCGGACTTATAACACAAGTATTCACATAATTTCGAATTATAAATTTGCGTCCAAATTAAGACCATTCATATTCAATCATAAAGTCCCTTATACGAGCCTAGGATGCCCAAAACATGCTTTGGAAGTAGTTCGGGACTAAACCGAGAACTTTAGAAAATTTTACAAAACTTAGGGGTCACACGGGCAGACACGCCCGTGCTACAGGCCGTGTTCAAATTAGGGTGCTCTCTGACTTGTGCCACACGGCCGTGCCACACGCCCGTGTGCTAGGCCGTGTGGTCAATTTAATTTTCATAATTTTTCATAAAATAGGTGCAGACTTCACACGGCCGGGGCACATGCCCATGTTCAAGGCCATGTAGCACACACGGCCGAGAAACATGCCCGTGTGCTCGATTCTGGACATTCTGTTTTGCAACAATTAAGGTGCGGGACGGAAGTATTTGAAACACATGTCCGTAGAGGCGATCAGTGTGTCACACACGGCCTAGACACACGCTGCAGTGTCTACCCGTGTGGACAAAAATAAGGCTATTTACCAAGCCATTTGCCACCCTCATTTACACATACACTTACACCAATTCAATAACACACTTAGGCAACCAAAACATCCACAACCAATGTATTAACCTATGAATATACTCATAACCAACATTAGCCAACTTACATGGCCATATACAAAATGAAATCATTAACCATTATAAGCCAATACATTTGGCCACATTACCAATGACACATATAACAAAATGACCAAGTCCCTATACATGCCATACATTCAAAATGCCAAGACCATTAATACCCAAAATGAGAGTTTGATAGTGTGATCTGAATCTCCGACGATCTTCGATTCCGAGTTAGCTTGGCGACACTATAAAAACATGGAAAATAAACAGAGTAAGCTATACTCGTATGCAAGAAATAAGCAACCCTACCATGCACATAACATTCAAATAACATAACATAATTAAATGTGAACCTACCATAGTTTCATAATCACAATCTAACCCATCACAAAACTTACCTCATATTCATCATTTCACACATTTAATAAGCATAAGCTTTACATACATACCTGAGCCATCTCAAAATGAATGTACACATACTTTTATCTTTGACATACCCGTGAACCACTCGGAATAACAATGTCGGATACTCAGGAAACTTTGCACACTAAGTGCCACATATGTAGCCAAAGCTACCTAAGTCTCATATCACATAATCGCTCGCTCTCGAGCTATCGACGGGCCTGCTCACACAAGCTGTCAGTCAAGACGTAACTACACGGTGCTGCTCATACAAGCTATTAAGTATTTGCAACCTATGCCGGTATACTCAGCCACCGGTAGAACGTACGAGACCAGCACCCGAATCACATAGTCACATAACACATAATGACCCTAGTGACATGTCACTTGTATCCTAACCTATTCCTAAGGTTCAAACGAGATTTATTGCTTGTCGATTCGTCTTCGGACTCGTTCGTAGGATTATACTCATTCACAAAATCAAACATACAATTCATGCAATATTAAGGCATTTAGATACAATTATTCTAAAGCTTATTTTTAAATACAAACTTACCTCGGTACAAAATCTAACATCAAACATACATAATCTACCATTAGACATCAAAATACACAAATATCTAACATAGGTAAAATTTTAGACTTTGATTTTCTTTCAAATTAGTCCTTGAAATAGCTAGATTAGGTTGCAAGGATCTCAAAAACATAAAAATCATTAAAAACGGGGCTAGAACGGACTTACAATCGAGCTTGAAAGTGGCCAAACCCTAGCTATGTCTTCCTTCAAATTTTTGGCACAAGGGGGACTAATTTGAGAAGATGGACACTTTTATTTTAGTTTTATTTGTCTTTATTTACCAAATGACCAAAATACCCTTAATGCCGAACTTTGAAATTTCACCTAGCCATGTCCATTTTTATCCAACTTAAAGTAAAATGGTCTAATTACCACTTAAGGACCTCCAATTTAAAATTTCATTTCAATTATACACCTTTAGCATCTAGAACACACATTTTGCACTTATTGCAATTTAGTCCTATTAGTCAAATTGAACACTCTATCGATAAAACTTCTTAACGACATTCAATCATACTGTAGACCTTAAGGAAATAATAAAATTAACATTTCTACTTTGGATTTGTGGTCCAGAAACCACTGTTCTGACTTGATCCTAAAACGGGCTGTTACATTTATTATTTTATTATTCTAAATTCTTAATAATTGTTAAGTAGTTTAAGTTATTTAGGAGTTTTATGTCAACAAGAAAGTTTGGTTTAAAACTACTTCTCGTTTAGATTAATTAGAGTTCTAGTATACTTAAGAGTTTTATTTAAATTTATTTAGCTAGCCAATATATAGGTTTTTGCATTGTACACAAATCACACAATTCATTATTATTCAACTTCTGTTTTAAGTTAATAAATTCTCTTTGAGTTTTCTTTTCAAGAATTTCTCTTGAGTTTCTTTTAGAAGAGTTTTAACAATCTTTTCAGATTGTAGGAATCATCTTCAAGCTTTTTCTTGCCAAGTTTTTTTTCTTAGAAGGGAAATTAGAGCCGCTTGAAGGGGGTTGTGGGTTCTTCATGTTTCCAAGGCTTATTAGGACTTCTACATACCACGTCCTATCTTTCCATCTATCTTCTTTATTTTCTTCCTTATTGTTCTAATAGTAGATTTATTATTCTATTTTAATTATCTTAGTTATTTTTTAATTGTTTTATCTTACTTGGATTTAATTACGTTTCAGGTTGTGTCAAATTCTAAGTTTCTTTCCCAACGTCTAGAGTTCTAAGTCAAATTCGTGACTTGAACAAACTTTACTATCTATTTCCGTCCTACCACTCTCATTCTTTATCACATATAGTCAAGCCTCTAATTAAGGCCACGTAATGTTACCTCATATTAAAATCATGTTCATAGCAACATGTCAACCTTATTGAAAATCTTTGCAAAATTAATAAATTAATCACACAATTGACTTTGGTGACAAATTAGCATATTACCTCATTATCGACACATTTTTTCTTTATTCACAATTCACAAATCACATTTATTAGCCATTCAATGTGGTAGGTGCATAAATCTAAATTTATTTGTGATAATTTTTCCTTTGAGTTGTGCTAATTAAGTATTTAATTATTTTATTTTGTCTCATACTTTGTTGTTCTTGGTTTAGGTGAACAATTTTAGAAAAAGGAGCATAAAGTTTATTTTTTTACAAGTTTTTGCAAATTGGACTTTCAACACAACACCGCTTTAGCATTTTGACCATAACATGAGCTATAGGGTTCTGTTTTAAGCCCATAACACATCATTTCGAAAGGAATTGAAAGATATAACCAAAGTTATTTCACAACTTAAGCCCAAAAAATGTCGGGAATGTGTCCAAAAATAGCCTGGAAGTTTGACATGAAATCAGTTAAACTTTACTCTTAGTATTATTTTATTTTTGTGTTTTCGTTATTTTATGGATTGCTGAACTCTTTTTCTAGTCAAGGAACTAATTTGAATCGGATAGTTTGTGATATCTAACTGCTCTTCATATTCTCTTTGTTTTTTAGTATTTGTATTTCTTCTGATTTAATTACAAATATTTAGGTTTGTTGACTATTGGTACTGTATTCAATTGCTTAGAATATTTTCCTTGTTAACTAGAATTATTAAATCTATAATTTTTTAATGGCTTAAATATAAAATTAGTACCTAAACTTGTCCATTTCTCCTAGATTGGTATTTAAGATTTGTTTCCAAAATTGTTACTCACACTTTTTTTCAGTCAATTAAATCAATACTTTTTGTAATGTCGTTAAGTTCAAAATAAGTCACAAAATAGGATTGTGACACGTGGCATTAATGACATCATAATGATGTCAGAATATAAAAAATATATTAAAAATTAATAAAAATATTTTTAAAAATCATAATTTATTTTTTTTAAAAATAAAAAATATAAAAATATATATAAAAATGATAAATTAATTTTTTTTTCTAAGATTTCTTTTCTTCCCTTTCCCACATTTCTCCTTATCTTCTTCTTTTCTCATTCTTCCTCCCTCAACCCTAGCCAGCACCTAGCCCACGCCACCATGATTAGCCTCTTTTTTTGGCCCGAAAATGGCATCTAATTGTTGCTCTCCACTCCCTCTTCTGAATGCTCCGATTAGATTTCTAGAAAAATTTCCCAAAAGCCACAAAAATGGCTTCAACTTTTTAACTTCTCTAACACCACTCTAAAGATTCGACCATTGAACCATCTTATAACTTCAACCACGACTTCTCCTTAGTATGACGAACTTCTTCATCGCTCAGATCTCTCAAAGGGGTTTAAAACAAACTGACCTTCAAAATTTGAAACATTGGTTTCCTGTGTTTGATGGGTTGGCTATTACAGCCATGGTGGTCGATGTTTAGCCCTTTGCCAAATATTTTTTATAGCCATGGGGTTTGAAGGTTTCGGTATTAATTAGGATTGAAGGGTTGGTTGATGGGGGGTTAGGAGTAAGAATCAAGCCTTCAAGAATGCTCTCATTCTGTAGCAGTCTATCCTTAACCCATGCCTACCTGTAGAATTTCTACCTTTTCATTTTAATTGTCTTCGTGTTGGAAAACTATTAGCTCAATAAAGGCAAAACCAGTTTTCAAAAGGAATGAACAGAGAAACCATGCATCAATTCAAGAGCGCCAACACAAAACTAAAACCACAAATAAAATAATATGTCTCTACAAACGTCTAACTTTGCAAATGAGTTAGAAAATTCATTAGCTTCCCTAAAAACATTAACAAAGGTAACATATTCTATAATAAGGAAACAAACCTGTCAATCTTTGAAACACATTCCAAAGCTTCCAAGGTCGAGTTTCTTTTTTCTATTGGAAAATATCTGATTTTTGATATTTATAGCAATAAACTTTTTCCCGAAATTGCACCCGTGTTTTTGGCTAGATGGATGTTGGAAAAAATTCAGTTCAAAAATAGTTTTTTTGCATAACGAAAATTAAATTTTTTTTTTAAAACCGACCCAATTTGTGATATTTTTAGCAACAAAACCTAAACCGATATCATACCTGTGTTTTCGGATAGACGGATCCTTGTCGTTCCCTGCTTTCAACTAAATGATCTTCTTCGCTATTCCCGTACCACTGAAGGTGTAGATGTGGATCTCTGGTAGGCTTTCACAATTGCCGGATTGAGTCCATTGAATAAAGGCACAACATATTGGCAGATGGGGTAGTCTCAGTCATTAGTAACAATCACCGAATTATAAGCGTTGTAAAAACCTCATTGGTTTTGATTTTATCGTAAAGGATACATAATTACCTGAAAATAAAAAAAAAAGATATAAAATAAAATAAATTTAAACCAAATTGCAAAATAATTATATTCACAAATAATAACAAAATACAGTCCCCAGCAATGGCGCCAAAAACTTGTATCGTCGCATGATTATGTGCAAGTGTACACAATCGTACAAATAATAAGTAGTCAGTAAAAAAATTATCGTCTCCACAAAGACCATGTGGTAATTATTTGCAAAGTTAATTTTTAATCAATTTGGTTAAACAAGATAAAAAAGAATAATTTTGATGGAATGCCGCAATTTAAATTAAAGAATTAAATCAGTGTTCAAATACCCACAAAACAAAACAACATACAATGCAGAAATGATCACAACAAGAAATAAACACAAGGCATAATATAACATAACATTAATAGACTAAAATAAAATATTTCACTTTAACAAGAATTCATTAGTAATCATAAAAAAAATATTACGAGAGATTCGTGGCAATTTGAAAATTCATTCAACTCATTTTAATTAAAACATAAGCTTCTCCCGAAGCCCTATTAGGTCCCTAAGTTAATTAGCATATTCCTATGTCAAAAACTAACTTATCACCCTCCCAGGCATTTACACAGTTTATGCATACAACAATTATCTTCCAAAATTGACATGATATG
Organism: Gossypium sturtianum; assembly: GCA_025698515.1. Taxonomy (NCBI): domain Eukaryota; kingdom Viridiplantae; phylum Streptophyta; class Magnoliopsida; order Malvales; family Malvaceae; genus Gossypium; species Gossypium sturtianum. The sequence goes on from CM046949.1 coordinate 39,507,811, forward strand.
CACCATTTAGATTTTATGTCTATTAACTATTACCTTTTCCCATATTAAACAGTTAATTCAATAATTTATAAATGTTGGTCATACATTCACAAGTATAAACATGCTTTAAACCTAAATGAATGAAATAATCATTTTCACAGAATATCCAAGAAACAAATATCTAATGAACTCAAATCAAGATTCATATCTATTTCGAATAAACAAAATTAAGTCATGTCATATTAAACTGAAAATATAAAGATGAGATGAAATCTTGTCTCCCAACATAGAAAACAATAATTTAACAAGAAATAGAAGGATAAGAAAGAGTAGTCGAGGCGGGCTATCTACGGCCATTTCAATATGTAAACAGTTAATTCAATAATTTATAAATGTTGGTCATACATTCACAAGTTCAAACATGCTTTAAACCTAAATGAATGAAATAATCGTTTGCACAGAATATCCAAGAAACAAATATCTAATGAACTCAAATCAAGATTCATATCTATTTCGAATAAAAAAATTAAGTCATGTCATATTAAACTGAAAATATAAAGATGAGATGCAATTTGTCTCCCGACATAGAAAACAATAATTTAACAAGAAAGAGAAGGATAAGAAAAAGTAGTCGAGGCGGGCTATCTACGGCCATTTCAATATGTAAAGAGTAAACAACTAAATGCAGGGCCTATCTATGGCTACTCCTTGCAGATTCCCATGGTGGCTTTCCTCCTCATCTTTAGGTTAAAAATCACCTAAACATCTTCAAGTTGATCTCCTAGCTACTTTCATTTTGGCAAGTGATTGCCTTATTTTGTGGACTAAATGTCTAGCAAGCCATGAGAAAGGCAAGAAACACTTAAAATGAATTTTTCTCTAAAAACTGATATGAGAAAATGATGTGTTGAAATGATGAATGAATGCCTCCTTTTATAGCTGAAAATCCTAACTTCCTATGCCAAAAATAGTAAATAAAATCTCCCCATTATCCCCTTGATCTTGCCGTCCCTTGTATGGTGGAAGAATGAGTCTTCCTTGCTAAATTTAGCAAGTTAGCTTATTTCCTTCTCCCTTTAGTTGTCATCTTTTGATGTGAGGAAGAATGAGCCTTCCTTGCTATTTTTAGCAATGAAGTTATCTTTTTTCTCTCCATGCATGGCTGACCACATGTGGTCCAAGTGTATTTTTTACTGTTATTTTAACAGTTAGTTGATGGTTGAAGGCTTAATTCAAGGGATGTTGGTGCTTACTTTTATTTGGCAAAATATAAGGTCAAATATGCTATATATGAGAGTTGAATGGCTAGTTTAGGGGCTGCTAATTTTAATAGTGGATAATTGCCAACTTATTTTTCTGGTAAAAATGTGTAAGTGGAATTAGTTTTGGACTTCCAATTTAAGCAATATTGAGCTTCCTTGGAATTCATACTAGATCATCACCATTTTGAAGTCTATGTGACTGCAATATTAATCTTTCAACATGTACATGTCTAAGACCCAAATACAACCAAAATTTTGTCATCCTTTCCTTTAGCCTAGTTAATCCAAAAAAAAGTAAAATAACATGTATTTAACATAAATTTACTAAATTAACACATTCCCATGGAAATAGTAAAATATAACAAAATAAGGTAAAAAGCCATAGAAAGTGTTATTTTTATACTCAAAATTAACATAGATTGTACATAAAAGAGTGATGAAATATCTATATGTTTTGGCGTTTACAGAAATTGGACATATTTTTTGCATAACATCATGCTAAAAGGAATGAATCCAATAAGGAATGATTTAAAGAGATGAAAAAGGAATCCATACCACTTTCACAGAGAACAAATACATTTGTCGAGTCTATTTATGCATGCGACACATATATGACCATCCACATTAAAGATAAATTCTCATTAAAAAGGAGATAGTTTACAATACAATCAAAATAGCTAATACTAATATAATTCAAGCAATAAGAACAACCAAATCACCTCAAAGGAAACAACATAATATAAATGTTTGTCACTAGACCAGCACAGTTCTAACCGTAGGCACAAAAAAGTCAATAGCAAGATAAAAACAACCAGAGTAAAGGAGCAGACAAGTACTAAAAGCTTGATAATGCTCAAAACTTGAATGATAACAGAGAAACCTAAAAGAGAGACTTCAAAAATGGAAAATAAGTTATATAGGCAAAGTGCCCAAAACCAATAGAATCACATCAACAGAACCAACCAATACAATAAAAACAACATTCTTAATATCATCAACAACTCAAGACATCAACAACAGAATTTAAATGGCAAGATAATTATAACAGCCCAATTTCAATAAAATCAGAACAGTGGTCTCGAGACCACAAATCCGAGCCGAAAATAAAATTTATTTTTATTTTATTATATGATCCATATTATATTAGAAATTCTGTGTGAAAATTTTGAAAAGAAAATTTTACCAATTATGTGCTTAATTACGAGAAGGACCAAATCGCATAAAATGCAAAAGCTGGATTCTAGTAGCTAGAAGGATCAAATAGCTATGGAATTCAAAACTTAAAGTCCTTATATGGTAATTAGACCATTAATAAAAAGTATGTAGATATTTTTGGATGATTCATCCATGGAAAATGAGAAAAAGGCTAGGGACTAAATTGGAAAGTAAAAATATTAATTAATTAAAAACATGAAAAGAAAATAAAAATCATATTTTCTCATCTTCTTCCCCAAAATAAACATGGAAACCCTAGGAGAGAGAGAAGAGACTTTCATGGCCAAATTGGGTAAGTTTCCTTGTCCCGTTTTTAGTAATTTTAATATTTTTGGAATCGGGATAGCTTAATCTCTCTATTTGGGGGATTAAATTGAAAATTTATCAAAGTATGAAAATGGTTCATGGATGTATATGCTGGAAATTAGAAATTTATGGTAGAAAATGAAAGATTATTGATAGATAAACAACTTTTACAAAGTGATTTTTGATGAAAACATGATTTAGGGACTAAAATGAAAAGTTGTAAAATTTGATGAAAAATTATGAAATTTTATGAATACATGTGCTGTAAAATTTGTAATGGGGCTTTGGTTAGGCTTGGAATAGGGAGTAATTTGCACAAGTTTCATTTTTCGAGCCTAGGGACAAAAATAGAATTTATGGAAAAGTTATGGGCAAAATGGTAATTTTGCCTAGAATGTAAATTGAGTCCCAATAAGTATAAAATGTATGAAATTGAAGATTAAATTTATTTAGCACAAACCAAATTAGGAGTTAGAACGAGGAAAAGAGGAAAATGTCGGATTAGTAGATGTTTGTACACGAACCTTTGTCGAGGTAAGTTCGTGCAACTAAATTGTATATGTTTTTATGCTTGATTTAAATGTTGTGTTTGTGAATTTTATCAATGTCATAAATATGTGAAATGATCACCTACTCGATATGGCCCGATAAAATGGTAAATGAATAAAATGTTACTTGTATGCTTGACATGAATGTGGAATATGTTTTACTTGAATTACATAAATGTTACGGAGGTATGAAATAATCAAATGCCCGATAATGCTTGAAAAGTGTTTAAATCCCGATTGAATAAATGGAAAATTGATGTATATGTGATTTTTCGAAACGAAAGAGGTCATGCATTTGTTGCGGATAGGATTTAGCTCGGATGAGTAATCCTTCGACCTCAATTCTGATAGGATTTAGCCCGGTCGGGTAATCCAAATCAAGTTCTTTAGAGCATATGACGTAAAAAGGATTTAGCCTGGACTGGTAATCCTGTTGTTTATAAATACGCTCGAGAGTGTACTCTCTGAAATTGTACCTTATGGGTACCATTGGACACGAATTGGCAGATTCTGATTCATACACCTCGAGTGTACTACCTGTGTATCCATCGATATTTCGAATAAATTCAATGGGAAAAAGCTTTGATAAGGGCAAATATGAATTTAAGACAAATTGACATGGAATGATATATATATATATATATATATGATATGAAATATGACATGAAAAAGGATATTACATGAAATACAAGGAAATGATGATTTATGACTAGTGATGTATGAAAATATGAAAAGATGATAATTGTACATGGAAATTATTTGATGAGAGTGTTCATCCTTGATTATGTAATTGTAAACCTTGAGTGTACTACTACTTGGTGACCTTAATACTCGAAAAAAATGAGTAAATTCCTGACATGAAATGATCTGAACTCGAAACGAACTACTATGAAACTATACTTGTAATAATAAGAGATAATATATACATGCTTAATCAATACATGTTGTGGAAAGCATATATGCATGGAAACTTGATTGTTGATTGAGCTTATACATATCTTGATGTTATCATGGATTATATGCCTAACAAGGGCAATGAGAATGTGTGTAGGGCTTGAGGTTAAATTAAGTAAATATGCCTTACATAGTTACCTCAAAATAGGATGAATGGTAAGTTACGTACCATGTTATACGAACTTACTAAGCATTTTATGCTTACCCCGTTTTATTTTCCCCTGTTTTAGAGTAAATCGGAAGTTCGTTGGATTAGAAGCTCGGCAGAGATCACTCACACTATCCATCGGCCCATGTCGGTACAATATGGTAAATCAATTACGGTTGTAATGACATGTATAGGATATGTTGGCCAGATTGGCATATAAACATAAACGATGCTTGTAATCTAGCCATTGGAATGGCTAGTAATGATTGTTTTGATATACTTGTAATGTCATATTATGTTAGCCACATATATGTTAAGTAGTTGATCAAATTATGTCTAACATAAGGACATAACCAAGGTAAGATTGTAAACATGTATGCATGAAATGATATGCCATGATGATGGATGGATTATGCTTGATTAGAATGCTTGAAATGGTTAGTAATTGTATGTGATGATATATCATGTTAAATGATAGAATTAACTTGAATAAAATGCTTGGATTTGTTGGGTTTTGAATGCAAGATGTGGTGTAGGATTATGGCAAAGATTGGGGTGAGAAATAAATCTAGGAATGGCTTTAGTTTGTCCACACGGGTAGACACACGGGCGTGTGTCTAGACCGTGTGTGACACACGGCCTGGTAACACGGGCATGTGGTTAGGCCGTTTGTCCCCTGCACCTTAAATTCTAGAAAACAGAATGCTCAGAATTGAGAACACGGGCAGAGACACGGGCGTGTGTCTCAGCCGTGTGGGTGACACGGCCTTGAACACGGGCGTGTGTCTTGGCCGTGTGAAACCTGCACCTAATTCGAATTGAATTAATTAACCGCACGGCCTAGCACACGAGCGTGTGGAATGGCCGTGTTGCGCAAGTCAGAGAGCACCCTAAATCGAACACGGCTTGAAGCACGGGCGTGTCTAAGGGTTACACGGGCGTGTGAGCCCTGTACCTTGGAAAATTTTTGAAATGTCACGAAAAATTCTTAGAGTTTTCGATTAAGTCCCGACTTGATTCTAATGTTCATATTGGGCCTCGAGGGTCCATTTATGGACGTTATGTATAATCTCAGTAAATGAATAGTGATTAACATGAAATGTTTGTAAATGTTCTAAAAGTTCCAGTAATGCCCGATAACTCTGTTCCGGCGACGGATACGGGTTAGGGGTGTTACAATAATAACAACAAAATTTAGGCAATTCTCCAAGTATTCATATTTAAAGGCTCAAATATTTTTTTAAATTTTAAAAGTATTTATTTTCAAAATCCTTTAAATTGAAGATTGCTTGATTTTGGACACCAAATTAGGGTTTTTTTTATTGTAATCTCTTATCATATTGTTGTTAGATTTTTATTTTATTTTCAGCAAAAAGATATTGCTTTGATATACCAAAATTATGAAGCGGTTGAGATCGAGCGATGATCTCAATTCCTATGAGGAACATGCTAGCAAAGAATTGAATCAGAAGTAAAACAAAAATCGATCATCTTTTCACTTTTACAATTTTTATAGTTTTCCTATTTTTTCTCTTTTTTCTGAAAAGAAACAAAAATATAGAATTAGAAAAAAAAAGAAAATCATGCAGAGATCCTACAAAACAAAGCCACATACAAAAAGTGGAACCCAAATCAGAAATAAAAGAAAGTCAACAAATTTTGAATAAATACCTATAATTTTTTAATAACAGAAAATTGAAGCCTGCAAGAGATTTTATAAAACAGAAAACTGATAAGATTGAAATGGAGTTGGAAGGGTTAGGGATTTGGTCTTTGGGAAAGATTGAAGAAGTTGGTAAGGGGCAATAGTGTTTAGGGCTTTGGAAATGGAGAAGGGAGTGAATATGGAAGCTGTAGTTGAAAGTGCAGAAAGGATGATGATGAAAAAATGAGGGCAAAAGTGAATAAGTTAAATCTTTTAGCATTCCTATTGTGCTCTGAATGGGCAATACAGAGGGTGGGGAAAAGAATGGTATTCAACCTCTATTTAGTGATTAATAGGAATATAGAGCTAAACAAAAACACCCGTAATAGACAATTACACTATACTAAACTTTTGATTTGATGTAGGCCTATTGAATTTGGGTAGAATGTTCATTAGAATGAACCAAACATGCTGTAATGGTTTTTCAAATACCAATCTCAAACTTATTCGCATATCTAGTTAAAAGCTAATAACTTACTCTCACACCAATAATGGTAATGTGGAGTCCTTCTTTGAAGAACCATGATATGAAAAGTACTAGTTACTTTTTGATTGCTCATATACCTTTACTCATAAAATACAAATATTCAACACTTTTAAACACGAAAAACCGTAAGCATGATGGTATCAAATTTTAATATATTAGTTTTACAATGAAACACTTAAAGCAAGTATTCAAAGTGTCATTCTTCCATAGGTATTGATAAGGAATTATGCAATAGTCACTCAAATCACTAGTTAAATGATTGTTAGCTTAGTCGATTTAAGAATTATTAGTGCAATTCAATTCAAAGTCATGAAAACTATTTTAGATTATCTACCAAGTACACTAACCTAACTCTCATTTCCTTGTCTTAGACTATGCAATTAACAAGAAGATGGTCGATCGGTCAACTAGTTACTAAAAAATTCAACGTATATGTCCTAATTCATTCGAGTGCCATCCTTAAGTAAAAATCTCCTCTTGGTCTCATCCTAACTTAAAAAATACCACTTAAGATCTCTTCTCAGTCTCACCTAGTTCATAGCTCACCTTATGGTCTCGCTATTTAGCCTGATTGGGTTAAAAATTTACTCGATAAACCCACCTCCCAGTCTTATCTATCTAGATATTCAACTAAAGGCATCAATTTTAGCTTAATAAGAAATGCAACACAATCAAACAACAAACCAATCATTAACATGTCTATTAACAACACTTAAAAACCATCATTCCAATTAACCATCAATAAAATCTAACACAACATGGTAATCACAACACAAATGACCATAAACTAATTAAGCACAAGTTTAGAAATGCTTATCCATGAAGAAAATTCCACATAGCTAGAGTTTGTATCGACCTTTGTATTATGTTGCCATCAACAAGAAAGGGATGGAAAAGCTATAACAAATTCAAATTTTCTACAAATTTTCCTTTAAAAGCTCTCTAAAATATGAAAATGCTCTCTAAATTCTCTATTCTTCTCTTAATTATGATTCAAGACAAGTTCATATAGTAATGAGCTAAATGACCAATGCGTCCTTACTAAAAATAGACTTTTCAAATTTTGGATGTCAAAATTCCAATAAAATGTTGATATGTGTATGGGGCCCAATGTTCATCCTCAGAACATGTTGGGCTTAACCTTCTACAAAGCCCATTTGGCAAGCCCAAAAGATCATGTGACTTGCGATGCATTTTTCGATGGGATCCAGACATTTTTGGGTCGAGATGTCTATTGATCGACGAAAGATCTATCTTTTAGCTTTGAAAAACACTTTGAATCACCTTATTTTGAGTTCGAGAGCTCAAGTTATGGTTGTTTTAGTGAAGACTGTGCGAGTAGAATTTCTAAACAAGAGTATTACGAGAAATTACGAATTTCAGCCTTTAATTTAAGTTAAAATAAAGTTAGGTTTGATTTTAATGCTTAATTTTGATTATATATGAGCCCAATATTTTATTTATTAGGTTTTATATTTTATTTATTTATTCTATATTTTAGGATATTTTAAAGTATTTAAGTTGTTTAGAAGTTTTACGCTTCTTAGTCAACAAGAAAGTTTAGTTCAACTAGAACTACTTCTTTTTTAGATTAATTAGAACTTCATTATACTTAGAAGTTTTTATTATGATGTAATTAGGTAGCTTATATAAAGGCATCTTCATTGTTCATTAGGTATGATGTTTGATTATTTGATTCAATACAACTCTTTGAGTTTCTCTCTTTGCAAGATATCTTTCTTGTGATTTTTGGAAGTTGTTTTCTTCTTGGTTTCTTCAAGAACCATGGGAATACACTCTTCATACTCCAATTTACCAGGGGTTCAGCCTTAGGGGGTTGGTTAGAACCATTTGTAAAGCTTGTTGAAGATTATTCTTCAAAAGTTTTCATAGGGCATCGCCTTTTCATCACCTTCCATCCAATCTTTTTCCATATTCTCCATATCTCTATTAATCTTGATTATGTTCATTAGAATATTTTTTTCTAATGTTTTATCTTCTTGTTTGATTATAGGTTTTAAGATCTTAAGTTATCCCTTCAAATCTATTGATATTTATTTATTTAATTTTCTTACAATGAACATAAAATTACCCTCAAGTATTGGATCTGTTGCCCTAAGTGCAGTATTTTCATTTATGTACACTTCTAATTTTTTTGAACAAATTGGTTAATAAAATTATTTATGAATTACATTAATACCCTTTGTATATTGTTATCACACGGTTTTTGGATGTAAAGTAAAATAGAAGTAAATATTAGCTCATTGGTTGTCTAATGTTTAACTAATACTAAGTGGTATTATGTAGTCAAATTGTAATACGGAAAGACAGCTTATATTAGTAGATGAATCTAAACATGTCCTTAGTTTAATCGGAAATGAGAAAACCAATTGAAAGACTAATATGTCATCTATCAAGTCCAATTGGGGTGATGCCTTGTCTTGGGCATCAGAGCAAATGACTCTCAGGAGATAGATACATAGATGTGACTGACTGGACTGGCAGTACATCGGATTGCACCCAAGAAGAATAGATCCTGAATCTGTTTATGGATTTATTCACTTGTGACGTTCAAAGTGTGACATGCCTTAATCCTGAGTGGATGATGGACTATGTATGTGTGACTCGTATACTTTGATATAAGTAAAAGCTTGAGTTCAAATAAATAAGGAATCGAAAGTTGGTGCGTTGGGTATACGACTTCTGCAGTATGTAGAGTCATTCACAACAACAGAATTCATCACTCGAAATATGGGTAAATGATATCCTTTCATTGGCATTACATAATAGATGAAAAGTAAACGTGGCCACAAGTTATTCGTCTTTGTGATGAATGACTTGATTACTGTTTAATAGTAATTGACATTTCATGAAAGAAAATGTAATGGTTACCATGAGATAAAATAGGATCATATTGGGAGAGCAGATTTATTCCAAAAAGATTAAGGATATCCTGTTAGGGTAACATACTTATGACAAGATCATTAGACAAGCACTGATCGAGTTGCTTTCGTAATGGTATGTTGTTAGGGAGAGCTCAGACACAATACTATAATGGAATGATTTCGTGATTGAATGAGTTTATAATTAATAGGCGAAAAGCTGGAACTTAATTATAAATCATTTGAGCCCTTATTACAGATGTCCAATCAGTCCCTCTGCTAGCTTGCTGAAACCAGAAATAAATTGCATGTTGAATCAAATGAACAAAATGGATAATAATGATAAAGTTGGAGAAATAGGAAACATTCGGAAATAAATGTGGTTTTCTCATTAAATGGAAATGACCTGAAAAATTAATTTATGGTTTTTTGAATTATTATTTATTTAATTAAATTATTGAAGTTCGAAAATTAAATTAAATTAATTGCCCATAGTGAATTCGTTAAATGTAAAAATATTAAATATATTTTCTCATAGATTCTCTTACAGTAAAGTTGCAATGATTTTAACGAAATTAAAATCGGGTTGAGAAAATTATTTAATTGGGAAATTGATTAATTTATTTAAATTAGTTTATGATTTTATTTTGGAAAATAGAAAAACATGTATTTGATTGGATTGAATTATAAAGTGTTGGGGTACTTATAATTGGACCTGATACGAGAGAGGCCCAAAAGCCCCTTATGCTAATACATGGGACGACAAACCCTAGTATATTTAACTAGGGTTGACGCCCTTTCTTTCCTAGTTAGGTTAGAATTTTTTTTTTATTGAAATAGACTTCTACTTAGGGGTGAGCAAAACTCGATTCGACTCGAAAAAATCGAAAAAAAATTCGAATTTCGAGTTAAACGAATCGAGTTATTCGAGTTAATCGAGTTATTCGAGTCAACTCGATTTTTTTTTCGAATTTCGAGTTCGAATCGAGTTGATTTTTTGAATTCGAATAACTCGAATAATTCGAATAATTCGAATAATTCGAATATCAAACTATAATATTTTATATTTTTACCCCGAACTCCCAAACCTTTTTACTTTTCCCTCAAAACTTTTACTCTTTCCCACTTTCCCCCTAAAACTTTTACTCCCCTCCCATCCCAACCCCCCAATCTACCCAAAATCCATTTCCCACCAAAATTTTACTCTCCCATTTACTTTTTCTCAAAATTTTACTCCCAAAGACCCTCAAAACTTTTTATTTTCCCCCAAAATTTTAACTCCCTCCCACTTTTCCCCTAAAACTTTTACTCCCTTCCCATCTCACCTCTCATCTACCCCAAACCCATCTCCCCTCCAATTTTTTTTTTTTAATATTTTCCCTTCAAAATTTTACTCCCCCCTATTTACTTTCCCTCAAACTTTTATTCTCCAAAACTTTTTATTTTTCCCCTAAACTTTTACTTCTCACCCTTTACTCTCAAATAAAAAATCAAAATTATCCAAAAAAAATCACTAAACATAAATAGTAATAATTTTATTTATATCTATTATTTATATTATTAAATTAAATTTCACATTTTATATTATTTATATTATTGAATTGTTTAGTCATATTGAATATTTATATTAAAATTGAATTATTAATTATGCCATAAAATATTCGTGTTAAAATTTTATATTGGTATCAATTTCACATTTTATCTTTAAAATAACTTTTATTAAAAATCACATTTTTACATTTAATATATTTTTAATTCCAAAATACATAGTGACAAGAATCAAGAAGATAATTGAAACAACTAAGCAAGCAAAGAAACTAACCCGTATATAAAAGATTAATAAATAAATTATTTGGTGATGAAAGTTAATAAAAAAATTGGTTAAGATGGACAAATTTTATTACGATGGGTGACAATGGTTACAAGGACCCAAAATTATTTTTTAAAATTTAACTCGAACAAATATATTCGATTCGATTCGATTCGAATTCCATCTCACTCGACTCGATTTGAGAAAATTTCAAATCAAATTAGGATGATAAAATATGATTCGTCAACTCGATTAACTCGAATTTTTTTTATTCGATCCGATTCGATTCGATCGAACGCTCACCCCTACTTCTACTAATTCAACAAGGGTTTCACTTATTCTCCCTATAAATAGATGGCACCGGTAGGGCTAAAACGCACAACTTTAAGATATTGTTATTCTGTTCGAAAATGGTGAGAATTTATTTTAAGTATAAATTCTATTTTCTGGCATAACAATTTTATCGGTTTCTATTAAAAAGAGAATTTTGCTTTCCCGCTAAAAGTAAAGTAAATAATTTCTGGTTCTGTGTTTGATTCGAATTCGTTCGAGCCCACACTCGAAGTAGTTCGTGGTACGTGAATAGCGGAGAAGGTCGTTTGGTTAAAAGTCGGGAATGACAAGGATCTATATAGCCAAAAACACATGTGCGATTTCAGTAAAAGGTTTATTGCTATAAATATCACATATCGACTCGGTTATCAAATTTTTAATTTTCCACTGTGTAAAAAACCGTTTTCGAACCGGATTTTTTCCAACACTAAGTATATGATAATCCCACACAACAGCTATTTCGATTAACCCCTATTGCATACCTTACTGGTGAGGAAAATAAGTATAAAATAAAGTGGCATCTGCAGTGCTATTTACTTCGAGTTTTCCTCAAATTCGCCATCTTTACGTTAACCGCCACAAGTTTCTGGAACATTTTTTAGTTATTATATCATTTGATATTTAATTTTTTTTCTAAATTGATATCTAAATTTAGTTTCAATATTCAATTTGATATCCAGATCGAACGGTATCATATGGTCCAATGAATGTTTGAAAAATGTGTTCTAGTAAAAACATATTAGTACTTAAATGTGAAAAGAAAAAAAAATTAAGTACCAAATTAGAGGATAAAATTAATGGCGAAACCACATGTTGGGTTGACCCCAAAAAAAATTCTAAGAAAAATATTTCTTTATAAAAAAATAATATAAATAGTAAATTGAGTTATTGACCCACAAAATTATTTGAAAAACACCCAGTAAAATTAAAAAATTAAATATTTTCTTATTTTCTTTCAACATTCATCATTTTTTTTTTCTCAAAATTTTCTTATTCTCTCACACTTTATCCATAATTTTTACAAAATAGATTATCAGTCTTTTAATGCTTTTAAGTAGGTTTCTCTAATTTGATAACTATTCATCTTTTCTTTTCAAGCTTTGATCTCTAAAAAATTAAAATTGTGATTTTACTTGTTATACATTAGAATTTTTATGCAAGATTAAGTTTTTATTGATGGAATGATTTGGGGATATTAATTTTGTATGAGATCACTAATATCTTGATTGACTTATATTTTTTAGATAACATTAATACAAATCCTTGAAGAAATTAGGTTTGATTGTTCTATAATCTCATATTTCTTAAATATAGATTAAAAATTAGCATTTTTGGTTAAAAATTATTATTGGTGTGATTTTGTGCATCTTGTGTTTGTGTTCGTCTTTTGTTTTACACAATGTATTCTCATGACACCAAAAAGTATTTAATTAGCTTTTATTGTTGTGAAGGGAGGTACCAAAATAAATATTAAAGTGAATTTCAAATATCAAATTAAATATTGAAATCAAATTCAAGTATTAACTTTTTTTTTTTTTCCCTCTAACAGATCCTAATAGTAACAGTGCAAGCCTTCAAGTTTCGTGTTTGTAAGCCCAGTCCAAGGCTCATAATTGCTAATTTCAGAGCTGCAAATATATTTCTTCTTATGGGTTGAAAAAACTTGGTAGCATCGCGGAACAAGCTAAAATTGTGAGAAACCAAGCAGAATTAGGATGACAGAGTCTTAAAAGGAATAGGATGAGAACATGAGAAGTGAATCATGATGAGATTAGACGACAAATTTATAAACCAGTTCCTTCTTGTTTGCCAAAGTTCCCGAGTCAGTGAGCCTCTAATTTAGCCCAATTCGAAACAGAAATAATGGATTCATTTTCCCTGCCTGGGTTCAAATTTAACTCCCAAGTCACTCAAAGAGTACCATATTTACCTGAATGATCATCAGTATTATATATCTCTTTCATTTCTACTATTACTTTTACCTACCTTTTCTCTTTTCTTCCGACAGGATACCCAAGTGAAATTAGTTTCCCAGTTGACATGCTGCTCTTTTATCCCATTTTTTAATCTTCTGACTTTTCGCACCTTGAGTCAATGCCACTCCACTCCTCATCAAACGGCTCATGTTGCGTATGTATATTATTATTATTATTCTGAACTGGAAAGGGAAATATATATCAATCAAACGCATTGTCCTTGTCACTCCCACTTTCTATTTTATCTTCAAAATCCTGCCCTTTCTTAATTATTGCCTTTGACAATGAAATTTAATGAAGGATGTTGTTATTTCAACCCTGGAGAACAAAGCAGTTGCATCCTGGGAAAATAATCTAACATCAAGATGATATATAATTAGCAATTCAGAAAAAAAAAAAAAAAAAAAGGGAGGGGGGGTTCAATGATGTAATAATATGTGATGAAAGTTGACTATCGTTTTCCACTATAATAGAAAAAGAGAGGGAGATGTAATTATGCAAAAGTTAATGGAAAACAAAACAGGGATTTTAGTTTGACAAAGCAAGACAAGGGCCTTTAATCAACTTGCCAAAGCCATTTTATAATTATGTTAATCCCCCCTTGTTAAGGCTTTGTTGCTTGTGTGATTAAAGTCAGTTTCCCCCATCATGTTTTTGGTCTCTTTAAATCAGTTAAAAGCATATTCCATATGTAATTTTCTGACATTTTTATTTAGGAGGGCGAATCATGGTTTTCAGTTGTGACTAACTCATAAAAGATTCAGAGCTTGTCTATTTCACTAATTATGATGCCAATTTCACTTTTAAAAAATAAACAGCTTAATTATTAGTTGTTGAAAGGCGAGCTTAAGAGGTGGAAGACGATAACGATAAGGTCAATTGGTACAGGTTAAGCTGAAATCAGCGTTAGTTTGAGTGTTTAATAGAGATGTATATGACAAATGCATGTGCTTATGTTGCCGTTAAATGTTAATGGGGCTGGTTTAGTGGGATACATTAAGGGTCATCCTGAATAGACCCCTCTCTCTAGGCACTTAAGGGAGGAACGTGATGTGCTTCAAAACAAGGAAAGGTGAAGAAACAACACTGTGGGTCATTATTCTGTAAAATATATTTTGGCCAATTATTTGCCCCTTAACATCAAGTTTTAGATTGCGACTTCCTACATTCATTTATATTTCATTCAGAAATGTGACATACATAAAAAGTTTTGTTTTAAACTCACTAGTAACTGAAACGTAAATTAGCAAAGAAAAAGGTTTGTTTGTGAAATTATTAAGGACTTTAATCAGTGAAATTATTAGGGACTTTAATGAGGACTTAGCATAATGTCTAATCCCATTATCCCAAAATGATAGTTGATCTTTCTTGTCGATTGGTTGTCATTGTTTTGAAAAGATAATGAAAATGTGATGTGAGACACCTCTTCTTCTTTCGTTCAAAGACAAATAGATTATGGCCATTTCATATTTCAAACAATTTGTTGATTACAAATCTTCAATATCGTTCGCTAATATCCCATCATCCATTACTCAAGTTCCCCTTATTGAGTCAATTAATGGTCGATATTCATCTTTCTTTTAATCTTGATGAATCATGACGTTTTGGTTATATATAGCTATAAGTATGTGTGTTGTGTATATCTATACACAAACAATCATTTTTATTTGTTCTTCCTTCCTTCGAATAAAAGAAAACACTTTTCTATTTTCTTTGTTCTAATCATCACAGTTTAGGGTTTAGAATAATTATGTTTGGAAGTAACTTCGTCAAACAAATTTTATTTATTTTTTATATTACACAATAATCATCAAATTTCAATTCTAGTTTTTATTTAATTTTCTATATAATTATATATAAAAAAAGTTACACCATATAGAAAAATAGTTTAATTTTAAATTTGGTTTCTATTATGTCTAAATTTGATATTTAATTTCTATAATTTTTATAATAATATTTAGTCCAAAATAATTAATATCTTTGACTTTTCAATTAAAATGTTACATGATTATATATAATTTGTAAATCCTGAGGTCTTGGAGACTAACATGTCGCTCCCGTTCTTTTTGGGTTTGCTTTGCTATTTTCTTAGATTATAAGACAATCATCAAATTATAATTTTGGCCCTTATATTATGTTAAAACTTGAGATTTAATTTATATTCTTTAAATTTTCACATAATCCGCTCCATTTACTTTTATAATATCATTAATTAGTATAAAGAAGTAATATTGTAAACTATTTCAATCAAAATGTTAATATAAATTTTTCTTAAGAACATTATTGCAAAAAAATATATTTTATCATTACCAAATTGGATAAGTGTTTTTAAGAAAAAAATCATATAAATATCTTCAACATTATTTTTATTACTACATATCACCAAGTATTTTTTTTTTTTATTTCAAAATGCCACAATTGGTGAATTTAATAGAAAAACTTTAATGGTGATAAAAACTAGACTTAAAATTTTAAATCTCGCTACTTGCCTTTCTATTGCTTCAATTTGGACCCTATCTTTTCAAAAAAAATTCTTTTTACAAAATCCTCAATCATTTATATCCTTTTCAGTATATTCAAATTGATGGATATTCAACGCAGAAATTTTGAATAAAATAATAATAATTTGTATTTGATCTCATATTATAACAAATCATGGATAAATTAACAAGTAATTTTAAAATTTCTAACGAATGATCTCTTGTGATTTTACCCCTCATCATTGAAGAAGATTTAAAATTGCTGTTGTGCGAAAAGAGTAAATTATTGTACTAGAAAACTGTATTAAATTTAATTTCCAAGAAAGATTGGATGGGTTACAAATGATCCCACTTAAAACCCAATATCTTAAATAGAATTTCCCTCCAATGTAATTTAATACCATAATATATTACTACAAATGTACTCTACAAAATATTAAACGAAAAACAATAAAGAACACCTGAATTTTAACGAAGTTTGATAAATTACGCCTATGTCCTTAAACACTACCAAATATATTTTACTGCAAAAGATATAAATGAAAAACTACAAATAGAAAGAGGGAAAATTGCCTTATAAAGGAAATGTCAAATTTAGGGATTATTTGAAGGCGGAGAAACCACCTCTATTTATAGTAGCACTACCACTCCATAACCTTATATTTTTTAGATGTTGGATTGTATTATTTCAACAATTAGGCATAAATTTTGATCAAATATGCAATCTGATACATGAATTTTAGCTTGATGCAATTATACAGATGAAACTTGGATTGTGGTTAAATGTATAAATAAAAACTTTTTATTTTAATTTAATTATATACATTTAAATAAATAAATACATTTATTTTTATATTAAATAAAAATATTTATTTATTTATGTAATATATAAACATAAAAGAATGTTATATCATAATTATATATATTAATAGTTTGTGATTGAATCAAATTAAAATTATATATATATATAAATTAAAATCAAATTTATATATGAGGCATTGAATAAAAATTCATGATTAATTTTAAAAGTTGTCTTATTAAATACAATAATATTTTATTTATTAAAGAAAGAAGAACTACATCCAAATTCTCCTACCACCGTCACATCTAAACAAGATCCAAAATTCATATTTTGGAAGAAAAAAATTATATAGTAGAATGAAATTTTTTTATATTATTTTATTGAAAAAAAATTCATATATGTAATTAAGTAACTATTATCTATAACAAATCTAACCTTTTTAATTTGGGTTAGTATATGATATATTGATCAATTGAGGAGGACGTGTGTTCAAGTGTTGTAGTGCTTTTATTCTCTTATTTAAGGGTTTGAGATGAATTATGAATATTTCTAAAAGATAATATATGTCAGTGAAGTTTTTAGACTCCACAAGTAAGAATAGAGTGCTTAAACAAGTGTCTTATAAGAGCATAATAAAATATTAAAAAACTAGCAAATGATAAATTTTTTAATGCTACTTATGAAATAATAAAAATATACTATTAATGTATCAAATACATATCCTTACTAACACTGAACGTGATAATTAGACTCTGAAAAATGTATTTCTCTAATATTGTAATGGTAAATAAACAGTAATATTAAAAAGAAGTAAAATAAGATAATTGTTTACGTCATGTGTTTAAACAAAATAATACTTATAAAATCTAAGTTAATACCAATAATGAAATATATAATTTTATAATATTATATACGTGGGACAGTCTAAGTTAAATGATGAAGAACGTTAAACTGTCTAGTTTTGAGACTTGAATAATTAATCTAACTTAGGGAATATCTAATTGTAAGTGGGCAGATGGCAAAGTGGAAGGATAGATGACAAAGTGTTTGTGGTCACATTATTCAAACTTGGCAGTGTTCTTCTCATTTGATTTAATATAGAGAAATATAAATGTTGGTGTTGAAGGGTGGTGGCATCATTTGTGGACCCAAATTTCTATTTATTATAAAAACACCGAAATCAAATATTACGTAATTAAGAGAGGTGGTACGGATGACCCCGACAACACCCACACGTGTTGCAGAGCCAGCCATCGACCCATCTTTCTTTCTTTCACATTGCTCTCTAGTCTGCAACTCTGGTTAAACCAAAAACCTACTTCTTGGGGGCAATCATTAAACCGTTCCTAGTAAAGTGGTTTGTGGGACGCTGCCAAATTTGCTTCCTAGTTAGAGAGAGGTTGGGTTGTACATTATGGAAATAAAGAGGAGTGGTTAAGTTAAAAAATCATTATTTAATCTCAGACATGTTTCTTTCTTTGTACAAGTCCACTGGGGATTTGTATGGCAGGCATAATAGTAACTCAGATATGTGAATGCACACTATTTGATCTCTTTCAAAGTTAAAACCAAAAGGGAAAAGCTGCTTGTAGTAATCATATTAAAAATAAACATAAAAAATTAAAGAAAATATTGTTGTCAAGTCAACTCAACCAAAAGTGGTATTGAATTGATTATTCTTTTTTTAAGTATTAATTAATACAAATAATGGCAGACAAACAGAGAGAAAAATATTCCATCACTGAAAAGTGAAAAGTGATTACTGTAAAAGAAGTAAGAAATGAGGTAAAAGTAGGGTTTGCCGACAATCTCTGTTTTTCAAGTGTTTCTTAAAACAACAATATCAAATATAATACTAAATGGTCCTCTCTGGAAACTGGAAACAATGCATGTATTTACTTTTTGCCTTTTTTTATGTATTTATTTATCATTATGTTGTTTACACCCCAAATCTAATATATGAATCCTCATCAAGATCTTTCAACTTAACTATTTAAAAAATAAGATCAAATTAACTTACATTGAGGGTCATAATAATCTATCATTATTTTTCCGCTGAATGCACGAAACATCTCAAGTCATGGACTATTTGACAAAGGAGGGGAAAGGGCAGGGTCCCAACGATATATAGAGGACATAATCACGAGGCCTATTGTCGTCTACATATCCACAACTTTATTGAAATTGTGTGTAAATGAATTGGGTCCCAAACACCAAGTGTCCGAGGGAGAGCCCTAAGGAGAAAGGGGAGACTGCCCCTACGTTCTGTGCCTTTATTAATTTTTCAGATGGCTTTCAGTTTCAATGTTTTCATAGAGCATTCTTGAATAATGATCGCAGCTTACCCTTTTGTGGATGCCTTGGGGTGTGTTTAGGTGTACTTGACAAGGAGAATGTGACATATCCTTAGCAATGGTGGTCACCTTTGAACTTCTCTTCTGGGGCTGATTGGGTCCCTTCATTATTCCCCAACCCTATATTTTCAGGGTGTTTTTCCAATTAGTATTCAAAAAAAAAAAAAAAAAAAATACCAAGGGTCGGCTGCACAGTTTTTTTAATTTCCTCTAAAAAATGGAACATCCAGTTTGGCCCACTTTCTGATGTTTAAATGAATCATTCCAAGTGAAGAAAACAGCAGAAAGATTAAGAAAAAAGTAAAGCGAAAAATGGTTCCACCCTTTGAAAGAAAGTTCCATTATGTATTGTATATATGTTGATTTTATTTTACCTTTTTGGCATTATTTTTGAAAACTTGAAAGGGGGAGAATGATTAAATTGATGGCCCCCTATAGGTGGGGCTTAATTGGGCAAATGTCACATATTATAAACAACACCCAATACCAAAAACCTTATCTATCATACCATAATTTTTTCTTCTTTTTTGCTTTTCTTTTCCCTTGTAGGGATAAACATGAAGTGGGTAACGTTTAAATGTGGCTAGATTTAGAGAGAGGAAGTTAATTGAATCCCCCCACAGCCCAGCTCAGCAAGTTGCGGAGAACAACAAAATATAAACCAAAGTACCTAAAATTTGATTTTAGGGTGGATCCGGCCGGTGATTACCACACTCGTGCAAGCAATGTACCTAGACATCTGATTTAGCCACATAATTTGCTTTGCTCTTCATGTCATTCTTGATTGTACTCCTTGTAGGCCATTGCCTCATCTTTGGTCTTAACCTTAATTCCCGCTTCACCTTTTTTTTTTTTTTTTTTTTTTTTTAACAATTCATATTCTCATCTCTCTGTCTTAATTTGCTTCACACTTTTCTTGCAAATTGGTGACATAAAACTATCGGATTCCTTTTCTTCATTTTTTTTAAAAATAAATCTTATACGCATTAAACAACATAAGTGTAAAAATCACTTAATTCTTTATCAATTTTGAAAATAAATAACTTGGTCTCGATAGAAAAAAAAATAGTAGCTAATTCTTTGTATTGTTTTGAAGTGAGCAAATAACGATAATCAGAAATAGTATGATTGTTTCCAATAATACAGGACACATGGTTGACTTTTTTAATAAAAGATTAAAAAAAATCTTGAAAAAAATCTTTAAAATATTAAATTTTTTAAATATTATGTTAAAATTCATAAAATAAAAATTACTAAACTTTTCCAGAATTAAAAAAAAATCAGAAAACATTCCAAATTTAAAAACATATATATATATATATATATATAAATAAATAAATTATACTAAAAAAATCTATAAAAATCTAAAATCATAAAAAAATTTAAAATTTATATAATTTTCCAAAATTTTGAAAAAATATTTACAAAGCCTCAATAAAAGAAGATTTTTCTTGACAACTTCTTTTTCATGAATGGTGTTGTATAACTTTTAAATGTTAATAAAAAAAGGTCAAAAATTTTAAAAATTCAAAAAAATAAAAATCTTAAAAGTTAATTAACATTTCCAAATTTTCAAAAATAAATGTAAACATTTTTCCAAAATATTTATTTTTAAAAATTTAAAATTAAATGAAAATAAATATATATATAATATATTCTAAAAATATTCAAAACAATCAAAGTTTTATAAAAATATTTAATAAAAAACATGTGTTATTGAAATTTTACAAAATAAAAAATAATTATAAAATAACAATAATGATATTAAAAATAAAAAATATAAAAAAAACTGAATATAAATATCATTATATTTTAAAATAATTAAAAATATTTTTCAAAAAATATATATTAAAATGAAGTAAAAATGTATTTTTTTTTTAAGAGCTGGAGCATGTGTATAAAAAATAAAATAATAAGAAATTTTGAAAAATTGAACCATTTAACTCCCCTCTTAAAATTTCAAAATCTCCATTAATTTTACCTAATTATAACTTAAAATTGTTTGTTAAGGTCCAAGGAGACGAAACCTAGAAGAATGAAATTTGGGTGTTGCAGCAATTAGAGGAGATAGATTCAAATAAGTAAAATAGAAAGAGAAAGGAAGTTATTGGGGGTGAATTATGAGGAAACAGGTGATGTTGTTGGTAGCCAAGAATTGTTGGATCATAACCAACGGACGCATTTTATATTTCTTATTACTTTTACAAAGTAAATAAAATAATGAGATTGCACTTCAACGTCAATCAGCAGCGGTAACAGCATTATCATCTTTTCGGATTTCACAAAACACTACTTCAAATCTTTCTTTAGACAACACACTAAGATCAAGGAGAGAGAGACCCCTGATTTGAAGTTTGTCCATCATTCTTCTCTACCTACTCTTCTATTTCTTTTTTCTTTTCTTCTCATCTTCATTAATTTCTATATTTTTCTTTTCAAAAATTTAAAATTTTTTTAATTTTTTCGATTTAACAATTCAATATTAACATTATTAAATTTGTTAGTATAATATTTTGAAATTAAAAAGAAATACTCACTTGATAGCCATGAACTAAAACTATAGTGTTGTAATAAACTTGAATTTAACAAAATAATTTTAACAGTATTAATAATTGGACTTGAATCTTTAAACCTGAAAAGTAAAGTGACTAAATTCCAAATGTACAAACAAGACAAGAATTTATAGCATATTTTAACCTTAGATTTTTAACGAATGATTTTATACATTTTAATCCGTTTAAATCAACAACTTTTGTAACACCCCTAACCCGTATCCGTCGCCGGATTAGGGTTAAAGGCATTACCGAACGGATCGAAAACTTTTATAGACATTTCATAATACAAATCATCGATCGCAATCACTATGTCCCTTAAATAGGTCACCGAGACCTTAAACATTCTTTAGAGAAGGGTTGTGACTAAACTGAACGTATACGAAAATTCTCGGAAATTTAAAACTTTTTGAACACTGCAGAGGTCACACGCCTGCGAATCAAGGGCGCCGTGCCTCCCACGGCTACTAGACACCCCCATGTGTCCTGGCTGTGCCAAAACAGGGCAGGCATACTGACTTATCTCCACGGCTATCAAGCACGCCCGTGTGCCATGGCCGTGTACTCTTAGGCTAGATACTGACTATTTCGCACAGCTACCAGGCACGTCCGTGTACCATGGCCGTGTATACTTGAGCTAGCTACTGACTAAATCCCACAGCCACTAGGCACGCCCGTGTGCCACGACCGTGTAAACAAAACAGGCCATTTGCAAGGCCATAATACCGCCCACACAAGGGTCTTCCCTACAAGCAAAGATTCAATTCATTTCATGTACATTTGATAACCAAAGACATGTCAAACAAACAACATAATAACTCATTCAATCTCATTTCCATTCATGCCAACTCATATACTAGTTTGCTTAACAAATTCACATGTCTAACCATGCATGGTACATTAACATCTTACCAAACATATATTCATTTCATAGATCACAATTATATGCTCTTTTAGCATCAATTTACCTTTCACAAATTTTACCATAACATGATCATATAATCAAACCAAAACCATTATCATATACCAAATCACTCATGCTTATTTCCAATACATATAACTAGCCACATCACATGGCTAAGTTCATATCTCAAACTTGTACCAAATAACTAGCCTATACATGCCATACTTAGTATATACATATCCAAAAGGTACCAAAATGAGTTTGAGTAGTGCGATGATGATCCTTGACGGTTTCGAGCCTTCAGTAGCTTTGACGATCTATAAAACAGAACAAACACACACAAAGTAAGCTTTCAAAAGCTTAGTAAGCCATATACAAATAAACTTAGCATAAAATGCATATAATCATTTTAAATCAATGCTATTATTGGTTCATATAACATATACATCACATGTAGCATTTGGCTCATTTGCTTAGCCATGTTTTACCTCATTCTTCAAATCAATATCACATATACATAAAGCTCATTCGAGATTATCTTCACATTTTATCTCATCACTTCTTTGCACATATTCATCAAAGTGAGTTTATATAGATACTTACCTTTCATACACACTTAGTGTATTTTTCAAACGTACCTGAAATAGATGTACAAATTACTGAGTTGTTCATATCCCAGACTTGCCCGTTGAACCGTTCAGAATCTAATAGGGTACTCAGAGTGCTCGAAATAGTCGTAAAATGCTAACGTCCCAGACGTGGTCGTACATGTAATCTGATATCGATGCCACTATCCCAGACAGGGTCTTATACGAATCAAATATGATGCCGATGTCCCAGACATGGTCTTACACGTAAATCTCATATCGATGCCAACGTCCCAGACGTGGTTTTACACAGAATTTCTTATCGATGCCAACGTCCCAGACGTGGTCTTACACGAAATCTCGAATCAATGCAAACGTCCCAGATGTGGTCTTACATGAAATCACATAACAGACATCTATGTCATGACATAACTAATCCTATCTATTCCTAGGTTCGTACGGGGCTTCTCGGATATTATCATTAAGTCGATCTTATCTCGGAATTCATATATACAACATCTCGTAAGCATTTATCATTATCAATAGTCACATAAACATACATAATTCAATACAAACACGTTTATTTGTATAATGACTTACCTCGAATTCGATTTAACTGAAACAGAAACGACTACTCGGTTACTTTTGCTTTCCCGCGATCTAAGTCCGATTTCTTCGGTTCTTGATCTATACATATTCAAATTTAACCCTTTTATTTATCAACACATTCAGTTCAATCCAAAAACACACATTTAGGGCAATTTGCAAATTAGCCCTCACATTTTCATATTTGGACATTTTAGTCCCTATTTCACAAAATCACAAATTACACAAAATCACTAAATACCCATGCTTAGCCGAATTTCACTCATACTCATATGAGTCCATACATTTAATTTATTTTACAAATTAGTCCTCCAAAATGCTATTTTCTTAATTTAGCCCTAATTAGCTAAATTCATCAAAAATTCAAGAACAACATATGTTCATCTAACACATATCTTTCATTTAACACCAATAATCATCACAAAGCTCACCATTTCATCAATGGCACATCTCATAAACATCAACAATTCTTCAAAATATAACATGGGCTTGATAATAGACTAAGTAACAATCTCAAAAACATAAAAATCATCAAAAATCATACTCAACACAGACCTTAATTCAAGCTTGTTATTGCCGAAACCTAGCTCAACTTTCTTCTTTTTCTTTCTTTCAATTTCGGCTAGAATGGATGAACACATCCACTATCATATTAATTTAGCACTAAAACTTATCATAATTATTCAATTACTATTTTACCCATTTATTAAACATATATGACAAAATAACACTATGGTCTTTATGTCATTTAAACTCCCACTATCTTATAATTAGCTTAATTGCCACATAAAACCTCCATACTTTTAAAGACATGGCAAATAGGTATCTTTTCATGAAGCATGCTAATTTTGCATTCAATGCAATTTAATCCTTTGCTCAAATTAAACACACGAACGGACAAATTAACTTACGAAAATTTAACACAAGCTTAATCATATGTCATAGGCACAGAAAATAAGACTAAAATATTATACGAACTAGGATTTATGGTTCCGAACCACTATTCCGACTAGGGTACAAACCGGACTGTTACAACTTTGGAGCGAACAGAACTTTCACATTGTTGAAAGTTTACACTTTAATGTATATGTGTACATTTTTAGTTTAGATTTTTGAAAAGGTTACTCTTTAAGCACGTGGTTTTGTGAGAGCTTCTTGTAAACGAGATGATACTAGTTATTCTATTAATGTTAGTAATCACGTAGCTCAACGTTCTTTGCAGGAAATCACCTACCCTCAGCACAAGTTCACCATTACTTACATCAATAACAGTTCTAACAATGACTAAAAAGGGTCGACCTAAGATCATGGGTAACTCAATATCCTCATCCATGTCCAATGTAATGAAATCAACAGGGAATATAAATTTATCTATTTTAACAAGTACATCCTAAATGATACCCCAAGGATACTTAATTGATCTGTCAACTAATTGAATACTCATCCTAATGGGTTTTGGTTCTTTGAGACCAAGTTGTTTGAACACTTTATAAGGCATAAGATTTATACTAGCTCCCAAATCAACCAAAGCTTTTTCTACATTTAAGCTACCAATAAAACAAGGAATAGTAAAACTCCCTGGATTTTTAAGCTTGGTGGGTAATTTGTTTTAGAGAATAGCCGAGTAATCCTCATTGAACTGCATAGTTGACAAGTCGTCTAACTTCCTTTTATTTGTTAACAACTCCTTTAAAAAATTTGTATACTTTGGCATCTGCGAAAGGGCTTCAACAAAAGGTAAGTTAATATGCAATTTTTTTAAAAGTTCAAGAAATCTACCATATTGTTTGTTCATGCGGTCTTTATTCACTTTTGTCGGATATGGATTTCGTGCTTATGCTCTTTCTTGCTTTCCTCAATCCCATCATTTTTCTCAATAGCTTCCAGATTCGGCTTCTTTTCAGGCTCGACTAACCCTTCCATGCCTCGAACAGTGATTGCGTGGACTTGCTCCTTTGGGTTGGTTTCAGTGTAAGTAGGTAAGCTACATTACTGTCTCTTCGAAACTAGTTTAGCAAGCTATCCAATTTGATTTTCAAGCCCTTGAATCAATGCTTGCTGATTTTTCAAAGATGTTTCATTGCTCTAAAATCTAGTTCGGACAACGGAATAAATTTAGCGAACATCTCCTTAAGGTTTGGTTTCTTTTCTTGCTGATAAGGTTGCTGAAAACTCGGAAGGGGTTGTGACCTTTGATTACCTTGGCCACCCCAAGAGAAATTTGGATGATTCCTCCATCCTGGATTATAATTATTGCTATAAGGGTTGTTCTGAGGTCTAGAATTATTTCCCATAAAATCGACTTGGTCATGCTCCATGTTAGACTTGAAGGGAAAACTTTCTAGATTGATCATCCCAGCTATAATCACATCGTATTGCATTACCGAATTCATCTGCTTAGAAAAATTCAAACCATCAATTTTCTTATCAAAAGCTTCAAGCTGACTTACCAACATAGAAACTGCATCAATATAAAAAACCCCAGCTGCCTTGGTAGGTTTTACTCTCGTAACTTGCCACTGAAAATTGTTCAGTGCCATCTCCTCAATAAACTCTTGAGCTGCCTCAGGTGTTTTCTTATTCAATGTTTCGCCAGCTGCTGCATCAATCATTTGTCTAGTTAAGGGGTTTAAACCATTGTAAAAAGTTTGAAGTTGGAGCTACAAAGGTAGTCCATAATGATGACACCTTCTCAACAAATCCTTAAATCTCTTTTATGTATTGTAAAGTGTCTCAATGTCAAATTGAATAAAAGAAGAGATGTCATTCCTCAACTTAGCTATTTTAGTCGGTGAAAAATATTTTAACAAAAACTTATCAATCATCTGAGCCTAAGTAGTGATGGAACCCCCATTGTCGCATTAACTCGATCTATGGATCCCCATTATATTAATACCTCTCTCAAGGCTACTAACAACTGACTCTAGGTTGCTTAATTGAAATCTCTTTCTAATTAAAACCCCCATTGTCGCATTAACTCGATCTATGGATCCCCTTATTAGGTTTGACCCTAATCCGGCAGATTTTTAAGTACGCCTCTATCTCTGGGTTGCAATCAACTCCGCTTAATTGTGTTGATCTACTCTTAAACAGGACTTTTTTGCTCCATCGAATAAGCATATTCGACTTGAATCAATAACTCGAATTATCAAAACAAGAATAAGAACTCACAATTAAGAATAAGCACAAGTATTTATCTCATAAATCAAATAATAATAAGATTCATCTAGGTTTCATCCTCCCTCGGTATTTAGGGAGTTTAGTTCATACTAAAAGATGGAAACATCATAAAAGAGGAAAAACAACAAAACATAAGAAAACCAAAAAACTTCTAAAGAACTTGATGGGAGATCCTCCGTCTTGATGGAGATCCTTCTCCTAAACTGTTCCCGACGGCTGTCTTGGAGTATTTTCTCCTTCTACTCGGCGTCTATTCGACGTCCTATCGAGCTCTCCTTTTTGGTTGCCCCTTAAGGTGTTTATATAGGCTTTGAGATGCTTTACTTGGCCCAAAAGTATCCTAATCCGAATGAAACTCATCTTGGCCACGGCAGGGACACGCCCGTGTGACATGCCCGTGGTAGACTCCATTGGCCGTGGTCGATCCTGCTCGCCACACACGGCCGTGTGATCTGCCTGTAGTTGATAGTCCTGGCCGTGTCTAGGTTGTTGCTCGAAACACACGGCCGTGGGTGATAGCCCAGGCCGTGTGAGTCTCTAAGGTAGGCCTATTTTTTCCCTTTTTGGCCCGTTTCTCGTTCTTTTCGATTTCCTAAGCTCTCCTGAGTATAAAACATGAAATCAAGAGATTAGGAGCATCGAATTCATCAAATCTAATGAATATTCATCCAAAATTAAGCCAAGCATGAGGTTAAAATATGTGTAAATTATGGTTTATCACCTTTCTTGCCGCAATGTTGACATGGAGGATAATCTTTCTTTACTCTTGATCTTCTCTTTCCAGTTTTACTTTTGTTCCCAAACGCAGAGTTTTCTCCACTCGCAGCGTGAATCTTTTTGTTCTTTGGCCTCCTATTCTTTCCATCATCTTGATGCTTAACTGGTAGAGCACCTTCGACTGCTCCTTCTTGCCTCATTACACGCTTTTTTTCTTATGCTTATAAAGCACTTAAGAGTTCCGCCAAAGTAATCTTTGACATATCCTTCGTGTTCTCTAAGGTGGTGATGGTAGCCTCAAACCTTTCAGGTACTGTTACAAGGATTTTCTCCACAATCCTTGAATCTACTAGAGATGAACCTAGCAGTCTAACCTTATTGGCTATGTTAAGGAGCCTTTCAGAATACTCCTTGACTGTCTCAGTCTCCTTCATCTTCTGTAGCTCAAAATCACGTACAAGATTCAACACTTGCATCCCGAAAATTCTCTCATCTCCTTCGTACTCAGTCTTGAGATAATCCGATATCTCCTTTGCTGACTTTAGAGACATAATTCGCATGAAAATAGTTGGTGAAACTGCATCAAACTAACAGGCTTTTGCCTTTGATTTCCTTGTCTTTTTTTCTTTTTGTGTTTTGATCTATGCCACATTGGGGTTGGTAGGCAATGTAGGAATCTCATAGTCTTATTCCACTACTTCCCAAATATCTATAGCCTCCAGGTAAGTCTCCATTCGCACTGCCCAAATCTGATAATTATCTCCATAAAAAATAAGCGGCGCAATTGAAGAGAAATTAATTTCAGCTTCCATAATGCAGCAAACACTAACACATGACCCTTGAGAAAAAATCTCTGATTACCAATTGTTGGTATTTTATCAGAAAATAAAACTGAACCGATGAAGAAAACTGAACTGATGATTATTATTCATCAAGATTCACAATTTATACTAAGTGAAAATAACAACCCACTAACAATATGTTCCTAAACTTAAGCATCAAATATAAATTCAAATAACAAAAAACTGAAAATAGCAGTCCTAAACACATCAACTAACACTTAATTTGTCTTGAATAAAAATCATGCCCTAGTTCTAATCCGCACATATTTGTAATAGCACTCTCGGTTGAATGTAAAAATTGAAGTGAATATGGACTTCTCTTGATATACCTATTCAAACACAAGTTGTATACAAACGAGATATTTACAAACATCTAAAAAATTACCAATAGAAAAAATGCTTGACCTACATACTTCTCGCTTTAAAATTTTCTTTAAGCCAAGCAATATTATCTTTGAGGTTATAAGTTTGAACCATGATGTTCAATTCCTTATAAATTTTTTCTTTAGTCCATGCATCTTTTAATTCCTTAGACAACTTCAAATTTGTGGAGATACGAGGTATCATTCCTTGGAACGTTGCATACAAAAATCTTATGATTAACTTCAAGAAAACAACTTTTAATGTCAAGTACATTGCCTTGTCCTCATTGATAATCACTGAAATGGGCACATATAAACTCAGTTCAAACACCCAAACAAAAGTCTCATGTTTTTCATTTACTAGAATTGCAAATGTAAAAAAGAAAAAAAAAATTGATGTTAATTGTTAATACAAAGAAGCAGATCATATTCATTCTTTTTGCATGATGTATCAAATGCAACAATTCTCCAAAGTAGACATCATTCGACCGGGTAGTTGAGTCTGCCAAAAAAGAATATTTTGAAGACTATTCTCTCTATCCACAGTATATTTCATATAGAAACCAATATGT
Organism: Gossypium sturtianum; assembly: GCA_025698515.1. Taxonomy (NCBI): domain Eukaryota; kingdom Viridiplantae; phylum Streptophyta; class Magnoliopsida; order Malvales; family Malvaceae; genus Gossypium; species Gossypium sturtianum. The sequence continues at coordinate 39,537,374 of CM046949.1, forward strand.
AAAATTAATTTTGCCTTAAAATACACTAATGCAGTATTTACATCTCCAGCTGCAATTGGTTTCATGAACCCTATATGTATAACTTATTTGAAAGATTTTTCCTCGTCAACCCCATGTTTTCACAAATGACATCATTTGACAAGGTCCATTGAAAACCCAAAAATTGGGAACAATCGAAGACGGAAATGGTTGGGCAAAACAAGAAATTTAGATGAAAAAAATTGCGTTTAGGACGATGATTTCTTCTCTTTCTCTGTTTATTTATTTTCTTTCAATCATTGAAAACATAACGAGGGTCTCCTTTTCTTTCACAAAATACTAAATTTTACATGAAAGAAGTCTACAAAAAGTAATGCTTGTTTTCCAACATGGCATCATTAATTTGTTTTCCAAACATTTAATGGGACGCATTTTGATTCACAAAGAAAAAGGCCGCATCCGCATGATATTCAACACCAATTTAATGTCTGAAACGAATGTCTCGCTCTTGCTGTTCCGGTAAAAAAAGCAACGACGTATTGATGCACTGTGTTGCAATGAGGAAAACTTGGTTGATTTCTATTTTTGAGGATCATAATTTTTACAGTATCCCCAATCCAACCTGATTTAAACACGAATTGGTTAGAGGTGATGAACTTCATACACCTTTTTTTTAAGTATTGCATGAATGAGATTAGAGATAAGGTACATAATCTTCCTTGAATAATTTTTAAGACATTTGGGACCCAGAAATATGGTGTAGAGATCCATTATCTGTATGCAGATGTTGTGTAGTGCTCATTACCAAATGGGTCCATTCCTCCCTGGACAATTTTCCATGCACACGAATTGACTTCATCAACTCATTCTCAACCGTCTGATCCACCTCATACCCTGTATCTGCTACTTCACCATCCTGCATGGGACCAACTTCCCATGAAATATCATTCCTGGAAAATGAGAAGGCGTAGCAGAGATCATTAACCTGATTTTTTTTTGACTCATAATACCTTCGGTTGAGCCAATTATTTTGTCTATTCGATTAAAAAAAAGGGTCGTATGCATAATTGATGTTGAAATACTGTGTTGCCGCCTATGATCCCCATGGGTTTCACATTGCAATGCGGGCCACGCCGCCAGGGACAGCTAATGATTTGGAATAATTTGATGAACAAAATAATAAAAAAGAAAAAAAAAAACTCAAGGTGGTGTCCCTCGGAATTCTAGTTTAATCCATCTGTTCTTGATTATCTGAAATTTAATTAGGGTTTTTTTCAGGTTATATGGTCCAGATCAAGGGGTTAATTAATCATTTTGAGAGAGAATTATTTGCTCTATCATGCATTCTTGCTATAAACTTGTGATGATTAATAAATATATAAAACTAATCTCTACAACGAATCTTTTGTTTACTTATTTTATTGTTAAAACTTTGTCATATTGACATTTAAGTAAGCTTTCTTGCACAAACTGACTTCATACAAATATCAAGGTTTAGTACTTTTGGGTGAACATATGTCAAAATTAATGGAATAAAAGATTGCCAAGTTTCAGAAAAAAAAATATACAGTACTGAAAGGAACATGACAATGGTACCATAATGCAAGCATTTTTTTTTTCTTTCCATCAATTTTAATGTTATTTCAATCTTGAAAAGTCTAACCTTACTGCTACCAAATTTAAAAAAGTTAATACCTCTATTTTACAAAAATTAATTTAACAAAGGCTGGTCGTCAACCATTCAATAATTTTTATGTAATAATTTAGCAAAAATCATAAATTTAAATGCATGGATTAATGAATAATTAGATTAATTTTTTAGCTTCTGTAAAATGCAATAATCAAATTTAATTAGAATAAAATAGATGGATGGAATAGTTATACATTTTTTTTCATCCGATTCATGTCTTTTTCAATGGTACATGAAGTATGAAGTAAGAAACTATATATAATATTGCAATTTAGGGGGGAAATAGGTAAATTACCATTATTAGTTGTTTTGGGGAGGGGACAAGGTAAGCTACCATTGCTTTTGTGAAACTATCTTTCTCTTATTAAATAATTTAATTTGGAATAAAAATAACACATATGAATTTTTATTAAAATTAGTTTGATCATCACCTACAAAATACATTGGAATGAAAAATGAAGCTTCTAAAACTTGGGAGAGTGGGGTTGGCTGCAGAAAAGCAAATGGTGTTGCAGTTTGTGTTACTAAAAAAGAAATAAAAATCTAGTAGGAATTTGTTAGCTGATTTGATAAAAAAAACAAGAGTCACCTTCAACCTTCAATGTCTGTAAATCTATGAAGGAGCTTTAATTTGTTTCTCAAATTTGGTGATTGCCGTGGGAAGAAAGCATTGCCATCTTTCAATTAATGAGACAAAAGCGCAAATTCTTGAATCCCAAAGTAGAAGATATTCGTTGAGTTAGGTAATTAATAAGACTGAGTGGAATTCATCACAAACAGGAAACACTTAATTTTCAAAACAAAACCAAAAATAATATATATATATATATTCTTTCCACGTAATGATTTAAACTTTTCAAAATGGTCATGATTTTGCAGAATTGCCCCAAAAAGCTCGTACATTAAAGAAGGGAGTCGGATCCTATTTCCTTGTGAGCTACATATATATTATACAGCACTTTCTGTTATTTTCCAAGATTCCATCTTCATCTTCATCTTGCTGGTTTGGAATTGGAATTTTCAGAAAAAGCAGGGACTGTCTATGGGAACTGAAATTTACCCTTTGGAATTGGTTTGTAGTTTTCCAGGTCTGGAAATTCATTCACTGACCGATCCAAGTTGAAAAGTAAAACTATGGGTTTTAAATATAATTTCATGGGAGAAAAATATATGTCCCACCGTCCCTGCAGAAGACATTAATTCTCGAGACATTTGATGAGACACATGCAAACTCAGTCTTTTAACTCATCCCTACTACCCCTAAGCTAGCAATGAAATGAAGAGGTGTTGAAGGGAAAAAAAATAATTAACATGTAGAAATATAGAAGGAAAACTATAGTATAGTATATATACATAAAAAGGATGTGGGGGAGAGAGAGAGAAATTTATAACACCTTATTGAATGCGACTTTTCTTCCTCTTATATTAATTCAACTCCCTTTCTCAGCTCTTACTTCATTTTCTAGCCTTCCTATATCCAAACCCCCTCTCTCTCTCTTACATTTTTTTTTTTATTTTGTTAAGAACCCATCCCCAGCTGTTTCATTGCTGACAATTTTTCACCTAGGATTCAGCAAAGTTGCTGTTTTAGGAAAGGTTTCTTCCTCATTGTCATTTTGGTCTTGTCTTGAAATGGGGAGGCACTCTTGCTGTTACAAGCAGAAGCTAAGGAAAGGTCTTTGGTCACCTGAAGAAGATGAGAAGCTCTTGAGGCATATTACAAAGTACGGTCATGGTTGCTGGAGTTCTGTACCTAAACAAGCTGGTAATATATATATATATATATATATATTCTTTATATGCAATTTTAGCTTCTTTTCATTCATGAATTGTTTCTAAAATAAGACAAATTCGCAGGTCTGCAGAGGTGTGGAAAGAGTTGCAGACTAAGGTGGATTAATTACTTGAGGCCTGATTTAAAGAGAGGCACATTCTCTCAAGAAGAAGAGAATCTCATAATTGAACTTCATGCAGTTTTGGGGAATAGGTATTATTTCTTCTCTCCCCATGGTTTTGGATATTATATATGCACAGCTCTGTAAAATTTCTTTGAACTTTCAGGTGGTCCCAAATCGCTGCACAATTGCCAGGAAGAACCGACAATGAAATTAAGAACCTATGGAACTCTTGCTTAAAGAAGAAGCTTAGGCAGAGAGGCATTGACCCTGTCACCCACAAACCCCTCTCAGAGGTTGAAAATGGTGGTGAAGACAGCAAGAGTCAACCCACAAATAGCCTGGATATGGCAACTTCTGGTGCATCTACTGAACTGAACCTCAACACCGACAATCCTAAAGCAGGACCACCGTCGGTCACTGCACACCATTTCCAATTGGAAATGGAAGGCTCCCCTTGCTCCAACGCAATCAACAGCAGCAATAACAGTAGCAAAGACTTGTTCATGGACAGCCAGCCATCTGATTTGGTGGGGCATTTTCCAATTCAGCAATTGAATTATGCATCCAATGCTAGGCTCTCCTCCACAACCTCAAACCCCACTCTCTGGTTCACCCAAACCAGTAAATCTTTCGATATCAATTCTGAATTCCCTTCAACTTCCATTTCTGCCCTTCTCCCACCATTGACCTCTTCTTTTCTCTCTGCTCCTATGGGGTTCAAGCCCTCTGATACCCCTTCAATCCCCTCCTTCACTCATATCAATGCGTCCCGATATTGGGAAACGGGTGCCTCCGCTAATAACAGTAACAGCAGCAGCAGCACTGAGCTACAAAGCAACAATTCCTTCTTTGAGAACAACAGTTACTCATGGGGATTGACCGACTGTAGTACATCAGAGAAAGAGGCTCCAAATCCAATCCATTTAATGGAAACCCAAGCAGATGAAATTAAGTGGCCAGAGTATCTCAATAACCCATTGTTAATGGCGGCTGCTTTGCAAAATCAAACCCCACAGTCCTTCTGCAATATCGAGATAAAATCAGAAACAGATTTCTTCACTAATACTTCATCAAACACCGTGTGGTCTCTTAACCAACAGCAGCAGCAGCAGCAACAACAACAAGAAGCAGCTTTACAAAATTCCGATATGTGTGCGAAGGACATCCAAAGACTTACAGCAGCTTATGGACATATTTAGCTTAATTTGCTTTGCATTTATGAAAGGACCCCTCTTCTTAGAAGTAAAAGAAGGGTGACTTTCCTTCCAAAAAAAAATAAAAGAGATTTTTAAAAAAAAATGGCATTCTCAATATCAGTTGTGCACAACAGATTTCTCTCCCTTCTTTTTCATATATTTTAACTCAATCTCGTGTATATAGGGTCTGAATCTGATACAAAAATTTATCCACTTTTGCTTTTGGACTATTTTGTGAGCAAAACGATTTTGTTAGCCCTTTTTCTCTCTTTGAGTGTGGGGTAGAACTGCTGAATAAAGCTTGTTTTAGTGTCTTTCTACTCTTCTTTGCCTCCTTGCATATGCTCATATTTGTGCATTGGAATTTTACGTTTCTCTATCAGTAAAAAATGGTTGATTAAAAGAAGAAAAACTAATCATTTCTTCTCCGTATCATCCCCATTGTTAATAGTTAAAGCAATGAATGGTTTTAAAATTGAAGAAAAAAAGAAAAAGTGTGTCACTGCGATCTCCAATTGGAAAATACATGAAAGTAACACTTTTTTCCAGTTCCAACAATCAAAATTGGTTATCTATCAGTGTCCAGAGGACAAAGAAATCGCAATCGCTTTTATCACTTTTTTTTGGTTTCTTGCTTTCAATTGTAGGTGATTTCGAGTAAATGAATCGATTAGTTGGGAGCTTCCTTTTGGCTTAAACAATCTTAGTACCCTTAAATTAAATTTTCAATCACTTGCTTTTCAAGCCTCAAAAGGAGTTATTGACCACCACTCGGCCTCTCATTTTCTTTGCCCATCGCATACACACGCATGCTCACGTACACATCCCTAAACCATTTAAAGGCCATGAGCCTAAATTTTTTTAAGTCAAATTCGTATATCATGTTGTAATATTCCTAAAATAAATATATTCTTTTAGAAAAAAAAAATATTAACAAGTTTAGAAATAAGAGTCATGCCACATCATGCTCAAGTAAGAAAAGAAGAAAAAATAAAGTCAGTCGGTAGATGGGAAAGTGACTATGAATCTAGCAAGGGCCATTTAACTGGTGCTGTCTTGCAACTCTTTTAAGACACTTACGTTTTCTAAAGAAACACCCTATAAATAGCAAGTAACTTGATTTGGAAGTTTCGGATCCTGCAGTAAATGTAGAAAAGCAAACACCCAACTATCTTTTAAATTTTCAATTAAACACTAATTTCATAAGATAATCCTTATTCCTTATCCTTTATTTTAAAGCCTTTATTATTATTGTAAGTGCTGGAGGCTTTGGCTGTTTCTAGTTACAGAACAGAACATTATTTATGGTCGGAATGGCAAATGTTTTTCTTTTCATTTGTATGTTATGGCCAAGTGGTTCAAAATCCAACGTGGTTGGGACAAGGAGAGATCAAAGAAAGTGGGAATATATCTACGTCAGTTTTGGAGATAAATAATGAGTAAAGTTTGCAAACACCCGCCAAGGTTTTACTCAGGTTTAAACAATTCAACGCTATAATGTTGGAATATTACGTGAGACGTTGAAGGTGGTGACCCACTGCAATAATTCTACTCATAGAGGCATCTTTTCTTCTTCACAACCACGCCTGCCGCCAATGGTATCTGTTTTCAAGAAAGTTTTTTCAGCCCTGTTTCTAAGCCAAGAGTATAAATAAAATGACTTTAAAGTTTAAACTCGTTATCATGGAATCGAGTTTAAGAATTGTGATCACCACAATTATTCACAAAATTTCTAAAGTAATCATGCATACAAAGGGTAAAAGTTTTCAATATTTATGATATCGCCAATTAGTAAGGACTTAGAACAAAATACTATTAAACAAATAAAAAATCAAATCGTCATGATTTTGGATTTAAAATAGATTCCGATATCATTGTCGATAATAAATGAAGCATAAATCCTGGCTTTCAGTGTCAGGAAGGGTACTAATTAATTTTAATCCTTAAACACCAAGCAATGGATTAAAAACAACAAATCTAAAATCAATACACAAAAACACAGTTTTTTTAGTAATTATATTCCTTCGGCAGTACTTTTTTATTTGATCTATTTGTGTATAAAAGCCCAAAGTTTGCAAAAACCCAATAATAAAGAGGACTCAAATGGGTTAGAGGATGATACTTTAGTTTGTAATTTGATAAGTGTTAAAAGTAATATGTTTTAACTTTGTTCTTAATATATTTTGAGGTGATTATTCGATGCCAATTGTGAATTTTATGCTCCTAACCTTTAAATTCATGTTTTAATACTTGATAGAGCACTTTGGAGCAAAATGAGTGAAAAATGAGCGAAAACCGGAGCATCAGAGCAAGCTGCAAGAGCCATACACGCTGAACCATTCCACACGATCGGACGACATGGTCGTGTGTCCATACAGCCGTATGGTAGGCTATGTCAATTTCACGGGATTACACATCGAATTACGGAAAATCGAGATTTTTAGGCTTTTCTAGCATTTTAAGACGTATATATGACAAAAATAAGAAGATAGGAAAGAGCCATCAGAGAATACTTAAGAAAAAAAACTCGAAAATACCATTGAAGCCGACTTTGAAGCAGATTTCCGTCAAGATTAAAGATTCCTAGTTGATTTCTTAGGAAGTTATTATGAGTTTCTTTATTTCTTTCGGTTATACTGTGTCTTGGATGTTTTTATTTTCAAGCATGAACTATTTTTTTAAATACCCAAAGAGATGAACCCCTATGATGGATTCTGTCGTTTGATTTATATTTTACGCAATAAATATTTAGTTCTTGTTCTCAATTATGTGTGTTTAATTCATGGTTTAATATTTCTAGATTACTAATACATGTTTGATGTGTTTAAATCGGTGGTTGAATAGACCCTGTTTAAGAGTAGATTTTGCGTAATTGAGTGGAGTTGCATGCAGTCCTAGAAATAGGATGACATAAATATACTAGATTAGAGTCAAATCTAATAGGGGAACCCATAGCACGAGTTAATGTGATAATATGAGTTTTAATTAGAAAGAAATTTCACTTAATCAACCTAGAGTCAGTTGTTCTTATGCTCGAAAGAGATATTTGCATAATTTATGGATTTTTATGGATCAATATAATAAGTAAAGAAATTGCGTAATTTAGATTGATAGTGATGGATGAAATCTAGGTGAATTCTTTTCTGGGTATTGTTTCATTTTTTAGTTGTTACTCGATTACTTTCGTGATTTGTTCTTTGTCGTGTTCATTAGTTAACTAATTTAGTTAATTTTAGTTTCAATTAATCACTTGAATTATTCGATTAAATAATAGAAAGACAGTGATTACTAGTACTTTTAGTCTTCATGGGAACGATATCTTTGCTCACTGTAGCTATACTATTAATTGATAGGTGCACTTGTCTCAATCAAATTCTTAGTTAGTTTCGCAACAGATCAAGTTTTTGATGCCGTTGCTAGGGACTAAAATATTAGAAAAACTTTATTTCTATTAATTTAGCCATTTTTTATTTTAATATTTTTTTAAATTTAATTGTTACGTTTTAATTTTTTTTGTTTGATTCTTATAGGTTCTTTTGGTTTATGACTAGAGACAACTCGTTGGAACAGTTAGTTTTTTATAATGAGATCGAAAAAACTGCTCGTAGAAACCAGAGAGAGGTTAGAGAAGCAAGGTCGTGTCAATAGATTTTAATAGACGATCAAGAGTAAAAGGACATTACTATAGAGATGGATAATAATCCTGTTAGTCCACAACTTCCTACACGTCTTGCTCCTCGAAGTATGTATGACTATGCTAAGCCCACTTTGATTGGGGCTGAATCGAGTATTGTCGGACCGACTATTGCTGCAAACAATTTTGAGATTAAGCTAAACACAATTCAGATGGTGCAGCAGTATGTTCAGTTTGATGGGTTGCAAGATAAAGATTCGAATGCTTATTTAGCTAACTTTCTGGAGATCTACGACACATTTATGATCAATGACATTACTAATGATGTCATACGCTTACAGTTGTTCCCATTCTCTTTGAGGAACAAGGCGAAACAGTGGTTGAAATCACTTCTACGGGGTTCTATCAATACTTGGGCTCAGACGATTGAAAAATTTCTGTAGAAGTGTTTTCTACCAGCCAAAACAACCAAGTTGAGGAATGACATCTCTTTTTTTGCTCTTTTTGAGCTTGAGACACCGAATGATGCATGGGAGAGATTTAAGGATCTTTTGAGAAGGTGTCCTCATCATGGGTAACCTTTGTGGTTACAAGTTCAAACATTTTACAACGGTTTGAATCCCTCGACTAGGCAGATAATAGATGTAGCAGTTGGTGGAACACTAAATTATAAGACACCTAAGGCAGCCCAATAATTTATTAAAGAAATGACACTAAATAACTATCAGTGGCAAGTTATAAGAACAAAACCAACTAAGGAAGCCGATGTTTTTAATATAGATGCAGTTCCCATGTTGGCAAGTTAGGTGGAAGCACTGAGTAAAAAGATTGATGGTTTGAGTTACAGTAAACAGGCAAATCCAGTAAGGCAATGCGATGCGACTAGAGTGGGAATGATCAATTTGGAATGTTTGCCCTTTAAGTCTAACATTGAGCATGAGCAAGTCAACTTTTTGGGTAATAATTCTAGACATTAAAATAACCCCTACAACAATAATTATAATTTGGGATGGAGGAATCATCCAAAATTTTCTTAGGTTCAAGGAAATCAAAGGTCACAACTGTAATAACCCGTTTTTGGTCAAATTGGAACAGTGGTTTTGGGACCACGAATACGAAGTTGAAATGATTATTTTATTATTATTTTATTGTCTACAGCATGATAATGCGATTGTGTGAAAATTTCGTTAAGAAATTTTATCGTTTAATTGCTTAATTTGAGAAAAAGGACTAAATCGCGTAAAATGCAAAAGTGTTGTTCTATTAGTTAAAGGTGTCAAATAGCTTTGGTTTTTAAATATGGTGGCCTTAAATGGTAATTAAACCATTTTAAATATTATTGGACATATATGGACACATTTTAGGTGTTTTAAATGGTTTATTATTAAGGTTATAATTGTAAATTAGTAATTAAACTTAACATAAATAAAACAAAAACCAAATTAGCCTTATATTCATCTTCCTAGCCGAAAATTAGGGCTTAGAAAAGCCATAAAATTATCTTGAAGGTTTGGTCACTTTGAAGTTTGATTTGGTAAGTGATTTTTGCTCGGTTTTTAATGATTTCTATGTTTTTTTTATCGTTGCATCTAGTACTAGCTAGCACAGGGACTATTTTGCAAAACTGTTAAAGATTTTGAATGTTTCCATTGTTGAATGCTTGAGTAATTTGATGATTTATGATAGATTTGGAAGGTTTAATGTTAGATTAATAGCTTTTGTAAAGTGATTTTTGACAAAAATGTCAAAAAGGGATTAAATTGAGAAAATGTGAAATGTAGTGGTTAAAAGTGTAAATAAATTGAAAATATGGGCTGCTAGTAACATGTATTAAATTTGGCTAAGCATGGTTTTGTACTAAATTGCATGAATTTGCAATTTTATGTGATAAGGACTAAATTGTGAAAATGTGAAATATTAGGGGCAAATGTGTAAATTTGCCAAATTGTAAATTATAGGCTAAATTGAATAGACCGAATTTTGAATGTGCTAAATTTGATAATATATAGATCAAGATAAGCCGAGATCGGGATTAGATCGGGGAAAAGGAAAAGTGGACGAATAGTCGATAATTTCCATCCGAGTAACTCGAGGTAAGTTCGTATAATTAGAATCGAATTTTTAAATACTTGTAAATTATTTAAAATGAAAGTATAATTGAGTAAATGGTATTACTTAGTTTGAATGCCTAATTGATGAGAATTATTGAATACCGAGTCCTATTTGAACCGTGGAAAGTCGTAGGATACGAGTGACATGTCACTAGGGTTACCGTTTTGGTCGAGATCATGCATATGTTGCGGACTCACCACAGCTCGTAGGAGCTTACCAATATATCAGCTCGTAAGAGCTTACCGTTTCAGCTCAATAGAGCTTACTGTCCATCAGCTCATGAGGAGCTTACTGATCATATCTCAAAAGAGCGGAAATGATAATGAATTGACGGATTACTGATTTATACACGTAATGTATATCACCCGAGTATCCCTCGATATTCTATTGGGTTCAACGGGCATAAATTCTGTTATTGGTTATGTGAAAAAGCTATGTGTTTATACGGATGAAGTACTGTTTATACGGATGAGTTACTGTTATCGAATGAATTGTTGTTTATATGATTGAGAGTGAAATGTTACAAATGATGTACGTGATATATGAATTTGATATGATACAATGTATTGAGTATTAAATTGAGATAATGGATGATTATATGCATTTATGTGACTAACTTGTTGATGAATGCTTGTGTTTAGGCATTTGGTAATTGAATTGAGTATACCTTATTTATTGTCTTGATTATGTATAAATGGTAAGTTTAATTCTGAATTATACGGGCTTACTAAGATTTATAGCTTACTTTGTTTATTTTCTTCTATGTTTTATAGTATTTCGAAGCTAGCTCGGATCCGGGGATCGTCAGTGTCACACCTCTAACCCGTATCCGTCGCTGAAACAGGGTTACAGAGTATTACCGTAGTTCACCGAACATTCTCATGCAATTTGTATTAAACATACTATTCATACTCCAAAATTTTCTTATTGTCCCTTGAATGGGCCCTCGAGGCCCAAAACGAGTATTAAAATTGAATCGGGACTTAATCGGAACCTCTATGAATTTTTCGCAAAATTACAAAATTTTTCTAAGGTATAGGGCTCACACGCCCGTGCTACAGGCCGTGTCTGATTTAGGGTGCTCTCTGACTTGTGCCACACGGCCATGCCACACGCCCATGTGCTAGGCCGTGTGGATAATTAATTTAATTCGAATTAGGTGCAGGTTTCACACGGCCAAGACACACGCCCGTGTTCTAGGCCGTGTCTCCTATGCGGCTGAGGCACACGCCCATGTCTCTGCCCGTGTGCTCAATTCTGAGCATTCTGTTTTCTCGAATTTAAGGTGCAGGGGACACACGGCCTGGCTACACGCCCATGTACTCGACCGTGTGTCACACACGGCCTAGACACACGCCCGTGTGGACAAAATGAAGCCATTTCTTAGCTTCATTTTCTCACCCAATTTTGCCCACAACCTACACCAATACTTGCATGTATATACTAGCCAATTCAAGCATTAAATTCGAACCTAAACTAATATCTATAATGGCATAATATCACATGCAATTCATGTTTATAATCATACTTTTATTGCATATTCAAGATAAACATACTCTATTCATTCACAATTAACTCATAAGCATTGAACATGAGATAACATATAACATACCAAATTAAATCATTACTAGCCATTCCAATGCCTAGATTACAAAACATCACTTACAAGTCAACATTTGGCCAAATAAGTCTATACATGCCATTATACCAAAATGAGATTTCTAAGTATACCAAAAAGGAGATAGTGGATAGTGTGATTATGCTCCGACCGATCCTCCAACCTTCGCGAGCTTACGAGCACTATAAAATAAGGGAAAATTAAACGGGGTAAGCATTTTCATGCTTAGTAAGTTCGTATAACAAAAAATAAACTTACCAGTTATATATATTCAAACTAGCATACATAAACATACATTTCATCCATTATAGGTAGTTCACCTAAACATATACACTTAATCAAATAAGTTAGTCACATAACATCATATAAACATCAAGTAAACATAAATGAGCTCATTATATACAAACTTCCATTAATTCCACCTTTCCATATTTTGAGAGTCTTTCCCGTTAAACTAATGAAATTTCGATGGACATTCGGGTGATGTACATAAAGTATACATATGAATTATCCGTCAATTCGTATTCATTATTACCTATTGGACATAAGTCCGAAGAGCACATTCTCAAGCCACATATCTTACAACAGGATTACCAGTCCTGGCTAAATCCCGATTTTCAACCAACGTTCACAAGAGTCATTTAGGATTGCCAGTCCAGGCTAAATCCTATTAGTGACCTGTACTCTAAAGAGCTTAATTTGGGTTACTCGTCCGGGCTAAACCCAATCTATAACATATGCTCGAGAGGCTTATATCCAGGATTACCCGTCCGGGCTAAATCCTATTTGTAACATTTGCCCTATTATACTCGTTTCAAGAAATTACCATAATCTATTGAATTTCAATATTCAACTGAGACATGATATTTTATCAATATTTCCAACTTGCAATTATTTAATTTTGTATATCACCACATACATATTATCACAATCACACAATTCAATCCAAACATATTACCGTACCAAATTAAGTTACACGAACTTACCCTGACAGTTGTTCGGGTTTGAATTCTAACTAATCCGAAACTTTTTGTTTCCCTCGATCTAATTTCGTAGTTGGTCTTTCCGGGTCTATATAAGAAAATTTAATTATTAACTCATCACATTTTAAATACATTTGCATTCTACTACATCCTAGGCAAAATTACTATTTTGCCCCTACTCTTTTCAAAAATTCCAATTTCATCCCTAGGCTCGAAAATTGAAATTCATGCAATCTAGTCCTATTTCCAAGCCTAACCAAAATTTAATAACAATTTTTACAGCACACACATTTCACAAATTTCAGAATTTTCTATGTGTTTTACCACTTTTTCATTTTAGCCCCTAAATCAAGTTTCCATGAAAAATTGCTTTGTAAGAGTTGTTTATCTATCAACTATCTTTCATTTTCTACCATAAATTTCAAATTTCCAGCATTTACATCCATGGCAAAGTTTTTACACTTTGTTATCTTTTCAAATAAACCCCATAAATAGAAAGATTAGGCTATCCCGATTTTAAAAATATAAAAATCATTAAAAACGGGACTTGATTTCATACCTTTCTAAGCTTGAAAAGTTCTCTTCCTCTCTCCTAGGGTTTCCATAAAAAAAATTGGGGAAGAAGATGAATAGAAAAGATGATAATTTCTTTTTATTTTTCTATCATCTTTTAATTTTGTTGCTTTCCAATTTAGTCCCTAGTCATTTCTAATTTTTCCATTGATGAGTCATCAAGAAAAATCTACATACTTTTCTTAATGGTCTAATTACCATATAAGGACCTCTAGTTTTGAATTACATAACTATTTAATCCTTATAGCTACTAGAATTCAACTTTCGCATTTTATGCAATTTAGTCCTTTACTTAATTAACCACACAAATGATAAAATTTTCGTATCAAAATTTTCACGTGACCTTCCTATCATAATACCAACCATAAAACAAAATAAAATAAATTTTTATTTTTGGGCTCGGATTTGTGGTCCCGAAACCACTATTTCGATCTCACCGAAAATGGGTTGTTACAACTCTCCCCCCTTAGAAATTTTCATCCTCAAAAATTCTTACCAAAAAAGAGGTTAGGGTACTGCTTCCTCATACTATCCTCCGGCTCCCAGGTAGCTTCCTCTAAACCATGTCGTTGCCAGAGCACTTTTACCAATCCCACCTTTTTATTTCTTAGCTCTTTCCTCTCATGTGCAAGTATTTTGATCGGTTCTTCATTGTAGGTCATATCAGGCTGAATCTCAACTTCTGTTGGAGTAATAACGTGTGAAGGGTTTGATCTATATTGTCGTAACATGGATACATGGAAAACATTGTGAATCTTATCAAGCTCAGGTGGTAAAGCTAACCGATATGCAACCAGCTCGATTCTTTCAATGCTTCCATAAGGTCCGATGAACCGTGGACTCAATTTCCCTTTACGACCGAATCGGAGAACTTTCTTCCACGGTGACACTTTCAAGAACACTTTATCACCAACCTGAAATTTTATCTCTTTTCTTTTCAATTCGGCAAAGGACTTTTGACGGTCTGAGGCGGCCTTCAAACTGTCTTGGATTATCTTCACATTTTCCTCGGTTTTACGGATTAAGTCAAATCTGTGTATCTTTTTCTCGCTTAACTTTGTCCAATACAATGGAGTTCTACATTTGCGACCATATAGAGCCTTATACGGTGCCATTTTAATACTAGACTGATAACTATTATTGTAAGCAAATTCAATCAAACATAGATACCTTTCCCAGTTACCTCCAAATTCAAGTACATAACACCGAAGCATGTCCTCTAAAATCTGTATCACACGTTCAGATTGTCCATCTGTTTGTGGATAGAATGCAGTACTAAGGTGTAAACAAGTGCCCAAAGCTTCTTACAACTTACTCCAAAATCGGGATGTAAATTGGGGATCTCTATTGGAAATAATGGAAATTAGCACTCCATGTAGTCTTACAATCTCTGAAACATATAGTTCAGCCAATCTATCCAATGAAAAGTCCATACATACCGGGATAAAGTGTGCTAACTTCGTTAGGCGGTCAATAATTACCCAAACAACATCTTTCTTTTTCGGTGACAAGGGTAATCCCGATACAAAGTCCGTAGTAATCCTTTCCCATTTCCATTCCGGTATTGTAATTGGCTACAATAATCCCGAAGGTACTTGGTGTTCAGCCTTTACTTGTTGACATATCAAGCATTTAGATACAAATTTGGAGATATCTCTTTTCATTCTTGGCCACCAGTACATTTCATTCAAGTCATTATACATTTTGTTGCTACCGAGATGCACAGACATAACACTATTGTGCGCTTCATGTAAAATATTTTGTACTAGTTCTGAATTCTTCGGTACACATATTCTGTCTCTGAACAACAAACAACCATCTGAATCAATCTGAAACTCTGAATCAGGATCTGACTCACTTTGCACTCGTTTGGCCTGTAACTTATCATCATCCTTCTGAGCCTCACAGATTTGTTGCCGAAATGTTGGTCTAGCTCTTAACTCAGCTATAATTGAATTATCATCAGACAAGGACAATTGGGCGTTCAATGCCCGCAAGGCAAACAAAGATTTTCGATTCAAGGCATCCACCACTACATTAGCTTTCCCCAGATGGTAATCGATAACAGGATCATAATCTTTCAATAATTCCAACCATCTCCGTTGTCTCAAGTTCAATTCTTTCTGTGTCACTAAATACTTTAGACTTTTATGATCCGTAAAAATATGACACTTTTGACCAATGAGATAATGTTGTCATATCTTCAGTGCAAACACAATGGCTGCTAACTCAAGATCAACTACCGGGTAATTTATTTCATGCAGTTTTAGCTGCCTAGATGCATAAGCTACAACTTTACTATCTTACATCAATACGCAACCGAAACCATTCAATGAGGAATCATTGTAGACTACAAATTCTTTGCCCGATTCAGGCTGGACTAATACAGGTGCTTCCGTCAGTAAGGCTTTCAATCTATCAAAACTCTGCCAGTACTTATCGTTCCACTCAAATCTCACATCATTTTACAGTAATCGAGTCATCGGAGAAGCTATCATTGAAAACCCTTTAACAAATCTCTGATAATATCCGGCTAGTCCCAGAAAACTTCAGACTTCGGAAACATTCCTCGGTGGCTTCCAACTTACAATAGCTGAAATTTTATTCGGGTCCACCCGAATACCTTCTGCAGATGCAACATGTCCAAGGAAACTAACTTCCTTTAACCAGAATTCACATTTACTGAACTTGGCATACAATTGCTTCTCACGCAGAGTTTGCAACACAGTTCTCAAATGTTCAGCATGCTCATTTTCATCCCGGGAATAAATTAAAACATCATCAATAAAAACAACCACGAACCTGTCCAAATATGATCTGAAAATTCTGTTCATTAAATCTACAAATACCACCGGGGCATTCGTTAATCCGAATGGCATCACCAAAAATTCATAATGCCCATATCTGGTTCTGAAAGTTGTCTTCGGCACATCTGAATCCTTTACCCGTAGTTGATAGTAACCAGACCGTAGATCAATTTTTGAAAATACAGTGGCACATTTTAATTGATCAAATAAGTCATCTATACGAGGCAAGGGGTACTTATTCTTTATTGTGACTTTATTAAGCTGTCTGTAATCGATGCATAGTCTCAATGATCCATATTTCTTCTTTACAAATAATACCGGTGCACCCTACGATGAAAAGCTGGGTCGAGCAATTCCTTTATCAATTAATTCTTGCAGGTGCACTTTCAACTCCTTTAATTCAGTAGGAGCCATTCTATATGGTGCTATCGATATCGGTGCCATCCCTGGTACAAGGTCTATAGAAAATTCCACCTTTCTAGCTAGTGGTAAACTGGGCAATTCTTCTGGAAATACCTCAGGAAATTCACAAACAACCGTCACTGACTGGATTTTCAACTCCGACACTTTGGTATCCAGCACATAAGCAAGATAAGCCTCATACCCTTTTCTAATATATCTCTAGGCTGATATTGCTGAAATCACATTAGATAACCCATCTAGTTTCTCAAATTCAACTTGAAGTAACTCACTATTTTGACACTTTAATTCAATGTATTTATACTTACAATTTACCACTGCATCATGTTGGGTTAACCAATCCATTCCCAATATTACATCAAATTCATCAAAGGGTAATAACATCAAATTAGCCTGAAAACAATGACCCTTTATTATCAACAAACAATTCTTACAGATTTTATCCACCATAACATGTTGACCCAAGGGGTTTGAAACTTTAACCATAAATTCGGTGAATTCAACAATCATATTTTTAACTGTCACAAGTTTCGTGCATATATATGAATGCGTTGAACCAGGATCAATCAAAGCAATAATATCAGTATCAAGTAAAGATAATGTACCAGTGATAACATCTGGTGCCGAGGCATCTTCCCTTGCATGTATGACGTATGTCCTCGCCGGAGCCCGTGCCTCAGATTTAGCCGTTGGGTCCTTTGCAGCAGTACGACTACCACCGACATTTTTGGCATATTGTAGTGGTCTACCCCTCATGACAGGATTTCTCGGCTTCGGGGTCTGTTCAACATCTTTCTCAACTCTTTTCGGGCAATCCTTAAGAAAGTGGTTGAGAGACCTACACTTAAAACATGCCCCACTTCTCATTCGGCACTATCCAAAATGCGATTTGTTACAGACATTGCATCATGGCTTGGGGTTTCCAACACTCCAAACACTATATGCTAGCGGAGATGAAGACCTCGGGTTGGAGCGTTTAGAACTTTTTTCCTTTCCCTAATACCCCACTGATGAGGCAAAACGTCTTTGGTAACTTCTTGATTTCTTTGAGGCAGATGATTGCGTCTTGCTCATAAATCTTTTACTCGGTACCCGAGCTTCTCTTTCGGCTTGCTTCTTCTCTTTGCTTAATTCATCGGCCTTGTGGGCTATTTCAGCCAATACCACAAATTCCCTTAATTCCAGAATCCCAATCAACAAGTTAATGTCTTCATTCAGCCATTCTTCAAATCGTTTGCACATATCAGCTTCAGTTTGAACCCATTCAGTAGCATACTTGCTCAGTCTAACAAACTCTCGTTCATACTTGGCTACTGTCATATTTCCCTGTTTGAGTTCTAAAAATTCCTTCTTTTTCTGATCCAAGAACCTCAGACTAATATATTTCTTTCTAAACTCGGTTCGGAAGAATTCCCATGTAATATTTTCTCGCGGTACAACAGAAAATATGGTCTTTCACCAATGATAAGCTGTATCTTTCAGCAAGGATACCGCACATTTCAAACACTCGGCGGGAGTACATGACAATTTATCGAGAACCCGAATAGTATTTTCCAGCCAGAACTCGGCCCTCTTTGGGTCATCGTCGGCCGTAGCCCTAAATTTTTCAGCCCTATATTTTCTAATCTTATCAACCGGAGCCTTACCAATTCTGACGGGTCCAGTACCCTGTGGCGTTTCATTGGGTTGTAAGGCAGGTGGGGGAGGTTGTTGAACAGCAGGGCGTGTTCTCATATATTCACTAAACCATTCATCCATCATTTCAAAAAAGGCAGCTTTTGCCTCTTCATGACACTTAGACATGGGCCTCCTACTACTACAGGTTGCGGCTCATTGCATAGAAGCTTGAGCAGTGCTCTCAGCTTCCTCTGACTCATCTCGAGCTTGGTTGGAAGACATTACTATATGAAAATAAATTTAAAAGTGGTAAGGAGATGTCACACTATCATGATTTATATAATGGCATGTATAGCTAGACTCGTACTTGCTACGTTAGTCCAAGAATCGAATAAATCGTAGCTCTGATACCACTAAATGTAACACCCCTAACCCGTATCTGTCACCGGCATAGGGTTATAGAGTATTACCGTAGTTCACCGAACATTCTCATGCATTTTGTATTAAACATACTATTCATACTCCGAATTTTTCTTGTTGTCCCTTGAATGGGCCCTCGAGGCCCAAAACGAGTATTAAAATCAAACCGGGACTTAATAGGAACCTCTATGAATTTTTTGCAAAATTACAAAAAATTTTCTAAGGTACAAGGCTCACACGCTCGTGTGGTCCAAGGGACACGCCCGTGCTACAGGCCGTGTCCGATTTAAGGTGTCTCTCTGACTTGCGCCACACGGTCATGCCACACGCCCGTGTGCTAGGCCATATGGATAATTAATTTAATTCGAATTAAGTACAGGTTTCACACGACCAAGACACACGCCTGTATTCTAGACCGTGTCTCCCACACAGCTGAGGCACACGCCCGTGTCTCTGCCCGTGTGCTCAATTCTGAGCATTCTGTTTTATCGAATTTAAGGTGCAGGGGAGACACAGCTTGGCTACACGCCCATGTACTCGGCTATGTGTCACACACGACCTAGACACACGCCCGTGTATCTACCCGTGTGGACAAAATGAAGCTATTTCTTAGCTTCATTTTGTCACCCAATTTTGCCCACAACCTACACTTGATTTCATACCTTTCTAAGCTTGAAAAGTTCTCTTCCTCTCTCCTAGGGTTTCCATAAAAAAATTGGGGAAGAAGATGAATAGAAAAGATGATAATTTCTTTTTATTTTTCTATCATCTTTTAATTTTATTGCTTTCCAATTTAGTCCCTAGTCATTTCTAATTTTTCCATGGATGAGTGATCAAGAAAAATCTACATATTTTTTTAATGGTCTAATTACCATATAAGGACCTCTAGTTTTGAATTCCATAGCTATTTAATCATTATAGCTACTAGAATTCAACTTTCACATTTTATGCAATTTAGTCCTTTACTTAATTAACCACACAATCGATAAAATTTTCGTATCAAAATTTTCACGTGACCTTCCTATCATAATACCAACCATAAAATAAAATAAAATAAAATTTTATTTTTAGGCTCAAATTTGTGGTCCCGAAACCACTGTTCCAATCTCACCGAAAATGGGCTGTTACAGTCAGGGACTTCATCGCACTATCGGACATCTATTTTGGTACTTTTGAAGTTGTGTATATATGGTATATGGCATGTATAGGCTTGAGTCATTTTGGTATGTTTGATGAACATGTATTTAGGCCATTTGAGTTGGCTTGTGATGGTGAATTTGATGTTGTTTATAAATGTGCAAATGATATTATTTTGAGTTAGGTAATTAACCTATAATGAGTGATTGAGGTTGAATGTATATTGCATGTTTGGAATGGTTTAGTTAATTGAATGGTATATGTAAATTAGTTATGAAATTATATGGCAAATTGTAGTATACTGGTGATTAAAATTGATGGTAAAGAATTGGTATGATTTGAACTTTGGTTGATGGTATTTGGTTGCATATTTGTATCTTGAATTGGTACCATTGGAGCTTGGTTAGGTATGTGCAAAATGGGTGGCAAAATGGCTTGGTAAATAGCCTATTTTTGTCCATACGGGCAGAGAAACGGGAGTGTGTCTTAGTCGTGTCTGACACACGGTTATGTTACCCGGCTGTGTGTCCCCTGGTGTTGAAATTGAAATGAAGTCAGTATGCTCTACACGGTCTCACACACGGGAGTGTGATCGGCCGTGTGGCACAAGTCAGTATATCCCTAATTGGCATACGGCCTAGCACACAAGCATGTGACTTGGCCGTGTTGCATAAGTCAGTATACCCTACAGGTTTGGCACGGCCTAGCATACTGTAAAACCCCTTTACCCGTGCCCGAAGCCGAGACCGGGATTGAGGCATTACTTAACTAATCTCACTTGACATCTCGAAACGGGCTATAAAATTTCGTTTAAACTCATCACTTGCACGTACTCGGCCTAAGAGGCCCCAAACATACCTCCGAGAGGTATCGAAACTATTCTGGGAGCTTTTACGAGCTCGGGAACTTTTCAACAAAGCAGGGCCACACGCGCGTGTTGGTCTAGGGACACGCCTGTGTGCCCCTAAGACATGTCCGTGTCATTCACCCGTGGTTGATCCTGACCAACTTCACACGGCCTAGACACGCCCGTGTCTTCCACCCGTGGTCAATTCTGACTAACTTCACACGGCCTAGACACGCCCGTGTATTCCACCTGTGGTCAATTCTGACTAACTTCACACGGCATAGACACGCCCGTGTCTTCCAGCCGTGGTCAATTCTGACTAACTTCACACGGCATAGACACGCCCGTGTCTTCTACCCGTGGTCGATTTAAATTCCACAATTAATGTGCAGACTTCACACGGCCTGGGTACACGCCCGTGTCCCTAGCCCGTGGAGCGTACTGACTTGCAAACCTAGCATGCAAGGGGACACACGGTCAATTCACACGCCCATAGGGCTGACCGTGTGTCACACACACGTATAGACACACGCCTGCAGTGTCTATTCATGTGGACAATTAGATGGCTATCTACCAAGCCTTTTGCCACCCTACATTGCACACATGCAAACACCAATCTATTTCAACACAATTCATAACCCAAAGGCATATCCAAGTACTCAATTCAACAACCATACACAAGGGCATACACTTCAAAAAAATCACTTTCTTTAAACATAAGAATTTGCCAAGTATCGGCCTAACTTAATAGACCATTACAAAAGGAGGTTTTGATGCCTTACAAAGCCAACACTTTGGCCAACAATTACGACCTAACAAAATACTCGAGTCCTATACATGCCATACTCAAAATAAGTCTAAATTGTTATACCAAAGTGGTGTTGATAGTGTGATTTCTGAACTCCTACGTCCTCGTTCCTCGAGTTATCTTGGCAATACTACAAGGAGAAAGAGCAATGAAAGGGGTAAGCATAAAGCTTAGTAAGTTTGCATGGATATGAATAGCAACAATAAGCTCATAAAATAATCCATTCATGACATTAACTAACTATACACAAGTCATAGGCTTCTTGCCATACTTACTCACAATTGCCCTTATTTAGCACATACCGTACCACATATCGTAATCGTTTCTTCGTAACTCATTCACGAGTACCGGTATTCACTCATTCATATAACTTTAGTACAAATCTCATTTCTACTTCTAAACCCATCTACTTATCCCTTTAATCACTAGGGATAGTCAAAGATGCATATTCAACATCGTTCATGTAGGGACAAAGCCAATGCCACATCCCCGAGGTGGTCTTATATGGAGTTACTTCTAAACGCTAATGCCATATCCCAGATATGGTCTTATATGAACTTTCACATCAAGTATCGATGCCATATCTCGGATATGGTCTTATACGATTTTCATATTCATTACCGAAGCCATATCCCAGATATAGTCTTATACGAGATCTCAACTCAGTGCTGAGGCCATGTTCCGAACATGGTCTTATACGGGACCTTACCTATTTCATATCTCGATGATAGCATTTTCATATTTACATGGTCCACTAGGACTTCAACATCTCACTCAGCATTTTGCCCCTAGGCTCGGAAATAATTCTAATCACATTTTTACCTTCCATAAGCCTAGGTGAACATTTAATACTGTTATAGCTATTATCAAAACTCATCATTTCACATAATTACCATAATTTTGTAACCTTTTCATCAAGGTCCAATTAGGTGTTTTCATGGCAACACCTTTCACCAAGAGTTGTTCATCTAACAACCAAGACTCATTTTCTCCCATAAAATGCAGCAAATAACTATGATAGCTCTCATGGAAAAACTCTAAACCTTTCACCATATTGCACAATAGTCCCCTCATTTGAAAGCTTAAGCTTTAGGGGTCCCAAAAGTACAACTATTTTCAAGAAAAGATCACTAGAACACTTACTTTTGAAGAGAAGAGTGTGCTAAAATTTTGAAGCTTTCTTCCCTCTATTTTCTGCTAATTTTCAGTGGAAGAGTGAAAGAGAAAAGATGATATCTTTTCTTTCCTTATTTTATTAATACTAGTCAAATTAGTCCACCTACTATCACCAACTTTGACCATCATTGACAAAGTTGTCTCCTATGCTAGTCTATGGCCGGCCAAGCAAATATTGGGGGTCTAATTGCCTTTTAAAGACCTCCAATTATCAATCTATGGCTATTTGGTACCTTTAGCTTATAAAATGGAACTTTTGCACTTTATGCGATTTAGTCCTTTTTCACGATTATACAAGAAATCGTTAAAATTAAAGCACAAAAATTCTTATGCACGTATACTATCATGCTCCGACTCATAAAATAACATGAAAATAAATTTCTCAATTCTTAGATTAGTGACCCCGAGATCACTATTCCGACTAGCCCCTAAATCAGGCTGTTACACACACGGCCTGGCACACGGGCGTGTGTGGCCACTTCGAAGGGCACACAGGCTAGACACACGGGCGTGTGGTTGGCCGTGTGACCCAAGTCAGTAAGCTCACTTGTTTGGACACAGGTTAGGACACGGGCTAGGACAGGTCATGTGATCCCATTTCGAATGTCCACAAGGCCTGTGACATAGGCGTGTCTCACACGGCCTGGTTACACGGGCGTGTGTCCCCTATTTTAGAGAAAAATTTATAAGTGTTGAAAAATTTCCCGAGTTATCGGTTTAGTCCCGAACCACTCTCAATGCATGTTTAAGGCCTCGTAGGCTCGTTTAAGGGACACTATGATTGGTTGTGGTTGATTATATTTAAATTGATAAATTATATATGAAAAAGTATGTTTAAAATTGTTGCAAGTCCAGTAATGCTCCGTAACCCTATTCTGACGATGAATACGGGTGAGGGGTTTTACAACAACCTCCTCCGAGTTTTTAGAAACCTTATCAACAAGAAAAAAAAAAGCTGAATCTAGAAGAGATGTTGACTAAATTTATTTCAGTGTTAGAATCTAGATTTCAGAACATTGAAACGACTTTGAAGAATCAGCAGGCATCTATCTAGGGCTTCGAGAATCATATTAGCCAGCTTGTTAAATTGGTTTCGAAGAGACAACAAGGCAGTTTACCTAGTAACATTGAAACCAACCAAAAGAAGCAAGTCCACACAATCACTGTACAAAGTGGAAAGGTGTTAGTTGAGCCTGAAAGGAAGCTGAATCTAGACGCTAATGAGAAAAATGATGGGGTTGAAGAATGCAAGAAAGAGAATAAGTCGATGGTTAGAGAATACAAACCACCAATTTCATATCCAGCAAAGTTGAAGAAAGACAGCATCAATGAATAATATGGTAAATTTATTGAACTTTTGAAAAATTTGCATATTAACCTACCTTTTGTTGAGCCTTTTCGCAAATGTCATGTATACAAAATTTTTAGAGGAGCTGTTAACAAATAAAAGAAAGTTAGACGAACTGTCCACTGTGGAGCTCAATAAGGAGTGCTCGATCATTCTCCAAAACAAACTACACATCAAGTTTAAAGATCCAAAGAGTTTTACTATTCCTTGTTTTATTGGTAGCTTAAATGTAGAAAAAGATTTGGCTGATTTGGGTGCTAGTATAAATCTAAAGCCTTATAAAATGTTCAAACAACTTGGTCACAGGGAACAAAAACCCACTAGGATGAGTATTCAATTAGCTGACAGAACAATTAAGTATCCTAAGTGTATTATTACGGATGTACTTGTTAAAGTAAATAAATTCATATTCTCTATTGATTTCGTTATATTGGACATGGATGAGGATATTGAGATACCCATAATTTTAGGTCGACCCTTTTTAGCTACTACTAGAACTATCATTGATATAGGTAATGGTGAACTTGTGTTGATGGTAGGTGATGAAGAGGCTACTCTTCAAGCACGTGATGTTGTTAGAGTTTCTAGTGAGCTAGATGATACTCGTTATTTTGTTAATGTTAGTAATCATGAGGCTGAACATTCTTTGCAAGAAATCACTCATGAAGACTTGTTAGAACCGTATCCTATTCAAGGTGATATAAATCAAGAGACAAGTGAAGAAAAAATGGTGCAGCTCTATGAATTAGATGATAGTCAAGAACGTACAAAGAAGTAAGAAAGCAACGACATGGTGTGCATGTAAAAAGGACGAACCAATTCAATGTTGGAGACAAAGTGCTGCTGGGCAATTTAGATCCACGAATGTTCCCTGAATAGCTTAAATTGAGATGGTCAAATCCATTTGTGGTACGAAACGTATTCCCAAACGAAACCACTTAGGTAACACACCTTGATTACGATACATTTAAGGTAAATAGTCATCGTCTCAAAATTTATTTTGGTGGTGATATTAATAACTAGAGAAAGGGGTTCCGACTCCAAAATCTGAATTAATTGTGTACGTGAAAAAGAAAGTCAACCTTAAACTCTAAATAAGTGCTTCTCGAAAGGCAACCTGAGTGTTCTTTTTTATATTATTTTCATTTAATTATGTTTCATGCTTAGTATATTTATTTATATTACTAAAAAAATTAAAATTAATTAAAAATAAAAAATAGACCATACGACCTGACGACACGATCGTGTGGCCTATACAGCATGAGCACACATCAATGTGCACATAGGGAACGATTAAAAACAAGTTCACATGGCTTGAGTGGATTCACGGCCTGACGACATGGTCGTGTAACCCACACACCCTTATACACAACCGTGGAAGAAGCGAACGACAAGTCCACATGATCTGAGTAGAGACACACGGCCCTGTGGTAGACACGACCTAGACACACTGGCATGTTACAGGCAGTGTGTATAATGGAGCATTTTTTTAATTTTTCTTGCGACAGACACAGTCTAAGTGGATTCACACAGCCATGTCACTCACACGATCAGGATACACAGTCGTGTGACAACTGGAATAGGAAAAATATTTAGAGCCACACAGGCACAGTGAGTTACACAATCAACTCACACGACTGTATGGCCCAACATGGTCCACATACACGTCGATGCCTTCATTTAAACCTAAAACCTTTTTTCTTGTATCCGACTCATTTCTTTATTACTTAGTCGTCGTTTTCTTACACCTAAACAACCCTCCGAACTATCACGCTACCATACCTCTCCCCGACCATCATCTCCTCCATCACACACACACGGCTGTCCCCCTCACCCTTTCTCCACGCTTGCCGCTCTCCTTTTTTCCTCCCTCTCATTCCTCTTTTCTTCACTGATTTGACCACCCTCTTTACCCATTACCAACCACATCCCTTTTTTTACCCGTTTCTTCTTCTCTCCCCAAACATCCCCATCTCTCCCCAACCACTGCCCACGCTGCTAATATCTTCTTCCCTTCATTGGCGCCATTGTCGCCCCCTTCTTCCCCCCACTCACAACCGTGAATATCCGACCTTCGTTCCTCAACTGTACCACTGTCGACCAACCTTCCATTTTTCTTCTACCGCCGCCTTCAATTTCCACCGCCATCGTTGTCCATCCACCCAACCACCGTTTGTCACCACCCATTCTCTTTTATGTATTTTATTTATTATTATTAGTTCTATTATTAGTTTGTGCAGTCAAATAGTACTTATATTAGATTTTTTCCTTTTGAATTATTTAGGTTTTAATTAGGAATTTGATTTTCGCTGTGGGGTGAATTACACTTGATTAGTTTTGTTCTGTATGTTGATCTGTTCATCAGCTAAATTATTGATAAACCGTAATATATACATATTTTAATCCCACATTTAGCATACTTTTTGGATGATTTATCCTTTGAATTGTGGAATTTGATGCTCCTAATCTTTTAATTTCATGTTTTATACTTAGGGAAGCATCGGAGGATGAAAGGAATGAGAAACGGGCCGAAAACGGAGCAAATGGGCTTACCTTAGTGACTCACACGGCCTGGACTATCACCCACGGCCGTGCGTTTCGAATAACAACCGAGACACAGTCTAGAACATTGTACACGGCCAGATCACACAGCCGTGTGTGGCAAACAGGATCGACCACGGCCAAGAGAGTCGACCACGAGCGTTGCACACGGGCGTGTCCCTGCTATAGCCAAGATGAGTTTCATTCGGAATAGGATACTTGTGGGCCAAGAAAGACATTCCGAAGCCTATATAAACGCCCTAAGTATAACCTAAAAAGGGTCTTTGATCGGGGGCGAAGCCAGAGAGGGCTGAACTCAGGAAATTACTCCAAGAAAGCCAGTTGATCCATCTCAGAAGCCAGAATCACATTCAAGACGGGAGATCTTCTCTTCAATTTCCTTCAGGGGGTTTTAGGGTTTTTCTTATATTTTTTTATTTATTTTCTTCTGAGATGTATTCTTTTATAATTATGAACTAAACCCCTCAAATACCTGAGGGGGATGAAACCTAAGACGGATCTTGTTATTGTTTTCTGAACTATATGATAAATACTTGATTTGTTCTTAATTATGTGTTCTTAATTCTTGTTTTAATATTTCAGATATTGATTCAAGTATTGATGTGCTTAGCGGTGGAGCAAAAGTCCCTGTTTAAGAGTAGATCTAGCATAATTAAGCGGAGTTGATCGCAACCCTAGAGATAGGATGACGAAAATTTGCCGGATTAGGGTCAAACCTAATATGGGAGTCCATAAATCGAGTTAATGCAACACTAGGGGTTTTAATTAGAAAGAGATTTCGATTAATCAACCTAGGGTTAGACGTTAGTAGCCTCGAAAGAGGTATTAATATAAATTAGGGAATCCTACGGATCAAGTCAAGTGAATAAATCGTGCAGTTCGTGAGTTAAATAACAAGTGAAGTCTAGGTGGATTCTTCCTCGGGTATTGTCTTAATGAACTGGTTTTTCCCAAAAGTATTTTTCCAATTCACTCTCTCTGTCTTAGCATCCTTAGTTTAGTAATTAGTTAGATAAACATCAATTCTCTTAATACTTAGGATAAATAATAAAAAGATAGTAACTACTAGTACTCTTGGTTCCTTTGGGTTCGACATTCCGGTCTTGCCACTAAGCTATACTACTGTTCGATAGGTGTGCTTGCCTCAATCGTGGTGATAGTTATTTTCTAGGCTCGATCATTCATTATATAAATATTAAAACTCTCAGACACGATCAAGTTTTTTGGCGCCGTTGCCGGGAAACTAAGATATTAGGAACACTTGATTTTTATTACTTTAGCCATTCCATTTATTTGCAATTTATTTTTATTATTATTTATTTTAACTTTGCTAATTTTTCTTTTTCCTTGCTTCTGGCAGGTATTCTAGTTTATGACTAGAAGAAACCCGACGGGACCTCTACTTTACGATAGTGATATAGAAGGAACCGTTCACAGAAACTGAAGGGAGATTAGGCGAAGCCTACAATACATACAAGAAGAGCAAGAGGACGATACTAATAACACGGAAGAGATGGCTGATCCCCAGAATAATCCACTTCCTTCTGTGGTTGCCAAAAATCATGCTCCTCGTACTATGTATGATTATGCTAAACCTAATTTAACAGAAGGCGAATCAAGTATTGTTAGACTGCTGTCATTTGCAAATAATTTTGAACTCAAACCTAACACTATACGAGATGATACAACAGTTTGTTCAGGTTTGATGGTTTGCGGGATTTAGGATCCTAACACACACTTAGCGAATTTTTTGGAATTATGCGATACATCTAAAATTAATGGTGTTTCTGATGATTCCATTCGCCTTCGGTTATTTCCCTTTTCTTTAAGGAATAAAGCCAAACAGTGGTTGAATTCTCTTCCACGAGGATCAATCACTACATGGGAGCAAATGACCGAAAAATTTTTGTTAAAATATTTTCCGCCGGCTAAAAGGCTAAATTGAGGAATGATATCTCTTCTTTTGTGCCAGATGGATTTAGAGACACTTTACGATGCATGGGAGAGATATAAGGATTTATTGAGAAGGTGCCCTCATCATGGGTTACCATTATGGCTACAGGTTCAAACCTTTTATAACGGTGTGAACCCCTCAACTAGGCAGCTTATTGATGCATCTGTCGGTGGTACACTAAACAATAAAACATATGAGGCTGCTTATGAATTCATTGAAGAGATGTCACTGAATAATTATCAGTGGCAAGTTATGAGGACAAAGCTGACAAAAGCTGCTAATGTTTTCAACCTCGACGCAGTAACCATGCTATCAAATCAGGTAGAACTCTTAAGTAAGAAAATTGATGGTTTATGTGGTTCTTCACAAGTACATCCAGTGATACAGTGCGATACAAATGGAGGAGGGTCAAACAATACAGAATGCCCACCCTACAACCCTGGCATAGAAAACGAACAGATGAACTATATGGGTAACAATTCTAGACCTCAAAATAACCCTTATAGTAAAACTTATAATCCAGAGTGGAGGAACCATCCGAATTTCTCATGGGGAGGTCAAGGAAATCAAAGACAACAACCCCCTCCAGGCTTTCAACAACAACCCATCCCATAAGAGAAAAAGCCGAACCTTGAGGAGATGCTGACAAAATTTATCACAGTGACGGAAACCCGTTTTCAAAACAACGAAACAATGCTCAAAAGTCAGCAGGCATCGATTCAAGGGATCGAGAACCAGTTAGGTCAGCTAGCTAAGCTAATCTCAGAACGACCGCAAGGTTGCTTGCCAAGCAACACTGAGACTAACCCTAAGGAGAAAATTCATGCCATTACTGATCACGATAGTGAAGGGTTAGTAGAATCCGAATCTGAGCCAAGGCAAGAACTCGTGGTAAATAAAGGTAAGGTTGAAGAAAGCCATGATACACAAAAACCTGTCATCAAAGAGTATACACCTCGAGTGTCATATCCCAATGCGATGAAGAAAGACCACACAGAGGAACAATTTGGTAAATTTCTTAAACTCTTAAAGAAATTACATATTAACTTACCGTTTCTTGAAGCTCTTTCGCAGATGCCAGATTCAAGGAAATTTTTGAAAGAGCTTCTGACAAACAAACGGAGGTTAGACGAGGCATCGCATGTGGAGCTAAGCGCGATGTGTGCTCAATGATTCTACAAAACAAACTACCACGAAATTAAAAGATCCGGGAGAGTTTACGATTCCTTGTTTAATTGGTAGTTTATCTATAGATAATGCTTTAGTAGATCTAGGGGCAAGCATCAATGTCATGCCTTATAAACTGCTTAAACAACTAGGTCTAGGAAACCCAAACAAACTAGGATGAGCATTCAATTAGGTGATAAAACCATTAGAGTTCCTGTGGGTATAATCAAAGATGTGCTAGTAAAAGTTGATAAATTTATATTCCCAGTGAGACTTTGTCGTTTTAGACATGGATGAGGACAATAATATCCCTTTAATTTTAGGAAGACCCTTTTTAGCAACTCACTAAAACTAAAATTGATGTTGGTGCAGTGAACTCACACTCTGTGTAGGTGACGAAATGATCACTCTTCGTGCTCTTGACTCGGCTAGGACATCAAGTGAAAAAGGTGAGAACATAAATTCTATTAATGACCATTCGGTTCAACCTTCTTTTTAGGAAGCACCTCGGAAGTACACATCTGAGCCAGATCCTAGATCTCATGCAAACAAGGAAGTAATTCATGAGGAACGAAAGCTTGTGTCGAGGAACTAGGCGAGTGGAAGACACATTTCAAGGAGAAACTAGGAACACACGAAGCAAAACTGAGGGAACCCCCAAACGAGCTTATAGGAACAGAAAATTACTTCAAAATAGGAGATCAGGTATTGTTGGATGAGAAAGACCCTCGAATCGCCATCTCAGACCGTAATACAAACGAAGAAATCCTTTTACATCTTTGAATGTCTTCCCATACTAATAGCAGTCGAGTAACTAATCTTGAATTCAGAACTTTTAAGGTAAACACTACTCGACTCAAACCATACATTATTAGAATTGATAGCAGGAAAGAGGAGCTTCAACTCCTCAAACCACCATGACTATGCGAATGAAAGGTAAGTCTAGCTTAAGACTTTAAACGAGCGCTTCTCGGGAGGCAACCCGAGCACTAACACCTTTAATTTTCATATCTTTGATTTTTAGCACCTAACTAAAGACTAACCAAGTTAAATAAAGCATAGGTTTTCGTGCCACACGGCCTTGCACACGGGCGTGGCCGTGACCGTGTGGGCATCACGAATTTACATACTAGCATGGCAGAGGTCGTACGAGCCAAGGACGAAAAATCCCCAGATCACGGACGGCTATAAATTTCCACGGCCGTGCGATATGGCCGTGGCCGACACTGAGGAAGTCACACGGGTATGAGACACGCCCGAGCTTTGAGGCTGTGGCCGACACTGAGAAAGAGACATGGGCGTGGAGACCTCTACACGGGCATGGAGACCTCTATACAGGCGTGTGAGAAACGAACGAGCCACCACACGACCGTGCGATACGGCCGTGTGACCGAACACGCCCATAGCACACGGGCGTGGGCAGCACCAGGTTCTTGTTTCTTATTTAAGCCCCCCCTTCTTCTCACTTTCTCCCCAAATTCTTTTTCAACCAACCCCCAGCCACCACACCCCTTTCTATCCTCTCCATTCACTTTTCGTTCCCCTTTCTCTTATTCCCTTTTCTTTCACCATCCTCACCACCATCCCCATGCCGAAGAAGCGGAAGGACCCAAGCACAGTTTCCCCGTACGAGACCGATCTACATAAGTTCATGCAGGCCGCTTCATCGACCCAACAAGCCAAGGACATTTGAGTCCATTTATTTTACCTATGTCTTTTATCTTCTCCTTTATTTTCTTTCTCTTTATTTTGTCCTTAAATACATATTTAGTATATTTTAAATTATTCTTATTATTTCCTGGCTATTTCTTCACAAGTTACCCAATTTCTTCATCTAGCACAGTGATTGTGGGCGACCACCATACCACCACCAGAGACGCCTCCTCCAACTTATCTTTCACCTCCGAATCAAGTTTCCACACCTCTAACTCAAGATATCCATCCGAAATCCAGGAAGTTTCACCTCTCTCCCTCTCTTATGATCTATTTCTACATGGTTATTATCTTTAATTGTACATTGAGGACAATGTACATCTTAAGTGTGGGGGGTGAAATTTATCGTGAAAAGTACCTAACTTTTTGCATTATTCTTAAATCCCTGAATTATATCTTGTTCTTAAATAATTTTCTCATATTACTATTAGAATAGAGAATCAAGCATGATGAGTTTATTTCTTTTGATGAGTTTAATTTTCTCATATTACTATTATAATTTCTTTTGATTTATGATTTTTGTTGATATGTTTTGGATTAAGTCATGTTAATTATGCAGTGATGATTTAAACTTTAGGAGAATAGAGAATCAAGCATGATGAGTTTATTTTCAAAAAAAAATATTGCTAGGTTGTCCACCTAAATCTAATTATTACCTTGAAGTTTGAAATTTGCAAAGTTGACATCAAAAGCCCATAATTTTTTTGTGAGATCTTGAGCCTTTTAGAGCATACATTCCTTTTCGTGCTCACTTTTTTTATTATGAGTATGTCAACATTGATTTGTTATTCTAGAACTTGCTTTGATTATACATGTCGAGACCACACCTATGATTTTATATACTGAGATGATAAAGGCACCTAGGTTTTAACCCACTTATTCCACTAAAAATCCTACCTTCATAATTAACCCCTAGTGAACCCCTTTTGAGACTAACAACCCAATTCTTGACTCACCCATTAATATTAACCCAAAACCCACTTTGTATTTGTTATCGCCATTTCTCTTGACTACCCTTATATCGAGATTTGATTTGATCGATTACTTAACTATTTCCTTTATTTCAGTTATCAAATTTTATATTATTGTACTTAATGATTTGTACTTAAAAAAAATTATTTATTAGGAATCTATTCATTATTACTTTTTTGTTATTGGAGCTTAAGCAGTTAATTTTATAATTTGAGAAGAAGTTCATGTTATTAGTATTAAGTTTTCGATTGATAAAATTATT
The DNA here is from genome assembly GCA_025698515.1 of Gossypium sturtianum. Lineage (NCBI taxonomy): Eukaryota > Viridiplantae > Streptophyta > Magnoliopsida > Malvales > Malvaceae > Gossypium > Gossypium sturtianum. Next base: position 39,570,267 of record CM046949.1, read on the forward strand.
CAGTATTAGTCCAACTTTCTAGTTAGGTAATTTGTCAATTCAGTCTTGATACTAACCCTCTAATTCAAGCCTTTATCCACACCTTTAACCCAAGCCCCGTTACAACCCATAAAAGACCTTTTGATTTGTGTATCATATTATTTTACAGTGGTGGAGATTTGATTTTCATGCAAGCCTATGGGATTAACTTTTCATGTTCGACTTCTGAGTGCTTATTTTTGAACCTTAAACACTTTGAGTGATTTGAGTGAACCTTTAGTGAGGATGTCAATTTTTGTCGATTTTGAATTAAAGGTAATTATTTAGGTAAGGGGAAACACCTATTTTTCGTACTATAAAAACTATGACTTTAATTGTTTGAATCTTTAGGAACCTTCTGGTTAAATTATCAATGTATGAATTACCTATGAATTATGATGAAACATTATTGATGAAGGTTATGAATTGAGGGGAGTTAATTTTAATTGTGAGTTGAGAATTTTGCTTGAGGACAAACAAAGGCTTAAGTGTGGGGGTATTTGATAAATCATAATATATACATATTTTAATCCCACATTTAGCATACTTTTTGGATGATTTATCCTTTGAATTGTGGAATTTGATGCTCCTAATCCTTTAATTTCATGTTTTATACTTAAGAAAGCATCAGAGGATGAAAGGAATGAGAAACGGGCAGAAAATGGAGCAAATAGGATTACCTTAGAGACTCACACGGCCTGAACTATCACCAACGGTCGTGCGTTTCGAGTAACAACCGAGACACGGTCTAGCATATCGTACACGGCCAGATCACACGACCGTGTGTGGCAAACAGGATTGACCACGGCCAAGAGAGTCGACCACGGGCGTTGCACACGGGCGTGTCCCTGCTATAGCCAAGATGAGTTTCATTCGGAATAGGATACTTGTGGGCCAAGAAAGACATTCCGAAGCCTATATAAACGCCCTAAGTATAACCTAAAAAGGGTCTTTGATTGGAGGCGAAGCCAGAGAGGGCTGAACTCAGGGAATTACTCCAAGAAAGCCAGTTGATCCATCTCAGAAGCTGGAATCACATTCAAGACGGAAGATCTTCTCTTCAATTTCCTTTAGGGGGTTTTAGGGTTTTTCTTATGTTTTGTTATTTACTTTCTTCTTAGATGTATTCTTTTATAATTATGAACTAAACCCCTCAAATACCTGAGGGGGATGAAACCTAAGACGGATCTTGTTATTGTTTTCTGAACTATATGATAAATACTTGATTTGTTCTAAAGTATGTGTTCTTAATTCTTGTTTTAATATTTTAGGATATTGATTCAAGTATTGATGTGCTTAGGCAGTGGAGCAAAAGTCCCTGTTTAAGAGTAGATCTAGCATAATTAAGCGGAGTTGATCGCAACCCTAGAGATAGGATGACGAAAATCTGCCGGATTAGGGTCAAACCTAATATGGAAGTCCATAGATTGAGTTAATGCAACACTAGGGGTTTTAATTAGAAATAGATTTCGATTAATGAACCTAGGGTTAGACGTTAATAGCCTCGAAAGAGGTGTTAATATAAATTAGGGAATCCTACGGATCAAGTCAAGTGAATAAATCGTCTGGTTCAGAGTTAAATAACAAGTGAAGTCTAGGTGGATTCTTCCTCGGGTATTGTCTTAATCAACTGGTTTTTCCCAAAAGTATTTTCCCAATTCACTCTCTTTGTCTTAGCATCCTTAGTTTAGTAATTAGTTAGATAAACATCAATTCTCTTAATACTTAGGCGAAATAATAAAAAGATAGTAACTACTAGTACTCTTGGTTCCTTTGGGTTCGACATTCTGGTCTTGCCACTAAGCTATACTACTGTTCGATAGGTACGCTTGCCTCAATCGTGGTGATAGTTAGTTTCTAGACTCGATCATTCATTATATAAATATTAAAACTCTCAGACACGATCAATTATTTTTATTAGTGTGGAGCCTATGTGTTTGTAATATGTACTTATTGGTGCTGATTGTTTTAGTATTGTTCATGTTAATTCTCTTTGTGAAAAATTCGATATATTTTGGGGTAATTTTTGTCGGCCCAATTTATATGGATTTTTTTTATTTTGTTGATAATTGTTGCCTATGTCGACTATGTTCATATGAGATGTATTTTATCAATGTTAATAATGCCCCAGTCAGTGATTCACTTCTCTTACGATAGTTGGTTGTCATTTTTTTCCACATACATGATGCCAAACACACGAGGTAAGAGTAAGGTACCCGCTCAGTCCAAGAAATGAAAGGCTACAAGGACCTCATCTTCATCCTCTCAGACCGCAACCACTCAACACCGATATCTCATATTCGATCATCCAACCCATGAAGAAATGTACCAGCACCTTAAGGACAGATCATTAGGGTTGGGTCGGTGTATCGACTAGGAAGCCCTTTGGAAAGTAGATCTATCCGCACAGGTTCACACTTTATTGGAAGTGACACCATGGAAATAGTTGGTTGCAATCATAGAACTGACGTATTCTGAGCTTACTTTGGAGCTTTTCTTCATATTTTTCTTATAGACCATGCTATCGTCAGGGGATGAACCTCGAGCAATCTCATTCTATCTTGGGGGCATCACTCAGTATTTGAGTATTGCGAGATATGGAGTCATTCTCGACATATATTATAACGACTTCTTGGGTGCACATGGGTTCTCTACCCTCTTGAGGCACATACATCAACCGACCCCTCTCTATTGGTTTGAAATTGTTGAGGATGTCACTTCGTACAACCCGAGCTATTCCAAGGCTCGGTGCCTACCCTTGGCCCTGCGCTACTTTCACGCCATTGTAGCCCACACTCTGGCTGGTCAAAAGGAGAGTACGAGCACTATGGGTACTTTAGATGCATACTTCTTATGGAGTATGCACGAGTAATATCCGATTGATATAGCCCATTTCATGGACCAATGCCATCGACATCAGAGTGAATGCCTACAGAAAAGACCTATATGTATGAGTCCATATGTGACAAGCCTGGCACGTTACTTCAGCCTTCTCGAGACTCCTGAGCAGATCGGTACTCTCAGTCTGATTGGGGATATGGCACCACAAGGCTTAAGTATAATGAAACATATGAGGCTGGTTGTTTGTTAGCCTGGGTATTTCGGTGATCGGTAGGTGTTGTTACATCCAACTCAATAGAATGAGGATGATGAGCATCTAGATGGCGACCTCCCACCACCACCATTGCGATCCATTCCCAGTCCTCCTGCTAGTCACTCCACTGCTATGCCTCTGGGACGACGAAAATGTGCAAGTATACACAATCGTAACAAGTAATAAAGTGACAAGTAAATGTCGAGTTATTGTACCCACAGGGACTGTGAAAAGAATTATTTATGAATGCAATTAAAAACACTTTGGTGAAGAAAAATATTTTGATTTGAGGAGGTGATTAAAAAATAAGATTTTAAACTAAGTAAAATAAATAAAAATAAAATAAAAGTTCCAATGCACGATTTCAAAATATGATTTTAATCAAGATGACATAATTGTGTTAGATTAATTACATTTCTTAACTTAGAATTATTAAACTCATGTTCATGTTATTACGAATAAATTCACGGTAACTTGGTAATTTGCTAACTTAGGAACATACTCACCTGCCAAAATCCATTTATCTCTTGACTATATCTCTATGTCAATTCAACCGATTAAACAAATTTTAATAAGCAAATGTGTTCATGCACATACATACTTATGAAATCAAAATAATCTCTTGTACATATCTCTATACGAATTCAAATAATTAATTCAATTTTCATAAGCACATAAAAGATTACGTAAGGTAACAATGTATTTCTACCTTGAAATAGTTTAATAACAATAATCTTGCAAGTTATGCAAGGCTAATGTGTCGTTAGATACCGTTGATAATTTAACCCTCAGCTACCTTAGGTGATTAAACATGCACTGATTAAGTATCGTGTCAATTAATTACAATTTCAATCCGTTTAAATAATTAATTCATTAGTTAGCTTACAATTGTAATGCAAGAATAACTTAGTCATGGTTTTACTTGATCAAACATCTTACCAAGGCCTATAACAAAACAAACACAATTTTAATAATTTAAGTGGATAAAATGCAATCAACCTAAAAAAAATTAAATTTAAGGCATATTAATCAAATTAAACATATCAACATCACAAATATTCATATACATGTTCATAACAACAACAATAAAATTAAAAGGATAAGGAATAAGAATCAAATCCGGTGTTTCTCCGCGGTTTGACTAGTTTGCTCCACTCCTCCTTCTCCTCTTGTTATTGTTGGTTTGATGCTTCCACGAACACATGAATGCTGCTTCAAATGGTGGTTGAAGGAATCTTTTTCAAGAGGTGAAATTGGCAAAGGAATGGGGAAGAAAATGAAGAACAAGTGAAAGGGGTTTGAAGAGAGAAAGTGAGAGAGAAGTGAAGGGATGAGAGGGTTTGAGATGTGTTTGAAGTGAGCAGCCAAAGGAGTATTTATAGGTTGAGTAGACTGCTAAAACAATTAAAAATTAGCAGCCATAGAGTTCCCCCTTGAACGGCCACACATGTGGCAAGTTTGAAGGTTTCAAACTTGCTATTTTAAGGTGGGGGCAAATCTAGAAAGGCATAAATAGTGGAGGGGTTTGAATGCAAATTGAATGAGTCTTCAAGGGCTATTTTGCAAGCCAAATAATCTACCAAACAAGCTGATTGGGTCAGCATGTGGGACGGTTTTGGGCTGCCCAGTGCTCGGTTGGATTGGTTTTCTCGGTTCAGCTCAACTGGGCCTTTTTTTCATAATTAATTAATAATAATTTATTTAACCCAAATTAAATTGGATTAAAATTAAAATTAATTATACTATGAATTTATATTCATAATTTGGACTGTCTTAGGCTGAAAAATTAATTTGCCTTGATGCTTAAAAATCGCTTCTCGATTTTGCGCTTCTGGCAATGTCTGCCGAGCCAATTTTTGCCCTTTGTGCGAATTTGTCGAAAATGATCAAAATTAATCAAAATTTATTATAAAATTAATTAAAATTCAACATCTTAATAATTTAAGTACAATTTAATTATTTTATAATTATTATATATTTTTCGACAAGAATTTTACTGAAACTGCATGAATTTTAGTTAAAAATGGCATGAAAAAGTGTGTATATTTTCGTGTTTCTAGCCTCCGCATACAGTTAAGCTTGAGCGGATCAACCGCCTTAAGCAGCGACATTCGAAGCACTTTAGCCAACTTCAACGTCAGCAGGATCGCATTGAGGCATATTTACAGTAGATGTGCCAGCATTTCCATATTTCTTCACTTGATCCCCCTATTGTACCTACGCCTCTCGGTCCTGACATCCCACATGATGTCGATCAGTGACTTTATCTAGTTTTATGTTTTATGTTTTATTTATTTTTATTTTTATTTTTATTTCTAGTTGTACTTTTATTTTTAGTGTTATTTTTTATTTTATTTTTCATACTTGTATGTTTTATTTTAGTTTATTAAACACTTTATTGTTACTGTTTAGTCGGATATTTTTCGATTTTGTTATCTCCTTATCTTATTTTATTTTTATTTAATTTCTTATTAGAGTGCTTAGAACCATGTACTTAATTTAGGCTCCCCTACGATTCCGTATTTCACTATTTCGGTGAAATCATCCAAATTCAGGGCAGTTTCAATTCTCTTCCTTCCGTACATTATTTGCTTATTGTGTTTATATTTGTTTATATATTGAGGGCAATGTACATCTTAAGTGTGGGGTGAATTTTATATATTTATATGATATAGTCCTTGAATTGTTGTTGTGTTTAAGTAATTTTCTTACAGCTACCAATAAAGTTAATTTTTTTTAAATTTGGAGTTTTTATTGATTCTGTTTGGGATTAATTTGTGGATTTTTCTGCATTGTGTGATTTATACTTTGACATGAGAGATTCAAGCGTAATAAGCCATTTTTCAGAAACTATTATTTTAGATTGTCTCCCTGAATTGAAGCATTATCTTGAAATTTTAAATTTACAATTTTAACATCAAAACCATAATTATTTTGTGAGCTTCTGAGCCTATAGAGCATATATATTTTTCGTGCTCATTTTATTTTTGGTTGAGTATGTCAACTAGATTCGTTATTCTAGAACATACTTCGGTTATGCATGTCGAGACCACATTATTGATTTGATATACTGAAATGATAAAGACACTTAGGATTTAACCCACTTAACCTTTACATAGCTTACCTGTTGAATTAACCCCTAATAAACCTTTTTGATCGTAACACATTTTTTTCTTATCACTCATTTATGTTAACCAGAAACCATATTAATGTTGTAATTTTTTTTCTTATTGACTCCATTTTTGTCGAGATTCGATTTGATTAGTTATCTAACTACATTTCTTCATCTGCATTGCTGAATTTTCTTTTTTTAAAAAAAAAAAACCCAAAAAAAAACAAAAAAAATGAATGACAAAAGGATTTGATTGAGCTTGAATCGTTAGTCTCATATTTTGTTGAAAAGCTCATATTCACTCTTTATTTCTTGTTGATGTAAATTCTTGTAATTCAGCAACTGGTTTTTTTTAGTAACTTATCAACTCAACTCTCGATTGTAACCAACTCTTCTGACTTGTTTCGTACCCTTAACCTAAGCCCCGTTACAACCTCGTAAAGACTTTTTGATTGGTGTGTCATATTGGTCTATAGTGGTGGAGATTTAATTTTCAAGCAAACCTATGATAATAACATTTCTTGTTTGACTGTTGAGTGCATAGTACTTGAACCTTAAACACTTTGAGTGCTTTGAGTGAACCTTAGTGAGGGTGTTAACTCTTGTTAAGTTTGAATTTCAGGTAATTATTGAGATAGGGGAGACGCTTATTATGCCTTAAAAATTTCTGCTTGGATTGCTTGTGTTCTTTAGTGTTAATTTGGTTAAATTTTCAATGCATGATTATCTATAGATAATCTTAAGACATTGTCGGTGAAAACAATAAATTAAGGGAAGTTAACTTGAATGTGTGTTGAGAATTTTTCTTGAGTACAAGCAAACGCTTAAGTGTGGAGATATTTGATAAGTGCTAAAAGTAACATGTTTTAACCTCGTTCATAATGCGTTTTTGGGTAATTATTCTATGCCAATTATGAGTTTTATGCTCATAATCTTTTAAATTCATGTTTTAATGCTTGATAGAGCATTTGGCAGCAAAATGAGTGAAAAAAGAATGAAAATCGTAGCGTCGGAGCAAGTTGCAAGAACCACACGGCTGAACCATTCCACACAGCCAGACCACACGAGCATGTGGTAGGCCGTGTCGATTTCACGGGATTACACACCGAACAGTGAAAAATCGTGATTTTTAGGTTTTTCGGGTATTCTAAGACATATATGACAAAAATAAGAAGTTGGGAGAGAGCCATTAGAGAATACTCAAGAGAACAACTCAAAAAACACCATTGAAGCCGACTTTAAAGCAAATTTTAGTAATAAAGTTCGAACAATTCAAAGCCATATAAAGGATTATAAACAACCATAAAATCCAGTTGTTAAAAACAACAATCTTAGAAAGAAATAACGACGAAAATACTGATAACCTAATAAGATGATTAAGTAGAATGACCGAGCTCCTGATACGCCGACTTGTTCAAGTCTGTGGGTTGCTTGAAATCCAAACATATAGGCTAAATGATTTTATAAAAAAAGTGTGTAACTTATGTATACAATCAATCATAATTATATATAACAGATATGTTTTCGATTTCTCTTTAATGAGACAGTTCTCAAAATCGAATACAGAGTCGAAAACACAAGATATCAGATATAGTTACAGAACATATCAGATACAGATGCAGAACAAGTCAGATACAGATACAGATTCCTACCCCCATCTGCTGCACACCTTCTCTGTCCATCCCTACACACCATATAGGGTATCAAGTACCCATCTATCCCTACACACCGCATAGTGATTGTATGTCACATTTCAAAATAATTGCAGACTAGCAGCCAGATCAGAATGTGATAAATCGCCAGAATCAGATACATGCTTGAGGCTTAGGCACAAAAATCGGCAGATTATTTAACTGCCCACACTTCCTCCTCTATACAATCCCAACCCAATGCAGATGCAAATTTTAACATATATCAGATATGCGTATATAGTGATACAAATTCAGATCATACTCTTGTAATATTGTCACACTTACTTATCAGATTTCATCTAAAATATATGTGTAAATAACAAATTATTCAGTAACAGATCATCAAATAACGAATTTTATTGCATATTCAGATTATATGGACCCCACGGTAGGCCTACATTTGATTCAAATGATGTTTACGGCCCTATGAAAAAAATTCAATTTTTGGCCCACACATCCGTGTGGATTCACACGACCTGACAGACGCCCCTGTAGCTCATCACAATGCCTCACACAGTCTGTCACACAGCCTGGCACACGACCATGTAACCCAAGTCAGAGAGTTACACGGTCTAGCATGGGTTACACGGTCTAGCGCACAGCCTGAGACATGCCTGTATGACTCAAGTCAGAGAGTTTCACGGCCTAGACACACGCCCGTGTGACTCATCACCAAAATAACCCCTCACACGGCCTGGGCACACGCCCATGTCGCACGCTCATGTGACCCAAGTCAAAGAGTTACATGGCCTACCACACGACCGTGTGATGTCGACAACAATGATTTTCGGCTTTTGCCGTTCCCAGAAATTCGGGTTTTCGTTACACACCTAGTGGTATGAGTTTGACGTAAAAGCAACAAAGATGATCCCGAAACCTAAAAACGACAATCAACTGTCCAATTAAACGATTTAATCGAACTAAAATGCTAATTTAACATTCAACCGAACTACGTCAAAAACTTTGACGCAAAACTCCAACTCGAAAAACATCCACTCACCCTTGTACGAAATAGCAATACGCGAAACTAACTCGTTGGAGAGACCATACCGTTAAGATCTTCGCCTAAAAGAAAGCCAATCGAAACTTAAACAGGGAAATCGAACAACATAGGCAGAAAACCAATTTTGAGAAAAACGAACGAAAACGAACATCAACAGAAATTTAACGACAAAACTTACGCGATTAATCTTCAATCAAAAACAACGAGACACGCAATTTCCCTCAACAAAACAACTATAAGAGAAAGAGGGGAAAAAAAGAAATAGTTCAGTTAATTAAAAAAAAACAAATTTTACGGAGTAGTATAAAAATATATTTCCTCTTCACTTACACAAAGACTGCTTAACCACTGAACCTCTAAGCTCATTGTTGACATAAGTTAACGCAGAATAAGACTTAAGTCACAAGTTCAAAGATAAGGGTTCAGCCAAAACAAAATAGCAAAATTTTTCAAAAGTGAGACTTGAACCCCTGATCTCAAACACATAAGCAAAACACTTAACCATTAAAGCAAATACTCAATTACAACAAAATTTAACTAACAAACATTCAAATTTTTTGGGCGTGACATTTAGGGTTGTTCGTTTGGTAAGGGTTAGCTGTCGAGTGTTCTCGTAATTAATTTACACACAGAGGGGTTGGTGATATGAGATGTCCTCGATCATAACTGACTTATTGGTTGTAGGAGAAAATTCAGTGTCCAAGATCGGTTCGAAGCCGAAGCCTAAATCGTGCCTGAAGCTAGAGTGTCATCACATCAGTTTATTTAATCTTATTTTGTTCTGTTTATTTTATTGCAATTTCGATCTTGATTTGTTTTTTTAATCAAATTTAATTCCCATTTATTTCATATAAGTTGACACGAGTCATGGGCACGACAGCTGCCAACGACATGTTCTAGTTATAAGGAAAAATAATTTTAAATATCCAATTCCTGTGAGATTCATCTTATTCCTTATATTACTATTTATATTCTGTTTAGGTATATGAATTTTATTTTATTTTATTCGACACCATCAATAAATATTGATAATATTTATTTAATTACTTTTTTAAAATGTGTTAATTAATATATAAATAAATATATTCAGAGCTTATCCTCTGGCAGACACGATAATGGGTGAAGGCCCAGGCGAGGCGGCCATTGCCAGAAACATAAAAATATTGGAGCAACCGTCAACATTTTGATTCCAAAATCCAAAATATTAGTTATGTGGTGAAGGCCCATAATGAAACATCACAGGGCACATGTTGACCACCAAGCCTACACATGTACAGGCCGGAATTTCAGATCTAAATAGGACAAATGTTGGCTGATATACTCATCTCTCTACCAGACCTACCCAGTCGTCCACTCAACTTAAATTTCACCCCGTCATCAAGAGGATGAAAGCCTGGGTCAAGTTTTGCCACCATGGACTCTTAACAATGTCTAGCCCTACCTTCTTTGACGGCATTTAATAATCCCCGTCAGTTTTTTTTTTTTTTTGTTTAGCTTTTTCATTATTCAAATGAGGTTAACAGGAATAATTGTATCTCCTAGTTTAAGCAAATTAGTTTTCCTCAAATTTTAATATAATTATTGAATATTAAAATAATTTTTTTAAAGTAGAATGTAAATAAATGTTATTCAGGAGAATAAGAGTTTGAAAAAAAGAAAAAGAATATTAAATTTCCATTAACCGGAATAGTTAGGAGTAGGAGGTATTTGTAGAGATGTGATATTAGCCTCACATTTAGATTGCTATTTCCTTCCACAAACAAAAAGGGAAGCAGACAGAACAAAATCATGGAAGAAGATGCCTACCTATCTTAACATTGCATCACGGATTACAATATATATATATATATATATATATATATATATTCCGATCTCTTTGAAATATTTTTTTATTTATAAAACTATATAGTTTTTTTTTTTAATATTTTGAAATTAAATCAATCAACCCGAGTCAAACTTCTTTTTCTTCATTCAACCCCAATCAAATTATGGACAAATATTTCTCCCTCGTCTTTGGCCCCTATATGGAGAAACCATTGTTCATGTCTTGTTTAACTAGATTGTGGATATGTTTGGCTTTTTTTTTTTTTTTTTTTAACAATTTTCAATAATTTTATTTTAAAATGCAAAAGTCTCTGTTTACGTATTTATTTTGTTTGTATAAATAATCTTTTATAAAAAATTAGATTATTTAAATTTCACAAGTTAAAAATAATTATAAAAGAATAATAATTAAGTAATATAAAAATATGAAATATGAATATTATTAGACATTAAAATTCTATATTTTTAATAATATGAAAAATATATATTAGAATTAAGGGTAAACTACACCCAGGGTCATTCAACTGTTAGTAAGTTTATATTTTGATCACTCAACTTCAAAAGTTACAAAATGATCACTAAAGTATTTGAAATTTCATTTAAGTCACTGAACTATTCAAAAGTTTTAATTTAAGTCACTCGGCTATTAAGTGTTTTTTTTTTTTAAGTTCAGGTTGCGAGCTCTAAGCAATGATTTGACAATCAATATGGTGGATCAGTACCTATTGACAAATAGGATAACATACCTTAGATCCAAGTTAATCTGACGGTCAGTATCGGAGATTAGAGAAGAAAATTGTTTGGATTTTGGTTCACAAATTCATGACGTTCAAAGCCGTTTAATGAAAAAAAAATTGAATTATAGAAAACAAGGGGAATGAGAGCTTTCGATTGGTGTAAGCAAAGTGAATAGAGAAGGCCATACAACAATGATTTTAACAACCCATGATCATTTTGTAAACTTAAATGAAAACTTTCGAATAGTTCAATGACCATTTTATAATTTTTTAAAGTTACGTGACCAAAATGTAAACTTACAAATAATTTAACGACCATAAGGTATAATTTACCCTAGAATAAAATAAAAAAATATTTCAAAGTTTAATTTTTTTTATAATGAAATGAAATGTATTAAATGAAATAAGATTATGACACATTTTAAAAAATTATATCTTTAAGTGGAATTTAAATAAAAAATTTCAATTACCCAAATTTCATTTTGGAATCACTAGCAATTTTTTTTTTTGAAGAAAATAGATTGGGCTTTGATTAAATTAAAGAAAAAAGTAACAGAACACAAACAGCTAAAAATAAAAATAAAATCGGGCCCAGAAACAAAATGGCCCGGGAAGAGAAGGCTCTAGAAGAACAAAACAAAACAGAAAAAATTGAAAAGAAAATAAAGACCGATTTTTCGCCCAATCAGATCATTTCGCCCGTCACTTCATTTCCCATCCATCAATTCTCCATTAATGGCGAAGTCTAATACCGAGGGGAGTTAATACACGGTCAGTCTTTTGAAATTTCATTTGGTAAAAACTCGCCTCATTCTAGATCTTTCTCCGTCTAGTCTGGTTCTCGCACACTGTCCTCCTTCATCTGAGCTTCGGCATAGCTAGGAACTCCGTCGGTTAGGTAACACCCTTCCTTCCTTTTCAAAGCTTCAGTCGCTAAGATATGTGCTAAGTTATTCGCAGATCTTGGAACAAACACAAAACTTAACCCTGTACCTCTAGATTTAAGTCTGTGAATATCATTTATGTAAGATCAAATAAGCGATCTGTCAAGTTCTCCTTTGTTGCACTTATTTATTATGGTCAGAGAATCACCTTCTATAATAACTTCCCTTTTCTGCATTTCTATGGCCATCTGAGATGCTTTCCGGCAAGCTATTGCTTCCGCAGCAAAGGCGGAGGCCACTCCTTTGTGTAGAACAGCGCATGAGATGAGAACATGCCCACTGCTATCTCTAATCACTATTCCAGATGCCGACTGTTTGGATCGCTCGTCAAAAGCCCCATCGAAATTTATTTTAACTCTCAGATCAGGTGGGTTTCTCCATTTCGCCTTCACTTTAGAGGTAATCTGAGATACTTCTTTAACTCCATCTAGCTCCTTTAAGTAGTTGCGAATAAAGCTAACCATTTCCTTGCTGGATCTGTTTGTTTTGTCATGGATCCTCGAGTTTCTGTCTCCCCAGATGACCCAGAGCGCTGTACAAAAAACCCGGCACTGATTCGCAGAGAGGAAGCCTATGACTTTGGTAAGCCATTCCAAAAACTCTGAACATGGAAACAAAGTAGGAATAAAATCTTCTAACTCCTTCCATACTGCCTGTGAAACAGGACAATCTCTGAAGAGATGAATCATCGTCTCCTCCCCATTCAGACATCGAGGGCACACACTGTTCGAAACTAATTTCCTGAAGCTTAGATTTACTCGGGTAGAAAGAAAATTCCAGGAAGTTTTCCACACAAAAATTTTAATTTTTGATGGAATGTCAATACGCCATATTTTCTTGTAAAATTCTTTATAGATGTTTTGTAAAGCGTAAGCTGTAGGATCAGAGCTTTGTAATAGTTTGTAGGAACTTCGCACTGAGAACTCTCCAGCCGGCTCACCGTTCCAAACAAGCAGATCATCGTGAGCTTCCAACGCCAAGGGATTTGAAGGATCAATTGCATACGCATGATCCGGAAGGTATTCTTTATTAGATCTTCATTCCAATTTCGCTCAGTAGTACTGATTAACTCCGCAACTTTAACAAAATGTGCATTAACAACATCGGGCAGTAATAATCGATTAACATAATTTGCAACCCATGCATCTTCAAAAACGGAAATGTTTGTACCCGTGCCAACTCTCCAGCTTAACCCTTTCTCCAAAGACTTTTTTGTAGCCCAAATACTTCGCCACACATACGAACTTGAATTCCCCAATCGTGAATTGCAAAAATCTCCATCTGAAAAGTATTTTGCCTTAAAAACTTTTGCGACTAGTGACTCTGGATAGTGAAGCAATCTCCATCCTTGTTTTGAAAGAAGGGCAATGTTAAATTGAGCCAGATTTCTAAACCCCAAACCACCTTCCTCTTTTGGACGACATAAGTACCTCCATTGACTCCAATGAATTCCTCTTTTGCCTGCACCTTTTTGCCACCAGAACCTTGCAAATCTACTTTCAATCTTCTCACATAATAATTTGGGAAGAAGAAAACACGACATGGCATAAGTAGGAATAGCCTGTAAAACTGATTTTCTAAAAAATTCTTTCCCACCTTGAGATAACAATCTGCTGCTCCAGCCATCAATTCGTGAATTAATCCTGTCTACTAAATTCTGAAAAGCTTCCTTCTTTTGTTTACCCACCATATTTGGAAGACCTAGGTATTTTTCTGGATTAGAACTACTCCTGACACCTAGCATTGATGACACCACTGTTTTTGCCTCTTCTGTCGTATTTGAAATATAAAAAATTGTGGATTTACTATAGTTAACACACTGCCCCGAACAGTTTTCATATTCCTGAAGAATATTCTTTATGTTCCTAGCCCCCTGTTCTGTTGCTTCACCAAATAGCATGCAATCATCTGCAAACAAGAGATGAGAATTCTCTGGCCCTCTCCGACTTGCCCTTGCACCTTTAACCGTCCCATTAGCCTTAGCTATTCACATTAGAGACGAAAGTCCTTCACTACAAAAAAGAAAAAGAAAAGGGCTTAATGGATCACCCTGTCTCAATGCCCTAGATGACTGAAAAATCCTGCCTCTACAACCATTAATGTTGACCGCATAGGAAACTGAAGTAACGCATTTCATGATCAAGCTGACCCAGCCATCTGCAAACCCCATTCGGATCATCACTTCCTTTATAAAATTCTACTCCACCCTGTCATATGCTTTACTCATATCCAATTTCGAGGCCATAAACCCCTTTTTCCCAGTCCTCTTTTTTCGAAAAGTATGCAGAATTTCATATGCTACGATAACATTATCTGTTATTAGACGTCCTAGGACGAAAGCACTCTGAACTTCATCAATACATAACCCCATAACCTCTTGAAGTCTATTAACAATTGCTTTTGCAACAATCTTATAAAGAACTGAACATAGACTAATAGGTTTGAAATTTACCAGAGATGTAGGGTTTGTGGTTTTTGGGATCAGCACAATTTCCGTAACATTTATTTTTTCAACCCCTCTATTACCATTCAAAATACTTAAACAGAACTCTGTTACCTCTTTGCCAACAAAGTGCCAAAATTTTTGAAAGAATATTGCAGGAAAACCGTCTGAGCCCGGAGCCTTCGTTGGTCCCATTTCCTTTAATGCTAGCCACACTTCTTCTTCCCTGAACGGAGTTAAAAGTCTGTCGTTTATCTCTTGTGAAATATGTGTACCTATGCCTTCCAGCACCTTATGCGGATCACCACTACCCTTTGACTTGAGCAGATCTTCTTCAAAGAATCACATTGCGCTTTTATAATTTGTAACTATTAGTAATCTCCTTACCATCATCCAAAAACAATTTATTAATAGCATTACCCTGTCTTCGAACAGTTGTACACTTGTAAAAGTAGGCCGTGTTTCTATCCCCCCAGCTTAAGCCAATTCGATCTGGCTCTCTGTTCCCAATACATCTCATCTTTCTCGATCTCCATATTTAGGTGGATTTTTGTATCAATGATCTGTGCCAGTGTATCATCATCCCTTTCTTTCTGCAACAAAACTTCAAGTTCTTCATTTAGCTTCTTTTTAAGTCCCCCCTTCATACTCTTAATGCCACAGGCCCATTTCTTGAAATGATTTTGCAACATCTCCAATTTCCCAACTAACGGTGCTGAGGATGAAAACCAACAATCTCTGACAGTACCCTCAAGAGATTCCTCTAGAATCCACCATGATTCGAAATGAAATCTATGACTTCTTGGGGGGCTGACCACATTATCTGTGTTTATAAGGAGGGGACAATGATCAGAAGTAGAATAGGGAAGGTGTTGCACATTCTCTCTTGGGAAAAGAACCAACCATTGATCATTAGCCACCCCTCTATCCAAACGCTCTCTAATGTTTGTCTCCGGAAGGTTTCCCCTCTCCCACGTAAACCATGCTCTCGAATACCCGATATCCATCAACTGACACTCATCTAATGCATCTCTAAAAGCTTCCATTCTTCGATGATCTCGTGGCACTCCATCTTTTTTCTCAAACGAGTACATAATCTCGTTAAAATCTCCTGCTACTAACCATGGGGAGTTACATTCCTGGCCTAGTCTTTTGAGCAAACTCCATGCAAAGTCTTTGTCTTTCATATATGGCGAACCATAAAAACCCGTGAACCTCCATTCCTCCTGCACACTATCTTCCTTAACTATTACATCAATGTGCCATTTTGAGTAACTCTTCAACGTAATCCCATTCCCTCCTTTCCAAGCTAAACAAAGCCCTCCTCGAGAACCCTCTGCTGCCACGTCGATTCCACTGACGAAACCACAACTCCTTCGAACTTTCTCCATACGATTCTTATCTAGTTTAGTCTCCATCAAGAAGACCATCTGGGGACTGTGCTGCTTACATAAATGCCGCAGTCTTCTCACAGCCCGTAGGCTCCCCAACCCACGAACATTCCAACATATGTTTTTCATTGTGCCCGGTCGGCTTGCACAAAGGCAGCCGCCGATCCTAGTTTGTTCGAAACAGTAACATGTTCCAAATTATCCAACGTAACCTCCATACAGTCAGCTTCAATACCATTCTTGACATCATATCGTAACCTCTTCAAGTCTTCTCTACTAACCTGCCCCAAACAGCCCTTGTCATCCCCTTCTTCTGTGAATTTCCTCTTAGCCCCAACGCTTGTCTCTTTATTAGAATCTGATGAGGCCTTCGTATTCAACCTTCTCCAACTTGACTTTTTTGAAACTTTTATGAGATTCTCCCCTATCGTACTTCCTTCATTCGGAATGTTAATCCCCCTCATAATAGATGTTTCCTCCTGATCCTGCAAACCTTCCTCCAAACTTGCTAAAATCTTCCCCCCTGAAACGATTCCACTTTTGAAATACATTTTCTCCTTCATATTCTGTCCCTCCCCACCTTAGCCTTTCCTATATAATTACTCTACGTACCCAGCTTTTTAACAAATGCATTAAATTTCAAACTCTCTTTACCCAAAGACTTGATTACTCGCTTTTACGCAATTGAGTAAGGGGGATCTTCTCTAATTTTGATCTTTCTGCGAGGATCTCGATAACTTACAATCTTGGAGACCGTGATCTAATCACGCACACCCAAAGCAAAAGATCGGCAATTTTTCAAATTTAAAAGAAATCCAGGAGTTTACACTATTTTCGCTTGAAACAAAGATTCCTCGCCTCAAGGGTTTTTGAACATCCAAATTGACCACAGTCCGCATGAATCCCCACTAATCTCGAATCCGAGTACTCCTCCAAAAGTGCTTCCAATTGCATGCATCAAATCCTTCTTATCAAATTCTCGTGACGATGACCAATATGGATCCAATATGGCGGCGTAGTAAGGCGGATCTGGTCTCTTTCCATAGGATTAATCAATCTATCAAACAAAATAAGAAACTTTCGAAATAACCACGGTCGTCGTTCCATAATAAACTCCAAATCCTCTTCTAGATCAAAGACGATTGAAAAAAGATTCTGCCCCACCATCTTAATTTCAAATTTCCTTTTTGTTTTCCATATACTCTTCAATTGCGCCCTAAAACTCTCTGTATTGAAGAATTTTTTCGTCCAGACTGAGCAAATCAAAGTGGGTTTGTCAGTCGGTATCACTAACGATTTCTTGATTGATAACTGAATTAATTCATCTGCTAAGAGTGAAATCTCGTTGCTGCTCTCCCTCTCCACGCCACCACCCTCATCCATCCCAAGCAACAGAAGTAGTTGTTCTCTCTAGGACTCTATTGAGAGCACTCTTGGTTTTTAAGGGAGTCTCCCCTCTCAAAAACAATTTTTAATTCGGAATCACTAACAAATTTCATTATTCTTACTTAAACAAATAAATTTATTTTTAAAATTTTTAAAATATTAATAGAAATGGAATTACATCTCCATATCCCTCGTCCCAATCCATTCACTAAATCTCAAAAACATATATTTATATAAAATTTTGTTTTCATTCACTAAAATTTTTACATGTATAAATTTATACATATCTTAATCTACTCATAAACCCTCAAACCCCTAAACTAATTAAATAAGAGGAATATTACGTACTTAATCACGCTTAAATGCATGCCATCCAAATTGATATAAAAATAATGATGCCAAATAAATAAAAATTCAAGTAGCTATTTTTAGTATTTTAAAAAAATATGTATCCTTAAATGAAATAATATCAAATATATTATTTTACTAGTACAAATTATGGTTTTCATAGGTCAAGTAAGGCCACAACCTGATTAAGGTTTCAAGTACGAGCTCGGTCCGACCTGACCCATCCAAATTGTATCCTTTCCAACTCGGCCCAAATGTTATGGTTGAAATATGGAGGTCACACTAGCCATCAAAATGGCCAAGTGAAACATTCAGTTTTCGGATAAAGTCAAAAACCCATTTCATAAAAGAATTCAAGTTTTTACAAAGGGTATCGATACCAATTAGAAAAGTATCCATACTTATTTAAGTATCGATACGGTTTAGGCATTCTGCCAATTTCGAAATGTATAAAACGTTATCAATCGGTATCGATACTTTTATAAGTATCGATATTGATTTGGTATTCTGTTTATTTTGAAACTCATTTATTTGACAAAGTATTAATACCTAATGCCAGGGCATTGATACTTTTCGTCAGAGCTGGAAACATTCACTTCTTAAAAACTTTTATTTCATGCTCAAATGCAACACCAAATGACCTAGTGGTCCGTTCAGTTTCAAAAACACATTTTTTTATGGAAACATCAGTTTGTTTTAGTTATTCCTTTATTCAATCTCAATTCCAAATTTGTTATAAAAGTCCTATTTGTAATTATTTTAAAGTAGTTTAACAGTTTTAAAGTTCTTAGCCAAGTTCAGGTTTAATGTCAAAAATGAGTAATGCCAAAAGCCCAAAAACTTATGAGGAACAGAGTCCACGCCACAGTCCAATTAAAAGCAAAACCAAACAAAGCTTATAAAATAGTTTAGGAATACGTTTCTAAGTAAAATCCAACAACAGTGCTCCGAGTGTCAAGTCCAAGCCCTAACCTCACGAGTTATCTGGAAATATAAGAAAAAACTAAGGGGGTGAGCTGTGATGCTCAGTGTGGTCATAACACATAAGCAACAAGTATATAAAGCAGTAAATAATGGCATACAAGCTTACAGTGTACAGTACTTATTCGCATCACAATATTCACATAAACACAGTAGCTACTAGCATACTTATGAATGTCATTACAATACACAACCCAATCCAACCCTACAAACCACAATAAGAAAATAGTAACAGTATGGCATGTTGTTGATGTTAGAAAATAGTAACATTAGCAGTGTCAATCATGTGACTAACATGCGAAGAGTAATTGTTATTTTTCTAAGCAGTAACAATAGGCATGCTTCAACGGTAAAAGCAAAAATATCATTGAAACATCATCATTCATACTCATCAACATTATTTCATAAAAATAGCAGCAAAGTACAACCATATTTATAGCACACGGTTGAGTTTTCAACCAAACAATACCCACGGTTTTTCAATGACTTAACAAAGGATGTAACCTTTTTAGATCTGATACTACTTATCACAATCAAAACCATTAAAATATTATACTAGCACTAATAGATAAAATCAACAACCAATATGCACAAATAGACCCTTATACATTCGACCAAACCCATACACACACCTTCACCCGCACGCCTGTGCGGTACACTCATTCCTCTGGTGTACTCCTACAGTTCAAATTTGATCTGTTCTCGTCTAGATCCAGTCCTTTATTTGACATACAAACAAAACATCACACATTAGCAGTAAACATTAAAGGTTTCAAGAAAATCTAGTTGAAACTGATTGGACAAAATGAAATAGGGTTAACCACAACTCAATTGCGTAACTGAAAATGGAGTCCTATCAATAAGCGGAATTTCACTCAACCACCTACCGCAATTGGGAACGGGAAATGATTGTTGACAGTTCTAGACACCAACGAGACCCGAACGAACAAAGGGTGATTCAACAAGAGGAGTGAAATCGACAGTTCAAAGGTGGTAGAGGATGCGATGATAACTAGGGTGTGGCGGCCAGGAAAAAGGGAGGAAGAAAAGAAGAAAAGAGGAAAGAAAAGAAAATAGAGGAGAAGGGAAAGGAAGAAACAATGCAAATGAGATGAAATGTAACAAACCGTTTCTAGTAGTGTTAGAAATAGTGGTTTTAAGACCACGATTTCGATCTTTGAGTTAGTATTTTATTATTTATTTATTATTTATAAGGTTATTAATGTGTCGTATTAAAATTTGATTAGGTAATTTTAACGTTTAGATAGTTAATTAAGTAAAAATGACTAAAATGTAAAAAAAACTAAAAAAGTTAATCGCTATTAGTTTAATTATACAAAATGGCTAAGGAATCATGATTTAATGGATTAAAATGGTAAATTTACCAATTTACATTATAGTGGACGGTTTAGGTAAGGTTTGGTATAAAATTTAATTTATTTTAAAGGGCAAAAAGGTAATTTAATAATGAAATAATATAAACGAAAGAAAACATTATCTATCATCTTCTTCCTTCAATTCTTTCTAAGTCGATTTCACCATTTGAGGACTTGGAAAGTTAGGCCAAGCATATTCTTTGCATGCAGGTAAATTTTGATTTTGTTTTTAATAATTTTTATGTTTTTATAGCTTAATCTAGCTAACCTGGAGATCAATTTTTAAAATTGTTAAATGTTTAGAATTATGCCATTGATGAGTTTGTAATATTTTTGAAGTTTGATGATAGATTATTAAATTTGATAGTTAAATAGGACTACTTTGTAAAGTGATTTTAGTTATTTTTAAAGTTTAAGGACAATGTTGTTAAAACTGTAAAATATCATGTAATTCTTGTAATAAAGTGATAAAAGTGGTCTGTTTAGGGACCATATAGAATTTGGCACAAGGATTTTTAGGTTAATTCGTGACAATTGTGAGAATTTCAGTTTTAGGGATCAAATTGAATAATAGATTTTTAGTTTCTCTCTTTCCTATCATTTAACCCCCTCCACAATCTTAGTATTCTCAACCAAGCTCTCAAACACCCATTCCTAATGCGGTGCAACCTAAACCTGAAGATCATACCTCAGCCCATCTTCAAACCGCAGACTCTTATCCTACTTAGTAGCCACCATACCCGAAGCTAGACCTGCTCATGGGTCGGGCCACCCGGCCCAGCCCGAAGGCTCACCCGAAATGTGGGAGGGTTTGGGCCAAAATATATGCCCGAAAAATGGGCTTGGACAAAAAAATAAAGCCAGTTTAAAAAATGGACGGGGTCTCGGGTAAGGCATTTTTGGCTCGGGCCCGGCCCCAATTCACTAAAGGATAAAAATATATATATATTTTTTAATATTATTTTCTTGTTGTTTTCTCCCTATTTTGCGATCATTTTACTATTATGTTGCTACTATTTTGTTGTTATTGTTTGGATATTGTATAAAACTTATTTTATTGTTAATTTTGTTATTATTTTAAAGATATTTGTTAATTTTGTTATTAATTTAGAGTCATTTGCTTGTTAAGTTGCATCTATCTTAGTGTTATTTAAGTATACATATTTTTTAAAATTTATTTTCAATTTGTTGGGAAATATTTATTTTGATGTTTTTAGTATTTTTGATGTATTATATATATTTTAAAATCATATAAAAAATAATATAAAAATTAAGATGGGCGGCCCGGGTCGGGCCCGAGTTTTAGCATTTTTATTCGGGTCGGGCTTGGGCAAAATTTTAGGCCCATTTTTTGGGCTGGGCCTAGCAAACGGGCCTGAATTTTTGATTAAGTCCGGCCCGGCCCATGCACACCTCTACCCAAAGCATAACTGCTCAACCTTAGAAACTCGGCCACAATCTTAACACATATTTCTTCTTAAAGGCCTCCTCAAAATACTCTCATGTCAGATGGTCTGCCTGAGTACCATTCACAACAAACTATCACAACCGATATGCCTCATCCCTCAACAGAGACACTGTACGCTTCAGTTTCTGCTCTGTGGTAAAATCCATATCCTCTAGAATCTTTACTATAGTCTCCATTCAATACTCGACTACATTCGGGATTGTTCCAGCCACACCTCTAAACAACTCAACTCCATTAGCCCAGAGCCTCTCAGCCATTGATCCACGACCACCTGATCTAGACTGGGTTCCAGCAACCCTCTAAAGTACCCTCAACATAGCATAAGACAATGCATCATCATCCCTTTCCTAATCCCAACCACCAGAGGCAGGTGAATCCTCTCTATAAACAACCTCGAGAATCAGAGTATCGTCTTGAGGCGCAAGCGGATCAATTGGAGTAGCTCGACGCAACCTACCTCGATTCCACCTACCTTGGGTGTTCATAGTGAATTCCCAAATGTCTATAGTCTAGAGTATATCTACAAATTTAGAAAGTACAGTAGTTAGTTAAGGACAACATTAGAGTCTCAGAATTATTTTGAAAACATCGTAAAAATATATGTGGCATGGTATATAATAGCCTGATTTTCAGTGGTGTCAGAAACAGTGGTTCGAGACCACCAAATCTGACTAGTAAGCTCATAATTTTATTATTTAGTATTCACGAATCAAATGTGGTTTTAGAAAGATTTTTTATTTAGTAATTTGTGTTTTATAAAGATTTTTCGATCAAGTGGTTTAGAAAATGAGGTATTGAGACCTCGATTCTATAAACTGAGCCATAAATACTTTTATAAATATTTATGGAGTGTTATTAAGGTAGTATTAAAGTTTCGTTAGAAAATTTTAACATTTTGATAGTTAATTAATTAAAAAGGACTAAATTGAAAAAGGTGCAAAACTTGCTAATTAAAAGAAATAGTGATTAAATGGCTTAAATGGTAAATAGGGAGGACTTAAAGAGTAAATTAGCCTATAGGAGATGGCTGAGGCGGCATAAGCATTAAAAAAATGATAAAATGATGTGATTAAAAGGCAAAATTGGAAATAAATGAAATTAAAATATTAAATTGAAAAACCTAAAAGTTTCTAGACGTTTTCTTCATCAATTTTCTGTCCAAAAACACCATTTAAGAGATCCTGAAGCTGGATTTTATATTTTAGCTTCATATCAAGAACCCGTATATACTCGTGAAAAAGGAAAATTAGCGGAATAGTCCTTAAAGTTCTGCAAATATTACAATTCAATCCAGGTAAGTTCATACGGTTAAATTTTAATATATATAAATATATATATTGAATTGATGAATGGTATTATGCATTTATTCATATCTATTGTTGAAAGTGAAATTTTGTTAAAGTTATGAATTTAAATTGAATGTTCGAAATGATTGGAACGCGGGATTTGAGTACATTCGGTACTCGGTGAATTGACGGCATTGGAGGAAAATGTGACAAATTACCCAAGTAAACCGAGGTTTAGCATTTGTTGCGAACTTTCGTGTTTACTTTCTGTTTAGCTCTCACGAGCTTTTGTTTAACTCATATGAGTTTCCATTCAGCTCTTTTGAGCTTCTGTTTAACCCTTATGGGTTTCTGTTTAGCTCTTACGAGCTTCCGTTCAACCCTTATGGGTTTTTGTTTAGCTCTCATGAGCTTCTGTTCATCCTTCGGTCTTCTGAAAATGATGTACTCTTATCCGTAAGCCGTTCTCTGATTTTGTAAGTGACTTATGTAATTGAAATTGGAAGACTTGTTGTTTATTATTGGTATTAATCTGAAATAAGTGTATTCAACAATTGAAGTTGTGATTCGCAGGGAATTTACATTGAATGTATTTATTTAATTGATGTGTTATAGTAGGTTCGATAAGATTTATGTTTAACCCATCGAACTTACTAAGCTTCATTAAGCTTACTCGAGTTGTTTAATGTCTTTGTAGATTTTCAAGAGGTTGGAAGATCGGATTAGCACATCAAGTCACACTATCCAGCTTATTTCGGTAGTTTTTGAAACGTTCAATATGGTTTATATGGCATGTATAGGGTTTGTGTAGATTTAATCAAAGTTTGTCTTGTGTAAATGTTAATAATTATAATTTTGCTTATATATATGTTGGGTTGAAAATGAGACATATTAGTGATGTTGATGTGAATGATATAGGTTTATTGTATTCAATTTGTGGTTAACTTTAGTAGACTAGTTAGATGGATTAAATAGGTAAGTTTAGGTGTTTGGGTATATATAAATGATGTTATGTTATGTTTAAAACATGATTTTGACTTGTTTTGATTGTTTGTTGGGATATATTGATGTGTTAAAATGTTGTGTTTAGGTTGATATCAAAATGGGTGAGAAATGTGGCCTTGAAATGGCCTATTTTCGTCCACAAGGGCAGAGACACATGCGTGTGTCTCAGCCATGTGTGACACACGGCCTAGCACATGGGCGTGTGGTTTGGCCGTGTGTCCCCTGCATCTTTAAAATTTCAAAACAGAATGCCCACACGGCCTGGCCACACGGGCGTGTGTCCCCTACACCTAAGAATTTTTTTTTTAAAGTTTTGCGAAAAATTTTCTGAGTTTCCGGTTTAGTTCCGATTTGTTTCTAATGTGTATTTTGGGCCTCGAGGGCTCATACAAGGGACAATATGAGTGATTTATGATTAGTTTATGATATGTAGGTTAAATGATATGAAATATTTGTATTTGATCTGAAAAGTTCGGTAATGCTCTATAACCCTATTCCGGCGACGAATAAGGGTTAGGGGTGTTATATGGTACCCGACAAAACCCTTTTTAAAAATATGCATGCAAACCTCACTAAACCCACAGTTCGAGTTTTAAAAACTTACTCTGATATCATCAAATGTAGCCTCCCTCACCCGGCCTAAACTCTATGGCCGAATTATGGAGGTCACACTAGCCAACGAAATGACCTAGTGAAACATTCAATTTTCGGATAAAGTCAGAAACCCATTTCATAAAATAATTCAAGTTTTTACAGAGGGTATCAATACTAATTAGAAAATTATCGATCGATGCGATTTACGCATTCTGCCAATTTCGAAATTTATAAAATGTTATCAATCGATTCGATACTTTTATAAGTATCGATACCAATTTGTTATTCTGTTTATTTTTAAAATCATTTATTTGATCAAGTATCGATACCTAATGTTAGGGTGCCAATATTTTTCGCTAGAGCTAGTAAAAATCACTTTTTAAAAACTTTTATTTCATGCTCAAACGCAACACCAAATGACCCAACTGTCCGCTCAATTTTAAAAACACATTTTTTATGGAAACATCAGTTTGTTTTAGTTATTCCTTTATTCAATCTCAATTTCAAATTTATTATAAAAATCCTATTTATAATTATATTTGAGTAGTTTAACAGTTTTAAAGTTTTTAGCCAAGTTCAAGTTTAATGTAAAAATTGAGTAATGCCAAAAACCTAAAAACTTATGAGTAACAGAGTCCATGCCACAGTCTGTTTAACAAAGAAAAAACCAAATAGAGCTTATAAAATAGTTTAGAAATACATTTTTATGTAAAATCCGACAAAAGTGCTCTGAGTGCCGAGTCTGAGCCCTAACGTCACAAGTTATTTGGAAAGATGGGAAAAACTAAGAAGGTGAGCTATGAAACTCAGTGTGGTCATAACATATAAGCAACAAGTATATAAAGCAGAAAATAATGGCATACAAGCTTATAGTATACAATACATATCTGCATCACAATAATGTTAGTGCAGTACACTACCCAATCCAGCCTTACGCACCACAGTAAGAGTTTGCCAGAACTCGTCTAGCCCTAGACACCAAAACAATAATTACGAATGAGCCGCTAGTATATCAGTAAATTTTATCAGTGAACCGATCCGACATTTAAAGCCCGAACTTCCTCATTCAACAACCCAAACCCCAATGCAACAATACGACATGTTATTGATGTCAGAAAATAGTAACAGTAGCAGTGTCAATCATGTGACTAACATGCTAACAGCTGCAGTTATTTGTCTAAGCAATAACAGTAGGCATGCTTCAATGGTAAAAAGTAGAAATATAACTGGAATATTATCATTCATACTAAAAAACATCATTTCATAGCAATGGCAGCAAAGTACAACCATACTTACGGCACACGGTTGAGTTTTCAACCAAACAGTACTCACGATTTTTCAATGACATAACAAAGGATGTAACCTTTTTAAATCTGATGGAACTTGTCACAACTGAAACTGTAACACCCCAAACTCAGCCTGGACATTATGGCCGAATCTGGCGATGTCACATTGAAGTGTTTTTCATAAAACAAGTTGTTATTAAAGAAAAACCCTCTTTTCTATTAGTCCTCTTTTTATTACCTTTCAGTGATTCTAATATGTTTCTTTTATTTCCAAAACGTGAATCATTATCAAAAAGTTATTTATTTTCATAACGTTATTAATTTTCAAAACGTCACTTATCGCGGAAGCTTTAAAAGTAGTTTGCGTATTCGTGTGCAATTTGTTAAAAAGGTTTGATTTTTGAAAACTCGATTGTCCCTACTACTAGCAGTTATAAATCAAAACAATAAAAAAATCCCAAATAATCCATGAAAATCCAAAGAGGCCATTATTACAGTAAATACCCAAAAATAAAATCAAAATTATAACTGATTACTAAAATAGAATGAAATGAGTCGTGTGGCCACCATTGAGTCCTCTGCTGCGTCGATCCGCCTATGTTTGGGGATTACCTGTACAGATAAAATAGATGGGTGAGTTTACGAAAACTCAGTGTGTAATCCCATATAAAACAACCAGACAGAAAGCAATCACAATCTGGGCCTAAGCCCATTTCAGTAACGGTTTCAGTTAGGGCCTTAGCCCATTACAATATCAATATTAGTTCGGGCTTTAGCCCATCTCAGTAATAGTAACGGTAACCAATATGCAATCAAAAAATCCTACCCAACCAGCCTCTACACTCCATCTCCGTCCAACCATTCACTCCATGTGGGGATATAATCAACCCACCCATCCCTACACTCCAAGTAGTACCGGTTGCGGCACTAAAATGATGGTTTGCGGTGAAATTACGAGACATTAGGCTCGATGCCTTTCAGTACACTTCCTCCGAAAAAAATAAACCCCCAACCCAATGCAATGCAATATGTAAATATAACATGCTATAACAGAATATCATGCATGTAGTCAGGGCATACAGTATCAAATCAGTGGAACATCATCATGCTTATTCATATCAGTCATACAGTCAATTCAGTCAATTAGGGGTCTAGGTATGCTTACTGACCCTACAGTAGGTCTACAGTCGACTCGGGCGAACCGTGCAAACTTAGCAGTCAAACAGTGAAAATGGGCCCACATGCCCATGTTGCATGCCCATGTGGGCCCACATGCCCGTGTGGCCCACACAGCCCAAAATGGCCTTGGCTGTGTGGATAACACGTCCTGGCCCAATAATCCCACATGCCTGTGTAGTTCACCTGTGTGGGGCCCACACGCTCGTGTGGCCCACACGGCCCAATTCGGCCCGGCCCATGAATCGCACATGGCCAACCTCAACGATCACACGCCCGTGTTCGGTCACACGGCCTACCACATGGGTGGCCGCACGCCCGTGTGGCGTCGACTTTTCACGTTTTTCAACTTTTTGTCGATTTTCATTTTCAGTGTCGTGTTTACACACCTGGTATTGGTTCGAAAGTAGCGCAACCACGAGTACTCTAGCACCTATTATTGTCCATTAGCACATCAATTAAGTTATTTGCCGATAACTTCAACGAAGTCGCACACGATGACTAAATGCCAAACTTACAGATACATTACCTTGAATGAACAATGGTGATTCCTCACTTCTTCAGCACCGAACGAACCTCCACAGTCAATTATCGGTTACCTAAACACGATTTAAGCCTCCATTAGAAGAAGATTCATCAATCTAAAATAGTGTCCACTCTTACCAACCTTACCTAAAACGCACAAAGGCACCAATATAAGGAGTCGCGGTGACTGAGAATTTGATGACGAGTAAAATACCAAATTGAGCAGCAAGTAAAAGAAAAGGTATAGCAGAGAGGGAAAAGATCAACAGAAATTCGGCCAGGGGAAACAGAGAAGAAACCAACGATGATTTCCCCATTTTAGAGAGAAACCAAAACTTTAGAGTGGGGAAGAACAAGAATTCAACAGCAATCATAAAAAAGAGAACAAAAAATAATGAGGAAAATTCGGCAGAGGTTTACGGAGAGAAGAAGAAGAAAGAAACTGCGGTGAATAAAATAACAAAAAGAAAAAGATGAATAGGTAGTGATAGAAAGTAGAAAATCGACGGCGAAGGGAAGAGTTTGGGGCAGCAAACAAATTTGGCAAAGAAACTACAGGCAGAGAAGGAAAAAACTATCAAGAAAGAAAATTTGGGAGAATGAGGAAGAGTGGTTGAATTGCCACTACCAATTTCGGTTCTATAACAACTCCTCCCTCCACATTTTTTCTCCCCATATCACTCCAACACAATCCCCTCAACCACCGAATTCAAATCCCACCCAAACTCTGCAGAATTTCGGTCAAACACAACTCTTCCACGGCCGAGCAGTAAAAATAAATCCTTCATTCGTGCAGAGCCTCGAACCCTAGACCTCCAGCCACTTAACACTTCACTTAACCACCAGACCAGCAGGCCCATTCTGACATATTTTACCAACATTTATTTATAAGCCTACTGATTAGAGATAGGGGTTTATTCAATTGAAAAAAAAAATTTTCCCAAGCTAAGGCTTGAACTTGGGACCTCTCAGACACTTCCCAGAACACTTAACCACTGAAGCAGATAGATATTTGTAACAAACATATGAAAATAAATTATAAAGAATTTTCTGGGCGTTACAGAAACCATTAAGATATTATACTAACACTAATAGATAAAATCAACAACCAATATGAACAAATAGAATCTTATACATTTGGCCAAACCCATACACACACACGACAACACACGGTTAAGACACACACCTTCACCCACACGTCTGTGCGACACCCTCACTCTTCTGGTGTGCTCTTACAATTCAGATCTGATTTGTTCTCGTCTAGATCCGGTCCTTTATTTGACATACACACAAAACACCACAAATTAGTAATCAGTATTAAAGGTTTTGGAAAGATCTAGCAGAAATTGATTGAACAAAATGAAAGAGGGTTAACCACAACTCGATTGCGTAATAAAAAATGGAGTCCAATCAATATAGGGAACTTCACTTACCAACCTACCGCAATTGGGAACGGGAAACGATTGTCAATAGTTATAAACACCAACGGGATCCGAACGAACAGAAGGTGATTTAGCAAGAAGAGTGAAATCGGTGGTTCAAAGGTGGTGGAGGATGCGACGACCAAGAAAAATGGAGAAATAAAAGAAGAAAGAGGAAAGAAAAGAAAAGAAAAGAGAAGGGAAGAAACGGCGCAAGGGAGAGGAAAAGAGAATACGACTAAGGAAAATAGAAGAGAGAAAACAGATAGAGTTAGGGTTAGGGGCGACAACAGAAACAAAGAAAAATGAAAAAAAGACAGGGTCGACCAAGATAAGTGTGCTTACATATTTAAGGTTTTGCGGCACTAGGATTTTCTACACTAAAAAATGTGGAGGTATCGATACGATTTTCGACATTCTGACATATCATGCCCAAACAAGTTCAATTGCACGCTCAAATAGAAAATTAAATTAAATTCAACAATTACGGATTTAACCCTAAAAATTTAACCCACATTTCGGGGCATGACACAAATAGTCTCTTTCATAATTAAAAAAAAAACTATTTAGAACATATACATTTATGTCTCTACTAATTTTAATCCCCTAACTGAGTTGGTGTCACGTGTTAATGATACAGCAACTTAGTTGGGGATATGACAATACATTTCTATACAAAATAAGCTATATTATTATAAAGGTATTTTTGCCTTTTTATATTTTTAATAAAATAAAAAATGCTCGAGATTTGAACTCCTAACACCAACATATATAAAAACCTTAACTTTACCACTTCAACTAAAGCTTCATTTTTTATTTATTTATAAATTTTAATATTTTTACACACAAAATATTTCACCCACATCAGTTGTATCTCTACTAACTTTAAACCCACAATGGAGTTGGTGTCGATACCAACTCGATTAGGAAAATTATTGAAATACTTTTTTTTATATACAAAACAAGTTATATTATTATGAGGGTAGTTTTGTCTTTCTATATTTTTAATAAAATCAATAAAAATCTTATATATGGTGAAATTTGGACCTATGACATCAAAATTTATAAAACCTTAACTGTTAATATTTTTACACAAAAAAAAAAATCAGCTACATCGTATGTATCTCAACTAACTTTAAACTTCTTATCGAGTTGGTGTCATGAGCTAACTGGGCACCAACTTTATTAAGGAAAATACTAAAATACTCTTCTATATATAAAATAAATTATATGATGATGATGATAGCTTTGTCTTTTTATATTTTTAATAAAATTAACAACAAAAAATTCATATGATACTTGAACCTATTACACTAACATTTACAAAATTTTATTTTTACAACTTCAATTTAAAAAAAAATCTTTTTATAAATTTTAATATTGTTACATAAAACAAATTTTCACCCACAATGTTTGTGGAGTGCATTTAGATGTATTTAGTAATTTAAATTTATTTTTACTCAAAATTTAAACTACCTATATTATTTTAATTTCATGCATATTACATATATGTTATTATTGATTTCAAATCATATATTTCATTATTTATTATAGGATAGTTTTGAATATACATATAAATGCATACATGTGATACAATTACTAATTGTTATTTATATGATTTCATAATTATATTTAAATCATGTATGTTGGAACAAAAAAGAAAAAGACCATAGACGAGTCTACTCTCAACTCATCATGTCTTTACTTCATTATTCCTTGAAGAAAAGAGTTATTGTGAAGGGGGAAAAAACATCCAATAAGTAAGAGAATTGATTCACAAAAATAATTGAGATTCTGAAGCTAACAGTATGTTAAAGATTGGAACATTTCTGAACCTCTAAAGATTTCCTCTTTCTACTATTATTAAGGAAAAAAAATAGTCAAAATCTCATAATTAGATTTTATATGGAATTATAAATAAAAAGACAAAGAGCAAGATTTGCATATTACCAGTTTATGTCATCAAATACTATTTTGGTTACAAATTTCAATAAATTATCTTCACTTTTTATGAGGATTTGTTGTTGTGTTGGGAATCAATATTTTGTGGTTGATTACACAAAACTCAATATTTCAAAACATAGTGGCTTATATTATTTAATGAAGTAAGAACATCTTACCTTACTTTTTTCTTTTTTAGTTTTCATCAAACCTTTTTTTATTCTGTCAGCTTAGGTTAATTTTAATTTCTTAAATTTCAATTTTGTCTTAATCAACTTTATTTACGTTATTTCTTCTTTCTTCTCTAATTTCAGACTTTAGTTTTTGATCCCTACTCCAAGCCATTATTTACCCTTTCTCAACATTTAAGTTCTTAGTAGCAGCAGGTCAATATTTCTCAACTTCCACGGTATGATATATGTTTTGTACTTCTTGATATACATATGAATGGGTGAAATAAACAATTATAAGAGGCAGAGAAAAGAAGTTAACATTTTCTCGTTTCAAACTTTTAAATAGTAACTAAATTCAATAATATTCGAAAAAGATGTGGGATTATTCTCTAACAAAATTGACTTAGAATTCAAAAAAGTCAAAGAAGAGGGAACTCTTCTCGTACCTATTAACATAAGAAACAAAAATGTGTTAAAATGCGTAATAGAATAAGAAACGCTAAAAACAAAATAAAACCCAATGTTCGAGTCAAAGAAAATAAACCATCTAGCAAAAAACCCGAAACAGTGGAAAAACTTAATTTTTTTGCTGAAGGTGTTCCCGATATGTTAAAATCACAAAAATAAAATTGGAGTCCTTTATGTGATAAATATATTATCTGAAAATTTTGATCACTAAATTCAACTCACAAAAAATATTTTTTTTTAATTTCTATTTTTGGTCATTTCTTTATTTTTATTTTGTCCTTTTTTCTTAGAAATATTTTTTCAATGCACCAAAGTGCCAAGAAACAATATACAGAATTTCAGATCAATTTGAATTCATTTACCGACTAAAATCAATGTTTTCTGAAAATTTCCAAAGTAAAAAACAATTTTTAGAGGTTGTTTAAGTAAAATTGGTGAAAACAATTTATTTAGCATAAGGAAACAACTCAAAAACGCCCAAAGGATACAACGGACCAAGATCGTATTCAAGTTGTTTGACTCAAAACATATTCGGATTTAACATGAAAGAGGAAACAAACATATTTAGAAACAAAGAAAACAAAAACAGCCGAAAGAAGAAATTTAAGAATAAAAAATATAAAAATTCAAAACATAGACAAATTACAACACCCCTAACCTGTATTTGTCGCCGGAATAGGGTTACGAAGCATTATCGACGTTTACAATTCAAACGAACATAATTTTAAAACATTTCAAATCATATCAATAATCATTTTAAAACCAATCCAAATCATACATATTGTTCCCTATACGGGTTCTCGAGGCCCTAAAAACATGTTAGAAACAAGTCGGGACTAAATCAGAAACTCGGAGAATTTTTCAGGAAACTAGGAAAATCTTCAAAACTACAGAGGTCACACGGCCAAGAGACACACCCGTGTCTCAAGCCGTGTGGGCATTCGAAATAGGAACACACGTCTGTGTCACAGCCCGTGTCCGTGCCCGTGTAACTCACTGACTTGGGTCACACGGCCGTGTGTCACACACAGCTGAAACACACGCCCGTGTCTCTACCCGTGTGGACGAAAATAGGCCATTTTACAAGCCACTTTTCTCTCCCATTTTGGCATGCACCTACAACCAAAATTTCACATATATATAGGCTATAATAAGGCACCAAAATCATGCCTATTCTAGCTAATCAATCATGGTATAAGAACATACAACCAATATGCCCTTAGGCACCTCAAATGACAACATGTAATATGCATAATCATGTACTAAATTTGGCCAAAATATTCAACTAACTTCTAAACATATTTTCATCAATACTTATCATTGAATTTCCTTACCAAAACATATCAAATGGTGCAAATCTTGCCATTCAACTACTAACATTAACATGCATAAACGTCATTCACAACCAATACCAATTCACCATATATTCAAACATACCAAACACTTATAAAAAATTAAGCATCATAACTGCTTATAACCAAGCTAATTCACATAGCATACTTGAAGTATTCAATCAACATCATTTGACACCAAAAGATTTATACAATTTCTTCATATATATATATATATATATATATATATGTTCCAAAAAGGTCTACCTAATTAAGCACACAAGTTCAACTATTTTTACTAGAAACAAGCATAGTAAATTACTTCCAATATTTACATCCATACAAAATATTCAAGTACTATTGACCATTTCCTAATACATGTCACTTAAACCAACTAATAAGAACCAAAATGACTACCGAGATGTTGATGATAGTGTGCGAGCTTCCGAGTCGATCCAATCAAAGCAACGATCCCAAAGGTCCTACAAGAATAAATCAAACTAATAAGCATCAACAAGCTTAGTAAGTTCAATATAAATTTCCTTTAATAATTCACCAAAAACTATCTAATTAAATGCAACTTCTGATACACTGACACACAACCTGCTAGGCACAAAGCTCGAATAATCACCGGCACAAAGCCTGCTAGGCACATAGCCCGAATAATCACCGACACAAAGCCTGCTAGGCACTTAGCTCGAATAATCACCGGGATAAAGCCTGCTAGGCACTTAGCCCGAATAATCACCAGCATAAAGTCTTCTAGGCACATAGCCCGAATAATCACCGGCACAAAGCCTGCTATGCTCATAGCCCGAATAATCACCGTATTTCTATTTCGGTAAACATAACTTAATAAAATCCATAATTCAACCAATAATGACTAGTATGGATTATTCAATAAAATTAATAGTAACCATGTAACGAACTTACCTGGACTGAATCGCGGAAATTACAGAAGTTTAGGGACTACTCCGCTAATTTTCTTTTTCCTCGAATATCTACGAATTCTTGATCTATAATGTAAAATTCCTTAATTATTAGCATATATTTCATTTCAAATCTATTTTACAATAAATACCCTTTTATTTTCAAATTTACACAATTACCCCAAACTTTTACAATTATTGCAATTTAGTCCTTTAACTCAAAATTCATCAAATTAACTAATTTTCTCAAGTCAATAATTTATCCAAATATACTAAGCCCTCAAATACCCCCTAATAAACCTAAAATTCACAATCAAACCCTGATATTTTGACTTATTCACAATTTAAACCAAAAATCAAAATTTAACAAAAAACTCTTTACAAATCCATCAACTAGCATAACAGAGGCTCCAAATACATAATATTCATAAAAAAAAATCAAATTCATCAATGGCAACTTCCACAATCTTTAACAAAATAAAAAACGAAGGTACGAGTCAATTGGACCTAGTTGCAACGATCTCAAAAACATAAAAATTACAAGAAATGGTTAAGAATTGAACTTACATGCAAGGACTAGATGCTTAGCCGATTCTCCCAAGTTCTTTCTGTGGTTTTGGCAATGGAGAATTGAAAAATGAAGAAGAAAGACTTTTGTTTTACTAAATTTTATTTTAATTTCATTTTAATTACAATTTTTCCATTCAAAACACTTTAATTTATTAATTTCCTTTACTTAGCCGTCCAACCTTAGCTACTAGGGTCTAATTGAAATATTAGTCCCTCTTCATGTGGTTAATAAACTAATTAGTCATTTACTTAACTAATTACTAACTTTTGCACCTTTTTCAATTTAGTCCTTTTTCTTTAATTAATTATCTAAACGTTAATATTTCTAAACCAAATTTTTATATGACTCTAATGACTCTATAAATATTCTAAAAATAATATTTATGAGTCGACACAACGGAAACTTGTGGTCCCAAAACCACTATTCCGTCACCACTGAAAATTGGGCTATTACACAAATAAAGAAAACAAAAATTAAAAGGAAGAAGATGGATCAAATAAACCGATGGATATGGATAAAAGACAGTTGTCCAACTGAACCCTTTGAGATATAAACACCAAAAAATTCAATTAATGACTCTAATCAACCCTCTAAGAAATAATCTTTGGCAAATTGGATGGTGAAGAATAGATTCCCACGATTACTTGAAGAAATTTGAGAAAAAAATCGCTTCTAAAAATTACAAAAAAAAAAAAGCAATCTTGCACGAAAGAAATTAACTCCAAGAGTTGAAAATTTTATTAATGAATGAATCAATCCTTTAATGAATAATGAAGAGGGCTTTATATAGGCTAGATAATTACATCCAAAAAAAACTCTCAAGTATAATGAAACTCTAATTAATCTAAATATTAAGTAGTTTCAATAGAACTAAACTTTCTTATTGACTTAGAAGTATAAATGTCTTAAACAACTTTAAATACTTAAAATATATCCTACAATTCAGAATAAATAAATAAATAATAATATAAAACCTAATAGATATAATTTTGGCTCATATATAATAAAAATTAAGCCTAAAAATCGAACCTAATAGGACTTAAACTCTAATTAAAGCCCGAAACTCGTAATTTCCCATAATAATTTCGTCCAGAAATTTTGTCTGCGCAGTCTTCACTAAAATAATCATAACTTGAGTTCCCGGACTCTAAATCGAGTGATTCAAAGTGCGTTTTAAAGTTAAGAGATAACTCTTCGAACGCTGTGAAACATCTTAACCCAAAAATGTCTATATCTTATCCAAAAAGTCGTCGCAAGTTAACTAATTTTTCAAACTTAAAATTTGACGACTTCGAATAAATGGAATTTAATAAATTTCACCCCATCCACACATATTCACTTATATTTATGTGATTAAAGTGAGATGTGATAAAATGTGCTTGTATTTGTACTTACATTTTGTAATTAAGGTTGTTAGGTTGAATTATCAACCTTCCATATTTCACTTTCTTCATTTATAGCAATTAGGCCTTTATATATTGCATTTCATATAGAGTTGTTTTGCTATTTTTAGGTTGTGTCATCATTCATTGTATTCTATCTTAAAGTAACTCTAATATCATCATGTTAAGGTTGCTTATATCAGAATCATAATTTTATTCTTTTTTATTTCTTTTTATAAAATTTCATGCTATAACATATTATTGGCTCTAAATCCTAAATATTACTTTCTTTTTACGGTAACGAAGGTATTATGGCACTATAATCTATTAATAAAGTATCTTATCAAGTAAGTATACAATTCGTTTAACAGGCTAAAGCACGGAAAATAAGCTTAATATATTTGCCACAAAAAAAAAACAAAAAAGCGTAACTCTTCTAATATATGGTTTGTTGAAATATATTGCCCATTTAATTTTGTCGAGTATGCCTCGCATTTCGGTCAAATTTAGGCACAAACAGTGAGCAAAATTGCGACGACACGACAACAAAAATAGAGGAGAAGCAGAAACGACGTGGCGATGAGTCATGCAATTTTCTCAGTTCTCTTCTCCTTGTTAAACTATGAGTATTTGTTTCAGTCGAACTTTGATTAATGTAGATTATTTTAATATTATTTGACCTACAACTTTAGCCTATAAATAGGCACTTTTCTACCCTAGAAAAAAATCATTACACATTTAGGTATTAGCTTTTACAAGCTTTCAGAGAATTGTGTTTATGTTTTGAGGGTTCTTATTTCGGGTTTTAGGGTATAGTTTTATCTCCATCTTTGTACTCTTCGTTTTTGTCGTTATAGTGAAATTATCTTTGCCCGTGGTTTTTTTATCCTCTTCAAAGGGGTTTTTTCACGTAAAATATTTGTATTCGATCTTTTCAATCTCTTTTTTATTTTACTTGTTCGTTGCTTAATCCAGTTTATCCCAAATAAATTGGTATCAAAGCTAGTTAGATTTTTGCATTCAACCCGTCTAGAGATGACAGCAACAAAATTCAACATTGAAAAATTCGATGGCATCACAAATTTCAATCTGTGGCAACTTCGGATGACAATAATACTGTTCTAAAATTGTCTGAAAAAGGTTGTTACAGATAAGAAGCCCATGGATATGGAATAGTCAGAATGGGAAGAGCTTGATGAGAAAGCGATGTCTGCAATTCAGTTGTGCCTCACGAATAATGTATTGCATGAGGTGTTGATAGAGAAAACAACATACACTTTGTGGAAAATGTTAGAAACCCTTTACGCGACAAAGTCTTTGGCTAACTGATTTGTGTTAAAACAATGGTTGTACACGTTTCACATTAACGAAGGTGAGCATCTTAGAGGTCATATAAATCAATTTATTACTCTTTTGAATGGTTTAAAGAATATTGAGGTTTAGATTGATGATGAAGATCAGAGTATGCTATTGTTGTGCTCTTTACCCCTTTCATACAAGTCTTTCAGGAAGATTTTGATTTATGGCAGAGATAATCTCTCGTTTAAGGATGTGAAGGGTCATCTGTTGAGAAAGGACAAACTCGACAATGAGTTTGGTTCAGATAGCAAATTAGATAGGCAAGCCTGGATTTTGGTTGTAACACCCCTAACCCGTATCTGTCGCTGGAACAGGGTTACGAAACATTACCGAAGATTTCAGAATAATTACAGATAATTGTGATATTTACTGTTCATAACAAAACTATCCACTTGAGTCATAGTCACTAAATTATTTATATCTTGAGCTACAGAATTTTAAATTAAGATCCGCTTGATTTTTCCAAAACTAGACTCAAATATATTCCTACCATAAAAATTTTATAATTTATGGTTTAGCCAATAAGTACAGTTAATTCTTCAAATTCATCCATGTTATGCTGTTTGACAGTTTCGAACTTTCTTCACTAAAAATTAATTATCTCTTAGTACGGGATTCAAATGATGTTCCTGTTTGTTTCTCTTGAAATAAGACTCATTAAAAATTTCAAAAATATAAATTTAAACCCCCAAGTATTTTTATAAAATTTTTAATGATTTTCCAAAGTCAGAACAGGGGACCCGAAATCATTCTGACCTTGTCTCACAAAAATTCAAATATCTCATAAAATGAAATTCTTTTCCTTACACTGTTTCTTCTATGTAAAACTAGACTCAATAGTATTTAATTTCATATTTTATTCAACCTCTAATTCGATTTCCATAATTTTTGGTGATTTTTCAAAGTTATACTACTGCTTCTGCCCAAAACTGTTTTAATGTTAATTTTACTCTTTCATGATTTCTTTGTATTAACTTTCATTTAGACATACATAACTCCAAAGCATATCCATAACTAGCCATTCCAATAGCTAGTCATTATCAAATATTTACATGCCATTCATTGGCCAATTTAACCTATACATCAACAATAAAGACTTAAACATATCATTTCCTTACCTTCATATACATCCTCATAACATCATACTTTATCAAGTCCACACATACCCAATCACATTCAACATAATAACTTCCCACATGTATCATCTAGTCTAATTTCATTAACATACCATTATAAACCACATCACACAATGACGTTGGCATAGGCATATGAGTAATTAATATGCTTGCAACCCATTAGCCAATATAAGCCAATTTATATGGCTACATAACAAACCAAATCCTTAATCATTACAAGCCAATACATTTGGCCATATCATAATGACACATGCACAAAATAACTAAGTCTCTATACATGCCATAGACTCAAAGGTTTGCGTTCATTTACCCAACATGATAGCTTGATAGTGTGATAGGATCTCCATCGATCTCCAACCTGAGCTAGCTTAATAACCCTATAAGACATGGAAAGAAAGGGGGGTAAGCTATATTATATAGCTTAGTAAGTTCATATGCAAATAATAAGCAATTTTTACCAATCATTTATCACTTCCCAACAATACATGCACAAACTAACAAAATTTAAAAGCATAATTCAACATGTCTTGGTATTAGCCCAACAACCATAATTTTTCCATTGCAACATATTACACAGTTTATTTCAAGTCTTAATAGTAAACATACACATAATTTATGTGTACTCATGTTTCCAATAATACACATTAACATCTTTTCTTTGTCGAAAGTACTCATATTCTCATAATTTCATAACCATATTTAAAAGACATTTGTACTAATCTTTCCTTATTTATATTTTCATTGAGTCATAAACCGAGGAATTAAAAACATTCCATATCTCAATTACATATGGCCTAAAAGCCCTTCTCGTAGGTATCAATCAACCTTACCATAATTTATACATTATACACATAAACCAAAAAAATCATAATATCAACTCAAAGTCACATTCATAATGATCATGAACTCATAATATCATGAAGCCAATGCTTATAAACTTTACGTACATACCTATACCAACTCGTAACATAATCATACCTTTCACATCTTTGTCATAGTCTCTGAATTACCCGTTGAACCACTTGGAATACTAAAGGATACTCGGGAATCTCATACACATAATATCGTACCAACGCCATAACCCAGACATGGTCTTACATGGAATCTCATTTCGATGCCAATAGCCCAGCTATGGTCTTACACGAAGTCTCATATCGATGCCATGTCCCAGACATGGTCTTATACGAAATCTCAAATCGATGCCATATCCCAGATATGGTCTTATAAGAAATCTCATACGATGCCATATCCCAGATATGGCCTTACATGTACTCTCAATAACCCTAATGTCATGGCATTTGTATCCTATCTATTCCTAAGGTTCAACCGGGATTTCGAGGTATCAAATCTTCGTCGAATCGTCATTGAGTCAACATTAATCAAATTCACAAAGACAATTTCATAATTCATGCAATATTAAAGCATTAAATACCTAATAATGAAATGTTGCATTATTTACACACGAACTTACCTCGGAAGCAAAATCGGTGAAAAAGGACTTATTCGTCAAATACTTGTTTTTCCCCGATTTAGGTCCGAACCTCATTTTCTTGATCTATAACATCACATTTAACTTATTTTATCAATATAATATTCAAATCAGCCCAAAATCACATTTTAGAAAATTTTACATTTTTGCCCCTAAACTTTGTCATATTTACATTTTAGTCCCTAGGCTCGTAAAATGAAATGTATCAATTTTCTTTGTTACCCAAGCCTAGCAGAACTTTATTCTTACTTATAACAGCCCACATTTTTCATTAAAATAGATTTTTAACATATATTTCATAACTTTCACAAATAAGCCCTTTTTGACATTTTTACTGAAAATCACATAGCAAAAATCGTTTCTCACACATCAAACATGTATAATCTACCATTAAACATTAAAATACACAAATTTCTAACATTGGTCAAACCCTATACCTTTATCATATCTCAAATAAATGGTAGAAATAGATAGATCTTGTTACGAGGATTTCAAAAACGTAAAAATCATTAAAAACGGGGCTAGAACGGACTTACAATCGAGCTTGGAAGCTTTAAAAACCCTAGCCATGGTTTTTCCATGTAATTTTCAGCCAAGGGGTTAAAGATGGACAAAAATTGGCTTTTAATTTTGTTTTTAATTCATTTTAATAACTAAATGACCAAAATGCCCTTAATGAAAAACTTTGGAAACATGCCTAACCATGTCCATTTTTGTCCACCAACTTAACCAATGGTCTAATTACCATATAAGGACCTCCAGTTTAAAATTTCATAACAATTGGACACCTCTAGCATGTACAACTCAACTTTTGTACTTTTACAATTTAGTCCTTTTGACTAAATTGAGTGCCCAAACGTCAAAATTTTTGAATTAAATTTTCACAAAACAATTCCATAAAATTTTAGACCATAAAAATATAATAAAAATAAACATTACTACGTCGTATTTATGGTCTCGAAACCACTGTTTCGGATAAGACCTAAAATCGGGCTGTTACATTGGTAGTATCAAGGAAGCGAGACAAAAGATGTCACTATTTTAAGAAGTTAGGTCACGTCAAGGCAGGTTGTTACAAACTGTGAAATAAAAGGGTTGCTGAAAGCAACGAGGAAGATTTAGCTAGTGCTAATTTGGTCGATGACAATGGTGATGATTTCTTGTTGGTGTCAACAAGCAAAAGCTCCGAGCTTACATCCAAATGGATCCTAGATTCGAGGTGTTCTTTCCACATGTGTCCCAACAAGGACTGATTCTCCACATACAATTCAGTTAAAGGTGGAGTTGTACGTATGAGGAATGGTTCACCCAGTAAGGTAATCGGTATTAGTACTGTTCAGATCGTGATGTACGACAGGACAATCAGGATACTGTCAGACGTCAGTTATGTACCTGATTTAAAGAGAAATCTCATCTCTTTGGAAAATTTGGACTCGAAGGGTTGTAGAATTAACATTGAGTCAAGTGGCATTAAAGTATCCCGTGGGTCTCTCGTTTTGATAAAAGGTAAAAAGATTAACAGTCTTTATGTTCTAGAAGGATCAACAAAGATCAGTGTAACAGAACGTCCCTCGTCTGTTAAGGAGTAGAAGTCGACTCGTTTGAAGCGGAGGCAACTTGGTCATAGGAGGGAAAAAGGTATGACCATTTTGTATTAGAGAAGTTCTCTTTTGGGTGCAAGTTTTGAAAAGATAAAGCACTGTGTTCGTGAAAATCAAACTCAAGTCAATTTTGATTTGGCAGTGCACAAGTCAAAGACTAGAAGTCTTCTAGCTTCAAAGTTCAAACACAGCTTCGACTCAGTTAATATCCTGTATAGTTCGAGATAGGCTCGTGGTGGACTTTGGCAAAGAAGGCATTATGGAAATACGAGTCAAGGTGGAGATTTTTGGAGTATGTCTTGCATTTCGGTCAAATTTAGGCACAAACAGAGAGTGATGTTGCAACAAGGAGCCATGAGACGTTGCGACGGAGAAAACATGGGAGAAGCATAAATGACGTCACGACAACATAACAAGGGACGTCGCGACGTGGCAATGTGTCATGGAATTTTCTCGATTTTCTTCTCCTAGTTAAACTTTGAGTATTTTTTCAGTTGAACTCTGATTACTGTAGATTATTTTAATATTATTTGACCTACGAATTTAGCCTATAAATATGCACTTTTTTGCCCTAGAAAAAACGCATTACACATTTAGTTATTAGCTTTTACAAGCTTTCAGAGAATTTTGTGTTTATGTTTTCAGGGTTCTTATTTTAGGTTTCGGGGTTTAGTTTTCTCTTCGTCTTTGTACTATTCATTTTTACTGTTGTAGTGAAACTTTATTTCCTCGTGGTTTTTTATCCTTTTTGGAGGGGATTTTCCACGTAAATTATTTGTGTTCAACATTTTCAATCTCTTTGTTATTTTACTTGTTTGTTACTTAATCGGATTTATCTCCAACATATTTATTAGTTGTTGCTTGTTTGTATTAAGTTGAAATAATTAAAATACAATGAATTTTATTGACATCAACATCGATTATATTTGTATTGAAATGAATTTTAAAATATGTTATTTCGATTTACTATTGAAAAGAGTGTTTGGGTTAATCCGGGTAGTACTAGTACAAAATTGATTACCTTACTAATTTGTCAAAATTTGTTTCTTACTCTTTACAGAAAACGCGTGAATTTAAAATGGTTGATTTTTGCTATTTTTTAATGTATAAATTCTTAAAAGGTTAATGTTTATTATTTTTTTATGTATAAATGATTAAATTATTGGTTTTTAAATTAAAATTTTAACAATAACATTTAACAACATTATCTAATTAGACTAATCTTTTACCTTTTATAAGATGCGAGGAACAAATTTGGGTAAATTAAAATAAAGAAGGTCAACTTTTCAATTTTTGTCATTAAAAATGCTTTTCAGAACATATTTTCTGTATTTTTCTGTGTTTGTTTCATGAAAAATAGTTTAGTCAACAGTTAATGAATCACAAGTCAACAAAAAATAAATCATTTTTTCTGTAAAATTACTTACCATTTTGAAAAGAGTTCTTTTATGGGTGATTTTATTTTTATAAAAAAACTAGCTTAAGTCAAATTTAATATTATTATATTAATAATACATTTTTATTTTTAAAAATATTTAAAATTAATATAAAATATTCTAATTTTTAATATTATTAAACATACATATTTAATTATCTATATCTAATCATATAATAAATTATTAATATAATATATTAATATAATAAATTATTAAATATTTCATTTTCATTTTCATAATAAATATTTATTACAATTATAAATATATTAATAATAAATGTTTTATAGTATAAAGGTTAAAATATGCCATAAGTCTATGTACTCTTCACAAATTTGGAATTCAGTCTCTATACTTTTATTTTCAAGAATATAATCACTCTACTTTTTAGATTTGAAAATCAATTATAATTGTTAACATTGTTAAATTTTTTGGTCAATTTTTTTAATGTCACATTTTTAAATAAAAAATAATCTGTATTCATGTAACTAAAAAATGACATTATAATGAACATGAATTTAACAAAATATTTTTAATAATGCTAACAGCTGAACTTGAATTTTGATATTTAAAAGTAGGACTAACCCAAAACTAAAAGTACATGGACTAAATTTAAAAATTATGAAGAGTATAAGGACTTATGACATATTTTAACCTAGTATAAAAATATGAGTATTTTAATTATATAAATATGAGTATTTGTTTAAATAATGCTTAGCTTCATTTATCCCTAACAACTCTAACGTATCAATATGTACTCTCACATATGTAATTTA
Source organism: Gossypium sturtianum (assembly GCA_025698515.1). NCBI lineage: Eukaryota > Viridiplantae > Streptophyta > Magnoliopsida > Malvales > Malvaceae > Gossypium > Gossypium sturtianum. Next base: position 39,613,965 of record CM046949.1, read on the forward strand.
AATTAAATTTTAATTAAGTACTATTTATTATTAAGTTTATATATGACATTGATTATTACAAAATATTTAATTATTATAAAATAAATTCTTATTGTTAAAAAGAAATTACACTATAATATTTCATAAAAAATATAATAATGTCATGTCCTGTTTGTTTTATAAAGAGGAATGTAAAATATAAATTTATAGATATAAAATAAATTCAATTAAACAATAAAAAGATAAGAAAATCTCGAATATATATTTGTTTCATTAAAAACAGTTTTTATGAAACATTTTCAGATAATCTGTCAAGCAATAAAAAATATTGTACACAAATCAGTTTTTTAAACTCATAAAAAAATATTATAAGGAATGCATGTGTAAGAATCAGAGTTACCATCAGTGACAGTAACATATGGTCGTCATTTTCCTCTTATCGGGAACACAAAGCTAGGTGAATACTTGTAAAAAGGAATAGCTAAACCCATTAATCTCCGGTGACGAATTAAATTAAATAAAATTTTACTGGAAACTTTAAACAAGGGGTAAATTACCAATAAATGCCCCTTTTTTTTCAAAATTTACGGAAAAGGACATATTTTCCAATTATTTACCGGAATGGGTCATTTTCCCTGAAAACGTGTCCACGTCAGCGCGAAGTCAGGGGATGCAACAGGAAAACGCTCCCTCAAGGACGTGTTTTTGCCCTTCACTCCCGTTAGGGTTTTCAGTTGTTTTTAGGGTTAGGGTTAGGGTTTTTGGGATTTTAGGGCTAGGGATTTGTGTTTTAGGATTTTAGGATTTAGGGTTTTAGGGAAAAGTTAATGAATTAGAGTTTAGGGTTAATTAATTAAAATAATTTTAGGATTAGGGTTTTTGAAAAAAAATCAGTAATATAAAAATTATTTTTTTTACAGTAGTATCTGGTAAAATAATTTTGAGAAGACGTTTCTGAACAAATAGTAACCAAAACGCTTCAAGCAGGATGCACTGTCAACAAGAGTACTAAAAAAAGCTCCCACGTGGATGCTCTTTTGCTACAATAGTCTCTGATAAAATAATTTTGAGAAGACGTTTCTGAACAAATAGTGACCAAAACGCTTCAAGCGGATGCACCGCCCGAGAAGTCTTGAAAAAAGCTCCCACGTGGACACTCTTTTGCTACTACAGATGAGTCTCTGGTAAAATAATTTTGAGAAGACGTTTCTGAACAAATAGTGACCAAAACGCTTCAAGCAGGATGCACTGTCAGCAAGAGTACTGAAAAAGCTCTCACGTGGACGCTCTTTTGCTACACTAGTCTCTGGTAAAATAATTTTGAGAAGACGTTTCTGAACAAATAGTGACCAAAATGCTTCAAGCAGGATGCACTGTCAAGAAGAGTAATCAAAAAGCTCCCATGTGGACGCTCTTTTGCTACAGTAGTTCCTATTTGTCCTTAGACTATAAATGAGGCAAATTTCATTCTCAGGTTGCATAATAAAAATTGAGGCAAAAGTAAAATAGAAACTGAAGATGAGTGAACGTATTAGTGCTGTAATTTACTATGATGGTGAGGTTCGTGACACCGAAGACGGTGTTGTTTTTTTATCGGAGAACACAAATGCGATCGGTTTTTAACCGAACATAGATTTGACAGAACTTCACAAAAGAATTAGGCGTAAAATTTTCGGAACAACGCCAATGAAAGTTCAGTCTATTAAGTATAGATTTTGTGCTTCGGTTGATCCCGTGAGATATGACTCATTCGACATCAAAGGTCCTCGGAGCTTGGAGGCAATGGTGGAGACTCATCTTGCCAGTGGATCACCCTATCTTGAGGTATATGTACAATTTTCATCGCCAAGTGATCTTCTTTTGACTTCAACATCTACTGCTGTTCGAGGGGAATACACGACCCCAAGCCGACACTCTGTTAGTGGGAGGCAGAATACGGAATCGCCCGTGTTTGGTGGTAGTATGGAAAACACAACCCCTGCACGACACTCGGTTGGTGGATGGGACATGCATATCCTTCCTTCGACGTTCGATGCTAGAAATACGTATTGGGGAACGTCATCAAATTCTAGTGGTTAGCAATCCACATATGATTGGGGACGTTACGAAAGTTGTTTAAGAAGGGATAATGTACTCCCCACGACATCCACCGACGAGGGGACCTCGTTCGTTGCAGATGATGGTGGGTCAAATGATGAGTCCGATGTCAATCCACCTCGAGAGCCCGGCCCCGATGGTGTAGAAGTTGCATTATTTTCTGAACCGGAGCCTATTCCAACCATACCTGAAGATGTTGAAGGGGGTTCAGATGAAGAAGAAGAAGATCCGCGATTCAGGGCGTACTCGCCTCCAGCCCACATGCATAATGTCGATCTATCTCAAGACGATGCGTTGGAGTTTCCTGAACTACCACACAGAAGGCGTGACCGTACAAGTTCGTCGTTAGATTCGGGTGAATTAGAAGTTGGTAAAGAGTTTTCCAACAAGGATAGTTTTCTTGGTGCATTGAAACAATATAGCATCGAGAACGGGGTTAACTACAGCACGGTTAAATTCAAACTCGATAAGTACGAGGCCAAGTGTGCAGTGCAAGACGGTACATGTTCATGAAAAATCATGGCCTCGTTGAGGAAAAGGACAGGCTTGTGGGAGATTAAAAAGTACAAATATCTACATACATGTCTTGTCGGTACAGTATCACTAGGTGTTTAGGGTTTTTGAATAAAAAACAACTTTTATTTTATTAAAAATATTAAAAATAAATTACAATAAAAAAAATAAAAAACAACTTTTATTTTATTAAAGATATAAAAAAATTACAATAAAAAAATAAAAAACAACTTTTATTTTATTAAAGATATAAAAAATAAATTACAATAAAAAAATAAAAAACAAATTTTATTTTAGTAAAGATATAAAAATAAATTACAATAAAAATATAAAAAACAACTTTTATTTTATTAAAGATATAAAAAATAAATTACAATAAAAAATAAAAAAACAACTTTTATTTTTTTAAAGATATAAAAAATAAATTACAATAAAAAAATAAAAAACAATTTTTATTTTAATAAATGCAACAATATAAAAAGTTTATACAAATATATTAAAAAAATCAATGTGGGTTCCGTTCGGAATCAGTGCCACATGGGGGTGGTCGACGGTTACGCGCTGGATTCCTCATTGTTCCAGCTTCCGGCGGGGGTTGTGGTTGCTCCGGCGGGGATTCTGGTTCCTCCGACTGGGGGCCTGGTGGTGGGTGTTGGGAGGATGACCCACCTTGATAAAATAATGAATGCGGAGGTGTTTGCATCACCCATGGCGGAGGTGTTTGAATCCCATAAGGCATCGGAGATTGGTAAAAAGAAGAGCTCCCCGACGGTGCCTCGTGCGATCCCTCATGCGACGGCGGCCTATAGATCGGCGGTCCACTCGGAGTAGTCAGGAACGGACTCGAATCGGGCCATGCATTCCAACCTTCCATAGGACTGGGAAAAGGAAACATATAAGGGTTAGGATACATATAAGGGCTAGGATACGCACTTGGCATAACCGGAAAAGGCTGTGATGTGGGTGTCGTCGGCTGAAGTGTTAGGCCCGGTGACTGTGTGGGCGTTGTTGATGGGCTCGGTGATTGTGTCGGCGCTGTTGATGGGCCCGTCCCATCATTCTTTCTCCTTGGATTTAAAGGGCCCCGTCGTTCTCTTTGTACACGAAGTTGCCGTCGCCTTTCCTCTTCTGACAATAAATACGGCTTTCCATGGATCCTAAACCATGGCATGTATTCCGACACGCACGCTAACTCAGGAACGATGATCGGTTTCCGAGTAGGTATATAATCATATCGGTTTTCCCACAATTCGATATATGCTGACCAAAATCTTGGCAAATCCGTATGCAACTGCCGTAAGTCGACTTTGTGCTCATCATCGAGCACCTCAGGTGCCACGAGAATCGGTTGTCGGAATCCAAATTGACGCAGAACCCGATCTGACTGGTGCATCTCCACGGTGGCATAGTTGACCAATGGGACCTTCACATGCCAAATGTTCGAATTTTGAAAGAACTCATCCGGAATTACTGTCTGAATTGACGGATCCTCGTATGGTGTCCATTCAAATTATATTAACTTGATAAAAATATTAGTTATATACTAAATACTAAATACTAAATATTAAATACTAAATACTAAATACGAAATATGAAATACGAAATACGAAATGACTATTTTATTATGAAAATATATTTTATTTAATACTTACTTGTGCTTCCGACCGTTGGTCTAATAGAAGCCGTATATCTTCAAGCGAGGTAGGTATTCCAACATAACTCGCCGAATGGTTCCACCTAATTAAATAAATTTTTAGCATACAATTATATTTTAAATCTACGTAATAATTGTAAAATCTAATATTAAATTTACCTCGTTATGAGTGGGAATGTATATGGGTGGTCCACTCGAGGACGTAAAAATGGAAAGCGAAACCGTGCCCATATTGCAGTAGTGATAGGCAACCTCCGATTTTCGCTTTATTTGGTCGCGTCGCCCCGCACATCTCCTGATACAATTTCGCTAGCACGGAAGACCCCCAACTCAATTCACCGGCTGCTCTAAAATCAATAAGTTTCAGCAGCCATCTCAGATGTACGAGGTTTCGTGACAAGTCCGGCATCAGATAGCCTCCAATCATCTCAAGAATGTATGCTCGAGCATACCGTATTCTTTCTAATTCGGTCGAATCATTATTCGGCTCCAGGAATGTGTCTCGTAACAAGCCCATCTCGATCCGACCTCCGTTAATGTTATCCAGAATAGCACCCAAAAGCTCGTAGCATACGGCTCCCCAATCACCGGTTACGGACCGGTGATCGCGTACTGGCCCACCACCGGCAATCCCAATTGCAAATGCACGCCTTCTAGAGTGATAGTACACTCTCCGCATGGAAGATAAAAAGTGTGCGCTCGGGTCTCCACCTCTCTATCAACGCACGATTAGCTTCGGGTCCAACTTGCACCCCGCCCTATCGTGGGCTACGTGCAAAAACCCGCTTCCCGCAGTAATTCTCGATCAATCTGATGGCGGACTGCATATTGCGAATATAGCATTGCAACACCCGATCTACGATTGTTTAAAAAATTATAAAATAAAAATTAATTAAAATTGCATAAACCTAAAAAATATTAAATAGTATTGAAAAATTAAAATTATAACTTACCATTGTCATTTGATCGATGGAGATGTGTTTATTGTCGAGACGAATTAATTCTCCGGCCATTGCTAATACGATCGAATATTTTTAATTTAAAAAAAACTATTTCAAAAAACTTTTAAACAGGCCTTTTTTGTAAAAATTAAAGGACTTTTGTGAAATTTGAGAGGAACTTTAAAGGAATTTGAGAGAAATTTGAGAGGAATTTGAGAGAAAGTTGAGAGAAAATTAAGTAAGGACCTTTGTGTGAAAAAAATAAAAGGGTGGAGAGGTTTTATAGTTTTTTTTTTTACCGTTTGAAACAGGCAAAACGCGTCCCTGAGGGAGCGTTTTTGCCACGTCAGCAAAGCGTGCCCTCAAGGACGCGATTTTTGCTGATGTGGTAGAAAACGCTCCCTTAGGGACGCGTTTTCCTACTGCATCCCCTGACTTCGCGCTGACGTGGACGCGTTTTCGGGGAAAATGGCTCATTCCGATAAATAATTGGAAAACATGTCTTTTCCGTAAATTTTTTTAAAAAAAAGGGTATTTATTGATAATTTACCCTTAAACAAGAGGGAGACTAAAAGAAAATTGAATAGATATTAGATACGAATGAAAATGAAAAATAGGAAAGGAAGATGAAACAACTGATGACACATGGCAAGCTATAAATCTGAATCGGATGAGGTCATGGGTTCCACCATTTGATTGTGAAATTTTTAATCATGATTTTTAATAAAATTATGGTTATTTAAATTGAATTCATGTACCTTATTTTTATAATATAAAATACATATTCTTTTAAAATTTTATATAAAAATATTTTTCAAAATAATACGTAAGTGTTATTGGTGATTGTTTATCTATTTGAAAAATAATTTTTATGAAAAAAATTAATTTTTTTATCAAATAATACTAAAAAATATAAAATAAATTTATTTTATTAATATAAATGTCGTTCGGCCCAATGTAAGGTGGAAAATGAATGCGGAGAAATGGACCTTCAATGTTCAAACGTGGTTACATGCATTACCTTCGATCATCTACGCATTAAAGACAGTCCCTCTGATGCTGCCAAACTATTCCCAACCAGCTGAGCTAAACCCACAAATAAGCTTACCGACTTTCAAAAAACCAACCTCATTATCCAAATTACCCTTTATTGGTATCAGCGCTTTCCTAGCTACGAGCCCATAAATGCTTGGATTTTTGTAAGCCAATTTTGGAGTTTGTCTTTTAGTAAACACTAGTTAATTTTTTTATATTGGGTTTAAATTTTTTTTTTATTTAAATTGAGTTTTGAATTTGATTACTATTTTTACACTAAAGCTTGAATTTTTTAGTCCAAATTAAATCATAAACTTGATAAATATTTTCATATTGAAACTTTAATTTTTTTCTTTTATTTAAATTAGGGTGTGTTTCTTATTGCTTATTAAAAACATAAAATGCACTTTTAAGCTGAAAAACATTGTTAAGCATGTATTTTTTGTTCAAAAGTATTTTTCATTAATTTTTTAGAATAACTGTTAAGTTCAGGATTTAATTTAAATAAAAATAAAATTCATGCCTTAATGTGAAAAAAAATTATCAAATTCAAATTCCAAAATAAAAATAATTGCCAAATTTAAAATCTAATTAGACAAAAAAAAGGTTTAATTCTCAATATAAAAAATTTCAAGTGCAAATTTGAAATATTGATCTTTTAGTCGCTAGAAATGGAAAAAAATATAATCAACTTTGTAAATATATATAAGCAACTCAAAAAAAAAAAAAGAGGTTATTTATGGAGACCATTCTAGGCATCAGTGGAACAGTTGCAGTAATTCATTTTCAAGCATGTGTCATGTTCACATGAATCAATGAACTACATTAATAATTTCTTGGTATCAATATTTTTTATCATTATAACATTAAAAAAATGACAAATTTTAATTTTGCTTCAAGTAAATTTTAACTGTTAGATACGAACTTTAACTATTGTTGTTGATAAACAGCATAAGATTTTATTTAAAATCAAATTTACAATTTAATTATTAAGTTTAATAATAAAAACAACTCGGTAGTTTTTAAATAAAATTTTGAATTTTTTTAATGAAAAATAATGTTAAAAACAATTACTCAATTGGCTTATTTTTTTTAAAAATTAAAATATGTATAATCAATAATAATGATTAATTCTTTGCTCGTTTATATTTTTAAAAAATAAATAAATAAATTTCATGAGTGGAGATAGAAATTCGAGCAACCATCATAACCCGATTTTTTTTCCCTGTTAATACCCAAAAATTAATTAAACCCCAAAACGGCATTTCCATAACATTATTTACTAAAATGGGGTGTAATAAACAGTATCAAGAGGTGATGGCACCACCATTTTTTTTCTACCAACAGTCACTCATCATTAGGCAATAATTAGATTAAAAAAATATATTTTAATGTTGGAGGGTAGGCATATAGTGGCACTAGTATTCGGGTTGAGAAAAAAATGGAGCACAATACAGATCATATACGAGTTGAAAAAATAATAATAATTTGAGGGGAGGAAAGCTTTTGCCAAGCGGCACCACTGTCAGGGGAGGAGGGCTCTGGTCAGGCAGTACCACTATCTCGTCACAAGATTTTCTTTTTTTCGGCTTCTCACCCCCAAAATTGGCCCCCATTTCCCCATTTTTAATTCCCTTAAGCCTACCCTTGTGTTGAAAAAAAACAGTGTTTTGCAGTGTTGGGAAGAAAGGAAGTAGTAGGTATGTTATGGTTTTTTAATATTATTTATTTGTTTGTTATTTACTTAATTTGTATAAAGAAAATTATTAAATACTAAAATGGTATGGCAAAAAATATGTGATATTTTTTTTGTTTGTAATTATTATGTATTTGTTTGTTTTTTACTTAGTTAATATTAAAAATTCTTTTCTAATTTTCAGGGCTTTTTATGTAATTATAAATTGTTTGTGATTTTCAACATTAATCTTTTAACATTTTTAATATTTTTTGTGTTGAAAATTTATTATTTAATGTTATTTGAGTGCTTTAGAGATTGCATGTTGAATTTTTGGTATGTATAATAAAATAATAATTTTATTTTTGTAATGATAAATTTTTCTTTTGTGAATAAAACAATTTAGTATTTTTGGTATGTATAGGAATAAAAAAAGTTTAAGTGATATTATTGTGATTTGCATGTTTTTGTATATATTATTGTGATTTTATATTCGTATTGTTGTGATTTGCATGCTTTTGTATTATATTTAAATGTTTAAACTTTAATTTTTTTATATTAAAAAATGTATTTTTGTTATTTGTATATTGTTTATTTGTTCAAACGATGATTTTTTTTTGAAATTGCAAATATCCAATTGGGTTCTTTGATTACAAAAAATAATTACACAGCAAATACGATTAATGTGCTAGTAATAAAATTGTTATTTGTTATTCAGGGGTCTCATTATAAAATTGCACGTCATTTTTTATTTAATTGAGATATGTTAACTAATGTGGTAATTTAACATGGTCAGGGTCAGTACCGCTTATTGAGGGCCTGTTTCAATGGTCCGGGCTATCGACCGGATGAACGCCTTATGCCATACTTGGAGGCATCCGAATTTGGATCAACGGCATTGATCCGCATGTTCGATTTGAGGTGCGACTTGATATCCGCTTTGGTCGAGGGGTGGCGCCCGGAGACCCAGACATTTCATTTGCCGTGTGAGGAGTGCAACATCACTCTAGAAGATGTCACATTACAACTCGGGCACCCAATTGACGGTAGTGCAGTTATGAGTGCAAGTACAGTGTTTGAACCGATAGTACTTTGCTATCACTTACTAGGACACTCGCCCGGTGATGGTGGAGATAAATTTAAGAGTTTGATATTTTCATGGTTGTAGGGAAATTTCGAAACTTTATCGAATAATGCCACATAGCAAGAGTTGATGTGTATCGCTCGAGCATATATAATGTATCTGATAGGGGGTGTACTCATGCCAGATGCAAATAACAACAAGGACCACTTGATGTATTTGCCCCTATTGTATGATTTGGCAGCTTCATGTTTGTATAGTTGGGACTCAGCAATATTAGAAACATTGTATCGTGAGTTTTGTCGGCAATAAAGCACAGTACGTTGGACATAGGCGGGTGCCTGATATTGCTGTAGCCTTGGGCGTTATACAAGATGCCATTTTTGGCATCAATTAGTCCCCAAACACATGTCTTCCCACTTATGAATAAGTGGTAAAATTTAAGCAATACATCAAGAATTATGTTTTTTTTAATGAAAATTTTTATAACAAGTATAATTTTTTTCATAGATAGAGTACTTCTTCAGGTATCGGGAGGTCATATACACTTCCGATTTATAAATAGATGATTAAGACACATGCTGGGGAGAGAGTAATTTTTTTTAATATTCATGACATGTGATTATTTTCTTTACGTTATTTGACTCGTGTTACTATACCCATGTTATTAATTGTGTAGTTCGTCTGGATGTCATATTCTGTCCCAGACATTGCGACTATTATTCCCTTGTCTGCTCACATCCACTTACACTTGTGCATTAACGCACCCCTGTTGAATTTCATAACAGTCGAGTGGTACAATGGGGATCGAGTGACAGTTTGGATGCAAACAAGATATTTTGGATGCAACTTAATGACAGTCCTTGGCACATACTCCCGTACAGCGGCTATCCATCTCTGTAATTCATTGTACAACGCATCTCAATCTCCATATAATTGCTCTATGGCCATCTGTTTAGCTATTCATGCTTTCCGGTATGACACTTGGTACTGGAATTGTTCTTGCATTTTGGCAATCAGTACCAAAATAGGAATGGTCGGCATATCCTTCACCATCGAAATGATGTAGTTCTAGATAGTTTTGGCATCAAGTTTGCAGTGATCTTGCGTCATACATGTAGAAGTGCATGTGTGAAGCCCAACAATTTTTTGAATTTTTCATATTTGTGACCTCTGGATGTTAGAATTAAGTGACCCGAATCCTTATTTAAATAAAATACAATGGTAAAATAAAATAAAAGAAGAATCCCTATAGAACTACACTTCTTTTATTTTATTTTAAATAAGGTTTTTTAAACCTTATTAAACTCCATCTATTGGATATTGATTAGAATAAGGAGTTTCAATCTTACTACACTCCTATTAGGATATGGCTTTACAAGCCTATAAATAGACATAGTCTATTCCTCTTGTAAATTGATTCGAATTCGACATAGTGAATTTTCTTCTCCTCTGCCCGTGGTTTTTTTCCCGAAAGGGTTTCCACGTAAAATTTGTGTGTTCTTTATTTTTATTTCTCTTTTCTTTGCGATATATTTGTCATTACCGATGTTATATTTTTTCACAAATTGGTATCAGAGCTTCCGAGTTTTTCATCTCGATCACGGTAATGGCAACCTTGAAGTATGAAATTTCGCTGTTGGATCGCAACACCAGATTCGAGTTGTGGTAGATAAAGATGCAGACAGTTCTTGCATAGATGGATTTAGAGGAAGCCCTGCTAGGGGTAGATAAAATGCCTTCGACATTGACGGAGGAAGAGAAGCAGCGCAAGGATCGAAAGGCGTTAACACAGTTACATCTGCATTTGTCTAACGAAATTTTACAGGATGTGATGAAGGAAAAGACCGCCGCTGCATTATGGAAGAGGCTAGAACAAATATGTATGTCGAAAACTCTAACCAACAAGTTGCATATGAATCAACGTCTTTATGCTCATCGTTTGGAGGAAGGTGCGTCTGTGCACGAACACTTAATAGTGTTTAAAGAAATTCTCTCAAACTTGGAGGCCATGGAGGTTCAGTATGATAAGGAAGATCTAGGGTTGATTCTACTTTGTTCGTTGCCCCGTCTTATTCAACCTTCAAGAGACATAATTTTATATAGCCGTGAGTCTCTCACAGTTGATGAGGTTTATGATTCTTTGACCTCGTATGATAAGATGAAGCATCTTGTGGTTAAATCTGACTCTCAGGGAGAGGGTCTCATTGTTCGTGGAAGACAAGATCGGAATGCTGATGATGATCGTGGAAGGACACAGAACGGAATCCTCGCGGTAAATCTAAGGGTAGATCAAGTCTTCAAACAGAGGTAAAACTTGTAACTTCGCAAAGAAGAAAGGGCACATTAAATCTGAGTGCTATAAACTACGTAACAAGATTAAAAGGGAGGCTGCGAATCAAAGGGAAAACAACCAAAAATTTCTGTGAAGCTGATGTTGTAGAAGACTACAATGATGGTGAACTTCTAGTCGCTTCACAACAATTCTAAAGTGAGCGAGGAGTGGATACTTGATTCAGGCTGCACCTTCCACATGAGTCCCAATTGGGATTGGTTTACAAATTACGAAAACAATTATCCGAAGGTGTTGTTTTGATGGGAAATAATGCTTCGTGTAAAATCGCAGGTGTTGGAACAATTAAAGTTAAGATGTTTGATGGAGTTGTCAGAACACTTAGTGACGTACGGCATGTTCCAGAATTGAAGAGAAATTTAATTTCGTTGAGTACTCTTGATTCAAGATGGTACAAATACACAGCTGAAAGTGGGATTTTGAATATTTCCAAAGGTTCCCTCGTTGTGATGAAAGGGCAGAGAGAGACTGCCAAGTTATATGTTTTGCAAGGTTCTACTGTTATTGGTGATGCAGCTGTCGCTTCCTCTTCCTTGTCAGACGATGATATTACTAAACTTTGGCATATGCGCCTAGGGCATATGAGTGAGAATGGCATGGCAGAATTGAGCAAAAGAGGTCTTCTTGATGGGAAAGGAATTTGCAAACTGAAGTTCTGTGAGCACTGCGTTTTTGGAAAGCAAAAGAGAGTTTGATTCACCAGAGGAATCCATAACACGAAGGAAACGTTGGAGTATATTCATTCTGATCTGTGGGGGCCATCAAGAGTGCCTTCAAGAGGTGGAGCTAATTATATGCTAACTTTTATTGATGATTTTTCCAGAAAAGTTTGGGCATTCTTCCTAAAGCAGAAAAGTGATGTGTTTTCCGCATTTAAGTCTTGAAAAACTATGATTGAAAAATAGACGGGAAAACAAATAAAATACCTCCGCACAGACAATGGCTTAGAGTTTTGTTCTGATGAGTTTAATAAATTGTGCAAGTCAGAAGGGATCGTGAGACACTTGACAGTTCGTCATACTCCACAACAAAATGGTGTTGCAGAACGAATGAACAGAACGATCATGGAGAAAGTTTGATGTATGCTGTCAAATGCCAACTTACCAAAGTCGTTTTTGAGCCGAAGCAGCCTCTACTGCATGTTTTTTGATCAACCGATCTCCATCTATTGCCATTGAGAAAAAGACTCCACAAGAGGTATGGTCTGGTAATCCTGCTAATTATTCTGATTTAAAGATCTTTGGGTGTCCTGTGTATGCTAATGTTGATAATGGAAAATTGGAATCGAGATCCATTAAATGTGTTTTTCTTGGTTATAAAGCTGGTGTAAAAGGGTATAAGTTATGGTGTCCTAAAAATAGAAAAGTTGTGATTAGCAGAGATGTTTTTGATGAAACTGCTATGCTACCTAACTTATCTCTTAAAGACACTTCCAATAAAGAAAATCAAAAACAGGTGGAGCATCAGATTAATACAGAGTCGACTCCTCAAGCCAGTACAAAAATTGAGAATAGAGTTGCTTCTTCACCACAATACTCTATCGCCAAAAACAGAACTAGAAGAGAAATTAAACCTCCAAAGAAGTATGCCGAGGCTGATCTAGTTGCTTATGCTTTAAATGTGGCCGAAGATATAGATGCAAACCAAGAGCCGTCTAATTATTCTGAGGTGGTTAGCTGTGAAGACTCAGAAAAGTGGATGTTTGCTATGCAAGAGGAGATGGAATCACTCCATAAAAACAGAACATGGGATCTTGTGAAACTTCCTAAAGGTAAAAAGGTTGTTCGCTGTAATTGGGTGTTTAAAAAGAAAGAAGGGACTCCAGGAGTTGAAGAACCCAGATATAAAGCAAGGCTTGTTGCAAAAGCTTACAGTCAAATTCCAGGAGTGGACTTCACAGATGTGTTCTCCCCAGTTGTGAAGCATAGTTCGATTTGAGCTTTGCATGGTATTGTGGCCATGCATGATTTGGAGCTTGAGCAGTTAGATGTAAAAACTGCATTTTTGCATGGAGAACTTAAGGAAGATATTTACATGTAACAACCAGAGGGTTTTACAGTCTTAGAAAAAGAGGACTATGTTTGCTTGCTGAAAATGTCCCTTTGCGGTTTGAAACAGTCACCAAGACAGTGGTACAAGAGGTTTGATTCTTTTATGACTTCTCATGATTTTAAAAGAAGTAGTTTTGACAGCTGTGTTTACTTTAAGAAAAATAGTGATGGTTCTTTTGTGTATCTACTTCTTTATGTTGATGACATGTTGATAGCAGCAAAAGATAAAGGAGAGATAAGAAAAGTCAAAGCCCAACTAAGTGAAGAATTTGAGATGAAAGATTTGGGACCAAAAAAAGATATACTTGGTATGGAGATTCTTAAAGATAGAAAAGCAAGTAAATTGTACCTAAGTCGGAAGGGTATATTGAGAAAGTTCTTTGCATGTTCAATATGCAGAGTGCTAAGCCCGTTAGTACTCCTTTAGCAAAATTTTTTCGACTTTCATCGGCTTTGTCTCCACAATCGGATGATGAGATTGAGTACATGTCACATGTTCTATACTCTAGTGCGATGGGGATCTCTCATGTATGCTATGGTTTGTTCACGTCCGTTTATCATATGCAATCGGTGCGATTAGCGAGATACATGGAGAATCCCAAAGAAAGAACATTGGAAAGTAGTTCGATGGATTTTAAGATACTTACAGGTACTACGATGTTTGCTTACAGTTTGGAAGAACTAGAGATGGAGTCATTGGGTATGTTGATGTTGATTTTTTGGAGACCTTGATAGAAGAAGATCTCTCACCGGTTATGTCTTTACAATCGGAGGTTGTGCAATCATTGAAAGCTACTTTGCAAACTACGATCGCTTTGTCTACCACTGAGCCGAGTACATGGCGATTACGAGGCTTGTAAAGAAGCTATTTGGTTGAAGGGACTCTTTAGTGAGCTCAATGAAGACCTTCAAATCAGCACAGTATTTTGCGATAGTCAGAGTGCCATCTTCCGTACAAAATATCAAATGTTTCATGGGAGAACAAAACACATTGATGTTCGGTATCATTTTGTTCGTGATATTATTGCTCGTGGTGATATTATTGTGAGCAAAATTAGTACTCATGAAAATCCTGCAGATATGATGATTAAGTCACTTCCTATAACCAAGTTTGAGCATTGCTTAGACTTGGTTGGTGTTCATTGTTGAAGTTAAACCCTTAAGGGGTTTTATGGAAGAGGTGGAGAACTTGTTCGTTGAGAGTTCGCGATGAAGAACTTATTTATTTAGAATTCGTGTCAAGGTGGAGATTGTTAGAATTAAGTGACCCGAATCCTTATTTAAATAAAATACAATGGTAAAATAAAATAAAAGAAGAATCCCTATAGAACTACACTTCTTTTATTTTATTTTAAATAAGGTTTTTTAAACCTAATTAAACTCTATCTATTGGATATTGATTAGAATAAGGAGTTTCAATCTTACTACACTCCTATTAGAATATGGCTTTACAAGCCTATAAATAGACATAGTCTATTCCTCTTGTAAATTGATTCAAATTCGACATAGTGAATTTTCTTCTCATCTGCCCGTGGTTTTTTTCCCGAAAGGGTTTCAACGTAAAATTTGTGTGTTCTTTATTTTTATTTCTCTTTTCTTTGCGATATATTTGTCATTACCGACGTTATATTTTTTCACACTGGATAAATGCGACTCGTACCTACCAATTGCGCTCTTCTACCGACCTCCAACACTCTCCAATATAAAATGCCAGTTTAGACACGATGACTTTGTAGTCAATCTACACATTCATGCTATACCGCTTAATGGCAAATACGCAATATTCATTGGTCATGAATTTTTGGCCCACAACAACTCCTCACGTTCGGGATATACGACCAATCGATGAGCATGTAGTATATTGGGGTACTCTGGGAACTTGGATGCATGTGCCACATCAGGATCCACGATCGACATATGGGCCCCAGGATCATTGAGTATGACAATGCCTCAACTTGGGTTCTCGATTAAATACGCGTTAACATTTTCATCGTCATTCGCACCTTTGTTGTCAATATCATTCGGGATCTCGTCTAGATTGAAATTACTATAATCTTCAACCTTGTGATCAGAAGGATCATTATTATTATATCCATCATCACCATCCGCATTGGTCTCAATCACCACGAGATGCATTTTTAAATGGGAACCCAAGTTAAGGTTCTCAAACGCAAGTGAAGCATTAAAATCGATGTCGAAACCACGTACAGTAGATCGCCTATCAACAGATGCTCTCTGAAGCTCCGTACACGGATCTTAAACTTCATGCTCTTCACTTAATGGAGTGAAATCTTCAACTGGCTCAACATCAACAAACTCAACAAACAACTAAATTGATTCAATGTGGCCACTTTGATTCTGATAATAAAGTGCAACCATTGTCCCCACGTCTTCATCGTCTACAAGTTCCATCTCAGTGAATTTGATGAGATTTGTCGACAATAAAGTGCAAAAACGGATTTGTTGACAATAAAGTGCAAAAACGTGTTCCATCACTTAAGGGGAAATTTCAGAAAAGCGCGTTGACGAGGATGCGTTTTAACCCGTGTCAACAAAAACATGCTGACGTGGGCGCGTTTTTGCCCGTGCTCGGACTAAGCTTTCAAAAAAGATCTTTTTTTTTAAAAAAATATTATAAAAATAGACCAATATTTTAAAAATTTACGAGAATAAGCCTTTATAAAGACCCAAAGTGGCAGCACCATTTTTTTTTTGGTGCCACCAATTAATGTGAAAATAAAAATTACAAAAAAGATCTTTATATAGACTCAAAGTCTCATTTCCCTTGTTTTCTTATTCAATGTGGGATGTGAGATATGTGTATATGTAGACTAATGAATAGGTTTGCAGCTTGTTCCTAGACAATGTGGGATTCCTTCCTCTTTTAACTAACAACATCAAATTAAAGGCTACACTATATTTTATATTTTTTTTACTTATAGAGTTTAAATTTTTTTACAAAAAATTAATGAGTATAGTAAAATATTAAAAAAATAAATATTTAAAAAAATAGATATCGATTTTTTAAAATTACAAAAAAAAATATATTTGAGTACCAAATACTCACCATTTATTTATTAATCAAATATTCATAACATAAAATAAAATAAATAATAAAAAATTAAAAGTATAACTTCTAAATTGAAATAATGGAAAATTATTTTAAAAATTAGAATTGCATGGATATCAACTTCAAACATTTAAAATTGAATAGAAGATTATTGCATGTACAAGTTTCATATGTGCAATTTGTTCTTTTTTTTAATAGTTCTTTTGTATATGCTAACAATTGTAAAATGCAACAAGATTAAAGGATCTCAAAAGATAATTTTATAAAATATTAATAAAATAAAAAAAATAGAAATTTTTTTGTAAAAAAATTATAAAAGATAGTATAGCCTTTAATCTTATGTTGTTAGTTAAAACAGGAAGGAATCCCATATTGTATAGGAACAAGTTAGTTAAAAGAGGAAGGAATCCCACATTGTATAGGAACAAGTTGCAAACCCATTCACGGCTCTATATATACACACATATCTCACATCCCATATTGCTTAATAAAACAAGAGAAATGAGAGTTTGGGTCTATATAAAGATCTGTTTTGTAAGTTTTATTTCCATATTAATTGGTGGCATCTTAAAATAAAAAAAATGGTGCTGCCACTTTGGGTATTTATAATGACTTATTCTCGTAAATTTTTAAAAAATTGGTCTATTTTTATAATATTTTAAAAAAAGAGTGCGTCCATGTCAGCACGTTTTTACTGACACGGGATAAAGCTCAACGCGTTTTTCTAAAATTTCCCCTTAAAATACTTTCACGTGGATGCGTTTTGAATTTTTTAACCCATTCCAATAAGTAATATTTTAACAGTATGTTTGGTTGGCTGTAATGCTAAGCCATTATAGCTGAATTCTGTGGGCCCAAACGTACATAAGCCATTGTTTGGTTGGCTGTAATGGGCTATTACAGCCCTATTCCATACGGGGTTATTCAAGCCAAAACTGTCGTTTACAATTTAGCACTCTCCCCATGGAATAAGCATTTTCTTCTTTTTTTTCATTCTTCTTCCCATTTCCTTCCAATCTTCTCCCTCTTTTTCATGCTTCTATCCTAACCAACCTTTTGACAAACCCTAACAACCCTCAACAAGGCCTTCAATTAAGAATCGTATGAGGTGGAAACTTGAGAAGAGAAACAATCGGATTGGTTCGATGTGAGCAGTCATCCCTGAGGTAACTCTTCTCCCATTTTGATTTCCTTTTTTTTCTAATTTTTTTTGTTAAATTAGTATAAATAATAGGTTTCTTTTCAGTTTTGAAGATTGATCCTGGTTTTATTTTCATGGTGTTTCTTCTTTTCACTTGTCAGTGTTAAATTAATCCTGCTGGCACAATATAAGACAGTTTTAAATTTTTGCCTCTCTGTTCACCCAGCTTGGTGGTTTTTCTCTCTGTTCACCCTGAAGCTTGTTTTACTAATCGGTATGTTCTTAAGTTTACAATCAAAACTCTTTGATTGCAAGCGTTAAGGGTTTTGGAACTGGTAATTTATTTTTCTCTTTATTATTCATTCGATGCATTGATGGAACTTCAAATAAGCTAATTATATGTGTTGTTTTGCCTTTATTATAGAAATGAGAAGTGTAATTGAGTATGCATTGAATGCCTAATAGAGTACTTATGTACAGTAAAAATTCTTGATTTTTAATCCTTTAAAATGATTGAAGAAATAGAGTTATGAAATGTTTGTAACTACTGGGGGGAGAAAGAAAATTTGTTTGGTAACTATGTAATCTATAAACTAATTGTTTAAGTTGCATATGGCTACACCATTTGTATACTAATTATGCGATCTCAAATTTCTTAACTTTTGGCTTTTGTTGTAGCCTTAAATTTGGGTTGATCCTTTATTGAACTGTCATTGCAACTTGTTCTGCTACTAAGGCTACTTGCAGTTTTCCCTAAACAACATGGTCTGAATAAGCCATCTAGTTCTAGCTTAGGATTGAAATATTACTAGAACCAAACATGATAATATCCTCTGCAAAACATGGATGATAGAGAGGCAATGACCTTCCTTCTATTTTCTTTTGAAGTTATTGATGTAAGGTGGTTTCAGGGAAAACAAATTGGAGGCTAAAACCTGGAGTCAATAAGGTAAAAACGGTGAGAAAGTTAATGTTTCTTAATGGTGAAAATTTTAGGCATGATGGAAAAGATCAATACTAGGAATAGTGGATTACAACTTCTTTTTAGGAGTTGTTTCTCCACAATGAAATATAAGTGATCGAAATCTTATTGTTAGGCATCTGGTTTTTTATGAAAATTAAAATCTTTGGAATATAAGGTTATGGTTTTCCTTTTCATGTGAATGTGTTTATTTAAATAATGTGGTTCTAGGTTTTATTTCCATTAATACTTCTTATGTTGAGAACATATTTTGACAGATACAATAGATCAATTAAGTGCTTGTTTCTATTTTCTCTGTCTCCTATTTCTGTTGCTCACTATATTGTTCTCTCTTCCATCATCTTTCACAATCACTTCCCTTCTTCACCTTCTTCTCCATGACCTGTTCCTAGTTCCCTTTGTGTCCTTATCTTGATTCACCACCCGATATGTAGTTTTAGCACCAGTGTCCCTTCATTTTTTTTTCTTTTTCATTTTTTTAACATGTATTGCATCTGTTAAGTATATTTCCATCCTCCATCAAGCGTGACAACCCATGTTTGTGTTTTATATATCATGTTAACTGTGTAAATATGACACTATAAAATTAGTAAACATATGTTTATTAAATCTATAGTATTTCATGTCATGTCTACCTCCATAAATGCTTTTCCTTTTTAAATCTGACACGTCATCTAGTGGTGTTGATTTTTTTTTTGTCATTGTTGCCATAAGAAAAAGGGAAATTTATGCTAACAATGATGCTAACAACCAAAGCTACTCCTATTGCCTTATCATGCATCTATCGTTGCAGTGGCTGGTGATGAGATTTGGGGCATTCAATTTGGAAGTTATTCAAGCAGCTATAAGAATTGCCAAACAACAGGGTGTCTCTGTTTCGTTGGATTTGGCAAGTTTTGAGGTAATTGTTACGGGTTCATGTTTTGCTAAAGGTTGAATCTAATGTTTAACATGTAAGATAAGCAGTTTACATGCATATTTTGAAAGTGATCATAAATTATTTAGATTTACGGTTGCTATTCTACTTAATGGAGTGCTGGTATTTCATCTCTGAATGGCATCTAACTATTCTTCAATTCACAATTCTCCATTATAAAGTGTGTGACTTTTGGTCAGATGGTTGATCACTGTGATTTGTCAAAGTTTTAAAATTTATAAAAAGAGAATGATCGAACCTGGAAACTAACTATGACAATGATTTGAGGCAAGCGCACCTATCGAACAGTAGTATAGTTAAGGCAAGACCGGGTTGTCGAACCCAAAGGAACTAAAAGTACTAATACTAACTTTCTTTTTATTATCTAGCCTAAAATAAAAGGGAATTTTCGTTTAATCTAAAATTAACTAACAACTAAGCTAAAGACTCTAAGACAAAGAAGAATAAATTTGGGGAAATACTTGTGGGTAAAACCAATTGATTAAGACAATACCCGAGAAAGAATCCACCTAGACTTCACTTGTTATCTAACACTGAACCAGAAGATTTATTCACTTGACTTGATCCGTAGGATTCCCTAAGTTATATTAATACCTCCGTCGAGGCTACTAATGTCTAACCCTAGGTTGATTAATTGAAATCTCTTTCTAATTAAAACCCCTAGAATTGCATTAACTCGATCTATGGACTCCCATATTAGGTTTCACCCTAATCCGGCAAAATCTTGTCACCCTATGTCTAGGCGTGCGATCAACTCCGCTTAATTATGCTAGATCTACTCTTAGGCGGGGACTTTTCTCCTCCACCTAAGCACATCAAACTTGAATTAATATCCTGTAAATATCAAAACAAGAATTAAGAACACATAATTAAGAACAAATCAAGTATTTATCATATAGTTCGTAAAACAATAACAAGATTCATCTTAGGTTTCATCCCCTCAATATATCCGAGGGGTTTAGTTCATAATGATAAAATAAAACATCTCGAAGAAAAGATAAAACAAAACATGAGAAAAACCTAAAACTCCTGAAGGAATTGAAGAGAAGATCCTCTGTCTTGAGTATGACTCGGCTTCTTGAGATGAATCAACTGGCTTTCTTGAGTGAACCCCACAAATCGACCTCTTTGGCCTAGTCACATGCGCCCCAACAAAAGGCCTAGGGTCCTTCCTTTTAGGTCATACTTAGGGTGTTTATATAGGCTTTGGAATGTGTTACTTCGCCTCTAAGTATCCTAATCCGAATAGAATTTCTCTTTGCCACGGCAGGGACACGCCCTTGGCACGGCCGTGTGGTCTTGGGCCCAGGCCGTGTTGATTTTGTTATTTGGCCCATTTGGTCCGTTTTAAGCTCGTTTCTCGTTCTTTTCATTCTCCGGTGCTTTCCTGAGTATAAACCATGAAAACAAAGGATTAAGAGCACCAAATTACACAATTCAAGGCTTAAATCATCCAAAAGCATGCTAAATGTGGGCTTAAAATATGTTACTATTACGGCTTATCAAATACCCCCACACTTAAGCTTTTGCTTGTCCTCAAGCAAAATTCTCAACTCATAATTAAAACAAACTTCCTCAATAATATTCATCGATAGTGTTTCATCATAATTCATAGATAATTCATACATGGATAATTCAACTCAAAGAGTCCTAAAGATTCAAACAATCTAAGTCATACATTTGTAGCATAAAACATAGGTGTTTCCCCTTATCTAAATAATTACCCCTGATTCAAAATCAACAAGTATTGACATCCTCGCAAAAGATTCACTCAAATCACTCGAGGTGTTTAAGGTTTAAGAAAAAGCACTCATAAGTCAAACATGAAAAGTTAATCCCATAGGCTTGCATGAAAATCAAATCTACACCACTATAATATGAGATGATACACAAATCAAAAGGTCTTTTATGGGTTGCAACGGGGCTTGGGTTAAAGGTGTGGATAAAGGCTGAATTAGAAAGTTAGTATCGAGACTGAATTGACAAATTACCTAACTAGAAAGTTGTACTAATACTGAATAATTACATCACGAAAACTTAATACTAATAACATGAGCTTCTTCTAAAGATAATGAAATTAACAGTTTAAGCTCAAATAACATAGAACGAATAATGAATATACTTCGGTTTTTTTTTTTAAAAACAAATCAAATACATAATAAAGGATAAATTTAGCTACTGAAATAAAGATCATAATTAGGCAACTAATCATATTAAATCTCGATATAAGGGTAGTCAAAAGGAATGGTGATAACAAATACAAGATGGGTTTTGGGTTAATATTAGTGGGTGAGTCAATAAATGGATTGTTAAGATCAAAGGGGTTCACTAGGGGTTAATTGTAAAGGTAGGCTTTTAGTGGAGTAAGTGGGTTAAAACCTAGGTGCCTTTATCATCTTAGTATATCACATCAAAGGTGTGGTCTCGACATGTATAATCGAAGTAAGATCTAGAATAACAAATCAATGTTGACACACTCATAATCAATAAAGTGAGCATGAAAAAGAATATATGCTCTAAAAGGCTCAAAATCTCACAAAAAATTATGGCTTTTTGACATCAACCTTGTAAATTTCAAACTTCAAAGTAATATTCAAATTTAGGTAGACAACCTAAAAAAAATTAATTTCTGAAAAATAGACTTATCATGCTTGATTCTCTATTATCTTAAAGTTTAAATCATCAATGTACAATTAACTATGACTTAATCCAAAACATATTAATGAAATCATAAATCACAGGAAATTTCATTCTAATTAGTAATATGAGAAAATTACTCAAGACAAAGATATAATTCAGGGATTTGAGAATAATGCAAAAAGTTAGGCACTTTTAAGATTCACCCCCCACACTTAAGATGTACATTGCCCTCAATGTACGAAGATAGATAAAAACATTATAGTAAGAAGATCAAAAGATAGGGATAGAAGTAAAACTTCCTGAATTTTGGATGGATTCATTGAGAGTGAGGCTTGTAGGTATTTGATTTGGAGGTGAAAGATAAGTTGGAGGAGGCGTCTTTGGTGGTGGTGTGGTGGCCGCCAACAATTTCTGCGCTAGATGAAGAAATTGGGTAACTCGTGAAGAATTAGCCAGGAAATAATAAGGATAATTCAAATTATACTAATTATACTATTTAAAGGAAAGAAAAATAAAAGGAAAGAGTGTAAAAAGTGAAATAAAACTAAAAGAAAAGATTTAATGGACTGAAAAGTCCTTATTGTTGGATGGTTCGCGAGGTGGGTGTGACGATGAAATGTGAAGGTGCTGCCATATCTAGTGGAGGTTGGTGCTGTTCGTTAACAGCCCCTTGAACCTAAATTAAAGAAATCAAAATATAGTAATATAAATTTAAAGACGAGAAGGATAAAAGAAAAGAAATTAAAAGCTAAAATAAGAGAAAAAGAAAAATATAAATGGACTCAAAGGTCCCACGGGCGTGTGCACGCCCGTGTAGATTTCTCAGTTTTGACCATGGCCGAATCGCACGACCGTGGCATTTTATCGCAGCCCGTGTTTTGGGATAAGTTTTGTCCTATTCCACACAGCCACGGCCACGCCCGTGTGCAAGGCCGTGTCGTAGGGAAACCTGTGCTTAAAAATTTGGTTAGTTTTTAGTTAGATGCTAAAATTCAAAAATATGAACGTTAGTGGGGTTAGTGCTCGGGTTGCCTCCCGAGAAGCGCTCGTTTATAGTCTTAAGCTAGACTTACCTCTCATTTGCATAATCAGGGTGGTTTGAAGAGTTGAACATCCTCTCTCATGCTATCAGTTCTACTATCATGATAAAGTTTAAGTCGAGTAGTGTTTACTTTAAAAGTGCCGAAAATAGGATTACTTACCTCGACCGTTCCGTATGGGAAGACATTGATTACCTTAAAAGAGATTTCTTTGTTTGTATTAGGGTCGGGAGGAACAATTCGAGGATATTTCTTATCTAACAATACCTGATCTCCTATTTTGAATTTGTCTGTCCCATAGAGTGGCTTTGGTTCTGCTTCGTGTATCCCTAGTTTTTCCTTGAAATGCGTCTTCCACTCATCTAGTTCATTAATATGAAGCCTTCGTTCCTCCTGAGTTATTTCTTTGTTGGCATGAGATATAGGATCTGGCTCAGTTGTGTTGTTCCGTGGTGCTTCCTGAAAAGAAGGTTTAACAGATTGGTTATCAATTGAATTTACTTTCTCACCTCTATCACTTGATGTCCTGGTTGAGTCGAGAGCACAAGACCCGATTAATTCGTCACCTACACAGAGTATGAGTTCTCCTGTACCAACATCAATTTTAGTTCTGGCAGTTGCTAAAAAGGGTCTTCCTAAAATTAAGGGGATACTATTGTCCTCATCTATGTCTAAAACTACAAAGTCTACTGGGAACACGAATTTATCAATCTTTACGAGAACATCTTCGATTATACCCCTAGGAGTTCGAATAGTCTTATCAGTTAATTGAATGCTCATCCTAGTTTGTTTGGGTTTCCCTAGACCTAGTTGTTTAAACATTTTATAAGGCATAACATTTATACTTGCCCCTAAATCAGCTAAAGCGTTACCAATAGATAAACTACCAATTAAACATGGAATTGTAAAACTCCCCGGATCTTTTAATTTTCGTGGTAGTTTATTTTGTAGAATTGCTGAGCACATTGTGTTTAGCTCCACATGCGACGCCTCGCCTAACCTCCGTTTGTTTGTTAGAAGCTCTTTTAAAAAATTCCTCAAATCTGGCATCTGCGAGAGAGCTTCAAGAAAGGGTAAGTTAGTATGTAATTTCTTTAAAAGTTTAAGAAACTTACCAAATTGTTTCTCTGTGTTATCTTTCTTTGTTGCTTCGGGATATGGTATGCGAGGTTGGTACTCTTTAATTACTGGTTTTGGCTTATCGTGGCTTACCTCAACCTTACCTTCCTCTACCACATCCTCTTGCCTTAATTTGGGTTCATCTAACCCTTTACTATCATGAGCAGTTATGGCTTGAAGTTGCTCCTTTGGGTTAGTTTCAGTGTTGCTTGGCAATCTACCTTGTGGCCGTTTTGACATGATCATGGTAAGTTGACTTACCTGATTCTTGATCTCTTGAATCGATGTTTGTTGACTTTCAAGTGTTGTCTCAGCTTTTTGAAGACGGGTTTCTGAGACTACTATGAATTTTGTCAGCATCTCCTCAAGGTTTGGCTTCTTTTCCTGTGGGTAGGGCTGATTTTGAAAATTTAGAGGGGGTTGTTGTCTTTGATTTCCTTGACCACCCCATGAAAAATTGGGGTGGTTCCTCCAACCTGGATTATAAGTATTACTATAAGGGTTATTGTTAGATCTAAAGTTGTTACCCATATAGTTCATCTGTTCGCTCTCTGTGCCCGGATGGTAGGGTGGGTACTCAGAATTCACCACGCCTCCACTTGCTTCGCACTGCATGACCGGATGTACCTGCGAAGAACCCAAACCATCAATCTTTTTATTTAACACCTCTATCTGATTTGATAGCATGGTTACTGCGTCGAGGTTGAAAACTCCGTTTGCTTTTGTTGGCCTTATCCTTGTAACTTGCCACTGGTAGTTATTCAGTAACATCTCTTCTATAAACTCGTAGGCCACTTCAAGAGTTTTGTTATTCAAAGTTCCACCGGCGGCTGAATCGATTAATTGCCTTGTTGAGGGGTTCACACTGTTGTAAAAAGTTTGGACCTATAGCCACAAGGGTAATCCATAGTGTGGGCACCTTCTCAACAAATCCTTGTATCTCTCCCATGTATCGTAAAGTGTCTCTAAATCCATCTGCACAAAAGAAGAGATATCATTCCTTAGCTTGGCCATTTTGGCCGGCGGAAAATATTTCAATAAAAATTTTTCAGTCATTTGATCCCAGGTAGTGATTGACCCTCGTGGAAGAGAATGCAACCACTATTTGGCTTTATTCCTCAAAGAGAAGGGAAATAACCGAAGATGGATGGCATCGTCAGTAACGCCATTTATTTTGAAGGTATCACAGAATTCTAGAAAATTTGCTAAATGTGTGTTAGGATCCTCATCCTGCAAACCATCAAACTGAACAAACTATTGTATCATCTGTATAGTGTTAGGTTTCAATTCGAAATTATTTGCAGCAATAGTAGGTCTAACAATACTTGACTCAGTTTCTGTTAAATTAGGTTTAGCATAATCATACATAGTTCGAGGAGCATGATTTTCGGCCATCTCTGGAGGTGGCAGATTGTTCTCAGCCATCTCTTCGGTGGTATTAAATTCGTCTTCTTGCTCTTCTTGTATGTAGTTTAGGCTTCGCCTTATCTCTCTACGATTTCTGCGAGCGGTACCTTCAATATCACTGTCGTAAAGTAGGGGTCCTTTCGGGTTCCTTCTAGTCATAAACTAGAGGTACCTGCAAGGAACAAATAAAAGAAGAAAAATTAGCAAAGTTAAAAACAAAATAAAAGTAAATTGCAAAAATAAAAAATGGCTAAAATAATAAAAATTAAGCGTTCTTAATATTTTAGTTCCCTGGCAACGGTGCCAAAAACTTGATCGCTGTGATTTGTCAAAGTTTTAAAATTTATAAAAAGAGAATGATTGAACCTGGAAACTAACTATGACAACGATTTGAGGCAAGCACACCTATCGAACAGTAGTATAGTTAAAGCAAGACCGGATTGTTGAACCCAAAGGAACTAAAAGTACTAATACTAACTTTCTTTTTATTATCTAGCCTAAAATAAAGGGAATTGTCGTTTAATCTAAAATTAACTAACTACTAAGCTAAAGACTCTAAGACAAAGAAGAATGAATTTGGGGAAATACTTGTGGGTAAAACCAATTGATTAAGACAATACCCGAGGAAGAATCCACCTAGACTTCACTTGTTATCTAACACTGAACTAGACGATTTATTCACTTGACTTGATCCGTAGGATTCCCTAAGTTATATTAATACCTCCGTCGAGGCTACTAATGTCTAACCCTAGGTTGATTAATTGAAATCTCTTTCTAATTAAAACCCCTAGAATTGCATTAACTCGATCTATGGACTCCCATATTAGGTTTCACCCTAATCCGACAAAATCTTGTCACCCTATGTCTAGGCGTGCGATCAACTCCGCTTAATTATGCTAGATCTACTCTTAGGCAGGGACTTTTTCTCCTCCACCTAAGCACATCAAACTTGAATTAATATCCCAAAAATATCAAAACAAGAATTAAGAACACATAATTAAGAACAAATCAAGTATTTATCATATAGTTCAGAAAACAATAACAAGATTCATCTTAGGTTTCATCCCCTTCAGGTATCTGAGGGGTTTAGTTCATAATGATAAAATAAAACATCTCAGAAGAAAAGATAAAACAAAACATAAGAAAAACCCTAAAACTCCCTGAAGGAATTGAAGAGAAGATCCTCTGTCTTGAGTATGACTCCGGCTTCTTGAGATGAATCAACTGGCTTTCTTCGAGTGAACCCCACAAATCTGACCTCTTTGGCCTAGCTGTACGCCCCCTAACAAAAGGCCTAGGGTCCCCCTTTTAGGTCATACTTAGGGTGTTTATATAGGCTTTGGAATGTGTTACTTCGCCTCTAAGTATCCTAATCCGAATAGAATTTCTCTTTGCCACGGCAGGGACACGCCCTTGGCACACGCCCGTGTAAGTCGTGGCCAGGCCGTGTTCGAGTCCATTAATGAGGCACGGCCGTGTGGTCTTGGGCCCAGGCCGTGTCGATTTTGTGATTTGGCCCATTTGGTCCGTTTTAAGCCCGTTTCTCGTTCTTTTCATTCTCCGGTGCTTTCCTGAGTATAAACCATGAAAACAAAGGATTAAGAGCACCAAATTACACAATTCAAGGCTTAAATCATCCAAAAGCATGCTAAATGTGGGCTTAAAATATGTTACTATTACGGCTTATCAATGGTGCGGAATTTTAGAGTACCTCTTCAACAGTTACTGGAGTCAGGGGATATTGATCTCTGCTTTGCCAATTATTTTATTGTCAGCTACAGTTTTTGTTGGAAGAGTTTTTCTAAAGTGCCATATTATATTGAGATATTTCTGATTTATCCATATATTTTTTTTAAAAATATGAATATATAAATTATATTATTTTAAAATATTTTATTTATCAAAACAATTTATCATTATTACTTTTAATTACTTTTAATTTTTTAATAATAATTAAAAAGGTTTTGGACTAAAATTATTGGGATGATTTATAAAATAAACAATTAAAATATTTAAAACACACTTTTCTAGATCAAACCTATATTTTTTATGAATTAAGACAATGGCTGTCTTGTTATTTTATGAATTAAACAAGTAAAGTGGGGATAAACACACAATGGTTGGCTAAGAATCTCCTCTTTGTTTTATGAATTAAGACAATGGTTGTCTTGTTATATACGTCACCTCCCTCCACCCAAATCCACTATCCCAATATGTGCTTTAGTAATAAATTATGTGAATATATCTTATGGAATTATTCATAATCTTTTTTCACTCTTAAATACAAAGGTAAACATACTCTATGCAATTCACGTTCTCCTACAATCTAGACAATCCACATTCTCTTACTCTTGCAACAATATAAATGCTAATCAAACTACAACTCAATTGACACATAGTTGAGGGAGGAGGGCAAGGAAAATAATTGAAATACAAACAACACAAAAAACGGATAAAAACATAAAACAAGTGCATTGTAGGATAAAGTAGTGAATTTATTTTGTATTTTTTTTAAAGATATGTATTGTTCATTTTTCTTAATATGTATTTTTTTAAAAGATTTTAAATAGACCCTTATATTTAGTTGTAATTTCTATTTTGTGCTTTGTAAAGATTCTTAATATGTATTGTTCATTTTTCTTTGATAGTTTGTTATTGCTTCCTCTTCTTATTTGGCTTGTTTGATTGCTTCCTCCACCTAGAGTTGAGCATCTTGTATTCACTGAATCACTGTAAGCTCTTTGACAATTAAATTCTTTGATTTAATTTTACTGTTATTGAAATTAGTATTGGAGAAGTGTGACCATTTTACTACGATTTGAAGATATGTAACACTTTAATATCTTGCAGTAACGGCTCGTCTGCCTTTAATAGTACAAAGTGAGAGGCGTAAAAGAATTGGTCTTGCTATTACAATATGGTTGCAAATGTGTACAGCTGCGAGTTGGTTCTTAGTTACATTGGGTGCCATCCATAGCCTACATACTTATAGACCAAGGATTAGATCCTATATTTTAGATTTTTATGCAAAACGAGATTATGTGAAAAGACTTGTATATGCTAGTGGCGAGACCTGTATTGAACAAGTTAGGATGAATAGAATTACCTTTTTTAAACTATGTGAGATGTTACAAACTTTAGGGGGATTGAAGTCGCCAAGGAACATGCTTGTTGATGAGCAAGTGGCAATGTTTTTACATATCATTTCTCATCACCTTAAAAATTGAGTTATCAAGCATCACTTTAATAGGTTCGAGAAAACCGTTAGCAGATCATTTCACAATGTTTTAAATGTTGTCATACGCTTACAAGATGTGTTATTTAAAAAGGCAGAGCCAATTACAGCTAATTCTACAGACCCAAGGTGGAAATGGTTCAAGGTATTGGAATGAGTTCTATATATAGCTCGTACATAATTTAGTCCATTTAGATTTAAATATAGTATCCTAACTCGAGGTTTTATACATGTGATGTAGAATTGCTTATGTGCTTTAGGTGGAACCCACATTAAGATTAGGGTTCCAACAGTTGATAAACCTAGATATCGAACGCGAAAAGGTGACATAGCAACAAATATGTTAGGTGTTTGTACACCTGATATGCAATTTGTTTATGTTCTTCCTGGTTGGGAAGGTTCTATTGCTGATGGACGAGTTCTTCAAGATGCCATTAGTAGGAGACATAGACTAAAAGTTCCTCATGGTAAAGTGCAAAATTAGAGGAATTTGAATTAATTTTTAAGATCATACTTTTTTGGGAAATTAACCATGATAAATAGTTTCTTTTTATAGGTTGTTATTATTTAGTTGATGCTGGAAAATTGTGAGGGATTTCTTGTGCCTTTTAGAGGACAAAGATATCATTTGAATGAGTGGCGTCAGGGTTACCAACCAAGTACTCCGGAAGAATTTTTCAATATGAAACATGCTTCAGCGCGTAATGTTATTGAAAGATGTTTTGGGTTATTAAAACTTAGATGGGGAATACTTAGGAGTCCATCATTCTATCCTGTGAGGGTGCACAATAGAATCATTATTGCATGTTGTTTGCTCCATAATTTTATTCGAACTTATATGAGTCTTGATCCTATTGAAGCGGAGTTGGGAGAAGGATTACCTAGTAATGTGATAGATGACGATGAACCGAATATCGTAAATATTCATCCATCAGATGCATGGGCTACTTGGAGGATGGAACTAGCCAACCAAATGTTCAATGAATGGCAAGCATCTAGAAATTAGTTAGGTTTAGGGTAAAAATAGTAAACATTAAGTTGTTTATGTTTTTTCATGTATCTAGTTTATGAAACTTTGGTGGTGGTTGAATTGTTTTTTTGTATTGTACTAGACTTGTTGAATGATAATTTATTTTCTTTTGATTCATCATGTGTTATAATTTTATAAAGTGTTGACCTTTTGATGCATAATATTGAACTTAATTTTAATTTGCGTTTTTTCTTAAGATAGTTATGTCAGGTTTTTCACAATCAAGTGTTTCTTCCCAAAATTCTCGAGGAACCAAAAAGAAATAGGTTCCAGAAGAAGATGCTGCGTTGGTTGCTTGTATGGTCGACCTACACAATGTTGGAACCTTTAATGCAGATACGGAATTCAAAGCCGGTTATTTAAATGAGTTGGAAAAAATGTTAGAAAAAGTTTTACCCAATGCCATGTTGAAGGCTAAACCTAATCTTAAATCGAGGATTAGGACATTGAAAAGGAATTGGTCAATCGTTTATGACATGCTTAGTGGAAAAAATAATAGCGGCTTTGGTTGGGATGAGCATAGGCAGCTTGTTGTTGCTGAAGATGCGGTGTGGAACTTATATATAAATGTAAGAATTATTTCAAGTCTTTATTATCTTATTTTGACCAAACTTATATCTAATATGAATTCCTCATTTTTATAGAGTCATAAAGAAGCCGCTCAATTCAAACATCGTAGTTTCCCTTATTATGACCAACTTACTACCATCTACGCAAAAGATCGAGCCACTAGGAAATATGCTCAAACAGCCGCTGATATTATTGAAGAAATAGATGTTGATGATGTAGCTACTACAAATACTCATGAAGAAAGAAACGATTTCCATGGATGCTGTAATAGCCCAATTTTACCCGGGCCCAGTGCCAAAACCAATAAATAAACCCAACAACAAATAAAAAAAAAGTCCAAAATTAACAAGTTTTTTACAAGGCCCAAAAAAACAGACCCAATACACAACCCAACTAAACCCTAGCCCAAATCAGCCCAAAAAAATTAAAACAAATCAGAAAAAGAAAAAAAGAAAAACCCTAGCTAGGTCAGCCCTAGCCGCCGCCGCCGCTCCTCCACACGCGCGCCACCACCGTTGGCTTCCATACCTCTACGTCAGCACCTCCGTACTTGTAAAAGGACAAACGAACAGCACAAAAATATTGTATATTTTTTATTTTTCTTCAAAAATTCGGCTATAAATGTGACAGTCCGATTTAGACCCTAATCGGAACGGTGGTTTGGGAACACGAATCTGAGTCAGAAAAATATTTTAAAATTAT
Organism: Gossypium sturtianum; assembly: GCA_025698515.1. NCBI lineage: Eukaryota > Viridiplantae > Streptophyta > Magnoliopsida > Malvales > Malvaceae > Gossypium > Gossypium sturtianum. The sequence continues at coordinate 39,645,217 of CM046949.1, forward strand.
TTTTGGTGTTTATAATATGTGAATTTGTGTGTATTAAATTTTCGTTTTAAAATTTTATCGTTTGGATATCCGATTAAATAAAAAGGGCTTAATCGCGTAAAGTGAAAATTAGGTGGTTGTTTGGAAAAGGGGCTAAATTGATGTTGTCTTTTATAAAGGAAGTACCAAAGTTGTAATAAGCCCATTTTGAAATGTAGTGGACGGCAATGGTCTTAAATGACCTTAGTTAGTAAAATTTTTATATTATTTAATAAAGGTTAATTTTGTAAATGTATAAAACATTATTATTTCATAAAACATAAAATAATGTCCACTTTGTTCATCTTTGTTCTTTTAACCGAAACTACACAAAAGAAAAGGAAGAAAAATTCTCCCTAAGGTTCGGCCATAATTAAGCTTGAATCAATGTTAGTTTGTTTTCGGTTTTTGAAAATTTTTACGTTTTTGAGATCATTGCTTCGAGTACTACAAAGCCCATGTCTTAATTTTAGAAATTTATGAATATTTTGTGATATGCCATTGATGAATATATGTGTTTTGTGATGTTTAATGATGAAATATTAAAGATATGTTTTAGATTAACATATTTTGTATTGGAGTGTTTAATGATTTTAAGTAATTAGGACTAAATTGCAAAAATAATAAATTGAGGGACTAAAATGTGGAATAAATGAAATGTATGGACTTGTATGAGTGTAAGGAACATTCGGCCTAAGCATAGTGTAGTCAAATTTTGAATATTTTGTGTTTTGTGCAATATGGACTAAATTGTGAAAATGTGAAATATTAGGGGTAAAAATGTAATTTTCCCATTTATGTGTTATTGGAATAAATTGAATGAAAATATGTTTGAATGAGCTTAATTTGAATATGTTTAGATCAAGAACCAAGGAAAATATATTTGGATCGGGGAAAAATAAAAATAGTTGAATAGCCAATTACATCGTTCGTCGATATCCGAGGTAAGTTTTTAAGCAATTAAACATTGTTAATTTTGAATGTAACTTAGTAATATGTTGAATTGAACTTATGGAATTATTATTAAGCTAGCCGAATGTAAATGAGCATAAAAAAAAATGTGTTTGAGTTTATATTGATTGAGATATAACATTTGAAAGTTCGTATGAATTACGTGGAATATTTGAAATATTCGATATATGAAATGTGTATGAGACAGCTTTATAGTATTGCAATTCGGGCTTTGGGCCTAGCAAGCCTTGTGCTGGTGAATTAAATCGGGCTTTTTTCCTAGCAGGCTTATTGCCGATGTATATAATCAGACTTTGGGTCTAGCAGGCTTTGTGCCGGTGAAAGATATCGGGCTTTACGCCTAGCAGGCTTTGTGCCGGTGAATTATTATTATAAGTTTATGCCTAAAAGATTTATGCTGAGGTGGTAATTAAATACGTTAAATGAGCTCAATGATAAGGTATGTGTTAACTTATTGTTTACTTGAGATAAGGTAAATTAGTATCTTGATATTAGTTACTAATTATGTGTGGTATAAATGAAGATTTCATGTGAATTTTAGTAAGTGTATTCGGCCTTGTAAATAAATAATATGAATATTTTGGAATTTATTTTTGGATATGGGCATATATGTGTTCATGTATATTCGACCATTTAAGTGGTATATGTACATGATGTGGTATTATAGTTCTTGAGTTTATATAAATGCGTATGTGTATGTTTGATCATATAAAGACATTTAGTTTTGAAAGTTGATTAATATTAGGTCATATTGATTAAATGAGCATTCCGCCAAGGTAAATTTTGTGAGTAAAAATGTGTTATTTATCTCATTTGTAGATTTGAGGTTAAGATTGATAATGATAATGAAATTTGGATTGGCTTAAAATGAGTTGATTATATCATTGGGATGTTTATTTTCTTATGACTTACTAAGCTATTATAGCTTACTCTGTGTTTCCATGTTCATTCTGTTTTATAGATTTTGGATTCAAGTTACAAGCCCAGGGATCGTCAGCAAAGTCTATCACACTATCAACCGTCTTCGGTATTTTATAAGTTACATTTTGGAACTATGGCATGTATAGGTTGAATTGTGTTTTAATGTGATGAATCTTGGTTTTGTATAAAAGTCATGCGAAAATGGCTTATTTAAAAGTTCAAATTTGGTTTTGGTTTGATCATAGCATAAGTCCACTTTAGTTATGGTGATATGTGACGTGAATGAATGATATTTGTGATGTTTATTTTGTATGTATAAGTTGGTTGGTGTTTTTGGTTATATGTTAAAATGAGATAAATAATATGGTTGTTCAATGGTTCGGCATTTAAACACATGTTCATGAGATTTATGGTTGTATATATCTATGTGATTTTGGTTTGGGCATATGTCAAGAACGTATCCGAATATATGAAGTATGTATAGTTGCTATGTGTTTTAGCATTATGATATATGATATTTGTTAATTACGCTTAAGTAGATCATGTGTTAGTTAGGTAAGAATCAGAACATATGCATGATGAGTATTCAATGTTCATTTATGGACTAATTAATGATATGAATGACATTTGATTTGGCTATCATAGTAATTTAATTAAGTTGGGTATTATATTTATATGGGAGAATTGAATTGATGAAAAAGAATATGTGTACCTAACATTTGGTTTTAACATGTTAGTTGAATATTTATAAGTTGTTATATATATATATTGTATGATTTTTGAGATATGATTTGTATATGCATTATTTTATTATTATTATTAATGTATGTGTGAATTTGATCAGTCATTTACTCCGTCTTCATATATTTTAATATGACCTATGTGAATATGTGTATTGTTCGGAAGCTGTGATGTGTTCAGTAATGCCTCGTAACCTTATTCCGGCGATGGATAAGGGTTAGGGGTGTTACAATAAAACCGAAAGATAAACCATTGTATTTTTTTTTGGAGACGGAATCAATACAAAAAATAGATTAAAGGTTTAAAGGTGATTTTTTTTTTTCAAGTTCTTATTTTTCTTTTTTTCTTTTTTATACAAATAATAAAAAGGAAAAGGGGAGAAGAAAACTTACCGGGTTCGGGATTTCGACACCGTGAAACCGAGGAAGTCACCTCCAAGGATAGGTGGCTAGAAACCGAAAGGTTTCTTGGGTTTTCGGGCGTTTTCGTTAACATTTTGGGGTTTTGGTGTCGGATTTGGGCTCGAGGTCGCGAAATACTAAAAGGGGTCCCTTTTAGATTTTTCCACCACCGTGACTTCGCGGGCGCTATCGCTGGCGCGATCGGGCGGTCGCCACACGGTGGTCCGGCGGCCGAGCATGGCCGCCATAAGAGGCTGGTTGAGAGAATATGGGAGAGCTTTTTCATTTTTTTAAAAAAGCGGGGGATGAAATGATTTTTTTGAAAAAATTTGGCTTAAATAGGGTTCCAAAACGACGTCGTTTTAGCCTATTTCCCCAGGACATCAAAACGGCGTCGTTTAGACTCGACCACACGACCCGACCCGCTTAGGGGATCCGCGTGTTTTTAACAATTGGGTTATTTACCCTTTCAGTCCTTCCACCTTTTTTATTTGTTTTAATTTAATCCTTTGGCTATTTTTTTCTTATTTTTAAATTTGTCCGCAAAATTTGTTTCATGTTTCAATTTAGTCCCTGGCCCATTGATGTGCTGGAAGTGGACACGTGTCTAGGGATTGGGCTTTTTGCCCATTTAGTCCTCGCGTGTTTTCGCGCTTGTCATTTTAGTCCCTGTTCGCCTTTTTTTATTTTAATTTGTTGCGATTTTAGCCCCCTAATTTTATTTTGATTTCAATTCAATCCTTAGTTACTTAATTTCAATTTCTTTTCATATTTCTTATTTTATTTATTTATTTACTTATGTATCTATTTATAACTTCTTGTTTTATTAAATTTTAAAATTATTTTTTATCGAATATTTATTTTATTTTTTTTGCCGTTATTTTTATCAGTATTAGTATTTTTATTTTTATTACTATTATCATTATTATTATTTTTAAACATTATTACTATTATTTTTAATATTACTATTACTATTATTATATTTATTATTATTATTATTACTTTCCTTATTATTATCATTATTATTATTTTTTTAAATTGTTTTACCTAATATTCATTCGTTTATTTATTTATTTTTTCACTATTAAATTTTTAATTATTTCTTTTTAGTTTTCATTTATTTATTATTTACTCACCCTTTTTTTATATAATTAGTTTGTGTTATTTTTATTTTTTATTTATTCAATTATTTTTTTATTTTTATTTATCTTATTTTTATTTTTATGATTACCCTTATTATTGTCATTTACATTAATGTATTTATTATTAGCCTGTTATGTATATTAGTACCGTAGTTCATTTTCTATAAAATCGCGTTACATTAACATTTGTCCGATACAAAATTTTTTATTAAACACTTTTTTTTTGTAATTTGAGACTCGAGAAATTGTACTCTAACTTACTGGGTTTCGATTTTTCTCGTCGAGCCTAAAGAACCAATTATCTTTTTTTAAAATCAAGCGTATAAGTTAAATAAAAACTTATTCTCGGGAATTCAAAAATGTTGTGTCCTAACTCACTGGATGTGACATTTTGTTATCTCGAGGTAAGGATTTCTAAAAACAAAGGCAATATTCTGTATTTGGAATTTTGAGAAATTGTGCCCTAACTTACTGGGTTCCGATTTTCATTTGACCCAAATAACCGAATATCCTTTTTAAACTTAAATGCATGAGTTTTAAAAGTCAAAAGACAAGCTTAATTTCGAGGATTTAAAAGGTCGTATCCTAACTCACTAGGCATGACATTTTACTCCTTCGAAATAAGAGGGTCTTAGCCTCTAATTTAATTTATTCAAGTTTTCTTTTAAACAAAGAGGATCGTATTTTAAAATTTTTTCAAATTTTCGACATTAAGACGTTAATCAATCAATTCGGTACCAATTTTGGGCGTTACGAGGGTGCTAATCCTTCCTCGTGCGTAACCGACTCTAGAACCCGTTTTCTCGAATTTTGTAGGCCAAAAATCATGGTTTTAATAAATCAAAATGTTTTAATGATCAATCTCAAGGTGATCCGATCACACCTCGAAAAAGGATTGGTGGCGACTCCAATTTCGCTTTCAAAGTCGACCCCGTTTTTCAACGACAAAAATGGTTTCGACAGCTTGGCGACTCCACTGGGGAACAATAAGAGAGTCAAGCCGTAAAATTGATTATTTTCTATCTTGTTGTTGAAAAATTGAAAATCTGATTTGAAAAATTTCGATCCTTTTATTGCATTTGTTTGTGTTATTTCATATGATTGCTGTGGTTTGAGTCTCGTAGAATATTTTCGCATCATATTGCATAAGGATCGTTTGGTCTTACCTCTTTTAAGTGGGAGTGAGAAGCTACTCCTTCGTGAGGTTTTCACCTCCGTGCAGGATAGTGGATCGCTTTCGGGATACATCCGTACCTATGTCTTCGTGAGATTTTCATCTCCGTGCAGCCATAGGGAAATGTATTCCCCTGAACTGAACTCGGTCCATATGAGCCTATAATGGGTGAGGATCGAGGAATCTGCTGGTTCGGGTACCTCAACTTTAGAACCAAATCGCATGTAGAAGACCCTAGGAGCCCACCCTAGATAGTACTACGCCAAACCCTAGCAGTTACCCAGGTAGGTGCTTGATTCTCTTTCAGTGTTTTGGAGTTTTGTTTTTGTATATTGTACTGACTTATTCTGTTTTTGCTATGTTTGCATGTTATTTCATATTCGAAAGGGTGTCAATTCACGTTCGATTACTAAATTAGAGAGCTTGTCATGGAGAACGAATTTCTTGATAAAGTGAAAGATAATGCGGCTGGCCGTATATTTGTAATCCGTTTTATGTAAAGAATTTTGTTTTCTAGTAAAGTTTTCTAAATGAAATTGAATCAGAATCGACGCCTCTTTTTGCATTAATGCATTAGCATTGCATTGCATCATGTACAATAAAACTCATAAAAGACTCTAATTGGTTAAAATCATTTTAAAGTTAATCTGGAAACCAATAAAAACTTACCAACCAAACATCATTACTGTACCCGAGCAAAGACAAAAGACATGGATCAAACAACTCCAAAAAGAGATGCAAAATCAACTACAATTACGAATGCAAGAGCAACTGGCTGAAATCCAGCAAGACATGATGGACCGAATGTTGGAGTCCCAAAGAAATATGATGACTCAGTTGACCCAACTGCTGACTGGAGGAATAGATAAAGGAAAGGGCCCCACGGTTAATACTGGAGAAGGTAACGAGGAACCTCTCTATCCTCCGGGTTTTACTCCAACAAATACACAGACACAACCTGAGGTGTATCCGTGAGGGGTACCCATCACTATCGGACCCCAACAATCTCAAACCGGTACCTCGGCACCAATGAACTGCTCAACGGGTTCAGGTTCCAATCCGGGGAACAATCCCATCAATCTTGTAGTTCCTGATCTAGATAAAATGGAAAACATAGAAAAAGTAAGGGTGGAACTGCCAAAATAACTCGAAGATCGGTACAGGTGGTTAGAGAAAAAACTCAGAGCAATGGAGAATGTTGATTATCATGGCGGGGTTGACGCTAAGGATCTAAGTTTAGTCCCAGATCTAGTACTCTCGCCGAAATTCAAGACTCCAGAATTTGAAAAGTATAATGGGACTAGTTGTCCTGAAGCTCACATCACGATGTTCTGTCGAAGGATGACAGGGTATGTTAATAATGACCAACTATTAATCCATTGCTTCCAAGATAGCCTGATTGGGTTGGCTGCCAAATGGTACAATCAGCTGAGCCGTGCCAAAATCCACTCGTGGAAGGACTTAACACAGGCTTTCATGAAGCAATATAGTCATGTAACAGACATGACACCTGAAAGAGTTACACTGCAGAATATGGAAAAGAAGCAAAGTGAGAGCTTTAGACAATATGCCCAGAGATGGAGAGAGGTGGCAACGCAAGTCCAGCCACCTCTTCTGGAAAAAAAAAATGACGATGCTTTTCATCAATACTCTGAAAGCCCCGTTCATTAACCATATGTTGGGAAGCGCTACCATGAGCTTCTCAGATATAGTAATGTCTGGCGAGATGATTGAAAACGCTGTAAGGAGTGGGAAGATAGACGTAAGGGAAAGTCTTAAAAGGTCAACCCCGAAGGAAAATGACAATGAAGTGGATAACGTGAGCATGTTTAGTAAAGGGTATCCCAAACCAATCACTATGGGCAGTAGAGGTCGTAACCACCAGCCTATCAAGGCCCTTCAAGGCAAGAATCCAACTCGAGGTCGAACTCGGAAAAACTCCAGATTCACTCCCATCCCCATGACGTATAGGGAGTTATACCAAAATCTATTTGACGCCCATGTGGTATCTCTGTTCTACTCAGAACCTATGCAGCCTCCATTTCCCAAATGGTACGACGCGAACTGTAATAGTCTGGAATAGACCCCAGTCGAAATAGTGATTTTGGGACCACAATTCTGAGTCAGTAAATAATTTAATATTATTTTCTGTGCCGTTGGTATGTGGCTAAGCATGTGTTAAATTTTCGTAAGCTAATTTGTCTGTCTGTATGTTTAATTTGATAAAAGGATTAAATTGCATTGAATGCAAAATGTGTATGCTTTATGAAAAGTACCTATTTGTGATGGCTTTTAATAGGTGAAGGCCTTATATGGCAATTTAACCATTTTTTAAGATAGTGGTTGGTTGATGGATGATTTTGGACATAAAACATATATGGTTTTATAATTATATTAACTAAGGTTATTTTGGTGAAATGTATATTATATGATATTGTAATAAAACAATGTTGAAATGGTGGATTTTCCTAAGTGTTCATCCACCGAAAACATAAAAGAAAGTAAATAAGAAGAGCTTGTTACATTCGGCTAGCTTGAAGCATAAATTCAAGGTATATTTTTAATCGGTTTTTGATAATTTCTGCGTTTTTGCAATTGTTGCTTCGTGAGCTACAAAACCCATGTCACAATTTTATGAATTAATGAAGATTTTGCAAAGTGACATGAATGAACATATGAATTTTGTGATGTTTAATAGTGTTATATGAAAGCTATATGTTAAATAAACATATGTTGTTCTTGAATTTTTGATGAATTTATCTAATTAGGGCTAAATTAAGAAAATAGCAATTTGAAGGACTAAATTGTAAATTTGATGAAATATATGGGCTTGTATGATATTCATAAGCATTCGGCTAAGCATGAGTATGTGATGATTTTTTGTATTTGATGTTTTAAGAAAAATGGACTAAATTGATAAATTGTGTAAATGTGAGGGTTGAATTGCAAATTGCCCTAAATGTATGTTCTTGGATTGAATTGAATGAATTGATGAATGAATGGGTTAAATCTGAATATGTATAGATCAAGAACTGAAGAAAACGGACTTAGATCGCGGGAAATCGAAAGTAATCGAGTAACCGTATCCGTTTTCGTTAATAGAATCTGAGGTAAGTCGATATACAAATAAATGTATTTGCATTGAATTATTTGAATGCATATGATATGTGAAATACTATGATCCTCCATTGACATGGAATGTATGTGAAATTTGAGTTGGCTAATAAGTCGATAAACTGATAAAGTCTGAGAAGTCCCGTGTGAACCTAGCAATAGATAGGATTAGCTATGTCATGGCATAGGTGTCGGTTTTGTGATATCATGTAAGACCACGTCTGAGACGTTGGCATTGATTGGTGATTTCATGTAAGACCACGTCTGAGACGTTGGCATCGATATGAGATTTACGTGTAAGACCATGTCTGGGACATTGGTATCGTATTGATTCGTATAAGACCCTGTCTGGGACAGAGGCATCTATATCTGAGCACATGTAAGACCTCGTCTGGGACGTTGGTATTGTATGACTATTCTGAGCTTTTTGAATATCCTATTTAGTTCTGAACGGTTCAACGGCCAAGTCTGAGAAATGAACAACTCTGTGATTTGTACATCTGTTTCAGGTACGTTTGAAAAGTACACTATGTGTGTATGAAAGGTAAGTATCTATATGAACTTACTATGATGAGTATATGCAAAGAAATAATGAGATTTCATATGAAGATATGCTTGAATAAGCTTTGTGTATATGTGATATTTGAATTGAAGAATGTAATAAGTTATGGCTAAACAATTGGGCCAAACTCTATGTGAGATGTATATGCTATGAGAACCATTATTGTCATTGTATAAATATGCTATATGCATTTTAAGTTAAGTTTATTTGTATATGACTTACTAAGCTTTTGGAAAGCTTACTCTGCGTGTGTGTTTTCTCTGTTTTATAGATCGTCAAAGCTACTGAAGGCTCGGGGACCGTCGAGGATCGTCATCACACTACGCAAACTCATTTTGGTATCTTTTGGAAATGTATATAGTTAGATATGGCATGTATAAGCTAGTTTATAGTGTAAGTTTGATGTTTGAACTTAGCCATGTGATTTGGCTAGTTATGTGTTGGTAATATGCTTTAATGATTATGATAAATGGTGCATGTTTTGGTATGGTTTGATAGCATATGAAATGGTTAAGTTTATGGTAAGTGTATGGATGAATTATGCTTGTGTATACATGAGTATTAGTCTTGTAAATTGGTATGAATGGAATTGGATTGGAATATAGAGATTGGATGATTATTTTGATATGTTCTTAGTTGTCAAATGTGCATGAGATGTATTGGTATTTTGATTGTAGGTTTGAACCTAATGTGGGTGGCATTTTGGCCTTGCAAATGGCCTATTTTGCCACACGGGCATGCCTAATGACCGTGGGTGTAAGTCAGTATTCAGCTAAGAGCGCACGGCCATAGCACACGGGCGTGCTTGGTAGCCGTGTGGTTTAGTCAGATCGACCACGGCCAAGGTACACGGTGTGCTTGGTGGCGTGGAGTAAAGTCGTTCGTTCGACCACGGGAAGACACATGGGCGTGTCTAGCAGCTGTGGGAGACACACGGCCTGCCCACACGGGCATGTAACCCCTGAAACTTAGAAAAGTTTTAAATTTTTGAGAATTTTTGTAAGAGTTCGGTATAGTCTCGGCCCTACTCTAAAGTATGTTTAAGGTCTCATTGACCTATAAAAGGGACTCTTTGATGTGAAATGATGTTTTGTAAGATGAATTATTTATAAAAGTTTCCAATCTGTCCGGTAATACCTTTAACCCTAATCCGACGACGGATACGGGTTAGGGGTGTTACATTTAGTTGGTATCAGAGCTACGGTTTAGTCGATTCTCGGACTAACGTAGCCTATCAGAGTCTAGCTATACTTGCCATATATCTGAGCTGTGATAGTGTGATGAATCCTGACGTGTAAAATGTGATTTTCGTATAGTAATGGATCCCGAAAGAGCCGTAGCTGATGACGTAGAAAGTAATGCGCCTGCTCCCGCTGAAGGGACAGCACCCTCTGATTCGAGACCGACTATAAGCGGTCAAGAGGGAGAAGCTAAACAAGCTTTCTTCCAGATGATGAGTGAGTGGTTCACTCAATTTGTAAGAAACAACCTGACTGTTTCGCAACCTCCGCCCCCGGTTAATCCCCCTCAGACTACAGTTGTGCCACTGGTTATGTATCTGAATTTGTTGAATAAGCCTCCGGTTGACAAGATCTGTAAATATGGGGCTGAAGAGTTCAGGGCTACCAGTGATGACGATGCTGAGAAAGCTGAGTTCTGGTTAGAAAACACAATTCGGTATTCGATGAAATGTCTTTAACTCCAGATGAAAGTATTAAATGTGTTGTTTTGCTATTACGAGATGCAGCCTATCAGTGGTGGAAAACCCTAATTTCTATTGTTCCGAAAGAACGGGTGACATGGGACTTCTTTCAGATTGAGTTTCGAAAGAAATATATCAGTGAGAGATTCATCGATCAGAAATGAAAGGAATTTCTCGAATCAAACAGTAAAGAATGTCATTACGGAATATGAACGAGAGTTTGTCAGACTGAGTCAATATGCTCGTTAATGTGTATCATCTGAAGCTATAATGTGCAAAAGATTCGAAGATGGCCTTAATGAAGATATTCGTTTACTAGTCGGGATTTTAGAGATAAAAGAGTTCGTTGTGCTAGTTGATAGAGCGTGCAAAGCTGAAGCACTCGGGAGAGATAAAATAAAAGCGGAGTCTAAAGATAGAGATGTGAGAAAGAGATTTCAGAGTAAATCATTTCAGCTTGCTTCGAAGAAATTCCGAGATGAGCATAGTCGTTCAAAGGCTAATGTGGGACAATCGAATAGAGATCGAGCTAGATTACAGTTGAGCTCTAAAACTCCGGCAACTTCAATAGCAAGTGTTGGAAATGTCCGTTCTGAAAGACCCGAGTGTAAGCATTGTGGAAAAAGGCATCTGAGAAATTGTAGATTGAATGACCAGGCTTGCTTTAGATGTGGATCGTTAGATCATTTTGTTCGAGATTGTCCAGAGTCTGTTGAGCTAAAAACTGATCAAAATTCGAGATTTGATAATGCACCAGCGAGAGGTAGACCTTCGCGAAATGCGAGAAAAGTCAGTGGTAGCCAGAGAACTACTAGAGACACTGTTGCGAGATCTGAAGCTAGAGCGCCTGCCAGAGCACATGCTATCCGAGCTCGTGACGAAGCTTCATCTCCTAATGTTATAACTGGTACTTTTACACTTTATGATACTTCTGTGATTACATTGATAGACCCTGGTTCTACGCATTCGTATATATGCATGAATTTAGTATCCAGTAAGATTTTGCCTGTAGAGTCTATTGTGTTTGTTATAAAAGTATCAAACCCCTTAGGTAAAAGTGTCCTTGTTGACAAAGTATGCAAGAACTGCCCGTTAATGTTTCGAGATATCTGTTTTCATGCTGATCTAATGCTATTACCATTCGATGAGTTTGATATCATTCTGGGTATGGACTGGTTGACATTGCATGATGTTGTTGTAAACTGTAAGAGAAAAACTATTGATTTGAGATGTCTGAATGATGAAATAGTCAGAGTTGAGTCTAATGATTTGAACGGATTACCTGCTGTGATATCTGTATTGGAAGCTCAGATTTATATAAAAAAGGGATACGAGTCATATTTTTCTTATGTAATTGATTCGAAAGTGTCTGAAAAGAAAGTTGATTCGGTGCCAGTAGTCTGTGAGTTCTCTGATGTTTTCCCTGAAGAATTGCCGGGATTGCCTTCGATTCATGAAGTTAAATTTGGAATTGAATTTTTGCCTGGTACTACACCTATTTTGATAGCTCTGTATCGAATGGCGCCAACAGAGTTGAAAGAGTTAAAGTCACAGTTGCAAGAGCTAACTGACAGAGGGTTTGCTAGACCAAGTTTCTCACCGTGGGGTGTTCCCGTTCTGTTTGTGAAAAAGAAAGATGGCACGATGAGAATGTGCATTGATTATCGTCAGTTGAACAAAGTGACCATAAAGAAAAAATATCCGTTGCCCAGGATTGACGATTTGTTTGATCGGTTAAAAGGAGCTACTGTGTTTTCGAAGATAGATCTGAGATCGGGTTACTACCAGTTACGAGTAAAAGATTCAGATATTCCGAAAACTACCTTCAGAATGAGGTACGGGCATTATGAATTTTTAGTTATGCCATTTGGACTAACAAATGCTCCTGCTGTTTTTATGGATCTGATGAACAGAATTTTCAGACCGTACCTAGATCAATTTGTTGTTGTATTCATAGACAACATTCTAATTTATTCACGGGATGAGACTGAACATGCCGAACATCTGAGAATTGTGTTGAAAACTCTGAGAGAAAAGCAATTATATGCGAAATTCAGCAAATACGAATTCTGGTTGCATGAAGTCAGTTTTCTGGGACACATTGTATCGGCCTCTGGAATAAGAGTCGATCCGAGCAAGATCTCTGCTATACTAGATTGGAAACCTTCAAAGAATGTGTCTGAAGTCCGAAGTTTTCTGGGACTAGCTGGTTATTATCGTCGGTTTGTAAAGGGATTTTCATTGATAGCTACTCCATTGACCAGATTACTTCAGAAAGATGTGAGATTTGAATGGTCTGATAAATGTCAGAAAAGCTTTGATCAATTAAAAACTCTGTTAACGGAAGCTCCAGTGTTAATACAGCTAGAATCAGGCAAAGAATTTGTAATATACAGTGATGCTTCGTTAAACGGTCTGGGATGTGTAATGATGCAAGAAGACAAAGTAATAGCTTATGCCTCGAGACAAATGAAGCCTCATGAAAAGAATTATCTGACGCACGACCTTCAGCTAGCTGCGATTGTGTTCGCATTAAAGATTTGGCGTCATTATCTGTGTAACATCCCAGTTTAGACCCTAGTCGAAACAGTGGTTCGAGACCATAAATTCGAGGTCGTAAATATATTTTAATGATATTTTCTGTGTGAATAGTATGTGAAATAGCCTGTGTGAAAATTCTGTGATAATTTGATTGTTTGAGTGTCGAATTAAGAGAAAGGACTTAATTGTATAAGGTATAAAAGCTATGTGCTGAATTATAAGTACTTAAATGTTGATGGCTTTTTAAGGAAGAGGCCTTATGTTGTTAATGAACCATTTTTAAGATAGTGGGGTGTTAAATGACAAACTAGCCTTAAAATGTATTTATTTTATATGACTTATAAAAGGGCAAAGTTGGTATTTAATTATTAAGTTAATTTATAATGAAACAAAAGGAAAAAGAGTGCTTATCTTTGTTTATATCAACCGAAAATGAGAAAAGAAAAGAATGAAGAAAAGCTTTGAAAATTTTGGCTAGGGTTAAGCTTGAATTAAGGTATGTTTGAGCTCGGTTTTTAATAATTTCTACGTTTTTGTAATCGTTGCTTTGTGCTCTACAAAACCCATGCTTGAAATTTGTGAATTGATGATGTCTATGAAATGTACCATTGATGAAAGGGTGAGCTTTATGATGAGTGTTGGTGTTAAATGAAAGATATGTGTTTAATGAACATGTGTTGTTCTTGAATTTTTGATGAATTTAGTTAATTAGGGATAAATTGTGAAAATAGCAAATTGAAGGGTTAAATTGTGAAATAAATGAGATGTATGGGTTTGTACAGACACTAGTAAAATTCGGCTAAGCTTGTGCTAGGTGGAATTTGATGAATTTGATGATTTTGTGAATTAGGGACTAAAGTCTCGAAATGTGTAAATGTGAGGGCTATTTTGTAAAATGCCCTAAATGTGTGTGTGTGGACTAAATTGAATGAGTTAGTGATTGAACGGATTGAATTTGAATGTGTATAGACCAAGAGAGAAGAGGTTCGGATCGAGATCGAGGCAAAGATAAAGTACTCGATTAATCAATCGTATCGATAGTCGACGTCTGAGGTAAGTTCGGATACAATACATGTTAATGAGATATGTTTTAGTACTATGAATTGAATAGGTATATAAGTATGAAATTGAGATGCTATGTGCAAGATTTAATGATGGCACTAAGTGTGCGAAAATGTAAATCGAAACAGAAATGAAAGGCACTGTGTGTGCGATGATATGAAAGCTACGGCTTATAGTATTGGCACTGTGTGTGCGTTACCGAGATAAGTCGGTTAAAAGATTAGGCACTAAGTGTGCGATGACAAATATGCTACGAGCATGTATATAGCACTGAGTGTGCGATCAAATTGAATGAAAACTAAAGGATGATCGACAAATAAAATCGAGCATTGAATAGCTTGGATGTTTAATAACTATGTGTGGTTAAGGTACGTATTGAACCCTTGTGGTTGATGAGTATAATCGAGTTATGATTGAGGAAATAAGTATTTTAGCTATGGATGAGAAGGCAAGAATATGAGATAATAGACCTATGTGATTGTTTATTTTATACATTGGTTTAATTTGATATGATAATTGTATTATGTTATGAACTTACTAAGCTTTATAAAGCTTACTGTGTGATTTGTTTCTCTGCATTGCGCAAAGTCGATAAAAAGCTAGCTCGGATCGGGATCACAAGACATCTCGGTCACACTATCGGCAAATCTATTTTGGGGTATTTTGGAACAATGTATATAGTTAAATATGGCATGTATAGGCTGGTCATTTGAATCATGTTTGATGTTTGTAAGTAGCCATGAGATATGGCTAGATATGTGCTAGTTTAGCTAGAATGAACTTGATATATGTGATGCATCTTTTGGTATGGTTTGTGGGTTGAGGAGTTGACTTATGAATGGTAACTTTGTGTTGGTAAAATGCTAGTATGAGTTAATGAAATTGAGAAGGAATGATGTTTGATATTGAATGTTTTATGCTTGTGATGAGATAAGTTTTGGTATTGAATTTGTTATGGTTGGAATGGGAATTGAATGCATAAGTTGAATGGTCATTTTGATAAGTTTTTGGTTGCCCCATGTGCATGATATGTTTTGGTATGTGTTGCTTGTAGGTTTGATCCTAAGTGGATGGCATTTTGGCCTTGTAAATGGCCTATAATGTCACACGGTTGAGGCACACGGGCGTGCCTAAGACCGTGGGTAAATTGGCAGAATGTAGCCTAGTATTACACGGCTATGGCACACGGGCGTGCCTAGTGACCGTGTTAAAATAGTCAGTATATAGACACGAACGGGCACACGGGCGTGCCTAGTGACCGTGTTAAAATAGTCAGTATATAGACACGAACGGGCACACGGGCGTGCCTAGACCGTGTTGAAATAGACAATATGTAGATACGGATGGACACACGGGGGTGTCTAGTAGCCGTGGAGGGCACACGGCCTCCTCCCACGGGCGTGTCTCCTTTGTATTTTAGAAAAGTTTTAAATCTCGGAGAATTTCTGTATGTGTTTCAATTTAGTCCCGACCCCTCTTTAGCATGTGAATGAGGTTATGTAGACCTCAATAAGGGACACTATGTTTGTAGTTGAATAAGATTGAAGATGATTGACTTTGTGTCGTGAATATTAGATGTTAAATGTTCTGATTGATCGGTAACACCTCTTGACCCTGTTCAGGAGATGGTCTCGGGTTAGGGGTGTTACATTTTATTGGTATCAGAGCTACGGTTTAGTTGATTCTCAGACTAACGTAGTGCGTGCGAGTCTAGCTATACATGCCATATATGAAATTGCGATAGTGTGATGAATGCTGACTGTTGAAAATGTGTTTTCTTATAGTAATGGATCCCGATCGAGCGATTCTTGTCGATGACGAGAGAGTAATGCGCCCGCTCCCGCTCAAGGGGCGATGCGGCCACCACATCTAGGCCGAATGAAGGTAGTGAGGAGGAGAGGGTAAGCAAGCCTTCTTCCGTATGATGAGTGAATGGTTTACGAAGTTCGTTCGAATGAATCTGACTACTCCACAACCTCCACCCCCGTAAGTACCTGTTGTGCCTCAAGTTTTAAACCCGAACAGATTGAATAAACCACCAGTAGATAAGATTCAAAATACGGCCGAGGAGTTTAGGGCCACATCTAATGACGATCTTTGCGAAATGAGTTTTGGCTTGAGAATACAATCAGAGTATTCGATGAGATGTCGTTGAATCCTGATGAGTGCATTAAGTGTGCAGTTTCTTTGTTGAGAGACACGGCTTACAACTAGTGGAAAATGTTGATATCTGTGGTTCCGAGAGAGAGAATCACCTGGGATTTCTTTCAAGCTGAGTTCAGAAAGAAGTATATCAGTCAACGTTTCGTTGATCAGAAACGTAAAGAGTTTTTAGAATTGAAACAAGGCCGGTTGTCTGTTACTGAGTACGAGTGAGAATTTGTAAGATTGAGTCAATATGCGAGAGAATGTGTCTCGACCGAAGCTACTATGTGCAAACGTTTCATAGAGGGATTGAATGAAGACATCAAGCTATTGGTTGGGATACTCGATATAAATGAATTTGTTGTGTTAGTTGAAAAAGCGTGTAAAGCTGAATAGCTCAATAAGGAAAAGAAGAAAGCCGATTTAGAAGCTCGTGATGAAAGAAAGAGATCGATGAATAAATTTTCTCAACCTTCTACTAAGAGATACAAAGATACAAGTAACCGTTCAAATGCTTCATTTGGACATCCAAGTAGAGATCGTTTGAAACAAAGTACTGGTCCACGAATTTAAGCTCCGAATGAATCAAGTGTTGGCAGTGTTAAGAGTAACAAGCCTGAGTGCAGACAGTGTGGAAGGCGACATGTGAGAGAGTGCTGGGGCAAGTATAGCAATAGAGTTTGTTACAAATGTGAATCCCGAGGTCATTTTATTCGGGATTGCCCAAAGATGGTCGAAGAAGAAAATGTTCAGAATGAAAGACCGAGTAATGTGACAGCTAGGGGTAGACCACTAAGAAGCACCAAATATGTGAGTGAAAGTCAGAGATGGACAAATGACACAGCTGTGAGATCAGAAGCGAGAGCACCTGCCCGAGCCTATATACGTATACGAGAGGAATCATCATCTCCAGACGTCATCACCGGTACTTTCACTTTATTTGATATTGATGTCATTGCATTGATAGATCATGGATCAACCCATTCCTATGTATGTATGAACTTAGTATTGAATAAGACTCTACCTGTTGAGTCTACTGAATTTGTGATTAGAGTATCGAACCCCTTAGGCAAGTGTGTTTTGGTGGATAAGGTGTGCAAGAATTGCCCATTGATGTTTCGTGATATATGTTTTCCGGTTAATTTGATGTTGCTTCCCTTTGATGAATTCGACATAATTCTGGGTATGGATTGGCTTACTCTACATAATACCATTGTGAATTGTAAAAGAAAGAGTATTGAATTGAGAAGTCAAAACGGTGAGCTAGTTCGAATTCAATCCAGTGATATGAAGGGATTACCAGCTGTTGTATCTGCGATGAAAGCTAAGAACTATGTGAGAAAAGGTTGTGAAGCTTATTTGGCGTACGTGATTGATACAAAGGTGTCGGAAAAGAAAGTTGAATCTGTGTCTGTGGTTTGTGAGTTTCCAGATGTATTTCCTGAAGAGTTATCAGGATTACCTGCAATTCGAGAGGTGGAATTTGGTATTGAGTTAGTGCCGGGAACTGCTACTATTTCGATAGCTCCATACAGAATGGCCCCGACCGAATTGAAAGAGTTGAAATCTCAGTTGTAGGAATTGACTGATAGAGGTTTTGCACGACCGAGTTTCTCACCCTGGGGAGCTCCTGTGTTGTTTATGAAAAAGAAAGATGGAACTATGAGAATGTGTATTGATTATCGACAGTTGAACAAAGTGACGATAAAGAACAAATATTCATTGCCTCATATCGATGATTTATTCGATCAGCTGAAAGGAGCTACAGTATTTTCTAAGATAGATTTGAGATCAGGTTACTATCAGTTGAGAGTTAAAGAATCGATGTGCCAAAATCTTTCGAACGAGGTATGGACATTACGAATTCTTAGTGATGCCTTTTGGACTAACCAATGCTCCTGCAGTGTTTATGGATCTGATGAATCAGATATTCAGACCGTATTTGGATCGCTTTGTTGTGGTATTTATTGATGATATTTTGATTTATTCGCGAGATGAGACGCAGCATGCTGAGCATTTGAGAATTGTACTACAAACTCTGCGTGAGAAACAGTTGTATGCAAAGTTTAGCAAATGTGAATTTTGATTGCATGAGGTCAGTTTTCTGGGACATATTGTATCAGCTGCTGGGATACGAGTTGCCCGAGTAAAATCTCTGCTATTTTAGAATGGAAGCCACCGAGGAATGTGTCTGAAGTCCGTAGTTTTTTGGGATTAGCAGGATATTATAGACGATTTGTGAAAGGCTTCTCGATGATCGCGACTCTATTGACAAAGTTGTTACGGAAAGATGTTAGATTCGAGTGGTCAGAAAAGTGCCAGCAAAGTTTTGAGCAGTTGAAAGTATTGTTAACAGAAGCACCAGCTTTGATTCAACCCGAATCAGGTAAAGAATTCATAGTTTACAGTGATGCGTCGTTGAATGAATTGGGCTGTGTGCTGATGCAAGAAGGGAAAGTCATTGCTTACGCTTCAAGACAGTTAAAACCGCATGAAAGGAACTACCCAACGCATGATCTTGAATTGGCTGCGATTGTGTTCGCATTGAAGATTTGGCGTCACTATCTATTCGGGGAAAAATGTCACATCTATACTGATCATAAGAGTCTAAAGTACTTAATGACTCAGAAAGACTTGAACTTGCGGCAGAGAAGATGGTTAGAGTTATTGAAAGACTATGAACTTGTGATAGATTACCACCCGGTAAGGCTAATGTTGTAGCTGATGCCTTAAGCCGAAAAATCATTATATGCTTTGAGAGCTATGAGTAATCAGATAGATCTGTGTGATGATAGTGCGGTGGTAGCTGAATTGAAAGTAAAGCCGTTGTTTTTACAACAAATATGTGATGCTCAGAAGATTGATAATGAGTTATTGGCAAAAAGAGTTCAGTGTGATTCAAATGCTGTATCGGAATTTCGAGTTGATAGTGATGATTGTTTGAGATTCAGAGATCGGATTTGTGTTCCAAGAAATTCAGAGTTGATTCAAATGATTTTGAATGAAGCTCACAATAGTCATTTGACTGTACATCCGGGGAGTACCAAAATGTATAATGATCTGAAACAGTTCTATTGGTGGCATGGTATGAAAAGAGATATTTCTGACTTTGTGTCGAAGTGTTTAGCTTGTCAACAAGTTAAGGCCGAACATCAAGTTTTGTCCGGTTTATTACAACCGATTATGATTCCTGAGTGGAAATAGGAGAGAATTACGATGGACTTTGTGTCGGGGTTGCCTTTATCTCTGAGCAAGAAAGATGCGATCTGGGTGATAGTTGATAGATTGACGAAGTCAGCTCACTTTATTCTAGTGAGAATAGATTATTCACTTGATAGATTGGCTAAATTATATATCGGTGAGATCGTGAGATTGCATGGGGTACCTCTATCTATTGTGTCTGACAGAGATCCGAGGTTTACCTCGCGATTCTGGAAGAAATTACAGGATGCTTTAGGCACGAAATTGCATTTTAGTACTGCTTTTCATCCACAAACGGATGGTCAATCCGAACGAATCATTCAGATTCTCGAAGACATGCTGAGATGTTGTGTACTAGAATTTGAAAGTGCGTGGGAAAAGCATTTATCATTGATTGAGTTCGCGTATAACAACAGTTTTCAATCTAGCATTAAAATGGCACCATATGAAGCTCTTTATGGTCGAAAGTGTCGAACCCCATTGTATTGGACTGAGCTGAGTGAGAACAAGATTCACGGAGTTGATCTTATAAAAGAGACTGAACAGAAAGTGGAAGTGATTCGTAATAGTTTGAAAGCAGCCTCAGATCGTCAGAAGTCTTATGCAGATTTGAAACGGAAAGATATCAAATTTGAGATCGGTGATAAAGTGTTTTTGAAAGTATCTCCGTGGAAGAAAATACTTCGATTTGGCCGAAAGGGCAAGCTGAGTCCGAGGTTTATCGGACCGTATGATATTACTGAACGAGTCGAGCCGGTTGCTTATAGATTGAGATTGCCATTTGAGTTAGAAAATATTCATAACGTGTTTCTTGTGTCAATGCTTCGACGGTACAGATCAGATCCGTCCCATGTGATTGCTCCTACTGAGGTTAAGATTCAATCAGACTTGTCGTATAGCGAAGAACTGATCCAAATTTTGGCACGAGAGACTAAAGAATTGCGAAACAAAAGAATTTCCTTAGTGAAAGTATTACGGCACAAACATGGAATTGAAGAGGCTACGTGGGAGCCTGAGAACGTTATGAGAGAGCAACATCCACACCTATTCACCGGTAAGATTTTCGGGGACGAAAATCCCTAAGGGAGAGAGTTGTAACATCTCAGTTTAGACCCTAGTCGGAATAGTGGTTCGAGACTACAAATCTGAGGTTGTAAAAATATTTCAATGATATTTTCTGTGTGAATAGTATGTGAAATAGCCTGTGTGAAAATTCTGTGTGATAATTTGATTGTTTGAGTGTCGAATTAAGAGAAAGGACTTAATTGTATAAGGTATAAAAGCTATGTTCTGAATTATAAGTACTTAAATGTTGATGGCTTTTTAAGGAAGAGGCCTTATGTTGTTAATGAACCATTTTTAAGATAGTGGGGTGTTAAATGACAAACTAGCCTTAAAATGTATTTGTTTTATATGACTTATAAAAGGGCAAAGTTGGTATTTAATTATTAAGTTAATTTATAATGAAACAAAAGGAAAAAGAGTGCTTATCTTTGTTTATATCAACCGAAAATGAGAAAAGAAAAGAATGAAGAAAAGCTTTGAAAATTTCGGCTAGGGTTAAGCTTGAATTAAGGTATGTTTGAGCTCGGTTTTTAATAATTTCTACGTTTTTGTAATCGTTGCTTTGTGCTTTACAAAACCCATTCTTGAAATTTGTGAATTGATGATGTCTATGAAATGTACCATTGATGAAAGGGTGAGCTTTATGATGAGTGTTGGTGTTAAATGAAAGATATGTGTTTAATGAACATGTGTTGTTCTTGAATTTTTGATGAATTTAGTTAATTAGGGATAATTGTGAAAATAGCAAATTGAAGGGTTAAATTGTGAAATAAATGAGATGTATGGGTTTGTATAGACACTAGTAAAATTCGGCTAAGCTTGTGCTAGGTGGAATTTGATGAATTTGATGATTTTGTGAATTAGGGACTAAAGTGTCGAAATGTGTAAATGTGAGGGCTATTTTGTAAAATGCCCTAAATGTGTGTGTGTGGACTAAATTGAATGAGTTAGTGATTGAACGGATTGAATTTGAATGTGTATAGACCAAGAGAGAAGAGGTTCGGATCGAGATCGAGGTAAAGATAAAGTACTCGATTAATCAATCGTATCGATAGTCGACATCCGAGGTAAGTTCGGATACAATACATGTTAATGAGATATATTTTAGTACTATGAATTGAATAGGTATATGAGTATGAAATTAAGATGCTACGTGCAAGATTTAGTGATGGCACTAAGTGTGCGAAAATGTAAATCGAAACAGAAATGAAAGGCACTGTGTGTGCGATGATATGAAAGCTACGGCTTATAGTATTGGCACTGTGTGTGCGTTACCGAGATAAGTCGGTTAAAAGATTAGGCACTAAGTGTGCGATGACAAATATGCTACGAGCATGTATATAGCACTGAGTGTGCGATCAAATTGAATGAAAACTAAAGGATAATCGGCAAATAAAATCGAGCATTGAATTGCTTGGATGTTTAATAACTATGTGTGGTTAAGGTACGTATTGAACCCTTATGGTTGATGAGTATAATCGAGTTATGATTGAGGAAATAAGTATTTTAGCTATGGATGAGAAGGAAAGAATATGAGATAATAGACCTATGTGATTGTTTATTTTATACATTGGTTTAATTTGATATGATAATTGAATTATGTTATGAACTTACTAAGCTTTATAAAGCTTACTTTGTGTGATTTGTTTCTCTGCATTGCGTTGTCGATAAAAGCTAGCTCGGATCGGGGATCGTCAAAGATCTCGGTCACACTATCGGCAAATCTATTTTGGGGTATTTTGGAACAATGTATATAGTTAAATATGGCATGTATAGGCTGGTCATTTGAATCATGTTTGATGTTTGTAAGTAGCCATGAGATATGGCTAGATATGTGCTAGTTTAGCTAGAATGAACTTGATATATGTGATGCATCTTTTGGTATGGTTTGTGGGTTGAGGAGTTGACTTATGAATGGTAACTTTGTGTTGGTAAAATGCTAGTATGAGTTAATGAAATTGAGAAGGAATGATGTTTGACATTGAATGTTTTATGCTTGTAATGAGATAAGTTTTGGTATTGAATTTGTTATGGTTGGAATGGGAATTGAATGCATAAGTTGAATGGTCATTTTGATAAGTTTTTGGTTGCCCCATGTGCATAATATGTTTTGGTATGTGTTGCTTGTAGGTTTGATCCTAAGTGGGTGGCATTTTGGCCTTGTAAATGGCCTATAATGTCACACGGTTGAGGCACACTGCGCGTGCTCTAAGACCGTGGGTAAATTGGCGAGAATGTAGCCTAGTATTACACGGCTATGGCACACAGCGCGCCTAGTGACCGTGTTAAAATAGTCGTGATATAGACACGAACAGTGCACACCGGGCGTGCCTAGTGACCGTGTTAAAATAGTCGATATATAGACACGAACGGGCACGCAGGCGTTTCAGACCGTGTTGAAATAGACAAGATATATAGACACGGATGGACACACGGGGTGTCTAGTAGCCGTGGAGGGCACACGGCCTCCTCCCACGGGCGTGTCTCCTCCGTATTTTAGAAAGTTTTAAATCTCGGAGAATTTCTCGTATGTGTTTCAATTTAGTCCCGACCCTCTTTAGCATGTGAATGAGGTTATGTAGACTCTCGATAAGGGACACTATGTTTGTAGTTGAATAAGATTGAAGATGATTGACTTTGTGTCGTAAATATTAGATGTTAAATGTTCTGATTGATCGGTAACACCTCTTAACCCTGTTCCGGAGATGGTCTCGGGTTAGGGGTGTTACAATCTGTTTGGTGAGAAATGTCACGTATTTTCGAATCATAAAAGTTTAAAGTATCTGATGACTCAAAAAGATTTGAATCTGCGACAGAGAAGATGGCTAGAGTTGTTGAAAGACTACGAACTTGTGATAGATTATCATCCGGGTAAAGCTAATGTTGTAGCCGATGCACCGAGTCGTAAATCGCCATGCGCATTGGCGCGTGCTTTGAATGCTCAGTTAGACCTATCTGATGATAGTTCCGTAATGGCTGAATTGAAAGCTAAACCGTTGTTTTTACAACAGATATGTGATGCTCAGAAAGTTGACAACGAAATATTGGCGAAACAAGCTCAGTGTTATTCGAATTCTGATTCTGAATTTAAAGTTGTTGATGATTGCTTGAGATTTCGAGACCGTATCTGTGTTCTGAGAAACTCTAAGTTGTTACAGCTAATTCTGAGTGAAGCTCATAGTAGTCGCCTATCTGTTCATCCGGGAAGCACTAAAATGTATCACAATTTGAAGCAACACTACTGGTGGTCAGGTATGAAACGAGATATTTCTGACTATCTGTCGAAATGTTTTATTTGTCAGCAAGTAAAAGCTGAACATCAGGTTCCGTCTGGGTTGTTACAATCGATTCTGATTCCCGAGTGGAAATGGGATAGAGTGACAATGGATTTTGTTTCTAGACCGCCTCTGACTCCGAGAAAGAAAGATGCGATTTGGGTTGTAGTTGATAGATTGACGAAATCTGTCCATTTCATTCCGGTGAGATCTGATTATTCACTTGATAGATTAGCTGAGCTTTACATTTATGATATTGTGAGATTGCATGGGGTGCCACTATCCATTGTGTCAGATAGAGATCCGAGGTTTACATCGCGATTCTGGAAGAAATTGCAAGAAGCTTTAGGCACGAAACTGCATTTCAGTATAGCTTTTCATCCACAAACGGATGGTCAATCCGAGCGGATCATTCAGATTCTTGAGGATATGTTGAGATGCTACATTCTTGAGTTTAACGGTACGTGGGAACAGTATCTGCCATTGATTGAGTTTGCATATAATAATAGTTTTCAGTCGAGCATTAAAATGGCACCTTATGAAGCTTTGTACGGACGTAAATGTTGAACACCTCTGTATTGGACCGAGCTCAGTGAAAATAAGCTACACGGGGTTGATTTGATAAAAGACACTGAACAGAAAGTAAAAGTAATCCGTAATAGTTTGAAAGCAACATCTAATCGTTAGAAGTCTTATGCGAATTTGAAACGAAAAGAGATTGAATTTGGGATCGGTGACAAAGTATTTTTGAAAGTGTCTCCGTGGAAGAAAGTACTCCGATTCGGACATAAAGGCAAGTTGAGTCCGAGGTTCACCGGGCCATATGAAGTTATTGAACGAGTTGGGCCAGTTGCGTATAGATTGTTGTTGCCCTCTAAGCTAGAAAAGATACATAATGTATTCCATGTTTCGATGCTCCGTAGATATCGTTCTGATCCGTCACATGTGATTACTCCATCTGAGATTGAAATCCGATCTGATATGACTTATGAAGAGGAACCAATCTGTATCTTAGCTCATGAAGTGAAAGAATTACGAAACAAGAAAATTCCGTTAGTGAAAGTGTTGTGGCATCGACACGGAATAGAAGAGGCTACGTGGGAGCCTGAAGATTCAATGAGACAGCAATATCTGAATCTGTTTAACGGTAAGATTTTCGGGGACAAAAATCCCTAAGGGGGGAGAGTTGTAACAGTCCAGAATAGACCCTAGTCGGAATAGTGGTTTCAGGACCACAAATCCGAGTCAGTAAATAATTTAATATTATTTTCTGTGCCGTTGGTATGTGACTAAGCATGTGTTAAATTTTCGTAAGCTAATTTGTCTGTCTGTATGTTTAATTTGATAAAAGGATTAAATTGCATTGAATGCAAAATGTGTATGCTTTATGAAAAGTACCTATTGTGATGGCTTTTAATAGGTGAAGGCCTTATATGGCAATTTAACCATTTTTTAAGATAGTGGTTGGTTGATGGACGATTTTGGACATAAAACATATGGTTTTATAATTATATTAACTAAGGTTATTTTGGTGAAATATATATTATATGATATTGTAATAAAACAATGTTGAAATGGTGGATTTTCCTAAGTGTTCATCCACCGAAAACATAAAAGAAAGTAAATAAGAAGAGCTTGTTACATTCGGCTAGCTTGAAGCATAAATTCAAGGTATGTTTTTAATCGGTTTTTGATAATTTCTGCGTTTTTGCAATTGTTGCTTCGAGAGCTACAAAACCCATGTCTCAATTTTATGAATTAATGAAGATTTTGCAAAGTGACATGAATGAACATATGAATTTTGTGATGTTTAATAGTGTTATATGAAAGCTATATGTTAGATGAATATATGTTGTTCTTGAATTTTTGATGAATTTGGCTAATTAGGGCTAAATTGAGAAAATAGCAATTTAAAGGACTAAATTATGAATTTGATGAAATATATGGGCTTGTATGATATTCATAAGCATTCGGCAAAGCATGAGTATGTGATGATTTTGTGTATTTGATGTTTTAAGAAAAATGGACTAAATTGATAAATTGTGCAAATGTGAGGGTTGAATTGCAAATTGCCCTAAATGTATGTTCTTGGATTGAATTGAATGAATTGATGAATGAATGGGTTAAATCTGAAAATGTATATATCAAGAACTGAAGAAAACGGACTTAGATCGCGGGAAATCGAAAGTAATCGAGTAGCCGTATCCGTTTCCGTTAATAGAATCCGAGGTAAGTCGATATACAAATAAATGTATGTGCATTGAATTATTTGAATGCATATGATATGTGAAATACTATGATCCTCCATTGAGATGGAATGTATGTGAAATTTGAGTTGGCTAATAAGTCGATAAACTGATAAAGTCCGAGAAGTCCCGTGTGAACCTAAGAATGATAGGATTAGCTATGTCATGACATAGGTGTCGGTTCTGTGATATCATGTAAGGCCACGTCTGGGACGTTGGCATTGATTGGTGATTTCATGTAAGACCATGTCTGGGACGTTGAAATCGATATGAGATTTACGTGTAAGACCATGTCTGGGACTTTGGCATCGTATTGATTCGTATAAGACCCTGTCTAGGACAGAGGCATCTATATCTGAGTACATGCAAGACCTCGTCTGGGACGTTGGCATTGTATGACTATTTCGAGCTTTCTGAATATCCTATTTAGTTCTGAACGGTTCAATGGGCAAGTCTAATAAATGAACAACTCTGTGATTTGTACATCTGTTTCAGGTACGTTTGAAAAGTACACTATGTGTGTATGAAAGGTAAGTATCTATATGAACTTACTATGATGAGTATATGCAAAGAAATAATGAGATTTCATATGAAGATATGCTTGAATAAGCTTTGTGTATATGTGATATTTGAATTGAAGAATGTAATAAGTTATGGCTAAACAATTGAGCCAAACTCTATGTGAGATGTATATGCTATGAGAACCATTATTGTCATTGTATAAATATGCTATGTGCATTTTAAGTTAAGTTTATTTGTATATGACTTACTAAGCTTTTGGAAAGCTTACTCTGCGTGTGTGTTTTCTCTGTTTTACAGATCGTCAAAGCTACTAAAGGCTCGGGGACCGTCGAGGATCGTCATCACACTACGCAAACTCATTTTGGTATCTTTTAGAAATGTATATAGTTAGATATGGCATGTATAAGCTAGTTTATGGTGTAAGTTTGATGTATGAACTTAGCCATGTGATTTGGCTAGTTATGTGTTGGTAATATGCTTTAATTATTATGATAAATGGTGCATGTTTTGGTATGGTTTGATAGCATATGAAATGGTTAAGTTTATGGTAAGTGTATGGATGAATTATGCTTGTGTATACATGAGTATTAGTCTTGTAAATTGGTATGAATGGAATTGGATTGGAATGTAGAGATTGGATGATTATTTTGATATGTTCTTGGTTGTCAAATATGCATGAGATGTATTGGTATTTTGATTGTAGGTTTGACCCTAATGTGGGTGGCATTTTGGCCTTGCAAATGGCTTATTTTGCCACACGGGCGTGCCTAATAATCGTGGGTGTAAGTCAGTATTTAGCTAAGAGTGCATGGCCATAGCACACGGGCGTGCTTGGTAGCCGTGTGGTTAGTTATTATCGACCACGGCCAAGGTACACGGGTGTGCTTGGTGGCCGTGGAGTAAAGTCAGGTTCAACCACGGGGAAGACACATGGGCGTGTCTAGCAGCCGTGGGAGACACACGGCCTGCCCACACGGACGTGTAACCCCTGAAACTTAGAAAAGTTTTAAATTTTTGAGAATTTTTGTAAGAGTTCGGTATAGTCCTGGCCCTACTCTAAAGTATATTTAAGGTCTTATTGACCTATAAAAGGGACTCTTTGATGTGAAATGATATTTTGTAATATGAATTATTTATAAAAGTTTCCGATCTGTTCGGTAATACCTTTAACCCTAATCCGGCGACGGATACGGGTTAGGAGTGTTACACGAATGCCCAATGCGAGTACCATGCAGGAATCACGGGACACTCGATAGAAACCTGCATCACTTTCAAAAAATTAATTGAAAGGCTCATCCAAATGGGCATTGTGAAATTTGACAATCCGTCTGGTGTAGAAAATTCGTTACCTAATCATGCTAATAAGGGGGTAAACACGATAATCGAGGATACGGGGAAGAGAATCAAGAAGAGTATTGCAGAAGTAAAAACCCCATTGAAATGGGTTTTGAAACAAATGATAG
Organism: Gossypium sturtianum; assembly: GCA_025698515.1. NCBI lineage: Eukaryota > Viridiplantae > Streptophyta > Magnoliopsida > Malvales > Malvaceae > Gossypium > Gossypium sturtianum. The sequence continues at coordinate 39,673,484 of CM046949.1, forward strand.
ACATAGGATTAATCATTAAGAATTCGGAGGAGACGCCCAAAGGGATGAGGAGCTACTGTGAATTCCACACTGAAGAAGGTCATGAAATCCAAGAGTGCGTTGAATTCAAAGCTTTGGTGCAGAGCCTAATGGATAATAAAGAGTTGGAATTCCTTGAAGAAGTCAAAGGCCGAAAGGAATGTTGGGAAATCTAAACATTAACACCGTATCCAAAGAGGGAGCCGGAGAAGAGAATTCATCAGACATTTTCCCTTGCGTACCTGGGAGTGTTTTGAGCGATGGGACTGCGGAAGAGATCCCTGTATTTTTTAAAGCCAATTCGGAGTAATGTCCAAAACATGCTTATTGCTTTAAGCCTAGGAGCAATAAGAATCCTTTTGTGAAATAGGCATACGTTCAATATATTTATTTCAATAAAATGCATCTTTGTTTCACTTCAAGCAAATATTCTTTTATTATTCCATTTCATTCATAATCATACCACACAAGAAAAATATTCTTAGATTCTTTTGTTCTTCGAATCTTTCTTCGTCCCTATAACAGGTCTCCAGATATTAATAATATGAGCGACACTGCTATTGACTCAGAACCTCTTTTTGAGCAAGATATGTGTCCAGAGGAACCTCAGGACTTTGAAGATGACCGAGACTATAGCTCATTTCCTGATTTGCTAAGGATGAGAAACAGATCCCACCTTACAAAGAATCAGTGGAATCTATGGCCTTTCTATATGTGGGGCATGGATGTCAGTGGGCCAATCATACCAAAAGCTTCTAACGAGTATCGATTCATCTTTGTGGTCGTCGATTACTTCACCAAGTGTGCGGAAACTGCTTCATATGCCGATGTCACAAAGTCGACAGTCAGCAAATTATATGTCAGTATGGAATGCCAAAAAAGATCATATCTGACGATACATTAAATTTGAACAACAGCATGATATCAGAAGTTTGCAGTCTGTTCAAGATTAAACACCGCATCGTCCTAAAATGAACGGTAAAAAGAAGAAAACGAAGAAGAAGAAGAAGAAGGAGGAGAAAATGAGGGATCGTGGCGAAAATGATTGAGATTCATATGCTTGTCGAATGTCTGTCAAGACCCCCACCGGGGCAACGCCTTTCTCATCGAAGTTGAGATTCCTTCCCTTCAAGTCTTGTCAGAGCTGAAGTTGGATGAAACAGAATGGATCCAATCTCGGTATGATCAGCTAAATTTGATCAAAGAGAAGAGGTTGAAAGTTATCCGTCATGGTCAAATATGCGAGCTTACAACAAAAAGGTTTGTCCCAGAGAATTCCATGAGAAGGACTTAGTTTTGAAAAGGATCCTTCATATACAAAAGTACTTCAAAGGAAAGTGGATGTCGAATTAGGAAAGACATTAAGTAAAGAATGCCTTCTCTGAAAAAGCATTGATTTTAACCGAGATGGATGGCAAGAACCTGCCTAATCCCATAAATTTAGATTTAGTCAAGAAGAACTAGGTTTAAAAAAAAAGAAAAAAAAAGGAGAGGCCAGGGCGAAAACCCGCAAAGGGCGCCTTGAGACCAAAGGGGGTTTTGAATTGAAAACACAGGAAATGGAAATTCAAATTTTGATCAAAGGTGGGGCATGCGGTAGTCTTGTCTTCTCCGAATTAACAAGGAGGAAGGATGCTACATCTTGGGGCATCAACAAAGTACTCCAGTTCTTCTAAACACATATCAAGTTCAAGGGATCCTCAAGAAGTTTGTGCGGAGAAGCTCATGCTGAGATATCTGGGGCACCTATTTTCACCTTATTCATTTTGAATCTTAGCAAAATTTGCTATCTTGATTAATTCATTTTCGAGCTTTGCTCCCAATAAAATTTCACCTTGTCCATTGCGATAATATTTTTTCAAGCATTTTTCATTGAAATAATGATTATTGGACCAATAATACTCAAGCAAAAGGAGTTTTGCATATTACTCTGGAAGCTTCTAAATAGTACGAGGACCTGAAACAGGACCATTAGTAAGAACTGACCAAACTCATGAGTTAAAAACATTTGAGAAAGAATAGTCCAAATTATGACTATTTATTCAGATCTTCTGTCAAAGATACTGGCTAAACAAGAAGGCACGGTAGCATATCAATTATAGAACCTTGATGAATGACGAGCAATGACAACCTAAGCATTAAAAAGGGATCATTCTTGAAAAATGACATTCTGCATTCATGCAAATGTCATTCGTACACATCCAAATAGGAGCATTTGATTCATTCCGATCATGACTTCCTAATCATTTTCCACAAAGATAGGCCCATGAAATGAATTTTACAGGTCGTGTTACCTAGAGAATGGTGCAATAGACCAATGAAGTTACAAACCTTATCTCCCTGGAGTTGCAGTAAAGCAGGTTGAAGTTACAAGTCTTATCTCCCTGAAGTTGCTGTGGAGCAGACTGAAGATAGCGAATCTTAGTTCCCTGGAGTTGCAGTGGAACATATTGAAGCTATAAAGTACAGATCCTATCTCTATGAAGTTGCAGCAGAGTAGATCATGGCGAACCTTATCTCCTGAAGTTGCAGTAGAGAAGATTGATGCTACAAATCTTATTCCCCTGAAGTTGCAGTGGAGCAGATTAAAGTTACGAGTTACAAGTCTTATACCTCTGAAGTTGCAGTAGGTCGGATCAAATCCACCATGGCAAATCTTACCTTCCTGAAGTTGCAGTGGAGCAGACTGAAGACAGTTAATCTTATTTCCCTAGCGTTGCAGTGGAATAGATTAAAGCTACAAATTATGGCGGATCTTATCTTCCTGAAGTTGCAGTGGAGCAGATTGAAGCCACAACCTTATCTCCCTGAAGTTGAAGCGGAGCAGATCGAAGACAGCAAATCTTATTTCCCTGAAGATGCAGTGGAACAGATTGAAGCTACGGCAGATCTTATCTTCCTGAAGTTGCAGTGGAGCAGATTGAAGCCACCACCTTATCTCCCCGAAGTGCAATGAATAAATCAAGACAAAGAAATCTTATTTCCCTAGCGATGCAGTGGAACAGATTGAAGCTACGGCAGATCTTATCTTCCTGAAGTTGCAGTGGAGCAGATTGAAGCCACCAGCCTTATCTCCCTGGAGTTGCAGCGGAGCAGGCTGAAGACAGCGAATCTTATTTCCCTAGCGTTGCAGTGGAACAGATTAAAGCTACAGACAGCGAATCTTATCTCTCTGAAGTTGCAGTGGAGCAAATTGAAACCACCAGATCTGATTTCCCTGAAGTTGCAGTGGATTAGGTTGAAATTACCAATTTGAAGTTCCAGCGGAGTAGATCAAAGCTACAAATCTCTTCTCCCTGAAATTACATTCGATCGGATCGAACCACCAATACCTACACCCCTGAAGATACGGTGGAATGGAAGGAGGCTACTTGAAGAAAAGAAGCATCAAGAATTAAAGATTCGGCAAGACCGGGAAAAATTGGTCCTTTTAAAGTCTTTGCTCCATTCTCGTTACACGACAATGAGCAAAGAGGGGCAACTGTAATAGCCCAATTTTACCCGGGCCTAGTGCCAAAACCAATAAATAAACCCAACAATAAATAATAAAAAAACAGTCCATAATTAACAAGTTTTTTACAAGGCCCAAAAAAAGCAGACCCAATACACAACCCAACTAAACCCTAGCCCAAATAAGCCCAAAAAATTAAAACAAATCAGAAAAAAAAACCCTAGCTAGGTCAGCCCTAGCCGCTGCCGCTCCTCCACACGCACGCCACCACCGTTGGCTTCCGTACCTCCACGTCAGCACCTCCGTACCTGAAAAAGGACAAACGAACAACACAAAAATATTGTATATTTTTTATTTTTCTTCAAAAATTCGGCTATAAAACCGAAAGATAAACCATTGTATTTTTTTTGGAGACAGAATCAATACAAAAAACAGATTAAATGTTTAAAGGTGATTTTATTTTTTTTCAAGTTCTTATTTTTCTTTTTTTTTCTTCTTTTCATTTTTATACGAATAATAAAGAGGAAAAGGGGAGAAGAAAACTTACCGGGTTCGGGATTTCAACACCGTGAAACCGTGGAAGTCACATCTGAGGATAGGTGGTCGGAAACCAAAAGGTTTCTTGGGTTTTCGGGTGTTTTTGTTAACATTTTTGGGGTTTTGGTGTCGAATTTGGGCTCGAGAGGCCGAAATACTAAAATGGGTCCCTTTTAGATTTTTTCGCCATCAGTGGATTTACTTCTGCGCCACACCATGACCGAGCATGGCCGGCCATGAGAGGCTAGTTGAAAGAATATGGGAGAGCTTTTTCAGATTTTTTTTTTAAAAAAGCAAGGATGAAATGATTTTTTTTGGAAAAATTTGACTTAAATAGGGGTTCCAAAACGACGTTGTTTTGCCCTATTTCCCCAGACATCAAAACGGCGTCGTTTAGCCTCGACCACACACCCCGACCGCTTAGGGGATCCGCGTGTTTTTAAAAATTGGGTTATTTACCCTTTCAGTCCTTTCGCCTTTTTATTTGTTTTAATTTAGTCCTTTGGCTATTCTTTTTCTTATTTTTAAATTTGTCCGCATAATTTGTTTCATGTTTCAATTTAGTCCCTGACCCATTGATGCGCTGGAAGTGGACACGTGTCCAGGGATTGGGCTTTTTGCCCATTTGGTCCTCGCGTGTTTTCGCGCTTGTCATTTTAGTCCCTGTTCGCCTTTTTTTTATTTTAATTTGTTGCGATTTTAGCCCCCCTAATTTTATTTTGATTTCAATTCAATCCTTAGTTACTTAATTTCAATTTCTTTTCATATTTCTTATTTTATTTATTTATTTACTTATGTATCTATTTATAACTTCTTGTTTTCTTAAATTTTAAAATTATTTTTTATCGAATATTTATTTTATTTTTTTTGTCGTTATTGTTATTAGTATTATTATTTTTATTTTTATTACTATTATCATTATTATTATTTTTAAACATTATTACTATTATATTTAATATTACTATTACTATTATTATATTTATTATTATTACTTTCCTTATTATTATCATTATTATTATTATTATTTATATTATTATTTTTATTATTACTATTACTATTACTTTTATTATTACTAGTATTATTTTTATTTTTATTACTATTATCATTAATATTATTATTATTTTTAAACTGTTTTACCTAATATTCATTCGTTTATTTATTTATTTGTTCACTATTAAATTTTTAATTATTTCTTTTTAGTTTTCATTTATTTATTATTTACTCACCATTTTTTATATATAATTAGTTTGTGTTATTTTTATTTTTTATTTATTCAATTATTTTTTTTATTATTTATCTTATTTTTATTTTTATGATTGCCCTTATTATTGTCATTTACATTAATGCATTTATTATTAGCCTGTTATGTATATTAGTACCATAGTTCATTTTCTATAAAATTGCGTCACATTAACATTTAACCGATACAAAAATTTTTATTAAACAATTTTTTTTTGTAATTCGAGACTCGAGAAATCGTACCTTAACTTACTGGGTTTCGATTTTTCTCGTCGAGCCTAAAGAACCGATTATCTTTTTTAAAAATCAAGCGTATAAGTTAAATAAAAACTTATTCTCGGGAATTCAAAAATGTTGTGTCCTAACTCACTGGATGTGACATTTTGTTATCTCGAGGTAAGGATTTCTAAAAACAAAGGCAATATTCTGTGTTTGGAATTTTGAGAAATTGTGCCCTAACTTACTGGGTTCCGATTTTTCATTTGACCCAAATAACTGAATATCCTTCTTAAACTTAAATGCATGAGTTTTAAAAGTCAAAAGACAAGCTTAATTTCGAGGGTTTAAAAGGTCGTATCCTAACTCACTTGGCATGACATTTTACTCCTTCGAAATAACAGGATTTTAGCCTCCAATTTAATTTATTCAAGTTTTCTTTTAAACAAAGATGATCGTATTTTACAATCTTTTCAAATTTTCGACATTAAGACGTTAATCAATCAATTTGGTACCAATTTTGGGCGTTACGAGGGTGCTAATCCTTCCTCATGCGTAACCGACTCCCGAAACTATTTTCTCGAATTTTATAGGCCAAAAATCATGGTTTTAATAAATCAAAATGTTTTAATGATCAATCTTAAGGTGATCCGATCACACCTCGAAAAAGGATTGGTGGCGACTCCAATTTTGCTTTCAAAGTCGACCCCGTTTTCCAACGAAAAAAATGGTTTCAACAGATGCGAAGTTGATGTTTCTTTGGATGACATGGATCTTTCAGGTACACAACCGCAACCATCTAGAAACCAAGGTGATTCCACATTTTCGAAGAAGAAAAAAAAGATTTCTGATGCAAGTGATTTTTCTACTTCATTTAATGATGCTGCCACTTTATTGGCGGAAAACATACGAACCGTTGGCCTTGAAATCAGTAAGAGTATTGCCTCCGAAGTGCTAATTCAACAAAAGTTAGAAATGACCATTCAAGAAAGTGCTCTAAAATTATATCCAACATTATGTGAAGTAGAAGGTTTAACTGAGGATGAGCGCTATCGCGCATTGAGCAAAATTACAGATCATCCAACGCAAATGCTCATTTTCTTTAGTTTACCTTCTTCTGTGCGATTGGAATGTGTCAGAAGATTTCTTGCTGACCATTAAAAATCATGGTTGTGTTGATGATATTTTGGTTAACTTTTTGTGTTTGTAATATTTGGATGGTATAATGATATGATAGAATGTCATTACAATGTTGTAACTTTTTGAGGTTGTAAAATTTTATAACATATGGATTATGACATATAAACTAATGAAATCATGTAACTTTTTGTTAATATATGAATATTATGTTTGGATGTGAAATATAATTCTCAAGTTATTTATTACTTCTAATATTTTATTTTTTATTGTAGAATAATTAAATTATTTATTTTACTAATGATATTTTATCACATTAAATATGTATTGCAGTTTAAAAATAATAAAGTAGATTATATATTATTCTTATAGTATTATATATTATGATTTTTTAATTCATATAATAATAATTATATTAAGAATTTTATTAAATAATATATTATTTTATTAAATTATATTTAATAATAATTATGTTAAAATATGGTTAAATTATTTATTATTTTTGTTAAATTATTTTTAATAATAATTATGTTAAAATATAATAACAATAATAATAATCATCTACCTAAAAAATATTTCTGCTAAGGGTATTCTGGTCATTTTAGTTTTTTTCTTATGCTATTAAATATCATTCTATTCAACAAAATACAAGAATATTATTATAGTTCTATTCCATTCCATTCAACTAAATAGTTGAATTACTTATTACAACTATATTCAATTACAGCCCTATTCTATTTTAGTGAATCAATTGTACCTTAAATAGACCATTTTCATAAATAATATTCAAAATGGTTTTTTTTTGGGGGGGTAAAATAGTCGTGAAAAAAAGCCTCATTTGCAAAAAAGAAAGTGAAAGTATAAATGAGGAAAAGGAATGGGCAAAAAGCAATGACACAGTATAGTGTACAATGATTTCGAAACAGGGCTAGGTTATGGGAAATCGTGAGGGCAGGTTTCAATCTTTGGTACCTTGGTGACACGTAGTGAGTCGTGACTCGTGACCCAGTGATGAATGAAGTAGAGTGGTGTTAGCAGCAGGAAAAGAATTTGTGTGGAGCTACGTGTCCTTGAGCAGATCTCTACGTCATTTGGCTCAATATTGCCATGTGTAAATATATTGTAATCATTTTTAATAATTATTCAAAAAAAAAGAAGAAAAAAAAGGCCATATGGTCCGAAGCTTCTTACTTAACTAATTTGATTTAAAACCAAAATTACAATCCCAACCTTTTGCCAACTACCAAAAAGGAAGTAAGAGGAAGTGATTGAGCACTGAAATGGGTATCTCTGTAATTAAAGGCTTCAAATTTTCTGGGTATAAATGTTGTTGTTCAGAGTGAGGAGTGTGTTTATGTTACTTTTTATTATGAAAGCAGAAATTAATGAATGATTCATAAAAAGCCCAAACGCCACAGCTTGTTAATAATGTATAGCCAGCCGTTCTTTTTGTTTTCTCTCTAATATATCACTTTGATAACAGAAAAAAGAAGAAGAAAAGAACACTTCAACTTCATCGTTCTTTTAGTTTCTTTTTCTTTCTTTTTTTCTTTTTGTTGTTGCGAAAGATGGCTTCAGATGAAAGTATGACGGTTGTTTCGTCCATGGTGGAAGATGACTATGACGATATTGATGTTGGGTTTGAGCATCAGGCTCATACATATAACTTGTCGAGGCTTTCCATGTGTACCAGTTCCATGTACACGAACGAGGATGATGATGATAATCTGGGGATGTATCTGTCGAGGTTGTCCTTTGATGCAGATGTTGATGAAGAGTTCCGTGGCAAAGAATTGCTTCAACTCTCTTCTGACTCCGACAAGGAACCTAGCTGCTACTCTCTTCCCGCCACCCCACCTCGCCGGAGGAACCGAAAAGCAGTGTTGTCTCAGGAGCTGATGGGAGTGGCGAAAGATTACGCAAGTGAAAATGAAGCTCAAAAGGGTGGTTTAAGAAGGTCAAAAGGGAACAACAAGTTGAGGAAGAGGAGGATTACAAGAGATAGATGGGAAGACAATGAGAGTAAAAGCTGCAGCAAGAAGAAAGATGGGGAATTAATTGCAAGTTACAGCAACCATAGTGGAAGTTTCAGTGGGGAAAGTGAAGGGGGTAGTGCGGGATTGGTGGTGATTACAAGGCCCAAAGGTGGGCAGAGGTCGCTGTGTATGGACTTGGAGGAAGTGAAGGCGTGTAGGGATCTTGGGTTAGAGTTGGAACATGAGCGTATGTTGGAGATGCCTAGTAGCGGTGGCAATTCTCCGATCGCCAACTGGCGTATCTCTAGCCCTGGTTAGTCAAAATTACCTTTAATTTGGACCCTTTTATGCTTTCTTTTCTAAACCTAACAGGAAACTAGGGAATTACTGATTGTTTGATTTATAGAAAGGCTCTGCATAGCATTTTCAGTTCCTCTGATGGGATGTTTACTCTGTAATTTTAGGTGATGACCCAAGAGATGTGAAGGCTCGGCTCAAGGTGTGGGCACAAGCTGTGGCACTTGCATCCACATCTAAACATTGCAGCTGACTAACTGCTGCTCTCGACTATCATCGTCGTTTCCATTAAAAAACCCTTTTCGATTTTAGTTTCTTGCTTCCTAAAAAACCAAGTTACACTTATGTACAGCTTTCCACTTGTAAATATAAACACTGTGGATTATGAAGCTAGATGGTAAGCTTAAGCTTAAGTTACACTTTGTAAGCAGCAAGACTGAAGGATAAAGCATAATTTCAGTTTCGAGCAGTGTTTGTTGTATCAGTTCTCTGTTGTCATTCTTCAGTTTTGACTTGGATATGGTTTTAGGTACAGTGTTCCCAAAAATTGCTGTTGTTAGAAACAAAAAGAATTGGTTCTAAATAACCTCTATTCTTAACCAAACAAATCGCAGTGCCCCCATTGTAAACAGAGTTAAGCTCACAGGTAAGATCGGGGCAAACTTGGAAAGCTAAGGGTACTGATCGAAGGCCTAAACTCAAACAATTATTATTATTTTAAAACCTAAAATCTAACAAATCAATTATCAGAAAGTAGCATTGTCTATATCTGCTAAGAGAACCAGGCATTTGCTCTGTTAATGACCAATGCTATTGTAGTTATGACATGGATGACAAATTATATTGAGAAGATTACAGCCGCAAATGTTAGTTATATGTGGCTCCGGAACATCAGATCAATCTCACCTAAGCAATTATGAAGGTTACTTGCCCTTTTAAGCTTTAGCCCCTAAACCCTTTTATGGTCTATGTATTGAGTTGATCAAACACTTAAAAAGTCTAAAACCCAAGGAAGGTGTAGAAGTAGTAACTGAAGAGTAAGCACACCCCATGCATAACGCACCACCAACTCTAGTTCTGCATAGTTAATGAAACCCATGAATAAAGACTTTTTCTTTTCTAGTTGATTACTAAATTACTACTCTACAATCGATAAGAATGGAATGGAGTAGTTCATATAGCAAAAATAAAAAGCTGATCCAAACTGGTTTGTGGCCCGATCTTTGGAGCTAAGATCCAATGAGTATTTTGGGTTCTAATATTTTGGGCTCCATTTTGTTATTGATTTTTATATGTCTTCTGTTTTAGAGTTCTTTCTTTCTTTCTTTACTTTCCGTTAATTCTTAGGTAAATTACGTGACTAAATTATTCCTAAGTTTATGTTTTGATAATTTAATTTTAAAAAATTATAAAATAGTCATTAAATTATTTGAAAGTTTTTATTTAAGTCATTTAACTATTCAAAATTTTTTTATTTAAGTCATTGGGTTATTAGTTTTTTTTTTTTTTTTAAAGTTTGACTAGCGACGATCTGACGATCGATATGGCAAATCATGAAAAAAATTTGAACTCTAGAAGAGAAGAGGAATGAGAGTTTTTTATTGGTGCAGGCGGTGCGAAAAGAGAATGCCATACAATAACGATTTTAAGTTTTTAACAACCTAATGACTTAAATGAAAACTTTCGAATAGTTCAATGACCATTTTATAACCTTTTGAAGTTGAGTGACCAAAATGTAAAATATACTAATACTTTAATGCCTTTGGGTGTAACTTTCTCTATTTTTTTTAAAAAAGAAATTAAATAATAAAATCCAATATATTATATGATCAAGATGTAAATTTTTAAGGAAATACTATTAGGTAGCTTTTAGGATCCAGAACTTGGATTTGAATTTAGATTTTAAAATTTTAGCATGGTTTATGAATTTATTATGTTAAAATTGTTTATTTGAGAATTAAAATATTTCAAATTCAAGATTTTGAATTAATTTAAATTTTTTGTTTCGATAATTCAAATTTAAATTTGAATTTCAATTAACTCTAAGCCCTAAAAATATATTTTTTAAATTTATTAATTTAGGAGAATTTTGAACATTGTTGTTTGAATCGGACCAGACCAGTCGATCAGATTGGGAACTAACTAGGGTACTGGTCTTGAGAAAGACATTAGATTAGAACTGTTCATGGGCCGAGCCACCCGTTCAGACTTGAAGGCCTGCCCGAAAAATAGGAGGGTTTGGACAAAACATGAGGCCCAAAAAATAGGTTTGGGTAAAATTTAAGGCCCCTTTTCTATATGGATCGGGCCTTGGACAAGATTTTTTGGCTCAAGCCTGGCCTAAATATATTATGTTATAAAATATATTATATTAATTATATATGTTAAATAATAATTATATATATTTATAATTATATTAAATCACTAGCCTAATAACAATTAGACTTATTACCTAAAACATAAAAAAAAAAAAAAACTTAACCTACTAAATAACCCAACCCAAAATTTATTTTTTGCGTTTTTTTTAATGTTATAAACATATATATATTTATATTTATATAAAAAACTTTTATTTTAGTGCATTTAGTGTATTATATTTTCTAAAAAAATATTTTTAAATAAAAACTATATAACACCCTAACCCGTATCCGACGCCAGAACAGGGTTACAGAGTATTACTGGACTTATAATTCAAACATTTCAAATTCATTTCTCATTCCAAACAAAAAAAAAAAATCAAATTCATTCATATAGTCCCTAATACGAGCCCTCGAGGCCCAAAATAGACATTAAAAGTGGTTCGGGACTAAACCGAGTACTTAAGGAATTTTTAGAAAAATAAGGAAAATTTTCAAAGTGCAGGGGACACACGCCCGTGTGGCCAGGCCGTGTGTCTCACACGGCCAAGTAACACGCCCGTGTCTCAGGCCGTGTGGGCATTCGAAATGGGGACACACGGCTGTGTCCCAGCCTGTGCCCTATCCCGTGTAACTCACTGACTTGGGTCACACGGCCAGACCACACGCCCGTGTGCTAGGCTGTGTACCCTTCGAAATGGCCTCACACGCCCGTGTGCCAAGCCGTGTGCTAGGCCGTGTGAAAACTGGAGGGTATACTGACTTGTGCCACACGGCCAAGCCACACGCCCGTGTGCTAGGCCGTGTGAAGTTACTGACTTGATTCCTATAGAAGTATCAGGGGACACACGGGCGTGTCACTAGGTCGTGTGTAACACACGGCTGAGACACAGGCCGTGTCTCTGCTCGTGTGGACAAAAAAGGCCATTTTTCAAGCCATATTCCTCACCCACATTGGTACCAAACTATACCTATCAATTTGCACATAACCATGGCATAAATAAGCACTCAAAACCAACCAATATCAAGTTTATATAAAGTATTATCCACACATACAACATGATATCCATAAGCACATTCATATGACCACTTTTAAACATACCAAATATACTTCCAAAGTCTACCTAAATTGTCAATCACATATATGAGACAGTGTGCCTAAAACTTAGCATACATACATATCTAAAACACAACCATTTAGTGCCAACACACAATTTCACAAGCAAGGCATTCATATAGCAACTATACACCACATATCATAAGGCCATTTACACCTTTTTACATATCAACACATATACCATTTTCAAGCCAAATAAATTGGCTAAATGCACAACAAAACATATAGGCCACATTATTCAAAATACCTATACATGCCGTTTAACCCAAAATATAATGTTCAAAGTACCAAAATAAGAGTTTGATAGTGTGACGCGATCTCCGACAACTTTTGAACCGAGCGAGCTTTTGAATCACTATAAAACACGGAAATTAAAACGGAGCAAGCAATTAAGCTTAGTAAGTTCGTATGAGTAATAAACACAACTTACCAAATCATCCACAACTTAGGTAAAAAAAAATAAAAGCATAGATGCAACTTAATTTGATCCAAAGCCTATCACACAATCACAATCATGTTAGCCATGTATTTATATATCAAATATAAATCACTTTTCATATTTCACATAAATACATGTACCAGTTCGAATCAAACTCATGTAACCTCAAATCATCACTGTGCCCGTTGAACCATTTGGAATACTATCGGATACTCGGGTATCTCACACACTAAGTGCCAATACGTGGTCAGAACCACCTCTATCTCATATCTCATATAGATGCTCACTCTCGAGCCATCACTAGGTTTGCTCACACAAGCTGTCAATCAAGACGTAACTACATGGCGCTGCTCACACAAGTTGTAAAGTAACCGCAACACATGCCAAAAACTCAGCCACTGGTTAGACGTACGAGACCAGTACCCAAAACACGGTAACCCCTAATCACATGTCATTTGTATCCTATCTATTCCTAAGGTTCGACCGGGATCCAATCCATAAGTCGTTGAATCTACGTTGAGTATTTCCGTAAATTCATATCATTACAATTATAATAATAAAGCATTTAAAACACGTATAATTTAATGCTTATTAACATACGAATTTACCTCGAATTAGTACGAAGAAAATCGACTGATCAATCCACTACTTTATCTTTGCCTCGATCTAATTCCGAACGTGGCTTTTCTTGATCTAAATAATCAAATTTAACTAATTTAATTCTCAATCCATTCACTTTAATCCAAATTTCATGTTATGGCTAAATTACCATTTTACCCCTATACTTTTAACTTCTTTACAATTTAGTCCCTAGGCTCGTAAAATGAATTTTATGCAATTTCGCCCCTAACCAAGCCAAGCTGAATTTCATAAACATCCATATCAGCCCATACATTTCACAATTTCACACATTTAACACAAAATTTTTACCTTTCTCAATTTAACCCCTAATTGGAAATTTCATTAAAAATCTCTTAACAAAAGTTGTTTACTTAATAACAATGACTCATATTCTTCCATTAAACTTCAAAAACAACTAGAATTCTTAAGCAACAACGATTCCAAAAGCATAAAAATCAACAAAAATGAACACCAAAATCACTTACATGCAATGACTTTTCTTAAGCAAAATTTTCAAGCTTCCATGGCTCCTCTATGCTGAAATTTTCGGTTGGTATATGTGTGAGGAAGATGAGTATTTTGTTTTATTTTATTTTTATCTTTAATTGACTAAGTACCTAATTACCCTTACCTAACTTTAAAAATTTCAAAAATATCATGCCATGCACATCCATTATCTCAATTAGTGGTGTAATTACCAAATAAGGACCTCCACTTTAAATTTCTATAGCTATTTAACACCTTTTGCTAATAGAACCCAACTTTCGCACTTTACGCGATTTAGTCCTTTTTCACAAATTGAGCATACAAATGGTAAAATTTCTTAATGAAATTTTTATACCATAATTCTAACATGCTGTAGACCACAAAATAATATTAAAATAAATTTTACGACCTCAGATTTGTGGTCCCAAAACCATTGTTCTGATTTCACTAAAAACGGGCCGTTACAACTCTCCCCCCTTAGGAATTTTTGTCCCCGAAAATCTTACCAGAAAATAGGTTAGGGTATTATTTTCTCATGGTTTCCACGGGTTCCTAAGTGGCCTCCTCAATCCCTTGACAATGCCAAAGAACTTTCACTAAGGCTATTCTTTTATTTCTCAACTCTTTGATCTCTCGTGCCAAAATTTTGATTGGTTCTTCATTATACGACATGTCGGGCTGAATCTCTACCTCTGTTGGAGAAATTATATGCAATGGGTTTGATCGGTACCATCGTAACATAGACACATGAAACACATTATGAATCTTCTCTAATTCTGACGGTAACTCAAGTCGATAAGCCACTGGCCCAATTCTCTCGATAATCTCGTACGGTCCGATAAATCGCGGACTCAATTTTCCTTTGCGACCAAATCGGAGAATCCTCTTCCACGGCGACACTTTTAGAAACACTTTATCGCCGATCTGAAATTCAATATCTTTACGTTTCAAATCCACGTACGATTTCTGTCGATCTGAAGCGGCTTTCAAACTGTCACGAATCATTTTCACTTTCTCTTCGGTTTCTCGGTTCAAATCAACCCCATGTATATTTTTCTCACTAAGCTTGGTCCATTACAATGGAGTTCGGCATTTACGACCATACAAAGCTTCATACGGTGCCATCTTAATGCTCGATTGAAAGCTATTATTATACGCGAATTCAACCAACGGTAAATATTTTTCCCAATTACCTTCGAAATTTAAGACACAACAACGAAGCATATCCTTGAGAATATGAATCATTCTCTCAAACTGACCATCGATTTGAGGGTGAAATGCAGTGCTAAAATGCAACCACGTACCCAAATCTTCTTACAACTTCTTCCAAAATCGTGATGTAAATCGCAAATCTCGATCCGAAATGATGGAGACTGGTACTCCGTGCAATCTCATAATCTCAAAAATATACAATTTGGCTAATCTGTCAAGTGAGGAGTCAGTACGTACCGGAATAAAATGTGCAAACTTCATTAACCGATCAATAACAACCCAGATAGTATCTTTCTTTTTCGGAGATAGGGGTAATCTCGGTACGAAATCCATCGTAACTCTATCCCACTTCCACTTCGGTATCATCACTAGCTGTAATAGTCCTGAAGGCACTTGATGTTCAGTTTTAACCTGTTGACAAATCAAGTACCTCGATACAAAATTAGAAATGTCACGTTTCATACCCGACCACCAGTATATTTGTCTTAAATCACTGTACATCTTAGTACTCCCCGAATGAACGGACAAGCTCCCATTGTGTGCTTCATGCAAAATTTTCTGTATAAGCTCGGGATTCCTCGGCACGCAAACTCTACCTCGGAAAAACAAACAATCATTAGATCCGATCTGAAAATCTAAATCAGTAGTCGACTCGCACTGTACTCTTTTAGCTTGCAATTCATTATCACATTTCTGAGCCTCGCAAATTTGTTGTAAAAACATCGGTTTAAATTTCAACTCATCTAAGATTGAACCATCATCAGACAAGGTTAATCGAGTATTCATCGCTCTCAGAGCTAACAAAGATTTTCTACTCAAAGCATCTACGACTACATTTGCTTTCCCCGGGTGATAATCAATTACTAACTCATAGTCTTTCCACAATTCGATCCATCTTCGCTGTCTCAAGTTCAAATCTTTCTGTGACATCAAATACTTCAAGCTCTTGTGATCAGTAAATATATGGCATTTTTCACCGAATAAATGGTGTCGCCAAATCTTCAATGCAAATACAATTGTTGCCAATTCCAAGTCGTGTGTCGGATAATTCTTCTCGTGCAGCTTTAATTGTCTAGAAGCATACGCTATTACTTTGCCTTCTTGCATTAGAACACATCTCAAACCGTTCAATGATGCATTACTAAAAATCACAAATTTTTTACCCGACTCAGGCTGAACCAAAACTGGTGCTTCGGTTAACAGTGCTTTCAACTGATTGAAACTCTGTTGGCATTTGTCAGACCACTCAAATTTTACATTTTCTGTAACAATCGAGTCATCGGTGTAGCAATCATCGAGAACCCTTTTACAAAACGCCGATAATAGCCAGCTAATCCCAAAAAACTTCTGACATTGGATATGTTTCTTGGTGGTTTCCAGTCAACAACTACTGAAATCTTACTCGGATCAACTCGGATGTCATCCGCCGATACAATATGTTCAAGAAAACCAACTTCTTAGAGCCAAAACTTGTATTTTCTAAATTTAGCAAACAGTTGTTTATCTCTCAGTGTTTGTAATACAATCCTCAAATGCTCGACATGTTCCGACTCATCTCGAGAATAGATCAAAATATCATCAATGAATACAACAACGAATCGGTCCAAATATGGTCTAAAAATTCGATTCATCAAATCCATAAATACTCCGGAGCGTTAGTTAACCCAAATGGCATAAAAAGAAATTCATAGTGTCCGTACATGGTCCTGAATGCAGTTTTCAGCACATCCAAATCTTTAACTCGCAACTGATAATAATCGGATCGTAAATCAATCTTTGAAAATATTGTGGCACCTTTTAGCTGATCAAACAAATCATCAATTCTCGACAAAGGATACTTATTCTTAATCGTAACCTTGTTAAGCTGTCGATAATCGATACACAGTCTCATTGATCAATCTTTCTTCTTTACGAATAAAACTGGTGCACCCTAGGGCGAGAAACTCGGTCGTGCAAAACCTCTATCCGTTAACTCTTGCAACTAAGCTTTCAACTCTTTCAAATCTATTGGAGCCATTCGGTACGGAGATATTGGTATCGGTGATGTTCTCGGTACTAACTCAATAGCAAACTCAACCTCTTTGATCGGTGGCAATCCGGGTAACTCTTCTGGAAATACATCTGGATATTCACAAACAACTAGCACTGATTTAATCTTTAGTTTAGACATCTTTGTATCCAGTACATACGTAAGGTAAGCATCGCAACCTTTTCTTACATATTTCTGCGCTAGCATAGCTGATATCACAATAGGCAAACCATTCGAATCATCAGATTCAATACGAAGAGTCTCACCGTTCTGACATTTTAACACAATAAGCTTTCGTCTACAATTCACAACCGCATCATGCAAAGTCAGCCAATCCATACCCAAAATCACATCAAACTCATCAAACGGTAAAAGCTTTAAATCGACCAGAAAACTGTAACCCCGAGTCATCAAAGGACAATTCTTGTAGACTTTATCAATTAAAACATATTGACCTAAGGGGTTCGATACCTTAACCACGAATTCAGTGGACTCAATAGGTAAACACTTACTAGACACTAATCTCGTACACACATAAGAATGGGTTGATCCCGGATCAATCAAAGCAGTTACATCAGTGTTATAAAGAGAAAAAGTACTGGTGATAATATCTGGCGCCGATGCATCTTCGCAAGCGCGAATAGCGTAAGCTCTAGTTGGCGCCCGTGCCTCAGACCTCACTGCAGTATCTCTCATTGCACCTCGTCTACCACTCACATTTCCAGTATTTTGGGGTGGTCTCCCTCTAGCAGCAGTATTGCTCGGTCGAGCAGTCGGAAGTTTGTCTTTCTCGGGTAACTCAAGACAATCACAGATAAAATGCTCTTGTGAACCATATCTAAAACAGGCTCCGTTATTCATTCGACATTCTCTAAAATGTCATCTTCCACATCTTTGACACTCCGGTCTATTTTTCTTGACACTGCCAACGCTCGCTACTGAAGTGGCTTGAGCTTTTGAACTTACGTGTTGTTTATCACGATCCCTGTTGGAATACCCCACTGAAGCAGTTGAACGGTTATAAAAATCCTTTGATTTCTTTGACGAAGAATGATATGACTTACCCGTTGATCTTTTTCTCGAATCTCTAGCCTCACTCGGCTTTGTGAGCTCTATCAACTAAAACCACAAATTCTTTCAGTTCAAGTATTTCGATTAAAAGTTTGATGTCTTCATTCAACCCATCTTCAAACCGTTTACACATAACCATCTCAGTTGGAATGCAATCACAGGCATATTTACTCAGTCTCATGAATTCTCTTTCATACTCGGCTATGGTCATACGACCCTGTTTCAACTCTAGAAATTCTTTGCACTTTTGATCAAGAAACCGTTGACTTATATACTTTTTCTGAACTTGGTCTGAAAGAATTCCCATGTGACCCTTTCTCCCAGTACTACAGATATTAATGTGTTCCACCATTGATATGCGGCATCTTTCAGAAGAGACATATCACATTTAACGCATTCTGACGGTGTACAAGACAACTCATCGAAAACCCGGATCGTATTCTCTAGCCAAAACTCAGCTTTCTCGGGGTCATCATCAATTGTAGCCCTAAACTTTTCAGCCCAATATTTTTGAATTTTATCAACTGGCAGTTTGTTCATGCGTACCGGCTCTAAGACTTGAGGAGCTACGGGGACTGGTTGGGGAAAAGGTGGGGTGGATGTTACTGAGCAGCCAGATTCGTTTGGACAAACTCAATAAATGACTCGTTCATCATTTGGAAGAAGGATTCTTTAGCCTCTCCTCCACGACCCTCAGACACGGGTCTAGATCTAGACGACGCTGCCCCGCGAACGGAGGTTGGCGCGTTACTCTCAACATCATCGGAGTCTACTCGATTGGAATCCATTGCTATATGAAAAACATGATTTTAAACTGTCAGGAGTTGTCACACTATTACAGGTTAATAAATGGCATGTATAGCTAGACTCACATACGCTATGTTAGTCTGAGAATCGACTAAATTGTAGCTCTGATACCAATAAATGTAACACTCCTAACTCATATCCGATGCTGAAATAGGGTTACAAAGCATTACCAAACTTATAATTCAAACATTTCAAATTTATTTCTCATTCCAAACAAGTCAATATACCCTCTAGTTTTCAAAGTGTAGGGGACACACGCCCGTGTGGATTGGCCATGTGGCACAAGTCAGTATACCCTCTAGTTTTCACACGGCCTAGCACACGGCTTGGCACACGGGCGTGTGAGGCCATTTCGAAGGGTACACGGCCTGGCACACGGGCGTGTGGTTTGGCCATGTAACCCAAATCAATGAGTTACACGGGGTAGGACACGGGCTGAGACACGGTCATGTGTCCCCATTTCGAATGCCCACACGGCCTGAGACACGAGCGTGTCACTTGGCCGTGTGAGACACACAGCCTGGCTACACGGGCGTGTGTCCCCTGCACTTTGAAAATTTTCCATGTTTTTCTAAAAATTCCTTAAGTACTCAGTTTAGTCTCGAACCACTTTTAATGTCTATTTTGGGCCTTGAGGGTTCGTATTAGGGACTATATGAGTGAATTTGAATGTTTTTTTTTGTTTGGAATGAGAAATGAATTTGAAATGTTTGAATTATAAGTCTGATAATGCTCCGTAACCCTGTTTCGGCGTCGGATACGAGTTAGGGGTGTTACAAACTAATTTTAAAAAATTAATATATAGGTGGGCCGGGTTGAGCTCGAGTTTACCTTTCTTAAATGGGGTTGGGCTTGGGCAAGAAAGTAAGCCTATTTTTTGGGCCGAGCTCAGGCTTGAAAAATTAGTCTAGATACCTTGCATGGGCTCGACTGAACCTGGTTTGGCCCGGCCCATGAGCACCTCTATATTAGAGTAGTTGACTCGGGAACCAATACAGACTGATTGATTGGGTGGTTGAATCGGTTAAACCAATTTTTTTTAATATTTTTATTTTTATGATTTTTTAATGATTTATTTAATAGAACGAGACAGACTAATCGAACCGGTTGGACTAACAAACCGGTGGCCTAATTAGTACAATCATATAATTTGATTTATACTTAAATAAGGGGACTTACTTAAGTATTAATTAAAAGGCAGGGGTTTATAAATTAAAATTGTGGAAATTACAATATAAATGAAATTTTTGAATATTTGTACTACATTAAATTGAATGCATGAAGCTTTTTTACTGTTTGGATAAGAAGTCAGATGGGTTGACTCATGAACTGATTGAACTAGTTGGATCAATTTTATCTATTTTTAAATATTTTTATTTTTAATAATTTATTCAATTGAATTGATTGGACCGGCTGAATAGGTTGAACCTGAAACCAGTGGTCTGACCGGTTTGTCTACGGGTCTAATTTTAAAAACCATGAGCTTCGTTGATGATATATTATAAGTAAAATTAATTGTTTGTATTTTAAAAGAAGTGTGAAAGAAGAGAGAACAAAAAATTTCCCATTTTTTTTAAATCAATCTTAGATTTTAAAATCCAAAATTTATTTTTTATGAAATTGAACTTGTATCCACACAAATTCAAATCAAAATTTTTTATTTATTATTAAAAAAATAAAATTTTAAATTCAAATTCAAAATTTTGATATAAAATCATGATTTCCAAAAATAACTATATTTGATTAAATTTTGTTGTTCATTTTGCTGTCTTAAGTTACTCTAAGAGAAGTTACCATTGGTATACATCATAGAATCCTTTCTAGCCGTAATCAACAAAATTAATTATTATCATCATGAATTTGATATTGGAGCTAAAATAAATTAAAAAAATTTAGTAGTAAAATTAAGAAAAAGGTTTAAATGGAACTATTGATTATTGTGAGGAATTAAAAATGTTATAATCACATCAATTCAATTTTTTTGAATTTTTAAATTGAAAGGTATTTTGTTTTTTTCATTTTTTGAACCACAGAAATCGGTTATTACTAAACCATATTAAATTAGTTTGGTTTGGATTTCAAGTTTCTATATTATTTTTGAGCTTTATTTAGACAAAGCTGTCTTTGAATTTGGACGTTTCAACTTTAATTAGATAAAATTATCTTTGTTTTACATTTCTTAGACACCATTTGACAATTTTAAATTTGTTTCAATTATACATAAAATCGCAATTAATATATTTATCTAAAAAATAATTTGTAAAATCTATAATTATAAATAGTTATTAAAAATCTAATTAAATCTTGATTTAATCACTCTCAATTTTCACTAAACATAACCAAATGCTAAATTATTTGTATTTTATAACTCTTAATGTATAATGACATCTAAAAAACACCCAACTTGAAAATGTTAATAATGATAACCAGAATTTTAGAAGTTTTAACAACAATAATAAAAGAACACAATACATAGTAAGTAAAAAAAAAGATGAACACTTGAATTCTTGGAAGCTTTAACAACAACAATAAATAAGTAATGAATTCGTGAGAGATTGACACTGAAAATAGATTTAGAGTTTTTATTTTTATTTTTATTTTTAATTAATTATAGAATATGTAAAAATATAATAAAAGTTATATTTAGAATTTAGAAGCAATGAGTTTTGTTTTGGGTTTTAAATGAGTTTATATGTTTAAAAAATATTGGGCTTTTCTTTGAAATTTTTAAATGGTTAATTTTTGGATTTTTCACCTCCCCATGGAATAAACCAAAAGTGAACTAAATTGATGTAGCATAATAACATCATCAAATCGAAACTTAAACCAAATCGAACTATAAAAAAAACTCGAACCAAACCAAATTGTTGGTTCAACTTGGTTTCTTGATTTGGTCGAATTTTTTGCTCAACTCTATCCATGAAATCAGGAGGTCAAGGCTCTTACTTGTTTTTTGGCTACAAGCTTGATTACAAGCTGTAATTGAACTCAAATTGATAAACTAGAATATATCTCAATGATTAACTAGAATACGTAAATAAATTCACACATGGTGACATTTGAATATAGAGAAGTTAAAATGGGTTTGCTTCGTTATTTATAAGTATATATTGATTTGAGTAAAATTTGAAGTTTATATTTTAAATCCAACTGAACTTAAGTAACTATATTTGATATTAGTACCATGTATCGAATTGACTTAAATTCATCTATAAACACTTCTAATTTCTAAGTAAGTGTTAGCTTTTTTTTTTAAAAAAAAAAAAAAAAAAAAACTTTGTTGATTTCTTTTTTTACTTCAATTTCAGTTGAGATTGATGGATGATGATGTGTGTTAGTGCATTCGTACTTAACTTTCAGGTAAACTTTATTTTATAGGTAGCATCATATGTTGGATACAGATTAAGAATGACCCAACTTTAGGTCCACTTTTTCTTTCTTTTCATGTCTTTTATTTTTATAGTATTTTTCTTCCTTTTCTTTTTCCTTCTCAACAATTGTGTAACTATTCATAGTTTCAGAGTCATATTAATTTTACTTTATATTATTCCATGGAAGTTTTTTTTTTCCTTCTTCTTTTATTTATTAGAAAAAGCATTTTTTCCCTTCTTTAAAAACTACTTTATGGGGAGGTTGTGAAAGGAATGGTAGATAAAACTCTTTCAAGTTTCAGATGAAAAGAAAATAAACATATTTGCAAAGTCAAGATTCTACCCCTGCTCTTGGGCTGAGTTAGCTCGTCCGAAAAATGAGATGGTTTGAATAAAAATATAAGCTCGAAAAATAGGTTTGGGCAAAAAATAAGGCTCGTTTAGAAAATGGATCAGGCCTCGGGTAAAACATTTTTGGCCAGAGCCTAGCTCGGCTTGAATTCACAAAATGACAAAAAAAAAATTGCTATTTTTCTTGTTGTTTTCTCTCTATTTTGCTACAATTTCACTATTATGTTACTACTATTTTGTTGTTATTGTTTGAATATTGTATAACAATTGTTTTATTGTTAATTTTGTTATTATTTTAGAGGCATTTGCTTGTTAAGTTGCATCTATGTTAGTGTTATTTAAGTATATATATTTTTTAAAATTTATTTTCAATTTGTTGGGAAATATTTATTTTAATATTTTTAGTATTTTTGATGTATTATATATATTTAAAAATTATATAAAAAATTTATTACAGACGGGCTGAGGCATTTGCTTGTTAAGTTGCATCTATGTTAGTGTTATTTAAATATACATCTTTTTTAAAATTTATTTTCAATTTGTTGGGAAATATTTATTTTAATATTTTTAGTATTTTTGATGTATTATATATATTTAAAAATTATATAAAAAAAATTAATACAAGCGGGCTGGGTCGGATCCAAGTTTTAACATTTTTATCCGAGTTAAATTTAGATAAAATTTTAGATCTATTTTCGGGCCAAACCGGGCTCAAACCTAGCAAACGGACCTAATTTTTTTATTGGGACTAGCGGACCCACCAGCACCTCTACATAAGATACATCGGCTGCATGTCCTATCCCTTTTACAGCAATGCAGGAATGTGCCATAAAGCCAAAAATATTCATCATATATACTCTTTTCCCTTGAATTTTCTTTTATCTTTTCCTTTTAGTGCCAAACGTAAAACATTATGCCATTACATGTTATCTTGTCGACTTTTTGTTTTCAAACTAGTTATGTCAAACATTTATATAAAAATAACTCCTCAAAAAAGAAAAAATTAAAACATTCTTGTCAAACATATATCCATACCCGATACCAGCATCGGATTCCGAATGTACCTTATCTGCTAAGGTTCTTATTACCAATCTTGGCAGCAAAGATGGGTTGATAGAATAAAGGGCACTCTCCAAGAATAACACTGGTTTGACACTGAAAGCAAGAGTTGATGTGGTTTTGGCTTAAGTCACAAGGCACGATCTAGAAGCATGTTATAGTTGGTTAATGATTTCAATTGCCTCCTGCTGCCATTGATGTTAGTATTAGGAAACTACTCATTTAATTTCTATTCATGGCAGCTGGTAGATTCAGTTCATTTATACATCTTCTAGTTCAAGCAAATTATAGCTTTGAAGCTCCATG